>OY294069.1:174946867-177346867 GCA_958510875.1 Endomychus coccineus
ATAACAACAACCAGGTATTTATTTTAATTCGTTTGACATGTTTATTAACCACAGTATCAGTTACTCAAAATAAATTATCTCTACGTTAATTGGCGAAAACTCCCACACATTTCCAAACCATTTTTTCTATCATTCTGATTCACATTCACTCAACTTTGATGATTGTCACGATCGATAATTTGAACTATCATGTGTCTCCGAATTACCTGCAGTTTCCTCAGATATTTGTCTGAATATGGTGGGAGGCTGTATGCATGGATGAATAATCAAACTGAATGTTCCGACTTAGGTGTGCACAAGTAGACACCGCCTGCTCTAGGCTCGCCAGCCTTGGACTCATCTGTGAACTGCAACAGCCTCCTGACCGAAGTGGTGTTTCGAATCTGACATCAGGCGCTATCGCACCCTGCTTCAGTCGAAGAGTCGCGCAAGTTAGAGCACTCCACTGACCCAGACCAACAAGTCAATACGCAACCCCATCAGAACATCTAGAGCCCTAATGGAGGCGCTTTTCATAGCCCCCGTTATCCTTATGCAGATAAGTCGGACACCATTTGAGACTATCTCGGTAACAACCTGCGATTACATACAGGAATCACAACGGGACCCTGTCAATTAAGGAAACACATGCACACTATGAACCTATGTAGGGCATGTGAAGAAGAAGATGAGATGACAGAGCCCGTGCAGAATCTAACAGGTATTCCGCAATGATTCCTGAATTTTTCTGTCCATTTGTTGGTTTTAATAATCAGTCGTGGTCTCGTGGTTCCAGCAGGATGGGGTTACTAGTCACACATCAAATACACCATTAGAAGTTGTAAGAGAATTGTTCAAAGAAAAATTGATTTGCAGAACAGCCCCATATAATTTTTTTTTGTGGCAATACATCAAGAGTAGTCAAGTTTATAATGATGCCTCAACAAAGATCAGTACACCTGACTTCTGCACGAGGGTTATGGAAAATCTAAGCGTCTGATTGGAAGAGTGCCACATGCGAAATGAATGACATCTAGATGATATCATTTTCCATACAAGAATTTCCAATAAATGTAGTGTTGAATTCAAATGAAGGTTTTTATGAGAACTGATGACAGTAGAGTAAAATAAAATTAATAAATTCTGAGTATTTTTTTATTCTTTGTCTGTACTATAATGTTCGAAGAATATCGTATGAATGCTGGGAGAAGAGATGAGCATTCGAATTTTTCTTATAGGTTTGGAGGTTGTAGGCTTGGGGAAAGACCTCACCAGTCAAAGAGTTCCACAACTTCACAGTTCGATAGTGAAGGGATGACTAGCTCGAGCTCATCTAGTCCGATTATCTGGAATCTCTTGCTGATAAATATCGACCATGGATACATCTATAGAAAAGGGATAGATGTACGATTTTCTAGAGAGGTCAATGAATTCCTAAGTGTGACAACATCAATCAGACGAATAGCTCTCTTGTGGACAGAATCTAAGAGCTTGAGCTTGAGCTCGAGCTCTAGCGTATGTTTGAGAGCCAAACCTCAAACATGTACTCCAGGACGGGTCGAAGCTGTGCTTCGTAGGTTATGACAAACTGCTGGGATGTATGTGGCGCATATTCCTTGTATTATTGCCAATAATTAAAGATGCTCAATAGGTTATTTGAACTTATAAGCTAGGCTAAAGTATGGAGAAGTTAATAAGTCGTGATCTAAGAAGCGGAATCGATGAATGCCTCATCAGATGTCATATCGCGAAGATATACTGGTTGCCTATTATATCCTGAAGGGGTGAGATGATACAAGTTGGGACGTCTCATAAAGAACATCTGCCTGCGAAAAAGCAGATAGACCTTTGGAATTATATTGCATATTGTAATGATTTATATGTGGGATAAGCATACATCTAGCGGCCATTCTTGGGGCGAAGCGTGCTAATGACCACGTCGCCCGGATCGCGGTTACACCCCTTCCTACCCCGGAGTCCCCCGTCCGGGGGTTGGGTCATTCCGTAATCGCCGTTCGCCTCTGATATTAACAATAACACTTAGTATTTAAATTATGACTTTGAATTGCTCCATAAATAATCGAGCATTAACAGATTTGCATTCGCTACGAACGGACTAATCATGTTTAAATATTATGGCTGTCTAGATATTGTGCCCGTTTTCTAACTGTACACCCAGCCCTAAGCTGATTGTCTTTCAGTTTTGTTTGTTTCCCACTCTCTGAGTTTAATTAAATTATGATTTATATTTTCAAAGGAACATACCAGCTTCCATATTTATCCCGAATACAAAAACGATGCTGAATATGCTCGAAAAGGGTTAATCCCATTCCATATAAATATGATATCATCCCAACGGATCACTGATATCACTAATGATACATAGTCGGAATTATTTTTGAGGTAACTAATATTTTCTACATCATTTCCCGTGAGATACTTATAATCCAGTAAATTTATATCTTGGCCTTTTTATGATGTGAGAATCGTATTAAAACATATCGTACTTGAATAAAGGAAGAAAATGAATCGCCTTTAGCATAAAAGAAACGAATGAAGAATAAATAAATTGAATCATCCATCATTCCGTTTGGTCATGTGCTTTTATGATGAAACTAAAGCTTTATTATGTTCAAATTATACTGGGATACTGATTGGTATATCGTTCAATATGAACGTGAAACTAGTAGACCTACAATTACTCCGGAATCAATCTCTATTCTAACTATTGTTGCTTCAAGACCTTGAAAACAGACGACGGTGGATGGTAAATACTATTTCTTATAACGAACATGAACAGAAAAGTGCGTTCAGAGCAAACGTATAAAGAGCTAGAGCTAGAACAAGAGCGGGGTTTGCTGCTTTTTTGGTGTAAACGAGCAAGAATGACAACAACAAGAGCTAAAATTCTTGCACGTGCTCTAGAGATATTTGGATTAGGCGATCAAGTGCTCATTGCTCATTTGTCAAGTGTCTGTGGCCAGTAGTAGACTAGGTAAACCATGTCTAACTCTAAGAATGATATTGTAATTGAAAGTTCTGCATTTATCATAATCTTGAAAAAAAATGAGGAGACGTTGATGGGTGACGAATTTATTTCAAACAGTAACGGTGGAAACAGGCTCAACCTGACCTGGAAATAGGCGAAAAAAGGCTATAATCCGAACTTTACCTAAAATGTTGCAGTCAGGTAAAGTTTCAAAATCTTTGGCATGAAGCAATACTCACTCTACATGCTCTGTTATTCAGCATCTTCTTTCCGAACCTTCATTCAAATGAAAACAAGACAATCTCAAACGAATTTTTCGTACAACGATACCCCTTATGTTATCGATGATAAGCACGTGTAGTTGTCAGCTCCTGAATGAAGTGTTATATATATGGAAGTAGTAGTAATATTAAATTGGAAAATTACGGGTATGTAAAGTAAATAGTTTAGATCAGAAATACTAAATCAAAATTATAGTTTATCTGCGATTACTCTGTAAGTAATTACATAAAGTATATACAAGCAATACAATTGAAATTGTATCAACAAAACAACACACCATCTGATAAAACAGCTGTCCCATTCTTTATAATCCGAAAAAAATAATATGATAAATTCCAAGAACGAAATTACTAACTCAGATATATTCAAGGAAATTAAGAAACTACAAAGGCAAATCCAGAGTACTGAAGTCAATTTGTCATTAAAACTAGAAGAGGCAACAAATAGAATACAAAAATTGGAAAATGATAATATTGCCTTAAAAGAAAAATTAAACACACAAGAACGTCATAGAAATAAAAATAATATTGTAATTTTCGGTGTAGAAAATATAGATACCACAAACTTAATCGAATTTACTCTTTCAAAATTACGCAATCTTACTAATGTCGATATACAAAAAAATGATCTGAACAACTTATACACATTTGGAATGAACACAAAAGTGATCAAGTTAGAATTTGTATCTTATATAAAAAAACTTGAAGTTATAAAAAACGCTCATAAGCTAAAAGGTACAAATATTATGATAGCAAATGACTTAACAAGAGAGGAACGGGAAGTAAATAAAATATTGCGAGCTCATCTGAAATTGGCAAGAGAAAATAAAACTAATGCATATATAAAAAATAATAAACTGTATGTAAATGGTGACAGTCTGTTATACAGTGGACCAATTAGAAAACAGTGAAAACGGTGATAAAATAAATAGTGCTCCAGCAACCCCATTGAGAGTTGATGAGTTTGGTGATGAAGTGTTTACTCCTGAAATAAAATTAAAATGTTCTGTCCAACAAGAAAAAGATGAAGTGAAGAAACAAAATAAAGAAAGAATAATAACTAGGTCAACATTAAGTTCTAATACAAAAAATAAGTGATTGAATTAACAAAAATAAACATTATATTAATCATTAGTCTTTTACCTTTAAATATTATTATTACTTGCATACTCAAATATTATTAAATTACTTTAATTTCAATGTTTAACCTGTAAAAAGATCATAAATGCACACTATTCAAAAATTTCGTTATATACATTAAATCAAATTTAGTATAAAGTATGGATCCTTATATTGAAAATTTTGGAATAAGCATTATAAATGATATACAACTTTCCACGGTTGATGAAGCAAATCGTGTTTTAGAGATAAATAATATGAACAATAAAATTAATCTCCTACATATAAACATTAGAAGCCTCGCAAAAAACTTTGCTCAACTTGAAATTTTATTGAATGAATTTGATTCTCAATTTGATATAATCATTTTGACTGAAACCAGATACTTATTCAACACAGATTTATATAATCTAGATGAATATAGAATAGCTTATAATAAGGCTTCTTTTAACCAAAATGATGGAACTCTAATATATATAAATAAAACAATATCGAATTTTACAATTACAAATGAAAAAGTATGCGATGTTACGATCAGTAAATTGAACTTATATGGCAAATCCTTCACTATATAAATGTTATCCCATTGATACTGACGAATTCACAGTTTGCTTACACAATTATTTAGAAAATGAAAATTTGAATGATGATTTCACAATACTAGTTGGTGATATGAATATTGACATATTGACAGAAAATTTGGATCTGAACAATAAGAAAAAACAGCTTGCTAATCAATATTTAAATGTAATGTCAGAATACGGGTTCCAACAATATATTTCGTCTCCAACAAGAGTAGAAAATTATTCCTCTTCATGTATCGATCATTTATTTATTAAGTCGACTATTAATGTGGATGAACAGACAATTCCAATTGTTCTGCAAAGTAAGATAACGGATCACTTCCCGATATTAATTCAAATAGTACTTGGAGCGCCCAAGCCAGATTTACCCAATTCAAATATACATAGAGAACAGATTGATAACAAACGATTAATAAAAGGAATGAAAAATATTGAGTGGAATTCTGTTTACAGCTGCAACTCTGCTGAAGAGGCTACAAAAATGTTTGACGAAATAATTAAGAATAAAATCCAAAGTTGTACAAGACTCATTAAGATCAACTCAAAACTCAATAAAAGGAAACCCTGGATTACCCAAGCGATTATTAAATCCATAATAAATAGAGATAAACTTTTTAAAAAATGTCGCCAACAACCAGATAATGTTAATTTAAAAAATGAATATGTCACATATAGAAATTTGCTCAATCAACTCATTAAAAAAACAAAATATAGATTTTACAATAATGAAATAGAAAAAAATAGAAATTCCTCTAAACATCTGTGGCAAACGATTAATAAAATCTGTGGAAAGAAAATAAAAGAAAAAAAATATATCACTGAAATATACGATTCTGAAAATATTAAAATAACAGACCTAAATAATATACCAAATATATTCAATGACTTATATACAAAAACTGGACATAAATTGGCAAATAAGATTAAAAGAAACAGTAACTATAAGGAAGTAAAGAATATACAGTGTAACACTTTATATCTCACCCCTGTAACTGTAACTGAAATGAAAACTATTATCATGAATTTAAAAAATAATAAAGCTCCTGGTCTTGACGGCATAAAAGCTGAGACTTTCAAATTTATAAGTAACTACATATCCGAGCCATTAACATTTATAATAAATAGTGCATTTGAAACAGGTGACTGCCCTTCATTATTCAAAACATCCGTTATCAAACCTATATTTAAAAAAGGAGATAAGGCGAACGTATTAAATTATAGACCTATATCTTTGATATCATGTCTTACAAAAGTATTCGAAACTGCCGTAAAAAATCGACTAAAAAGTTTTCTAAAAAATTTTAACATTCTGAACTCCAATCAATACGGGTTCACAGAAGGAAAATCAACTCAAGATGCTATTAGTAAATTGACTCATATGGTTTATACAGCATTAGATAAAGGAGATACTTCATTATGTGTTTTTATCGACCTCGAAAAAGCCTTTGATACCGTTAATCATATCGTGCTCTTTGAATGTTTAGAAGATAGTGGTATAAGAGGTACTCCATTAACATTATTCAAGAACTATTTGAGAGATAGAGGTCAGAAAGTTGAGGTAAACAGTATTTTGAGTGAAACAAAGACAGTTCAGTACGGTGTACCCCAAGGTACCGTCTTGGGTCCACTATTATTTAATATTCATTTAAATAATTTATTTGCACAAAATACAATAGGTGAAATCATTAGTTTCGCGGATGACACCGTAATTTTTTATCGTGATAAAAATTGGAACCAATTAAAAGCAAGAGTAGAAGCAGATTTAAAAAATATAAAAGAATGGTTTGACTACAGACAACTATCAATAAATATCGATAAAACTCATTATATTCCTTTTGGATGTTACTCAAATTCACTTCCCGAATACTTTATGCTAACTGTAAATTCCACAAATCCTATTCAAATTAAAGAAACCAACTCTACAAAGTATTTAGGTATTGTAATAGACAAACATTCCAAGTGGGATAAACATACTGAGTTTATTAACAATAAAATAAGAACGTTGTTCCAATTTTCAAATATTTCAGTAAAATCGTGGATCTAAAAACATTAATAGTTATATATAGGGTACTTGTCGAACCACATATCAGATATGGAATAATTGGTTGGGGAGGCGTTTTAAACACGTATTCACACGACCTTAACATTACACAAAAGTGGATTTTAAAAATAATATTAAATAAAAATAAGTTCTATTCATCTGAACGTTTATATAGAGAAGCCCAAGTGATGGATGTTCGGCAGCACTTCGCATTCCAAATTTTAACAAATCACTTTTCAGTAAATTATGAAAGGGCAAATCACTCACACAACACCCGTACCAAAGAATATACGATCCCTATAGAAAAAATGAATAAGTCTATAGGACAGAGATCTCAGACTTATCTCTTTCCAAAATTGTTTAATATTTTGAAACCCGAAATTAAAGCTATTTCTGTTATAAATTCTTTCAAGAAAGAGGTTTCGAAATTTATCTTAGAGAATCGAATAAAAATAAACAGTGTATTTTATTCCACATTTATTAATAATATATAGTGATATTTTAATGCAACTATAGTTATAACTTTTTCAAGCGATATCTACAATTAAACTCCTATCCGCATGTAATTATTCTTTATACATATCAATTTTCGTAACAACTTGTAAATTCTTTTTCACTAAAACACTTTACTTTACTTTAATTGGTCCACATATTGAATCTCATTCATAACTTGTCTTAAGTTTTAAATTGTTCAGAATTATATATATAATCTATATAAAACGTTATGGTGCTTGTTTCTAAAGTTTCCAAGTACGTATTAAAGTTCTAATTTACACATTCTAAAAATTGGTTAAATTTATATACAAATATTTAATTTTATCTCCATTCAGTTAGCTCTGTACCCTTTTGCTCAATGAGAACATTGTGTATTTATATCTCACACTCAAGTATTGTAAAAATTTTGTAAGAACTTCTAAATTTTGTATTTAACATGAGCAAAACATGTTTTATATGATTATTGTGCTTCAACGAATACATTATTATTATATTATTATTAGGTTACATAATAATATTGTTATTTTTAAGTAACCTTCTACATACAAGTATTCATTTATATTTTATTTATTTGTTTTTCTTTTTTTTCTGTTAAATTTAAGTACATATTATAGTAACAAATTTTTATTGTTCTATGAAATACCCACATACAAGTTCCACTTAGGAACTTACGTGGGCTCGTTTCAACTCTATTGCGTTGCTTTACTATTCATTTTAACTGTATACTGATTATTGGCAATAAAGTTATTATTATTATATTATTATTATTATTATACAGGACTTTGTATCTGGAATTCACCTCATAGATAGTTGATGTCGCTTCAGGGAATACACCGCAGGTTCCTTATATTCAAACTAATAGAGTACGATCATTCATCCAGCCCATTAGGCACACAAAATATCCACTCTTTCATGCACCTGGAATTCGTGCATGGCATCAAGATTTTCCGCTCTTCGCAATGAGAAGTGGTTAAAAAAATGGATCCGGAAAGTGTAGGTGCATTGTTTCTAATAGATGATAATGCTGCTCTGAGGTTATTGATGTGTATACAGAATAAAATCAGCGAATCTTACAGACGTAGCAGCCAGGAAGAATACTTCCATCTTAATTGGCGATGATGAAAAGTTTCGTGGCCATTTTAGACTCCAATTCGATGTGGTTTTGAATTCAATTCCTATGGATTTGGAAAAGCTTTCCGCAATTTGTATATTCTTCGGAGGTGAAGGTAGCTTAAGTTTAAAGCAAGGTGTTTTCTTTAGAACAATGTTCCAAGGCTCCAAAGATTTCATGTGCTGAAACAATTACCATTTGGCTGGTCATACCGATACGGCAGTATCCTTTTGTATTTTGAATAACTATCACCAAATATAGTCGACTAACCGTTCGACGATAGAACTTTTATTACTTAAAGGTCTATGCGTTTGACAGACGTTCGTATCGAGTCATTTTTAACATTACAACCTATCATAGTGACTTTGAAATTAGAAATTATGCCAAATAGCTGTGTGCATACGTTTACAATATATAACTTACTTTTCTTCCTCTTGTATTCAATGATTACAGTTTCCTACATTATCCAAACATTCCTGATAATCAAATCTTCAAAAACGTAACAACTCCAATTCTTTCAAAGGCCTTTTTTTAAATTGAGAAACATTTTTTGCTAAACTGACTTCTGCTTATTTTCTATTAGTTAAGAGCGTCTGACAGAAGAATTTTACGTTTGCGCATTAATAAATAACATTAATTTTATAACGAAGTTTCCACTTTGTAAATCTTTCTACTTGTGCACGTATAAAGCTGAAAAATCCAAAGAGTGCATAATTAATTTATCGTTAACGTCCAGTGAAAAGTTCTGTCAGTGGTGCATTAATATTTAAGCAAAGAGGTCAGTAAGTTTGTAGATGGTTGAAGAGGAGCGAGGGAACCACCGCGCCGCCTGGGACGAGGCCGTTCGTCTCTCCGCGGAGATTAACCCGCCACTTTAATCTGTATTGAATTAAACATCACCCCTTAACACATACAAACACCCTGTTCTACTAGCGAATACACGTTTCTTTTACGCGTAGGAACATTCGGAATTTCGGCAATCAGGCATACTCACTTTGTTCAGAAAATTAATGAAATATTTATGAGGGATGGACCTAGTTTTAATGAGAAACTGTATGTATCTACGAGGAATACCCAATATATGACTCAACTATAACTAATTCTATCTTGAAATATTGTCTTGAATAGTAGACTTCCGCGGATAGCTTAACTTCCGGATTGATTCCGCGTCACAATAGCACGACTTGATGCCGACGTTTCGTCAACAATCACAGGTGGCATCTTCAGGACAGGCTTGATGCTTGAACTGGAACTAACTCTTCTGGTCTCTTTGGTAGGTAAAAAAGGCTTCAGTCGAGAGAGGTGATGGAGAATCATCAATTTTAAATAACGCTGAATGTACGTATCATAACATCCAGTCAGAAAAAGCAAATTAGAAAAATCTCCTGTAGCTCAAAAGCTTAGTCCTCTAAAAAAAATTGGAATTTTTGAGGATGGGAAGGTAATAACCTGAGCCATGGTTTAGATTATTTAGATGCTTTAGGATTTCTATCGCTTCAAGAGTTTTCTGCTGATAGAAGCATGAGCCTCGGGCTGAAATTTTAGTATTTTCTAAAAGAATTTGATGATTAGTGTCAAATTCATGTTCCGCAGGGGCAGATCTACTGGTGTCATGAAGTTTTGCACAGCGCTCATGTTCTTTCACACGGGTTGCAACTGCAAGACCTGTTTCACCAATGTAGATTTTACCACAACAGGGAATGCTATGAGCACGTTCTGGATGCAGAGGAGGAAAATGTGGAGAAACGAGTAGAAATACTATGCTTCTCAAGGAGTTTGGCAATTCGTAATTGTAATTGCTAATATTTTTGGTTGGAATTCGGTCGCAAGTTACCTTCGTTAAATCAAGTGAAATCCCCTGGTATCATATGAGGATTGCCCCCAGCTTTCTCGCGCCCATGGAAGGTTTGAATCGTGAATGGTACAGTTGATTGATCCTGTGAGATCTCATTCACAATGGCACAGGTGATCCAAGCAATCCGAAAATGCTTCGGCCTTTTTGGTCGGTCTTCCCTTGTCAAATAACATTGAAGCGATCCTTATGGCTTCTGCCTGAACGTTGAGGTGCACTGGCTCCAACCCCAACAGCCTTTCCATCGCAGCCGTTGGGGTGGTCGACGTTGCACCTATTATTCCTAAGCATGCCATTATCTGAACTATGTTCAGAAAATGCTGAGATGCTTTCCCTTTTGTTTTTGGTCACCACACGATTGCGGCATTTGTTACAATGGGTTTCATTATGGTGATGTAGACACAGTGCACCATCCATGGTGTGAGTCCCCAGGTTCTTCCGACTGTACGACCACAGGGCCCTTGTCGCTTTATCAGTGGTTTTCTCATGTTCTGTGTTCAGTGCTTGCTGCATCAGAGATGATATTGTGCTCCCAAACTTCTCTTGTACTATATCATCCGCATATCCGATTACCTAGTATCCTTCACTCTCAAGGAGTATCAGAAGTTCGTCCACCACCAGACTCTACATCAGAGGTGACAGTAAACCTTCCTGCGGACATCCTTCGGCGACCCGCACCTCCTTCTCAGCCTCATTGAGAGTTCCTATGACTGTCCTGCATCGGAGCATATTGTGGATTCATCTGCACAGCAAACTCTCCATCTCTCGCTGTCGCGTTGCTCGGGCAATTGATTCGAAAGAGGTGTTGTCAAAAGCTCTATGTCCAAAAAGGTTTCTAGCGCAATTTCTTTGCGGTCTACGCAGGGTGATGGTGGTCCATTTTGCCTTCATTTTTCCTAAGTATGGTGATATGCGTGAGCATTATAATGAGGAAGGACTATACTAGACTACTGTACGAGTCGTTGAGCCGAGTTGTTCAATCACAAAGGGGCATTCTAATCTTCTTTAAAATATTATGGAACCTCGAAACCTTAAAAATTGATAAAATCTCTTTCAATATGACATTTTTGCCTTTCGTTTTTACCTTTGATAATGTCACATGTAAATTAGAAGTAAGTAGACGAACGGTTGAACCCTCAACGATCGAACTGTGTGTCGACTCGATTGGATTTAGATCCGGAATAAACATTGGCTGTTTTGTATTATGAACAATAGATTCGACAACACATTAATCTTATTCAATAAACTCAGTATGATTTATGAGAGGATGTCAGATACAATTGATCAATGAGTTAATTAATAAAGGGTAGATAAGTATGGCAAGTTAACCGACGATGTAAATTAAATATGACGGCATTAATGACTACATTCCGCTGTGGTACATTTTGTAAAGCTGGTCCGCCTGTTTAAAAACGGTCTGTAGTGGCATAAATATGTCCCGGGCTTCATAATTCCTGTTCGTTGTATCTTTTACCAACTGAAAGTATTTAGCATAAGTTATCCGACTTGTCGTATCTTTCTTTCCGAGATAATTTGTAATAAAATTATGGATACAGGTCTGAACATTGTTCAACCGAAACTGCATCTTATTTATGCTTCGTCGAAATGTGGACATCATTTTTAATTCGAAGCCGAATATACATACTTTCTCAATCGGTAACTCGCATCGAAGGAATGTTCATGAAACCTCGAAAATTGTTCAAATCATTTTTTTTACAAGACAAAGATGGTTAAAATCAGAAATTTGTAACAAATATAGTAAACTAGATCTACTGGGTTCCCCATAATAGACTACCCATTTTAATATTTGAATTAAAATTTTTTTAGTTAACAAAACAAACTTTTTATTTTACTAAATTACAGCTAACTCTTTGAGATATATGATACCTTATTAAATATTTGGCTAATTTAATTCTAACTTAAAAATCACGTCTTCTAAATGACCTCCACCAACTTCAACACATTTTTCAATATTAGATAAAAAGTAGTTCATTACACGGCGTAGCAAACCTTCGTCTATTCCTTCAACTTCTTCACGAATTTTGACTTTCAGTTCCTCGATTGTACGTGGACGACTCGCAAACACTTTGGCAGGGAAAAATCGGGTGCCGTTAAGTCGTGGGACCTCGAACGCCAAGGCAAATCTCCGAATCCAGAAATGAGTCGGCCATTAAACATTTCTCGCAGGACCCTCATTGAGTTTCTGGGGGTATGAGCTGTTGCCCCATCTTGTTAGAATAGTAAGGCATTGTTTAGTATCCCTCGTCTATTTAGTTCTGGAATGAGAAATGTCTCTAGCATATTAACGTATCGCTCGGATGTTACTGTTACAGCGCAGTTATTTTAATCCTCAAAAAAATAAGGGCCAATAATACCAAAAGATCCTAATCCACACCACACAACAACTTTTGGATTATGGAGGTTCTGTGTAAAGATTTCACGAGGATTTTCATTTGACCAGCATCTAAAATTCTGGTTATTGACCATGCCGTTAAAATAAAAATTTGCTTCGTCGGTCATTAGGAGACTGTGAATTGCTCTTTGATGTAAATCCAAAAATTCTTGACAAAATGCTAACCTTGCTTCTTTATCTTGATTGCTAAGGTGCTGTGTCATTTGGTATTTATAGGGATGACATTTCAAATCCCTTTGATTCCCTTCGATATTCCTAGGATAAGGGTTTGTCGATTACCAGACCTTTTAGGACTTCTCGTAAACGCAATTCTAAATCGTTCAATATTTTCTGGTGTACGAACTGTTCTTGGACGTCCAGGCTTCTTCAAATTTTGTACAGAACCATTTTCACGCCAATGACGAACCCATAACTTAACAGTTTTACGATTTGGCGCGTGACCCCTATTGTTGTTATTAAGCTGACGCCGGAATGCACGCCTAACTTCTTCTATCGAATTGCTTCTTATGTTTCTTAAGTTTCTACACAAAACACACGTTGTTGGACTGAGTAATTCATGAAAGTTCAAACGGATGTTGAAATAATGTCTCAAAGCAAAATAATTAAATAATTATTGATGGAAACTAACAAACTTCTCATAGAAAAATGGCGTTCCACGAAATTATTAATTTAAAATTTATTTGTGACAGGCGCCTTCTTGATTAATTATTTACTTAAATTCCAAAGACTACAGAAGGTAATCCCACAGAGAACAATGTATTTAGTTATCTCGTAGGGAATTTATTAATAATATAAAATGGGTAGTCTATTATGGGGAACCCAGTACAATATACAACTCTTAGCTTATAATCTACCAAAGCTCTGAATAGATAAAAACTATATCTCAATGTGGAGAAGATGGGAATACAAGGATTAGTGTAATATTACATAAAGTGGGGAGTGTTGGAAATGGTGTTATATAATATTATTCTATGTACCTACATATATTGACATGTTAACAAAATAATGTTTAGAATAATTAAACTAGAAAGTTAACGTAATAAGCAAAACTTCACAAAAAGAAAAACAGAGTCATTATCTTCGAGTTAACCACGTTCTAACAATACTTCCCTTCCTTGATATTAACATTATAAAGATAGTATTCACTTGGAATTCAAAATAGCAGAAGACCAACTCGAATAAATAGCTAGGTTCCTGCGAATTAAGTTAAACCAGCCAATTATAAAATAACTCATCGATTACTAAAGGTCCCTCTGAAACAGCAAAATAATAACGAAGTTGAGAAACTTCGTTGGAGAATGGTTTCGACAAATCTTTGATCGATAACTTAATTTCGAAACAAAAAAGGAAATTGGAACGCAGCCAATTAACCAAATTAAAGCCAATAGTTCAATAAAATTCAAAAGTTTCACTCATCCTTCTTCAGTAATTGATAAATTCCATAACTCATTTTCTGAATTTGCAATACAGCATGTTTATAGAAATAAGAACAATCTAAAACTCCGTTTTGATAAAGTTTCCGATTTGGGAAAATCCGGTATTAACGAAATTGTTTGTGAGTCGTGTTCAAAGTGCTATATGCGCCAAACTACCGGGATATCAAAAATTATCTTGGTCAACGGTGGTTGTGGAATCTAAAACATGTGTCTTACTTTACGTTTGAAATAATTATGTCACTGTCACACTGACATCATCAATAACCTACAAATTTTATACCTATTTATTTCAGTTGTAAAAAAATAATGAACTACAAATTAAAAATTATCTTGGTCAAGGGTGGTTGTGGAATGTAAAACGAAATGTTGACTTTGAACCTTTTACAAGGTCGCAATAGCCACAAACGGGGTTAAATTGGTTAATTTTCGATAAATCGAATGACGTTCACGTGAGGAGCGCGTAGCTCGCGAGTTAGAAAAATGCAAATCTTCGGAACATAGAACGTCTTCACGAGGACTTTTCGCATGCAGTTTCCGCTTCATGTCGTTAGTTTATGAACGGTGCCAACTAAATAGCATAGTTTCAGACCCCAAAATGTCGATTAAATAGAAAAATTCGATTAAAATAGAAACAGGTAATCTCAGGTCTCAGCTACGCGCGTCTTACGTGCGACGTACCAAAGGAAATTTTCTAGCTACTAAAATATACCCAAAAGCGGTTAAAAGCTAGCGACCTATAGCCGAAAACACCGGCCGCACGGGGCATAAAACGGCCCCGAATTAACAAGATCGAGGTAAAAAGTATAAACTCTAACTGACACGTAGCGAGTTCCTCGAGGCATATGTCAAAATGATTATGTTCGTAGCTAATTACATAGAACGTCTGGCGTTCATGCAATTGTGTTTTTATACAATTCGAACCTTCTAATTTCGATAGGCCACGTGAAAATCCCGGAGTCTAAAGCGCTAGAGACCAGTGGCGGCTCGTGAATTTTTGAGAGAGGAGGCTGGACATAAAACGTTTTTGTAAAAATATACTCTATTCACAGCCTTTTAACCTTTGCACAGCGACCGTACCAGCTACTTCAGTGACAAAATTAGTTGTTGCTAAGCAAGAACCAACGTGGAGGTATAGAGTTTCTCTTGCCAACAAATTTTTTTGTTCGTTTTTTGTCTTTTAATTTTGGATTTTTAATATTTTTTCTTTTTTTTGGAATTTTTCATATTTCGTTTTTTTAAATTAATTTTATTATTTTTTTTATATATGAACGGAATTCTACGGTCTTCAGTTTGCGAAAAATGATCAATAATATTATCAAAAAATTTATCATTTTGTTTTAAGTGTTTTACTGAATCTTTTTCAATAGATATTAAACTAACATTGTATAAACGATTTTGGCCCATTGTATTTGGCATGTAAGTTTTAATTTGTTTGAGAGTAGAAAATGATCTCTCCACCGATGCCGACGTGACAGAAATGGTGACTGTCAAACAAAGTAGTTAATAAAACTGAGGTAAAACTTGTTGCAAATCATTGTCTATCATATATTTTATCATATCGGCGTGACTGTCATACTGGCCTAAAATATCTTAATCCGAGTATATAACGCATAATTCATTGTGTCGTGCTATTTCATCAAAAAATTTATATTTTAGAACTAAGTTACCTTAAAGTGTATTGGGGAACTCTTTTGAAAAAGATTTGAAAAATCTTATATTCGTCAAGTCAAAAAACTTCAGTTCATGTAAATCGGCAAATCGAATCTCAATTTGACCTTTAATAGTATCTAAAATTTCATAAAAAAGTTGTTTATACTTAATGTAGTTTCTTGTCTACCAAATTATATGTTTTCCTCCTTTTCGCGGGAGAAGCCTCATCAGTTGAAAAATTTTGAAATAAAATATTAAAATGAAATGCTGTATTACGGAAACTTGAAATTTTTCCAATGAGATGTTTCAAACGATCTCTTGAATTTATGTTGTAAAATTTGAAAAATAAGATCAGTTTGTTCAAATATTAATTTGAAATTATCAAGAAAAAACAAAAATTCTTCATTTTCTAAATAAGAGTTTAAACCAACAGCAGGATTTAATGAAACCTGATCTGTTGAAAAGTCATCACTGTTTAATACAAAATCAAATGTTTCAATTAATTTGTCTTTATTTTTATGGATGGTGAATACTGCACGTGATGTAAAATTCCATCGAGTTGGAGCATTACAGGGAAATCAATGATTTTTTTTAACTTCGTCTTGTCAATACTACTATTAGTATTAACAATGATCGATTTTGATAGTTACCGACATCACTAATCCTTTCAAATCCGGTAAAGGCCGTTTATTTAAAAGAAACACTTTTATCATATGTTAATTCACTAAATGGATTTTCTAAAAGGCAGCAACTATCTCACTAACACTCATTTTAAATTTACAACAGACAACAATCTAACCTTACTTGGTGTGACAACACATAAACAAACAAGCACTGACTGACCTACTCAGCAGTCGGCAGAACGCACGTCTCGTATGTCATTGATTGCTAGCGGCTGCCGCAGGCTAGCCTCCAGAGGGTGTTGCCGTTTTCGCTGATTTACCCAGTTGGCGTTTGAGATATATAGAGAGTCTGGCCTCAGGGCACTGTTGCCAGATTAAAAATAACTACTGAGAACGGGGAATTAATTGTAAAATTTAAAGAATTATCAGAGAAACAGGAAATAAAATGGAGAATGATCATTAAGATAAATTGGTGAGGAGGCTGAGCCTTCTTAGCCTCCTTCGAGGAGCCGCCACTGCTAGAGACTTCGTATAAAATTGCGGAATTTCTCACTTTTAGAAACTTCAAATCAATTAATTTGACACAAGTTTTGATAACGTAAAGTAAGACACACGTTTTAGATTTCACAACCACCCTTGACGAAGATAATTTCTGATATCCCGGTAGAAGAAATATACAGGATTCGTCAGTGAAGCGTGAAAATTTAAAACTATTGTATCTTCATAAGTTTTTATTTTAACATTAATGTTTTTACAATTTTCTGTTGAGTTATTTTTTATAAACAATACTTGACAGGTGAGCACCATTACGATCTATGCATTCTTGTGGTCTCATTCGAAAATTTTCCATTACGCGCCGTAACATTCCCGGTGTAATACGTGCAACTTATTCTTGAATTTCTCGCTCAACGTACGCCACGCTCTTGAGCCAACCCCAAGGAAAAAGTCGGACGAATCACGCGATCTAGCCGGCCAAGAAATAGCAGAGTTTTCAAATTGTTCCTCTTCACTGAACGCTGGATTAACGAGGTATAAAGAACATTTTTCCCATATGAAGAAACATAATGGTGGAAAATCCGGGGTATCCGAACATATTTCAAACTATTTCTCGATAAAGTTCATCATTCTTGAAACAATAATGACAAATATCTAGGTAATATGGGATGGAAAATGCAATATAATGAATTCAGATTTATCTCCATCTGAGGGTAATCCCTCATATACCCTATTAATCCCAAAGAGGTAGATTTTGTTTTCTATTTAGTTTACTCTGGTGATGACAGCTACGTAGCTGAAAGGTCCTCAGTACTTTAACAATGTTTTTAGTTGATAAGGGCGATTGCTTTTTATTTATAAGGTTAACAGCAATCGATAATAGAGCGAATTGGGAATTATGCCCTGTATGTTGATTGTACGTGTCGTGTATGGGTACGGGTGCCGCCCCCTACCTCGCAAGATGGATACTAGCCATAATGGGGCCATGCATCACGGGCCAGATGAAAGTTGTTCCTGGATCAGCAGGTTTGTCCGAGGCGCTCACGGCGTGCTATTGCCGCTTGTCTGTCTGTCCGTGTGAATTACTGCGGGCGCGCCTACCGATAAGATGCTTTAATTAAAATGCTGTCTCCCACAGGATTGATGTCTATACCTTACAACGTCACCCTCGGTCCACTTTACACAAACATTGTACCATACATACGGATAATATGCCACCCGCGTATAAAACAAAAGCCGTCGTTCTTCATCCAGCATAGTTGTTGTAAAGCAGTTAATGCAAAAAAATCATCCCATAAAGTATGGGCTATGAGGAGTGAAATTTTGTTCGGAGTATTCGTTCACCAAATTTAAGGTAGGTAAAAATCGAAACGTAAGTCGAGTCTTTGAATAATGTCATCAATTTCAACTACCCTCAATTGCAGTTATTAACATTTGCTTTGGTCCATTGGTGCTTTTATGTTAATTTCTCGTGTATTTATGCCATGTAGGTACCTATTATAGAATTCTAAGTTTATGATGCATTCTAATTGGTGAGTACTCTAATATTAATATTTGTATTAGCTTCCAGAAGCTGCGAAGGTATGCTTCCAGGGCCGCAGCACAGCGTTCCATGGTGAGCTAACCGATGGAACTATTGGGACTGCAGTTCAGTGTGCATGGCGTATTTAGTAACAATAATGTCAATAAGCAGTGATTATTTTTTATGTATAGCATACCTACCAAAAAATGGAAACGCATAGAAACCCCACAATCAGAGGCAGAGCCGCATATAATGAGCTGTTGTAGTCAAAGTACAAGAAGCCAAGAACTGCCCTTGTACTTAATCCCCGAAATGGGCAATAAAGGAGTAACAAATCACAACAAAAAGCAAAAAAGCTTTTAATAAAAACGCAGCGGAAAACAAGCACGGTTCGAATTCACTAGAATAAATGTAAGATCTTAAGTATGGAAGATGTATCATGTATCAACAATAAGCTAACCTTGCTTACGGTGCATTATTACACATGTGGTCCACTTTGTATGTTATATCAACCTCATCATATTACTTTTTGATGTAACATGTGAACAAATAAACTAATAGAGTAATGTTCGGAATTTACCTGACTTAGGACTTATTGAAGATATACCCTTATTACCTTTCCATTACACATTCCAAGGGCGGGTATAAAAATTTGAACTGATGGCTTACCTTTTTTTCCCTATTACTCGATTTGTCCTTACAATGGTTCATGATATAGTTCTATTTGTTATTCATATAATGTATCAGAGAAAAAAATGATAAATGATAAATTAATACTATGATAGGTATTTTATATTCTATTTTTTCAATTTCAATATTATTTTCGTTATTATTATTATTGCTTCTACTATTACGTCTTAAAGATATTTTTTTGTATTGTTCTGTCATTTCGTAATCCAACCTAATCTTCTTAAATTCTTTTTTCTTCCATCTGTCTTCCTACTTACTTCATTTGCCCATTTGGCATAATCATTGAATCGTGAATCTCCTTGATTCTATAATAATTCATCTGATACATGTTGCTGCTAAATGTTCTCAATGATCTATCTGCATGAACGCCGACCGATATTTAGCTACATATCTTGCAGATTAGGCTTTCGCATTATCTGTATTCCTTATTACTGCTGTCAGACTTGTCCACAATGTGCCTAGGCCATATATGTGAATCAAAGGTACAGTCATACATATGTCACAATTCATCTCCATAATAACCTTTATTATATCTTGGTCGAACCTCTTTTCGACCAAAATCTAGATTGGATACGTTTCGCGCGTAATGTCCATAGCCTGTGGTAACCTTCGACTGAAGCTGGATTCGATAGCGCGGCAATGAGTATTTAAAATTCTCCAGTTTTCTTCTTCTTTTGGACCATAGTGTATACTGTTCTGTCATCTATTGGATGGCATCAAAACCGAGTCAGGATGTGGGGAGAGAACTGATATAAAGACGCATGTAGCAATTTGCAAGGGTTTTAATTGATTAAATAAGTATAGATCTGACTTAATGATTGAACATCAGTTCTATGATTTACAGACTTGGAGTCATGTTTTATGTGAACCATCTCCAGAATAGATCTCTTATAATAATTGGTTTTCCTAGTTGAAATATTAACATTTTTGTAATCAAATTGATGGTTATAATCAAAGCAGTGTTTAGCAAGGGCGGTGGAATTTTCAAAGTTTTTGTTTCTTTTACTATACTTATATATTCTTTTGTGTAAATATTGTTTATAGATTCCTGTATAAGTCCCATCGCAATCTAAACAATTTAATTTGTATACTGTGTGGGTTTGTTCATCTTTAGGTTCTGAAGGTTTTAGATATGAACACATTTAGTAGGCTTATGAGCAACATTTATATCATACTTTTATAAATAAAGGCGGAATATATGCACGTCAATTCAGTTAAAATATGCATAGTTTTTCTTTGAAATATGCAACATTATGCATTTACTTGTCAAAATATGCAATTATATGCCTTGAATATAACATGGAAAATTGGAAATAAAGAAACGCCGACTCTTACAAAAATTATTTATTCTGTGTAAAATTAAAAGAAAAATATAATAGGTACAATTTTTAACCTGAAATAGTATAAAATGCATTTATAACGATACATTTTTCAAAATTTTCCAATAAAAGTGTTTGCCTTCTGTCTGTAAAAATATGTTTGTACGAAGAAAAAGATCTTTCAACATCTACCGATGTGATCTGGCAATATTTTCATTTGGGTAGTAAGTTATAAGGCCAAGGTATTACTTCGTTGGATGGTTTAGTATCAAAAATATTTTTGATTTGCATTAAATACTTAAAGCCTTCATTCTTTCCCACAATAACTTCGAGTTTACTTCTTACTTGATTTCCTATATCACCGGGAACTTTTTTGCATTTCTCGGAAAAAGTTTCAACAATATTAATTGATTCTCTTAAACTCATATTCCTACTTTCTAACGAAGTTATTATACCTGGTATAAAACTAAAATCAACCTTAATAAAAACAAGTTCCTTAGCTAAATTTACAATTTTGAATACTGCTTGACTTTGCACTACACACTGTGAATTGTCTTCTAAATCTAAAAATATGTCTTTAATGGCTTCAAAATGGTCTGCGTAGAATATCGCGGCCTTAATCCATGTTCCCCATCGAGTAATTATGGGCTCTGGAGGTAAACTAACTCCTGGCAATTTCTCTCTATAGATCTGCACTCTTAGAGGTGCTTTCAAAAACACTTTCTTCACATTTGAAATTAATTTGTTCACCAACGGATATGCTGTTCTAATAGTTTCTGCAACTCTGTTTATCCCTGTAAAAGGCAAGTGACATGTACCATATTGGGATAAAATATTTTTAAGTTTTGGCCTACTTTAACCATATAAGGCGCTGCGTCAGACAAAATCACTAAAAACTTCTCTACTGGAACTGGATTTGGTAAAAAAAAATTTGATAGAGACTGCTAAACAAAGCGAGTTACGGTCACATTATTTGTTTTGTCTAACTGTTTAGAAGATATTAAATATGGCTTCCCTGGCTCATTTTCTTAAAGCCCTCCAATAATAAGATGTGCGATATATCGACCACATGAGTCTGTGCTTTCATCAACAATAATATAAAAATATACATCGCCCAGTGAAACTTTAATTTCTTCCATTACGGTTTCGTATACTGTTTGCACATACTTCTTTCTGAGTGTGGATTCGTCAGGGATGTTTTGATTACAATATTTTTGCAAAAAATCTCTGAATTGTGTATTTTGCAGTTTCTTCAAAGGTATATTTGCTGCGACTAAAGCTTTGCATAAGTCTTGATGAAACACTTCCTTTTCACTCTTTGATTGACATTTTGAAATGCGGTTTGCACACACTGCTGAACAGGCACAGATTTATTTTTCTGGAAACTTAGCTTTATGCATAGCTGTTTTCAAGTGTTGATCAATTTGGAACTTCTTTTCACAAACAATGATTTTGGCACAAACTTTGCAAAACACTTTATCCCCACTAAACTCCAACTCAGGAAAATTTTTAATCCACGAAGCGGCTCTCGGCATTTTAGGCGTTTGAAATAAATATTTTCGAAATCACTCTTTTCACACTGGAATCTATCGACAAACTAAACTATACAATATAAATACAAAGGAAGAGACCACATTTGCTCTCCAATTAGGCACCTAAAAGAAACAAGACAAGAAGGTTCACTTGGCGTCGGTACTTTGAAGTCCGAACTATAAAAGCAAGCCGCCGCATTCCAACTAGACCCCGAAAAAAGAAAGTTTTGTTACGGATTCATTCGAGCACCGAACAGAAGTTTCTGTTCGGTGACAATACTTACTACCACCGAACACGACTTGGTACCACTAGGGATTATTTAAGTGTGCCAGGGAAATAGACAACATTAGGGGTGGAGCTTCAAGTGAACCTTCTTGTCTTGTTTCTGTTCGGTGAGTTAGGCAAGCTGATTACTTGGAAATTCTCAAACATCCAATAAATGCCGGCAATAAACCATATAATGATAAAATAGGTCCATAAACCATATAATAATAAAACCTACCCACCTTTTAAATTATTTCAATTATCTGCAAGGGTCGCACTTAATCTTTTGATAAAACGAAAAACATAAAAATATGCACACAAATTTTATTTTTGCAGAAATATGAAATTTGTAAAAATATGCAAAATATGCAAATATATGCACTTTGCATATATTCCGCCCTTTATTTATAAACATTTCCTAATTTTTTCTATGGTCTCCGGAATGTATGATAATGTTATAAAATTATCTGTATTACCGTTTTTGTTATGACGCTTTACTATAGATTTTGTTTATTCTTTCATTAATTGATGGAAAAATGTTTTTGGGTAGCCATTTATTCCCAGTGTATTACGAACGGTTTTTTTAATTTTTCGGGACGGTCCTCTGAGTGAAACATTTCAACCGCGCGATGGAAGTTAGTGAATTTAGGTTTTGGGTCTATCTTTAAGAGGATGAGGAGCTAAGCTGATCGTACTGTATATTGTTCGTGAAGCGAACACAGTTTTTGAAAGCAACAATAAGGAAATATTCATGGGAAAAAGTTCTACCTGTTACAGAAAATCAAGTATATTCAAGTTGACAGGGCACATGTAGAGTATTAAGCATATTTTAGCAGGTCAGTCAGTGTTACCACTAAAGAAATACCAACGTAGCATGTGCTCACCGATTATTTATTACATTAAGACTGTGTTCCCGACAAAATAAAAAGCCATTTCTCAATCATATTTTAGTGATTTTATTGTTTCGTTTGGATGTAAAGTGGGATAGTTGATTGTGTGTGGAATATAAACTCACTTATTTATCGCGGTGCAATTTATAAGATGCATTTATTATGCGACTGCGTGGTATCGCCGACCCTCTTCGCCCCCCGCGTTTGTGTCCGAGTACACAACCCGGTTTGATCAACTGATCGAGTCTCCGCTTCAAATAAACCGTATATTTTAAGATTGATGCTTAATTTATCGCTCGTAAAATTGCTTATTTATGAACTAGATGTCTTTTAATATTGCATATCAGCCGTATCTCTCGACTCGTATTCTTTATGAGGCTTATCTGACGATATATCACATTAAATTTTCTTCATTACATTATTCCTACTCATATTCCAGAATTTGCTTTCAGACTGAAAACAACAATGTCTGGTTATCCACCAGTTCTCGTTCGACTTGAAATTATGAAATTCAGTCGACCTCATGTACTTAGTGTCGAAGTGAATTATGTTACCAGTGGCGTTACTTCGAATTTTGAGCGGGGTCCTCTTGAATATAATATGTTGAATAAAGTGTATGCAAGAACAAAAATTCTTCAATCCAATTTAATCGCAAAATGATTAACGTTTCATTTGCTGCAAAATACATCTTCTGGTTCAATAGATATCAACTTCAATTAAACGTTATATTAAATAGAATGATCAAGGGTGATAGTGATACTAGTTGAGTGACACTCTGAATCAATTGATCAATGTCGCCTTATTTCATCCCTGAGGATAGGTCAAGTTAAGATCATCATCACCAGACTAGCTACCCAATGAACTTGGTATACGAGGTAATTACTATACAATAAATCAGATACAAAATTAATAAGACAAGAAATTACTTATCTGAAATGTTATGTCTCGTAAGCAAATCCCCTTCTGGTAACTCGAACAACGAACTTCTGACTGACACTAGTCTCAGTGACGACAGCTGTTCCAGGTGCGACAATGTGTGGTAAGATCAATTATCCTCAGCTGGTCGGATTAACTTCTTTGACTTGCGTACATCAACAAATGGACCAAAACGGCAATCGTCCTACTTACTCTGCTACACTAGTCGTATAATAATGAATTATTTGTTCCCAAACTTGGTCGCTAGAAATAACATTGAGTCTGAATCATCGTAATACGAATTAATTGTTCCACCATTTTCATAATAAAATATAATTAAACGTCGGCCATGTTAAGAAGACTTATCTACAACGATCTTAAAACAGCGAAAAGAAAATTACTCCAAGTACATCGTACACGATAACCCGTTTCCACGGTTAAAAGATTTTCCAACTAAATCTTTACTAAATCGCCAAATTGTTAAATCTGGTATCTTACCAATAAATCACTCAAATGATTTTTAAACAAATTTTGCAACTGCACGGCTTGGAGCACGAAAACAAAAAGAATGAAATCCGTTGTCAGTCGTATCCGGCTAACACGTATCCCTTCTCTCAACATAACCACCGACATGGAACAATAAGAAACTTTATGCTACAATAAATCAAAGAAACGCGATACCACAGATCAACTTTGCCACACACTGAACCACTGACGTCACTGAAACAATAGATACAGAAATTATGATTAGCTGTGTCATAGATTATAGTCGTTTCTTAAGTAGGGCACATTCACCACGTAACAAATTAGCTAGGTATCGTTCTTCGTTTTCGACTTATTTGAGACGAAACTGCTTCTCACATCCTAGCAAAATGTCCAGCACTGGCTCGAAGCCATAAGAGATATCAGTCCATGCAAAATCTTATCCTTCGACACTGCCTTAGGCCTGCTGGACCGATTCTTGTATCAAGGGGCGCACAATGGACCCAATCAAGTGGTCTCAGTGCTCTAGACTTTTTCACCCCCGTTTCGTTTCATTGATTGATTGATTGAGCCCTTCATCATTACCTTATGATCACAAGCAGCTAACAAATAAACCTTCAGAACATCGTATAAAGGTAGTCGCTCTCTCCCTTTACTATAGATATTCCCATGGTCGGTGCTCATTTGAAATGTTGGCTGTTATTCCATCAAGTGTATTTTTTCATAATATTACTTATTGATCACTGTAAGTTTAGTAAAATATTTCTAAGGTTGTGTTTAATAAATAAAAATTAGCTTGATGTCGAATTTGAAGCATTGAATATTAAAGACGCGACAAGGCTTTCATAGCCGACTTGTATTTATAGCGTGAATTTCGATTTACGCAGTCAGATGTCGAATCCCATCTGTGGTTAATCAAGTCTTATCTGTGTGCTCGGCGTCCCTTCATCATTACAAGTTTTTGTTCATTACCGTAAAGCAGAGCCGAGACATCAGACCAGTGTTTAGATGGTGGGCTGTGGCTTGATGAAAAATCTTCAAGAATTGACAGCTCTTTTATTTGCGGATTTTACTCATTCATATCTCATTTTCCCCTGCTCTTAGACAATGAGTATGGTGTTGGTTTGACAGGGCGATAATTTGCGACCATCGTTCATTCGAACAGCGTACAGCCCCGCTCCCGATCTTCATCTGTCATTGCGCTAATGAGATCTTAGCTCCTAATCTTGTTCAAGAGCTTCTTAACTTATCACCTCTCCTCCCACCTCATCCCGCGATCTAAAGACCTTTCCCACGCTGCTTTTGTGCAGTTTGCTCTATCATTATGGCAGAAATAGTGTCACCGTCAAAATGATATTTTTAATAACATTGTTCGGAAGCAATTATGAGAAATATAATTGAAACATAGCACCTTAAAGTATTTGTTATTAATTTAAGCAAAAGCGTAGAAATATTCAGTCTTTATTCTGGAAAATTTCATTGTACTTCGACAAATTTAAATTTTGGCATACAGTCCCCAATTTTTGTATAAAAAGGAACATTTAGACCTTCTCACAGTCACTTTCCGTTTAGGTAATAAGTACTTTAGCCGAAGGAAAATTGTTGTACTATACGGACAGCGGACATCGAAGGAGGCGTTCCACAAAGCTATGTACTTGGACACTTACTGTGGGACATCTATCATGTACGATCCGGTGCTGAGATTGCTCATGCCCACATGGATAATGGTGGCTTCGTAGACGATATTGCTGTGGTTGTCGTTACCAAGTACTTGAAAGAAGCCATGCAGAAAGCGCACGAGGCTGTCGCCATAATCAGTCGGTGGCACTCGGCAAATGGCATGCATTTGGCAGACCATAAAACCGGGGCAATAGTGGTAACCAGCAGACAGAAACTGAGAGACTGACCGTTGGAGTCTGCGATTTACTTTCGCAGCCATCATTGGGATGCTGCAGTGGCCAAATCAATGGCCAGAATTATGCCCAACATTGGAGAACCCATTCAAAGGGGAGGAAAGAGCAGAGATCTACAGGCGTAGGCGCGATGTTGGAGAAACCGATTTACATACCATAACCCATGATGCAAGGACATCTATAACAGTAGTTGTCCCCGAAGAATAGTTCAGGAGATGCTTGAGTCACAGACCACCTGGAATGCGGAAAGTATAAACATCTTATTTAGGGCCAACAAAGTGAGTTTATAATTTTTTTTTTGATTTTGACTCAAGTTGTACTAGTTATGGAACCCGTGATAAAACGACTGTCTCCTACCCCTTCCGATCATTCAGGGCTTTTAATTTTTTTCACCTTTCCTATTGAGGTCAATACTAACCCTCCATTACACAAAGTTTATTCAGTTTATTACTTACTCTAAGGAGGTCCTTGTAGGGGGAACTACTGCCAATATATTATTGTTATACCAATACGGATTTGTATGTTATTATCCAATCTTCTTAAACAAAAGAGTCTGCATTGCATTCTTTCTACTTCTAGGTTCTACATATCGTCTTAGAAATAATATATAACTTCGCAAATAATACTGGGAGTGCTAAATAGATGAGTTGGTAGAGTATAGAATGGGAATTGTCTTGTTAAATCCAGATGTCTGGACCGGGAGCGAGAGAAATGAGACAAATCGATACCAGTAACCTGACGGGGGAGGGTCTGTGTTGATTGACTGACTGACAGGTGCAGCGGTCGCTACCGACAAAGGACTCTCCGTCTCGCTCACTCTCTTTCGTGCTCGCAGGATTATGCAGAGAAACGCTGCAGCTAAAATGTATCCTCAATCAATTCGGATCTGCCACCTCTTCCTTCCATTCCAGTGTCGGATAGTAGTTTCTTTATTTTCATTCAAATCTACTTCATTATTTTCATCACTCAATACTTCAACGTTGGATAATTCAACATACCGGGTGTTGCCCGGTTGGAGTTAATATTCATAACAGAGAAAAGAAAATGACCACCTCACATATTTTTTCGTAGTTACTCTCCCTTCTCTATAGATATTTCTATGGTCGGCGTTCATCAAAAATATCATGTGAGATCGAGAGATTCCAGATAGGCGAACAATTTTTTTTTATCGAACAGCGAAGTTGTGGAACTCTTTGCCTTGTGATGTATTTATCTATGCCTATAACTTCCAAACCTTCAAGAGAAATTCTAATGCCTATTTCCTCTCCCAATATTCCACCGCTGGCTGACATGACATTATAGGTTTCCCTCTCGTGTCAAAGTATAAAAAAAAAGAATTTATTTATCAAAAACGTGTGGCACTCGGGGACTGCCGCGGTGAAGCTATTGCATAGCATTTTTTCTCAACTTATGCAATTATAATTATTTATTTATTTTAAATTTATGCAGTATTTTTTTTCTTTGATATTAATTCAAGTTTTTTCTTTGATATTAATTCAAGTTACACTTTTTGAGCGTGGTGACCGATAAGAAAACATTTTTTTTTCTTTTATTGAATAAATGAGAAGTTAATATCGTTTAAAATATTTTAATTATCTTACAATACATGTAGGTTATTCAGGAATTTGTTATCATTGAAACTATAGGTTTATGGTAACTGAAATAAGAGACATAAGTTTGAGACTTGATATCCTCCAAATATCTGGAAAATACCGCGTCAATGGTGGCCCCATATTTTGTTGTGGATTCTTGTGGATCATTATTCATTTTCAAATTCAATTTTTCCGAAAGAAAAGTTGTCAACCGCTCTGATTTTTTATCAGCGAAGTTGATGTTGAAATCGCCAGCCAAGATAAGTGGAAATTTATTACCATTTGTACCAAGTATTTTCGACCCTTCTTCAGTGTACTCCAGTAAAGTGCGATGAATAAAATGCTCTACCTCGTCCAATTTTGGATTCGGAGAAATGTAAATTGCTACCATGACTATGTGTAGGCCATTCCTAAGTTTGCATAAGCACGCACAAATATCTCCAAAAAATGAGCGCCTAACATTAACATCGCTAACGTGTGCAATATTTATTTCAATATTCGGAGTCATAATATTAGTTACATTATTATTATTTTGGTAAATAGCTACCCCACCTTTTGGAACAGTATCTCGTTTGAATTGAACAATACAATTGAAATTAGGTATTTCAATCGGATTATCATGCGCCATGCAAGATTCGGTAAGAAGTAACACATTTGTTTGTCTCGTAACTGAATCTTGTAAATCGTATTTGTGACTATTTAGACTTTGGCAATTGAAAGTCATTATTGAAATGCCATTTCTATTACTAAGGAAATCTAAGACACTTTGAGCTGTCGTCTGAACACTATTTAAAGGCAGTCTTTCGAATTCTTGCAACAAAGATGCAGTCGATGCAGCTTGCCTTCGATTATTATAAAACTTGAATGTAGAATTATCGTTTTTTGTCGTGATATACAATTTTTCAATATTAGTCACCCGAGAGAGCGCAACATAAACGAGTTCCTGTAATTTTTCGTTACGGAATTTCTTGATTCGGTCGCCGCGCTCAAAGCCCGCGATAAAAGCTATATGCAATATATGCAATAGCTTAATATAAACAGGTACTCTCAGGTCTCTGCTACGCGCGTCTAACGTATAAACTCTAACTGACGCGTAGCGAGCTCCTGTTTGTTCCGGTATAATGATAAATAAACACTTATATGAGCTATAGGTGCTTTTGTCGTCGGGAAAAGAAAAAATTCCAGAACCCAAAAGCAATGTATACGTTTGTTCTCAAAGGCATACAATGTCAAAGAAAGGGCTGGTTATTCATGTTTTTTAGGCAAAACTCGGACAAAACGCTGTTGAGGGGAAACTTGTAAATAAAAGCAAACTTTCATTTCGATTCACCTGCATTTTTCTATCTGTTACATTTTCCCTCCCTTAATTTCGAGTGGCATTATCTCGGAAATTATTCAATTTTCTGTTGTCCCCAAGAGTATGAACATCTTCTTTTTGGTCAAGAAATGTTACTTTTCCCCTTTCATACTTTAGGAATTTTTGAGTGGCCATATTTCGGGAAATAGTCATTTTTAAGAAATACAAATTTCAAGAAAGGTAAGTATATCATTTTATCTCATTTTTAACCAAATTCTATAACTTACAGAACCAGTGATAGTATGGGTATTTTCTACCACTTCCTATCATTTCCGCATTCAATATATATTTTTACTGTTTCTATTGACTCATTAAACAAGGTTTTATCAGAATACGTTTCGTAGAACTCAAATAAGACCTAAAACCCTTTAGTCGAGGAAATAAAGCATTCCACATTCCAAACCCGGCGCTATTGGATGGATTGAGATGCGGTTTTCTGCATTCGATTCAGAAAATTGTCCGGTATTTTTTTTAGCGGAAAAAATTTATTGCATTTCTACAACCAATAAATGCATTTTTCTGAGTGCACTTTTGAGGTGAATAAAAAAACGGACTCGAATTGGTTTCTCAAGGGTTTTTGAGGTCGCCGAACATGAATATGCTATCAAGAAAATTCCCTGAGGTTCCCTTGGACATCCCCCAGGGTATCCGGGCGTCCTGACGCATTAGATATGGATGAAACCAATTAAAAAATTATTTTTAATGTTTGTTAACTGTTCAAGAGGTGATATAAAGGTTGCTAGTGATGATAACGACGTGAAAAAACTCTTCTGCAATACCTGGGGTACCCTGAGTCCGAGTAATCACGTTATCTTCTAGGAATTTGTTAATTTTCCTTAATTAAATGTAACAAATTTCAGCTCTCGGGGATTTTCAAAGTCACCGATGCTCTGCAAATTTCTTTGGCGGGTTTCCGGGTTCCCGGAGCCCTCTGTATCAACGTCATCGTTTAGGAATCAGTTAGTTTTTTTTTCATAAAATGTAATAAATTACACTTTGAAAACCCCCGAGAGCCAGAATTTGTTACCTTTTATGAAGAAAAATTAACAAATTCCTAAAAGATGACGTAGATACAGAAGGCTCCATGGACCCGGAAACACCCCCAGGTAATTTGCAGAACATTGCGAGTTTCATTGTCTTCATCGGCGACTTTGAAAACCTCCGAGAGCTAGAATTTGTTACATTTAATTAAGAAAAGTTAACAAATCCCTAGAAGATGACTGGTTACCCGGAAATTCCTAAAAGATGACGTAGATACAGAAGGCTCCATGGACCCGGAAACACCCCCAGGTAATTTGCAGAACATTGCGAGTTTCATTGTCTTTCTTCATCGGCGACTTTGAAAACCTCCGAGAGCTAGAATTTGTTACATTTAATTAAGAAAAGTTAACAAATCCCTAGAAGATGACTGGTTACCCGGACTCAGGGAACACCACGTATTGCAGAAGAGTTTTTTCACGTCGTAATCATCTTTAGCAACCTTTATATCAGTTAAAAAACATCAGAAATAATTTTTTCATTAATTTCCTCGAAATCTAGGGCGTCATGATGCCCGGATACCCCGTGGGAGGTCCAAGGGGACCTCAGAGATATTTCTTTCTAGGATATCCCTGTTCAGCGACCCCAAAAACCCCCGAGAAACCAATTCGAGTCCGTTTTTTTTATTCACCTCAAAAAGTACACTCAGAAAAATGCATTTTTTGGCTGTAGAAATGCAATAAATTTTTTCCGCAAAAAAAAACACCAGACAAATTTTCTAAATTACTTTCTGAATCGAATGCAGAAAACCGCATTTTAATCCATCCAACTGCGCCAAGTTTGGAAGATTTGGCCTATTTTAGTGCTTTATTTCCTCGACTACTTTATTGACATGACTAATTGTAATAAATAATACATAGTCCTCGATTTACATCTGTTAGGTATGATTCCAAACTCAGTTACGTAATGAGAAACGCCGAAATCCGAGAAAGCGTCAGATCGTCCTTGTTACTTAGCATTCAAATACCATTTCTGTTTTTATCAAATACCCGCTATCATAATATTAAGATATAAGAGAAGAACGTTCCGTTAAATTCCTATAATTTCAAGGGAACGCTTCTGATGATGGTCGAAGGAACCAAAACATGTAATCACAAAAAATAGTTCATTGTTACCGTAATATTACAAGAAGTTTGAGATAATTCCTCGTTGGAGGTACATCCTGTAACAACATAGCATCGAACCGCAACGAACGAGTACACAAAAAGAACGCGAAAAGGTGTACAGAAATGTTTTGGTAAGTGATGAGTAAGAAAGTCCGGTTGACAGACCGTAAGTCAGTGGTTGGACGGTGCAGTACTGCATTGTATTCACCGAGGCCGCAGTAAATCAGGAGGAACAATAGACCTTGTCCGCATTTCAAATCCCGCTTCTCTCCACTGCCTCAAGCTCAGTCCCCTTACTGACATTTCCGATACGATATATGACCCCTGTCACGGGGCTTCTGTTTATCTATAAAACTGACCGTTCAAGACTACTAAATCGTTACGGTCCCATCAAAATCAAACACTCGATCTATCTTTATCCTATCTGCATAACACCTTGGATTCGCTGAAACACTAGGAACAATGTGGATATTTAGCATACGATTTGTCGAATAGATCTTGCCTCAAATCACATTTTTTATGCATCTCCCAGATTCATAAGAATTCTGGTGGTTCCGAATCATGTGGGTATAAGTTCAAGCAAATTTACCCCGATAGCATGGCGTCACAGCCCCACCATTCTCTGTCGTAACTTTAACTTCGTACTTTAAACCTTTATCAAAGTTTTAATAAGAAATACATTTGTAATAAATTTTCACAAACTTCGTTTTCATTAAATAAAACGTGTCATGTTTCACCACACGGTGGCTTTATTAAACAATGGTATTACAAACTAGGGTATATTCCCTAAATATAAAAATTAAGATTGAGAAGGAGGAGATGAGTGAGGTACGTGTACAGTAGGATAAGAGTTACTTACAAATAAATTTAATATTGGAGAATTGGTAAAGTTTTTCTGATCATTTAAAAGGTTTCCTGAATTTTTAAACTTATTAATTCCAATTTTAAAGTTGTTAAATACTTTTGTACGGGTACAAATTACTCTTACTTGCGGATAAACTACAGATTCTATTTTATCGCTTGGTTGCTGACAGCTACAGTGAAGTCGGTCGTGAGTTACATTTAGATGTTAAAATTTGGGCACCAGAGTGTTTTAACCAACCAGTAAAATTATGTTTCTCAACTAGGGGATTCAAACACCCGAATGTCCCCAGGTTAAATTACCCTGAAAGTATACAAAAAAATAAAAGACTCGTACCAAGAATGATTGTAATTTACTGATTATGAAAATACTATTATTGTTGTACAGTTCATAATGGAACCTAATATTAAATGAGCTATGAGGTGAATGAATTGAAATATGAATATAACTAAATTGTTTGGATACAAGATGAAACTCAGTTAAAAATTACACATATACAAATACTCAAATAATTATTTCGAACATTACATAAACCAATTTAATTTAAAGTTGGATAGCCTGACCTGGTCACTGATGGGTACGATGTTATATCTGCCTGATTATGAATTTGCACTTCCTGCTTGAATCCCTGCCACAAGTCTAGCACAGTTTTCAGATCTAACCTTAGAACCCATGCACTTCAAGAACTTCGTACACTTGTTGAATTTACCACAACAAAAAAAAACCTGAAATTACAAAATGTTCAAACCTCTATTGCTCTGTTGCCCTCAGAACACAGACATGAACAGAATACATAACGATTGTTGAACAAAATTAGGATTAACCTTGTCCTGTCAGATATCACCTGGGAAGGCAAATTAATTCTTGAAGTTAGAGACGATAGGGTTTTTCCTTTAATGAAACCAACTTTGATTCTGTCCAAAACCAGCCACGTCGAAACTAAGTTTGAAGCCCCTAAGGTGCATCTATTACACAAATCCTTTCAATTATTCCGTTCCAAACTGGTAATTGATGCCTTTTCTTTCAACGAAAGAATATTCCCAGAATTTTGGATCCAAACATAAGTTTGGTATCACCTTCCTATTGAAATAACTTAGAAAAACTCGACGACCATTTCCCTTGGACGACTTAACCAAAGTAAGCCATTATCCCTGCCTTTTCCGATGCTTCGATGTCTCACAGAACGAACTCGAAATAGAAGTGGTAACTACAGATTTCGACACTGAATAACCATGTCTCGGAGAATATACGGTCTAGCATAGACGACGTCACAGGAGTAAACCGATTGTAGTACAACGGTCATTTCTAAGCCGTTAAGTGAAGTTTACACGTTACACTTTACTTTTAACTGATTTATGGAGAATCTCAAAATCATCAGTTTCTTTAATATGGTTTAAAACTTTTGATTCGCCTTTGTTCAGATTCAAATATTCTTTAATTCAACTTTTCAAAGTGCTTCTTGTCTGGCCTATATAGAATTTATCACAATCTTCTCAATCTACCTTGTATACTCATGATTCTTGATCTTTTTTATTCTTATCTTTGTTGTTTTCAATATATTTGCCTACTGCATTATTAAGCTATTGCATATAGCTTTTATCGCGAGCTTTGAGCGCGGCGACCGAATCAAGAAATTCCGTAACGAAAAATAATGTAAGACCTAAACACCTAATATGTGTCAAATTAATTGATTAATTTGAAGTTTCTAAAAGTGAGAAATTTCGCTATTTTATACGAATGTTATAACACTCTAGCGCTTTAGACTCCGGGATTTTCACGTGGCCTATCGAAATTAGAAGGTTCGAATTATCTAAAAACATAATTGCATGAACTCCAGATGTCCTATGTAATTAGCTACGAACGAAATCATTTTGACATATGCCTCTAGGAGCTCGCTACGCGTCAGTTAGAGTTTATACGTTAGACGCGCGTAACAGAGACCTGAGAGTACCTGTTTCTATTAAGCTATTGCATATATTGCATATAGCTTTTATCGCGGGCTGTGAGCGCGACGACCGAATCAAGAAATTCCGTAACGAAAAATAACAGGAACTCGTTTATGTTGCGCTCTCTCGGGTGACTAATATTGAAAAATTGTATATCACGACAAAAAACGATAATTCTACATTCAAGTTTTATAATAATCGGAGGCAAGCTGCATCGGCCGCATCTTTGTTGCAAGAATTCGAAAGACTGCCTTTAAATAGTGTTCAGACGACAGCTCAAAGTGTCTTAGATTTCATTAGTAATAGAAATGGCATTTCAATAATGACTTTCAATTACCAAAGTCTAAATAGTCACAAATACGATTTACAAGATTCAGTTACGAGACAAACAAATGTGTGACTTCTTACCGAAACTTGCATGACGCATGATAATCCGATTGAAATACCTAATTTCAATTGTATTGTTCAATTCAAACAAGACAATGTTCCAGAACGTGGGGTAGCTATTTACCAAAATAATAATAATGTAACTAATATTATGACTCCGAATATTGAAATAAATATTGCACACGTTAACGATGTTAATGTTAGGCGCTCATTTGTTGGAGATATTTGTGCGTGCTCATGCAAACTTAGAAATGGCCTACACATAGTCATGGTAGCAATTTACATTTCTCCGAATCCAAAATTGGACGAGGTAGAGCATTTTATTCATCGCACTTTACTGGAGTACACTGAAGAAGGGTCAAAAATACTTGGTACAAATGGTAATAAAGTTCCACTTATCTTGGCTGGCGATTTCAACATCAACTTCGCTGATAAAAAATCAGAGCGGTTGACAACTTTTCTTTTAGAAAAATTGAATTTGAAAATGAATAATGATCCACAAGAATCCACAACAAAATATGGGTCCACCATTGACGCGGTATTTTCCAGATATTTGGAGGATATCAAGTCTCAAACTTATGTCTCTTATTTCAGTTATTCAGTTACCATAAACCTATAGTTTCAATGATAACAAATTCCTGAATAACCTACATGTATTGTAAGATAATAAAAATATTTTAAACGATATTAACTTCTCATTTATTCAATAAAAGAAAAAAAATTGTTTTCTTATCGGTCACCACGCTCAAAAAGTGTAACTTGAATTAATATCAAAGAGAAAACTTGAATTAAAATATCAAAGAAAAAAAATACTGCATAAATTTAAAAAAAATAATAATTATAATTGCATAAGTTGAGAAAAAATGCTATGCAATAGCTTTACCGCGGCAGTCCCCGAGTGCCACACGTATTTTTTGTTCTAAAAGATGTGGTAACGTTGTGTTTTTTAAGTAAATTGCATACATTATCAGAAAGTTTATCTAGATACATTATTGATACCTTCTGATAATGTATGCAATTTTTTCGATTTAAAAATGTAGTAAGTTTGTCGGAGCAAAAAAACTGCATGTAAGGAGAAATTTCATAATTTAAAAAATGTTTAGAAGGTCTCAATGAATTTTTTCTATTTGTTCGCTGTAATGTCAAAGAAGGTTCTTCATGTTTTTCCAGTAGAACTCGGGATCGAGAAAATGTTGTATTTGAAATTTATTCAGATTTTTCCTCCACCTTATACATTTCCCTTCCCTCACTTTCTTTGACCCATTGTATTTACATTCTGTATTGACATCATTACTAATCCATTGCAAAAAGTTTAATCCCAATTCATTTTGTAGAACTCACATAAGAGATTTTGGTCCTTTTGACTGGACTATATATTTATATATGAAACTGCCACATCTCCTATAACTCATAGCTGAAAAGAAGATCGAAGAAAAAGGAACATAATAGACCTTGCATGACTTCGAAAGGTGCAGAGAAAAATTAGCTGAGGTAATGAACAGAAATTGTCTTACAACCTACGTCCGTTTCCATGAGTAGAATGGTAATTGGAGATATGTGTAATTGCAGCAATTGGAAAGCATTACGATATAATCAAAACAATAATGAATCTTTGTTAACAGAACAGCAGCCAATACGGATTGTTTCAAACTGTCAACGGAGAAATCTCAATTTGACTGTTTAACTTAATTTTACTTTATGGCACAAATAAAACAACGAGATTCGTTTCCGAGTAAACTGAATTTCCAATAAATCCACTAAAGAGAGACTTATTTATGCGTCCGTCGATAGAAAACGGACTGCAGACATCTCTAAATATCGAGAAACTTCCCGAATATGTTCAAGACATAGACGTAACGTTGAATTCAGTTTCAACTTTCAGGGTTTCTCTTTCAAAAGTAACAGGATTGTCCGCAGGAATCGAGGAAACATTTTTCATGCATAAATTTAAAAATGGTTTTTTTTTCGCACTATCTCGTTTCGTTTACGTTTTTGGAAAAAAACACAAGGAAAAACACTCTAACGTCACTTAAATTAATATCATAAGTCACTATGGGTTTTTTTTGGTTACTGATTACGAATTTGATATTTAAACTGTTCAAAAATATAATTTTTCGGAAAAACGCGTGAAATTTTATTATGAATTCTTCTTTTCTTTGAATGGAGTTTTTCGAGTGTCGTGTTGATCTACCATTATGTTTTCGATGTCAATTTTAATTTGCTAAAATTACAAGTACTGCCAAAAAAATGTGGTTTGGAAATTTCAGAAAAATCAGAGAAAACTCTATTGAAATGACCGTGCGATACGTCATCGTAGAATAATTTTTTTATTTATTGACATCAAAAATGTCGAAAATATTTTTTTTTTGTAATTTAAGATGAACGTCGAAAACATAAACGTAAATCAACACGACAATCGTAAAATCACATTCAACTGGAAAGAGAAGTTCCGTGTTTTTCCGGAAAATGTTTTTTTTTAACATTTTCGATGTCACGATGACGTACCGCACAGTCATTTGAATGGAGTTATAATGTTTTTCTTTGGGATTTTCTTCGATTCTTACGAAATTTCCAAACAATATTTATGGCATCACTTTTAATTATGGCAATTTAGAATTGCCATCAACTCGACACTCGACAAATTTCATTCAAAGGAAAGAAGAATTCATGATAACATTTTCCAAAAAAACCCTATGGTGACTTATCACGATAATTTCGATGACATGGAAAGACGTTCTTTTCCGGTTTTCCACAGTTTTTTGCAAATTTACCTGGTTGTTTCTACTCTGGATCGAAATAAGGGGCTGTCAACATCTATTATGCATAAAGCGATGATTAAGTTCAAAATGAGAAAATTTGTGTAAAAATTAACAAATTTTTCCGATTTTACGCTCACTGAATGTATTTTCCGAGAAAATATCTTCGAATTCGTGTTCAACGACCCAATAAACCTCCTAGAACTCATTCTGGAGACTTAATTTTAATTTTTTGATAAATTAAAATTTATCTTAAAAATTGGGTTGAAAATAGAGTTAATTTATCATATAGGAGTGGATTGGGGGGAATTGGAGAGTCGCTCAGTAGTCACGAATGACCTTTATGGACCATAGAACATCATGCAAGAACAATTTTTCCGATTCGACTTACCGCAAAAAATTTTGATAATCGGCCTTTTTCCCCACCTTACAGACTGGACTAGTATGTAGGTATAGCAAAGTTGACGCATTTATTTCATGTTGGTTTTTGCCAGATAACAATGATAAGTCATTTCCAGTTCAGATCGATCAGTAACGTCACAATCTTATAGTTCCAGACAGCTGGTTGTTAAAGGGTTTTCCATTAAGCGTTACCGGATGTTTGGGCGGTGTAATTATCATGGGGTGCAAAAAATTTAGATATTCCCCCAGCTTAGACTGGACTATACATATTCAGGGTCCTCTTGAAACATTTTCAACCTCTGACCGTCAAATTAGGTATTTTGTATACTTTTTAATTCACTTTTCTGAACTAGGACTCTCAATTATTAATGTTTTATTTCCAAATTGGTCAGTTCCGCAACATAATTCAACTCTTTCAGGTATATTGCGTGTATTAATATATAAATAAGTTAAATAAAAATCAATGGTCAAAAATTAGTCCTCTTGCGAAAGTGGAGTTCCAATTGATTCTTCAGATTGGGTTAATTGCATACGAGTCGCCTATGAGTGAAACTTTGTGACTGTCCATCAGTGACGGCTGACGAGTGATTAATAGTGTCAATATTTATGCACCGTTTGCTGTACGGCTGACACATTGATGCATGTTTATATGACGCAATTGTATCTGTATGTGTGTGTGCATATGGCATTTCACAGAGTGTATTAATATCGAGGACGTGATGAATAAGACAAATGGCAGCAGCTTCGATGACAATAGGTCTTGTGTGAAACACCAAACACTCGATATAATTTTAGAATTATCTCTCGTTTCCGAAAGCGTGGTCGTTTATTTTATCTCTTGTATTTTTCGATGCATATGCAGTTTGAATGGAACCTTATGCCGAGTTTAACACAAAACAGATTGTGCGACGATCCTCGGCAAGTCGTTATAGGCTAAGCAAATGATACTAATACGCATGACTAGTACAATAAAGGACATTCCTTATGAAAATAGCAGTCACTTTTTATTCTCGAAACCAAGCAAGATTGAGGAAAGCAAATGTAGGGATCAAATGTACATTTGGTTGGGTTTTGGGATCTACTTGATGAATATACTAGTACAATAAATGAAAGCCAAAAGGTACATTCTTTTTGATAACATCAGTCACTTTGGGCATCAAAAGAATGTAGCTAGACGTGCACGAAAATTGGGAACAGATGAAACAGCAAATGAGTGAAACATATTCTCAAAACCATGCAAAATGTAGGGATCAAAATGTACATTCATATATCGATACATTTGGCTGTGTTTTGCGATCCATTTGATTAATATAACACTTTTTTGAGACCTTATTTATAAAAATGGATGAACTTTACTCTCTATTAATTGCGTCAACCTATCTCTGTCTCGCTCATCTAGCTTTATTGGATGGTATAGAGCTTTAGAGGAGAAAGCGGTTTGAAGTGTACCATCATCTGCTAAGCTGTAGACGGGACAGGTGGTCACTTGCGACAGATCGTTGGTATGGAACAGAAACAAAGTTGGTGACAAGACAGATCCCTGTGGTACACCAGCGTTGATTGCTATTGTATCGATTGATACTCCATTAGCCACCACATGTAATGATCTATCTGAGAGAAAACTTGACAGTAAGCGACAAAGTTGAGGCGGCAAACCATATGACTGAAGTTTCCCAAGAAGGCCTTGGTGCTCAAATGGTTTGAAGATAATGCTACAGCTAGAAATTCTGCCATAAATGTGTTACGTAGGCAGCAAGCAGATTTTTCGTTGATCCCTGCTGATATTGCCGGTCATTCACGATTTTGAAGCTCTCTAGGTATTGAATGAGCTCGATGTTGATTGCTTTTTCAATCACTTTAGAGATCATAGAGTTTAGTGCAATAGGTCTGTAATTATTAGGAAGGGTTTCTTCCCATTTTCTTGGAATTGATTGAACTCTAGCTGCCTTCCAGCTGGGAGGAAACACACCAAATTTGTATGAAATGCAGAAAACTGGTTTATCCTGGAGGCACAAACTCCTTGAGAATATTTGGTGGAATTCCGTCAGGCACCATAGCCTTTTTGATATTGAGATCAATCAGATCCTGTTAGTTCTTTGGTTCCATTAGGAATTAGTGATCGTGTTCTCTCTAACACCCTTCAGTTGACACTATTCTATAGTTGAGGTTACCTAGCTGTGAGCTTTGACTCATCCAAAGTGCCTGATTCAGAGTTAACCACCATGGTTTCTCTGTGTGGAACCAGGGGATGTTGGTTTTCCATCTCCTCTCCGCTCTAGAATCCCATCAAATTTGCTTCGTGAACAGCTTTCAATTGGTCCGCAATCAGGATGTTTCTGATGCTGAACCAGGCTCTCATTGGTCCTCTTCCAGCTAATTCTACATTAGTCACTAGAAGCGCTCCTGGGTTGCATAACCAAGTTAAGTTAATAACTAGATGAGACTATTCAGCCCCTTGTGGGTATCACTGATCATTTACCAATGCTAGGTTGATCAAGCCATTTCCATCAGATGATTATTGTTGTAGGCTTTTTCATCGTCGCCTCCTCCTACTAGATCTAAAACAAATGTGATTGTTAATTATTAACAGCATTAAATATGATATCCCAATGAATATCTATGAGACCGTATGGTTACTACGTCAGATTCTGTTACGGCAGCTTATTGAATTTCTTCATAATATGAACGAGCGAGTGAGTTAATCGGAGTGGTATTCGAGGTTTTAGCAACAGATATAGAACACTATATATTATAATAATGTTGTAAACAGTTGTAATAACGAAGTTGTAATTGAATATTCTTCTACGCTGAACTAGATTTTGTGTGCGATTTGCAAGAACTTGTATGCAATTGAGTTTTGAACCATGATTGTTTAATAGAATACAGAGGTACTTTTGGTGAAAAGGGGGAGCGTTATATTAGAATAACATAATTTCGAGTATTCGAAATGATTTTCCACTTGTTTTGATAAGTAATAAACTTAATCACTCTTCGATACTAGAGATGTTAATTGAAGGGTGAAGACTTTGCGTGTAATAAGTTTACATTCGTCAGTATGTGTGTGTGTGTGTGTGTGTGTGTGTGTGTGTGTGTGTGTGTGTGTGTGTGTGTGTGGGTGTGTATGTGTGAGAGCGGCGAGCGGTAGTTAATGCTAAAGGTAAGTTACCGAGACGTAGAGAGCCGAGAGATAATGCACGGGTACGGGTCGGTATAGACGCGAGCATGACGACAAGTCGACAGCACTTCGCTGGTAAACAGACGACAGTCCTAAGCAAACTGTACTAACCCGATAAAGGCATACACACACGCCATATTTGAACCTCATTGAAATCGTGTAGTTATTATAACAAACTTCAAATAACGTATAAAGGAGAGTAGACCATAAATATTTTAAACCGTCGCCTTATTTCTACGGTTTTAAAATTCCAAGTAATATAAGCCTCAAATGTATAAAAAACTGTTGTTACAAAGACATGTTACAGGTTTGCGGGAAATTTGAACAACCCACGGTGTTGATGACGTTATGTTATTTATACAAAACTGAGAGGATTTGACTACATTTCGGAACAATTCATTGCGAATGTGAAGTAAACTTTTGATCAAGATTCGGAAGTACTAATTTTGCGCGAATTTCAGTAGCATGATAGAAAATTTGAAGAGAAAAAGACTGAAAATAAAATTGTACCAAAGTAGAATTTCCAAGAAGACAGACATTGGCCTGTTCGCTGAGTGCAATAGTCAGTATGACGTCATCAACAAGAGTATTGGAGAAGAGACGACAGCATCGGTTAGTTTAAATGACGCGTAGTTGGTATTGAGTGTAACAGTAGGTGATAAATATAAAAATTAAATACAGTTTCAACTCTTTCTTGTGGAACATAATATGTTGCTCCTGTGCCTAAGGTGCCCTCTTATGATTGGAATGTATTTTCACCTGTAAATAAGTGTGTATAAGATTGTTATGACTGAATAAAGTGCGTTGCAAAATGGCTTCCTTAGTGGATCTTCATGTTGGTTCTTCCCACGTTTTGTGTCGTACGTACATTTTACTGACATTTGTTTTAAAAATAAAACAGGATACAAAATTACAGTATATTCTGTATTACAAATGGAAATGATGCACTCAAAAGCATAGTCATGGACAGTTTTTCTAAGCATAACAAGTGATTTATCGTGTATCCTCATTCAGTTGGCAACTCAAGACCCTTTTTTTATATGTTCGATTTCAATGAATATCTTATGCAGGCGCTACTTCAATTTGGTGCAAATATAGAGCATTCCAAATCAGCACAGCCCAGTTTATAAATATTATATTTACTTGGTCGAAAAAAACGGATTTGTAAATTCTCCTCAAAACTCAACGATTAAGGGACATTTCCCAGGGACAATTTTTAAGAAATTTATCAAATTGGTTAGATACGTGGAAGCCTATTTCGGCTTTAAATGAATTAACAACACCCACACAGTTCATGGAATTTTGGAAATCATTAAGTATTGTTTCAAACTGATCTATTACATTAAAGAAAGCAAATGGAGTGCAACTAAGGACTCAGTTCACGTCTGGTGGCTCCGTTATACAGGAAGTTCTTATATGTTATAAGAATAGATAAAATTTTGGTCTTACTGTCAGTATTACAGCATTTTGTTGTAACGTCACCATCGAGCGTTCAGACCTTGTACTATAGAGGCTATTGCATATTAGTCCTCAGTATAGTTTGGCAGAGATCACCATGTGGTGTTCAGGTTCTTAGAGTCCGTAGCTGAGTGTAGTATTGGAATAACACGGTGATTGGTCATGGTTTATTGTAATATTTATACATATAGGTAACTTTCACTATTTAAAATTGTAGATTAACGTGTATGTCACATTACATTGGTATGATCTTCATTCATACTCTTATTATACAATAGTATACTAACTTATCCTAAAGTCTTTCGTTCATTATATACAAAGCATCAAGGTGAACCCTTGACTTCTTACGGAGGTTGACATTGACTTCTCCCCTTGCTGACCTAATGTTAATGTTGCATATTCATCATCATAACATTAGTATTTACTATATCAGTAGCGTACTTAGTTCACGGAACCCATTTTAAGAAAGTAAAGCAATTTATTGAACTAGGTAGATTTATGGAATCGAATGAAATAATCTCTATTATTCCATTGTATCGTTAACTGAATGAACCTTGAGATATTAATTAGTAAATTGCTCGAAAATGATGTCCTTAAACTTAAAGGAACAGATTTAAACTTAGAGGAATAGAATAACAAGTCACAGGAATCGGCGACCGAATCAGAATCAGTATTTAATGACATTCCTTTGCGAGATATTGTTGAATCAATTGTTGGACAAGTCGTACGAGAAGTCGTGTAGTGTGTCGTTGTAGTGCATGTGAAATCGCAGACCAAATAACTCACAGTCGTTTAGATTAAATCTGTGAACGTAGAGAGAGCACAGCGTTGTGATATTTACTAGCGAAGCGTTCGCTACTTGTTTTACCAAATTACCGGGAAGACGACGCGCAGTTTCGATACTGACTACCGAACGTGATATTACAGCTACGTTAGTATATATATGCGCCTGAAGCCGCCAACTACTTTACCTCCTGATAAATGTAATGAGCTCATTCTACCATTTAGCGCTATTCCTCCACCGCCATATATGTACACAACCGTAAATTACGTTAGACTTCTAAGGGCAGCTCTTTGGAATTATACGTAAGTTGACGAACAAGGAGCACAGTCACCCTCAAAAATGGAACGCACTAGGAAGTGTAAATACACAGTTTCTTTCCTCGGGAATAGTTGATGTCTTCTATAAAGAAGATAACATTGATTGAACAAAAAGCACAATTCAAATTTTCATCGCATTGTATTGAAAGAATAGCACATTCAAGATTTTTAAGAGGTTCGGAAACGTTTTGAATAACTAACTATAGTTAAAATGTTGAAATATTATTTGATCAGACTCAAATGCGCGGGATTGACAGTGATCAACTGCAAAAGGCAATTGAACAATTCCAACAAATTATTCGATTTAAAAACTCTACTGACAATGACAATCAAGAACGCAATAATGAAGAAAAAATAGCTAAGTTTTTTCTTGTGTCCACCCTCTTCATAACTAACGAGCCGCCACTGCTTAGCCTGTAAATTTATAAGTGATGAGGTCTCTGTAGAAAGATCGACCAGTGACATCACCTTCCGATAGTTTTGAGCAGCTGTTTCACCTTCTCGGGCTCATCACCAGTACGAGTAGGGTTGTAATGTCACTGGTTGACTGTTCTATCGGGTTATAAAATACCGTTTGCGGAATTTGCTACAGAAACTTAGATGTTCTAATGCCATCTATCTACGAATAAATATATCACCCACTATGAAAACCAAGTACTGACTCACATATTTCTAGCACTTCTGGACCGCCAGATAACGACATCGAACCAAAGTGAATATAACAAAATCACTCAATACGTACTTATAAGTGGTCAGGTTTCTCAAGATATGCTGAAGACCCTAAATAAAATAATCGATCGGTTCATCAAAGACGAAGTACTGAACACGAAGCTAACACGCCTACAAGGAAGGCCAATCGACATCTGCCTTACACTCAGCAGTTTCTCTCATTGAAAACCAGACTGAGCATGGAGGACATGCGGTAGATACAATGAACCTTCAGGCCTACGTGTCATCGAGACTGCCCTGGTTAAAGAATCGAGCCTACTAGACGGGGTGGAGTGTTAAGTGGGTATATCTGAGGTGATTAAATTTGGACTCCCACACTACCTCATGCGATGTTACAGGGCCATAAGGTTCCCTTAAAGGATTTCAACTACCACCCAACAAAAAAAAGGAGGCCTTCCAAGATATAGAAGGTTCCTTCAACAATTCCAACATCGAAAGTATCTGTGAAGCGCTTAAAGAAAAAGGAGTTTCCAGTCTAGTCAGCACAATGATTCAGAAGCTTACAATACTCTAGAGGTGTCACTGGAAAACGGATGTTCACAGGGTAGAGTATCTCACTCACCATCTAATGCATAGTGGTCGATGTTGCACTAAGGAAAGTAGCCAACTTAGGTTGTCACATGATTGGGTAGGCCGATGAACATTTTGGAATCCTCTGATGACAAATGGCTGAATATTAACATAAATTGTAGTTGTCACGAGGAAGTACTCAGCAGAAAAGTGAGTCTAGCTGATCAGCCAATACCTAGGAGCATCTGAATATTCAAAGGTAGCAGACCAACACTTGCTGCGGTAGGTAGCCGATGGCCTTCAAAACTAGGGGACAAGGAACTCCTGATAGGCGGGGGGGGGGGGGGGGGGCTACTCCAAGAGTGATATCGAAGAGACGGTCCACTGCCGGATCAGATAACATCCTTCGAAAGAGTGGTAATGAGTGAAAGATTGAGCAGTCTAAATTTGGAGCACACGTAAAGGAATATTGGTCTCTTCAAGTGTAAAAACAATGGTTGAAACCGATGCCAAACTGCTGACGCAGATACTGACAGGACGCGGTCCGCTTAACTGCCACCTCCACAGTTAAATGGGTTGACAAATCTACTTTGTTTACCCCGCATCTCAGCAGGGAGTGTCGCTTTTCCCTTCGATATGGTTAAATTTTATCAGATTTCCGTGACCTGTGAATATCTTGGAGGTTATCCTGATGCTTTACTTAGTCAGCGAGTGTCTCGCTTGCTCTAGGAGCTAACTGATTGCCAAGCAGCGCTTTGGCAGTTCGGCAAGCACCAACGCTTCTCGATGCTGAGGCATGTCGATAGCTCTGCAAGATCTGTATACCTCCGTTGTAGCCAGCAAGGGGGTATTGAGGACATACCAATCTGGCCCCCTTTATGGTCAGTTTGTCCGCTCTCTCATTCTCTTTCCATCCTAAATAACCCGGGATCTAGGTCAGGTTGAGCCTGTTTCCACCCTTCTATCCTGTTAAGGATCTCCTTGGTATCTCTAATAAACCTCGACGATACAGTCGTGCCTTTCAATGCGTTGAATGTCGCTTGACTGTCCGAACAGATCCAGATGGTCTCATTTACCTTACCATAGCCGCGTAGCTTCTCCGCACATTTGTAGATTGCAACATTTCGGTTTGGAAAACTTTGTTGAGATTCTCCATTCGCATGGAGTACCATCAATATAATATTTAGGAGTGTAAAAGCCTGCTCCGACTCTTGAACACTCTTGTGTGGGAACCCTTCCACCTTTCAAATAGGACTACAAATTTCTTAATAATAGTTTCAGTATCTATGAAAATGGAAAATAGCCTAGTTTTGATCTCCATCTCATTTTGTTTTCTGAGACAAAACTGAGACAATAGCCTCGCGAACTCGATCTTGAAACATTGTCGAGCTTACAACACCAGCAACTGCCAAACACAGAGATCTGAAATGACGGAACTTCAAAAATGCCTCTGAAAATGGCACAGACATAAAAAGGTTGTAGTTTAAACGAATATGAAACAATGGATAGAGAATGGAAACAGAGTGTAATAAGCTTGGCACCTAAAGGTGCATTGTAGAAAGCCCCCGGCAAAGGAAATTACAGATAGCAAAGCAGCGCTTCGTCTGATACCGACAATCCTGGAAATTACACTACTGGAAATACTCAAGGGAATTTCAGCAAACAGGTAATTAACAAGTTTGATGGTTTTACTTGTCTACCGGTGCGCGGCTTTAAATTAAAATTGAAAGTTAAAAGTTGAAATAATGGATGATTAGTTCATTTTCGATGAATCGGCGGTACATCAGCTTCTGAACAAGATAATACAAAAATATTTAATGGATGGTGATGCAATGGACATCATAACTGCAGTCACAATAAATAAATTAGTATTGCCGTTTGGAGGATAGATGAATAGTGTGCATGGCAAAGTTACTTTTGACAAATCATTCGATTTGATTACTGATTTTAATATAATTGTTTCACATTCTTTAAGATGCTATTCACATTTATGTAAAGGTAATGAAGTGAATTGCTTATTTCGTCATCCTTATACCATTTGATTGTATACAAATTATTAAAGTTTCCAATTAAGAAAATGTTTCAAAAAAAATGTTCCGTTTCTGGGAATCGTACCCGAGAGTGAATGGAAGGCGAATATCCGAGCCCCTAGTTGTAAACAGTCAATATACCGTGTAGATTTAGTTTACGTTTTTGTTGTTGTGCTTGTTGAACGATTTTGTTGAAATCTGGGTGAAGGCAGTTTCAAATTAACTTCTATATTCGAAAAAGGGGACAAACTCGATGCTGAAAATTATAGACCAACAAGTCTGATTCCTGTTTGTGCTAAAGTTGTGGAAATACTTATTATTGATAATTTTATTCTTTTCTTACTGGACTACACAATTATACCTGATAGCCAACATGAATTCTTACCAAGCAGGTCAGCAACAGCTAACTTTTGTACTGTCTTAACATTTCGACGTCTAACCTGGATTGGAATCTGCCCATAGATGTAATCTACTTAGATTTTTCAAACGCCTTCGACCGTGTTCCTAAAGTTGAGCTATTAGCCAAAGTTGATGTTTTAGAATTGGCGGGAAGCTGCTTCGATGGATAGATTCATTTCTATCTATTAGATCATTCTTAGTTATAGTCGGTAGTTCGTTGTCCCAGTTGCATAATGTTGTCTAGGCTGTCCCACCGGGGTCCGTGCTTTGTCCCTTCCTTTTTTAATATATGCTTCAGACCTACCACGTTCCTTGAGTTGCCAGAATGCATTTCACGCTGATGATGGGAAGATATTCGCAAATCCTTTTACGCATCATCGAGAACTTCAATCTATTCTTAGTGGATAAATGGTGTTCCAAATGGGGAAAGTCTAACTGAAGCATTTGATATCTGCAAAGAATTCGACAGATTCGTCACCCCCCTTGGAAAATTTTCAAAATATGGTTTGCCGCCCAAAATTTGTCGTTCTCAGTAGGTAGTGGCTTATCTTGGGCAGACAGATCTCAGTAAGTATTGTCACTGTATTACTGTATTACCGGCCGCGAGACACGTGTTTCAATATTCATACACGTGTTTCAACATTCAGACACTTGTTTGACAAGTGTTTCAACATTCAGGTACATGTTTCAACATCCAGACACTTATTTTGGCTCGTGTTGGACACGTGCTTTTGACAGAGAGTCACATGCTTTGGAATTAAGTCACGTTAGCAACGCTTCGAACCACTCACGACCTAGCGAACCTCAAAACCTATAATTCTAACCCTCGGCCGGTAATACAGTGACCTCACCCATGTGACCTCTCGGCCGGTGATACAGTGACAATGCTTGCCGACATCTAGATAAAACTGGCTGCCCAAGGTAAGCCACTACCTACTGTTCCTTATAGAGGTGCCCCTATACAATGGCTATAGTGGTTTTCCACAGAGACCAGTCTTGACTCCAACTTTCGGAAAACGATTCAATTCGTACTGCTTCCTCTTATAGACAGCGATAGATCGATACATTCAAAGGAGATCTGGTAAGAATTTTGAAATGATGATTCAATAATCTAGTAGAGTTCAATGCAACTAAAACTGAAGCTTAACCACAAGGTATTCCATGAACTGTATACTTTTCCCTCTCGTGTAGTCAATCATAAGAAGGTTAGCGGAAGATCCAACAAACTGGTTAGAAATATATCATGATTCTCAGATGCGAAATATGAGAGATTAACTTGAATATGTGAAGAATGTTCCGAACGTTACTTCATTAGTGAAAAAAAAACCGTTATTACGAAAGATAATATCCAGAAGTCAGACATTCATCAGCCGGTGTCTATTATTTAATAGCTTATCGGACTGTCAAAAATAACGAGAATTCTACTTCTAAATCAATAGCGGAGTGACACAAGAGGCGTGTAAACGCGTATTTTATATCGTAGCAAGCTATAATTAGTGGTCAATAAATAATGAAGTCAGTCCTAGTGCTAATAAATCAACGTGGCCGTGGAAGAGAAGAAAGGAGTTACCCTAGAACTCACACCGGTGCAATGGTGAATAACTCAAAAACAAGTGACAGTAGAATAACCCACCTTGCATCAACCTACAATTACGTTGCAATCCTTTACGATCTCCCAAAACATCAATCAATGCATTATAGGATCAAATGTATCCGTTTGGACTTAACAAAGAGTCAGAAAACAGGAACAAATAGATCAATTCTGTCCAATATTACATCAATACCATCGTTGATGAATAAAGTATAAAACACATTGGAAATGTTAGAAAATTCAAATCAACACTTCATTTCCAAAACCATACAATGGAGAAAATTGGAATGCAAGATTCATATACAGGGAGCGCTTACTTGGGAAGAACTTATTACCACTGAATGAAGTATTTCAAAAGGTAAATGTGATATATCCTTAAGTTAAGAAAATACAAATATCCTGATAATTCTTTAAATAAGAATTCAATTTAACAACACGAACAGACTGGAGCCTCTAAATCTGGGCCTCAAGGAAGGGTTGTTATGTTCAAAGACTCCTATTGATTCTAATCATCGAGTTTTTATCTACGTGCAGGGTAATTTTTTTATCGGCTGGTAATAAGCTCATAGTGAAGTTAGCATTACCATCAAGGGAAAATTGAGTTTTTGAAATTAATTATTGCCTGGACTCGAACTTGACAATGAAGGGGTGACTTGCTTTAGCCAGCTTAATCTGCTCACCTAAAATCTCTTGTGGTAGAATTACATAAGAGATTTCTGATGGACATATGTTAAAAAATAGAGAGATCCCTTTCTACCATGTTCTAGAGAGGCCAATGAATCCATCAAATCATCAATCGGAGGAATAGAACCTACGAGCTTCACCTTATGCTTGGGAGCTATCTCCTAACATGTGAACAGTAGTTCAACGACATGTCGAATCTGTGCACTTTGTATTTTATGAAGATCTTCTGCTGATTTAGAGTTGCTCTTATTACGAGATATAAACCAAGTTTTTGTTGGGAGGTTTTGGCAATAGATCTCGCTGTTGGAGGTGGATAATGAGGACTTCATAGGAATGCGTATGTGTACCGCATCATTATTTTAGGGATTGTGGGCTCCGCCATTCTAGAGAAGAAACTTGACGTTACATTGAACTCTACCAGATTATCTCCATCTCAAAAATTTTTCCAGATCTTTATTCATTTGCATCAAACTGTCTCTGCCAACTGATTGTTAATATGAAACAGAAATCAAGTTGGTGTCAAGACACTAGCCTTGGAGCCAAATTTGACCAAATGCTCTGTAGGTATTCAATGTTTTTCAATAGATGTGTGCCATATACGTGTTACGTAGGCAAGCAGGTATCCTGTTGATCTCTGGTGATAAAAGACATATTTCCTTTAACGATTGTTATGTAATGGCATCATGATAATTAGAAACCACTAGATTTTACCTCAGATGCTAAAAAACATCTATTGCCTAATTACAATATGAAAGTCGCTTTAACATTATTAATGCACCCAAAATTTGATATTCACAACCTTCTGAGATTTCATAAGGGGTAAGTATGGAAAAATAGTGATTTTCGTCGATATCATCAATTCCAATGTAATGGCATCATAATACACTCTCATGGATGAGAAATTTGATTCTCCATTGGACTTTACCTCAGAGCTAAGGCAACACATAGCAGCGTTCCGAAACCCAGAATTTCGGCCATCCCTTAGTTAGTTTGACTATAAAATCACTTGTAACACAGATAATGCACCCAAAATTGGCATCTACAACCTTCTGATATTCCATAGAGTTACATAAATCTTTTGAAATTTTCGCATGCCCCAAATTTCGTAACGAGTAAGTATGGGAAAATAGTGAAATCGGTCATACTTTGGTTAATAACACTACAAAATAACATTATTAATGCACCCAAAACTGATATGCACAACCTTCTGAAGTTTCGAAAAGGAGTTTCATCAGTTACATGAACCTTTTGAATTCATGACATTCTCCCAAATCTCATGACGTAAAGTATATAAAAAAGTCAATTTGGTCGATTTACACTTTTACGAATGATGAATTCGATTCTACAAATAGATTTTACCTTTGACTATAAGTCAACATGTCACAGCGTTACCAAAAAGTGAAAGAGCGTGTTTTTGTGCAATTATTGTCTTTATGTGGCTAAAGGTAATAACACACTCTCAGACTAATGATCGATTTCTAACTAATTCGAAATTCAATCAGATACTTCTTCCGAGTGAATTTTATAATGAGAAACATTCTAGTGAATAATATGAGCTTCTTTCGAATGAGGTTTACAGGGTAGCAGGAGTAAACAGAGACAGACAGACGAAGGATAAGCAGGATATTCAGAACGCATCGACAGAGGCGCCCCCTGTCGTCCCAACAACGTCCGATAAGCCGTTATGCCGTTGCCGCCCGGCCCCGCACAAAGGCCTAATTAGCCATAAACTCCCTGATTTATAACAGCACAGAAAATGCAAATATGAAATATGAAAATGAAGATGGCTGTAATAAAAGTGATATACGAGGCTCCGCAGAGCCATTTGTGAAGGCGCCATGACTCACTCGTCAGTTTTATGTACGGACGTCCATCATGTGCTTGACGGCCTTCATTGCCCTGCTAGCTGCACTTCCCTTTCTAATCATCTTGCCTTCTCTCTTCCTGACTTATCGCACTACGCCGCACTCTTTGTGCCACTGTGATTTATATTTTTAATAAAATTTCCAGTCATTCCTAGTTTCTAGACTACATGTAGGTACACTCGGGAATAAGAGTCCACGAATTTCTCATTTTCGGCATCATCCACATCTTAATTCGCACATAGAAAGATCCCAGTATCCTAAGGAAGCGAAAGAACAACTATCTCTATGGATTCAACGTCTACTTGATGTAAATTCATTTGAAAAATATGAAGAATGGTGATATAAAACCATGAATTCAAATTTACACTAACTGCAAAGTTTGTTTGCTGACAATTACTGTTTTGTTGCACGGTGACATTACCAAAGCGAGATATGAACTAGTCTCTGTGTGACAGAATAATTGACAGCAAGTAAACATTGCAGTTCATGTAAATTTCAATTCGGAAGAAGAATTGATAACAACTCTACCTATGGTCCTTATATAAAACTCCTATAACACTTTTTCAATATTGCTCATATTTGAAACTAATTTTCTCTTAAAAGCACAAGTGGACCTGACTTATTTCTCTCTGAGTCACAGTAATTCATATTTCCAATTTAATTTCAACGTTTATAGTCTATACTCACTGGAAAGAGACTCCATGAATTTCTAATATTTGGCAACATTCACTGCTCAATGCGATGTCAGCAGGTTATTTATCCTTCCATACAAACTTGGTGTGTTTCCTTCTAGCTGGAAGATAGTTAGAGTCCAATAAATTCCAAAAAAAGGAAAAAAGACCCTTCCCATAGACCCATTGCACTATTATCCAGAGTGATGAAGAAAGCAATCAACATCAAGCTCCCGCAATACCTAGAGAGCTCCAAAGTCTTGAGTGACCAGCAATATGGCTCTAGTCAGCAGAGATCAACAAGAAACATGCTTGCCTACGTAACAAATATATGCCAAAAATCTATTGAAGAATATGACAAATTTCTATCTGTAGCATTGGATACCTCCAAACCATTTTAGCACCAAGGATTTCTTCTTCACTATCAAGTTTTCTCTCAGATAGATCACTCCATGTGGTGGTTAATTCAGTATCCTCTGTTACTATAGCTATCATCGCTGGTGTTCCACAGGAATCTGTTTTGCAACCAACTTTGTTACTGCTCCATATGAATGATCTGCTGGAAGTGACCACCTGTTCTGTCCCCAGCTCTGTCGACGATGATACACATTATACCGCTTTTCCATCTAGAACCCTCATACCATCCAATGAAACCAGAGTAGCGAGACGGAAACCGGTTGACGCAATTAATGGAGATATGTCAAAAATTTTGAAATGAGGATCATCTGGTAGAGTTTAATGCAACAAAAACTCAAGCTTGCATGTTCTCCGAAAAGGTGGATCCCACAATTCCCAATATGATGATATCAGCTACAACTATTCCTAATCATTTCGAAAACCGCTTCACAAAAACTTAGTGTTCTATTCCGTGCCAAGAGCTATTTTACATTTGATCAGCTCCTCATAATCTACAAAGCACAGATTCGACCTGTCCTAGAGTATTGTTCACATGTTTGGAGTTCGGTTCCCAATACGCTGAATGAGCCAGTAACAATTTAGAAGAATCTATTGACAGTTTGGCAGATGACGATAAAACTGACTATACATTATAATCGGCCCACATTTCCATAAGACAGATTGTCCAAACGTCATTATTTCTATTCTAAGCGATTTTATGCTATGAGTAGCTTCAATTTTTTCCAATTAATTATCTAAAAAATGTACCTTTGCTGTACGTGACAGAGGCTGTTGGCTAAAGGTTACGACCAAAGTCATTAGAAGAAAAAAAAACTTATAATTAATAAACTAATTAGAGTATTAGAGAGTCGAGAGTTTTAACTCTCTAGAACAGCGTAGAAAGGTGGGAGAGATCTCTCCCTTATCTATAGATATTTCCATGTTCGGTGTTCATCAGAAATCTAGTATGTTGTTCTACCACTAGAGATTCCATATAGGCCGCCTAGATGAGCTCAAACTAGTCACTTCATTGTCAAGCTCAAGACCTGGCGAACTTTTTCCTACCTAATTGAGTCTTTTCATATCACTATGACATGCAAGCCTTCAAGAAAAATTCGAATGTTTAACTCGGCTCTAAACATTCTACCGCTGGCTCACACGATGGTCTTTGAACATTATAGGTTTCCCTCTCGTGTAGTATAAAAAAAGAAAATGAAAGAGTTCAATATTCTATGGAAGCAGAACATATCTCGTATAGTAATATTTTTATTTCATTTGTATTATTACTGAATCCTTGTATACCTTTCCGGAAGTTAATATTGTTAATTTATAGAACCAGTTCTTCAATCCTCAATTGGACTGGCCCTTGGTTCTTTGTGCCTCCGTGATCTATAATTTTAACAGAATGTTAAGTCATCCCAAGCTTCTAGACTAGCCTTATTAGCGTTTCAGGTTCTTTGGGATTCGTAGGGTTAGAATATATACGAGGGTTTCTAACGACATCTTTAATAACACGTATACACTAAATAGCCCTTAGAACTAGCAATGTGGTAATTTATTGAATAGTTTCGGCATTAAGAATTCATTTTAAGCTCATAAAGTTATGGAAATAAAACCACAAATTAACAGTAAGAGAACAATGAATGTTTTTATTATCCGCTATTGCTTACATATGTTTCAACACTGTGTCATCATCTGAGCTAAGTTATAAACTGAAGTTACATTGACAGAGAACGACTTTATATTGTAATGACTATACTTAAATGAAGAGGAATACCATTAGTTACAAAACATTTGAAGAACTACTAAGGGAATGATTAATCGATTGGGAATTTATTCAGATGTTCTGTAAACAGTTCTTACATTTGAACGTAACAATTATTGTGTGACTACGTTTATTCCTCAGCTTTGAAAAGAAGAACCCCCCCTTCTTCAGTCTGAGAGTCGAGTAGTCAAGTTTATATGACTCTGAACAGAAACACAATTATTCCTGAAAGGGCAGTTACGATCAAAATTTCCATTTTTGAATAATATCCACTGTCGTGGAAAATAGAGCGTGAAATACCTCTTCAGTTATCCCATTGGACAATATGTACAAAATTTACTATAGTGTCAATTAATAGTTGTTTATTTTAGGAGTACTTGAACTGGGTTTGATCGATAACACTGCAGCGGTCAGAGAGTTACTAAAAATAGTTATTTTTGTATTAAGTGCGTTAAATTCTCTCGAATATGCCATGAAAACATGAATTTTATACACGGAATACAAACAACATTTTTCGTAAAACTGTGAATGTGAATTCACATCGTCTGAAATATATTAAAACTAAATACTTCCAATATAATTTCACAGCATCCAGTGGTCTTTCTGTGTCGTTACTGTAGAAACGGTTTCTTGACACGCCGCGTATTTGACTGTTTGACTATGTTTGCTCGTAGTTGCTTCAATTTCAGGTTATTTCCAAGAAGATGGATGTTGATTATGATAGTGGTAGTGATACCCCATCAGATATATCTGAGAAAGCAAATGCAATAGTATCTAATATGTTACCGGCCAAATCCAACGAGAGGAAAATGTATCAACCAACATGTGGGGATAAATAAAATAGCAGAAATTGCCAGCTTGATTGCAAAATGACTTGGAAAAGACATGTATAAGAGCTACACAGGTCACGGTTTCAGGAGAAGCTCTGTAACTATTCTGGCCAATGCAGGGGGCAACATTACATCCATAAAACGTCACGGTGGCTGAAAATCTGCCTTCGTAGCAGAAGCATATATAGAAGAAAGTTTGAATAACAAAATTGAGATTTCTAACAAAATATTAAATTGTCCATCTTCTTCCAAACAAATTAAAATATATGAAAAAATTGTGGAATCAACTCTTCAAGAAATATCTGACGTTTCTGATCAGCAGCAACATGGAACATCTTCGGGAATTTCTGTTGGAAGTAATTGTTCAAACTTTACTATCAATTATTATTCCAATAAATGAAATTGTTTTATGATAAATAATCAATTAATAATTGATTCTGTTACAAATAAATCCTTCAAAAAGTAATATTTCATGTTTATTTTGTGAATTTTTTGGCAGTGAAAAAAAGTAAACATTTACGCATCAATAGAGATGCAGAAATGTCAAGTTTTTTTGACAGTTGTACAAAAAATATTTTTGAATCGAACTTTGAAGTGCTGCATTTCCCTCTGGGAGCGTTTCTGAAAGAATGAAATCAAGCATGCCGACTCATGTATCGATGGACTATGGACTGGTGAAGTGTGCAACATTTTTGTCAATATCCTGTTTATTATAAATATGTATTCTACCTTGTGGATTTCAGCGTGATGCGATTTATCGCTAACATGATGATGCATTAAAACCCCCTTTGATCTAGGCCAGTAAATTGAACTAAACCAGTGTATTTAGGCTTTGACCAATATATTTCACACATAATCATTACGGCAAAGCATATAATTCTGCGGTGATATTTTCATTTGTAAATGATTTCGGGATGACATAATTGAGTCCCATCATCCACGTGTTGTTTGCTAAATGCAAATATGGCTGGGGAAATATTCCGAACATTAACGCGAATAGAGCAGCGTACCAGCCTAATAAATACCGGTTAAATCTAATTTGCGTAAAGTATAAGCTCGAGCAACAAACTACCATATTCGTGTTGTATGCAATGAATGTATTAGGCCCTAATAGGAACTTCACTGCTTTACTTTCGAAAAACTATTACACGTTGCATTGCAGTGGGAAATAATTCCCTATTTTCTTCGTAAAGAAACTGCCCGATTAGACGTTCTTGAAAGTACAATAATCTGAATAGACAGATTATTACGAGTATAGTCTTTTTAGGTTAGACAATATGCATAACCTTACCCGAAGCATGATAAGTGTTCAATCCACCATACCAGTATGATCATGGGCTGGATCAAAAGATCACTAATTCAGTTTATAACTAGGAGGTCCGTCAGTCAGTATGCTGCGCATGTACCCAAAGGGTTAAGCGAGCCGCTTAGCTCACGCCGTTTCGCATATGGCGACCAAAAGCGCGAGCTCCGGTCTATCCAGTTGCGCGAGCTGGTTTCTTTAGCACTATTTCTCTCTACAATCGGCCAGATAGTTACCGCACCGAACAGTGCGCGAAAATAATCGAATAGCGTAGAGTATTTCGACGGACAGCTCCGCTCAATAGCTCGAGAACGACTTAAGCTACGACATTGAATTCATTTGCCAGTAAATTTCGAGCATCATATCTAGTTCGTGCCAAAATTTCAAGTGAATTGGCTCCACCATTTAGTCGCTACGCGATAACATCATCCAATCAATCAATCAAAACGGGTGCGGACAAGTTCGGAGCTCTTAACTCGCTTGATTGGGTCCATTGTGCTTTCTTTGATACAAGAATCAGTTCAGCAGGCCTAAGGTAGTGTCGAAGGCTAATATTTTGTATGAACTGATATCTCTTATGGCTTTAAGCGGCATATGTGTTCTGCTGAGGTGTCGTAGCCTGAAAGAAGCCAGCGCTAGATATTCTGCTAGAATGTGAGAGGCAGTTTCGTTCGCCTCTCCACATCTACTACAAGCTGGGTCTTCAACAATGCCCATTGTGTATAAATGTTTATCCAGATGACAGTGTGATGAGTAGCTTTAAAACCAGCCCAGAGCAATATCCCTCATCCTAATTTTTGATAACTTGACAAGTAGACAAACACTGTCAATTGAATCAAATACCTTAGACAAGTCAAGGAGAACCACATACACTTTCCCTATTATCTAAGGCATCAATTATTCAGTTATCTAAATTAGAGAAAGCTGTTTTCGTAGACCAGCTAATAAATAAATGAGGCCATCGCGAGAACTATTAAAATAATGCACGTTGTTCAGGAAGCGAGTCTCTCTATTGCAGATTAAAGTTTATCGAGAATTTTGATAGTAAATTAATTGAATGATAATTTCCTAACACCTCATCTCCTCTGAGACGTGAGAAGCCATCAAACGAACTGTCTGCCGTGTTAACATGATTATATGATCTGTCGGTAACGTCAAAATATATCGATTCCCTTAAACCCCTTTTAGGGTTGTATCTCGAAGAACCGTTGTTAACGAATGTTCAAGTCATGTAAGGAACCTGATACGTACCCTATTGAATAAGGCTTCATAATTTACGACTCATAATACAGTAGTGTAAGAATTAACAAAATAAATTCATTGTCATTTTATTGTCACGAAACCAAATATTGCGCACATTGTAGTTACGAAACCAGACGAGCAGAATATCAAACTAGAAATTCTGGTCTTAAAGAAAGTTTCTGGGGGATTATCCGTCACCCGATGTCGTGGACATATTTACGGCCGGTCCTTCCTTCCGGTTAACATTTCACGGGGCCGGCTTGTCCCGCCGATATTCTACTGTTTTAACGATTGCGATGCCGCCAGTTAAGCTTACAGAGTTCTAACATTATGAGTTGAAAATATGATGATATGTGAAGATAAGATCTCGGAAAAACTGACTTTCACTCATTTTGGATATAACGTCCCCGGCGACGTGTAGTCGATTGTAAATTGAGCTTGTGGGAAACTCGGCTATGAATGTTTCATGGAATCGAAATTCCGAAGGCAAAATAGTTCCATCGATTTGAAGTTTTAAGATTCACTATTACAACTATAGTTTTACTTGAAACGCTTTCAAATTTATTAAAGAACTTGGCAACAGTCGAAACCTGATGTGATCTGTAACGTAACACGTTCCCTGCAAAAAAAATGTATCATAGGAACAGTTATTTTGAATTCTGTAAGAAAAAAGTTATTCTTCTGGAAAATTTCTGATCAACAACTAATTCTGGCATATCCAATTTCAAGGCAAAACTTATAGACATTGAAAAAATTTCGCAATTCGACTTTTTGCACATCCTGTATAGTGTCACCTTGAATTTAACCGAGTGAAAACTATTTTCCCATAAGCAATAAATTTTGTCTAGCATTGTGAAATCTTTTACAATTTAAATATGAAAGCCAGGGTTTTCATCAAGCCACGAACATATTCAAGTTTCTCCGCACAATTTTCATTTGAACTTTCTTCTTGATTGTTCTCAAAAAGACTTTTGTACCATACCAAATCTGGATCAGAATTCCGTTCTGCTCTACGTTTTGCTTTCAATGAGGAATGTATATTTTCAAGTTTTATCGGGAAATATCTTAAATCTCCTTTGCAGAATACTATTTGTGAATAATTTCCAAGATATATTCTAACAGAGAGTTTCAGGTAATCTTCTGTATTGTGCGAAGCATCGATATTTGATAAGAAAGTTGTTTCGGCTAACACAATTTTATTCCTTTACTTTAACTGAAAATGGCAAACAAGATAGTTATTTAATTTTCATTTGACACGTTACCTCCATTCTATTTTCTCTATTTCTAGGATCTTTTTGGGAGCCAGTACTGCTTTCCCCCACTGAGATCAAGTCGCCAACATCCATTGTAAAACTATTTTTGAATCATCTTATACAAAGAGAAAGATGAAACCCAATTGCGTCGTCGGACAATTGTGTCTAATCCACAGTGCTCTGTTGACATCAAACCAAATCCTAGTCCAAAACACTATGCAGAATATTAAAATACGCCCTATTTTAACTTCTCATTTCAGCTATTCGATATTAGATGGCATAGACTGCCAGAAATATCGAACAACACTGTACTTTTCAACTTATGACTGAATTCTATTGTCACCCATAAGACATTATAAGGGATCTGCACAAACAATGCACTGGAATGGCGGATGCGCCGGGATTGACTTGAAATTTCTCTTTTATTTATTCCTGCATTCAAAATGTTGCAATCAAATAGGTATATATATGGATAGTTCATTCGTTCAAATTACATAGATTCCCCCAGTGGGCCTAAGACACGTCAGATCACAGTGAGATTATTAAATTTATAGTATTATAGTGTAATAAAATAAAATATGGGTACAATTAAAATTGGTAAGCTTTAAAAACTTGCAATATTTCACCAAGTCTTTTAAATGATTAACTACATTTACATTACACACAAGAATCGTAAGAACCCAATAGACATTTTTTCAGATATATCTTCCACATTATTGGAATTTCCATCGATCATTATTGTCACTTCTAAGGCAGAATATTATGCACCCAATTCGTTCTAATTTCAAAATAATTGACTTTTCGGAATCAAACAATTTATTTCAGATATTTGTGAATATGTACAACCTCTTTTAGCAGCAAATGCTGTTCTTGCAAGTAACATGTAACATGTAAGAAGCGGTACCAACAATATTTCCTGCTTTCTAATCCCAAAATGACTTAATATGGTTGTCCATCAAATAAAAGTGTAATGTTATTTTCATTTTCTTTTATTTAAGGAAGATTTGTCTTTCTTTAACTACCGGATTGCTTACATATGAATTATAGTTTTTGAATGCGACAAAATTAAAATACTTGAACTTCTTGAAAACTTATATGCGTGTGGACTAATTGTATGTAGAAATGAGGATAAAATCATTGAAATCATATTATTTTGCAAGTTGCTTGCTGTGTAATCTATTCCGATAGAAAATGGAATTTTGCAGTATCATCACTTGTTCCAACGCTTTTTTTTAAATATCAGACACATGGCTTAAAATTAATTTCCCTTTACCAAAGTCATGACTATCTTTGCTACTATTCATGTCGCTTAAAGCTTCAAAAACATTTTCCATTTCCTTTGAATTGTTTGGTGTTTTATTGTCATTCACTGCAAGAGAAAATTCACGAACAATTAAAAATGTTGCTCCTAGCAAATCCGAATTTGATGTAAAAGCGTAAGTTATTGTTAGATCAGGATTATTCATTACTCTGAAAAATGTCACTTTAACTTTTTCAAGTATTTTAAACCAGCGGTCGTTATTGGTTTTTCTATGAATTCATCCAAATTTGCGAAATACATAGAGCTTCGATAGTTGTTCGAAATTATGGCGTACTTTGTTCAATCGCTATCGCCAAATAATTTTGGCGCGAGTTTAATGTCTAAATTTAAAGTTGGAAAATATTCCGAACAATTATGAAAATTACAGGTGACAGCAGTTGGCTTAAGACGAGGTTTATCTGAATTTATAGTTGTTTTGTTACACTTGTTCTGTTATTGTTGTCACCAAATCAGCTTCAAAAAGTACAATATCCAAATTCTTGAATATGTGAAGCGGTTGAAATCTCCCACAGGGACAGCTGATATCCATTGTTTCCTCAGTTATCTACAGGAGAACTGAACATTTCAAATTTTGGCCCATTGTTGTAGTTTCTACAAGAAATAGATAAAGCTCTATTAAACTGTAATATTTATCACCTACCTCAACACTGGCCATGCGCCTCCTGTTGGAGAAATCTGTACTGAGGAAACTTTATTGTGAGTGACAAAATTGGAAAGGCAAACCAGCTTCCCTAGAAGACCTTGGTGCCTGGTCAAATGCTTTGGATGTAACCAATGTCACAACTAGATATTTCCCATATTTTCATCTCCTTGCAATTTCAAATTCAGTTCATTTATATGTTTTGTCAAATCGACATAGAATTCTAACTTCCACATATCCATTCGCTATCTTGTAATTTGGTAATAGGGCGATGCTTTGAATTCAAAAAAATTTCGTTCACTTCAAAAAAGCGCCGAAGGACTTTTCCTCCACTAAGGCAGTATGATATGGTAAGTAATTTTCTCCAATCTCTCCAATAAACTCGCGGAATTGTCAGTGATTTTGCCCAGTGGAACTTATGAAATTAACAACTGATATGACTGATTTTATAAATTCAGACATATCCAAACATTTTCCGCATAAGGACTGTTGATGAATGATACAATGTAAGATTAATGGTTTACTCAGCTGTAAGTTGAACATAAGCAATAAATACGTGATTGGTAAAGTGTTTATTTTGGCATACATGCAGATCACACATTTAGGCGTATATTTCTTGCAGAAACGTTATTTTCCCTTTTAGTTTACGGTCGGCTGGAAAAAACGAAAGCGACAGCAAGCGAGCAAGGGGTTGCGTACATTCGGGGAATTTATGGCCAAACACACGGACGGTCTTGCTGTGAAATCTGCGTTCGAGATCCGCATTAAAACTATGATATACGCACTGATTCAAGATATAGACCGATTTCAGTCACGAAGCCCTAATTTATGTCAAAGTCATTTTACCAATTACAAAATGAGAATTTCGCCTAAATTTCTCATAAATTATAACTTGCTCTCTGTTTGTTTGATATAATAGAATTTAGAGATATAATAGAATTTAGAGTCTTGAATTATGGTCCTTTCCATTATCGAATTATGAAATCGCTCTCGATCCAACCGTCGCCCTTTATCGAACAATATACAGAATGTTCAAATCATTTAAGAACCTACGTGCGTCATTCTGGCTCAAAATAACCTTAGACCTTAGACACAGATTAGGTATTCTTAAAAATGCGACATTCTCTAGAGATGCATTGTTAATTAACAGACAGATTCGTTTACCTTGAGCATGGTAGACTCTCATAATAGCTTGTTGCCAGATGTACTTTCATTTCCCATTGTTAAAAGAATACAACAAACACTGATAAAAAGTTATCGAACAGGCATAGAGAATTCCAAATATAGACCAATCAGTCAAGACAAAATACTGCAAAACCTCGAAGTCCGATTAGGAAAGATCGATTTTCATGAAATAGTTTCGCCATAAATTGTTGAATAAAGAAGGGAAAACAAGAGATTTGACTTTTTCGGCTTCTGATTAAGGGTACTCTCTCTAACATTTTGACATCAAAATGACCTCAATCCATGCTCCGCAGCAAAACTCGCTAATTTTGCCAGACTAAACAGGTCCAAAGGGGATATAAAACTATTCTATAGTTGTATAACTCTTCGTATTTGTGTAAAGATAATGAAATAAATAATTCATTCCATTATCTTCAAACAACTGAATAATATTGAAAATAATAATGTTTTTGAGAAAATGTACAGAAGAAAATTTTTTATTTCTGGGAATCGAACCTGAGCCTACTGAGTGGAAGCAAACTGTCTTAACCGCTAAACCACATCGTCGTTCCTTATAAACTGTTACGATACGTTGTAAATGTAAGTTTACTTCGATAATTGATTTGTTGTTCTTGTTGTTGTTGTTGTTGTTGTTGAACGATTTTGTTGAAATTTGGGTGAAAGCAGTTTCAAATTAACATAAATTTGAAAATTGTATCCTTTCAATGTATACTTCAAAAAAAGCGTGTGTTTATTACAGGATTTCCGTGGAAAACAATAAGGTTTGTCAACAAACTGCAAATAAATTTTTGTCGAAATGTGAATGTTATAGAAGATTTCGTTCTTGAGTTGTCGTGTAGACAAGCATTTCGTGACTTATATTTGAAGGGCGGAATATATGCACGTCAATTCAGTTAAAATATGCGCATATATTATATATGCATAGTTTTTCTTTGAAATATGCAACAATATGCATTTATTTGTCAAAATATGCAATTATATGCCTTGAATACTTATAACATGGAAAAATGGAAATAAAGAAACGCCGACTCTTACAAAAATTATTTATTCTAAGTAAAATTAAAAGAAAAATATAATAGGTAAAATTGTTAACCTGAAATAGTATAAAATGCATTTATAACGACATATTTTTCAAAATTTTCCAATAAAAGTGTTTGCCTTCTGTCTGTAAAAATATGTTTGTACAAAGAAAAAGATCTTTCGACATATACCCATGTGATCTGGCAATATTTTAATTTGGGTAGTAAGTTATAAGGCCAAGGTATTACTTCGTTGGATGGTTTAGTATCAAAAATATTTTTGACTTCCATTAAATACTTAAAGCCTTCATTCTTTCCTACAATAACTTCGAGTTTACTTCTTACTTGATTTCCTACATCACCGGGAACTTTTTTGCATTTGTCGGGAAAAGTTTCAACAATATTAATTGATTCTCTTAAACTCATATTCCTACTTTCTAACGAAGTTATTATATCTAGTATAAAACTAAATTTAACCTTAATAAAAACAAGTTCCTTAGCTAAATTTACATTTTTGAATACTGCTTGACTTTGCACTACACACTGTGAATTGTCTTCTAAATCTACAACTATGTCTTTAATGGCTTCAAAATGGTCTGCGTAGAATATCGCGGCCTCAATCCATGTTCCCCATCGAGTAATTATGGGCTCTGGAGGTAAACTAACTCCTGGCAATTTCTCTTTATAGATCTGCACTCTAAGAGGTGCTTTCAAAAACACTTTCTTTACATTTGAAATTAATTTGTTCACCAAGAGATATGCTGTTCTAATAGTTTCTGCAACTCTGTTTATCCCGTGTAAAAGGCAAGTGACACGTACTATATTACTTGGAAATTCCTAAACATCCAATAAATGCCGGCAATAAATCATATAATAATGAAATGGGTCCACAAACCATATAATAATAAAACCTACCCACCTTTTAAATTATTTCAATTATCTGCAAGGGTCGCACTTAATCTTTTGATAAAACGAAAAACATAAAAATATGCACACAAATTTTATTTTTACTGAAATATGCAATTTTTTATGAAATTTGTAAAAATATGCAAAATATGCAAATATATGCACTTTGCATATATTCCGCCCTTTACATATTCAAATAGATAAGCAGACGGATTTCTTGCTTGAAGGCCGTTTTTGTGTTTTTTTTCATAGAGATAATCCTAAATTCTATAGATTATGAATCATAGTTACTTTATATCAGGTTACATTGAACTAATTGTTTTATGGTATCATAAAAGTAGGGTTGGCATAGTCCATTTTGTCAATAATTTCGACAGTTTATCTGGTAGCGTAATATTATAATACAATAGAGTATAAAACATAGAGTTGCACGACACGTATGTTGCCAATTCAAATGAATTTTCAATTTCATGACACAGATATACTTTCTCAGTTTCAACTATGTTAGTTATTCAAGAAATGTGGTGAATATATATCACAATCATACATTTAACCCGCAAAAGTTGTGTCAACAACTTCTAGAGCACGTACTAAAAGTTCAAGTGGTACATTTTTAATATTATGGTTGGCATTCCGAATAGGTCATGTTGCGTGGAAAAGCTTAGCCATGCCCTGGCGAGAACGTGATCCCAGATCAATGGAGCAATTATTTGGTTCAATGAGAGTACCACTACATAACTAACAACATCGGCTTTCACGGAATACCGTCAAACATTTGTGAATCGCGTCGTGAGACAATCAAATACCAGGTAAGTGTAAAAATATGTCTTACAGATAAAGGTGAGATTCACTCCGAACGGTGTGTCATGTTGTACTTATTTGTGTCTTGGAATATCCGTCAATAATTTACTGTCTATTTTTAATATATTCAACATAAATCAAAGCGAGATATTTCCCACATCAAGCGCAAACTTGAATAACAAACATCAACATAATTTATGGTATTTATAGTTCTTAAATAAAATGAGATAAATCAATGTGCCCACACTCCGCTGGTAATTGACCACATAACAAGTCACAAACTTGGAATCTCCAATTATATATTTATAAGCACTATAAATAAGCCACATCCATACGTATCATACACTTCTCTTGCGATTGATCGTTAATATATTATGATTATCAGTAACATAGCATAGGCTATTAGTCCAGTCACTGAAGCATTTTACTTTGGACTCTGGTTAGGGAAGATCGATTTCCATGAAATAAACGGCATTCAATTTGTATTAATAGCTCTGCAAAGTGTACATGATCCGAGTATGTGCTTTTGATTTTGAGCAACAAAGTAGCAATAAATCAGCAATACAAGTGAATGTAAGGAATAAGATTTTGAATTTCACTTAGAAATAACTTTTAGGGGGTTTTCGAAATCAGAGATTTCATATACGAAATTAAAAATTGTTAAAAAATTGTTACGAACAATTTAGCAACAAATTCGCAATAATTTAGATACAAATTGGGAAAAAAATGGACAAAATTTTTACTTGGAAAAGGAAAAAGTGTTATGGAGGTTTTTGAGGTCTAAAATATTAATATGATCTTTAAAATTAATAATAATTTTAACTAGCAAAATCGACAAATACGTGGGATAAATTAGCAATAAACGAGCATTGTAAAATTCTAAATTAAATTGTATTGAAAATTTCTATTTACAATTAATAACTTATCACTTACTGTAACGGTGAGCCGAGCGTATTGTTTTATAATAATAAATAAATCTGGACTGAAATTATTCCAGATTTAATATTTCCAAATAAGTGAATAGGTTCGGAATCCTATGTCACTGCTTGTAACACTTAAACTGGTAACAGTCGGCTGGGTATTATTTCAGGTAGCGTTAATACCTCATCGACGTGTTATATGAATTTGAAAATTGTTTGTTGGAACCTGTTCGGGTATCAGAGAACTTAGTTGATCCGTATACCCTTGAGGTTCCTTAAAGCTGCCACCATTAACACCCATCGAAAGCATCGCCTTGATTAAACATTATTTCTTGCATGGAAAAGATATTACGCAAAGAAAAGCATCACTTGTTAAACATTATAAGGCCTCTTCACCATCGACTCGATGATCGATTCACAAGTGGCTTACTGATTTTCGTTGTAGTAGTATGACCCCCAAGGACGCCTAACGTTCTGGTCGTCCAATCGAGGTTGCAACCCCAGAAATCGTCGATAAAATCCATGGTATGCTATTGGACGATCGGCGAGTTGAAGTGCACGAAATTGCCGAGGCTATGGGCATGTCAACCGAACGGGTATAAACCATTTTGTATGAATTTTTGAATATGAGGAATCAATCTGCCAGAATAGGCCACATTTGCTCTCTATTGACAACAAGCGCCACCGTGTGACAACTTCAAAGGTGTGTTTGGCGACGTTCATGCGCGATGAAGACAATTTTTTGCGCCGTTTCGTAACCATGGACAAAACATGGATCCATCACAATACACCAGATATCAAAGAACAGTCGAAACAGTAGACTTGTCCTGGCGAATCGAAGCCGGAAAAGGCCAAAGTGGGTTTATTGGCCAACAAAGCCATGACGACAGTTTTTTTGGAATGCACACGGTATCGTTCATATCGATTACTTTGAAAATTACGCATATCTGTTAGCTGGATTCGACGCCGATTTGAAGCGAAAGCGATCGCATTTTTTAAAGAAAAAAGGACAACGGCGCACAGCTCCGCAGTTGCAACGAATTGCGATACGAATTGATTCGTCATCCACCATATTCTCCAGATTTGCCCCTCTGTGATTTTTGGTTAGGTGTCGCCATCTAACGCAGTCAAGTAGTCACGTGAGCTTTAAAGTCGTCTGTGTATAAGTGATATGATTAATAATTGTAAATCGGAATTTGCCATGCAATTAAATTTGGATTTCAAATTTCTGTTGTTATACCAATTCGCTATTTTATGTAATAGCCGAAATATTCATTTCCCACTCGTATGATTCGTTGCACTCGCTCATGAATTCATGCTGCAAACATTAAGCTCGCAAAAATGAGAATCATTTACGAATAATATACTATTGCCTCTATTGCCATCATTAACCTGATATCTCCACTCGCTGAATTTGGCTATTCGTAACTGAAGCAAACTTTCCGTAGGTCAGTTCCTGCCCAAAAATTTTACTCAGAGTTACTTATTATTAATTAGTGTACTTTCGTATTTAACTCCTTTCGTTCCAACCTGAATCCATAAGCAAAGCGATAATCAAGTTTTTCAGTCAGCCCAATGAATATTCATAAGTATTACTTCTTGCTGATTGTCCGAATGAGTGAATATCTTCAGAGACCAACTTTCCTCATTTTTAACGTCGTTAACGCCATTAACTCGCTGAAAATTCAAATTTTGACGGAAATAAGTAGACAAAGACGGAGAAAGAGAGTGAGACCTTCGGCTCTTTCACTAATCACGTATTCTCAATAGCTCAGGTCTCATTGCATATTCATGCTCTGATTTATTGTTATACATTAAGACTCTATCTGCACTTCGAACAGATCTGGTTAATTTTAAACCGACTACGCTTACAAGTTCGAGATGTTTTAATACTTGAGAGAGCGAAATATTCATCAACTGGTTTGATTTCATTACACTGAATTGCAAAAAGTCGAGATTCGCGAACGGATAACATTAACTTGCTGCGTGTTGCTCAATTAAAACCGACGATTTTACACAAGCTGCCACGCCGAAAGATTAATTGAGTTGAATAGCTACAGTGATCCGGCATGAATAATTCCAGAAATTGTGGGAAACATATTGGGTGATTGTATTTGCAAATATGTCGAAAAATAAGGGCGTTATGAGCTCTAGAACTAACACAGCTCTATATTGTACCTGTGTCTTTATATTAGTGATGTTTTTACGGGGAACCTAATTGATACGAAAACGTTAAACGGAGACCGTGATAAGTCTGATTGGTCAGATGCCATGACCACTAATAGACTCCTCTTTCTCCCCCCGTACTTGTTATATTAATAATGAATCTTGACTCCGGTATGAATTATATGACAAGTCTCATTTTTCCGAGATGTCATGACTTCTGATAGACTCCTCCTTCACTTCCAGTACTTACTATATTAATAATGATTCTTGACCCAGGTAAAAATTATAAGACAGGTCTGATTTTTCCGAGATATCATGACTACTAATACACTCCTCCTCCTCCAGTACTTGTTATATCAATAATGATTCTTGTCCCAGGTATGAATTATATGACAGGACTGATTGTTCCGAGATGCCATGACCACTAACAGACTCATCCTTCTCCTCCAGTACTTGTTATATTAATAAAGATTCTTGACACAGGTGTGAATTATATGACAGTTCTGATTTTTCCGAGATGCAATGACCAATAATAGACTCCCCCTTCTCCTCCGGTACTTGTCATATTAATAATGATTCTTGGACCAGGTATGAATTATATAAGAATTCTCGGGAAATAGGTCACACTAAAACGGATTGTATCAGCACAAAGCGTCATTATGGCACCAATTTCAATTAACAATGTTATTGGAATTGTAAAAACAAAATTTCAATCTAACCCTATATTATCAGTACGAAATGACATGAATAAATCAATAAATGAATGGTACAAAAATATGATTTGAATAATAAATTAATTTGCCATAATGGGCAAGCACCTTGTATCTATGGGTATAACGAAACTGCATAAAAGTGATTTACCTTTGAGACCCATTGTAAGTACTATTGGAACGCCTACCTATAATTTATTAAAATCTATCAACAAAGTAATAGGATAAAATGAATTTTATGTGAAGGAGTCATGGCACTTTAATAAGTTTAATAAAAATCATTCCCTACCCGTAGATCATCTATTAATTTCCTCGAACGTTGCTTCTTCATTTACAAAAATAAACCAGTCGTTTTGGCATTGAATAGTATCGAAAAAACGTTGGGCAGATATTAAAAACCGCTCACTTCTAGATCAATCTGAATTTATGAATGCACTTATTTTCAATATGGTGAGCAATATTTTGGACAAATACTTGGCACAGTGTAGTATAGGAATCTTCCATCCCTATACGAGATTACCTAAAATCCCCAAATTATAGAATGCGACCTTATTTCTATTTAGTTATGTTATTATAAGTATATGTTTACATCTCGGAGCTGACCCACAAGCAATATGTTTACTGTTGCGCTATATTGAACATATTGTTTGGCACAGCTACCTTGACATCTTAGATAGACTAGATTAACTAGGACATAATAACAATAACATCACATTTCATTTAATACATATATCATAAGTAGAACATTCATACTTATTCATTCATAATAGATTGTACATTAGTACTTGTACCAATTGTATTTACGTAGAGTGAGATATTAAGCCATAATGGCGTCGAACTCTACCTTAAATAAAGTATAGCTTTTATAAGTGTTGTGTATACGTGATTCCTATGCCTCCCCCAGAACCACGGGTCAGTTTAGGGCAAACCGCCCAACTTTAAGACCTCTTCCCCACATGGCGACCCTTGTCAGTTCTCTTCCCCACAACAGCAATGGGATCTACTACTTCAGCTACTATTGCTAACCCAGTTATGGAATGCTTGGAGGAATCTGTAATAAATTCATTATATTCTCAACCCGTATTGCTTAAACGATATGTAGATCATTGTCTAATGTGTTTCCAATGATAAAATTCAGTACGTGGTTAATAAATTTAACAATTTCCGCTGTAAATTCCAATTTACTTGTGAAATAGAAGTGAACAAAAACATAAGTTTCTTGGGTTAAAAACTTCGTGGTTTACTAAAGAAGTTTGGCCTCAACGATTTCAACACTTCAATTCAGTTGCACCGACAAGCTATAAGAAAAGTGTTACAAACAGATCGCGCTGTTAAATTGTCCCACACAGAAGATCGTCCTACGGATTTTGAAATTGTTCGTACTGCATTGAAAATGAATGACTACCCAAAAACATTTTTCAAAAGGAAGAGTAGACAAAATCTATAATGGTACGTTATATATGAATAAAATAAACGGTAATCCATTACCATACATTCCGGAGACCTCAGAGAAAATCAAGAGATGTTCAAAATAGTATGATATAAATGTTGCGCATCAACCTATTAACTGTGTTGGTGAATATTTGTCAAATCTAAAACCTTCAATATTGAATGGTTCAGATTGCGATGGGATTTATACATAAATTTCTAAACATTATATACAAAACAAGGATGTATGGCCATACGTATAGTACTAGAAATTAAGACTTCTTATAACTTATTACAAAAATGTTAATATTATATTTGAAGAAACCAATTATTATAAAAGATCTATCCTGGAGATGATTCACATAAAACGTGACTCTTAGTATGTAAATCATAGAACAGACGTTCAATCATTAAGTCAAATGTATACTAATTTAATTAATTAAAACCGTTGCAAATTCCTATCACTTCATAAAGCTTCAACATTTGGTTCGGAAGTAAATACTAGAGCGTATCATAGTTTGGTTTCAGTCTTATTCAAACATTGTATGCTATGCAGTGATTTCTTGATACATATTCATATACTTGAAGCATTAATGTGTTACAATTTCGTTTACTCGTGTATCTGTTCGTTTCGGCGACCTGGGCATTTTAAATTGAAATTAATGCGATAAGGACGGTTTGTACTCGATACAATTAGTTTCAAAAAATCCCGTTTTAGACATTGAAACTTCTTCTGATGATGTTCGTGAGACCTAAGCGTATGTGTTAGTGTGACCTATTTCCCGAGAATTTATATATAATTTATACCTGGGTCAAGAATCATTAGTAACCTATTTGTTTCCATTTTACTTCATAATTTTCAAAAACAATCATGAATTGTTTTGCACCTTAAGGGGTTAAATAATCTTTATTCATCAACATTCTTCTTTTTGTAGCATTATTACTGTTAGTAGTAGTTTTCGTCTGTTAATTCATTTCGTCTTATGCCTACATGGGAAGGGATAAATAGGAAAAAAGTTCATTACCTATGTTTCATGTAACTTTCAATCAATTTCCTTACTTTACTCCTCAGGCTTAGAACTTTGTTTTTGTTATACTCATAATTATTGATCAATATTCAATCCTCATAATAGTTATTCACTTTGATAATTGTCTTTAATTTCCTGCCGGTTGGAATCGTGTAAATCCTAAGCCACATACATCGGGATGTGCTCCATTGTAGATGAAAACAATTTCCGGATTTGCTATGATGCAACATTTATGGGTAGATTATATGAAACGAAACCGGGTTAGTATGAGCCCGACTGGTGCATAATGATTGTGTATAAATTAGCAGACGTACACCAGGCATAAAGTGGTAATACTGCGGGTCAATCGTGATTTGCCATGGCATCATTTCAAATTAAAAGCATCGGCAGAGAGAGTTAGCTTGAAATCAGTCAGGGATAATAGAAATATATAGTTTTTGTTAATGAAGAATGTGGTTGTCATGTGTAATGCGTTTATTATTTATAGCGACCAGATAATGAATGGCATAACTCACAATGTAATTAGACTCATAATTTCTACCTAATGTGCTATTGCGGACAATCCTGCCAAAAATGATTGAGGCTGAATTATACAGTCCCCGCATTATGCCATGCATCACAGACAGGGCAGCGGTTAAATGGAAACGATGGCGTATACTTCATCCGCTATTCAACTAGGTACAATCAAAATCACTGCTCGGTCAAATAAATCCAACCGGAATTCATGAAAAACGTTATATACACCCAATAACAACGTGATGAACGTGATAGCTACTCAACTCTTTAATTAAATGAAGTAATAAAGAATGTAGTCAGCTGTTACAATGGCGCAAAATTATTAACTGTATTCAATTACCAATACCAAAAGATGACATCTTAATATGATGTTTTGGATATTTTGGATAGCAAATTCAACAACAGATTCAATACACAATTTGCACTTTGAAATTACCCTTCCATAAAATATTAGCATATCCTTCTCTTCAATATTAACAACAAGGAGGGACCGGTCCCCCCCCCACACCCCTGTAAATTCGGAAATTGCGCAGAATAAAAGCAATGTCAGACAAACGGTCAGCATTACTTGCCATGATATCAATTCATCGAGGGCTAGAACGTGAGGTTTTAGAAGAAGTGATAGACCTGGTGGTGGACAGTTTGTTGGTCGAGCTGAGTGAGGCTGGGTTTTACGCCCAAGCCTACGCAGACGACTTGGCAGCTGTGACCCTCGAAAGACACCCGGCTACCTTGTGCGAGCTGCAGAACATCGCACTTGCCATCGTTGCTCGCTGGTGCCAGGTCGAGGGACTCCTGAAAAGACCGAAGTGGTTCTTTTCACGAGGAAACGGAAACAAGACCCCAACCAGACTTTTGTCTGTTTGGAAAGTTCCTGCACATAAAAGGCTCAGTGAAGTACCTTGGAGTTATCCTCGATGCTAAACTGAGCTGAAAAATGCACCTGGAAACCCGGATAAAGAAGGCCGTTGCTTCTTTATGGGCATGCAGGAGAGCCTTCGCGAAGACATGGGGTCTACGGCCACAGGCTCTGCATTGGATCTACACAGCCATGGTCCACCCAATCATAACCTACGCAGCCGTTGTGTGGTGGCCGGTGACAGAAATTGCTTTGTCCCGTCTGGCGTCAAGGCTCAACGATTTGCCTGAGTGGGGATAACGGGGGCTATGAGGACAGTCCCCACCATAGCTCTGGAGGTTCTGGTGAGGATCGTTCCTCTACAACTCCATATCGAAACAGTGGCCGCGAGTACAGCATTTCGGTTGGCTGGTCTGACCCAGTGGGTCGATGCCTCTATGCCTCGCGGTCTTGGCAAAATCTGGGATTGGCCTCCGTGAACTGCCCGATCCTCCGACTGATGCAGGATGCGATAGCGCCCGCACTTCCTACAGATGGTTGATATGGAGCAGAAACTAAGTTTGTACCAAGACAGTACTCTGAGGATACTCCGTTAACCACCAAAAGGTGTGATCAGCTATTTGTCGATCATTTTTTTCAAATCTTATACTTTTTAAGTTTCATTTATTTTTTTCTGTAACAGTTACCAATTATTTTTAATAGCCACACCTTTGAATTGTTTATTGAACTACCTTTCATTTGAGGTATCACAAGGAGTAGACTCGTATTCAACATTAGAAAGTTGATGAGGGTAGGGGAAGGGGGCGAATAGCCATCAGTTTTACAATTGAAAATCGACGTATACGGGGATTTCTTAGAAAATATTTGTTTTCAAAAGTTATGGCCTTGTTGCAATACATTTCCCACACACTGTATGATAAATTTCTTTCCACTTACATTTTAGAAGCAGTGGGCTACAGATATAGAAGAAAGTTGCACGTGTTGAAATACAAAGAAGATACAAAAAATTCGACTTTCTACACGTGAGTAATAGTAAGTATGCTATCAGTGGCGGCTCCTCGAAGGAGGCTAAGGAGGCTCAGCCTCCTCACCAATTTATCTTAATGATCATTCTCCATTTTATTTCCTGTTTCTCTGATAATTCTTTAAATTTTACAATTAATTCCCCGTTCTCAGTAGTTATTTTTAATCTGGCAACAGTGCCCTGAGGCCAGACTCTATATATCTCAAAACGCTGAGCATGTGTTGTTCAACGCAGTTGCCGTTTTTCCGACCAGTCCGAACGCCATCTGGGTAAATCAGCGAAAACGGCAACACCCTCTGGAGGCTAGCCTGCGGCAGCCGCTAGCAATCTATGACATACGAGACGTGCGTTCTGCCGACTGCCGAGTAGGTCAGTCAGTGCTTGTTTGTTTATGTGTTGTCACGCCAAGTAAGGTTAGATTGTTGTCTGTTGTAAATTTGAAATGAGTGTTAGTGAGTTAGTTGCTGCCTTTTAGAAAATCTATTTAGTGAATTAACATATGACGAAAGTGTTTCTTTTAGATAAACGGCCTTTACCGGATTTGAAAGGATTAGTATTGTCAGGTAACTATCAAAATCGATCATTGTTAATACTAATAGTAATATTGACAAGACGAAGTTTAAAAAAAATCATTGATTTCCCTGTAATGCTCCAACTCGATGGAATTTTACATCACGTGCAGTATTTACCATCCATAAAAATAAAGACAAATTAATTGAAACATTTGATTTTGTATTAAACAGTGATGACTTTCCAACAGATCAGGTTTCATTAAATGCTGCTGTTGGTTTAAAATCTTATTTAGAAAATGAAGAATTTTTGTTTTTTCTTGATAATTTTAAATTAATATTTGAACAAACTGATCTTATTTTTCAAATTTTACAACATACATTCAAGAGATCATTTGAAACATCTCATTGGAAAAATTTCAAGTTTCCGTAATACAGAATTTCATCTTAATATTTTGTTTGAAAATTTTTCAACTGATGAGGCTCCTCCCGCGAAAAGGAGGAAAACATATAATTTGGTAGACAAGAAACAACATTAAGTATAAACAACTTTTTTATGAAATTTTAGATGCTATTAAAGGTCAAATTAAGATTCGATTTTCCGATTTACATGAATTGAGGTTTTTTGACTTTCGAATCTTTTTCAAAAGAGTTCCCCAATACACTTTAAGATAACTTAGTTCTAAAATATGAATTATTCATAAAATAGCACGGCACAATGAATTATGCGTTATATTATATACTCGGATAAAGATATTTTAGGCCAGTATGACAGTCACGCCGATATGATAAAATATATGATAGACAATGATTTGAAACAAGTTTTACCTCAGTTTTATAAACTACTTTGTTTGACAGTCACCATTTCTGTCACGTCGGCATCGGTGGAGAGATCATTTTCTACTCTCAAACGAATTAAAACTTACATGCCAAATACAATGGGCCAAAATCGTTTATACAATGTTAGTTTAATATCTATTGAAAAAGATTTAGTAAAACACTTTAAAAAAAAATGATACATTTTTTGATAATATTATTGATCATTTTTCGCAAACTAAAGACCGTAGAATTCCGTTAATATATAAAAAAAATGATAGAATTAATAAAAAAAAACAAAATATGAAAAATTCCAAAAAAAAGAAAAAATATTAAAAATCCAAAAAAAATAAAAGAGAAAGAACGGACAAAAAATTGTTTGCCAACAGAAACTCTATACCTCCGGTTCTTGCTGGGTAACAATTAATTTTGTCACTGAAGTAGCTGGTACGGTCGCTGTGCAAAGGTTAAAAGGCTGTGAATAGAGTATATTTTTACAAAAACGTTTTATGTCCAGTCTCCTCTCTCAAAAATTCACGAGCCGCCACTGTATGCTATGTAATAACGGTCTACTCATTCTGGAATAAAAATAATTCCATCCGATCGTGAAAATACTACATAATATACAAGGAGGAAAATATCACTCTGAATGAATCTAAGCTACTTGTTAAGAACTACGACAGCGCTCCCAATGTACTGCCTCGCGTTTCTGCGACCCTGCTACCAGTATTCGCACGAAACCGACCACGCTGACGGGGAATCTACATCCTCGCCTACTCCTGCGCTCTAAAGTTGTCTCTCTACTAAATACTTACTTACACTTCAAACACGCTAGTCGGGGGACCGCGTGGTGGTTGTTCTCATCGCGGCACTGGTTTCGCCATCTACCGACAAACCGCTGAAGCTTGTTCAACCTACGTCGTTTTGATTAATGATTCGTCGACGCGGTTCATCGTAATATAAACAAACTAAGCGAAATTATATAGGCTGTTAACAGTTTTGACTGAAAATGTTAATAAGATGTTATTAATCAGTATAGTATGTTCATTTAATCTTGTGGATTGCATCATAATTATTCATAATTGAATAGCGAAGTGAGGATATATTTTGACAATTCTTTGTACGAATATCATGAAAATTGTGTCAAGTGTTGATAGTCTAGTCGCCACCCGAAGAACATTATGAAAGATTTTTTTTACCTTTGTAAATTTATTTAAAAAAATTATTTGCCGGTCTTCTGTGAATGATTCATCATCCACCTCATTTTAGGAAGTTGTGACATATGGATATAGAAAAACAACTGATATAAATAAGAAATAATCACCCTTATTCAATAAAATACTGTTGAAGTACCTAAAGTAGCTTTCATAGCCATCATCATAGTAAACTAAATTAGAAATTAAAATGTGTTCTTCAGCGTGTTCTTACACCTTGAATTTGAAAGTAGTGGCTAACTTGGCTAATTGGTTGCGTTCCAATATCCTTTTTTGTTTACGCGCAGATATTATTGGTTAAACAAATTTGATAAGGTTGAGATATCGCAATCCATATGGTCATTGATTAGATTATGGGTATTTTTTTGTTGTTTTATTTCCAATGATTCTCTTAGACTTAATCTAAAAACTTCCGAATGTAATATTCGTAAGTCTGAATCATTTCTGTTAATAAATGAGTTGAATAGTCTATTTTCAGATTATCAAAACTAAATTCATAGTAATCGAGCATAACATAATACTAACACAAACCTTTCTTGTTTCTCCTACTAGTTTTCGTCCGGCGCATCCACCAAATTTACGAACAAAATTTTTTTTCCAATGTTCAATAATTAAAATAGATTGATGCGCGTAACAGTAAATATAATGTGCATGTGAAAATGTTCTTTTGATAATGGCTCATCACGGAGGTCACATCGCAACTTTGTGCGATTAGTTTATTGTTATCAGATCCAGAAGGAGCATTTAAAATAGTTTGCAATTCATTCAGCAACGTTTCTGCTAATACAACAATATTACGTTCAAAACAAAACCAAAAGCGTCCATTGAACACGTATCGAATAATGACCATTTGCTGATGATCAGAGGTATCTGTAGTTCCATCGGCCTCCAAAGCAATAAAATTTGCAGATTTGATTTTTTTTATTATTTCCTGCTTGTAAATTTTGAAACATTGCAGCGAGCAATTCGTTTTGAATAGTCATATATATTCAGCGTCTAATTCAACTGAAAAGTTGATTAAGCCTACATAAATACCTAGATTTTCCTACGTCAATGTTTCATCATGGTATCGAAACGCCAATTCAAAGGCATCACAAAATTTTATAGACATAATTAACTGGCAAAAATATGACGATTTTTTTCCACAACTTCGTTATACTTACACTAAACCTCTTTCTTGAAAATTATGCACACGAAACAAAATAGTTTATTTGTCACTGGGCATTCGCTCATCCACTCGTATTTTTCATAGATATTCCTGTTGAATACTCTATTGTAAGTTCGGGTTTTACTTCTGGAAATGTAGTTTATTTGAAGATCAGGAGAAGGCCTTCCTTTCTTTTAGATTTAAAGTTTTTCCTCAAATGATAGCGGGTGTTCTTAAAAATTATGCACACAATTAACTTCCAACATTCATAATACGTCACTTGAGACTTTACCTCTTCGAATTGAATTCACATACTGTACACTATGAAAGTATGACGTTTACTGGAGATACGTACCGTTGTGCCACAAACCGACGGTATAAGCGCGTATGGCGAAGATAACCGTAGTCAACCGAATCATATTCGGAATAGGTACACGTCAGAACATTCCCCGAAACATAGAATTGAGCGTTATCAATGCATGCGCCTGACGTGCGGAATAAAATAATGCACTAAATTGCATTTGAATTTCTTTTTGTTTTTATCTTGGTGGTTAGATAGGCACGTGCCCTTGTGCCCTTTAGTTCAGTCGCCACTGCCCTATATCTGTTTAACTACAAACATTTAGACTGAGGTAACTTTGGCTTAATCATAATATATATGTTTACCTTAGGAATCTATTGGTGAATTTTTCCCTCGAGACTACCCTGCATATAGGACGAATAGGTCGCTGTACAAAGACATGGACATTTATCCTCACACTAAATTTATTTTATTTTTGAGAAGAAGAACTTGAGCGTTCTGAAACCAATCATTCGATATTTCAAGGATCCCATTAACAATAATTGATTTGATTACCATGAAGAAGTAGGAACTATTGTTATGTTGAAATAATATTTTGACAATAAACTTATTAAAAATTGGTGTTTTATTTTATTGAACTTTCACCATTCCTAGAATGTTTTATAACTTGTTAACCCCCACACAAACAAACAGTGAACCTGTAAATTCAGATATATGAGTATAAACTTGATAATACAACATATCCATGATTAAATAATAAATTCCAACGCCGGCTTCTGTAATGAGGCTAATAATAATGATTATCCCTCTCTTGAATATCAAATGCTTAACATGGACGGTGTAATAAGTTACCAAGCTCTGTTGTTTTATTTTATCCTTGGTGCTTGTGCAAATTCACATTCGTGTGATATCTTCTAATTTAAAATTCAGACAGACTAATATCTGTGTTTAGCGCAAAAGTCCGGGTTTCGCGATGCAACTTCGTATAGCCAAACAGACTGATACTTATTCGGTAGCGTCAGATAAGTGTAGTTTATGTTAATGATTATATGCATGCTTTTAAAAGTTAAAGTTGGAGTAGGAGACGCTAGGAGTGGGGGTAAATTGGATTCGCCATGTGCACTCTGTAATTATTAGTAGTGGCCTCTGGTGGGACATCTAGCACTTGCACGGATGCAAACCCGGAGTACTCCGATTTTTTTTTCGTTCGAGCAATCAGAACTGGAAATAGAGAATCGAGTTGCAGGGGACGCATTTGAGACATTCCTGCGGTGTTTCTTTAGATTGGAGGAGTCCTTTCTGTTTTTTAATAGAAGCAATAATGGCAGGCGAATAATTTTATTGTCGGGTACACTTAATTCCATTGAAATTGGACCTATAATACAAATATTACGTGATATTTCATCTTCAATTTACATCTTGCTGGTCATTATCAATAGAAGCTGTTGAATGAGGTTATGAAGATTGTATTCTGTAATACTTTGATCTTTTGTCAGAATTGAAAGCTCATAATCGATGAACTATCAAACAACGGCGGTTTTACTGTAGATGCATTTGTGCAGTGATACACGCTTAAAATTAGGTTAGCTATTTCGATAATAACCAAATAGAATAGAATATCAATGCTTAATTTAACATGCTGAAACTTGACATATGAACTTATTGGTATCGAATCTGCAACACAACTGCAGCTAATTCAATTTTCGAATAGCACCCAGAAATGATCCATTTAATCATACGTAGACCACTCAGACATGTGCAACAGGAGATACGTATACTTACATTACGAGATTCGCGTGCATTGCTCAAAACACTGACTAATTTTGTTTGACAATTGTTCAGCGCTCACATGTGCTTATATTCAACGTTAGCGAGGATGGAGCGATCGCAATAAAAGCATATTCGGTAGGATATATTGAAGAAATCACAAAATATTTCCTAACACGTGTATGAATAATTGCTTTTTGGACAGAGTTAAGCTGAGAAGAGAGTTGACGGTTATAAATTTCTCCGCCACTGGTAACCTACGAAACAGCACGTCATCACGTTTTAGAGCTGTTTATGGCAATATGTGTGAATGAAATTTCGCTCCAATGTCTCCTTTTTTTGCGTAGAGGGGAGGAAATCTTGTATAAACAGTAGACCCTTCAGGAGCCCGTGCCCCGGGGTGTGCCGGATTCTTACCGACGAAAACCCCTCCCCCATGAAATAGGTTCTCCTTTCCAGATGTCCTGTGTTTGCTATGAAATTCAGTAGCCTGATGTAGGGGATACTTCGGATTTCGTCGGGTGTAGTTTTAACATCTCCGAAGTACGTTCGACGACAAACCGCGTGGTGCACTGACACAGCACATGCATGGGTTTCTCTTCTTCCACGACGCAACGCCTGAATCTGCAGAAATATTTGTTGCAACAAGATTCCGTATTTTTTGTCTGCTGAACGTCAGTAGATTTTCCACTCATTCCTGCTGGAGATCTCCCACTAGTCGGTTGATATGCGACATACGGGGCAGTTGTCTTCAGTAGGCACGTGGTTCTGTTTCGAGCGATTTTTTGGTTATAGGCATGAGAAATTCCACAAGTTGGCTGTGGTCCAATCAGGAGTTGTTTATCCTTTAATTTGGAAGATATTTGAAGAATAATATATTTTTCAACATATTCAAACGCGCTGTGTTGCCATAACGAAGCATTTGCAAACATACATGTATATGAACTTTTTTAAATATTTTTTGATATAGAACCCAAGATTGAATTTTGACAGTCTAGTTTTGTTACAACCTGTATACCTACAGCTGGGAAGATTTTCGTAAAGCAGCAAGTTGCTAACCAATTTGCAATTGTTTATAGATAGAAACCTCGAGGGCTTTTAGTGAATCTGTAGTATTAAAATTCATTTGTACCATACTGATGACAAATGTTTTTTAACGCTTAAAAGAGCGTTTTTTTAAGAAATACAATGGCGAAGTACAGCCTAAATTCATTTAGCTTGATAAGAATGGAGAAAACACCATTTGCAACAATTCCAGATTTTAATAATTGTGTAATTGATGTTCTTGCGAATTCCAAAAATAGACGAATGGATTTTCTATACAAATAATCTCAAGTTAAGATATATGTTGAGATTTTAGGATAAGTTCACTGTTTATCTTAGAAGTTGATGATCTGAGAGCATGTACCTATAATTTTTTTGAGATTTAAATATTAAATAACTGTTTAAATATTATTTTAAATAAATTTTTGTCGAGATTTTTAACTATCGCATCAAAAAATGAGATTATTGGCAAACGGAACCTTTATTTTCAGCAAATATTTTATTCTGCTAATTTCCTATTTACAATTTTACTATTTACAATTTTACCCAGTGAATGGCATAGAAGAATTTCGAAAAAAGCAGCCACAAAAAATTGAATTATAGTTTGAATAAGTGAAATGAATTCAGAAATTGTTCTTTAATTGAGAGGAAATTAACCTTTTATTCGGTGAAATTGAGAATAGATTATCAAGTTAATTTGAGATCGAATTAACGGTTTATGAAACAGTAGAACACGAAAGTGGCTGAAAGGCACGTCACCAGCAGGGACAATTGCAATATTATGATAAACTTTTGGCAGCCAGTAGGATACACGCCTTGGATCTGCACAACGTCGTTGCAGGCTGGGTAAACTACTGTAAAGTTACCGCCACCCTCAAACACGTACACTACAAATGTCTTCATTAATGTCCCGATCTCGCCCTTCTTCAGCCTACTTCGTGGCTAAACGTCCTAATTATTTACGTTTGTTGCCGAAACAAACTTATGTCACCGCGTTCTGCAATAATTGCTGGAACCGTTACCAACGTCTTGAATTTTCTGTTTGCATGAAATCGATGTTGGAAGAACGATTGATTAGTTTATGTGTTCATTCTGCTGACATCGCGTACGCACACACACACACACACACACACATACATACATACATCATTAACCTTGCACAGGAAATCTGAGCAGATAGTACTTGGGCATCATCAAGCCCAACCTTCTAACTACTCATAAAGACGTAGTTCGTAAAACGCGTATGTCATCAGTACCTTATCTAGCATTAATTAGACGATGTATCCGATTGATTCATTTCACTTGAAGCATTTGTGGTAAGCATAATTGATTTTCTGAAATTACTATAAGATAACATAGCCTTGACCAGTAGATGGGAGCACCTCACTTGACCTGGTCATAAGTTTATATCAGTAAACCACTCGTGAATCGTTCCAATCGATGGTGAAGAGTCCCCATACTGTTTAACAAGCGATGATTTGGTTCGCGTAATTTTCCTCCTAAGGAATAATGATAAATCAAGAAGCGAAATTCACTGTTTTCCATGTTCACAAAAATGTTGCTTCCTTGCGATGGGTGTTAAAACAGAACTCGATGACTTATAATGTCACATGGGATTTTTGATTCTGGCGCCATCTGTTTATTTTACAGGTACTTTTCCCTTTGCCCTCGTATGATCTAAATATTACGAAATGAATCGAACGTTCAAACAAATTTATTATTAAGCATTGAGAAAATTCACATTTTAAACCTTTCCTAGCTAACGTCTATAATTGTGACTACTGCTGACATAAAACTTCAAATCACAGCAAGATGAATAGTTTCCGACCGTTATCGATGTTGACTAACATATTCTTCTACTAGCATATCGTGAGTTGAAGTTCGGAAGTTTTAACTTAGGTCCGAACTCGATAAATCATTGATTAATAATAAACTGGAACTGAGAGAGATATGCTTTCTGATTTATGATTCTTCACACCGAGAAATCTGTGAGCTGAAGTTTATTCGTCATCACTTTTGCAAAAACTACCGCTCATACTTGAATATACAGGGTTCCAGCTGAAATACGTTCCACATTATGTCTATCTACTTGTATAGAAGTTGACGCTTATTTATACTGAGACTTGATTTGCTTTCGATCGTCAATTTCTTCAATTAAGTATTGGAGTTTATTATGATGTAAAATAAGCCATCTCGTAAATGGTCACCTAAAGTGGTGATAGATAGCGGAACAAAGTTTCTGATGATCTCAAGTTTTTGACGGCTTTCATGGTTGGAATAGAAAAATAAGCTTTTGTGATAGTCTGATGAGAGGGTACCGTTGGTGGTGATACCGAACATGAATGTGGAGGATTTTGTAGGATTAGTTTTACCTGACATCATCATATTAAAGATTCTGGGTTCTGCATTATTTCTTGCTTCATCTTCACTCAATGCATCGGCCGGTTTTGCTTCTCTGGTTTTGATTGATGATATTGGGCTCTAGATGAGAAAGAAATATGAAGTTTATCATCATCTTCAAAGGTGTGAACGTTCTAACTATCGTTGATAGCAAGACCAAGAACTATGTTGTTTCCAATACAGACCCCTGTGGAATACAAGCTTTGGTAGACATTGGATCGGGGTCTTAGTCTCGTCAATCACCACCTAAAGTGTTATTATGGAGTTTCATTACTGGTTGCAATGTAGAATGTGAAAAGGAGATAAATGCGATATGTAACGTTTTTCATTGTAGTAACTGATATTATGCCGTTAACTAGTAAATCAATCCGATTCTATAATAGAAATTCACGTCATGAGCCTTGCATACTATTATAACTACGGTCAGATTCATTTCCGATATTGATCTCACACGGGTAAGTCATTTTGAGTAATTATTACTTCATTACTCAATGTTACCGAGATATTCAGTTTGCAAAATGAGACTGAGCTTTACATCCAAGCCTAGCAGACGACTTGGCAGCTATGACTCTCGGCAGACCTACGTCTCTCTCCATTCTCTATAGATATTTTCATGGTCGGTGTTCATCAGAAATCTCGTCTGTTATTCCACATTAGGTTCCATGTAGGCGAACTAGAGGAGTTGAAGCTAGTCATACCTTCGTTGTCAAGCTCGAGACCTGTCGAACTTCCTCCTACTAGACTTTATTTTTCTTTCGAACGGTGAAATTTTGGAACTTTTTTTCTAGTGAGGTATTTCCCTATGTCTATAACCTCCAAACCTTCAAGAAAATTCGAATGCTTATTCTCTCTCTCACCATACCACCGCTGGCTCACACGATGTTCTTCGAACATAATGCGAACATAATGGGTTTTCCTTTTGGTGTTGTCATAGTATAGAAGAAAAGGAAGGTTCTGAGATATCCATATATTCAAATCATTCATTGTTTAAATTCATCAGCTGAATAATTCAGAATATGATATCATTAATTCATCGCAACGTAATAACTTTGAATAAAATCTATCGCTAGGCACCTTTTCAATAATTGCCAATATTAGTATCTAGTATAACAGGACACCTAGAGACACACAGGAAAGCTGTTCTCCATGGAGATGCTACACTGGGTAATAAGAACTAAGTAATCTGACCAATAATAGGTTGTCTTCTTAAATCAATCCAGAGTATTTATTGCATGTATAAGCTATTGTTTAGATTGGTCAAACAAAATGTGTGAAAATGATATACTAAGATACGTATATGAAAGAAGAGATTTAAAATGTTTGTAAGTGAATGTAGTTAATGATTTAGGTATATGAAGCACAGAATGGACACAACCAATTTGAGTGGACATGTATGACATCCCATACAAAATTTATGTAAAGCTATTCAAAACTATTTGAAACAATCAATTGGCCAACGGGGCAACAACAATTTTTTTATCGAGTAGAATGCATGACTAAGAAAGAATTTTTTCTAATGTGGATTCAGAAACATTGAGTGAGCACTCTTTCAGCTTCTTGGGTAGCTTGTTCATAAATATTTACTGTAATAGTTAGCAGAACAGCGACTCGAATTTAATCTTAAGTAGTAAATATGAATATTATGGCAACATCTAGTGTTATAATTCTGCAGATTATATTATAATATTATATATATTATTATAAACATGTGTATTAGACAAGATACCCATTAGTATGCAATTATAAATACGTAGTCACGGAAAAGTCATAATTTTAAAATCAATAAAACTGTTTCGAACATCATCTCTAAAACGTTTCTTTGTTAAGATTCGCAACACTTTTCTTTGAAGGCAAAAAATCACATCCGAAAGAGGTGAATTACCCCAGCCTGGCTAGGACATAATTATGCGACTGGGAGAAGTATGCCATGTGCATCGCCTCCTCAGGGAAGTAGTTTACTAAATTTCTTATCAAGAAAATATTTTTTGAGATTTTGTTAGCTACACTGTCAACATGATACTCGCAACTAAGAACTGGATCAAAGAATATACCCAAAAACTTTATATAGTCAGGGTTTTCAAAAGTAATGTTTCTGTGTATCAATTACATCACATTATACCAGTTTTGTCAAGGTCTCAATCCAGAGTGATTTGAGTTAAGGCCGGAATTGAAATAGACTTTCAGTGCAAGACAAAGATGGAGATATGAGGCAGTAAGACGTGATAAAATGAAACTTCGATAGTTTCAAATTTCTCATCCAGCTACGACCTTTGAGCCGCACTATACTATTCGCTGGAGCATTTTGAATGGAATTTATCGTTATTATTATAACACATAGTTCATGCAAAAGTATAAATATATCTAAGCATGAGTTAGTGCGAATATTAAGGACCTTTATACCACCTGGTGCAGGCAGTTCATCACAAGACCGGTCTGCAGATCCTGGCCAGATACAGATATAATTGCCTGCAACATATTGTCCTTACTCTCTTCCCACCCGCACTTTATTCAAAATGGAGCAGTTAAGTCTATAAAACTTTCCGACCCGACCGGAATTATTACAGCCCTTTTGTTAATGTCCATTATGTACAACCAATGCTTCACGTTGAAAACACATTATTACAATTCTCTCTAATTCTTTCCAAGTCGTGGAATCGTTAAAATTTGATATATCGAGGTTTCGTATGAATGCGCCGAGTTAGAAAGTGGAGCAGTGGTGATCGATGTTATTATGATGGCAGTTAGCGAAGACATTTTGGATTCGTTGAATAGGCGACTTAAGTCATCCGAATTCAATTGAGTATTCATAACGATCCGAGGAGATAACATATCCAGTATAAATTTAAGTTAACTGTTATCCATAGATCTGCCATCTTGTTCTGCTAACGTTATAGACATACGGTATCGATCAATCCAAAGATGTAATGTCTATTTCAATATATTTAGGTTATTGCTTCAGCTAGACAACTACAAGTGAACGATGTAAAAAAATTAGTTCATTCGATAAAAATTATAATATCATAACAAATTTGAGTCGAGGAGGATTATCATATCCACATGAAACGTTGGTCTAACTTATTTTATCCATTTACGTTATTTTCAAACCAGACACTTAAGAAAGGATTTCTTAATAAAAGAAATAGCACAATTAGTTATCAAATTCGTTGAAGAGCAAGAAGATATCTACAACATTTTTGCGGATGTCAAAACCACTGAAACTAGTAGTTTCAGTTCAAGCCTCAAGCCTGCCCTGTAATGGTTGGCGAAACGTCGGCATCAAGTCGAGCTATTGTGACGCGGAATCCATCCGGAAGACAAGACATTTTTCAAGATTAGCTGTCCGCGGAAGTCTACTATCCAAGATATACTCTGATGATGGCTACTTGGTAGCCGAAATGTCCTCAGTTCTCTAACAGTGTTTTTAGTGGATAAGGATGATTATTCCTTATTGATACAAGTTTATCAAGTTGGATGTGTGGAACATAAATCCCTTATTGGAATATTACAATACGCGCACACAGACATCATCACAAAAATGGACTAGATCGATTCAGGAAGGCTCAAATCAGATTTTTTCTCAACCCGATTACAATACAACCCTCATAATACTATGTATAATTGATTTAAACATATATTTACTTCACCCTAATCGAAGATTGCGTTCAAGTGAACAGTTGAGCCTTATCTACATGAAATAAAGGCCTACGTACGGGAAATTACTTTACTTGGTTCAGTATTGTAGAGCTGAAGGGGCCAAGCGTCACGTCCGTTTTCTATCTGTAGATATTTAGTCGTGTTCTAGGACAACACGTGGTCCGTACAAAGGACTAGAAGGTCCTTTGTGTCTACGCCAGGCCAGGACGTCCACTGACAACTTCCATTGTCCTCGTCAACCGTTGTCTTCCATTCTCAAACTTCCAAATAACACAATTAATTAATTATCACCCTTTCTCACTCTCTCATCGTGTGACGGACATACTCATTGTCTGTCTTACGAATTTAGCTGATGTGAAAAAATTCGACAATATGAATTCATGCGCATAATGGTAGGAATAATAATTCAAAGATCTAACATATACGATCACATACAACATACAATTGAAAAAATAGCTTCCTGTCTAATACTTTAAAGGATGGAAGAGAATTAGAAACAAATATAATCAGTTATATCATGTTGGCGTTTGTCAGATAACAATGATAAGGTCTTCTTAGTCCAGATCGATCAGTAATCTCACAAATTTTCAAAGAATAAAATATGTCATCATTCACTAGGGAGTTGATACATTCAAAGTTCTGTCGAAACTCATTTGTTGTAAGTAAACAATGAACGTGTAAACAATTGAAAAAAACCAGCTCTTCGAATTAGGAACGTGCAGAACGTTATGTGAACCCGCGAACGTGAATCGTTCCCCTGCCGTACACAAATAATAATTACATTTAGTAGATTGTGATGCAAATCGTTGATGTCTGTGTTGGTACTGCTGGTGTAGGGTTAAGCTAACTGCTCTCCGACTTTCTTATGCACGCTCTCGCTCCCCCCTCATCTAACTCTCCATCCTTGGATAATTCAGACGCTTCTCTTATTGTGCATCGTTGCAATCATAATTATTTTAATTGTTTAAGGGTCTTGAAATTATTATTAGTGTCATTTCGCGACACACTTACTCGGTTAGTTATGCATAGTGATCCAATTACGTGAAGCTGGCGATTGTCTGAAGTCTTTTAACGGGTTCATGTCCGACATAATTCGATAATATCTTTTTTAATTTCTAATGTATTTACTCCTTGTAGGCCAGTCAATATAGAATAAATAAACAAGCAAAGGTCAATTGCTTATTAGCATATAAAGACTTCCGGTTTGTTGGTATTGAGTTCAACTGTTGCATCCATATAGTGTAGGAAAACTTTTTTTCTTTTGTTTACTTCCTACAACTATTTATTTAAAAGTCCTTAGTGAACAAATGGAATATCTTGCCGACAAATTTCGAATCGGACCGACGTCATACGTCATTTCAAAACTCGCGATCTTATGTGTTTGTAGCTTTTTCCAACAAAACTTTGGCTTAATGTGAAGAGTAAAGACTAGCCATTATGTTACTAGTTTTTTAATTATATCGATAGATATGGACAATTTGAGAAACGTAAAAAACGGGGCGGCGCTCGAAAACTATATAAGTTTATTACTGCTAGGGCATCGCGCGCGAGTATAAAAATGTGGGGAGTATGAAAAATTGGGATGTAATAATTTTGAATTGACATTTTTTATTTGTCAAGTTGGAGTTCTGTCGAGGAGCAACATGATCTAGGGATAACAGTAACAGTAACAGTATTTAACATGGTCGCAGCAAGTAGTTAAAAAAATAAACTTCATTTTATTTCTTATTTGCAAAGCATTTTCCAGTTTGTCACCTGCTATCCTAAGGAACATTTATACTAGGTATGTTCGACCTCATATGGAGTACAGCAATCAGATATGGTCACCATAACGAAATGGGGGCCTTAAACTAATAGAAAATGTCAAGACCTGGCATCAAGAAAAGAGAAATAAATTTCTTATTTGCTTTTGTCAGATTAAAATAATAATGTCCCTCTAGTCTAGATCGATCAGTAACATTTCAAACTAATAGTTCTAGACAGCTGTTTCGCCCTCTCTTGGAGTTCATCAGTGGAAGGTATTCATAACTGACTGATAGAATGCTAGAGAGAACAAAAATATCTAACGCCATCTACAAATAGATATCTCACCAAGAAACCCATACAATTTATGATTTGTTGAAAACTACTAGTTTGTAATGTTACCAATTGATCTAGACAAGATAGATTTTATCGTTATCGACTGAGTCTTGAATCAAGAAGCGTACAATGGACCTAAACAAACGGTCTAAATGCTCTGAACTTATCCGCCCCCGTTTTGATAGATTGATTGATACAAACACATCTCAAAGACCTTTGATAATCGTATCCTAAGCTAAGACTGAACAAAATATGAAGCAATACAACAAATAGAGATGCATAATCTTTTATCAGGAAGCTTGGTATTTGATCAAGGCCAGTAATCTATACATGTTTAAGGTTTTTAATAGCAGTTACAATTTCTGCTCCTGGGTTTATGGAAAATGGTGTAAACATCACGGAATAACTTATGGTGGAAGCACTAACACAAGCCTCCGGCTTTCGAGAAACCTGTAATTTGACTAAACTGTCCTAATTTCATAATGAATACGAAGCTTACATGACAATTGGTCGCGTCAACAGGGGTCTTCCGTTTTGTCGTTAAAATATACAAACGTGAAATAGCCGGACGACAAAGCTCGGTATTAGATGATGTCAGAACAGTTGTAGGTGACAGGGGTTTCCTTTCGTCAGTTAGACACCGGAGAAGAGGACATATTTATGTCTGTGGGGTATTCAATCCTTTTGGTCGTTGCTGCTGCTGTACAGTGCTGACGCTGCCGGACTAATTATAATAAGAAAGCGTCCTTCTTAGTCGGATGTCACTCAGCACTTTACAAAGGGATCTCGTGGCATAAAGCGAATTAATTAGTAGGACACACGCCCCAACGGACAACTGTCTCTTCTAGTATACTCTCGTTCGAATTTCAGATGAATGATTAACAAACGAAAAGCTTCATTCTACACGCTCCATATATTAGCCAGATCAACTATTATAATCCTTGGAGTTAACACTCAGTATATAGATTATTTTTTCAGACCGTCTATAGACCAAATGAAATCAAATCAGATCACTTTATTTCATGAATGATGAAACTTTTGATGGATATACACTTCTTTCTTTAAAATTAAACGAAATATTTCCATTTTCACTTTTCTAAGGAAAAATTAATTTAATTATATTTTATTGGTATTGAAAAAGAAATTTGGAAATAAATATTACTTCAATAAATAAAGTTTTCTTAAAGTTGGAAACTGTATTTATCAGCATTTTATTGGTGAAATTTTAAAAGTCCTTTTTTTGTGAAAATTTTTAATTTTAAAATTCAATCTATGAATAATTCTATTAAACATTTTATTATTTAAGCTTATGAATTTTTTCTCTCATATTTACTTGTATAATTTAAATTTTAAAATGCATGAATATATGTTAATTCATTTGTTATTAGTAAATAAAATTTTATTCAAGTCAAAATTTTTCATCTTTATCGTTTCTTAGAAGAAATTTCAAAGATACATTTTTAAAATTTTTTTTAAGTAATTTAATTAATAAAGTTACAACATTTTTATGGTTTTTGAATATAGCAAATTTATTTATATTTATAATTAGGAATTCAATTTTAAAACGATTTGTAGGAAATTATTCATTTATGTTTTATTTATGAAATAAATAAATAATATAAATAAATTATTAAATTATTATTGAATTATAACAAATTATTTAAATAATTACTTGTTCGAAATTTAAAAGAAATATACTTATTCTTATTATTTTAGAGAAAAAATAAATTTAATTATATTTTAATTGTATTGGAAAGAATTTTGAAAAATAAAGTCTTGTTGAACAAAGAGTCTTTTTCGGCATTTTGTAAGATTTTTTTTAATTTAAAATTTTATTTAAATATATGATTGTAAATATAACCAATTATGATGTCACATCTTTGATTCCTTGATCATCTGGTATTCACATATTTACTGGGGAAGAGCTCAAATTAATGAACTGCTCCCTGGCGCAAAATGTCCTCGCTACGCCTCTGGTTGATTCCAGAAGAAAAAAGATGGGATTGCGATACGCTTTACGAGACTATCCATAAATACAAAACAAATCATCATATCATGCCTCTCTTTCATATCCAGGTAAATGTATTGAAAACTTCAACTACATATTGAAAGTTCAGATAGTTATTGTAGGTAAGAATATCTTAACATTGGCATTTCCTGAAGAGTGATATAAAACGAAAGATAAAAGTAATTTGAATTATGATATCAGCCACATCATCTATAGAATAATAAACTACGGAAATAAATTGCTCTGCAAACAGTAATAAATTTGAAAGTTTTTGCAAATGTACAATTTGAAGCTCAGTGTCATTCTTGATTTACGATAATTTTGTGAAAATGAACGCGTATTCCAATTTTGAAGAACAAATATTATTTATTGCAGGTTGGTTGCACTGTATTTGTAGCGATTATTCGTGATTTATGCTTTCCATGCAAAGATAGCTTTTCGTTTTAGTTGAAAAGCATTAATTAGTCTGCTCATTTTAATGTAAACACATTGATTAGGGTAACGTTCATCTTACAATAATATGCTTGTTATTTATTGTTAATTTGAAGTTTCAAAACTGATATATCGATATTTATTACACCATAAGACTATTCGAATGAGAGCTTCTGGACTTTGAAAGCTTTGAAATGACTGGTATATTTATTGTATGAGTTAAAATCGACTCATGAAGTTTTAATGCTTGCAGTATATTAACCAACCAAGTTTTGTCGTACCGCTATATGAAATGCTGACATGACAATAGCATGTATAGAAAAACGTACAGACGGATATCTGCCCTTATTTCTTCAGTTTCAAAGGGAAAATCTATCATCTCAAGTTATTAATTGAATAAACGTAATCTGAGACGATTAACTGACGGAAGAGTGGTGTAAAACGCTCGGTGAAGTAGAGCAACAATTGAATCCAATGTCATTTGTCAGGAATATAAAGTGTTAAAAATGAATGTCATTTAACGAGACAATGTCGCGGCTTCGGGGAAGGGTAACAGAGTGGAGACGATGTCTAATTGTTTCTCTCATTGATCCTCGTTTTTAGATCAAACGGTGGCGCAAGTTCAACCCCAGTTTGGCATTTGTCACTGTCGAAAATTGCGTTTCTTCCGAATTGCCGTAATTTTGAAATGATATATGTTTTCCATTACATAAATCTTTATACGTAATTTATTGGTCGGTAGACGGGCAGGGTCTTAACGAGAGAGAAGTATTATTATGCGAATAAATACTGTTTCTGTCGAGGAATAAGTGTTCTATGGATGAAGAGAGGGGTTTCTAATGAGCCTATGCCGTGATGGGAGATGTTTCGCATTTATTATCCCCCGTCTGGATACATCCTTACACCAAGAATCAGTCATCCGCTATTTTAAACAACGTGCATTGTAAAAATATATTATATTCGAAATGAAATTGTAGATGCGGTCGGCACGTAGTGTATGCAGTAAGAATGATTAGAAATCAACCCTTGGTTGAATGTTGGTAAGGCAATCAATTCCTGACATTATTGTTTCTCTCACAATCTACGCAAATTATTCCGACGAGGTTTAATAAAACCATTCAAAAAATTGAAAGAAATTCAAACAAGATCGGGAATAAGACTGAATCCAAACCTCATATCTTTCTCGGAAATATGCCAAATAGTCTAGGAGCTAGAGCGATACGGTGTGTCTGGAAGTTAACCCGATGACATTGTGGTTTATTGTCAAAGGACGGTTCAATGTTCAATCCATCTCACAGACTCAATCTTTGATCTCATGTAGTTCTCGAGATACAGCCTTCGCAATTTTTTTACTGCGAATTAGCTTTTTTGCGGTTACTTGAAAAGCATGCCATTCTTATACATTTTCACCATATGCCATCATTTTTTATCGTGGCCATTTATCGGACTGGAATGGGACCGAAATGGACTGCGAGTTAACCCTCCCAAATCTTGTAGAAAATGTTCATTGGTGTTGACAATTGTTAAAATACCATATGCCATCAAATGTTACCGATCCAATTTAGAGTAATTGGCCATTATTTGCCCATAAATGAACATGTACTCTATTTTGTGGCCAAAACTTATGGATTACTAGTTAACATGATGTCACCGTGTCAAATACGTTTATTTGAGGTCAAATAATGATATAATAATAATAATAATAATATAACTTTATTGATACAAATACTCTAATGGGAGGCGAAGATCTAGCATAAGCTACTCAACTGGACCCCCCAGACGAGCAAAATTATACATACAAATTCTAAACCAAGCCTAAATTAAATTGATACATACAAGAAAGAAAATGACGATCCAGTCTGTCGATGAGCAATGAGAACACACTCTCAGCCCTCCGAAAATATTCTATCTCTAAGCCTCAAACGAAAGCTCTTCACTGACAAGTTCTCATGCTGTAAACAGTACTTATTAAATATTACCGGCGCATTGTACGAAAAAGATCTACGAAACATGGAAGAACGAAATCTAGGCAAGGACAATGTATTTACATGTCTCAAATGAAGGTCATGCACATCCTGTCTAAAAGTAAGCTTCTGTCTCAAATAAAGTGGTGACGAGGTAAACAACAATTTACAAACAAACATTGAGAAGTGGTACTTGTATAACAGGTCAACGCTAAGCCATCTGAGCTCCTTTATCTTATGTGAGATGTGGTCAAACTTTCCAAAGCCAAATACAAATCGAGCACATGAATTTACAACCTTCTGCAAACGATACCTGCATAGTTTGTCCAAACAGGGGGAATATACCACACTGCAGTAATGTAGTAGTGGAATTACTAGACACTCACAAAGTTTTTTTCGCATTTTGAAGTTAATAATATGGTAGTTAGAGTACATCAATTTAAGTGCAAGAAAGGCTTTTTCACAACATTTGAGACATGCTCTCTAAATCTCAAGTTAGTGTCAAAAATAACGCCCAAATTTCTCCCTGTCTCTACGTACTTAATAAGCTCACCGTCTATCATCAACCTAAAGCTATGCAGGATATGTGTCCTGCAGTTCCTGGGACAAAATACCATACACATACACTTTTTTGGATTCAATTTAAGATTGTTTTCACGCGCATAAACAAAAATAGAAGCCAAGTCACGATTTAAAGCAGCAGCAGCACGTATAACGTCCACAGGTAAAAAGACAGACCGAATCTGAGTGTCATCAGCAAACATCTGCATCTTAGACTGGCGAATACTCTCAAACATATCGGTCGTATAGATCAGAAACAATAATGGACCAAGCACAGAACCCTGCGAAACCCCAGAAGTAATATAACGAACCGAAGACCTTTCACCCCTGCATTCAACAACCTGTGTCCTCTCACAAAGATAAGACATATAAAAATTACAAACTGTATCGCTGAAACCATAAAACCACAATTTGGCTATTAGGAGGGAGTGGTCCAGCGTATCAAAGGCTTTAGAGAAATCTAATAATACCAATGCAGCTGCATGTCCTTGGTCTATACTTCTCACGGTATCATCCACAATATTAGCCAAGACTGTTACCGTACTGTGACCCCTTCTAAAACCAGATTGTATAATATGAGTGCCATGATGTTTTGCCCATTTCAAGAATGTTCCTCTCACAATCTCCCTAATTCCATTACCTATCTTCTACCAGTGTCTTGTAGTATCAGATGTCCCCATTTGTACCTCCTCTATGACCATATTGGTCAATTGGGGGTCCAATAGTATTTCCTTGTCTGCTGTTGGTGTTGATTCCATAGCTTCCTTTATATTGAGCCCTTTGCAGCTTGTAGAACTCAACTATAGCTGTTTTCTGGGTTATTTTTGTCCACCATACCATATGTATGTTATGAGTATCACCACATTGTTGTATATCCAATACTAAATTCATAGGACTCAACCTCCATGTATTTCCGTGTGCACGTCTTACTATCATTATTGTTGTCACGGCCCTGTTCGTTGATTCCTGATAAGTGGTGCTTATGGTCACTACGGAATGTTTAACGACTCCGGCCAGCTGAATATGAGTTTTTTTGAGGGTAAGAAGACCTACTCCCTCCAGTTTCCTCCTTCGGGTGAAACCTGCATTGGTAAATCCCTCATCATCATCAGTAAAGGCCTGTGGTTTAATCCCCTAGATACACCACTGTGAGCCCTTAATCAGTAGCCTATTTTGTTCCAGCAGATTTGTGGCCCACCAGAAACCCAGAATATTGCTTACGCTATCTGCCATGAAGCAGCTCTGCTTCGCCGTTATAACGGTGTCTCAAGGATGTCAAAGCTGATCATTCCAACAAGATGTGGGAAGCAGCTTCTTTCACCTCTTGACATCTCTTACATCTAGGGTCCTGTACGATGCCCATAATATTAAGGTGAATGGTTTCTTAGGTTAGCTCTGAGATGTATACTCTGGGTTAGCTGCACCTCGGAAGTCTCGAATCTTTCGAATTCTAGCGACGCTTCGAACCTCTCACCCCCTCTCAAACTGTAATCGAGAGGCTTTTCGGCCGGTAACACAGTGACCTCTAACTCTTGGCCGGTAATACAGTGACTCCACTCTGTGACCTCCAACCTTTCGGTTGGTAATACAGTGATAATACTTACCGACATCTGTCCCCATACCTACATACATGTCACTGATATTGTGATTCTTGGATTTTTTAGGTACACTCCTACATTCGAAGCCGGATGGTGGATTTGTTGAAACTTATGTTTAGACCCTCTTCCTCTACTCATTTGCTTATCGAGGACACTTGGCATTCTTATGCTTATTGTTATGTTAAATTCAACTTGAACTGTAATACCTACGTCATCAGCGTACCCAATTGGTTTGAAACTGTTCCTTTCTCATTTGTTCATCAGGCCTTCAACACCAAGTTTCAAAGCATGGGGGACAGAACCCTTCTTTTTTCAGAACATAGGGTATCTTATCACTGGTAGATATCACTAAACTATAAGCAAACTGCAAGTCACGTGATTTGTATATAAACATACAAAATTCTTTTTTCAATAGTATGTAGATGGATGAGATGACTCCATCTAAATAGTAAACAATGAATATATATTGAATGGAATGGCACCTAGGGTCGCAAAATTGTTCCGTTTTCTTGAGAGTAGCTTCTTCTACACACTAAAGCAATAAGGACGTTCAAATTAAATTCACCGCGTTGAGAACGTTGACATATATCTAGGATTATAAATTAAGTCATTAAAAGCAATGATTTTCATAAGAGCTCTGAGAGAATGGGATTTTAACCTAAAACCTTGCTCGCGTTAATTTTTTTATAGACTGTTAAAATTTTTATCTTCATCTTTCGCAAGAATAATGCGCACATTAATAAAATTTAATGGAATTTACTTACGTCTTGGGGAAAGAAAAATGTAAATTAGAGAAAAATGTATCATAAATAATCAGAGTCTTCCTGTTTGGCGTGCACACTGTAGTTATTTATTTTCTCAAATGTATTAAGCGGTGTTTCGCAGGAATTTGCGAACAATTGGGCCCGTTCGTCTGAGCGTGGAAATTTTTCTTTGGATTTCCCTTGATGTAAATAAAAGTTGTCATTTGCCAAGCGCGAACAGAAATTATGATTTCGACTTATTTTCTACACGTGTTTTGTTTGTGTTTCCCTGAATAATGAAATCAGTTTGCGATGCGTAAGATTTTCTCCCGGTGGAAAGTATATTTCATTGCTGCTTGATTCGTTCTTGTTTCCGGGACTTTCTTTACGGAAATGAAACATCTACGTATACTAAATGAGATATTCTGCCAACATATTCGTATCATTAATACTGGATCATTTATTTAATAATATGTATCTACTACTAGCCTAGTAACTACCTGATTCTAAAGATTCCTGGGAAGAATCGAAGAATATTTCTTAAATTCAGTAACTTCATGGGCACAAATGGCATCATCTTAGCGAATTTTAAAACAACAACTCATTCACACACACATACACGCAACCAATAACCGTTTATACGAGGGCATGGTGAAAAGTTCCTGTAAAATAGCACAGAAGGCGCCACAATCGCAAATCCCATTTGACATTTGTGATGTACCATCTTTATCTAGAACGCATTGAAATTAGCAGACTGATATGTGTTTCAGTTCAGTTTTGATATCCATCGAAAGCAAGCAGCCTTGAAGATTCTTGTAAACATGGAAAAAAGTGAATTTCGCGTCTTGATTTAACATTGTTTCTTGCTTGAAACAAAAGCATCGATTGTTAAACATTATGGCAACTCTTCACCATCGATTGGAACGATTCACAAATGGTTTACTGATTTTTGTCATGGTATTATGACCACAAAGGGCGCCAAACGTTCTGGTCGTTCAATTGTGGTTACAATACCAGAAAACTTCTATAAAATCCATGGTATGATAATGGACGATAGGAGAGTGCACTAGATTGCTGAGGCTATGAGCATCTCAACCGCTCAAAATATGAGAAAATTATCTGCCAGATGGATGCCACATTTGCTAACTGTTGACAACAAGCGCGACCGTGTTTCAACGGCGATGTTCAAGTGCGAGAAAAAGAACTTTTTGAGCCGTTTCGTAACCGTGAACGAAACATGGATCCATCGCAACAAACCAGAGACCGAATAACAGTCGAAACAGTGAACTAGACCTGGTGAATCGAAGCCGAAAATGGCCAAAGTGGGTTTATCGGCCAACAAAGTCATGGTTATAGTTTTTTGAGATGCACACGATCGTCCATATCGATTACCTCCAAAGGGGCAAAACGATCATCGGCGTATATTATGCAGAGCTGTTGGATCGATTCGACGCCGATTTGTAATGATAGCAGCAGCATTTGGCGAAGAAAAAAGGACTCTTCCATCAGTACAAAGCACCGGCGCACAAGTCCGTACTCGCAATGGCAAAATTGCATGAATTGCGCTAAGAATTTGTTCGTTATCCACCATATTCTCCAGATTCGACTCCTTCCTACTTTTAACCATTTCCAAACTTGAAGAAATTGTTCGGAGGAAAGAGGTTTGGCTCTAAAATTTGACATCTCAGGGCTTCCATAATCACAATACACACACTTGTGTATCTTCTCTCTTGCATGCATAGAGTTGATGTGCCTTTCCAATGTTGACATCTCAGCGCTTCCATAATCGTAATACCGACACTTGTGTATTTTCTCTCTTAACGTGTGCAAAGACTTGATGTGACTCTTCAAATTTGACATCCGAGGGCTTTCATAATCACAATACACACGCTTGTGTATCTTTTCTCTGGTGTGTGAAGACTTTTTAAATTTGACATCCTAGGACTTTTATAATCGCAATACTGACACTTGTGTATCTTCTCTCTTGTGTGTATAGAGTTGATGTGACGTTTTAAATCTGATATTCGAGGGGTTCTATAATCGCAATACTCACACTCGTGTGTGACTTCTCTTTCATGTTGATTTGAGGTTTTGAGATTGATGGATGTGTACTTTCATGACTGCTTTTAAGAAAATCAAATTTGTGGACTGGTCTTTTCTATAGATAGGATCTTCAACATCACCATTACGAAAAACCATTACATTACTTTTTATGTCTGTCACTTCATCATACTCATACTCACAACACTTCATCTGAGAATTATCCAAATTTTTATTTTCCAAGTAATCTTCACTTGGATATATATCATCTGTGATATATTCTTGGGGCACATCATTTGGAGATTCATCAAGAAATAAATTTTCAATTCTGGAAAAAAGTAATATTTCTATTTATTTTGTAGATGAATCTGATTAGAGATGAGGTCATCGCTGAAACAAACGCCTATTTTGAAAGATTACCGAAATCGTATTATTTGAAAGGGATCGAAAAATTAGAAAAACCTTGGACGAAGTATATTGGGCTACAAAGAGATTATGTTGAGAAATAAAATAAGTTTTGACGAAATAAATCATTTCTTGTTTCATTTTCCAGGGACTTTTCACTCTTGCCTCGTATATGGGGAGGCTCCAAATTGAAAAATTTAATATGAAATACCCCCTCTAAAATTACTTTTTGAACACTATGTTCAAAGGAACGCTCATCACCCTGAAAACCCTGTATATTAACTGTCATTTGGAATGAGTGTTTCGTAAATAGATAATTAAGGAGATTGGTATTTTCGAAACAACTAGACCTTGTTAATATCTCCATCCATTTTCAACACCCTTTTGTGATTTGAGTTTTACTTGATATATATTTCTTACCTGATGGAACAGAATAATTTTGGATGCAAGATTGGAAAGACCGGTCGATCCATCTAGGCTGCTTCTAAATTCACATTTAAGAACTAGATACTCATCGGTTTCTATCCAGTTTCTGACAAAAATGTATGGCAAATCGAGATCATATGTTCAAAGACCAGAAGTCGAAGAACTTTAGGGGCCTATTTTATTGTCGTCCTCAGATTAAATTCCAAAGCAAACTACATTAAATCATTTCGGTCACAACGATCTTATTCAACGATATAATCGCTGCTGCTCACGTCGCTTCCCAGATGCCTCCTCTTTGTCCGTATGTGTTTGCAGTTATTACTAGAACGTTACGCGAGTTTAAATTACGGGACAGGTTGGTTTTTAGGGCCGTAAACTGGAAATTGTCCACCTTAGGTGACCCCCCTGAGCGTCCGTTGTTTTAATAATTTCGGGAGGAACGGAATAATAATTTGAAGTGGCTAATCCTTATAACGGCCTTTCTCTTGGTCGAGAAGAATGGCACGGATTTGCGATGCGGAGGCTTCGTACCGTCACAAATCACGTTTACTGCCAACGTATGTGTGTTTGCAACGAACCTTTACCGATGTTCTGAATAATTCAGATTTAATTTTCGGTCTTTATTGTCATTGTCGCTATGAGACGATTTCATGCCACGTTAAATAACTTTACCAACCACGTGAATGATAAGTTAGCACTTTTTGCATCCATGTATGGGATCATCAATGGATATCTTCGCTTCCCAACATTAAGAGTGATGATATAAAGGGCGGAATATTTGCATATTTTGCATATTTGCATATTTTTACAAATTTCATAAAAAATTGCATATTTCGGCAAAAATAAAATTTGTGTGCATATTTTTATGTTTTTCGTTTTATCAAAAGATTAAGTGCGACTCTTGCAGATAATTGAAATAATTTAAAAGGTGGGTAGGTTTTATTATTATAAGGTTTATGGACCCATTTCATTATTATATGGTTTATTGCCGGCATTTATTGGATGTTTAGGAATTTCCAAGTAATCAGCTTGCCTAATTCACCGAACAGGAACAAGACAAGAAGGTTCACTTGAAGCTCCACCCCTAATGTTGTCTATTTCGCTGGCACACTTAAATAATCCCTGGTGGTGCCAAGTCGTGTTCGGTGGTAGTAAGTATTGTCACCGAACAGAAACTTATGTTCGGTGCGCGGGGGTCTAGTTGGAATGCGGCGCTTTGCTTTTATAGCTCGGACGCCAAGTGAACCTTCTTGTCTTGTTTCTTTTCGGTCCATAATTGGAGAGCAAATGTGGTCTCTTCTTTTGTATTTATATTGTATAGTTTTTAGTTTAGTTTGTCGATAGATTCCAGTGTGAAAAGAGTGATTTCGAAAATATTTATTTCAAACGCCTAAAATGCCGAGAGCCGCTTCGTGGATTAAAAATTTTCCTGAGTTGGAGTTTAGTGGGGATAAAGTGTTTTGTGCCAAAATCATTGTTTGTGAAAAGAAGTTCCAAATTGATCAACACTTGAAAACAACTATGCATAAAGCTAAGTTGCAGAAAAATAAATCTGTGCCTGTTCAGCAGTGTGTGCAAACCGCATTTCAAAACGTCAAACCAAAGAGTGAAAAGGAGGTGTTTCATCAAGACTTATGCAAAGCTTTAGTCGCAGCAAATATACCTTTGAAGAAACTGCAAAATACACAATTCAGAGATTTTTTGCAAAAATATTGTATTCAAAACATCCCTTACGAATCCACACTTAGAAAGAAGATGTGCAAACAGTATACGAAACCGTAATGGAAGAAATTAAAGTTTCACTGGGCGATGAACATTTTTATATTATTGTTGATGAAAGCACAGACTCATGTGGTCGATATATCGCACATCTTATTATTGGAGGGCTTCAAGAAAATGAGCCAGGGAAGCCATATTTAATATCTTCTAAACAGTTAAACAAAACAAAAAATGTGACCGTGACTCGATTTATTCAGCAGTCTCTAACAAAATTTTTTTTACCAAATCCAGTTCCAGTTGAGAAGTTTTTAGTGTTTTTGTCTGACGCAGCGCCGTATATGGTTAAAGTAGGCCAAAACTTAAAAATATTTTATCCCAATATGGTACATGTGGACTTGCCTTTTACAGGGATAAACAGAGTTGCAGAAACTATTAAAACCGCATATCCCTTGGTGAACAAATTAATTTCAAATGTAAAGAAAGAGTTTTTGAAAGCACCTCTAAGAGTGCAGATCTATAGAGAGAAATTGCCAGGAGTTAGTTTACCTCCAGAGCCCGTAATTACTCGATGGGGAACATGGATTAAGGCCGCGATATTCTACGCAGACCATTTTGAAGCCTTTAAAGACATAGTTTTAGATTTAGAAGACAATTCACAATGTGTAGTGCAAAGTCAAGCAGTATTCAAAAATGTAAATTTAGCTAAGGGACTTGTTTTTATTAAGGTTAATTTTAGTTTTATACCAGATATAATAACTTCGATAGAAAGTAGGAATATGAGTTTAAGAGAATCAATTAATATTGTTGAAACTTTTTCCGACAAATGCAAAAAAGTTCCCCGTGATGTAGGAAATCAGGTAAGAAGTAAACTCGAAGTTATTGTGGGAAAGAATGAAGGCTTTAAGTATTTAATGGAAGTCAAAAATATTTTTGATACTAAACCATCCAACGATGTAATACCTTGGCCTTATAACTTACTACCTAAATTAAAATATTGCCAGATCACATCGGTAGATGTTGAAAGATCTTTTTCTTTGTACAAACATATTTTTACAGACAGAAGGCAAACACTTTTATTGGAAAATTTTGAAAAATATATCGTTATAAATACATTTTATACTATTTCAGGTTAAAAATTTTACCTATTATATTTTTCTTTTAATTTTACTTAAAATAAATAATTTTTGTATGATTCGGCGTTTCTTTATTTTCATTTTTCCATGTTATATTCAAGGCATATAGTTGCATATTTTTACAAATAAATGCGTATTGTTGCATATTTCGAAGAAAAACTATGCATATATAAAATGTGCGCATATTTTAACTGAATTGACGTGCATATATTCCGCCCTTTAGTGATGAAATATCACAGGAAATATCACTACCGACATCAAATTAGAAATTTTCATAATAAAGGTACTTGAACATTCAAGTTGACTGTAACTCGGTTAGGTTTCAAAATTCATCTCGCTTTCGCTGTTGTCTTAGCGTCCATGAGAGTCTATTATGATGCCATTGCATCAGAAGTGATGAGATCGACCAAATCCACTATTTTTCCATACTTACCACTTATGAAAGTATATTACAGTATAAGGCAAAATATATATAGTACATGCACAATGGAGCTACTGCCCAATTCAGTTTACCTGACCAACATTGGCTAAATCAAAATTTCCAAGGCCGTCGGATAGACAGAGGTCCAGACGCACCAAGCAGTTGGCCATCGAAGTTTCCTGACCTGAACCCGCAAAATTTTTAATGGGGACAAATGAAAGAAAATGTCTACGCTACAAAAGTCAACTCATAAGGAGATCTAAAACAAAGAAATTCAAATGTTTCAAATGAATTTAAAAATTCGGTACAAATATTATGTGTTGTAAATTTAAAGTCGTTAAGAAGGACAGCCTTTCGATTATTAATAATAAATATATTTATTTTTGATATTGCCTGTCATTTAAAGTGCCTAATAATGTGACAGCGGCCTACTGTGTTTCTTTTATCAATTTGAGGTGGCGTTCAAAAGGGGTTATTGGAAAGAATCCCTTTTTTTGATCGATAATGTACTAAAAAATAGGTGGAGACAGAAAAGAATCTAATAAGATTGGCTTACATATGGGGATTTTTCGTTTTAATATTAGTCGATTCATAAAAAAATGTCAACAGAATATTCCTTTAGGGGTTACTGCCTGTAGATGACAGGTGTCGATGAGTATACTACCTGCAAAGGTATTTGATTAGTGAGGTTCACACACCAAATTTTCAATTTTAAAGTTTTCTCATGTTAAAGAAAAATTGGCAAAGCTATATGGGAATAACTCCGCATGGAGACTCAAAATTGAAAAATTTTATATGAAAGACCTCCTCAAAATTACTTTTTGAAACCCCTACTGAAGGAACACACATAAATCTGAAATACCCCGTATATGAACTTGAGCACTTTTGCAGTTTATTTGCATTGGCGCATTCATGTCGATTTAATTGAAATAAAAACTCAAGCTTGCAGCTTCTCGAGGAAGGTGGATACCACAATCCCTAACATGATGCTGTCAGGTACAAATATTCCTATGAAATCTTCCATATCCATGCTCGGGATCTATCCTGGGAGTACTATTCACATGTTTTAAGTTTGGCTCCCAAACATACACTGAAGCTCTTGGATTATATGTAGGATAGAGCTAGTCTGATTGATGATGTTACACTAACGGACATCGTAGAAAGTTGGGCGATCTCCCCCTTTTCTATGATATTTCCATGGTCGGTCTTCATCAGAAATCTCGCCTGTTATTTCACAACAAGACATTCCAGATAGGTGGACAAGATTAACTCAATTTAGTCACCCCTTCATTGTCAAGCTCGAGACCTGACGAAATTTTTCCTGCCAAACTTAATTTTTCTATCGAACGGCAAAATTGGGGAACTCTTTGCCTAATGAGGTCTTTTGAACGCCCATCTCCTCCCCCAACTTCCACCACTGGCTTATTATTATTTACTTTCAATAATCTTTCAGCCTTTGTTTTCAAATGATCCCAAGTTATATTTTCGTCCGCAAATACCACTACAGATCCAAGAAATGTTCACTGAGGAACATCTATTTTGAGGTTAACGAGCTACTAGACACATTATTTCTATAGTGCAATTATTAAGCTTGTTTGTAAACTAAGGTTAGGTATTTGAAATTTTGCAATTTGAGGTGAAACTCTATACCAGTTTCTTGGGTAAAATGACATAGTCAAAAATGTTACAAAAAAGTGAGTGCAGTTTCATTTTTTTCTTACAGATGGGTGGAAATTATACAAGAAGGAGTAATCTCCAAAGTTGGAGTAAAGAAGCTATGCAGCGCGCTATTGATGCTAGCACCAGTGGAGAAGGAGGTTGATTAAGAGCATCCAAACTGTACGATGTTCCTCAAGTAATGCTTCGGAGAAGGGCAAAAAATAAAAACGTTATTGCTACTGACACCAAGAAACGGCTAGGTCGTTTTGAATAAATTTTCAACGCTGACTTGAGAGGGAGATTGTGAACCACATTAAACTCCTCGAGGCTCGATTATTTGGATTGACTTTATGCAGAAATGGTATAGAGGACAACTTCAACACAAATCTAAAGATGGTTGGCTAGGATTGGTTGGGTTCACCCAAAAGAAACCCGGAAATTGCCTTGAAATAATTTTTCTAAATTTATAAATGAATAAACTATTGTGAGATATGGTGAATTTCGATACGCCCGTTTACAGGTTCCACATTTTTCAAATTGGTGACGATATATTTCTGAACATTCTTTATAATAACTATATTATTTGGAATGTTCAACACTTTGTCTTCGGAACCGAATGGGAACAAGGGAAGTACGTGAAGTTTGTAATTCAACAGTTAATTATTATAAGTGTCGGAATGATGGCGCGAGAAAGATCTGGTTATTTATGTTGGTATAATTTTTATCCATCCAATTACCTTTCTGTTCTATTCAGCAATTCTAGAATAATATTTCAAGGGATTGAGGAACATAAAGGGGGCCTGGAAAGGATCACGCGGTTTGATTTGTTGGCTCCGTTAATTGAAATCCAGAGGCAATTACATAGTCGACTATGATGCCGCATCATCTCTTTCCCTTCACCTCTCTTCTCATCGAGCCCAACTATTAGGTGTCAGTATGTAAAATGTATATCCCATTGCTAATTTTTTGAAGGGAAATTCAATATACTTTTTTCAAAAATTAATTTAATTAGATCAGATGATGAAGTACTCTGGCAAAAAAATCACCTTCCTAAATCTCTAATTAGATTCGATCACAACTAGATTCATGTCATCTCAATTAAAATTACTCTCTTTCCAACTAGGAATTACTTATATTTTCAAAACAATGTTCACAAGTTCCATCTCCTAGTGAATATTCACATGTCTCATCTGGACGAGACAATAACGAGCTTCAATGAATTAAAGTGTAAATGTGTGATTTACTCACGTCTTATTATTGAACCATTTCAACCTATTTTAAATGCACCTACGGAGAATCAATTTCATTTCGAAATATCATAAACAATCTTCACCCTAATATAAAATTCCGAAGCCACAACTAAACATAAATCGGACTAGAACGAAACGTCCAGTTGGTATTACCGAAAGTCCTTAATAAAAAGTTATCTTGATGAAACCCCACAGGTAGGATGTTGGAGTTATTCGAAACCTGAATCGTCCAATATCACACAGGATCGTAAAGAACGGTCCAGATGTCCTCTAATTCTGAACAGAAGCAAGACCGCCTCTCGATTATTGTACGAGTATAGGAAGCTACAACACCTCAGGGAATGGTAAGCGTCACACAGAGGACACTCCACATTCCAATGACACCGCTTTCGTACGAATTCTGTATGTCCTCGACGTTCTCATGGTCATCTAACACGACAACGGGGCTGAATTAGTCTACGTAATCTCTTAATATTACTTGACCGCTTTAAGTTTTAAGCTGTCTATTTATTGATAAAGTTCTAGAGAAATTATAGAGTTCGATATTTCCAAAACTATATAGTGATTCAGCAAGAACGTTTACTACTTTGTTCTTTTATCACAAATTTATTGTAGCAAATCTTCACTGCTGTTTTGTCAAGTATGAATAAAATCACAACAATAAGTACTGAATGTACGATTAAGATTCGATGACATTGTGTTATTTTGTTTGATATTTCAACTAATGCACGTGTAATACTAGTTATACAGGAAAGTAGAAACAATTTATTGAAAATCACCAAGTAAACTGAATAAACTGAAGAAATAACATGATAAAATGAAATAATAATAATAAAATCTCTCGTGGAAATTAAACAAAAAATTGTTTTATTTCATTTTATTAAAAATGGATTTTCATAAAATAAATAGTTCATCACTATCTCTGATTGAAGATATATGTTGGCTTTTGCTAGATTATAAGATCTTTCTAGACCAGATCGGATCATAGATGGTCTTTTTACCATTTTGTTGTCTAGTGTTATGACTGCCTCCAACAGAGTTCTTTCGATAACGTAGCAAACTTGCTCGTACCAATGATCTCTATGAGAAAAGCAAAACAGCTATCTGGGACTATATGTTTGTGACGGTACGGATGGATCTAGACTAGAAAGACCTTAACTATAGTCTATCTAACACCGTAGCTTCTTCAAATGAATATTACAGCAGGAGGAAATAGATACATTTTAAGGACATGCTTAGGAAGCCAAAAAAAGCAAAATAAGTTCATATGTTCAAGTCCCATTTTCACTGGTTTCAGAGATACTTTGATTAATTGTAATTTAAAAATCGAAGAAGTATTTATTACAAAACAATACTAAAAAATAACTACATTAATTTAATTAATTAATTAATTATTTTTTGAAAACATCACCACTTCGGTACACCACTTTCTTAGAATGAACCAACGACTCCAACCATCCCTAAGGACAAAAATCTAGGGGAGTCAGATCCGGTGACCTCGGTGGTCAAGGGTACGTGCCGCCGCTGCCAATCCAGCGATAGTCGAAATGGCTATCAAAAAAATGTCTTAGGTTATTAGAATAATAAATGATCTCCAAAACATTTAAATAATGTTTCCCAGTAAGGCACAGCAAACATCATATCTGCATGATTTTTATGACTGGACTTGTGAGGCATTATTACAATCTCATAAAACTATGTAACTCCCTCGCCTCAATAAACTCAATCTGCTCCATTTTTGTTCCTTATTTTGGTTTCTTGCATATGGCCTTAAATCATTTTCATTTCCTCTAAAAACACCCTGTAGACCACGTATAGTGAGGGAAGTAAAAAAGAGATGAATGAGACGCCTCAGATATTTCACCCAGAAAGACGCGCATCTTCTACGAACCTTTCTCGTGCCATACAACTTAATTTCAATTTTTTATTGCAATTGCAATCAATTCCCAAAATATTATGTATCATAACTACAAGAAACGTGATCTTATCATTGTGTTGTTCATTGAAAATCGAGCGTATCTGAACAAAACAAACGGCGAAAAGTGTATAAGAAAGTTGTCTTACATAGCAGCTATGATTGTGTCCCGTTTTCTTCGTAATATCTATAGTACGTAGGGTGGTGTTGGATGGGAGGTATATATACACGATAGGGGCGAGTTACGATGTTTACCTCAGGGATCAGCGGGAACGCGAGAGACCGGCCAGAGCAGGACTGTTCCCGACTGATGACCAGATAGCCGTTTGTTTATGGGACGGCTTAAACTATGTCCGGTCTAACGGAGCTCATATACAATGCTATCTACAGATCCCCTCGGAACTAACCGCCCGCTCTCGCGTTCGCCATTCGCTACGCTAACTTGTCGCCCCTTGAGGGATACAACTTATGTCGACTTTTCCGTCGTTTCTTCCCTTTTTTACCTATACTTTTCTCGCTAGACTTATTAAACATTTCCTAATTAAATTGCAATCATTCATGCTCAACAATGTGGGCTCTTATCGATAACGATGAAGCATCATCATCAGAACATAATCAAATTACGAATATGTGATTATGCAGATTCAGAAAATATACAAAAACTCCTTCTCAATTTTCTCAAAATTTCACCATACGTTTCTTCGCTGAATTAAAGACTGTTTTTCCTAGTAATATGTTAATATGAGGTAATGGGCTTCTCTGCACTACGCCACTTTTATTTCATTCATCATTATCATCAAACATTCTCACTCATTACGTAAATAATGGAACGGTCTTCCGTCAGAATCGCTGCCGTTAAGATATCGTATTACTAGCAAAATGTTAGATACATTAGAAGAATATAATGTAGTCATTAGAAATGGGAAAGAATTCAAATTTAATATGGATTGTAAGCGTTTCCTCTGAAAAACTAACCTAATTAGTTTATAGACTTATCCTGTAGATATTTCTATCAAATTAGTAAAGGAATAATGTGGCCAAAACATTCAAATACGAGTTTTAAACGGACAACCAACGTTTTCTCTAAAGAATTAATTCAATTTGTTCACCGGATTATGCTCTAGATTTTCATAACAAAACAATAATTTGTCTAAAACCACTCAAAGAAAAATTTAATATGAACTATCAACGTTTTTTGTGAAAACCCAACTTGATTGGTCTAGAGCTAGTACTAGATATTTCTGTGCAAGTAATAACTTGACCAAAACCATTGAAAGCCAAATTTAATACGTATCGGCGTTTTTTCTACCGAAGCAATAGTGTGACCCAAACCATTTAAAAGCAAATTTAATACGGACAATCAACGTTTTCTTCAAATAACCAACCTAATTGATCTAGAGGATCATCTGCTAGATATTTCTGTCCAAGGAATAACGTTAAAAAAACCATTTAAAGGCAAATTTAATACGGTCAATCAACGTTTTCTTCAAATAACCAACCTAATTGGTCTAGAGGATCATCTGCTAGATATTTTTGTGCAAGTAATAACGTGACCAAAACCATTTAAAGGCATATCCCACTGCTGGCTCACAAGATGTTCTCCCAACATTATAGGTTTCCCTCTCATGTGGACAAAGTATTAAAAAAATATAGCAACCCTCAAGTTAATATTTCGAAACCTATGTACCTGTATATTTGTGCAACCAAGTTACCTTTTTCTATTATTCTACAGGAAAAGACGACTTCGAAGTAATAATATCACCCCCTCTCTATTCGAGAATTGAACTTCATGGCTTATCTCTTCAGTTGAGTCATTATTCGTATGATCGAATGCCTGGTTTCAATTTTGTGGAACCCATCATCTTCCGGACACCAACATTTTAATATCTCTTGATTTTTATATGCGTGTATCAAACATACATAGAATATAAAGTGCAAAGTTATGGAATCTCGTAGGATTAGAATGTCTCACGCATGTAAAGGGCATTAAGTCTGCTTTACACAACGGTCTTTGATGTGGCTTGGATGATAACCGGACAGCTGCGGTCTCCTACCATATTCACGTAGACTTACAAACAGAATTATTGCTAGTGACTTACTGTTACATTGTCAAAATTTGTTACAAATATCCCACGTTGAATAGCTTATTCCGTTTTCGAATCCAACTCAACCGCTATCTGCGTTAGGATACGTGTTTGCAAATTGTTAATTAATTAGTTCAATCGCAGACAGACACAAGAACGTGACATCTAATATTATAATGATATAAAATTGGCTTAAACTCGCATTGATATTGCATTTGTTCCTACACCCATATTGAATAGTATTCTATTCAAAATTTGATCGATGTTCAAATATTCAAATGTGGATTAACCTTTTCTGAAACTTGATGCTTTGTATAGATACACTTGATATCGAAGAGGAATTGAATCCTGAAAAATGTTCTTACAATGACTAACTACTCCAATTTCACTTCTATCAAAGCCAAAGCTGATATACCTTTAAGACCTATAGCAAGTAATATTGTCATGCCTACTTACAATTTATCAAAATTTGTATCAAGATCTATCAACAATATGATATGAAAAAAATAATTTCATTTGAAGGATTCATTTATGAAAATGGTGCTTCCTCCCACACATGTTTTAGTTCCTCATGACCTACAAAACTATTCACACATTTTTAGTTCATCTTCGAAACATGAGCTCTACCCCTTAGATTTCGTTCGGAAGAGTCCTACACTTACAAATCCATTGACCTCTCTAGAATATCTTGGGAAACTGATCCATATCTCTCTTTTCTATGGATATTTGGTAGATGCTAAAATTTTCTTATCGAAATCTGTTTCCGTATCTCTCATAGATTTCGAGTTCCCAATGATGGGGATCGAATTTGTAACACCCGGTATATGAAAAAATGATTTCCTGGATCTCATTCTGATTCTTCAAAAGAAACCACAGGAATTCGATGATGTCAATTCGTTCAGGAGAGCAAATCTAATGATCGATATAGGAATTTCCTTTAAACTAATTGTAGTAAGTTGTAATCGAAAGTACAACCGAAGAGGTTACTGAGAAACAAATTTATGTATTGTAGTTTGCAAAATTTCTATCCCCGTCCATAACTTCAGCCGTTTCCATTCCATTGTAGAATTATATGTGCGATACGCGGTCCCCAGGGTCGAGACTTCAAACCTGGACGTGACAGTGACTTGCTTCTCATTGGGGTCATTTATAAGCTCGGCATGTCTTACTTCGACGCCCTCTATCGCTCCTTTTTCGTACTATACACCTTCATCCAAACACAGCAAACTAAACTGTGATGCTCATTTGAATGGGTTATTATCTTCATTACAATGAAACGGGGAATTCTTTTGCCTCAATTCCGTTCTTGCTTGAATGGTTTAATTTCAATTTGAATAAAGTATTATCTTTTTATCTTCGAAGCTGTTATGTTGATGGCACGAATGAATACGGTATTGGCCAAAAGTGAGTCTCAAGTAATGTCTTGAATTTTTATGTAAGCTTATATCTAATTTGAGATGTATCTTTGGAATTAAAATCGCCGATATACACCACATAATTTCATCTCGTATAATAATATTTTCACAGAAGAGAACTAAATTAAAAACAAAGCAAAACAGAGATAATCACGCCTTGGAAGGTTGTAACTAGTAATAAATGATAAGACATTTGATATTTCCTTCTTTTGTAATTAGATAATACCATTGAAATGCGATATTTGAGATAAAAAAGAATGGCGAAGCCGGTAGGTAATATTCTGCAGGATATTCCAAGAATAAGCAATAAGGACCAAAGGGAAAATGAAGCTTCAAAAGATAATCTACAAGGTTTGAAAGGAGATCCTGTTTAGAACTGGTTCAGCTATGAAGCATAAGCTGTGAAATGCGGTTACATTGTTGTTGTTCGATTCATTGTAAAATAATGTATGCGCTGTTCGCTGTAAGAAAGAAGTGTCGTCATAACGAATTAATGGTATCGGGCAAGAGAAGAGGCACTGTTTGCCTTTAGTTTTAAGCTGATGTGCATTCATATTCTCCGCTTAGAATTTGAGTTAACTGTTAGCACTTTCATGCAACAGATGTATCCATTTTAGTTGAAGCTTATCATAGCTATGGATTTCCAACTCTACTAGTACTTTCGGACAAGTGGTTGCAGAAGACAATTGAAGAATTATTCGAAGTGAAATCTAATCGCCGCGTCTTTGGGAACACATTGTGGTTCAGACTATATTATAATAGTCGAGGAAAGGAAGAAAATTTTAATAATTAAGTTTTTTTAAGAATCAATATACCACAGATAAGTTTACAAGAAGATACAACAAAAACAATATCGTAAAACACGAACTTCAACTTTGTCTTCTTGAATTATTTATTAGAAATATTATATAAGGAAAAAACACGTAGTTTTTATTATTCTCATTATTTTTATTATTTTCGATTCAGACTCCTGAATCATGAATACCGCCCCAAAAAATCCCCAGGATTCCAATTTGATTGCACTTCAGAGCGTATTAAAAAACAATCGGTGGAGATGACCTAGGTCATCAGGGTGTCCTGACCACCAGGTTACTCTTGAGTATCATTATCATAACCGGCAGCCTATAGAGAACCTACTCAATGAGTTTCACTCCATTGCAAAGGATATTTTATGGAATGCCCTGGAGACGACGATAGTCCTGAGCCCCAAGTGCATCGTAGTTCGAATTTGGCACCGGAATCGTAATCAGCAAACCTAAAAACCTCGAGTAAGACATTATGGTCTATTTTGGCTATATTTGGCCAGTTTTTCAACATTTTTAATAATTTCTCCTGAAAATACATACAAAAAGATGCATTCTTCTCTGTATAATTGCTAAAATGCAAATCATGAAATAAAAAACTGATAACATATTTTTTTAATGAATCGATTTAAAAAAAATTGTCACAATCGGTGCTGTCAGTTTTTTTCTGAGTTGTTTCCTCGAATATAATCAAGGAGCACATTAATATGATTTGTGTTCATATGACAATTTTAACTATTTACAAGCAAACTCTATATTGAGAACGAGACATATTTTATTTTCTATAAGAGTCTAATGTTGTCGTATATTATGCCTTCCTGCTCCCAACATAACCGTGAAACTTACTTCGGAAGTTCCGTTTCGTGGAAACGAAAACTGAAATTATTGCTGACAAAAATACTGCTCCAATTAATCATGGTCTATGGGACAAGCGAAGCTTTAATGCCCTGTTGGTGGTACGCCTAAGCTTGTTCATCCTCTTGGACAGAACTCACCTTATTTATTATGCCCTAAATACTCTTTAATTTATCTATCAAAACATAAGATATATAAATTATAAAAATGAGTAAAGTTAACGGTCCTTTTCTTTCCACTAAAAGTTTCACCATACGGGGATGTTTACATTGATATATTATTAGCTGTAGATGTAATTCCCTATAGAGCGTATCTTGAAGGAATTCTTGGAAACTACAAATCATCATCATGAGAGAACGATAATCTAAAATGGGAGACAAAAGTCTCCCTTTGATCAACCACTCGAAAGGTTTCAAAATAAGTATCTATGCGAGGACAAGGTAAAAAATCCCTAAAAATTAAACAAGAAATGATTTATTTGGTCAAGACTTTTTTATTCCTCAACATAATACACTTCGTCCAACATTTTTCTAATTTTTCGAAATCGAAATTTACTTTTTTCCATGTTTACAAAAATCTTCAACGTTGCTTGCTTTCGATGGATGTCAAAACAGAACTGAAAGACATATCAGGCTGGAAATTTTGATGCGTTCTAGTTTTTTTTCTCTGGTGTAGAGATGAAAACGAAAAAACGGAACCAAATAACATCATTCTTAAATACAATATTTGCTGACAGAATAACACTGAGCTTAAACATCATTGATAAATATATAACAGTGTATCTGGACTTTTCGAAGGCTTTCCATCTTGTCCCCCTTGAAGTACTCTCACATCAAAGTATCCTGGACATAGTACTCAGATTATGCCGAGTTATTTAATGGACCGAATAAAGAATGTAAAAACAGTTACAAATGACTCTTCTATAACCAGAAATGATATTCGACAGGGAATAGTACTGGCACCTATTTTATCCATAACTTATATCGTTCTCTTCCAATACTTAATATAGATGGTACTGTCACATTTTATTCCGATGATACGGTTTTATTATTTGTCACCAAAATTTGAAATGAAACAAGATCTAAGGTCATCAGTGCTATAGTAAAGTCATAATTTGACCATTTAAACTAAGTGTGCCTTAACCATCAGTTATCTTCCATAAATTGATAGATTGGGCTTCATTCTGAACAACTCTTATATATACTGGATTAGAACAGTGAGTTCTCACCATTATGTAAAGCTATTACCATCTTGTACTTTTTTGATAAATTTATAGGTAAAATCAGTTAGGATGATGAGAAATCGAGTTGATATTTGCCATTCTTCAATGAATTCACAGGCGTAAGTTCATTATGAATCAAAGACCAAAAGAATGAACAGTAAGCGTTAGTTTTCTTTCAATACAGAAAGTTAGAAAATGCACAGAAGAAATCGCAGTAGAAATAGAGGAATGATATAAGTTGCAATATCTTGTTTGAATCAAACGGAAAAGAGAGGGACAGATGTATGGCTATCAGAACTTGGAACGACTTTAGCAACTCTGACAGTAATGATTATTGTTTATTGGATCGCACAACTTGAGATATTTATTTCCCTTTAGAGCACCATATTGCCTCGGATGGATATAATTTAATACCGCCAACGTTCCATATTATAAAACGTAATGATAAACTATAACCGATCTGAATGCATCGACGCGGAGAATATTCCACATTTCTACAACGGCAAACTGCTGAAAAGTTAATTGAAATTGTGAATGGAATCGTTCGGTTCAGGAAAAATCACTCGCGATCTAACGTGCTATTGATAATAAACACACGCAACTTTCTCTCTTCAAATTTCAATTCGCTACTTTTCATAGTAGTGGCAATTTGATTTGCAGTTGAATATTTCAAGAACGAAATCCTTCTAAAATCAAAATGGAACAGCTCTCACCGAGTAATTTGCCATAAATCTTTTTGCTCAAGTGTTTCTTGCAGGCGACCATAGTTCGCGGTGTAACACTACATACGACATCAAAATATCAGGCAGCCAATTGAACCAAACATTATCATACTTGATTCAGAAGATGTCCAGGAATGTCTACAGCCTAAGAGAGATAAACCAAGCGATGAATTTCAAAGAACAGCATGCCTCAGCGGTTCAGTAGCCATACGGACAACACCAACAGCTGCAATAGAAGCAATGCTTTGCCGGGAAGATTCCATCTTCTCCTGGTGATTTGTACGGTGCAAACTCGGATATGGCTCACTTCATAATTGACTATGTCGAAGGACAGACGAAAGTCACCATTACCACTGTCACCCTGTCCATCGACTTTTTCGGTTGTCAGATATCTGTCTCCAGAGTCAGGAAAATGAACCGACACTAGGAATGTCAGAGTCTCTTGCAGAGACATGGTGTACTCACCACTCGGAAAAATCACCGATACAATTCTGGCTATGTTATCTTTTGATATAACTTGGAAGAGTCTTCTCGTAGAGGTCGAGTATCTCGTTTTGACGTTCTCAGCGCTTTTTCATAGTCTCTTTGGGCTGCTTTATAGCTTTCCCAATGCGCTACTGCATGAAGATCTCTTAGCTTTATTAAAAGAGTTTTCTTACCTTTTTCCGGTGTTCCTCCACCTCTGTGGTTCACCATGGCGTTGTTCTTGCAGCTTTTCTCTGCCTAAGGTTATAGCTGACTTCGTACGCAGAGGTGATGTCGCAGCTAAGACCTGAAACGAGGAGGTGGTTACAACACTTCAGGTGAAATCAAACGAACCTGATTGGCGATCAAGGTGACTTTTTTTCGGAAGAGCAACGTATAATGTGTGGCCCCTCACATCGAGTTTTTCCTGGATATATCGACGAAGGGAACACGAACCATGCATACACACACACATATATATGAATATGCCATAGGTTGCCGGGTTTTCTAATTACTGGACTTGTAAATCACGACGGAATATTGTAATAGTGTCGTCTCTCTATTCTATAGTGATTATCGTAGCGTAGAGCAGGCTGTTACTTGATATGTGAGAGCGCTTCCGGGCTGTTTTATTTTATATCCGGCAATACGGCCACGATAAATTCCGGGACGTGTACATCATTAACAGTAATTATAGCCATGAACATCTGCTTGAAATTACTATTAACAACACAATTCATTCGGCATTTCGTTTATATTGGAAATAACACGCGTGCGAAAAAAGACTTGAGTTCAGTTGCACTTATGAGGAAACACGTTCATCACATGTGAATCATTTGAGGGAATTGTAGATTGCATGTCGCCTAGAGTTTCCTTCGAACGATACGAGCTATAGTATCAATATGTACGAGCTGATCATCTTTTTCCACCACAAATACAGTTGAAGTATTGAGGACCTTTCAGCTACCAAGTAGCCATCATCAGAGTGAACTAAACTTGAGAGCAAAATATGCCTGATTTGTCTCGACTCCCCTGGCTTGTGATAAGCTAGCCACAATCGAAAGCCTCATAACTACAGAGTAAAGAGAATGGTACGATGTACGTAAGGGATTTTCATCATTGTTTGAATGCGACGACCATTCGTCATTGCGGGATTGTTTGAGAGGCGCACTGGCTGCAAATTAGCCCGGAACAAATCATGTTTAATTGCATCAATAGTCTCCTCTCGCTTAACCTCCGAGTTTTACTTATTCACTTCACACTTAAATCAAATTTATGGTTAAACTTAATTTTGTTCGAGACTTCATAGTGTTTAATTCTAACCCATTATTTGTTTTATGGCCCTCGAACTAAATAAGCGCGAGTTGGAATGACTTTTCAAACTCCGACATGTTTTATTCCGCTCTAGAAAGTACGCACGCGATTTCCAAAGGTTATATATTTAATAATTATTGTTCAAGTTTTACTACGTTTCCCATTATTTTCGTGACTTGGTGGTATTATCTCGTATTAGAACGAGATATACGTAGTTGAAATTTACAGAATCATCTAACAGCCTCAGCTATTTATTGGACAAATCACTTCCCTCTTTCAAGCAGAAGCATATGAAATCCTCCAATGCGCGAAGGAAAACAACCGGAGAGCCATCGAGAACCATTGACAGACAGTCAGACTGCACTTGAGACAATGAAAAGTTAGGAAGTGACATCTCGACTGGTATGGACATGCAAACAGGAACTAGAAACACGAGCAGACCGGAAACGCGTTAAGCTGATCTGGGTGCCAGAGCATCAAGGAACTGCGGGTAATGAGCGAGCCGAGGAAGTTGCAAGAAGAGGGTCGGAAAACGATCCAGATCCAGAACAGACTACAGGAGTACCAAAACGTACAGCACCAAGATCTGTAAGACTTGATCCTGGAAAACCGCGAAGTATGCTGGGAAAAAATCCCAGGAAACAAATATGGGAAAAAATACACCAAAAGACCGTCTTACAAAAGAACGACAGAACTGTTAACATCAAAGAGGGGAAAAAAAGTCGTAACAGCGCTCATGACTGGCCATGTGCCAGTAAAGGGGCACCTCAACAAGATGAAACTATACAATGGTGAACTGACATTCAGACTTTGCAGTAGAATCCGGAAACAGCGGCACATATACTGTGTAAATGCAAGGCGCTGGACGGCAAAAGACAATTTATTTTTGGTGTGCCTGCCGGCGAACTAGATTTATACAGTTTCCACCCAGTTGAGGACTTGTACAAGGAGCTAAAGTACTGGAGTGGGTACTGTGATTAAGCAATACAGACGTGAGATACAATGGGCGAGCAGGCGTCAAACAGAGGAGCCTACACAGGGAATGAAGTTTTTAGTGAATATGTCTGGAAAGGCAACTCTCACCATGAGATTTAAGGCTCACCTCCGTAAAAAAAAAGATAGTGTAATATAAATCCAGATGAAATTCCGATATTATTGAATTAATAAGAGTTTGAGGTATATTATGATTAACTGTTTTTTAGACATTTCTCACATTCTCATTCGGGGGATGGGGGTATTATCAACCCTTCTATGGAGGCGAAATGTTCTATTTTCTATTCCTATTTTTCGAATAAATATCCTATCGCAAATTTAATAATGAAATAATATTTCTACATTCCAACTTTGAAACAACTACACTATCCTACCCGCTTCGCCATAATTTTATCTTTTTCATCTTTTAATAATTATTTCACAGATATTCGAAGATATTGTATCTATAGCGTTTTTCGTGGAAAGTTCGATCGCAAATGATACTTCTTCATTTCAACTTCCAGGGAATTATATTGTCCTGGCGACTGCGACATTATTTCATCATCTCATTGTTAGATCGGCGTTTCTCAAACTTTCGTATTTCATCTAGTAGCAGTGCTGATCCTGTTATAAGACCAAAAAAACAGAAATATTCCCAAGCATACTTGAACTTCAGTTTTAGAAGCAATAAAATAAGTACAGTTCAAAAACCTCAATGTAATGTTGTAATGTTGTAGTGGTTGATGCAATTGATCACAGCTTTTTACTCCTTACATTTGCTAATTTGGTCGATGTAACTGATATTTAAGCAAACAATAAAAGAGCTCAGAGTTTTTATATCGAATATCAAACCAAACCTCGATCGTATGTGTCTTTTATAGCAGGTGCACATTGTCATCAGATTATATACCTCAATAATGATTTATTTTGATTTTAGTTAAATGCTTCTATTGTAATATAAGTTTGCAAATCTAAATTGGGAATAAAAATGTGAAGATGTGTTCATTTATTCGACGCCTCCCTCCACATCATCGGCGCCCCACAGCTTGAGAACCGCTGCTTCAAGATCCGGTAAATACTCCGGTAACCTGCAGACTGGACTTCGTCCACTATTTCCCTGAACACTAAGCTACATGTATTCATGTGTTTAAATGGTATTTATCGGCTAAAACTTCGACCATAATTTTGTTTCCTTGCCGCGAAGTGACCAGGTAATTTTATTTGTAAAGCTTTTGTGGATTTTAATTAAGTTAATTTATATATTGAAGACCTTCAAGATAATGCATTTGTAATATATGAAACTTCTTGTTGCTCTTTTCGAACACTCAAATTTTGAGTTCAGTATTTTCAGCTGTGATTGCTGTGAATGTTCGCCATCGAGCGTATTAGTGTGAAGTACTTTCATATGAGTTACTGATGGTGGAGAAATGATACACAGATCCGTATTGAGTTGATGAATTATGAATTGGATGTTTTGGTTCAGCTGCTCTTTGTTACGTTGAAATGTGATTCGCTCCGAATAGCGATCTCTTAAATTCATCTGCACGGTTTAAATATTAAAATGATTGTACGAGAGTAACAAAACAGGAACAGAACTGAATATACGTCTTATCAAATAGAGAAAAAAAACCTCGACTACGTCTTCGAATATTTCCATTCACTACTATTAAATTTTTATAACAATTAAGACATAAATGAATATTTGTTTCCTGTTGACTTTTGACAGATAGATAAATAAATAGATATACATTTATTTGTTCCATTTTACTGTTAAACATTATAGTGTAGAATACGTCAGTTCTATATTGGTTAATAAGAGGGTAAGGTCAATGGTCCCTGAAAAATTAAACAAGAAATGATTTATTTCATCAAAAGTTATTTTATTTCTCAACACAATCTTTTTGTAGCCCGATACATTTACCAAAATCTTCAAGGTTGATGGTTGATTTCAAATGTCTCATGGGATTTTCGATTGTGGCGCCCTCTTTTTTATTTTTCAAGGACTTTCCAACTTACCTAAGAGCTATACATACAAAACCAGATAATTTGAAAGGGTTTTAATTGATTAAAGTTAAATTTACTCATGAAAATGTTAAAGTTTTATTAAATTATCAAAACCTTGTCATACAAATATTCATTCTCCATATAGTAAGGTTCCTCAATCAAAAACGTTTTCATCTAATATTTGCTATAGAATACTGAACATAGCTCTGTAAGTAAGTATAGTTTTGTACAGTTACGTGTTGCATGAGCGTACTATGTTCCATTCACTCTAAATAAAGTTTCAAGTTTCAAGTTTATCATTTCATATCGATATCTGGATTTAATATGACCATGGAATGGTGCCAGAGCAATTTCTTCATTAGTTTGTGATTTAAATGTTCTTATGGCAAAACAATACTCCAACATACTGTTGGCAACTTGATTTGCATAATTTTTCCAATCTAGTCTACTGTCTTTCGAACTCCAAGAAATGATAAATTAAAGGCAAGTATGATTAAATGATTTGGCTGGGCATTTTTCTATAAGAATTTTCTCCTTCTCTTGCTCTATTCTTCAATTAATGTAAGTGTCCATCACTACATGAGCTGGGTCAAGCTCCAGAGATATATTTCCGCTCAATCAGCTTGCAAATGAAATGCTACATAAAACTGAGAGTATATATTTATATCAATTGAATGTACGAAGGGAACATTGCAGATGAAAGAACACAGATACCTTCAAGTACATAATAAATTGACCATTGAAATGTGAAGTCAACTCAGAATGTATTTAGAAAGCGACTGTATTCGAGATTCTAAGAGCTTCAGTGTATGTTTGGGAGCTGAAGTCCAAACACGTGGTCGGATATGTGCTTTGTAGATCATAAAGAGCTGCTATGGAATAGAAAACCAAGTTTCTGTGCGGGCTCCGCATTGGACCTCCAAGTTCATCCCATGAGAGCGTGCTATTGGTGGCGATCCCTAGCACTGTTATGGAAGTCTTCATAGAAATAGTTGTACCTGACATCATTATCAAAATACAACCTTAAGATTCGGTTACATTGAACTCTACTAAATTATCAGATTCTTATTCCAAAATTTTTGCAGCGACCTGTCTTTGTTTAACTCTTCTGTCTTCATTGGAAATGGTGTCAAATAGGCAAAAAATGGTATTATACATTTTAAATTGAATTTCTTCCATATATCTTGTAAAATGAATGAGAATATTAACGGAAAGTATTAATTTTTTAACAAGTAATAAACTCTAATCTTTTTAAAATATTTTTATGGTACTTTTAACTTCCAACCTCTGATTTTCAGAAGAGCTGTAACTCGAAGGGCATACATTCTTTCAAGAAAATTACAAGAAAAATGTTTTTAAACATGTAAACATATGGGCAAAAACCCATATATATATATAATTCCTTTTACATTTGCTTATAGTTTGGGGGTAGTCAAATTTTCTAATTTTCACGAGCGGCTAAATTAGATCAACTGTTTGGAATTGTCAAATTCTTATTCAGCAACGCCAGAAACCCCTTAGTTGTGAATTTCATTAAAATGGAATCAATATATTTTGATTTGGTAGATTTCAACCCCCGATCCCAGTTTAAAGTACTATAATTTTTTTAATTTTCTCACGAAACATGTTTAATCGGTATTAAGCTAGATTCAAAGGTACAGGATTCACCCTCATTTCCGTACTCACCCTCAAACTTAACTTGACAATTTTAGAATTTTTTGAGGTAAAGTTATGGAAACAAAAAATGTGTATTTTTTGACAACAAATCTTCCATTTCGTGGATCACCCTGTATAATTGATTTTCCCTTATCAATGTGAAAAATTGAGATTAATAATCGACCTGTTTCAGGAGATTTCTCAGAAGTGGATAGTTTGGCTTAAAATGAATTTATTCAGTACTTTACGAAAGCACTGTATATGTGTTACGAAGGCAAACAGTTTTTTTGCTGATCTCTGGTGGCGAAAGTCATACTGTCGATCTCTCTGCATCATCCGTCTTGTTCGAGAACTTGAATCAACTGGAGTTGAACATTAGCCTCTCCATGATGATAATGTCAGCTGCCAGATAATAATACTGGATGAGGTAAAGTTTCACAGAAAGAAATTGAAAGAGGTCTCCATGATCTGTAGACAACAGTGGTTCCTAAGCTTGAATTAGATTACATCGAATTCTTGTGAATCTTAATTCCTCTCCCGATAGCATTAGATACCAGTTCTGAAATAGAGACAGAATCTGAAATTTTGAATGTCAAACAAGCTTGGTCATGTTGGAGGATGAGTTGACCTTTGTATCAGTAAGAACCAGTTTGTCTGCCTGTAGCTGGTAATGGACGCTGTTGATGTTCTTGCTCTGACCTAGTATGTTGCAGAGGTTCATATTTTTTAATGTTGAATGGAGGGTATCTTTGATATACATCGATAAGTTCAAGAATGGGTCCATTCATGGATAGTCTTCATCTCTGATGGATTCCTTTGTTAGGTGGCATCTTCAGGTCAACCTGAAAAAAAGGAAATTATTTTATAATTTCTAATTCCGCTGGTTAAGATAAACATAAAATCTAATTCGAAAGAAATAACCTGCGTAATTATCTGTTTCCTTTCATATTCTAGTATGCACTCTGTTGGCAAAGGAGCACGGTCCGGTACTGAAATCATCCTGCATTACTCTCGGCGGATAAGTCTAAAGTCCAGATTTCGCAAATTCATTTCAATAATATGAATAAATATAAGGTGAATCCGGGCTCAGTCTAATGAGCGCCAGTTAGTGTCTACTGCCTGAATCACGACGCAATTTAAACAATTTGTGACTCGAAATAACATTAAAATCTGTTCCAGGAAAAACGTAAATCAGGCTTTGCATCCAGTTGTTCTTCACTACTTGCCATTATGCGCTCCACTCTTCTATCTCGAACCGTTCCACGATCTCCTTCCCTATATCCCTACTGGATTGTCGTAATGTCACTTGGAAGGAAGTGTATTCATTCGTCGGTAGAACAAGATCATATTCTACAAATTAACTATGACCTATCAGATATTCACAGAAATTGTAGGAAGCTCTACGATAGTTTTACATTTTGATTGCCGTTTTTGTAATTCAGTTTCATCACGAATGAAATTTGGAAATTATTCCCGTAAACTCGTCATCTATCAAGTAATTTTGTGTGGTGTGTGTGTGTGTGTTTTTAGCGAGGGTAAGTGGAAATCTTCATAAAACGCCGAAAGCCACCGGCGGATTGTGGCAATAGCCTCGTTCGCTTTCTGTGTGGCTTCTTTCAAGTACTTGGCAACCACAGAAATATCGTCTGCGGAACAGCCTTTGAACCTGTGGGCATGGACAACCTCAGCACCGCATCGTACATGATATTCAACAATAAGGGTCCAAGTACTGAGCCTTGTGGAACGCTTGGTGTGATGTTGTAGGCTTTGGGCCCTTCGTTCGAATTATACAATAATGTTCTTTCGCTAAAGTAGTTTGCGATCATTCTTGTAATGTACTCCTGAACTGTCATCAATGTCAGCGCCTCCAGAATATGATTCCAGTTGCCTGAGTTGAATACGTTCTTCACCTCCAGGGTGACTACGACGTAGTACTCCTTGCCACCATACTTCCAACGCTCCCCTTCGATAACCTCACGAGCAGTTGCTACGATGACGTCAATGGCATCCAGCTTTGACCTCCTCTTCTTGAATCCGTGCTAATTTTCCGACAGGTCCCGAGCACCTCCACTGAATTTCTCTATCCAGTTGCTAATAATCCTATCGAGCACCTCTTCTGCGGTGTCCAATAGACAAATTGGTCGGTAGGATGATGGATCGCACGGAGCCTTGGTACCGTTCGGAAGAAAGACTAACTTCTGCTGCTTCCAAAGACGTGGAAAAACTCTTCCGCGAAGGCACGCGCTATAGATCTTCAGCTGATAACTTAGTCAAATATTTTTCAGAATGAGGTAAGTTATGGACCTGTAATTTGACAACAAACCGCTGTCCCCTTTTATTATTATTACACTTCGGTTAAGTGATTCTGGTAATATGCTCGCTGTTGTAAGCAAGTGTTTTTTATAGCACATAATGGACTGCAGATTTACGAGATGCATTTTTTCAGAACATGTAGTGGTGTTGAACCTTAGCGTTGGTAGTAGTAGTTGGTAAGGAGAGCCTTAGCGTAACTCCAAAACGAAATTTGTTTTCTATTCAAAATTCTTTCCAAAACTCTTGAAATTGTGTATTAGTTTCATATTTCATCATATTTCTTCATGAGTAGAAGCAATTTCAAATATGTATGTTATATTTGGCAACGTTTTAACTTCTTGTGTTAACGATATATCAAAGAAAAAAGAGTATCTACATGCGTAACGCTTAATTGGACCTTCTGTGACATCGAAATGATTCTGATGATTGACGACTAAGCGTGGGTATCGCTTTCATAGACCGTTCGTTTTGATTACGTTTTGATTTGTAACATTAGCCGTAATGGGCAGTACCCGAGTGAAACAAGTGAAGAAGAGCTTACAGAGTGGCCGCCTTGATCTACACTTCCCTCAGGACACGATATTATGCCGTATATGAACGTATAGCAACGACCATTACTCACACTACACCCTTTAAATTTGTTGCTTAACTTGCTAACTAAATTACGTCATAAATCCTGCGTTATATTTATTGTGTAACAATGTATCCTGAACAAATTTATATAATACCTATTGGTTATTCCCTCCTGGACCCACTGCTTCAACTTCCTAAGTATACGTGGAAGACCTGACACTGACAACTTTAAAAATATGTTACCAATTTTATTCTAATCTCTGAAGCTATTTTTGAGGAAATTCTGATGATAAGAATCCTAAACGTAAGGTATTTTAGTGAATTTCCTGAAGGTATTCTACAAAAAATAATTACTCAAGGTCTAATAAGCTATGTTTGCATTACTATCTATTATAAACAGTGTTTCCATTATTATTCACAAATAGTATTTAAACAAGCACATTTTGATTCATAATTTAGTTTACTCTGATGATGGCTACTTGGCAGCCGAAAGGCCCTAAGTTATCAAAGAGTATTTGTAGTGGATAAGATTGAATATTTCTTATTTTTTGTAATTAAGATCAGCAAAATAGTTCATCATTGTTCATTTAGCAGGAACTGTTTAATATTCACAGGTTATTAGGGAATTATAGAAAATTGGTGTTTGCTAGAATCGGCTAGGTATGTACTAAATGTGAAATGAAGAAAATTTCCAAACACCATCACAGATATACAGTCGTTGGATATTCCCGTACACTCTGTATATAAAAAATATTTCTATTTTCTTTAATATACTTTACATTTACCTTCAACCAACTGAGTTCATGTGTGGGATTAGATCACCCCACTGTTATAATACTATCAGGTACTTTACCGTTTCAGTTCATGTCCGTCCGATTGAATGAAGAGGTATGTTCTCATGGAGAAAGATCATGTATGGGAAGTACATATTTTCTGTTTGTTTGTTCCTGGCTGTATTAAATAATCTAGTGGACTCGATATGAAACGAGGTGTCGTAAATAAATAAAATTCAGACCGTGAATAGGTCATGAAATACGTTTATGAAATAATACGACAAAAATTAATTATAAAGAAGGGAAACTATCGTTAAGTTTAACGTATATGTCTGGCAAGGACGAGACAGCGTCCGCCATTAGAACGTGAAAAATGGGGCAATTCTCTTTTAGAGATCTTATTAGTTGGCTGTATTTAATAAGAAAATGTTGCTAACTGCGCGGGGCCGGATAACACCTCACTTTATGACCGAAAGGGAGAGAAAAATCCCATCTACATTATTTGCATAAAATGCACACAAGTCGCGATGTTTTTGTTAGCACAAGAGGGCCATGAATTCTTTCCGACTCCCTGGTAGACTCCGATATCAACGTTAATAAAGAGAATTATCGGAACGAATTAAGAAGTTTTTCAACTCTTCCATCCTAACTAAACATTATTCAACATTTTAGATTCTTTTTTTATTAAAATATATCTCTGGTAATTAAAGATAAAAACTTAATATTTTCCGTTCTCCCTATTTATTTTATAAATTAATTGGTGCATAATTTAAGTGGCTAATTACCATTCATGATTCAATTTTTATTGTCATTAATTCCTTTGAATTCATTTTTAAAATTCCCTAGAATCGAATGTCGGATTAGTGGTACAAGGGAAAATATCAAATACAAAACTATCAGGGTTTTTCAAATGCTCGCAACCTTTGTTCTCATTTGAAGAGAATTCCAGGTTCTCTTAACATTCAAAAACCACGTTTCCTGTTCGAAATGTTGAACGTAACAAGCTGCCAAAGTGCGCTGAGTTGTAGTTGGTTTTTTCATTGCAAACAGACCTTCTGTTTAGACAGTCAAGCGGTACTCGAAGCACTGGAAAATCTGACCGAGTTCTTGAGGTCTTGCCGGGGTATCAGAAAGATCCTTATAAAATAGAATATAGCACTCACATAAAAAGCTGTGAGCAATTGATGACGAGACTTCCCTCACTTTTTTTGCAAAATAGCTTTCGGACGCCCCTGTGGTTCAAATGTGAATGATTTGAAGACCGCTTATGAATAGCGTTAAATTATACTTTGTGTACTTTGAAATTTTATCCCAATGGTCTAAATAATGTATTTCACAACTCTATGTTTCATACTGACACCTGCTGTCACTTTAACTTTCGCAATTATTCGCACTATGATATAATCTTGAAGGGGGCTGAAAATGGCTGGAATGAACCTTATATTTCCTTATGAAATAGCTGCGGTCATTTTTTTCCATAAAAGCCATATTTTCCTGACTGATTTACTGTACTATTATTGAAACAATATGAATCGAAAATTTACTATTTCTGTCAAAAATGTATCACATAATTGTATTTCCTCGGAACACATAAAATTAAAGCAGTCAATACATTACAGCATTCACCATAATAAATAATCTCATAATTGTTCAGAGGATGAGATTAATAACCGGAAAACGATTGCTATATACAGTCAAACAATTAGAAGAGCAGTTAGTAACTGCTGGTGCATCAATATATCTAGCTGGCTGTCTTCGCTATACAAACACACAAACATACACACGCATTCTATGATAATGTCATAGAGTACTTATTTGCAAATGTTATTCAATTTATCTGGCCGCATTCGCGCTCTTTTGTTTATTGACTCGCTGTGATTCAAACACGTGTCTAAAGCACGTGCTGTGTGTGTGTGCTTTGTGCTCTCTGTTACCCTGACGGAATAAGTCAGATTTAAGCGGAAAATTGTGGGAGTTTCGTGTAGCACGTTCTTATAATATTTAGTTGAACTTACTAGCGAAGTTTTGTTTTATTCCAAGCTCTGTGTATGCATCGTAATTCTGTTTTATTATACCTACTTCTCAAATATCACTGTGAAATAAGGGGAGAGACGTTGTAGTAAAGAACATGCAGTATTTGTGTGACGGCAGAGGTATTTTTATATTTCATTCGAATACTGGCATGCCTTTCTCAATCAAATATTGATGTTTCTTGAAGGTTCCTCTTTCAACACCGAATGATCGGGTTTTCTACGCAAATTTTATATAACAGTTTGTGGATCTTATAATTAGCATATTATGCTGTGTTACTTAGTTCTGTAATGTCACTTTGATCACTTCTCACAGGTACAATAGATTCAGATAAGTGAGCTACATAGGCAACTACGAGGACAAGACGAAAAGTTCCTGAAAAATAAAAGAGATGGTGCCACAATCGAAAATCCCATGTGACATTTATGTCATTCAGTTCTGTTTTGACACTCATCGAAAGCAAGCACCCTTTGTGATTTTTGTAAACATGGAAAAGTGAATTTCGTTATTTCTTCCGTGAAAAAAATACGCAAACCGAAGCATCGCTTGTTAAACATTATGGGGACTCTTCACCATCGATTGGAACGATTGGCTTACTGATTTTCGTTGTGGTCGTCCAATTGAGGTTACAACGCCAGAAATCGTCGATAAAATTCATGGTATGATATTGAACGATCGGCGAGTTGAAATGCACGAGATTGCTGAGGCTATGGTCATCTCATTTCAATGGAATTTCATTTCAATAAGTTTATTACAATCAATAAAAATAATTCTAATGAATAAAAGTGTTTCATGTACTTCTTGACTGAAATAAAGATCAAATAGGTATTCCAGGTTGTCAATAATCCTATTAATAAACAAATAATTAATTATGAATGCGTTTTTCTGTAGTTAACCTCATTTCTATCGTAGTCCTTCTAATAACGGATTTTATTTGAAAGGGGATTAATCATAATTCAATAAATGATCTCCATGTTTATACATTTCTATAACTTCTAATGTACTTTTCACCTTTACAGTTTTATAATCTCCAAAATTTCATACACAAATAGTTTTATAAAAGTTACTACAACATTTTCTATCACACCAAACGTAAACGAGGAGCTTATCCAGATCGGATTTAAAAATTTTCACATAAAATCCACTTCCATAGATATTTCTACAAATTAAATAAAATGGCTTAAGAAGCACGTATCGACAAACTTCAAGTAAAACTCGACTAATTCGCCGAACGAAATAGCGGGTGGTCTCTCAAAGATTTAATTGTTTAGAAATAAATATTAATGAAGAAATATGAGACTATAAATTCCGGGTCTTCATATATTATTCTACCTACCGAAATCAGAGATAAGCACGCTGTAGTTAACACTAAAAACTGTGATGTTTATTATTTTGCTTGGGCTGTAACGACCTGGTTACACCCTGCTACAACTCAATCAGATCGAGTATCTTAGCAAAAAATTTAACTTTCCCTCTACCCATTGCACAAATCCCCATATTCCAGAAAAATAACAATATCTCTATACATGTGTTGGTTTCGAAATTGAGTAGGAAAAATGAGGGTGAGGTGGTGAGAAATTAGAGGTTCTTCCTGCATACCTCACCAAAAGTAAGGTTGAAAAACACTTCAATTTATTATCGATTCAAGACCAGTATTATCATAAAAAGGAGCCATCCTCCTACTCCGGTAATGTTATCTATCCAATAGTAAAATTTCACTATCGTTGGATTAAAAATTTGTGGGGATTGGCATGTTAAAGGAATGAATGTTTTCAAAACGCTCGATCCATGAATTGTTGAAACCTCAGGTTTGAACAAGGGAATAACTTGGAAGGAGCGAACTGAACCTATGGTTTCATCTGGAACAAGGAGGGCTTCAAGATGGACAGTGGGAGAGAAACAGAAATTCATTAGGTTATAGAAAGCATCTTCAGGAGTATGAGTAAGAGCAATAGCACATCCACATTCTCCGAAATAGTCTGTCTCCCATCAATGTACTGAAATCATCTCAAACGGGATAACTAGGAATTTGTATGAGAACTTCAAGGCGGGAGGGGTGGAAAGAAGTTGAACGCAATGGTCCCCTCCATCAAGACAAAGACAAAGTCAAAGATTGATCGCCCAAAAATTTGCAAGTGAATCAAATTGAACACACGAAAATTGGATTCTTGGCAAGGCTTAAAGTAAAGATTTTATATTAAGAAATGTATCTATCCTGAAATCAGCTGAGCGCGTTCTATGAATCTGAAACACCTTATATCTTCCCACGCAAAAATGAACATAACCAATATATTTTCCTGGGAAATTTCTTCACAATACAAGCAATATTTAAGCAAGCACAATTGCACAACTATAATTCCATAGCAATTGCTCTATATTAGCAAGGGTCAAGCTGCGAAATGATTATTATTGCCAAGGAAAATACATTTTCTACAAAGTGGGCAGCGATAAAACTTTATGTATATTACATGTAGTCGGACAAAACGATTCGATGTGACGGCGGAGCCGTTTCCTCATGTTTATATCCATCAATGGCGCTATATCGCCACTGTTCAGATGCTAATTAACTCAAAAACTTACCGCCCCGTGACACAATCTTCATGTGAACATTAAAACCAACCAAAGCGCATTATTTAGTTGGAAAATTACATTATATTTGATAGGTTTAGATACGCTATGACCTATATGAGGATTGAGAGGAATATACAAATTCGAATGAAATTGAAATGTTCCATAACAGTCAGGAATTCCTTTGAGGAGTTCATACACTCCCGTATATATTGTTCCACTCAATACAGGCAAACTTGTCATTTTCCCAAAAAAACCTCCAACTTATGTGGAGCCTAAATGTAGGTCGACTTCCAAGCTATCAGACCGACCTCAGCAAGAGGTATGTTTAAGAATATCATCTGCAGCATACTTCAAAGTGGACTTGAATATACTAAGGAATGGTGCCAATTGATGGAGCTTAACATCATCAAACCCACCTCACTAACCTTTACAAGGAAGGGAAATCTAACACTCAAAACCATTGCATTGAAAAGGAGCGTTATTGAATGAGTGTCAAATATCTGGGAATTACATTAGATAAAAAACTCTTGTGGAACAAGCATAAAAAGAAACAAAAGCCATATTGGTGTGAGAAAATGCGGTGGATGTACATAGCAATAGTGAGGATCATTACATGAGTGGCATTGGCCGGGGGGTAGCAGAACTAATAGGCCCAGTTCAAGCAGAAATCGGTTGAACATCCGACTAGCCTAAAGCCTGTGTATTCAAAACAAGTTCAATGAGAAAAAACCCAACATCTGCTATCGAAGTAATCTTAAATCTCACACCTCTCCATAAGAACAACTCATAGAATGACTAGAGATGGAATCACCAGATGCAAATCAGCTAACCTAGACGTGTTCCAAGATAAAATGAAAAAAAGTATAGCTTCGTTAAAGAATTTAGCACGAAGCTATGTGGCAAAAGCGAATGAGACAAAAATACCATCGCAACACCCAGTTGAAAAGCCATTAAATGGTACACTGATGGTTCCAAGACAGGAGAAGGAACTGGAATAGGATTATATTGGCCTGTAACATCCCATAAGGTAGTGTAGGAGTCCCTGAGTCCTCAGATATACCCACCAAACACTCCATTCCTTGTGGCAGGCTCGATTCTGCACCCAGGGCAGTCTCGATGACACTCAGGCCTAACGACCCATTCTATCTTGCCTCACCATTTTCCCGGGCCATCGGAAAAATTCCGCCATCGCTGAGATTCGAACCCGCGACTGGAAGCCACAGTGATTAGAAGATCGATGCTTCTACCACTGAGTTACCTAGCCCCCATGGCGTATAGTTGAATGAATCAATTTTTGGGGCTAGTTATACAATATGTGACTACCAATTGAGATTTGAATCCACCATGTTCCCTAAGAAATTTGTATTTCCAAAGGATTTGAGTATTTCGTATGATATATACATAGTTCGTCGTTACCTTTTTCATGGTTGCTTGTTGAAAATTGTACCAGTTTATTCACGTTTTGGTTCTTTTCAGCAGAAAACGAAATTCAGTATTCGTAGATTGATGAGACTCTTGTCCTGGTACCTCTTGAAAAACACCATTTGAAATTCCCTACATTTTTTCCCTCGACACGTTCTACATGCAACTTTGGAATGTCGTCTGACCCAGCGGGGGAATGTTGGGAGAGACCATCGAATTTTTCTTGAAAGTTTGCAGGCTATAGGCATAAGGGAACACCTTACTATGCAAAGAATTCCTCAACTGAGCTGTTCGGTATAAAAATATCGTCTGGTACTTCTGGCAGGAAGAAGTTCGGCAGGTCTTGAGCTTGACACTGAAGGGGTGACTACTCTGAGCTCATTCAGTCTGGAACCTCTCGTCGTGAAACAACAGATCAATTTTCTAAAGATCACCTACCATGGAAATATCTATAGAAAAGGGAGAGATCGCCCACCTATCTACGATGTTCTAGAAAGGTAAATGGATTCAAATATTTATGAATCTTAGTACCTATTTGTAGGATGATGATTTTATCCCTTAGGCATGTATAATTCGAACATGCATTGTGAATGAAGTTGATCTTCCCTCGTATCTATTGCAAATGTTTTATTCTGGTATGGGTAACGAGTAATTTGAATTTTAGGCGCCTGGGAGAGTGTGTGAACATGGTTGTACATTATCGCGGTGGGTTGTCTGAAAATAATTACTTAGTTGACCACTAGAGAAGTTGCATGTAGGTGGCGCGGCGAAGGAGAGCGGTGAGCTGTAGGAGAAAAGTGGCACCCAGGCTGGCCATAAATATGTGATGCCCTGTAATATCATGTGCCAGCTGGACTAAATTGTTACGAATGGACGGGAGCTACGTTGGCGACCACTATCTACAAATGCGAACAGCTAGAACATTATTTCACTACAAACCGTACTTGCTATAACAATTTCGAATGTCTTTCTACCATTTCCTCCTTTTAATTATCTACGTTGTTTCCGCCAACAGTTGAAATGTCAATTTCAACAGAATGTCAGTTCGAATACAGTTCATATACTCAAAGAGTATACAGAACAATTGAAATAACATTACCATGAAGAATGGATCATAGAGACATTATAACCCTTATACAAGGTGACCCAGAGTCCCGAAAAAATCCAATAGCTCCGTTGCTTCTGGAGATATTGCCAAGCGGTTTTTTTATAAACAGATTATAATTGTGTCAAGTTTCCTTTTTTACCAAATTCAGTTATTACCAATCTATATATTTTTTCAATTCATGTGAATGACTACTAAGAATTAGTGACATCCACGATCGTACATACAGGTCTGGAGACTCGGGGCTGTTTCCTATGTGAGAAGTGAGTCCGCTAAGCGTCGACTGTCGCGTAGTACCAAAAAGGATGGCGCAGTAGTCGAAATTCTCTGACAACTGTCATACTTGACTTGTAAACACAAGGAATACTTGCGTTTTTAGAAACAAATTACGAAATCGTGCATTGTGCCGAAATGCAAAACGGGGTACAAAAGTGTGAAGCAACAAACTTCTGTTTTTAAAGTGCCGAAAGATGCGGAAATCACTACATAGTATAAAACAAAGTCGCTTTCTCTGCCCCTATATCCCTATGTATGCTTAAATCTTTAAAACTACGCAACGGATTTTGATGCGGTTTTTTTTAATAGATAGAGTGATTGAAGAGGAAGGTTTATATGTATAATAACATTCATTAAATAGTGGAGAAATACTGTTATTTTTTAGGTTTCTGATGTGGTAAATAATTACATTTTTTCCGCTTACATTGCAAACGCAGGCTGAACCCTACGAGATATATCAAAATAATGTACTAACTATTGTACACATTGAAAAAGTCTACAGAAAACTCTGCGATGGTATATGTCTATCTCTGATGGTTATCCCACAATACCATTTTTTTGTCATTCACTTTTTACGACAAATAATGGCTAATTTTCGAAGCGATTTTAACCAATACAGCATTAATCCTTATCCAATTAAATACCTTAAATACATTGTTGATTCAATATAGATCTATATGGCCCTTTACAGCATATGATTTAAATGAATATTTTCGAAGATATTACAGATTTAAAAATTGCGGGACGTAGCGTTTGCGGCGGTACCGGCCGGCCGTGCGAAGCCGGGGCGGGTCGCTAGTGCGTTATAAGATAGAAATCGTTTTAACGAGGTCTTTTGTGTGCGTCATGTATAACGAAAAAGGGGAAGTTATTTTTGAGGTGAGTACACTGCCACATCATGAAATTTACCACTGAACATCTATACTACATCTACATCTATAATATCATACTATCTAAATTGAGTCCCACTGATAAAAACAGAACTACGGGTATCAATATAATTCTAAAAAAAAATTTCAGAAATAAAAGTGTTTGAATTAGCGCGATTACAATATTTGCATTTTATATCAACAAAAATAGATTAGTAGGTTAAGTTAGGTTAGGTCAGAATAGGTTAGATTACTAAATAATTACCTATTTTGATTTCATGTTAAAATCTGTTTATAATAGTAGTTACTGAGAAAATCTTAAAAAAAAGTAGTGGTCTGACTTTTCGGTATCCTAGCAATCTAAAAAGGATGATTTTTTTAATTGATCAAGGTTGACAGCATCCATTTAAACTTATCTTTGAACAGCGAAATTTTGAATAATTATCGAAATGGCTGGTGAAAACGACTTGGAAGATATCTTAAATGCAGCTCGGGAAGCTGCTTCTAGTCCGGTGAAATCTAAGTAGAGGTACGAGAAAGTATATATGTTCTGCGAGTGGAGAAACACCAAGAGATTTGAAGGAATTGATGAAAACTTAATGGTGGTTTATTTTTACGAAAAGCTTGAATATTTTATGTGGTTAAAGTGTTGTACATATGTACTACTACGGATATTCCACAATATAAAAAGGTAATTGCCTTCTTGAAACTTCAAAATGATAAGTATGAACATAAAAAATCAAAAGTTCTTACAATGACGAGGCTCCTAACGATAAGTTTCTGTTAAAGAAAGTGGTATTGATTTTTGAGATGAATGGTGCATGTCAGCTTGCAGATTTATGCAGTTTAACAACTAAAGATACAAGAGATTCTGGAACAATGTAACGTTACACGATACCAAAACAAAGAAGAAACGTATATTTACTGTAGCCTCAGACTGCAAAAGATATGAAATAGATCACAAGAACTTACTATTAAGACCCAAAACAGTAAGTCATAATCCATTTTTCCTGTTTTATCGTCATGACAGTACAGCCAGTTGGCATTATACTTTTGCAAAAATTTCCCAAAGAATTACGGAACATTTAAAGCTGCATGACGCTTCAAGTGGTCATTGCCTGAGAAGGACTTCTGCAACTTTTCTTGCTAACAGTGGCGCTGATATTCAGGTTCTTAAACGGTATGAAGGATGGCGGTCTACAATCGTAGATGAAGGATACATGGAAGAAAGCATTGATAATGAAATAAAAAATTCTAGAATGATATTTAACATTGTCCAACTTGGACAATTCCAAGAAAAGCCCCTTTAAAAATTGTGGGAACGAAAAAAACAACTAGTTAATACAGTGACGTCAGAAGTTGTAACTTCTTCTAACCTAAACAAATGTTCTTTTAATATGTATTGTCATAATACTCAAAATAAACGTTTTCCATTTTTGTTAAATTGTTTTTTAAATGATACTGATGTTCTTATGAAGTACTGGCTACTGTGCTGTAATGGTTGCTATGCAGTAAAATGTTTCATTACTGTACGATTTTGAGGTCGTACTGAACAAAATGCGAAAAACTCGTTTCATACTTTGTTACACTTTAATGCTTGCCATGAATATTTACATTGTGTCTTCTTGGGCTCACAGAAATTCTCTCTCCGCCCTTATTTCGTGTTAATAATAATAATAGTTTTTAAACAACTCATAGAGAGTATAGAAGGGAATTGTGAGGCGTTTTTTTTATGTTTTTCATATAATGAAGTACATATAATGCTCAAATGGACAATTGAGCATTACATTTTTGTCAAGACCACCAGAAACTAAGAATGCACTTACAATATGCAGCTTTTACTCTACAATGTTTGGTTCGTTTCGATAATTAAAAACATAAATACAGTAAAGGCAGAGCTGTTGGCGCATATCATTAAGGCGAACGTTTGTGCCATTCTGACAACTGAAACATTCCCAGTCAGGTAGTGTTCGAAGGAATCACCGTCTGCATTGCTTTTCTCGAAGGAGAAATTGATGAAAAGACATGAATGAATTCAACAATTAGCAAACAAAAAGGACGGCCTCACATCTCGGTAACGTTTCGCCGATGCTCATTCTGGCAGTTATTGGCTTTAATTTGCGAATAGCGCCTTGTAAGAGGCAGAGGTGAGGCGAGGAATGTTAATTAAAAGCAGGCTGCGGATGCCCAGCTCTCTAGATCTTACTAATCAACTAATTACCGATGCCCTTGTCTTTCGATCGTCCATCTCGCACAGACAGCTCTTCGGATTAATTCCATTTAATTAATTAAACTCGTTGATAATGCTATTTCAAGTTTTTGTTTCTTTTCCATCCGATTTATGGATCAGATAAAAGCTAGTCATTGTGTTCTCTCGACTACGATTTGCGAATAATCACTTTTACTAATGAAGTGTATGAACTTTCTCGGGAGAATCGAATATGAAGCGATTAATCATTCACATCTATAAAATTTAACGTTAACTTATTTCAATAAGCATGGTAGATGATGCGGGATTAAAAACAGGTCCGGACTACTCGGATTAGCTATTTTGTTAATTTGTATGGTTGAAAATGGGTGGGTTCAGATATAAGTGATTTTGCTTCAACACTATCGTTGATACAGTAAAAATTTGTAATAGTTTCGGCATTAAGAATGTAAGAAATGCATTTTTAACTTATAAAGTTATGGAAGTAAAACCTCTAATTCACCCTAAATATACAATGAATGTTTTATAGTTTTTATAAAAAATATACTTTCAAACAAACTTTACAAACTTCGTTTTTATTAAGCAAAACGAAAATTGTTTCACCACACGGTGGCTTTATCAAACAATGGTCTCACAAACTATGGTTTATTCCTTAAATATTGAAATTAAGATCAAGAAGGAGGGGATGAGTGAGGTACGTGTATAGTAAGATAAGAGTTCCTTATAAATAAATTTAATAATGGAGAATTGGTAAAGTCTTTCTGATCATTCGAAAGGTTTCTATTTTTAAACTTATTAATTACAATTTTCTCTAAGTTGTTTAATACTTTTCTTTTAACTGACTTATGTAGAATCCCAAAATCATCTTTGAAATAATGATCAGTTTCTTTAATATGGTTTACTACTTTTGAATCTCCTTTGTTCAAATTAAAATTACCTAGACATTTGTCGGTACGGTGTTTTAAAAGTGATAAATTTTTTCAATAGCTGGAAAAAACAAAGAGGAAGTCCCAAAAAATAGCTGCGGCTGAGAGTTAATCAAGAACAAAGACTTGCATGCCAGTCCATAACAAAGAATTAATTCAAGCTTGCCTAATTTTAACTTCTCTGAACATTTAGTGGGATACTAAAATTCTGATTCTTATGATAACTTTCCTAATCTTTAAGTACTTCTCCTTCCTTATACATTGATGTTGATACGTCATTCCATAACATTCATTCATATCGATGTTGACATGGATGATATACCAACAATAAGTAAGAGTTTGTTATGTTGCATTATTGCACATATGGTCCACTTTGTATGTTCTTTCAACCTCATTATATAACTCCTTGATATAACATATAATCTATTAAACAAATAGAGAAAGTTCGGAATTTACCTAACTTAGGACTTATTGAAGATAGGATTCCCTTATTGACTTTTCATTGCAAGTGTTTCAACGTACAAATCAAACCCAGAAATAGAATAGTTTAATTATACAAAAGTGTTGTAGAGCTTTTCGAGATAAGCATAAAGTATGGGTTTGAAGATCAATCATATACTCGAAGATGAATATGTATGATCATTCAGAAATAAATATTCATCATTTATTTGTGTTGATAATGCAATAATTATTATTATTGTGAATTATTCCTCTCGGTATTCAAAATTTAAAAAAATAAGAGCTAAGCTAAGGTATTCATCTAGTATCAGAGTTATTCACACAGTACTTATATAATTGTTCCTAAAAAATGACATGTTAATCAATAAATGCGAACGTTACATATGCGTTGAATCCATTGTACTTATGCTTCAAATATTCCCCCACCACTAAACTTTCGAGATAGAGAAATATGACGATCACGACCAAACACAATAAGACGTAAGACTTGAATTATGATTCAGCCTCTATATTACGACTTGACAATCTTCCACACCGTAGCGGTAATAAATTGAGGAGAAATTTGACCCGAATTTACGAAACTGTTATGTAGACGCAGCTTGGTAAAGTCATATATAAGGTAACGCAGACGGCTGAGATGATTTCTTGGGAGATGGACGAGCTGAATTCGGGCCGTATGGAATGGGGGACGCGGCAGCACGGTTTGATAAGTGGCGTCAATATTAAACATGATTTCTTGTTTCTTACATTCGCACGTTATTGCTGATCGTACATCATGCTTATTTAGGCAGCCTCTGAGTCGTATTTATCTCCTAGTATTACTTCTGTGCTTTACCCTCACATGTTACTCCTAGCGGTACATTTCTGAACTATATCACTAATATGTAAGAAATAATAACACTTATCCACTCAAAATATTGTTGACTAAGGACCTTTCAGCTATCAAGTGACCATCATCATAATTATGAATACAAAATTTCTCATCATGTTGTTTCACAGACTTCCGAAAAAAGGACACAAGATGAAGAAAATAATTATTTTGCAATGCATTTACGAAAGTCATCTCTTTGCCGCTAATTATTGTATTTATCAAAAGTTGTTCATTTTAACACTGAGTACTAAACTGAGTTCATTATAGCACAAGTGCAAAAACGAGTTTAGTAACATATTGTAATAGATCCATTTATTTTCTAAAAAAACAACATTTTATTGTGAAATTGAATAGATTATAATAGATATTAAACATACAACACGTTTATTGAGAATAGGTGTAAACACACCAGTTGACTGTTTATTCTCACAAAAAACATTCAAAAACCGCGCTTTGACCGGACAATTTTTTGTTCGTACGCTAAAATCCATGTAATGGAAAGGTAATAGGGATATATCTTCAATAAGTCCTAAATTAGGTAAATTCCGAACATCATTCCATTTGTTTATCTGTTTACATGTTATATCAACAAGTTATATGAGGTTGAAATAATACAAAGTGGACCACATGTGTAATAATGCACCGATAGCAAGGTTAGCTTATTGTTGATACATCATCCATGTCAAAATCGATATGAATGAATGCTATGGAATGACATATCAACATCAATTTATGAGGAAGGAAAACTATTTATATTTTAGGATAGAGTTATCATAAGCCTAATAGGATATAACAGAATTTTAGAATCATGATGAATGATTAGAGAAGTTAAGATTAAGCAGTTCAGAATTAGTTCTGTTATGAACCATTATTCCAATAAACCGATAAACCCTACGACGTTTTGATTTGGATTTCCTCAAATGTGATCATCAGCTTCTATTAAAAATCTACTAAAATCTTTCTTGGTAAAAGTTTTTGATTTTTCTATTCCTTTTCAAATGAGCAATTACATTCGTAAACGTACTTAGGTATATCTACATTTTTATTTTGACAGAGATTGTTGTTCTTAACACCAAATGGTGCCTCCACATTGTTGACGGTTTGAATTCATTTGCTTTGTTCGAAGAATAAGTGAGAAGAACCTCTTCTTATACCATCTTTACAATATTTATTTTCTTCACTCCGCACCACTCTTCGAAGTTAGAATAAGCTGTTTCATACACTGCTTTTGATTTCTTGGCACCAAATTTGATAATACAGCTTTCGCAATACCTTCAACTTCCTGAGGTGGGGACTCTTCAGATTCATTGATTGTGTTGCAGGTTTCTTACCAGTACACTGATCACTTGCGAAGGTCTTGTTAGGCATTGCAGGGTGAAACAGGCCAGTTTCATCGGCATTGTATACATCTCTCGGAGAATAATCCTTCAATATCACCTGCAGCTTTCTTCTCCAGTCTTCAATAAATATTGGCTGATTCACACTAGCCGGTTTGAAAGTTATATTATGTCGTCGACTATATTTTTCAAGCCATCAATTTGAAGTCTTTTCAAAGATTTTCCGTTTAACTATAAAAAGTAAATGGCAGCAATGAAACTATCTGAGTGAATTCCATTGTGCGACAAAAGTTTTCGGCCCCGAAAACTAACAATAATCTGTTCTGTGACCGGTAATAGATGCATGTAGTCTTTTCAAGGGTATTTCCGTATAACTGAAATTAGAGATTTGAACATTCGTTCCGCTGATGTGCCCGAGTAGGAGAAACCGGTGTCTGGAACTGATTAGCTGTGGTGGCACTGATATGAATATGTCTTTTTTTGAACTTTGTTGAAGTAAGGATTAATTCGGGTGCGTCAATTCTGCCTTGATGTGTAAGACTAAAATACTTGATACAAATTTTGTTCACACATTAGTTCATCATTGAAGTCCGCAAACAAGCCCGTTGTGTTGGCAAAAACGTCCTCCAAACACAGATCGATTCACTGTTGTATTGGTATGAGAAATTACTTTTCTTGCCAAATGGAAGTTTTTCATATGTGCCCTTAGGAGACTGATAAAGTTTTCGTACATCGTATAGTAATAATAAAATATAGGACTTTGGCGTTGTACAAGGAACGATATCTAACGTTACAGTCAGCGATGCATCATCTGCAAGACGGCAGTCTATCAGGAATGGACAGGCGGGTGGAAATCCTCGATGGCGAACTGCCATATTTCCCGCCAAGCTCTCTCTGAAACTGATGCCTTTAATCGAAACTTGCCGTCACAAATCAAGCAACCTTTGACAGTGTCATTAAGAACGGTCGCTTGTCAGCCATACTTCATGTCACGAAACGTATCGCCATATCACTGCCTACCCACGCCAACTGCTTATTTACAGGACAGGACTTGAGATTTCTTTGGAAAATAAGGTCAATATCATATTCATAACTTTCCAATCGATATAGTTTTGAAAGATACTATATAACATAAAATATCTAAGGCAAAGTTCATTCAAGGAAAATTGCAAAGGGACGTAACATTGTTCAAATTACTGCCGATATTATGGTGAAAAACTTTCGAGACGCCATTAGTGAAGATCCTATGGCGTTATCATCTATGCATTTTTGAACTACATCCCTCATTCATAAGTTGGGGTTTTGAATACACCTCTGGGCGTTTTGAGGTGATCAGAATGAATATAATATTAATAGTATATCTTTATAATCCAAAATAAATTCAACCAAAGCCCTCTCAAGCTCATCAGCGGAGCGAGTAGGATGTCATGTCACTAATGAATCATGAGACATCTACTTCTAGGTTGGTGGGGTTGGAATTGACCTTTTGTTCCGTCCACGCCTGCCCAAAAATGACCCTTTAAAATGAACAAATTTGATGGACAGTTATTGGTTACTCAATGTGACCATTCTGACCTATCGCTCCATTCTAAACTTCATCGGAACATGATTAAATAAACTACCTCCATTGAATTTTAGAACACAACGTTTCCTTTTTCGAAATCTTCAAAATATTGTTTAAGTAGCTCCATGATCTTTTCAAAAATTTCATTATCTCTTCTAGTTTTTGCATAGAAATTGAAACACGGAACTAAGCATCCGAAGGCTGGGAAGATGTAAGTCATCTATTCATAGAGCGAAACAGCTGTCTGTCATTGTTAGGTGATTGTGTATGACTCCAGTGCCTCAAGGTTGCTCTGATTGTGATTTGCCTATTCTCATAGGCTCTCTCCCTCATAATTCGAGCACTGGTTGCAATTGCTAGTATTTTTGTTTGGAATGATGTCGCAAGTGTAGCTGGATTTGAAGAAATTTCTTCCCCTAGGTCCTTTGTCTCCACTATTCCATTACCTGTACTTTTTTCGTCCTTGGTGACCTCATCGGTAAACCATACGGAATCTCCTGGTATCATATGGGGATTGCCCCCAGTGTTCCTCCCTCCACCCCGTTCAAGGTTTGAATCTTGAACGGTACAGAAGTGCTGGGAGCCTTGATACTGTCGGATCTCATCCTCAATAGCCCAGGTGATCCAAGCAATCCAAGAAAGCTTCGACTTTTTTGGTCGGCTTTTTCTTCCTCAATAAGATCAAAGCGAGATGCTCCTCGTAAGGGTTCTGCCTGAACGGCGAGGAGTTTTGATTCTGAAATTATAGAAGATAAGACATCAGCAATAATGAAAATAAATTTTTGTTTGCATTCAAATAGATATGTGGTTGAGGAACACCTTTTGATATGGCAATTTTTATAGATTGAATCTTTGGAATTCTATTTTGGAAGCTATCATAGGTATAGATTCAGAGCTGCCTCTAATTCCATATTTTGCTAGTTTTGAAACCAATATAGAATGGTTAATGCTGTCAAATGCTATTGAGGAGTTTAGACCTCTTTATTACCTCATAACCATTTAATGATTCCAGAATTACTAGATGAAATTGGTTTTGATGTATTCGAATATTTATTACAAGTATTTCAGAGTGTAAAATAAAACATTCTCTTTAATACCTTGAGATTGGTAATGATACATAAATCCAATAAGTTAATCAAGAATGATACAGTTGATTCTTGCCGTCGAATGTCATATAGAAGAATCCAATATTCGGTATTTAACCATTGATTTGAACGGTGATTTACCGAGGGACCCTTTTACATCGTGAAAAGTGTCCTATTATGGCTCGAGGTCCTGCAGTAATAATTCCCTATAAGCATTAGATTCTCCCTATACGTCTTCCGACGTCTTAACCGTAAGACGAAGCTATTTGAATTCTGTGAGTGTTTCTCGACCATCCTATAACTCCTGATCGGACTCCATCAGCTCCGGCATCTGTCCCGGAATCACCTCTGCCCACATATTCTCGTTAGCAGGACGATATTGCTCTGCCCATCCACGCAGAACCTCGTCACTCACAATAACGCCTTTATTTACCCTTCCTCTTCTTCCTTTTCCTTGTCCTCCATTATTTTAGTCGGTAATTTAGACTAATGGAATGGAACGTAAATGATTATACAGAAATGTGTTATATGGTTGTGTTTATGTGACCCCAGATTGTGAATTCTTATCATAGAGCGAGGACAAGCACCAAGTGTGAATACTGTCAATCCAACTATTTTAACACTAATATTTCATTATTTCTGATTGCTTCAATTTTTTTAATCAAATTGGATTCAATTTCTCGGTAGGGCTAGGTTGAGATAACTACAAATTCAAATGAACTGTAATAGCTCTAGCCACTTCCTCCACGTGAATGTAGAGAAGCATGACTCAATCTTTGTATCATGGTCGGGAAGTGTTGGAGTATGCGGTGCTTCATAGCTCATTTGGTTGTTTTATTGAGGTCTTCTGTCTGGTTCTGGACCCACAGATCAGTGCACCGTAGATTATCATGGATGATATGACTGCTATCTTTGGAGATAATCGTCAAGTATTTCCGGTCGCTGCGAAATGAAATTATACTCAGGTATTTAACATCCGACGATAGCGTTAGGGTGTTGCCTACTTCATTTCCTCTTGTGAAAAGGACCATCTCAAATTTTGATGAATGTTCAAAGAGTGGTCTTTGGACCAAAGTTTTCAATTATTTTGAACGCATTAATTGACATAAGACTGTCTCTAATCTTCCTATTAGCAAAATGATTGGGTCAGCTTCGTATCCTAATGTATAGAACTCATTGTTACATCACTGGACGAGGTCGTCCTCTACTATGGTCCACTGTGGACATCCTTTAGATCGTGAAATTACCAGCACTTACTATAACTAATGTTTACTCAAACATGTTTTGGATCCATTTACTTAATTTGGGGTTTCATCATGTTTGAACAAAGCAGTTTCAATTTTGTTGCCTTCAAAATATTGGAACCTTCAAATATGGATGACGACCCGATGAAAGACTTCCGGTTTAACAACACGTCATTATTCGACTTCTCAGATTAGAACTAAGGTTGGATTCGAATTCTACACCTTAAATAAACTAAGAAATCAAAGTTTCGTTCGATTCTAAGAGATCGAGAAAAATGACAGTGCATATGCCTTCAAAATATTGAGAAAACGGAGTTGTTTATAAAACACGCGTGAGCTCTCATATCCGTTCTATATGACTTTAGAACCCTACTCATACCAATTTTTCAGATTTAATCGAAGCTTAACGTGAATTATGAGCCATCAAATATGGATGACGCCCCAAAGAAAGACTTCCAGCTTAACGAAACATCGTTATGCGACTTCTCAGATTAAAACTAAGGTTAAATTCGAATTCTACACCTGAAACAAAGTAAAAAATGAAAATTTTGTTCGATTCTAAGAGATCGAGAAAAATGACAGGTTTTCCATGCATATGCTTTCAAAATATTGAAAAAATGGAGTTGTTTATAAAACACGTGTGAGCTCTCATATCCGTTCTATATGACTTTAGAACCCTACTCATACCAATTTGTCAGATTTAATCGAAGCTTAACGTGAATTATAACACGTTTAAGCTCTCAGATCCGTTCTATATGACTTTAGGACTCTACTCGTACCAATTTGTCAAATTTATTCGAAGCTTAACGTGAATTACGAACCTTCCAATATGGATGACGCCCCGATTAAGGACTTCCGGCTTAACGAAACGTCGTTATTGGACTTCTCAGATTAAAACTAAGGTTGGATTCGAGTTCCACACCTGAAATAACGTAAAGAACGAAAGTTTCGTTCTATTCTAAGAGATCGAGAAAAATGACAGATTTTCCATGCATATGCCTTCAAAATATTGGAAAAATCGATTTCTTTTTAAAACATGCGTGAGTTCTCGGATCCATTCTATATGACTTTAGGACCCTACTCATACCAATTTATCAGATTTAATCGAAGCTTAACGTCGATTATAAGCCTTCAAATATGGATGACGCCCCGATGAAGAACTTCCGGCTTATCAAAACGTCGTTATACGACTTCTCACATTATAGCTAAGGTTGGATTCGAATCCCACAACTGAATTAGCATAAAAAACCAAATTTCGTTCGAATCTAACAAATCGAGAAAAATTCCATTCATATACATTCAAAACATTGGAAAATTCGAACCTCTTCCATCTGTTCTATATGACTTCAGAACCCTACTTATACCGATTTTTTGGATTCAATTGAAGCTTAAAGTGAAATAATAAACATATCTTTTCCAGAAGGGTTGAAAATTTTAAAAATCAAACCTTCAAAGTTTGCATTGAATCAATTCAAAACTTTTACAGTGAGTTCGAATCAGTTTGAAAGTCTGCATTCATCCAAACTTCAGCAAAATCGTTCAACAATGATAACAACAACAATAATTGAAATGAGTTTAAGTTTACACTGTACTTTAACAAATTAAAATAAACGGCGATGTATGAACAAGGGTCTAGGATAGTTGACTCCTACTCGGTAGACTCGGGTTCGATTCCCATAAACGGAATATTAGTTTTTTATACTTTCTTATAAACATTATTAATTTGAATATTATATAGTTCAAAATCTTCACCAATTATGAGTAACAAAAATTTTTTTATCACACAGAACATAGCTTACTATGAGTAGGAAATGCTTACGAAAGCTGTTCTCTGTACGATGAACGGTTTCGGAGATATTTGCAAAAAACGATTTTTTTTTTCAATTTAAACACCCTGTATCTCGAAAACGAAGCCTTCTACGACATATGTTTATTGAACTTTTCTTCTTAAAAACATTTGTTCTATCTCCTGTGGCAGTTTGGCTACAAAAAACTGACTCATCCTGTATAATTTATTCAATTATATTTACATAAATGCGAAGAGTATCTCATAGAATGTGAACATTTATATAAACATAAGTAACCAAATCAAATGATTTGCGTCCAGCATGTTCTATGTACAAGGCATTACAGTCACAACACTTCAGCATGTAAACTCCAGATTTCTTTAATTTATCTTTTTTGATTCTGAATTATTAATGTATAAGTAGATAGATTATTTGTTGTTTTATAAGCGACTTTTTTATTCTGGTTTTAAGAAATTGAGAGGTATGAATGACGTATCAATCTGAAAATTTCAATGCGTTCTATTTAAAGATGGTACATCACAAATGCCAAATGGGATTATTGATTATTCCATCTGTTCCATTTTTCCGGGACTTTTCACTTTGCCTTCGGATTAACATATCTTCGAGCCCCACTTCATCAAATATCTAAATATGTTAAGAATAATGCATCCTCTTGTTCGAGTATTTTATATTGACTCAATTGATGTTCATCGAAAAATACATAATGTGACATCTGAAACCTGAAAATAAGTATGCAATAGATGTATTATAAGTATTATACATTACACTTTCAATTTTCGTAATTAATGTGAATACTATCACAGCATGTTATTTTTCTGGAAAATGATTTGTCGTTTGTTTCAACGTAAATAGTAACGACAATGAAAATAATAGGGAATCATATGAACATGGAGAACACTGTGGCATACGAACATATTGATTGAATAAAAATTACGTGCATGATAGATAAGAGGGGCAATATGAAACTGGAACGTGTATATGGAAGGAAATGTTCGGAGTCTTTTTATGGGTTTTCGCTAAAATGTCTGAAAATGCTCGTAAAATCTCTCGCATCACACTCCTAACTTATCATATTGAAGGTATGCCGGTGACGTGTTCCAACTTGTTATTACACTCATTTCATTTTTCTAACAAAGGGTCTGTACCAATTCTCCTGATTTTTTTTAAGAAACTCTTATACTTAGTGCAAATCGACTCCTGACCAGCATGAAGAAGATGAAATGTCTCATTGTAGTTAGAAGTATTATACTGAAAATTCTATTTCTAATTCGAAATTATTTCTGAAAGTTTTGCTTTTACTTTATGGATGAAGTACCATAATTTTTATAGTTTTTGAAGAATCAACTAAATATATTCTTACATCATTGTATTACACAAAATGGAATGGACTCGGTCTGATTATTGATGAGTGAGGTGCGAATTTTATGCACCATGCATATACAGGGTGTTTCAGTTTTTTCGTTCATAACTTCGGCAAACGATAGAACAACTGAAAATAATAGGGGTCTTTCATATAAAATTTTTCTCTAAATTACTTCGTTTTCGAGATACAGACTGTTGAAATTGAAAAAAAATTTTTTTTTTGCGAATATCTCTGGAACCGTTCATCGTACAGGAAACAGCTTTTGTAAGCGATGTCTACTCATAGTAAGCTATATTTCGTGCTATAAATTTTTTTTTTATTCATGATTGGTGAAGATTTTGAAGGGGTTGTGGTTGTTTTTCTCCCCAACTTCTACGTCACTGGAAAAAGTACGGTTTTGAGATGCCCATTTGAACCGCCAATGTCTTCTACACAAAAAAGGTACTTGGTCATAAGATCTTAAGTTGACCGTTCTCGAGAAAATCAACTTTTATGTTGAAAAACATTGTCAATTCTTTGAAATAAAATTTATTTTTTACCAATTAAACGGAATTTCTTTAAACTAGTAACAAAACCAAAAAATTGACCATGTTCTTCAAAACAAAAGTTGATTTTTTCGGAAACGGTCAACTTAAGAGCTTATGACCAGGAGTACCTTTTTTGTGTAGAAAACATTGGCGGTTCAAATGGACATCTCAAACCCGTACATTTTCCAGTGGCGTAGAAGTTGGGGAGAAAAACAACCTCTACCCCTTCAAAATCTTCACCAATTATGAGTAAAAAAAAATTTATTATCACACAAAACATAGCCTACTATAAGTAGAGATTGCTTACAAAAGCTGTTTTCTGTACAATGGACGGTTCCGGAGATATTCGCATAAGACTAAATTCTTTTTTCAATTTCAAAACCCTGTATTTATTTCGAAAACGAAGTGATTTAGAGAAAAATTTTATATGAAAGACCCCTATTATTTTTAGAAGTTCTATCGTTTGCCGATAACGTTGAACGAAAGAACTGAAACACCCTGTATATTCAAACTATGCATAAATTGGCTTAATTGTAATTTTGTTTGCATATTTTAACAGAAATAGCATATTATAGCATATATTTCATTTATTCTCGCCTTTCTCTAATTTCATATATATGATATACTTGTTATTTTATTCACAAACGAACATCTGAGGCACCTTTGAGGGTGCAACTTTATAAAGATAAGTTACCAGGAATTCCTTCAACACCACAACCAATTATCACCCGGTTGAGAACTTAGTTGAATGCTGCTATTTTCTATGCGGAATATTTTGACAATTTAAAAGAAATCAATTCAGACATTTTCGATAGTTCCCAATGTGTTTTAAGATCTTAGGGACTATTCAGAAATAATTCAGTTGCTCAACATTAAGCTTTTATAAGATCTAATTATAGTTTTATTCCAAACTCAATACTAGCCCTAGAAAACAGCTCTAGATCACTATTCGAATCAGTAAGAATTATGAAAGATTTTACAGAGAAATGTGAAAACGTGCAAGGAACTATGGGAAGTAAAGTTCTCGGAAAACTAGAGCATGCTTTAAATATATAACAAATATATCTAAAATATTTCTAGGTGAAATATCAGACTATTTTGATCAGCATTTGGAGTACAATATATTACATAAATTAAAATATTGTCTCATAACATCTGTTGATGTAGAACGAAGTTTTTCGATGTATAAAAATATTTTAACTGATAAAAGACATTCCTTTTTAACTGAAAATTTTGAAAAACATATACTAATAAATTCCTTCCATAGTGTGACGAAATAATTTTTATTTTTTTATTCTATATGTTAAATTCTAGAATCAATTGGAGATTTATTATATGCAATTTGATGTAATATAAAAATGTATTATAAAAAATGTCGTTTTCTTCATATTTAATACGTTCTGTTCTTCAGAAAAATTAATATTCACTTTTTTGTATTCGATAATTTTTTAAGGTGGAAAGATTTTGCATAATTCAACAAGAAAAATGGGTCGTATATAGTCTCCATTTTTCTATTGTTTGCATATGTTCAATAAATACTAGCAAAATATCCGCATTTATTAACATTTTTTTCCTGTATGATTCGATAATCCATCAATCACTGTTCATCATGTCGGACGTCAAATCGCTTCTCATTCGAAAAATCAGATATACTCAATATTACTAGTAATGTTAAATGTTTGAACTTGCTCTAATGAACATTCAATCGATGAATCTATCGTTTTACGGTTGTGTATTTATGATTGAAATCGTACAGACATGAATCATGTAAACAATTGAGGAGAATATTCATATATTGCTTATCGCTGGATTGTATACGTTGAAATTTGTGGTCGAAAATATATTTCTGCTGAAACGAGCAACTGATATGTGGGGATAATATAACAATGATTCATTTTCGAGTTTATCAAATGTGTCATACAATCAATTGAATGGTTCTCCCTCTGCAAAAGTTCAATATACGGTTTTAACATTTTATCGGGAACAAGAAAGCACGCCCTGAATGCCTTTTTGCAAGTTTGGATCAAGAGAGTTGTTTTTCGAACCATGCTGAACGGTATATATACATTTTATGCATAGAATGTCTGAAGCCGTTTGCCCTCTTGGGTCTGTTGCTTGTTCATATTTTTAAAGTGAAACTACTTATGGAACTGTATGGGTAATGCAAGTTATCACAGTAACTGTAATGAATAAAGTACCAACAACCGCCAAAGGAAATGGTTAAGTAGAAATAATATGCATCACGATAACACCTTCTCTAAACCATAATTTTTGGGCTAAGTAAAACCAAGGTAACCTATATGGACGATACCTTTGCATCCCAAAAATCGCTATGACTTTGTTGGCAGTTAAACCCACTTTACGTTTGAGGTATATTCCGTTTTTGCGACTTTTGACATGTCAAATAATTGTAAAATTTTTGAATAACCACATTTTTCCATTCTTCAACGACTTCCGTGGTACCAGTTACTTATCTCTAAAATCTATTCCACAGGCTATATCTTAATGAATTAATAATTGATATTCATTCAACAAAGTTATTTGTTTTTTAACGACTTATTCTAATTATCTACTACTCGATAATAATCGATTTTACTATAAAAACTAACATATCAAATTATGAAAGTACATTCAGTCTTCACAGTCAGACAAGTGATAATCAAAATGAACACATTTGTGGTAAGTTGATCTATAAACTCATTTTGCAAATTATATTATTTGTCTCTACCAATGTTTTATATTTGAATTTAAATCTTTCTAATTGTACTTCATTTATATAGCTTTCAAGTTTTATTAAGAGGAAACTCAAAACAACTGACGTAATGTAAGATATTTGTTTCTACCAATTAGGCAATATGAATAATTATGTATTATGAATTTGATAATTAAAATGTTCAAAAATATCATTTTCCGGAAAAACGCTGAAAATTTTATTATGAATTCTCTTTTTTTTTGATGTAATTTTTTGAGTGTCGTGTTTTCGATGTCCATGTCAAATTACAAAAATTAAAAGTAATACAAAAACTGAATGAATAATTTATAAATATGTATATTTAAAGTTACTTACAGAATATTATTTTAAGCAAGATGTTGTCAGTACTTAATTTAAAAAAAAATGACACATCATATTGCAATATCGTACTTTCAAATAGACAGTTACAAACTTGTGTAAATTGAAACAAGAATGCTTGTGTTTTTTAATTTTTTTTAATTTAAAAAGAATGAAACATGTTTTGCAGAATTGAAATTTGAATAATTGAGAAATCTAAAATTATTATAATTTATTTGCAAGATTAAATTCATTTAAATGCCCATTTGAATGACCAACGGTTTCAATGTTATGAAAAAATATTTTTCCATCTTCTGTTCTTGTCTTAATTATATTCTTCTTAATAGATTCACTACGGAATACCAAGTATATGTAATTATAATACCAATCATTCATTTATTGTTTTCTCTTGTAGGTATTCTTCATTGCTACTTTAGCTGTCGCCAACGCTAGCGGCATCTTGAGCAGAACCAGCATCGTCGGACCGAGTGGTTCTATCACCAGAGACGAAGTTTTGCCTGCACATCATGGAGCAGTGGCACCCCTTCTTCGTCATGAAATTCCAATTGCTCCAGTTCATGAGATTGCAGTACCAGCTCCAGTCTTCCGTCATGAAGTAGCTGTACCAGCTCCAATCTACCGTCATGAAGTAGCTGTACCAGCTCCAATCTACCGTCACGAAGTAGCTGTACCAGCTCCAGTCTTCCGTCACGAAGTAGCTGTACCAGCTCCAATCTACCGTCATGAAGTAGCTGTACCAGCTCCAATCTACCGTCATGAAGTAGCTGTACCATCTCCAATCTACCGTCATGAAGTAGCTGTACCAGCTCCAGTCTTCCGTCATGAAGTACCTCTACCAGCTCCAGTCTTCCGTCATGAAGTACCTCTACCAGTTCCAGCATACCGTCACGCAGCTCACGAGCTTCCCTTGGCTCCTTTCCAACGTACATTGTTTGGTGGTTCCAACTTATATGGCAACAGCCATTTGTACAGGAATACAGGCACATATGGTGACTTACCTCTAGCGTACTAATTTATAATTATATCCACTATGTGAATTAATAAATAATGAAATAATATAAACTTAAAGCAATGGTTTAATTTAACTGCCACAACAGTTTGTAGAATGAAATGTGATCTGTAGATCACCAACTCCTCTCACCCGTTGGTCCCGAAAATATATTGCAAATAATTAGAAACAGATAATGATGTGGAAAGACGTCAAATTATGTTCGATACTATCTACATTTTCCACTTAGAACTATAACTTATCTAGATTACTTTCCAATTTTTTAAACTACATATTTCTTTGATAATGGCTTCCTTGCAAACACAAAATTCTGATTTGTTTCGCTTTCGTTTGTCGCTCGTTGTAAGCATCGTTTTTTCAGTCCTGTATTTATACCTTCAAGGTTACGTTCTTGGGCCGATTTCTGCAAAAGAGATCTGCCTCAAGATTGAGAATGCATGTTACTGGTAAGTAGATTTTGGCACTAGTATTGTGGTTTCTTATCACTGACTATATGCTTACTTTTTGTGAAGGAACTGGTTTCATTACTAAACCTCCTTCGATAAACCATATCGCAGTTGTTTTCGTGATCTTCCAACAATCATGCAATTCTATGTATATGTACATATAAGAGATATAGAATTAAATTTTCTGAGTTAAGAAGATAACTTAGATTATTTAACATAGCATAGTCTGACGGACCAAAGTGGTATAATTGGTAAACACCTTCGACTAAACATCCAGAAATGTCGGTTCGAATACCGCCTATGGTTAAATGTTTTACGTTTATTCATCTTTATAATCCTATGGTAAATTCTAGTTATCTTCTTCATTCAGAAAATTTAATTATATATCTCTTAATATACTCACACGAAATTGTGGCCAATTAGACAAAGGAGCTTTAAGCTTGCTTATACTTACCCAGAACGTTTCTCAGTCAGTTCTATCGAAACATATAAGAACCGGAATGCTATCATTGAATGAGTACTGCAAAGAGTAATTGCCAATCATAGTAATACTCTAACCTGCATTCCTCACTTCAAAAACGATTGAACTTTAGATGAATGTGTGTGAATAGTTAATCATCAGCATCGAATCGCATTGTATTCATCAATGATGTACTATCCTTTCAGAGATTTATATTTTGAAAAATATAAGACTGATGGAACCAAAGTGTGTCTACGAACCCATTAACTCCAAGCGGTGCGTTCACGCACTTTGATATTTTTTGGCGGGCAAGATATTGTTGATATCGCGAAAATCGCTGGGTATTACCCAGCTAATACTGTTGAATAAAATATGCTAATACTGTTGAATAAAAATATGTAACGTTAGATCAGAAGGAAATCTCAGATTTTAGTGCACTCTAAAGTGGGGTGAAAATTACTTTGGCTGTATACATTTTGTTGGCACTGACAAAATATAACTCAGATTCAAGATTTTTATTTCAGTTTTCATCAATGTGTAGTCATTTAGTGACACAATGATATATCACACATGAACTTGTTGTAATGAACAATGGGATAATTGTTGCAATAAAAAAAAGATTGGTTCGTTCGCGCATCACTGGTATCGTGCGTGAGCTCTAGCTATATTTCGACAAGCTCACACAAGTTCACCTAAGCTGTGAGCCTACGTGCGAAAACTAGAAAGACACAGACATGAAGGTAATTATGATTGTTTGGAATATAATTGTCATAATGAATAGGTATTCTTCATGCAAGATATCATAGTAGATTACTTTTTCAGATGTCATTGATGCAGTCTATATACCTCCAGATGTTGATACGCTCACAGACGAGGAAAACATTGACGATGAAAACTATTCACCAGAAAATGAACCGACTGATATAGCTGGAACTTTTGAACTACACGCGCCTGATTCACATCATGATGTAAGGGAAGATGAACAGGATGAGTGGAGTTCATCAGATGAAGAGGATTTGGCATCCAAAAGAGAACGCTTAGCTCCTGGATCATCACGTAAGGTTCTTTCTGAGACGAAATGGGTGAACGGGGAAATTGAGTATACTCATTCCGCAATGTTCAGGGAATCTGCGGACAGGGAGTATATCCAGAATGAGCTAGCTGGCAAGAAACCACTGGAGATTTTTCATCTTTTTCTGGAAGATGAAATACTTCAAATGGTATTGGACTTTTCATTGAAATATGCGCACGAAAACAACCGATTAGATTTCAATCTCTCCAAAAATGATCTCTTGAATTTCATAGGTATATTGTTATTTTCTGGTTATCACTCATTACCACAAATTCCAATGTACTGGTCCACTGATGAGGATAAAGGCGTCGATATTATAAAAAAATGCATGAGTAGAAACAGATTCCACAGTATAAAACAAAACTTGCATTTATCAGATAACACTAATTTAGATATCAATGATAAATTTGCTAAAGTCAGACCATTCTTGGATGCAATCAATAGAAATAATTTACAATGGGGTGTTTTCTCTTACAATCTGTCTATTGATGAACAAATGGTCCCATATTATGGGAGACATTCCTGCAACATGTTCATAAAAAACAAACCAGTGAGGTTTGGTTTCAAACTTTGGTGCATTTGTTCAGACGATGGTTATTTATTTTACTCTCTTCCATATGCTGGGGCTAGTGAGAAACACTCAAAATTAGGTCTTGGTGGCGATGTTGTAATGAGTCTTCTTTCTGTGATTGATAGTCCTATGTCGCATCAAATTTTCTTCGATAATTTTTTTTCGTCATATCAACTATTTCAACAATTGAAAAATTAAGTATTTTTTGCAACAGGAACAATACGAGATAATAGAACGCACCACTGCCCACTCGGAAATTCAAAACAATTTTCTAAGCGGGAGCGAGGTTCTTATGTTTCTGCATTTGGGGAAAACACTAAAATTTCCCTCGTGCGCTGGAATGATAACTCTACGGTTACTGTCTGCAGCAATGTTTTCAATGTACAACCAATAACTCATGTAAAACGATATAATCGAAAAGAAAAAAAGGAAATCAAGGTATCCCAGCCTCATGCCATTACCAAATATATAGATCTATGGGAGGGGTTGACCTCCATGACAACGGTACTGCAAATTATAAGTGTAGAGTATTGGGGACGAAATGGTGGTGGCCCATATTTCACAATGCTGTGGATAGTATGGTTGTGAATGCTTGGAAGTTCTATAACCAGTCAAACAAAAATGTCCCAACTTGATTTCAAATCATACGTTGCTTTACGTCTCTTGAAAAATGAAAGGGAATACGTAGTAAGAAATGTCCCATGAAACTAAAGCATGAAGAAGATGTAGAGTATGTCATAACCAGACAATTTATATTTGTGGAAACTGTAAAGAACATTTGCACGTGTCATGCTTCGCAAAATATCACCGAAGGTAGATAATTTGGTTGTTAATTCTTACCAGTGATGCATTCGTGCACCAAAGAGCAAACTGACATAACTTTGTTATTTATCATCTTGATCGGGCCCAACTATTTTATTTTGTAACCTAGTGTATAGTTATTACTCTTCATGAAGATTCGTCTGCTTATGGCTAGTTTTTAGGAAATGCAAAAAAAAAAATATTTACTTTTCTTACCAGTGATGCGTGTACGCACCATCATGTTTTTTTATGTTCTTGATTTTTTAAATTTTTTTTTATTTCAAAAACACATTTTACAAATGTGAAATAATAAATATATCTTGTCCGAAAAGCGTGTTTTTATATTTTCCTATGCCTGGGAGTTAATGGGTTAAGGACTTACTACCCTTTTAACTTTCGTATTCCTGACGAATTTCGATGAACGTTTTTTTGTTAGGTTGGTATTCAATATTTGCATTAAACTAGTGAATAACTCCAGTTTTGGGCTGTAATCATGGCAACCTACGACCACGACCCCTTTTATTAGCTTAAATTTCAGAAAGTATTATTAGGGATGTTTTTAGAGAAAAACATATCACGGATTCTTATTTTGAATAACGTTGAACTTACCTGTACCGATTTTCAGTGTTCTATAAAGCACAATGAATAAAAGTAGAATGGCACATGACAAAAAATCATCGAAAATATTTCTAATAACCCAACGAAACTTTGGGAATACCTAAACACAACGATGAGAAGAAAGAGAAAAATAACGTAAAAATTAATATATAAAAATTCTCGGGAAATAGGTCACATTAACACTTTGTTTTAAATATTCGTCTTTACGTACGTTTCGGTCTCACGACCATCATCAGAAGACTCACTATGTCTAAAAAGGGGGTTTATTAAAACTAATTATAGCACAAGCGTCCAAATCGCACAATTTAACTTGGGCTCTTTTGATTGAAGTTAAATTGTGCAATTTGGACGCTTGTGCTATAATTAGTTTTAATAAACCCCCTTTTTAGACATAGTGAGTCTTCTGATGATGGTCGTGAGACCGAAACGTACGTAAAGACGAATATTTAAAACAAAGTGTTAATGTGACCTGTTTCCCGAGAATTTTTATATATAATTCATACTGGGTCAAGAATCTTATTAGTAAAAATTAATAAGATCGTACATAATAATCAATTAATCAGCGACAAGGTACGAATTGGGAATATCTTTAATAATCACTACTGTAATATCTGTAAACGTCTTGCAGATAACATAAAAGTACCAAAAAAAGTTCAGCTTGGTAATCAATAGGACATAGACAGAGTATGTTTTTTGATAGAATTGGTGAATTAGATATCAAAAGTTATCATGAACTTGAAAGATAAACAAGATGGTATTGACGGGATTAGTGCAAAAATCTTGAAAATTATTTCAAAATATATTGTAAAGCCACTGGCATTCATTTTTATCAGGTACGTGCTCATGGGTATTTGGCTGAAACATCTGAAAACCGCAGTTGTGATCCCAATATTTAAAACTGGTAATAGATTGTATTTGACAAATTACAGACCAATATCATTAATATCTAATTGGGGAAAGTTTTTGAAAAATCTGTACGTAGCCGTTTATCCGATTTTTCCATTGAATTTGAATTACTTAATGAAAAACAATTCGGTTTCATAAAGAGTAGAAGTGCATAAGACGCTATCGCACACCTTACAAATTATATCTACTCAAACTTAAATAAAAATAATAAAACAATTGCAACATTCCTAGGCCTATCTAAAGCTTTTTATATAGTCAACTACAGAATTTTATTAGAAAAAATACACAAATTGGGCATCAAGAGCTCGGCTTTTGCCCTAATAGAGGACTACTTGCGGGATAAAATGCAGGTGGTTAAAATATCGGGTAGAGAGCATGAGGCAAGTTATCTAACAACGTGTGTATCACAAGGTACAATCCCTGGCCCCCTATCATGTAATAATGATGAAATTTATAAAAGTTAGGAAATTATATATATACGGAAATATGTAAGTGAAACAGACCTTTTTGAATTTCCTTAGAAAATTTTATTAAACAATTTCTATCTTATACTTTCGTCGTTTATCGTTACATATGTCAAAGTTTATTTTGTATTACTCTACATTTTTCACCCGTAATGACAGTTGAAGCATCTCCAAAAAAGTCTCACTTTTATTGCTGTTAGGTTTGCATTTTTTTTCTACTTCGTTCGTCATACTTTGCTTCGCATACCACTCATTTTTCTTTATATCATTGAACATTATTTATTATCTAAATAAAACGTTTATGATATATTCCGTTTTAGCGATTTTTGTGTATCAAATAGGAAGAAATTTCAACAATATGTCAAATAATTCTTAAAATTTTTGAATAACCACATTTTCCCATTCTTCAACGACTTCCGTGGTACCAGTAACTTATCTTTGAAATCTATTCCACAGGCTATATCCTAATGAATTAATAATTGATATTCATTCAACAAAGTTATTTATTTTTTAACGACATTCTAATTATCTACTACTCGATAATTATCGATTTTACTATAAAAACTAACATATCGAATTATGAAAGTACATTCAGTCTTCACAGTCAGACAAGTGATATTCAAAATGAACACATTTGTGGTAAGTTGATCCATTAACTCATTTTGCAAATTATACGATTTGTTTTATATTTGAATTTTGAATTCGAATCTTTTTACTTTGTACTTCATTTATACAGCTTTCAAGTTTCATTTGAAGAAAATATCTTCAAAACAACTGACTCAATAAAAGATATTTTTTGTAACAATTAGGCAAAATGATTAATTATGTAACATGAATTATACTCCACACCGATATTTGGAAACCACACGTAGCAAAGGTTTCAAAAACAATTAACAACATTACACTTGTTAAATTTTGATGTATTTACTAACGTTTCGTTGCACAGCAACATCTTCAGAAGTATTTCTATGGTTTTTTCTACTTCAGTTAGAAATACGCGACTGTCAACCTCTATTATGTATAAAATGATAATGACGCGAAAAACGACCAAATTTCCCCGATTTTCATTCCACGGAATCAATTTCTCGGGAAAATTACTTCGGATTCTTGTTCAGCGACATAAAAACCTCCTAGAACCCATTTTGGAAAATTAATTTGAATTTTTTGATAAATTGAAAATTATCTTAAAAAGGGAACTGAGAATGGGGTTAATTTAGCGTATAGGGGTGAAGGGGGGAGATTGAAGTATCGGTCAGTAGCAACGAATGACCTTCATGGTCCATAGAACATCTAACAAAAATTTTTGTTACCATACGACAATACGTCTAGTGAATTTTTGGGAAGTCCTCAGCTTATTGACTGGATTATTTGAAAACCTTATTGTTTATTCTTTATTTCAATTCGGTGCCATATTATGTAGTACCTAATCATTTACGAGATTATTATAGAAGACTAAATCTGCAAATGCAAATTATTATAGGTACTGAACTAATAGAATGAAGTTTAGCAAATCAAAATTTGAATAATTACGAAATTATTATGATTTATTTGCAAAGTTGTAAGAGCGAATGCTCATTTAAATGAACAACGATTTCATTGTTATAAGAAAATATTTTTTATTCTCATAATTATATTCTTTTTAATAGATTGAAACATCTCAAAACTGCGGAATATCAAGTATATGTACTTAAAATACCAATGATTAATATATTTTTCTCTTTTGTAGGTATTCTTCATTGCTACTTTAGCTGTCGCCAACGCCAGTGGCATCTTGGGCAGAACCAGCATCGTCGGACCGAGTGGTTCTATCACCAGAGACGAAATTTTGCCTGCACATCATGTCGCTCCCGCTCTTCGTCATGAAATTCCAATTGCTCCAATCTACCGTCATGAAGTAGCTGTACCAGCTCCAATCTACCGTCATGAAGTAGCTGTACCAGCTCCAATCTACCGTCATGAAGTAGCTGTACCAGCTCCAATCTACCGTCATGAAGTACCTCTACCAGCTCCAGTCTTCCGTCATGAAGTACCTCTACCAGCTCCAGTTTTCCGTCATGAAGTACCTCTACCAGCTCCAGCATACCGTCACGCAGCTCACGAGCTTCCATTGGCTCCTTTCCAACGTACATTCTTCGGTGGTTCCAACTTATATGAGAACAGTCATTTGTACAGGAATACAGGCACATATGGTGATTTACCTTTAGCGTACTAATTTATAATTATATCCACTATGTCAATTAATAAATAATGAAATAGTATGAACTTAAAGCAATGGTTTCATTTAACTGCCACAACAGTTTGTAGAATGAAATGTGATCTATAGATCACCAACTCCTCTCACTCGTTGGTCCCGAAAATATATTGCAAATGATTAGAAACAGATAATGATGTGGAAAGACGTCAAATTATATTCGACACAATCTACCTTGTTGCCCTTGAAATTATAACTTATCCAGATCACTTTCCAATTATCTGAACTACATACTTTTTTGATAATGGCTTCCTTGCAAATGTGTTACACTACATTACAAAATTCTGATTTGTTTCGCTTTCGTTAGTCGGCCATTCTAAGCATCGTCCTATGAGTCCTGTATTTATACTTTCAGGCATACGTTCTTGGGCCGATCTCTGCAAAGGAGATCAGCCTCAAGATTGAGAATCGATGTTATTGGTAAGAAGATTTTTTGGCACTAGTATTGTAGTTTCTTCATCACTGACTATCTGCGTACCGTTTTCATGTTATCCAACTGTTTTAAAAAAAATACCACGATTGCAGTGCTCTGAATAGATTTTATAAATATTTTGGTGATAGACGAAATAATAATGCAATTGGTGGCAAAAGAAACTAGCAAACTGCTCATGTTTCTAACTGTAATGGCTTAGATACTAGGTGGCTATATTCGGAGCACTGCAAAGGTGAATAACTAGAAAAGGTATGTTTAAGATCAACGTATAATACTACAAGTGGACCTAAAATTGCTTGAGAAATGCAAAAATGTCCAAATAAAGAGGATGTCAAAAGTACGAAGTTCTTTAACGTCGAGGTGGAAACGAACATCCTGTATAAACAAAAGTATTTTCTGGATATGCACCTCATCATTCGGTACAAGACTCTATTTGAAATAATAATATTTCCAAAGTTTCTAATAAGCGAGTTATGGAGGAAATTGTCACAAGTGAAACACCCTAGATGTATATGTATTTTCACATATTATCTATAATTTGCGTAAAATATGCTAAAGCTAACAGACATTGCTGATTCTTCATGAGTTCATCGAAGTCTTGAAACGGAAATCGAACGATTTAAGTAGCACTACTGCTAAGAAATAATCACCCTTACTTGGTATAGCCGAAAGGTTCTCATTAGTAGTATTTTTAGTGGATAAGGGTGATTATCACTTATCAATCAATAGTGTTACAAAATATCCACAGTGTAAACTCTTTAATACGTTTAAAGTAGGTAAATTGTACAAGAGCAATCCTTTATCGAACTGGTGCAATGATAGGCCTAAACAATGAATGACTGACCACTATTTTATCGACGTGGTACGAACAACGACTAATACATGACATGCGTTAAACATCTGCTTGCAGCACCTTCAAGGTCATTTATTTATTGAGCATGGTCAGTGTTATCAGGAACAATTAATTAATTAATTAATTCGATTTAATTTCGGTGTGATCATAGATAACTCTACTACGGTAGTAGCGTTATCTATGGGTGTGATAGTAACGTAGCCGACGGTCGAGTTGACGTGATCCAAGTTTGCTAGCTTTTAATCAATATGTGTGTATGTAAATCAATATTAATAATCATTACTTCCATGGATATGGATATTATTATAACAGTGAATTATAAGAACATATACATAAGTGAGAACAATAATGCATCCAGCTTAATACAGAATAATTGTGAGTACCTACATGCTACTTTTTATATTTTCGAAGTAAATGACAGACAAGTTGCACGTTAAACGTTAATGTAATGAAAACATTTACATGGTTTACAACTAACAAGCTAGATGATTAATAGAGAAGGTACATGTAAATGATTTAAATCATTCTAATAATTTCATATTCCTGACTCCTGAGAATGAATGTTTTCAACCAACTTGTTCATAATTTCCGTTAAAACAAGTGAATGTTTCGATAAAAACACATCTATGAAAGTAGTTTTTATAGCTCCCTTACATCGCATACTTAATTACTTATCTCGTTTCAATTGTTACCATTGCATTTGTGAATAACGCTTATTCATTTCGAAAATATCTTGCTGTAATGATGATACCTGGAATAATTCATACGGTAAGTTTCATTTATCGGTTTTTCTATTCTATTTCGAAGACATAAGTTATCATACCATGGTTGACTATTCTATCTGCATATATTCATCTCTGTCTGACGTATTAACTGAATAATCATAATGTATTAACGAGTTATTCTATAAGTTGAATTCAATTTAGTGAGGTTATGATATGTTTTAGAAGTTTGACCTTGATCCCTCAACCCTCACTACATTCTTGTGCAATTTGGAGACCTGCTGGAGCTGGGGACTGCAAATCGTAATGAATCTATAGTAATCCTTCCATGTTATGGAATATGGTGATGTGCTTTACTGCTTATTCAGGGAACGGTAAGTTTTCGTTTCATACAAAATTATCCAATGATACATTCACCCATAGTGAAGTCGAGTTGTGCTTTTTTTCGGTGACTTTGTTACCTGGTGTCGTGACTCGGCGCAAAATGTTCGTATTGGTGAAACTAACAACACCCTACAATTTCTATTATGAATATTTGGTTTAACCCTTTTGTATATGCAAAAAACATGTTTTTAACCCTTTTTGATGTGGTTTTTAAGACATGTTTTTTTGGGCTCTTTAGACTATTAGCTAAGGTTTGAGATTTGAACCCTTTCATGATGTTTGAGGAACCTTCAGTTCAAATTTCATATACCTTTTTTCTTTGAAAAATAGTGTGTAAGTATCTCATACAGGGTGACCCAGAGTCCCGAAAAAGTCCAATAGCTCCGTTGCTATTGAAGATATTGCAAAGCGGTTTTTTTCTTGTTATAAATACACAAACAGAGCATAATTAGAAAATATTTGAATTCATATACAGAATGGTCTTCATTAAGTAACACACCAAACTTATGTTCTTTCAATGGAACCTCCTAGACTATGAAGATTATTTCGATAGCCCTCATTAATCTTAGAAGAATGTTCTAGCATACTGGGTCTCTTGTTGAAGGTTTCCGGTTAATCAGACAGACAGAGACAGACAGAGTAACGTGGGGTCTACTTCAAAAAATACAGTCCCGTATAAAATAAGTTTGAATTTGAAATAACACCATCAAGAATCGTTCATTATATCTAAACTCATCTAGGCCCGTTTTTTAGAAAGATTTGATGACAACGTAAAGACTTAGGGGTCTTGTCATATTTTCATATAAAAAGAGATAACCATTTTCTTCTTACCACGAGGACATAAGAGTGTTCATTTTTAAGGAGAAAAAAGAAAATGTGAATTCTCTTCGCTAATTTCCCGATTCGTTATTTCTAAAGTCGAAGAATACGAAATCCAAAAATAGGTCGATAAGTTAAAGGTATGAAATTTAAATTTTGTAGTCGCGTAGTGTAAACTATCTTAGGTAATTAGTTCTTCGTTATTGCGGAACACATTTATATACTCTCGTGTAAAATAACTTTGAATTGGGGATAACACCATCAGGAATCGTTCATTATAACTACCCCTTTCTCTGCCCTTTTTTAGGAAGAAGAGGGGTCTATACGGATGCCGGATTTGATGGCAACGTAAAGCCTTGGGGTCTTGTTATATTCTCAGATAAAAGAAGATAACCATTTTCTTCTAAACATGAAGGCGTGAGAGTCTGTTCATTTTCAGGAAAAAAAAAAGAAAATGTACATTCTCTTCACTAATTTCCTGATTCGTTATTTCTAAAGTAGAACAATACGAAATCCAAAAATAGGTCGATGAGTTAAATGTACCTAATTTAAAGGTTTTTGTCGCGTAGTCCAAAATATCTCAAGTAATTAGTATTTCGTTATTGCGGAACGTATTTATATACTCTCATGTAAAATAACTTTGAATTGGGAATAACACTATCAGGAATCGTTCATTATAACTACCCCTTTCTCTGCCCTTTTTTAGGAAGAAGAGGGGTCTATACGGATGCCGGATTTGATGGCAACGTAAAGCCTTGGGGTCTTGTTATATTCTCAGATAAAAGAAGATAACAATTTTCTTCTAAACATGAAGGCGTGAGAGTCTGTTCATTTTCAGGAAAAAAAAAAGAAAATGTACATTCTCTTCACTAATTTCCTGATTCGTTATTTCTAAAGTAAAACAATACGAAATCCAAAAATAGGTCGATGAGTTAAATGTACCTAATTTAAAGGTTTTTGTCGCGTAGTCCAAAATATCTCAAGTAATTAGTATTTCGTTATTGCGGAACGTATTTATATACTCTCATGTAAAATAACTTTGAATGGGGAATAACACTATCAGGAATCGTTCATTATAACTACCCCTTTCTCTGCCCTTTTTTAGGAAGAAGAGGGGTCTATACGGATGCCGGATTTGATGGCAACGTAAAGCCTTGGGGTCTTGTTATATTCTCAGATACAAGAAGATAACCATTTTCTTCTAAACATGAAGGCGTGAGAGTCTGTTCATTTTCAAGAAAAAAAAAAGAAAATGTACATTCTCTTCACTAATTTCCTGATTCGTTATTTCTAAAGTAGAACAATACGAAATCCAAAAATAGGTCGATGAGTTAAATGTACCTAATTTAAAGGTTTTTGTCGCGTAGTCCAAAATATCTCAAGTAATTAGTATTTCGTTATTGCGGAACGTATTTATATACTCTCATGTAAAATAACTTTGAATTGGGAATAACACCATCAGGAATCGTTCATTATAACTACCCCTTTCTCTGCCCTTTTTTAGGAAGAAGAGGGGTCTATACGGATGCCGGATTTGATGGCAACGTAAAGCCTTGGGGTCTTGTTATATTCTCAGATACAAGAAGATAACCATTTTCTTCTAAACATGAAGGCGTGAGAGTCTGTTCATTTTCAAGAAAAAAAAAAGAAAATGTACATTCTCTTCACTAATTTCCTGATTCGTTATTTCTAAAGTAGAACAATACGAAATCCAAAAATAGGTCGATGAGTTAAATGTACCTAATTTAAAGGTTTTTGTCGCGTAGTCCAAAATATCTCAAGTAATTAGTATTTCGTTATTGCGGAACGTATTTATATACTCTCATGTAAAATAACTTTGAATTGGGAATAACACCATCAGGAATCGTTCATTATAACTACCCCTTTCTCTGCCCTTTTTTAGGAAGAAGAGGGGTCTATACGGATGCCGGATTTGATGGCAACGTAAAGCCTTGGGGTCTTGTTATATTCTCAGATACAAGAAGATAACCATTTTCTTCCTAATATGAAGGCGTGAGAGTCTGTTCATTTTCAAGAAAAAAAAAGAAAATGTACAATCTCTTCGATAAATTCCTGATTCGTTATTTCCAAAGTCGAAGCAAACGAAATCCCAAAATAGGTCGATAAGTTAAATGTACCTAATTTAAATTTTGTATTCGCGTATTGTAAAATATCCCAAGTAATTTTTATCTCGTTATTGCGGAACATTTATATCCTCTCGTGTGAAATAACTTTGAGTTGGGAATAACACCATCAGGAATCGTTCATTATAACTACCCCTTTCTCTGCCCTTTTTTAGGAAGAAGAGGGGTCTATACGAATGCCGGATTTGATGGCAACGTAAAGCCTTGGGGTCTTGTTATATTCTCAGATAAAAGAAGATAACCATTTTCTTCCTAATATGAAGGCGTGAGAGTCTGTTCATTTTCAAGAAAAAAAAAAATGTACAATCTCTTCGATAAATTCCTGAATCGTTATTTCCAAAGTCGAAGCAAACGAAATCCCAAAATAGGTCGATAAGTTAAATGTACCTAATTTAAATTTTGTATTCGCGTATTGTAAAATATCTCAAGTAATTTTTATCTCGTTATTGCGGAACATTTATATCCTCTCGTGTGAAATAACTTTGAGTTAAGAATAACACCATCAGGAATCGTTCATTATAACTACCCCTTTCTCTGCCCTTTTTTAGGAAGAAGAGGGGTCTATACGAATGCCGGATTTGATGGCAACGTAAAGCCTTGGGGTCTTGTTATATTCTCAGATAAAAGAAGATAACCATTTTCTTCCTAATATGAAGGCGTGAGAGTCTGTTCATTTTCAAGAAAAAAAAAGAAAATGTACAATCTCTTCGATAAATTCCTGATTCGTTATTTCCAAAGTCGAAACAAACGAAATCCCAAAATAGGTCGATAAGTTAAATGTACCTAATTTAAATTTTGTATTCGCGTATTGTAAAATATCTCAAGTAATTTTTATCTCGTTATTGCGGAACATTTATATCCTCTCGTGTGAAATAACTTTGAGTTAAGAATAACACCATCAGGAATCGTTCATTATAACTACCCCTTTCTCTGCCCTTTTTTAGGAAGAAGAGGGGTCTATACGAATGCCGGATTTGATGGCAACGTGAAGCCTTGGGGTCTTGTTATATCCTCAGATAAAAGAAGATAACCATTTTCTTCCTAATATGAAGGCGTGAGAGTCTGTTCATTTTCAAGAAAAAAAAAGAAAATGTACAATCTCTTCGATAAATTCCTGATTAGTTATTTCCAAAGTCGAAACAAACGAAATCCCAAAATAGGTCGATAAGTTAAATGTACCTAATTTAAATTTTGTATTCGCGTAGTGTAAAATATCTCAAGTAATTTTTATCTCGTTATTGCGGAACATTTATATCCTCTCGTGTGAAATAACTTTGAGTTGGGGATAATACCATCAGGAATCGTTCATTATATCTACCCCCATCTCGGCCCGTTTTTTAGGAAGAAGTGGGGTCTAGACGAATGCCTGATTTGACGGCAACGTGAAGGATTAGAGGTCTTGTTTAATTACAATTACAAAAAAGAAGATAACCCTTTTATTTGCCTGTTACCTGATACGTTATTCCTGAAGTCATTCTTAAGACATACCAGAAATCGTAAGACTTGTCAGTAAGTTCTATCTAAGTTCTAAAATGTCTTGTCTTACTCGGCTCGCATAGGCAGAAGTTGGATCTATACGAAAGTCGGATTTGATCGCTCCTTGAAGACTTAGTGATCACTAAAAATTGACGACATGTGTGCAGAATAATGCTTACATTCCAAACTACAATGTATGTTCCCATTCGGAAGTGATAATGAATCAGTAGAGAAAGTTCAAAGTCACGCATTAGCCCATAATTAGCTTCATTCGAAACATTTCATCCGAATTATTTAGAAAAAAGTTCCCATTATTCCAAGTATATGACTGACTGTGTATGAGAGTTTTCTCTTTTATTTGTATTTCTACATTATATACTCATATATTAAGTCTATCTTCAGGAAAGTTAGTAATTATAAATTCACAAAATTCTTTCGGGCCTGTCATAACCATGTTGGAGATGCTGCTGACGTTGTAAATATTTGTTAATTACGGAAGCGGGTATTCCAAATTAATTCTCTTAATTTGTTTTTCATGTCGATGTCATGTCAATCTTACGAGCCAATCCAGATGTGAAGATGTATGGAAGATATATGGAAGAATGACCAAAACGATTTTATCAACATTCGCTACAACGTAGTCGCCACATATTCGAAGAAATTGAAAATTCATAATTACTGCATGCTGGATTTTTATATACAGGGGTACGTTTCCAAATCTCAGACACAATCAGGAAAATATAAATTGGTAAGTGTCAAACTTTTAATAGTTATCCAATTTAAGGAAAATACGAAACACGTTAATTTTTATGTCGAGGGGCATTCTTTTGACTTATGACATACTGTCCCGCCTGAAGACGTCAGGGCAATAGTTTTATTATTGTTTCTATTTTCACTATCAGGGATGAAGGTGGAAAAATGATGTTGAACCACAAAATGGTACGCAGAATATGATTATAAAATATGAATGGGTGAAACATCAAAGAAATGAATACAAAAGTCTTCTATAGACACTAATTTCAATAAAACTCTTTGATAAAATGCGGTTGATGAAGCTTTTTGCATAAAGTTTGTCACTCTATTTGTTGTTATGTTATCACGTGAATTGTGTCATCACATCAAGATATCAAAACTCACTTACTGTAGTATGGCTGTGAGTGTCAGCAGTTACGCTTACAATTTCTACTAGACATTAAGTTGTGCTTCTCTAGGAGGTCGTGAATATTGAATAGGACGCACAAACGTTATTATATGAACATACACGACATTTGCCTTTACTGGTCAGCAGCAACACCGATCCGAATTAAGAACTTATAACTTTCAGCAGGCAGCCACCTTTAAAAATATGTTAAACACGATTTGATTAAAGAGCGATTTTAGTCCGCGCGCGTCAACATAAGTAAAGTTTTAATTTAATTTTTAACCGCTGGCCATTAACAGACGAGCATTCTGTAAAAACATAATGTGTTCCTAAAAGCTTTAATATAGTCTAGTCTAAATGTTTTATCAAAGTTATAAAGGTGTGCACAAAGTTACTTTATAGGAGATTCTTATCGCCTAGAAGAATTTGGTTTGGTGCGTTCGATAATTCCGTTTTAACGTTTTTAAATTAGAGTATTTTCGATTAAATACAGACGAAGCATCCCCAAAGTGTCATTCCGAACTCCATATAGATATACCTACATAAAAACTGTTCGATTATGACCGTATATCACATTTACTGTAAAGTCAAGCTTACTAGAAGGGGTGATATTTACGCAACGGTCACTAGGGATTTCTTATAGGAGGTGTATCCATACGAAGTTATATCTATTCCCCCACGGTAAAAAAATGACAATGTTACATTCGGTTGCAAAATTACATTGCGATAGTAGGAAGCGAGTAAATGTAGTGGCAAGGGTATGTGAACCCTGTTGGAGAAGGAGCAATCTGTTGGTACTGATGGATCGAGAAATGTCAATACTCTCTATACAGGGTATTTCAGTTTTTCCGATCATAACGATAGAACTTCGGAAAATAATAGGGGTCTTTCATCTAAAATTTTTGTCTAAATCACTTCGTTTCCGAGATACAGGGTGTTGAAATTTTGAAAAATTATTATATTTTTTTCCATTATCTTCTAAACAAATGAAGATTCCCAGTTCAAACTTAGTACACGTTAGTTTTACAGGATGAGAAATTTTTTTGGTGACAAAATATTTTTGAGACAATTACAGTAGCGTAGTTATGGGGTTTTGTACCCATTTAAACCCCTTAAACTTCTACGACAATGGTCGGAAATTATTATTGTATACAGATTTGATTTATTTTCTATAAAAAAGTATTCCTGATAAATTTCACTTAGAGGTGTTCGAGCTATTTTGTTTTTTCTAATCAGGGTTATCTTATGAAATTTCTTTTGAAACGCTATTCAAAACGTAAGAAAATATTTAAATACTTATTTATTGGTAACGATGAAAAATAATTGATAATAAATGCTCAAAATAATCCATTTACTTCAACCCAACGCCGACATAGATTTCTCAACGACCTTCTTGTTCGAATTAACATTTCATTATTAATTTCACCACAAGCTCTTCGAATACGATTCAGTAGATCTTCTCTATTATGAACCGGCGTGACATAATTTTATCTTACAAATAAGCCCAAGCAAAAAAGTCCAGAGGATTGAGGTCAGGTGATCGAGGAGGCCATGCAACTGGACCACCTCAACCAATCCATCTTTCATCGTACTTCCTATTTAACCATTTTCGTACTGCCAAAATGGGCAGGACAGCCATCCAATTGTATCTATGCAGTTGTTCCCTCATTGTGTGGAGTCTCCGTGATTAGTTTCCAAAAATTCTAAAGATGCAGCGGCCGTTAGTCTGTCTGGTAAAACGTATGGGCCAAAAATATTGTTTCATCAAATGCCAAGCCAGACATTGACATTGAATTCTCCTTTGAAATTCCTAGATCCTGTACCATGATGGGTTTAAATTTGCCCATAAGAAGCTGAACAACAACGAAAACATTTTCCAGCCAATATTGTGGGCATTTCACACATACGTGGATTCATTAATTCTCACAATTTACGTTCATGGGCAAATGAAAACACTCATGGTCAAGATCTAGAAAATTTCAAGAAAAATTCAGTGTCAATGTCTGTTTTGGCATTTACAAAAACAATATTTTTGCCCATACGTTTTACCAGACAGAGTAACGGCCGCTGCATTTTTAGAATTTTTGGAAACTAATCACGAAGACACCACACAATGAGGGAACAAATGCAGGGGTACAATTGGATGGCTGTACTGCCCATTTTGGCAGTACAAGAATGGCTAAATAGTGAGTACGGTGAAAGATGGATTGGTAGAGGTAGAGTTGCATGAACTCCTCGATCACCTGATCTCAATCCTCTGGACTTTTTTGCTTGGAGCTATTCGAAAGATGAAGTTTGTGCCACGCCGGTCGATAATATAGAAGATCTACTGAATCGTATTCGAAGAGCTTGTGGTGAAATAAATAATAGAATGTTAATTCGAAAAAGAAGGTCGTTGAGAAATCGATGTCGCCGTTGCGTTAAAGTAAATGGATATCATTTCCAGCATTTATCATGGATGATTGTTTTTTATCGTTACCAATAAAAAGGTATTCGAATTGGTATTGGTATTGGTAGGAATATCACTTCCAGTTCATTCCCTTCCCTAATCAAAAATGATGGCACCCTGGCTACTACACCACAAGAAAAAGTCATCTTTTTGCTGGAATGTTTGCAGCAAATTCCACTTTGGATCCACAAAGGAAAGACCCCCTTAATATTTCTGCTATTGGTAGCCATATGTCTGGAATTGTCTTCCGTCATTGCACAATTTGGCGCATTCTGCTTGAATGGTGTGTATCCTTCCAGCTGGAAGACAGCTAGAGTCCAACCCATTTCGAAAAATAGGAAAGAAGACCCTTCCTAATAATTATAGACTCATTGCGCTATCATCTGTGATCTCTAAAGTGATCAACGTCGAGCTCATCCAATACATAGAGGGCTCCAAATCGTGAATGACCGACAGTATGGCTTTCGTCAGCAGAAATCAACAGGACCTGCTTGTCTACGTATCTCTATCTGTATCATTGGATATCTCCAAAGAATTTGACCGAGTCTGGAACCAAAGCCTTCTTAACTCCGTGTTTTCTCTCAGATATATCACTCCATGTGGTGGTTGACGGAGTATCCTCCTATACAATAGATATCAACGCTGGTGTTCCACAGGGACCTGTCTGGGCACCAACATTGTTTCTGGCCACATAAACGATCTGCTGGAAGTGACCACCCCTTCTCCCGTCCACTAGTTTACAGATGATTGTTCACGTCATACCGCTTTCTTATCTAGAGCCCCTATAACATCTAATGAAGCCACCGTCCTAGAGTATTGGTTACATGTTTGGAGTTCGGCTCCCAAATTGTCAAGCTCGAGACTTGCCAAATTTCTTCCTACCAGATTTCATTATTCGGCCGAACAGCGAAGTTGTGGATGTCTTCACTCAGTGAGGTCTTCCCCTATATGCATATTACCACTAATTTTATCACGGAACGTGATTGCAATTTCGACACTTAAACTGTAATTTTCAAACGATAAAACTGTGAGTAATACACGTTTCGTGATGAAATTAGAAAGAACTTGTCTGTTTCAAAGAAATGAATCATTATATAGAATTTGAAATATCCTTAGATGATGAGCATTATAGAGTTCCTTAAAAGCTTTGTGTAAATGTGAAGGATAACCAGAAATCTGCCTGTATTTTTCCCAATTTATATAAAGCGATTAACAGGCGGAGCCTTTAAAGTTGGCGCATTTAAGGTGTTTTGCTCCAAGTTGAAAATCGAGTATGGCAAGGAATTTCAGGATGTTTATCAGTAACATCGGTTATAATCAACATGTCTAGGATGTGACGGGACATTGCGGTAAACGCTCTCTCTACCCTCATTTCGTGTTGATAGAATTAGTGACGTCACGTGTCGTCAAGTGTCCCATTCGTTTTGACAACGGTTACACGAATCAAATTACTCGTGACTATAAACATGTTGGCTGGTCTCTGTGTGTCCGCCATGTTACTAACTTCTCGCTACTACCGGCCGGACTCTAATCGAGAGAAGGTCCTACAGATTGCTCGTCTACAGTAAGTGGACATAAAACTTGAGATGACTTTTTCAATCCCGATACTCTTGTCGGTGCGAAATTTATTGACACATTGCAGCGAACAGTTTGTTTTATAGAGATTATATCCTATGGGCTCGATGACAGAAATCCTGTTAAACAATTCCTACTTACAATACCACTTATATTGATAGAGCGAAAAAGTGCTGAATTATGCTAAAAGTATCGCGGCTGTTGTACTTCCTGCTGAGGCTATTACAGATCCAAATGTATCCCCTGCTGTCCAAATGTAACGGGCGAATGCATTTTCTACTTTATTAGTCTTTTTTGAGAAAAATCATGAATCAGGTCCATATTTGTTTCGAATTGTGGTACATGATAATATGATAATAACTGGGGGGGGGGGGGTTAAGCCCCCTGTCTTCCCATCCAGCGGACTTCAGACACGTCACGTAGTGCCCTCTTCTACTTTCAACAGCACGCCAACTGTCCAGCATTGACCAACGCCTTAATTGGAGAGGAGACGGTCTTTTAAACCATCTGAACCTCCCTTCCCCCGCCTACTCGTGTTCAGTGTTGAACAGCTTTCGTTTGACGATTAGCTGTTGGCCTCATCTCATAGGCCTACCAGATATCATTGCCCTGGCCGCGAATCCATTACCCAGAGATAGGGGGATAAGAAGCACCGGACTTCAGAAGTGAAGCCATGTGGTGCTGACTCACGCAGAGGCAGCTGTTTTATTCGACCCCGGCGGACCTACTACGGGTATTACTTGCTAGACTACATTATTGCCCCTTTTGGGCTATAGTCAACTCCACCTCCTCGTGTTACCTATTTTACCAGGAACGTTAGACGAGTAACCGTTCGGCTTCGTTCAAATAGTCTAATGTATATGTCTACCAAGCCCGTAAATCCATTTCGGCCATCAGAGTTCTGGGATAAGAGGGCAAGATATCATGATTAGAGTGGTGAAATGTATGTGGTGCACAGTTCACCGGATCTTTTGCAGTGACAACTGTTTGTTTTCTCCTCGAGGGGTTACTTATCTCGAGACCCGCAAAAAGGAACGTTGCTTGCTGAAGCTACTCTGGTAGTCATCCTGACCATGTAGTTCTCTCTCGAGGAATTGTTGTACAGTAGATCTGGAAGGAAAATATATCTTCTGTGGTAAAAAAATGGCAGAAGCTATTTTCTTATAAATCATCAGCAGGGCATGTGACGAGCTTGAAACCAAAAAGTTGTAACCCCCACCCTTGGACATTTGATTTGATTTTCCACGAGAACGGTAGGTCGTAGGGAAAGTTTTTGGCAGCAAAAATTATAGGTAAAAATAGTATCTTCTGGGTGTGACAAATTTACAGCGCGATTTATAAAGCTATTTATGACACTCTATAACTTGTTGGTGCAACTTAATTGTAATGAAGATATCGTTAAGACCCAAACATATGTGTTAATGTGACCTATTTCTCAAGAATTTACATATAATTCATACATGGGTCAAGAATCAATAATTCATTGAATCTAGATTTGATTTTCTTTGATTCACAGGTCAACACGAATTTTGACTTTGATAAGAGGGTATGAAATTTCGATAGATTTATCTATAGTTAGACGAAAAAGAAATATATGGCCTGAAAAAGTTTGCTTTTGTATCCAGGAGAACGGTTGATCAATATTTTAGAAAATCCATAGTTTAAATTTTTATTTATTGATAAATCGAAACAAATGTACTTGTATAAAATTCTTATCAACTCTTACTATCATATCAAATTACAAAATAGTGGAAAAAAGTTTAAGAGTGAATCTTATTACTTTTTCTTTCATGTTTATACTACTAACCCCCAAATCTGTACCCCATCATATTATCTAATTGAGCACACAGTAGATGTACTTTTAGAGACATTCTGCAACCTATAGTTTTAAAGTTTTCTAACATCTTTCAACTAGCTCTCGGTAATTTTCAACTTTGTAAAGACAGCTTTGCTTTTTTATAGAGCATATATTAGGTTCATAATTGACTATTGCTCCTTTTTATATGAATCTGCTTGTAAATCCAAACTAATCAAAATAGATCGCATACAATACAAAGCTCTTAGGGTATGTCTTGGTGTCATGAGGTCCACACCGATTGAAGGTATTTTAGTTGAAGCGCTCGAGCCTCCTCTTTATATCAGAAGAGAATTCTTAAGTGCCAAATTTCTGCTTAAAAATAAATTTTATGGTTCCCAATTTTTAAAGGAAGTGTCGTTCTTAACCTACTTGATGTGATTAATAAATACTGGATTTCAAAACCTTCTCCGCCTTTATGCGTATCGTTCAGAAATCACTATGATCTATTAAATAACGTCGATACTTTCCCCACTTCTGAAGTTGCATTTGAACTCTTTATTGAAGAAATCCCAACCATTATGCCGAATTATAGCGATCTTCCTTTAATTAATCCCATAATTTTACAAAGTATAATTAATGATTACACGGATCCTCTGTTGATTTATACAGATGGTTCCAAAGCAGTATCTGGCAATGGAGCAGCCTTTTATGTGCCAAAATTCAAAGTAGACGGTAAATTTAAAGTCAATAAACAGCTTTCTATCTTTACAACAGAAGCCATTGCCATATTCGAAGCTTTAAAGTACGCTTCTAATACTTAGTGACTCCCAATCAGTCTTGAGTGCGATAGGCAATCTAGTGAAGTTCAATCATTTTCTCCGTCATCTTATAGTAGCCATCAAAAATTTGTATAAAAATTTGCTTCCTTTGAACAAGCAGGTAACATTTATATGGACTAAGGCACACTGTGGCATTGAATACAATGTACAAGTAGATATCTTTGCCAAGAATAGTGTAGCCAACGGTAGTTTGTCTAATTACCCCCTTGATGTTCGAAATGTGATAGTATCCTTCAAAGTCTTTTTAAAGAATTGTGGAAATCTGGATGGTCTAACTTTTGTGAGAACAATAATACCAAGTATGCTCTCGTTCAGCCAGTTATTCCAAGCCACTTCTGGCATGAAAATTTAAATTATAACAGACGATTCATTACAAGTATCATTCGCATGTGGTTTGGCCATGCCAGCTACCCTGCTCATCTTTTATAAAATCAAAGCTGTTTCCTCTGACTTGTGCGATGCATGTCAGTGTAAAGCTGATCTAGATCACATTGTTTTTAGCTGTCAAAAATATGACAATAATTGTTCTATTTTATACTCTTCAATAATGAAAGAATGTAACGTACAGGGTGTCCCATTTTAGGTACTTTTGCGGGTTATCTCCTTTATTTTTAAAGATAGAGAGTTGCAGTTTTCGCGACACTGTGCTACTTTTTCGTAAAACTCAAGATGCCGTCAACAGAATTTTCATAGCCCTTTTAGTTTTTAAGATACAGGGCATTTCTGAAAAAGTTGCATTTTGTGACCCCCCTCGTATCTCCGTTATCCTTCAACTTATCGAAAAGGTAAAATAACATTCTAATAGTTTTTTTTCCGTAGAATGCAGTGGTGTAGATAACTTTTGTTACATATTTGGTGTTTTTGAGTTATAAAGCAAACTTATGTTTTTTTAAATGGAACACCCTGTATATTTATAGACTATAAAATTTGTCTTTTTTTTACCTTTTCAAAAATATATGATAGTATGAACTTTTTTTCAGAAACACGCAAATAATTGACAATTTTCAGAAATTAAATACATATTTTAATAGTAGGCCATTGATATTGTTTATGACAAGAAACAGAAATAAACGTCAAATCTCTATCGCATTTAAGCTGTTTATTTCCGTTCTTTTGGTACCATTATTCAATAGATATTTATAAATTTTTTTTGAATAATGGCAGTTTACGAAAATTATGAGAAATATGATATGATGGTATTTTTTATACAGAGTAATGAAAATTCTGAAGAAGCTTCGGAATTATATTTCCAAAGGTGAGTAAGCTATTATGGCTATGAAAATCTCTATTATCATTTTAATTTTTGCTTGTTAGATATCCAGAAAGAAGGCAACCGTTTTTTGGGATATTTACCCGTTCAAAAGCAAATTTAGTTGAGCACGGATCATTTGTTCAGCCGCGCCCTAAAACATACAACAAAGAGAACAGGGAAAGAAAAGAGATAGATACTTTAGGATATATAGAAGCAACACCTTCGTCCTCATGTAGAAAAATTGAGAAGGAAAGTGGTGTGCCAAAAACTAACGCTCAGAGGATCTTGAAGAAATATAAGTATCATCCATACAAATTTAATATACCACAACATTTGCATCCTGGCGATGCTGCGCGCCGGGCACTGTTTTGCCAGTGGTATTTGCAACAAATCGATGCTAACGATTTATTTGGCAGACTTGTTATCTGGTCAGATGAATGCTTTATTTCAAGTGCTGGCATTTTCAATCGTCACAATACCAGGAACTGGCATAGTGAAAATCAGCATTTAATGTTTGAAAGGGCACAACAAGGACGCTTTGGAGTTGGGGTTTCATGTTTTATTTTGGGTAGACATATAGTTTATAGGATTTTTGAAGGAGGTCTTACAGCACGTAGATACCTAAAATTTTTGAGGAAGTTATTCCAGAACTGCTCGAAAACATTCCATTAGCCCAGTATAATGCTGTTTACCTACAGCAAGATGGTGCCCCAAGTCATAACTCTAGGCTCTTAAGGGCCTTTCTTAATAATAACTTTTCTCAAAGATGGATAGGTACCAACGGACCTGTTAGATGGCCTCCACGATCACCAGATCTCTCAATTTTAGATTTTTTTTATGGGGCTATATAAAAAATGAAGTATATAAAACTCGATATGACGGCATTGCAGAACTTCGAGAGGCAATTCATTTAGCTTTTCGAAATCTGCGAATGAGAACAATGGTTCTTTTGAACGCTATTCAAAGAATCTCAAAGATGTGCCAATTTTGCATTAGAGAAAATGGTAGTCAATTTGAACATCACATTTAATTTTTTTTAATAATGTTATTTTTTTGTGTTTTTGTTATATTGTCACTTTACGCCACAAAACTGTTGTTACAAACTTACTGTTAGAAAAAAGATCTATGGGAATTTTTTTTAATAGATACCTATATACAAGGTATCCAATTATTTGTTAGTAATATGTAACTTGCACTTGTTTATTATTGTTATCCATAGCCTACTATTAAAATATGTATTTAATTCCTGAAAATTGTCAATTATTTGCGTGTTTCTGAAAAAAAGTTTATACTATCTTATATTTTTGAAAATATAAAAAAAAGACAAATTTTATAGTCTATAAATATACAGGGTGTTCCGTTTAAAAAACATAAGTTTACTTTATAACTAAAAAACAGTAAATATGTAACAAAAGTTATCTACACCACTGTATTCTACGGAAAAAAATCTATTAGTATGTTATTTTACCTTTTCGATAAGTTGAAGGATAACGGAGATACGAGGGGGGTCACAAAATGCAACATTTTCAGAAATGCCCTGTATCTTAAAAACTAAAAGGGCTATGTAAATTCTGTTGACGGCATCTTGAGTTTCACGAAAAAGTAGCACAGTGTCGCGAAAACCGCAACTCTCTATCTTTAAAAATAAAGGAGATACCCCGCAAAAGTACCCAAAATGGGACAGCCTGTACATTCACCTTTCAATCTACTACACCTGTTATCACTTAATAAAGTCAAAATCGATCAACTTTTGATTACTTCCTTGAATAAGTGTGGAATTCGAATTTAGCTAGAGGTTGTTTCCTACCGTCCGTTCCATGTGTTTGCTCATCCTTTCACACCTGGCTTACATTGTATGTGTTAGAAGAAATGTTCTGATCGGCCCAGAACGAGAAGCGAGTGACCCTGTTTATTTCCCTTTCGTATTAGTTCCATAGCTCTTAGTTCTTGTATTGCTAGAGACTTAGGTTGTGCACCCATATTTAACATTTTGTGACGATTGATTTTGTCAATCATAAATACGCCAAAAGAGAGTTCCATCTTTTTTGTTCCTGACGCTCGGAAGTGACGCCATCTTTAAATTTCCATTGAGTAGCAAATAATCGATTATGGCTGTATAGAAATTTTTAGATTGGCATCATCAATAGAACTCACAATACTTCTTATGTGCGTCTTAGACTGAACATCCTGTATAGTAACCATTATTTTTGTCGATATATTTAATTCGGTTTAGTTCAAGATTAAAATTATCATTGTTCAACCAATATGTGAATCATGAAGTGATTATGATACTAATTATATTATCCCTCTGAATAAAAAAATTTCTGACTAGTCTATTATTTTGTCATTTCTGTGGCATTTAACTTGCGGACCGTGGTGGAAATGAAAATGAACGTAATTTATTTCTGTATTCGTACTCTTGCACAATTATAACTTGCCTAACGTGCGACATTTGCAGTAAAATATAGCTGAGATAACTTCAATCAAACGGTGGAGTTCTCTACTACAAAGCCATTATTGTAATCCAAGCCCAAATATGAGAGCATGCCTTTGATTTATACATAATATTCGGCTAGGGTGAGCTCTCTGAACGTTCCCTGTCTCCTGGTTATTATATATATCTGCATGTATACTTTACAGATTACCAAGTTTAACGTAACCAACTTAACTCGTGTTCCAAAACGAGATTTCTCGATTCTCAAACTCGACTTACACTGTTTGCTTTACTTTACGAGTCAATATTGATTATATCACGATTAACGATTATTTACGTGAGATGAATGTTAAACTGTAATTCGTTCAAAAGCAACTGGCACTAAGTGTAAACATAGACACGTGGACAATGATATTCGCCATGGTCGCACTTAGACGGTGGTTATATTAAATGGGTATTTACTATTTAATAAAAATTGTAACGTACAATAATTGTACTTGCACAAAAAGTGCTCAATTGTATATTATTAAATAAAACTGGTTTCCACATTATCCACGGAGGATCTATGTATTGACTTATAGAGAGGGTCTCGCCAATAGCCCTACTCCCTAATAAAGTATATTCTACAATAACAAATAATAAAAATGAATTCACATGCTAGCATGCTTTAGCTCATTGCACAACCACAATATTGATAAATATAGTTGCTTTACATACTGCTTCGGTTGATTGTTTTACACTTCACTGCTTCACACTTAACTTTATTGCTTTACACACTGCTTCACTTCATAGTTCCAGACTTCACTCCCCTGCTCCACTTCACTGCTTTATACTTCACTCCACTGCTTTACATACTACTTCATGTTGCTGCTTTACACTTAACTTTATTGCTTTACACACTGCTTCACTTCATAGTTCCAGACTTCACTCCACTGCTCCACTTCACTGCTTTATACTTCACTCCACTGCTTTACACACTACTTCATGTTGCTGCTTTACACTTAACTTTATTGCTTTACACACTGCTTCACTTCATAGTTCCAGACTTCACTCACTCCACTGCTCCACTTCACTGCTTTATACTTCACTCCACTGCTTTACACACTACTTCATGTTGCTGCTTTACACTTAACTTTATTGCTTTACACACTGCTTCAGTTCATAGTTCCAGACTTCACTCCACTGCTCCACTTCACTGCTTTATACTTCAGTCCACTGCTTTACACACTACTTCATGTTGCTGCTTTACACTTAACTTTATTGCTTTACACACTGCTTCACTTCATAGTTCCAGACTTCACTCCACTGCTCCACTTCACTGCTTTATACTTCACTCCACTGCTTTACACACTACTTCATGTTGCTGCTTTACACTTAACTTTATTGCTTTACACACTGCTTCACTTCATAGTTCCAGACTTCACTCACTCCACTGCTCCACTTCACTGCTTTATACTTCACTCCACTGCTTTACACACTACTTCATGTTGCTGCTTTACACTTAACTTTATTGCTTTACACACTGCTTCAGTTCATAGTTCCAGACTTCACTCCACTGCTCCACTTCACTGCTTTATACTTCAGTCCACTGCTTTACACACTACTTCATGTTGCTGCTTTACACTTAACTTTATTGCTTTACACACTGCTCCAGTTCATAGTTTTTCGCTCCACTCAACTGCTTTACTTTTTTTTTCTCGTTGAGGAGGGGAAATTTCGCATAGACGCCTCGGGTGCCCGTGCCCCCGGGTGTGCCAGATTCCTACCGAATAAAACCCCTCCTCCGTGAGCCCCACAGCACTGCGGTCATTATAGTCCTATTGTGCCCTCACTAGTTTCTACCCCCTCATCAGTCCGGTGTATTCTATGAATTCCAGTAGCCTGATATAAGGGATAATTCTGATTTCCTCGGGTGTAGTCTTATCGTCTCCGAGGTATGTCCGACGACCAACCGTGTATGCCGTGCACTGACACAGCACATGCATAGGTGTCTCATCTTCCATGCCGCAACCCCTGCAAGTGGGCTGATCTACCAGTCCCATCGTGTAGAGGTGTTTGTTGCATGGGGCGTGTCCGGTCAGGAATGCAACAAGATTCCGTATTTCTTGTCTGCTGAACGTCAGCAGGTTTTTCACTCGCTGCTGCTGGAGATCTCCCATCAGTCGCTTGGAGTGCATCATACGGGGCAGTTCTCTCCAGTAGGCATGGTGCTCTATCTCGAGCCATTTATGGATTACAGATTTCGCTGTGGTATGAGAAATGCCACAGGTTGGGTCTGGTCCAATCAATGGTTTTTCCGCCCCCGCTTTAGCGAGTGCGACGGCAGTTTCTGTCCCTTCTCGTTTGGTTTCTTCAGGCTCTCACACAAGTGTTACTCTTTTGGGGTTCATTACTAGTGCCGTTAGTTCTTTGACGCAATCAAGTACACATCGTGAGGTGATTGTGTATGACTCCAGGGTCTTAAGCACTGTCAGGTTGCTCACTATGATTATGATTTGTCTATGCGCATAGGCTCTCTCCCTCATAATTTGAGCACATGTTGTAATTGCAACTATTTTTGCTTGGAAAGCTGTCGCAAAAGTTCTTAGGTTCAAAGAAATTCTTTCACTTTGGTCAGCTTTCTCGACTATTCCAGCACCCGTACTTTTTTCCGTCTTGGTGCCTTCGGTAAGCCACATGGAATCCCCTGTAATCATATGAGGACTGTCACCAGCGTTCTCCCGCCCATTCACGGTTTGAATCATGAAAGGCACGGAAGCGCTGTGAACCTTGATCCTGTCGGATCTCATCCCCAATGGCCCAGGTGATCCAAGCAATCTGAGGATGCTTCGGCCTTTTTGGTCAGCCTTTCCTTGGCCGATAAGATCGAAGCGATAAGCTCCTCTTATGGCCTCTGCCTGAACGATGAGGTGCAGTGGTTTCAACCCCAACAGCTTCTCCATAGCAGCCGTTGGGGTGGTCGACATTGCACCTGTTACTCCTAAGCATGTCAGCCTTTGAACTCTCTTCAGTGAATGCTGGGATGCTCTGGTTTCTGTTTTTGGCCACCACACGATGGCGGCGTATGTGACAATGGGTTTCACTATGGTTATGTACACCCAGTGTACCACCCGTGGAGTGAGTCCCCAGGTTCTCCCGACTGTACGACGACAAGTTGTTAGCGGTTTTCTCCAGATGCTTCCCAAAGGTGAGCCTTTAATCTAGGCTTACCCCAAGGTACTTCACCGTGTCCGTCACCTGTATATTTTTTCCACACAAAACTAAGTCTTGTATGTTTTCAATGTCCCTTCTCTTTGTGAAGGGTACAATGGTTATTTTCGAAGGATTTACTTTGAGTCCTCCCTTGTTGCACCATTTTTCCACGGTGTTCAGTGCGTGCTGCATCAGAGATGCTATTGTGCTCCCAAACTTCCCTTGTACTATATATACTTTGGTCTGAAGGAGTATCAGAAGTTCGTCTACCACCAGACTCCACAGCAGAGGTGAAAGTACACCTCCCTGCGGACATTCTCCAGTGACCCGCACCTTCTTTTCAACCTCATTGAGAGTTCCTATGACTGTCCTGCATGGGAGAATGTTGTGGATCCATCTGCACAGCAGATCTTCCATCCCTCGCTCTCGCGTTGCTCGGGCAATTGATTCGAATCAGGTGTTGTCAAAAGCTCCCTCTATGTCCAGAAAGCTCGCTAGCGCAATTTCTCATAAGAGTTCCATCTCTAACATGCCTGTCGATCAGTTTCTCTAGGGTTTTCAGGAGAAACGAAGTTAGACTGATCGGACGGAAAACTGCTTTACTTACACACTGCTTCACTTCACTCCTTTACACTAAAGTGCATTGCTTTACACACTCTCTACTGTTTTATACTTAACTCCACTGTTTACAGTATTTCACTTCACTGATTTACACTTAGCTTCACAATTTTACCATTTACTTCACGGGTTCATTTACACACTAGTTCACTTCACTGCTTCACAACTTCATTGCTTTCAACACTCATCTCTTCGAATTAAGCGTGCTAGTAAATGATCCGAGCATCTATGAGAGGAGTAGGGGATGACTTTGTTTGGTAGAATTAATTAAGGGAATTACTGTCAAGTTTATGTTATGAGTTTTCTTAACAAATTGTAACGGTAGATTTATTATATTTGAAAACTTCAACTCTTCAAAGTGTTTCTATGAAATCCAAATGATTAAAACTATCAATATCCTTTTGTAGTGGCGCCCAACGTGGGGCCAATAAACTTGAAGGATTTGTTGGGTTTGTTATATCTTATTATTAATTAAGGGGGGTGTAGTGGTCCCTTGATGCCTAGACGGAAGCCCTTCTCACGTCACTTCCCATCGACAACTGTTCATCAAGCCACCAAAGAGCAGTTATCACACGAGAGTGTTCAGCATACTGCATAACTGCAGTTTATAGATAAGTTATTGATGCTAATTACAGTTAATTATTTGAAAAGTAATTTGTCTAGTCTCATATTTTGCGTGAAAAAACGAATGCATCAATAATATAACTTTCAATCATGACTCGTAATTTAACGCGTTCAGCCGGAGTATAAAACGAAAATCCAGTCGACGGTTTGAGAGAAGTGGTTGGGAAGAGCGAAGCCTACTAGATGGAAATAATAGAGGCAAGTACGGGCATATATCATAGAACTCGTATAACGCCGATTGTATTACTAAGATATCCGCGCTAACTCCGCCAAGAATCTAACAGTGTCAAAAGGCGATTTACGATTCTTAACCCTTTCCCGAGAGATGGTCGGATTATTGCCCGTGATATCGCTACATTTCCAAACCAATAAGCAGCTGCGTATCCCTCTCGTTTCATAACTAATGCCAAGATTATTGTCCGTGCCATTTGCTTCTTACTAGCGTTTCGAAAATTATTCAGGAAATATACACGGTTCCTGTACTGAGTTTATATCTCTGGAATTTTTTTATGTAATAATAATAAAATCACAACACCATTTTCCACTATGGATTTTTAAATCTTATGCGCAGTTCGATACCTACGCTAGCATCGTCAGAGGAACAACTAATTTGAAATTGTTAGTTATTAGTATGTATGTTGGCAAAAAATATAGGGAGCAATGAAATGGTCTTTAGGCTAACACAGGGGTCTCCAAACTACACCCCGCGGGCCATATCCGGCCCGCCAATGTCATCAATCCGGCCCGAGACAGCTTATTGTTGTTATTGTTGTTGTGATAAGATGGATGAAAAGACACAGAATGATAATACCTCGGTTTTATTTACTTGCTAGCTAAAGCTTAAAATGCAGAAAATTTAACGCGCTTAAAAGCTTCAAATTTTTCTGCCCGCAAACTTTCGTTTCATAATGACGTTTAATGTTATATTCTGTGAGAACGGCTATGGTTCTATTGCAAATCAAACCTAGTGCCTTCTTACTGGATTCAATTGACCTCACATGAACGTCCAATGAAAGGGTGGTGGTGCTGATACCGAGCGTGAATATGGAGGACTTTGTAGGAATAGTTGTACTTGGCATTATCAAAAGATCTTCATTAATTGGTTCGACCTGTCTCTGTCTCGCTCATCTGGCTTCATTGGATAATATAGGAGCTCTAGATGAAGGAGTGGTATGAAATGTACCATCATCTGCAAAGCTGTGCACGGAACAGGAGGTTACTTCCTAGAGATCGTCAATATGGAGCAAAAACAAAGTTGGTACCAAACCAGATCCTTGTGCAACAACGGCGCTAATACGTATCCCTCCTATTTATTTGCAAAAATTTAGAATTAACCATTCTCTATCAGGTTTGATCTCCTCCTCCCCCTCTCGATAAAACCACACTTATCGTCTGTACTTTCCAAGATATTCTCTATATATTTCTCAAATATTATACAAACAAGTTATAAAGAATCGATTCGTCGCAATATTTTCCACCTTTATTTTCAATTAGAGTATTCACCATTACATTGGATTATGTGGGTAACTTTTTGTAAATTTACCGAATTTGAGAAGGGTTAGTTTTCGTTTGAATCGTGTAACATCGGGCTCATTAAACAACGTACTATTATAAAATTGAAAGAGATCTTTCAAGATATATTGGAAATAGATTATTGGTGAACTAGTTTGGAGACTGCGAAATATTATCGAAAAGTAATCTACGTAGTTGTCTTTTATGCAAAACGAACGTTTCCCATAGAAATGAAATAAAAGCAAATTGGATGGGAGGATTTTCATATTTATTTCATAGGGATTAGGCTATTTTATTGGCTCATTAATAATTCAGGATGTTATGTTGCTTGAAACAATTTAGCTCGACGGTCATAAAGAATATTAAAGCCCTTTCAGTTTTCCTGAATGGCTTTCTAACCTGGCATCCTGTAGTGTGCGTCCAGAATTGATGATCTTTATCCTGTTAATGTTAGTTACAAATTTGAATTAACCGCTTGGTAGAAATAAAATAACCGTAATCTTTAATTAGATGTTGCATTGAACAATACCGAGTTTCACATAGCATAAGGAAAAATCAACTTTGATTGAGAAGTTCTTACTGAAATAACCAACGGTTTCTTATATCCAATCAATTCATTTCTAGATTTAATTGTTCATTATTGATATATGGTGTATAAAGCATATCAGTTTGTTGGTCGAAAATTGTAATTAATAAATTTCCACTCCAGTATATTTGCATCATCATCAGGAATCTCTGATTATACAAATTGCATCGAAATGAAGTTGGAGGAAGTCCGTTACAGCGGCACCTTCTCCTGGTAGGCAGTGAAGGCCTCACCAAACAAATTAAACCCACGAATATTAAAAATAAGAATATTTTTATCTATAATAATGATCCTTCACCCAGGTAGGACCTCACTTTTTGAGTTAAAAAAACGCATTACCGAGACCGTTGTAGATATCGACTTCAAATTTGTGGTGCTGGTAGACAACAATGGAACACGAAATCGTATGTTTACAAAAAAAAACCACTCCCCTCCAGTCACGTGGTATAAGTAGAAAAAACATGAATATACCCTAATTTTTCAATTTGATATCTTCAATAGGTGGCGCGCAAATCGCACTTTCATTTTTCGACTTCAGACCCTCTGCTGTCTCTCAAATTCGTCTGAAGAGCTTCTAGTTAGGCTCATTCACTTTAGGGGACTTTATTCCATATTACCTATAAAGTGTAGGACATTTTTTTTTTCTATACTTTCGCTCTGAGCGGTCATTATAGGTTGAGATCGAAATTAGAATTTCGATCTCATTCGATTCTCCAGAATCGAATCGAGTTAAGGTTTGGACCATTCGAATACATTTATTTTTCCCTCGAATTTGAGCCCAAGCAGAAATTGGTTCGATACGTAAATTCGGAGTAGCAGATTTGTTTTGCTTTGGGCTCCTTCTATTTTTGAACCCAAAACTTGATTCACGTGAGAGGAAAAATCCACAGGACCTTAAGATCAAATGTCGGTATCACTCCTTCTCCGATTTGGCCGAAATATCCACCACAATTTTACAAAGAACACAAAAAAGGCGTAGTAAGTAAATACACCCTGCGCGGGAACTAAGGCGTCTCATCGGTATCTTATGCATCGGAAGAGAAGGTTAGGAGTTACTGGTGACGTTCATACCCTACAGAGGTCGCCAGAGTGTTGGGGCGCGAAGATATAAATGCAATTCGGATACTTTTGGGACAGATTTCGTATACAGAAAACCCACTCACATACCCCGGCGGATTCAGCTACACTATTTAGATATAAAATAGCTCAGTTTAATAGTCATAGATTATTGAACTTCCCTTTGAGCTAGAAAAATTATAACAACGAAGTTGAGAAACTTCAGCAAATTGTGTTGGGACAATGGTTACCACAAATCTTTGATCAATAATTTAATTTCTAAACAAAAAAGGAAATTGGAACATAGCCAACTAACCAAATTAGAGCCATTACCTTCAAATACTTCAATAAAATTCAAAAGTTTCACTCATCATTCTTCAGTAATTAATAAATTCCATGATTTGTTTTCTAAATTTTCAATACAACCAGCTTATAGATGTAAGAACAGGCTAAAATACCATTCAGGCAACACGTTTGATAAAGTTTCCGATTTCGACAAATCCGGGATTTACAAAATCAATTGTGAGTCGAGTTCAAAATGATATGTGGGTCAAATTAGAAGGAACATTTTAACTCGTTTTGTCCAAATAAAGAAAAATAATGGTGAAAACTCAGCGGTAGCCGAACATATTTTGAATGCATGTCCCACCATTTCTCGAGGAAATTTATCAGACAAATATCTAGGTAATTTAGAAAGGATAGAGATGAATAAACGAAAAAAGCAATTTATTAAATTCCGATTTATCTCCAGCTGAGAGTAACCCATTGTTTATATTATTATCCTCAAATAGTATTTAAACAAGCACATTTTGATTTATTATTTAGTTTACTCTGATGATGGCTACTTGGTAGCCGAAAGGTCATCAGTTCTTTAATAGTATCTTCAGTGGAAGCTCATCTATTTTTTTTTCTCGTGAAAAGGACCATTTCCGTTTTTAACAAGTTAACGTTCAAAGAGTGGTATTTATACGAACGTTCGATTATTTTGAAGGCTCTCTGCATTCGGAATATGATAATCCAACAACATCTATCGACCAAGCTATCAATCCTGTATTTGATAGACTGTAAAAAATAAAAGTTTCTGTGTCATTTGATAATTCCTGATTGGTAATTTTTTCATATCTATCTACAATGATTCGGAGGAATGAATTGTAAATGGTATAGTTATTGATTGTGGTTGGATTGGATTGTATCCTGTGACGTTAGATAGTTAGATGCTATGCACGTACTGATGTTGTCCATCACGCTAGATTTGACAGTCGTATCGTAACAAAACCCATATCGTCCTGCAGTAATAGCAATATTACCGTAAACTCTCATTCCAACTGGATATAAACTCCATAGGCGGCGGACGTGTCTGCTCTATTCAGCGATATAGCTATAGACAACTCATTTCGAAACTATAATCGACTGACTTTACCTTTGTTTGCACATATTATGAAATCGGTTGTACATGTTACTAGCTGATTTTAGCTCTTGCTGTGGTTTGATAAAAATATAATATTATGCATGCAACAATTTCTCCATTGTTATTATATTTCTGATCAGCGATAACCTTACTTTTCCATTTTTTTTTAGCTGCAGATGCATCATATATAGTTACTGGAGCCTCCAAGAGCCTTCATTCTTTTCATGAGATGCAACCAAAAATGACGAAACGAAACAACATAAGCAACCAGGTAAATATATGTAAATGAGTAGTATGTATATAGAATATTCGGAAATTCGGGAGTAGGCGGATTTGAGCAATTTAGGACCTTAAACTTTATTCAGATACAAGTTCGAGATACGTACCTGTAGGCAGGGTGAAGTGAACTATATCCCTACGTCATTTGCCGGCTCTTTATCTCACCCTCGACTCATATAAACACGATCTATGACGCTACTTACCACTTCAAACTTATCGAGGTACGAAAAGTGTACACTTCATGCAAAGCAAAAGTCGAAATACTCCCTGCAGATCAAAACCTCGAATTATAAAGTCTCACAGAATGAGGTACGTATATTTTTATTTGGAATCGGGAGTCAAAATAAATTTGCTATCAAACATTCCACATTCAGATCTTTCATCTGACATCACTTTCAATCTGATAATCCTAATTAATAGAAATGCCGCAGAATAATTAACGTTTGAAAGGCAGGTTCGAACTCAGATCATATTGTAGTGGGGTTATATGAAAATGAAAGTAACGTTTCGCATTGCTGATGAGTATTCCGTTGTATTATGTTGAAAATTCTCAAGAATTTGAAAATAATGACAATAAAATTCTGAAGGATCAATTAGACGTATACTACAGCATTCTGTTTGATGTCTCGATAGCGTAAAACTTTCCATAATCCTCTTGTGCCTTCCAAGTATACCTCCGCATTAAAATTTCCTTATCACAATATTAACTTTAGCTCATTATCCAATTTCAATTATACTGTACTAACAATGCATTTCTCCACGTATCGTTTGAAGATGAATGACACGCTAATGTCGAAACTATAGTCACGATATGTGATAAAAAACAAAGTAAAAGTGTTTTATTTTATTATATTAATAATATGAAGGTTTATTATTTATTTTAGTTTGTGGTCTACCTACCTAACCTAGTTTCAAATAATTTTTTTAAAGAAAGTTTCACTTTCATCGCTGTAAGATTTGTGCTAATGCATTTTTCTTTGAAACTTTGCCTCTCAAATTCCGATGAGGCTGATTTGGCCACTGAAACTGTAACGTCAGATCTAGAAGTTTCACTTCACCTGACTCATTTACCAAGGGTTAGGTTTCTAAGTGAAAAATAATAATTTACAGTCTTGCTTGGACAGAGCAGGACTCGGCCTATTTTCGGTGAACCAATCCGTGAGGTTCGATTGCGTTTCAGTTAAATGTAGCTTTAGCTTCTCAAAATCAGCATCAATCATCATCATCATCATGACTTAAGGGGAGGGGGCTTAGCCATCACACATGCACTTAGCCCATTTAGTTGGGCCCATTATGCGCCCCGTGGTCAGGAGCCTATTGTATTCTAGCAGGTTTGTGGCCCGCCGGAAAGCCAGAATATTGTCAGTGCTGGCTTCCATACGTTCTTCTGGGAGCAGTTTCGATTTTCCGAAGTGTCGATGCCTGAAGGATGCTAATACTGGGCATTACAACAGGATGTGAGAGGCAGTTTCTTCCGCCTCTCTGCATATTGGGTCATCTGTGATACCCATAGTGTGTAGGTGTTTAAGACGACATGTCCCTTCTGTTTAGAGAAAAGAGTTTCTTTGAGAGCCTAGGCACAGGCTCTTTGATGAAGAGTTTGGCCTGCCTCATGCGTGGTGATTCTCGCCACAGTTCAGACCATCCTTTATTCAGTTGGCCCAGAAGGACGAGACCCCCATCATAGACTCCGGCCCGACGGGGGAGCTAGACGACCCTCGCCTGGTCAGGCCGTCGGCCATTTCGTTTCCTACAACTCCACTGTGTCCAGGGACCCAGATGAGTTGAATTTTGTCTCTCCTGGCTAGTTCAGTCAGGGTATCCCTGCATTCTTTAACAAGCCTTGATGTGACTAGGTGATTTGAGATCTTCTAGAGCCGACCGGATGTCTGTGCAAATATATATGCACCTATTTACATAGTTTCTTCTCAGGTTTTCCATGGCACAAGTCCTGCTTAGACCTTCGCCTGAAAAACTGTTGATACTGCTGATCATAGCGGTATAGATCCAATAAAGAGTCGTTGTCTGTAATCCCCATGTGCTGCTGAAAGCTTTTCTGTACGCCCAAAATGACGTAAAGGCCTTCCTCCCTCGATATTCGAGGTGTTCGCGCCAGGTCAATTTAGAGTCTAGGATACCTCCCTGTGAACAGCCTTTTGTAGTGGTGATGCGTACAATGCATCCGTTATGTTGCGCCTTTATCGCACGCGTAGATAGCTTTGCCTCAGTCAACCGGACCAATGTTGGACTAAATCCATGCTTCTCAGCGGCTGAGCAGATAGACTCGATGGACGAGGGCAAACAAGTCCTGCATGAGCATTTAGACCACTTGTTTGGGTTCATTGTGCGCCCCTTGAAACAAAACTCAGTCAAGTAGTCGCAAAACAGCGCCGGCTTCTCTTATGGCCTCAGGCGGCATTTATCTTCTGCCGAAGTGTTATAGCCTAAGAGAAGCCAGTGCTGGACATTTTCTAGGATGTGAAAGGTAGTTTCGCCCGCCTCTCCGCATCTATTACAACCTGGAACATGAGTGATGCCCATTTAGTGTAAATGTCTATTCAGATGACTCTAGCTTATAAGAAGTCCTGTCACCGTTCTATACCTCCTCTGTATACTGTCTATCCAGTAGCTCTCTGAAGGCGTGGAGACCGGTGGTCGATGAGATTCCGATCGTTGCATCGTGGCCAGGGGTGACTAGGAAACCCCGTTTGGCCAATTCATCGGCCACTTTGTTTCCTTCTATGCAAAGGTGGGCGGGTATCCATACTAGCTGAAGTTTGTTACTTCTGGCTAATTCGGCCAGGATCTCCTTGCACTCCAAAACATCCCAGTTACTTTATGGACCTTGTAGTTTAGTCTCAGGTTCTCCAGGGCACAGGTCCGGAAAGCGCACACCTCGGCCCGGAAAACGGTTACGTGAGGACCCAAGAAAACTGATAGTTCCAGCTTCCCGCCTTGGACCCGTCTGCGAACGGAAGTGGTCCGGAGTTCTTATGCTCCCGGTCTGTCCTCTTAGGGGCCGTGTCCTTGGGCTCTGTACTCTGTGAGGTTGTGGATAGAACTTTAGTCCTTTTCTTCGTAGAACCTACACTCTTCTCCCTCTACTAATCTGTATATACTTTTCAAGGTTTTCTTTCAACCGGCAGTGTCCTGATAGGATTCTTGTTGTTTTTTGCGTAAAGGAGGGGACATCTTGCTTCGGGGGCCCGTACCCCGGAAGTACCGAATTCTTACCGACTAAAACCCTTCCCCGTAAGGTTGGTTCTCCTTCATTCAGAGGAAGCCCCTCTGCACTGCGGTCATTAGTGTCATATTGTGTCCTCACATCTAGTCATCAGTCCGGGATATTCTATGGAATTAAGTAGCCTGATTTAGGGCATCTTCTAATTTCCTCGGGTGTAGTTTTATCGTCCTCAAGGTGTGTCGTCCGACGACGTATGTCGTGCATTGACACAGCACATGCACGGGTGACTCTTCTTCCAAGCCGCAATCCGTGCATGTGGGCTGATCTACCAGGCCCATTGTGCAGAGATGTTTGTTGCATGGGGCGTGTCCCGTCAGGAATGCAACAAGATTCCTTATTTCTAGTCTGCTGAAGGTTAGTAGATTCTTCACTCGTTGCTGCTGGAGGTATTAGTTGCTTGTAGTGCGACCTCTGATGGGCACGGTGCTCTGCCTCGAGCCATTTTTAGCTATTCCAAACACTAAAAGATCAGAAAAGATCAGACTAAATCTACTCGACGGAGCAAGAAGAGCAGATCATTTTATAAGTGGTTTACAAATCTGAAACCACAGTTCTTTATAGTTCGGAGTTTTCGATTACCTAGATAAAATTAAAGTTAACGAATTCAAAAATGTCAACAGCTTCATAAGATCCTGTCGTCTTACGGTCTCCAACCTCTCTATATGGGGTTTGATGACTCGCAAACCATAGGAACACCAGAATCAACTTCTTATTGTCAATATTCAATCTTGTGTTAGCTAACAAACAAATAATTTACCACAAGGTTGAAGTAATTATGATATTCAACTCATTTCAACAAGTACTCACAATTCTTCTGAAGATTTTGGTATACATTAGAGACTAGAAATTCGTTTGAAAGAATTTGAAATGTATCACGACTAAGTCTGAAATGCATTTTGAATTCTTTTTCGTTATACATGGATATGACCTAAAATATTGGTATAGAGACAGTTCAAAGAAACATTTTTGTTATTGTTTCATGCAATACTTTTACTTCAAAATAATTTTTAATACAATTTCTATTAGTTAAAATGGCTTCTAAGATCTTCAATTCGTCTATTTCTTCATCTTCAGATGAACTAGAAGAGAATGTATCAACTGTTGCAAGGCAAAAAATATTTTTGATATTTTTATTTGTGTACATTTTTGAAAATTTTCTAGGATATGTTGTCTGTGTCGGAAAGTGTTTGTTTGCAGTCATTTTTCTTTGCTAATCTAAGCTACTACTATCTGCTTTGTGATGACATTAACTGATTTGATCAGCTTGCTCTATGCATTAGCAAGGACACAAATGAACAAACCTATAGACTCTCTCCTTCATAATTCGAGCACATGTACAACATGCTAGTATTTTTGTTTGAAATTCTGTCGCGAGTGTTCCCAGGTTCAAATTAATTCTTCCCCCTCGGTCCTTTCTTCCCACCTATAGACTCTCTCCTTCATAATTCGAGCACATGTACAACATGCTAGTATTTTTGTTTGAAATTCTGTCGCGAGTGTTCCCAGGTTCAAATTAATTCTTCCCCCTCGGTCCTTTCATCCCACCTATAGACTCTCTCCTTCATAATTCGAGCACATGTACAACATGCTAGTATTTTTGTTTGAAATTCTGTCGCGAGTGTTCCCAGGTTCAAATTAATTCTTCCCCCTCGGTCCTTTCTTCCCACCTACAGACTCTCTCCTTCATAATTCGAGCACATGTACAACATGCTAGTATTTTTGTTTGAAATTCTGTCGCGAGTGTTCCCAGGTTCAAATTAATTCTTCCCCCTCGGTCCTTTCTTCCCATCAGTATTCTGAGTTTATTTTCATTAAAGTTGATGCAGTTATTACCTCTTTTTTGGTTGTAGTTCCTTAAAAGTACCTGTGCTTACCTCATCCCATGTAGACTTATCCGGTGACTTATCCTGTGGTGGGATCTTTTGTTGTCTATTCTTTTTCAAGTTCTTCCAGTATTGTGCTAGCGCTTATCCCGCAGAAGTGTTCAGGTCTCATAAATGGTGATTCGCCCCTTTTTTTGCGAGATATTTAGTCTTTAGTTTTCGTTACTCTCCACCCTGGTGTGTCCCAGTACCCATAGTAGGGTGACTGCGTTGTTCTTGCCTAGTTCATTTAATTTTTCTACGCATTCCCAGACCATCTTGGAGCTGATTATAAGAATATGAGGGATTCGATAATGATAGCACTCTTCCTCAACTTGTATCTCGATTCATTATTTCAATTCTTAATGCATTTCGTTCGCTGAATGAATGCAACTTCCTATGAATTGAAGTGAACATCCCAATTTATAAAATTGCAATTGTCTTCCTTGTTCTTTGTAAGCGTATCCAAATAATAGTCTCAATTCAAGACCCTGCGACGATTTCCACGTTTCCAGATGTTTAATCAAGTTCCTGCTTTATAATTTCACATAAACAGCAACGAAGGTTTGTTTATAATCGCACGTATTAGACGGGTAATTATATCCTGCCAGAGCGTAACTAGCAGGATCCTGTTATAACAACGAACAAGTGATGATTACTTCAATAAGTAGTAAGGGGAAGTACTTGTCCAACATGTTCACCGGAACCCTTTACAAGAGGATCGCGTAATCAGACTGTAAAGGATAGGGCACTGCTATTTCCTCTAGGCTTTCTTAATCTGCTCGTTTGAAGTATACAATGTATTATGAATACACTAAAAGCGTTCACAACACACTAATCAGTACGAAATAATCACCCAAGTAGCCATCATCAGAGTAAACTAAATAATTAATCGAAATGAACCTGGAATGTAGGTTGAAATTCCAAATTCCTCTCCTTCAGCTTTTTGAAGAAGTCGTGATTAGAAGATGTAGAATTACCAACTGATATTCCAACATTCAATTTAACAACCTCAATGGAATATTCTACGAATAGCATTCCTTTTCCTGGTCACTATAAATAGGAAATGATCACCCTTATCTTCTAAAGATACTGTTAAAGTACTCAGGACCTTTGGGCAACCAAGTAGCCATCATCGGAGTAAGCGGATGATGGTACATTTCATACCGCTTTCTCATCTAGAGCCCCTATACAATCCAATAAAGCCAGAGGAGCGAGGCAAATACAGATCGACGCAATCAATCTGCCAAAGATTTTGAAATGGGGATCTGATAATCTAGTAGAGGTAAAGACAACCAAACCTCAAATTTGCATCTTTTCCAGAAAAGCGCATCCCACAATTCATAATATGATGATGTTAGGTACAACTATTCCTATGAAATCTTCCATAACCATGCTCGAGATTGCCACCCTCTTATGGGAAGATTAGGTCCATTGCGAAAACCGCTTCACAAAAACTTGCCAAGAGCTACTCTACATCCCAGCAGCTCCTCATAATCTACAAAGCACAAATTCGTCCTGTCCTGGAGTACTTTTCACATGTTTGGAGTTCGATTCCCAAACATACGCTAAATCCTTTGGATCCTATCCAAAAGAGAGTTATTCGTCTGATTGATGTTGTCACACTTACGAATTCATTGACCCCTCTAGAACATCGTGCTGATGCTGATTTGTCACTATTATTCTTCTTTATATGCGCAATATGTTCTTTATAACGAGTTAACATGTTCCTTCTAGTTTGACTCACATATTCGATAAGCATTCTAGAGCACGTACTGTGTTCTAAAAGTGATAAACTTCTTAGTTGGTGTGGCCTAAATTTTAGATATATGCTGCTAATGCTGATTTTTCACTATTATTCTCCTTGATATGGGCAAAATGTTCTTCACGACTTGAAATTTCTTCGTCCAATTTAACCGACATAGCATTTTGAACAAGACAATCAATTTTGCAAATCCCAGATTTACCGAAAACAGAAATTTTATCAAAGGTATTGGCTGAACGGTTTTTCAGCTTGTTGTTGCATCTGCATTGTTCAAAATGCTATGTTGGTCAAACTAGAAGGAACATTTGAACTCGTTATGAAAAAGATTTTGCCCATATAAAGAAGAATAATAGCATTATCAGAACATGTTTTAAAAACACACCATTTCTCAAGAAAGTTTGTCACTTTTAAAACACAGTACAGACAAATATATAGGTAATTTAGAAGGGATGGAAATATATAAGCGAAAAAGGAATTGCATGTAGATTTGTCTCCAACTGAGGCCAACCCCTTGTTTGCATTATCAACCCCAAATAGTATTTAAATAGGTACATTTTGTAGATAAAACATCTTTAGTACTTCAATAGTATTTTTAGAAGATAAGGGTCATTATTTCGTACTTATTAATTGGCACTTTATCTTGAGTTTGAAAACTGCATGATTTCTCGAATATTTGTTAGAAGATGAAGATTGTGTTCAAGTTCAGGCCATAGCTAAAGGAACAAATACAAATAATTAGCATAACCACCACCACTAAGCGTATTTCTTATTATAACAATACATTAATTTGCTTTTCTTTGGTATCTACGAGGACAAGGTTCTCTATATGATGGTAGATGAATAATTTCAATCAATATTTCAGAATATTGTTGATTCTTATTCAATAGAAAATGTTTATTATTCGTCAGCTATCTAGAAAATATTATATTGTTTCAAAATTTCATGTCATTCTAAGGATGCAGATGACATAACGGAATAGATAATCAAATCTTCAGTATAAACTCATTATCTGTCTAGTTCTCACTGTGCTGCATATACCAATTTCCGATAGGCCTGTTCAAAACTTCTATCGACGATTTTTGGCATTGTAACCTCAATTGGACTACCACAACGTCCGGCGTTCTTTGTGGTCATACCACCACAATGAAAATCACTAAACCACTTGTGAATCATTCCAATCGATGGTGAAGAGTCCCCGTAATATTTAACAAGCGATGCTTTGGTTGGCGTGATGTTTTTTCACCGCAAGAAATAATGTTGAATCAAGACGCAATTCACTTTTTTCCAAAAATCTTCAAGGTTGCTTGTTTTCGAAGGGTGTCAAATTAGAACTAAATGACATATCAGTCTGAAAATTTAATTGCATTCTAATTAAAGATGGTACATCACAAATGTCCTATGGGGTTTTCGATTGTGGCGCCATCTGTTTTATTTTTCAGGGATTCTTCACCTTGTATGTGTATATGTATGTTTAGCTTCCTTGTTAGGCAAACTTCTACAAATTGGTTAGCACATATTTGCTGTCAACTGGCTTAGTACCAGGTCATTGAATGAAAAAAACGTGATTTATATTTTATAGTCATTCGTTTTCAAATCTATTGGAATCGTCACCAGATGTACCGGGATATCAAAAATTATCTTGGTCAAGGGTGGTTGTGGAATCTAAAACGTGTGTCTTACTTTACGTTTGGAATAATTATATCACTGTCACACTGACATCATCAATAACCTACAAATTTCGTACCTATTTATTTCAGTTGTAAAACAATAATGAACTACAAATTAAAAATTATCTTGGTCAAGGCTGGTTGTGGAATGTAAAACGTGTGTCTTACTTTAAATTTTTGAATATGTTTTGTTGTGTCAGAATCTGTTAAGTCATTGCGCTGAAATTTTCTAATCCAGTTTTAGAATCATGCCTCTTTCCACACAGCATAAAATTTTCATGATTGAAGCCTATTTTCGAACGGGTGCGCTAGTTAATGGAAATTGGCAATACAGTCAACGTTTGTGTTTGGACAATTTTCGAGAGCACTTTCCAAACTTGGCAATATTACCGGACAATTTTTCTGCGTGCCTTACAAATTGTGTTGAAGTGTTTCGCGAAACTGGTTGTGTGACTCATAAAAAAGGTGCTGGTAGACCAAGAGTTCGTACAGAATAAGTTGTCAATGACGTTCGTCAACGTATGGAAGAGGAGCCTGCAAAACCTTTGAAACGTCTTTCTCAGGAAATTGGACTTTCTTGAAGATTTTAAAGAAAGACTTGAACATGCATCCATATAAGATGCAAGCACATCAAGCTCTTCTGCCCGCAGACCACCCCAGACGCCTTGCTTACTGCCATTGGTTTGTCAATAATTTAATGAATGACGATCTTCTGGACTCAACTTTTTTTTCTGGCGAAGCGTTGTTCCACCTTTCGGGATACATCAATCTCAAAATATGCGAATGTAGAGCAATGATAACCCTCATGTTTTTACTGAATCGCCACTACACTACATGCTCAAAAAATCGGTGTTTGGATGGCAGTTTCTCGCAGAAAAATAATTGGGCCAATTTTTTTCGATTTCTAGTCAACGCAAAAAGGTACAGACACAACTTTAGGCTGAATTTGTGCAACAGTTAAACGATGATGAACTTCGGTACGGTTATTTCCAGCATGACGGTGCAACAGCACATACTACACGAGAAAATACTGCTTTTCTCCTCGAGTTTTTTGATGACCGGCTGATAAGTTTGCATACAGAAGTTGAGTTTCCTCCGAGATCACCTTGTTTGACAATTATGGACTATTTTATATTTCCTTACTTAAAAAACAAGATTTTCGCAACTCAGTTAAATAATTTGTAAGAACTTCAACAAAGAATAGTTCAGCAATGTGCAACCATAACGCCAGAAATGCTGCAAAACGGTTTTCACAGCATGAGGATGCGCGTCAACTTGTGCATCGAACAAAACGGGGGACATTTTCAACAATTACTGTAATTTAGTTTTTCTTGTTACTAAAACCGTTATTTCATGATTTGTAGTTCATTATTGTTTTACAACTGAAATAAATAGGTATGAAATTTGTAGGTTATTGATGATGTCAGTGTGACAGTGACATAATTATTTCAAACGTAAAGTAAGACACACGTTTTAGATTCCACAACCACCCTTGACCAAGATAATTTTTGATATCCCGGTATATGCTCAGTATGTTTTATATCTTGAACTTCATTAGTGATTCCTTCTACTGAATGTATTAATTTAACTGGGTTATTGAGACTATTAAATAAAAAGATTAATATCACTTGCGGTTACACAACACCCCATATCCTACCTCGCAAGCTGCCACTGGTTCGCAACTCTTAGTATTTTCACTCTACCGATGACAAAGCCATATAAAATAATACAAAACATTCATAATAAAATTCCCCTCATTTCCAAATCGTTGAAATTTTTATTTGAAATAAACTTATAATTTCAAGCAGATATGAATACATGTGATCCTTAATGCGGACCTGTCCTATTTCAGTACTCACTTCCCTTTATTGATATCGTCGACAGTTGTCTATAATATAGTTTCAATATTGAAGTGTGGAAAAGCATCAGATTATGCTGGTGTGGTACAGAGGACGTGCCACCGTAACGATCGTCCGAAGCAGTAGTGGTGGCATCTGCAGGGATCGTCTTGTGTTTATAGCTTGTCGGACACGGTATTAACACATCTAATATCAGCCAGGACGAGACATTATCCAGATATGAATGACGTGACCGTCTCTAGGTTTGACCGCATAAGGCCGATACGACTCCTATCACAGCGACATTTTCCACTTCCGCTCATTTACCTCGACCCTACGTGCTCGCCAAATCGTATACGGATATACAGAGTTTCCTAAAAGATCGTCTCTGAGAGATATCCATCAATCAGAATAGATGAAATTTCACTGATCAAATATTGCCCCAGCATAAAAAGTTGTAAATGAAATTTGTCCTCTTGAACTTGATTCAATGTATACATCTGGATTATCAAGTTCATAATTTTTAGTGAAGCATATCTACTTGACTACCGTCCATTGGAATTGAACAGCAATGCAATTCTACGCAAAGAAACTAACTGCCAAATACTTTGGCATTAACCTGGATACCAAACTCTAAAGTAATGGAGAATGTAATGGATTTGTCTAATACCCAGAGAGTTCCAAAATCGTGAATGACCGGCAATCTGGTTTTCGCCAGCAGAGATTAACAGGAGACCTGCTTGCCTACGTAACCCACGTAAGGCATACATCTATTGGAAAATATTGGGAATCTCTAGCTATACCATATCTCCAAAACATTTGACAGAGTTTGGCACCAAAGCCTTCTTGGGAAACTTCTGTCATATGGTTAGCCGCTTTCACTTCATGTGGTGGTTGCTAGAGTCTCCTCTGATACGATGGCAATTAATGCTGGTGTTCCACAGAGACCTATCTTGGCACCAACTTTGTTTGAACTACGTATCTACGAAAAGTGACCTCTTCTTGCGCACATGATGATACACTTAATACCGCTTCTTCATCCAAGTCAGAGGAGCAAGACAGAGAAGGGTCGATGCAATGAATGAAGTGGAGTTTAATGCGACCAAAACTCAAGCTTGTATTTTCTCCAGGAAGACGAATCCCACAATCCCTGATAAGATGATGTCAAGTACAACTATTCCTATGAAGTCTTCCATATTCATGCTTGGAATCACCACCAACAGCACCCTCCAATGGAATGATCATATAAGGTCCATTGCGAACACTGCTCCACGAAAACTTGATTTTCTATGCTGGGCCAAAAGCTAATTTACATCCCAGCAGTTCCTCTGGATCTACCAAGCACGGATTCGACCTGTCCTGGAGTATTGTTCACATGTTTTAAGCTCAGATTTTATTCAGAAGAGAGCTATCCGTCAAATTGGTGATTGCTCCCACTTACGGATTCGTTGCTTCATTAAAACGTCATAGAAACGTGGGCGATCTCTCGTTTTCCTATAGACATGTTCGGTGTTCATCAGAAATCTCTTCGGTTATTCGACCACGAGACATTCCAGATAGGCGGACTAGATGAGCTCAAACTAGTCATCTCTTCTTTGCCCTCTATAGGACAAGGCCTGAACGCTTTGTGCAGAACTCTTCATCAAGAAGAGGGCTTGGGGAAAGACAGATAAAACAAATATTGGAAATAAACAGAGCTTTAACTCTTTCTTATGAAAAATTAAATGTTGCACCTGTTTCAGAGGTGTCCTCAAGTGATTTTCAAAACATTTTTACCACTCGTAAATAAGCTATGTACAATAATATCATGACTGAATGCAGTGCTGGATTATAGCATAAGCTTGACTAAGCTATAGCTTAGGGCCCCGACATTTTGGGGGCCCCGCGAAAATTGAAAAAATTAAAAATTAAAAAACTAATAATGACATTTTTTCTGGGAAAAAATAACGAAGTAAAGAAATTATTGGAATATAAAAGTTTGCGTATGCCTAACGACTGGTAATATCTAAAAGTAGTCAAAGAATTAGTTGATTTTGTATTAAAGGCGAATAATTCGCGCTTATAACTACTCTTCATCTTGGAAGTGCAGTGCAGTGGCAAATTAAAACGCATTAAAAACCCTTTGAGGACAAATATGCGACAGGATAGGTTAGACTCGCAGGCACTACTGTGCATGGAAGCTGATGTATTGCGTCGAATCAGCTTTGATAAGCGGATAAAAGATTTTGCGGCTAGAAAGTGCAGGAAAGGATTGTTTTAAATCAGTTAGATATAAGCGAATCATTCAGCGGATAAGTTTCCAAAAGTGCAATTGTAAAAGTGATTAATGTAGTTACGCATTGTATATTATGTCAAATTAAGAAGACGTACTAATAGTGTAAATATTCATTTATGTACTTATTTTCCTGGCAATAACCTTCTCCACGATTTAAAGCATTATATTACTCTACAAATTATTTTATTCTATGAATAAAGAGTAATTTAAAAGAAGGGGAGGAGGGGCCCCCAAAATCTGTTGTGCTTAGGGCCCCTCATAGTGTTAATCCGGCCCTGACTGAATGAAGTGCGTTGCAAAATGACTAAGAGAATACTTCCTAATAGAATAATTATGTTGGTCATTACCGCGTTTTGTGACGTACTACGGACATCGGCTGTCCCTGTGAAAGATCACATAGTAACAACAATAACAAGAAGATTCTCGTAGTGGTGGTCTCGAAATGGATTTAAAGTATTCTGTATTACAAGTCCCAATAATTCACTCACCAGCAAAGACATGAACAATTTTTCTAAACGCAACATGTTAAGTATCTTGTATCCTCATCCAGTGTTGATAATTCGAAACCATCATTTTATCCATTCGGATAACACTTTCAAATGTATATGGAATAAGTGGCTAAATTCAAAACCCAATCAAATTATGCATTATTCCAACTCTTGATCATTGCTAATGATGAAGCAAATAAGTTTAATGAACCTGGAGTATATAAATTGATGTGTTCAGAGTGTGATAACTTTAACATCGGTTGATCTAGTCGTAATATGGAAATTAGATATAAGGAACATTTTTGATCTCTTAGACTTAATAAAACAGATTCATCTTTCTCTAACCATATTTCAGAAAGAGGGAACACTTTCCAACTTTAGATGAAGTTAAAATTTTACAAAACCATAGTCAGGGCTACCAATCACCAGGTACATCATATCCGGGTTCAGCATCTTCAAAAATCCCCGAGTGACAAATTTGGGACCGTTTCCAATAAAATTTCTGTAAATTCCCTTAGACCGACGTTGGCCTAATTTTTTGGTTTATTTCCTCGCCTAATAATCCTCTTGTGCCTTTCTAGTACACCTCCGTATTAAAATGTCCTTATCACAATATTAACTCTACCTCATTACACAATTTGAATTATACTTTTCTAACAGTGTATTTCCCCAACCGGAATTCCAGTTGTCTTATATTAAATTCATAGTTTCATACATTAGTATCGTTTGAAGATGACACACTATAGTCACGATTTATTTCTATAATATATGTGGTAAAATTTGTATTAAACCGTCGTTCATCAGATGACAGTGATTTGTTGGTATGGGTTATGTAAGTTTCCATTCCTACTCGAGATTTCTGTAGCACAATGCGCTGGGTCATCAGATTCAAAACACACGCTTCTCCAAGGAAACTCGCAGAAAAACATGCGAAGACCAACCAAGTCGTCTGATTTGTTATGCCAAACTGTGAGTGGAGGTGTTGGATTGATTCGTGGAGACAGGTCGTAGTGATCAGTAAATGGTCAGAGTTGCCCAATGGTGCACGAATTGTTACTTCATAGGGATCTGGATTGTTAGTGAGGAATAAGTCAAGCGTATTGGCATAATGATAGTTGTTATCAGTTTTGTCTTCCAAATGAAAGTGTTCAAAAGTCAACATCCATTGTTCTCAAATAAAAAAAGTTGTTTGCTCCAAATGATAGTAAGCTGGTTCACTTTTTGATACTAAGAGCGCCATCTAATAGGTTTCGTGAGCACTTATCGAGCAACCCTCGTATTATTGAAAATGCTATTTTCTTTAATATTACTGCTTCCAAAGTGTTCAGTATGGAGCAATAGTTTCATGGAAATTAGGAAAGAAGTTTGAATTGAATGAAAACTTTTTTCATAATTCTGTTTTAGATTGGCAACTTTCATTCTGAAATGGGTTAAAACTCAAAAACAGATAACATTAAACATCGTCTACCTACAGCATTCCGTTCGAATTCAAATACAATAGAATACTCGTATTCCAGAATTAACCTGATTCACAACAAGTAAATGTGAAATTGTTCTTACGAGTACCGGGGGTAATTCTGATTCTTCATTACGAATTCAACATCGTATGTTTCGTTACTGAGCTCTCATGTAGGGGCTCGAGAGCATAAGTAAAGGCGAAGGCCTCAGCTTGTCACCCTGCGTCATTTGTCTTGTTTGAGAACTTGAACTAAGCGAAGTCGTGAACGTTGAAATCCCCCCATGATGATATTTTTAGCTGCTGGATAGTTCTTCTGAAAGAAGTCAAGTTTCAGAGGAAGAAATTCACATATTTCACCATGAGCTGGTACATTTGGTGATAAATGAAAACCATCGTTCACCAGATCACGGTGATTTGTTGGGGGTATGGCGTATGTACAATTCCATTCCTAGCATGATAATATCCGAGACATCTGTGACACATTGCGTTGGGTGATCAGATTCAAAACATACGCTCCTCCAAGAAAACTCGTAGAAAAATAAGCGAAGACCAGCCCAGTCGGCTGAGTTGTAATGCCAAACTGGGCGTGGATATGTTGAGTTGATTTGTGGAGAGATCTGGGGACAGGTCGTAGTGATGAGTGAATAGTAAAAGTTTCCCAATGGTGCACGAACCCTTACTTCATAGGGATCTGGATTGTTAGTGAGAAATGAGTCAAGCTTGGCATAATGATAGTTGTTGTCAGAGATCCGTGATGGTTCATTAATTAACTGCTCCAGACCATAGGTAATAGCGAAGGCCTCAGCCTGTCGCCCTGCGTCATCGGTTTTATTTGAGAATTTGAACCAAGCGCAGCTGTGGACGTTGAAATCTCCCTTGATGATAATTTCAGCTGCTGGATAGTTCTGCTGAATGAGGTCAAGTTTCAGAGAAAAATATTCACAGAGTTCACCGTGAGCTGGTTCATTTGGTAATAAATAAAGTCAACAGAGAAATTTTGTCTATTTGTGACTATCAACCTTGAACCACATTATTTCGAATTCTTGAGGTTCTAGATTCTCCACTCGGTGGTATGAGAGACAATTTCTAGAATAGAGACTGATACCTCCTTAGTCCGTCCTCACCAGTGGCGGCTCCTCGAAGGAGGATCATTCTCCATTTTATTTCCTGTTTCTCTGATAATTTTTTCAATTTTACAATTAATTCCCCGTTCTCAGTAGTTATTTTTAATCTGGCAACAGTGCCCTGAGGCTAGACTCTCTATATATCTCAAACGCTGAGCATGTGTTGTTCAACACAGTTGCCGTTTTACCGACTAGTCCAATTGCTAAATACCGTAGAACATATCTAAAAAGGCAACACTCTCAGTAGGCTAGCCTGCCGCCCTCCTCAAGTTCACTACGGTCAACAAGAACTCTTTGACGGTCGGTGGTACGAAATACGACACATGCGTGTTGCGTCGTTGCTTGTTATGTTTAGCGGGTATAATTGTTAATTGCCAGGCGAAGTAAGGTTAGATCAGAATTTGTCTGTTCGGTAAATTATTAGAATTTAAAATGAGTGCTAGAGATTTAGTTGCTGACTTTTTAGAAAGTCCATTTAGTGGATTAACATTTGACAAGAAAGTGTTTTTTAAAAATAAACGGCCTTCACCGGATTTGAAAGGATTAATGATGTCAGGTAAGTATCAGAATCGATCATTTAATACTGACAATTAGGAAAAATATTTATGGTTAACGGGATCTGAGATACACAATGAATTATATTGCTGGTATTGCTTGTTATTTACAACTTCATGTTGGGGCACTTGGGTTATAATGATTTGAAAAATTTAGATCCTGGTCTAGACAGACATGAAAAATCGCATGAACATATTACATCGAGTATTAAGTTTAAATTAACCGGTAAACAAAATATTACATGTTAATACAATGTTAGTTTAATATCTATTGAAAAAGATTTAGTAAAACACTTAAAACAAAATGATGATGATCTTATGATAATATCATTTTTCGCAAACTAAAGAGCGTAGAATTCCGTTAATACATAAAAAAAGTTAATAAAATTAATGAAAAAAAAGAAAATATGGAAAAAATATTAAAAACAAAAAAAAAAACGAACAAAAAAAATTTTATGCCAAGAGAAACTCTATAACTCCACGTTGGTTCTTGCTGGGCAACAATTAATTTTGTCACTGAAGTAGCTGATACGGTCGCTGCACAAAGGTTAAATTAATTGGCTGAATAGAGTATATTTTTACAAAAACGTTTTATGTTCAGCCTCCTCTCTTAAAAAGTTCACGAGCCGCCACTGGTCCTCACACAGACGTGACTGGATTGTTAGTAATTAACTGCTCGAGACTATAACTATACTTAACGATGCAGGATGGTTGTGGAGTTTCCTTAGAGTTCTGACGACATTCAGCTAGTCGAAACAGCTGTCAATACTTAGAAGTTTATTTACATCATTTTGGGATTTGTTGTACTTGTTAGACATCCACATATTCTTTCTAATTCACTATCTGTGGAAATATTGACTAGGGAAGTAAAATCATTCAAAGTTCCCACGATTTGTCCCTAATATATGTGATAAAAAACAAAATAGAAGTGTTTAATTTTTTTATTTTATTATATCAAAATCCCAATGCTTATCTCTACTCATCACCACTGACTGACCCTATAGGATGTCCTCTTGTGTTAGCAAAATAAGAAAAAACTCAACATTTCCTGCATGTCATGTCAAAAATCAAATTCACAGCAGTCGTGAAAATGTAATTGCATATAAATGCGATCCTCATTGCTGGTTATTGAGTTATTACAAACATTATAACCTTTCGATTATAACAATGTGATCAACACAACAGACAGGTCGGTAGTTTTTGTAGTTATTATAATTATTGAACACTCCATGATAGTTCGCAAGAAGCTATCCAAGTGTTTAGAGGGTGAAAGGTCGCTTTAGATGAGGGGATCCTCTCAACTAGAATATAGAGTTTATGGCTCGTGTGTCATCTTCGTACAATAGCTGGTATGCGCCCGGTGTTGATAATAGTGTTTACAGCGTGTATGCTGTTAACTCAAACAATTACCATCGCTTAGGCTTTCGATATTTCACCGCTATATCGGCAATTATAGTTCCGCAAATAGTTCCTCCAATCTTACAACCACTTCGCAACAGTTGCACCACTTGAGCTATGCCCATTGTTAGCGCCATTATAGACAGTCAAACTGTCTAACAATCTTAATATTTATATCTACGTTCTTATTACCACTTCACAACTACGTTATTAGCTTTGAATTTAATTTCGTGAAACTGTCTCGCATTATATCAGAACTTTAGCTTAATACCAATGATAATGACTTATAAATTACAACTTAAATCCAAGAGACGTGTTTCAACACATTGAAGGATGAGTTATTGTGAATGAAAGATATATTTTATCGTAAATAATACATTATACAGGCTGGTTTTCGAGATACTAGATGTCAAAGTTTTTAATTAATTACTCAAAAACCTTCTGGCCTATTTTGATAAAACTTGGCAAGGTTAATTGCGGCAATAAGGGTCTTCTTTTAATGTAATTATAATGAAATTAATAATTCCAGTGGCTTCCCCGAGGGTAATCTAATTGATATTAGGACAAATCATTGTACGCCATTGTTTTTTCGTATGTTTATTTTTGTAGATTAAGCAACTTTAAATACAGTTTTATGTAAGAGAAAAACGTTTATTTCAACAAAAATACGAGTTTTAATCCATTTTGCGATGCGTTTATGCGTAGTCTGCGGAATCGTCAATGATTTGTCCTAATATCAATTAGATTGCTCCCTGGAACGTCACTGAAATTGATAATTCTCAAACATTTTATCAAAAGTAGCCAAAAGGTTTTTGAGTAGGTACCAATTAATAAAAAACTGAATTTTCCCAAAAACTTTGACACCCTGTATCTCAAAAACGAAGCCAGTTAGGACACATGCTTATAAGGAAACAAATCTTATTTTCACCTAAGAAACCGATCCTAAGCTTTTGGCGGCTTGACCCTAGGCTTAACACCTTGTATATAAATTCTTGGGAAATAGGACACACTAACACATATGCTTATTATATACGTCTTTACGTAAGTTTCTTCCTCATGACCATCATCAGAAGACATGTCTTTAACGGGATTTCTTAAAACTAATTGGATCAAGCACAAAGCGTCATTATAGCACTAATTTCAACTAAAGATGCTCACGTCGCCGAAACTAACAAAAACCAGAATGATCGAAATTGCCACACTTTAATGTTTTAAGTACCTATATGAATATGTATCAAGAAGCCACTGCATAGCAATCTGCTTCTAATATTCGAAGTCATTTCATGCAATGTTTGAATAAGACTGAATCCAAACTATAACACGCTCAAGTATCCACTTTTGAACCAGATGTTAAAGATTTATGAAGTAATATGAAATATTGTTATTAAATCATTCTACCTAAAATATACTTTTAACATTATAAGGACCCAGTTTTGCCTTTGCGACTGCCGACTCGTGCGCCAGTGCGTTATCCTAGTGGAAGAGCACTTTTTTCTTTGCCAAATGCGGCCGCTTTTGCTTCAAATTGGCGTCAAATCGATCCAACAGCTCTGCATAATATACGCCGGTGATCGTTTAGCCCTTTTCAAGGTAATTGATAAGGACGATACCGAATACATTCTAAAATACTATCGCCATGACTTTGTTGGCCGATAAATCCACTTTGGCCTTTTTCGGCTTTGATTCGCCAGGACAAATCCACGGTTTTCACTGTTGATTGGTCTCTGGTGTGTCGTGATGGATCCATGTTTCGAAACGGCGCAAAAAGTTCCTCTTATCGCGCTTGGACATCGCCAAACACTCCTTTGAAGTTGTCACACGGTCGCGCTAGTAGAAGATGCAAGCTTGAGTGTTTGTTGCATCAAACTCTACTGAATCATCAGATCCCCATCAATTGCGTCAACCTGTCTCTATCTCGCTCCTCTGGCTCCATTAGATGGTATAGGGGCTCTAAATGAGAAAGCGGTATGAAGTGTACATAGTTGGTGCCAAGACAGAACCCTGTGGTACACCAGCGTTGATGGCCATTATATCGAAGGATTCTCCATCAACCACCACATGGAATGATATATCTGAGAGAAAACTATTATTAGTTTTAAATCGACGACCCAAGAACAGATTTCATTGAAACATCGTTCACCAGATGACGGTGATTTGTGAATATGGGGTATGTAAGATTCCATTCCTAGTCTGATAATATCCGAGATGTCTGAGGCACATTGCGTTGGATCATCAGATTCAAAACATATGCTTCTCCAAGGAAACTTGGAGAAAAACATGCGAAGACCAACGTAGTCGACGAAGTTGTAATGTCAAACTGTGCGTGGATGTGTTGGATTGATTCGTGGAACATCACTTCATAGGGATCTGGATTGTTAGGATGAGGAAGAAGTGAATCGTATTGGCATAATGATAGTTTTTATCAGGGATCGGTGATGGTTCATTAATTAACTGCTCGAGAGCATAGGTACTGGCGAAGGCCTTAGCCTGTCGCCCCGCGTGATCCGTCTTGTTTGAGAACTTGAGCAGAGTTGTGAAAATTGAAATCACCCATGATGATAATTTTAGCTGCTGAATGAGGTCAAGTTTCAGAGAAAGATATTCAAACAGTTCACTATTATAAGCTGATTCATTTGATGACGAATAAAGACATCAGAGAAATTTTGTTGATGATCAAGTTGAAGCATCGAATTATTGATGGTATGAGATATCATTTCTAGAATAGAGACAGATACCTCCTTTAAATCTGAAACGGGTGTGGAGCAGGTGTCCTGGGCAGAGAATATGGGTCGTGTTGGTTTATGGATTGACCTGCGTCTCAGTTAAGGCCAGTAGATCTGACTCGACTGTCTGCAGGTGGTGATGAACATCGTTTATATTTTTGCTAAGACCTCGGATGTTACAGAGGTCTATCTTCAAGTTCATATTTTCCTTCCGAAGTATTTTACTCTAGGAGGCTTCATCATTAGCATCTCATGAAAAACCCGGAATGGATAAAATGTCGGTTTTGGGTAGGGAAACAGGAAAATTGGTATGAGGGTGAGACCGTAAGCATTGACCAAATACTCAAACATGGGGTTGTCCATTTCGCGGCATTTTTGTCCAGGGGGTAGAGTTTCACCGGGCGATTAGAAAACACCTTACCACTTATGGTAGATATTATAGGTTCTAGGTAATTTCTTCTGTTTGTAATTATCAAGTTCAAACCACATTACATCTTGTGGTTCTAGATTGTTGTATGTCCCATTTTCAACACATTGGAGTAGCAACGGTTATGTACTCAACAATGCAGGATAGTTTAGGAGTTTCCTCAGAGTTCTAACAACATTCAGCTAATCGAAACAGCTGTCAATACTTAAAAACTTCATTTACATCATTTTGTGATTATTTGTACGTGTTAGATATTTGTTATATTTCCTTATATATCTGTGGGAATATCACCTAGGGAAGTAAAATCATTCATAGTTCCAACATTGTGCGTTGTACTCAATCCAACTATTGGTACTTTTAGCCAGATTGTACTGTGTAGGAATAAACAATCCCCGTACAAAGAACATTAAAAAGCGTATTTTCAAGTTCATAACATGGAGATTAAAGTATACGGCAAACGTTTTCCACGACAATGTGATGAGCTTAAAAGTCGTCAATTCTTGTTAAGATAATCATGAAAAAATCACATTAAAACTTAACGAACAGCATTAAAAGGGGGAACGCTGCTGCATGGTACATGTTTTATTTTTTATTGAAATTGGTTTGCAGGATAGGGCGTAGAAATGTAACGGGCCGTTTGTCCGCTGCTAATTAAACTATATTGTATTGTGGTGAGTTTCTAACAAGTAAATATGTTTAATATGCGCATCATCCTAGCCAGCAGCTTCACGTTGCACAAGTCGATTACAGTTTGAACTTTTCTTTTATTTAGGAAGTAAGTATTGCCATATTTTGTTCACTACAGCATATAATACCATAGGTGGTAAGATTTTTTCTCTTCGCCCAGTGTAACATCACTCGACAAAGATGCTGCGAAATGGGCAACCCCATGTCCCCAAACCGACATTTCATTCATGCCATCTAGAGTAAAATACTTCGGAAGAAAAATTCTTCTCCACACGGATTTCCAGGCGAGGGGTACTCGAACATCCGTCATCGAGTTTTCTCTCAGATTGATCAATCCATGTGGTAGTTAAAGGAGTATCCTCCGATACAATGGCTATCGACGCTGGTATTCGCACCAACTCTGTTCTTTATCATCGATCTATTGGAAGTGACCTTTAATCAAGACGCGAAATTCACTTTTTTACATGTTTATAATAATCTTCCAGGCTGCGATGGGTGTCGAAACAGAACTGAATGACATATCAGTCTGAAAATTACACACATTCTAGTTAAAGATGGTACATCACAAATGTCAAATGTGATTATCGATTGTGGTGCCATCTGTTTTATTTTTCAGGGATATCACTTTGCCCTTGTAAATAAATTTTCAAGCCTCACTCTATTTGCTCTAAAATAGCTATAACTTTGCAGAGTTGCATTTCTCCAAAAAATTATGAGGGTGAAAAGTTGCATTATGTACTTAAATCCTGTGTCTCAACTCTTTAGCACCACCAAATGATCGATAGGCGTTAAAATATGTAACTCGAAAACTGCTTAAGGTACTGTCTTCGTTCGACCGCTATGTAAAAATGTGCCGCATGAGCCGACAGGGCGAATAGACTTTCTTCGGTATGCTCAATCCGTCTTTCGCATAAGCTGATACAAAGCGCGACCAGCAGTCTGTTTAGTTGCACGATACAATCGACCAGATAGTTAGCGTACCGAACAGTGCTCGAAACAAAGCGAATAGCTTCGAGTATTTCGAAGGACTGCTATGCTCAATAACTCCTAAACGGCTTAAGGTACGACATTGAATTTTTATGCCAGTAAATTTCGCATATCTAGTTTGTGTCAAAGATTCAAGTGTTTTATCAATATGTACTATTGTTCATTTCAGTTTGAAACCGGTTGGTAATGAACTATTTCTAGGTTTCTCATTATCCCTGCTATCTGTGTAGAATCAATGATAGGCAGGCAACTAGCGAAATAAATTATGTAAAATTAGCATCATCATCCGGTCGGGTTATTTATTCGTCGTTTCTGCCCATAGTAATATGATGTAATGCCGGAATTTCAATATAAATCCGAGGGAGTTTAAAAAGTAAATTGGAAGCCCGTCGATCGCTGGTCGTGGTGGTAATATGAGTTAGAGTTCTGGAACAGCTATCCATTTTGATATAGTTGCTGTGAGAGATGGAATAATAACTCACGCCAATTGCAAACGCCATTTACTTTATTTATGTAGTGTGATTCATCATACACTTTGATTAGTTTATGGCTTTTATGGCGCGGAATGTGAACCTCCGGCCGAGCTGAGAGTACGTTGATGCACTGGCTTCTACCACAGGCCGATGCACCGTTAATTTCTGCCCTCAACCGTCGTCAGCGTTGCACGTTGAGGAGATCTATTGGTTTTCCTATACAGGGTCTTCATGTAAAACAGGCAATCAAAACAGCAAAATATCCATCTTGTTAATCTACAAAAGCTCATAAATCTGCAGTTCCTAAACATCAATAACTAATACAATCAGAACTAGCACTTCCACACATAAATGTATTCATTTATTCTATATTGAGACCTCTTGTGGGTAATTTAGAAAGTTTCAACCTAAAACTCTCAAATTTTTAAATAAAGTTTATATAACCTGGTGTGAAAGTTCTATTTCTACCAGTGGCGGCTCCTCGAAGGAGGCTAAGGAGGCTCAGCCTCCTCACCAATTTATCTTAATGATCATTCTCCATTTTATTTCCTGTTTCTCTGATAATTTTTAAAATTTTACACTTAATTCCCCGTTCTCAGTAGTTATTTTTAATCTGGCAACAGTGCCCTGAGGCTAGACTCTCTATATATCTCAAACGCTGAGCATGTGTTGTTGAACGCAGTTGCCGTTTTTCCGACCAGTCCGAACGCCAACTGGGTAAATCAGCGAAAACGGCAACATCCTCTGGAGGCTAGCCTGAGGCAGCCGCTAGCAATCTATGACATACGAGACGTGCGTTATGCCGACTGCTGAGTAGGACAGTCAGTGCTTGTTTGTTTATGTGTTGTCACGCCAAGTAAGGTTAGATTGTTCGATTGTTGTCTGTTGTAAATTTAAAATGAGTGTTAGTGAGTTAGTTGCTGCTTTTTTGAAAATCCATTTAGTGAATTAACATATGATAAAAGTGTTTCTTTCAAATAAACGGCCTTTACCGGATTTGAAAGGATTCCTAATGTCAGGTAACTATCAAAATCGATCATTGTTAATACTAATAGTAATATTGACAAGACGAAGTTTTAAAAAAATCATTGATTTCCCTGTAATGCTCCAACTCGATGGAATTTTACATCACGTGCAGTATTTACCATCCATAAAAATAAAGACAAATTAATTGAAACATTTGATTTTGTATTTAACAGTGATGACTTTTCAACAGATCAGGTTTCATTAAATGCTGCTGTTGGTTTAAAATCTTATTTAGAAAATGAAGTTTTTTCTTGATAATTTTAAATTAATATTTGAACAAACTGATCTTATTTTTCAAATTTTACTACATAAATTCACTGATGTAATTTATTCAAGAGATCGTTTGAAACATCTCATCAAATTTCAAGTTTCCGTAATACAGAATTTCATTTTAATATTTTATTTGAAAATTTTTCAACTGATGAGGCTCCTCCCGCGAAAAGGAGGAAAACATATAATTTGGTAGACAAGAAACTACATTAAGTATAAACAACTTTTTTATGAAATTTTAGATACTATTAAAGGTCAAATTGAGATTCGATTTTCCGATTTACATGAATTGAAGTTTTTTGACTTCACGAATAGAAGATTTTTCGAATCTTCTTCAAAAGAGTTCCCTAATACACTTTAAGATAACTAAAATATAAATTTTTTGATAAAATAGCACGGCACAATAAATTATGCGTTATATACTCGGATAAAGATATTTTAGGCCAGTATGACAGTCACGCCGATATGATAAAATATATGATAGACAAAGATTTGCAACAAGTTTTATAAACTACTTTGTTTGACAGTCACCATTTCTGTCACGTCGGCATCGGTGGAGAGATCATTTTCTACTCTCAAACGAATTAAAACTTACATGCCAAATACAATGGGCCAAAATCGTTTATACAATGTTAGTTTGATATCTATTGAAACATATTTAGTAAAACACTTAAAACAAAATGATACATTTTTTGATAATATTATTGATCATTTTTCGCAAACTAAAGACCGTAGAATTCCGTTAATATATAAAAAAAATAATAGAATTAATAAAAAAAAACAAAATATGAAAAATTCCAAAAAAAAGAAAAAATATTAAAAATCCAAAAAAATAAAAGACAAAAAACGAAAAAAAAATTTTTTTGCCAATAGAAACTCTATACCTCCACGTTGGTTCTTGCTGGGTAACAATTAATTTTGTCACTGAAGTAGCTGGTACGGTCGCTGTGCAAAGGTTAAAAGGCTGTGAATAGAGTATATTCTTACAAAAACGTTTTATGTCCAGCCTCCTCTCTCAAAAATTCACGAGCCGCCACTGATTTGTACTATACCCTGTTCACGATAAGAAACAAATAGGGCAAGGTGAAATATCCTTTGTAACGCCAAAATATAACGCCCTAAATGTTGGGCACAAAATTGTAAGGGTTACGCTTTGCTCTTACTAAGGATAAACTAAAAAGCTCTATTTTATCACTTAGTTGCCGACAGCTTCAGTGGAGATGGTCGTAGGTTATATTTTAGATATTATATATAAAATTCTCGGGAAATAGGTCACAATAACACTTTGTTTTAAATATTCGTCTTTACGTACGTTTCGGTCTCACGACCATCATCAGAAGACTCACTATGTCTAAAAAGGGGGTTTATTAACTAATTATAGCACAAGCGTCCAAATCGCACAATTTAACTTCAATCAAAAGACCCACGCCGTCGAAACGAACAGAACTACGAATAATCGAAATTGTATCGTCAGAATTAAAATTTCGATTATTCGTAGTTCTGTTCGTTTCGAAGGCGTGGGCTCTTTTGATTGAAGTTAAATTGTGCGATTTGGACGCTTGTGCTATAATTAGTTAATAAACCCCCTTTTTAGACATAGTGAGTCTTCTGATGATGGTCGTGAGACCGAAACGTACGTAAAGACGAATATTTAAAACAAAGTGTTATTGTGACCTATTTCCCGAGAATTTTATATATAATTCATACTGGGTCAAGAATCTTATTATTTTAGATATTAAAAATTCGGGCGCCAGAGTATTGTAACCAACCAATGAATTCGTATAAAACTAGGGGATGCAAATACTCAAGTCCCCAGGTTAGATTACCCTGAAAGAAAGAAAATAAAAGACTTGTACCCAGAATGATTGAAATTTACTTAACACACTAATATTGATACGATTTTTAACAGGTCTTATACAAATGAGGTATGAAGCGAATGATAAAAATATATGGATGAAATTAGTTACTTTAAATCATTTAAACAAGTGAACAGTTGATTGAATTTACATAATATACAATCCTCAATGATTATTAAAAATTGATACACAAACACAATCGATAATCTGACCTGGTGAAAGTTGATGTTATTATTTGCTTGGTGATGATTTATTACTTCTTCATGTAGGGGTCCCTGTCACTATTATGATACCGTTTCCACGATTGCACAGCACAGATAAATCAGTGACTCCTAGTGATCTTTCCACAGTAGATGCAAGTCAATCCCTCAACACACTTCTTGTTGAATTTCCACAACATAAACACAAAATAAGAGGAAGAAGAAGCAACAGATAGAAGTGGAAGTACAACCCTGAAATCACGATATTTTCAAACTCTATTGTTCTATTGTCGTCAGCAGACAGACATGAACAAAATACAAACAATTGTTAACAAATTAGAACTAGCCTATGTTCTGCCAGATTCACCTATGAATGCAAATTAATTCCTGAAGTCAGTGAATAAATCAAATGGAATTACAAAGATATTTACCTCTAACACGATAGGGTTTTTTCCTTCCAAAAGACAACTTTACTATCGTTCCCAACTAATCACATCGAAACTAGGCTCTGATCCCCGAAGGCACATTAATTACCCTATTAATCACAATGATTCCAATCCAAATCGGTAATGTTGTTTTGATATTTTTGTTTTCAACGGGAGAAATATTCCCATAATTTGGTTCCAAACACGCTTGGTATCACCTCCCTGTTGAATAACCTAGAAATCGACTTTCCACTCGAACGAATTTTACAGAAGTGTCCCATTTTCTCGCATTTCCGGCACTCTCGTTGTCTCACAAAGCACCCTCGAAATAGAAGCGGTAACTAACACCGAACAACCATGATCCTTAGAATGTAGGTACGGTCCATGACTTTCAGAATATACCGAATATACGGTCTAGCATAGCTGACGTCACAGCAGTTAACCGATTGCCCTACAGCGGCCATTTCTAGCCGTAAAGTGGAATTTACACGTTACACCTTGAAAACTGAAACAAGAAATGATTTATTAGGTCAAAACGTATTCTCTTGATCGATCCCTTCCAATTTCGGCAATCCTTCAAAATAGGCGATTGTTTCAGGGATGACCTCTTCCAAATTTGGACTATGGTGGATGACGAACCAATTCGTAGCGCAATTCATGCAATTTTGTCAGGTTATCAATATGGACGATACCGTCTGTGAAAACAGAACTGAATGAAAATTTTAGTGCATTCTAGTTAAAGATGGTACATCACAAATGTCACATAAGATTTTCGATTGTGGCGCCATCTGTTTTATTTTTACACCTTGCTCTAGTAGTTAGCGTGGTCAAATCATTTGAACATTTTCGTTAACCCAGGAATATTTTACTTTAATAGTTGGCTACACTTTCTAAGGTTCCGGATATATTAGTCGATTGAAGACCTGGTTTCGACTTTTCGTGATTTTTATACTAATAGTCGCTTTTTATTAATTAATTTTGGCAGTTTGTAAAAAAACTGTTCCATGGAAGACAGTTTCAAATTATTCATTTTGGTTTTTGTTACTTTATTCTCACATTTCATTAAGATTTGGGAAATATCAATGTGCAAATCGCCATTGTTTTTGACAATAAAATTTTTTTAATGTCCTTCAGTTTTTCACAAACTTCACTCATATTTTGCACAGTTGAACACAAAATCTCTTCGTCTTGGTCACTTTCACATTCTTCAACTGCAATAGGGTCGGTTTTGCTTTCTTTGTCAGTTATTTTCTGAATTATTTCCTGCAAATCAAAATCTGGGTTCTATGTTAAAATTTCTGAATCGATTAGGAGATTTATTTTCCCAGATGTAGATTTCTTGGCATATTTTTTAAGAGAGAGGACAACAAACTGAATTGAATTTCATCTTCTTAAAGAGCCTCTTCTTCTTGGATCGTTTCCATAAATCCATAAACATTTTTTTATAGTCACAGATGGAAAATTTTTCCTCGCTGCTACTTCCTTTCTTCCCTTTTTCCTTCTCTTTCAAAATTATCTTTGGTGTGCGTAAAAGCCAAAACCGTTCTTATCAAAAATTATCTATATTCCATTAGAAAAGTTTTGTATTATCCCTTGATCCAGTGATTGGCAATGAGACGTAGTTTTGGGAGGTAGAAAAACAATTCGAGCATTTCCAATTCTATTTTTGGGTGGGAAGTAGCGTTATCTCAGAATAGAAGAACTTTTCTACCCAGGTTTTTCATTTTTTTGTCAAAATAATCTTGAGTCAAACACCCAGTCTTCCTAAACTGCCCTGGAAAAGATCAGGTTGGCAAAACGTAGACATTTAATCAGTTATACGTTCGAGCCATTCAAATATCCGTGCAGATGTCTAATTTGTAATAGTTACCATACATAATTTCGTGATGCTTTCGTGTATTTCAGTTTAAGATGAGAACTTGATAAATTAATTAAGTTATAAGTGGGTACATAAAGATGTTATTTCTAGATAAAGTCGATGTTCAGCTAAATTGGGAAGGTTTTAAGGGCGATAGATTAAGCGAAAGATATAACACACTGTACCGAGGGGCTATCAACTAAGAGTAATCTTCTTAAGGGTGTAAATTAGGTTCTCCTCACCGCCAGAGGTGGTTAGAACGAATAGTGTAAACAGCAAATCATCTCAGAGCATACAGATATATCCGACTCGACATCGACTAAACCAATAAGTTATTATAACGGTGGTCTACTCTAACTTAGCCCACTAAATCTCCATAGCCTCTCGGAAATCTCCCAACGCTTGGAAAACACATGAGCACGTTTCAGATGTGTCTCCCTTCTTATAACTATAAACTAAAACTTACCGCTCGATTATAATTTTCCTAATTACCTTACATCATATCACATTTGGAGATATAACTGTAAATATCATTTCTCAGTTTTTCTCTTATCTAACAAAAGGGTTTAATCGATCCCTTGCTTCGAGTTTACCTCTAGAAGAAGAACATAAAAGTTATACCTATCAGTGAGTCAATCCACCTGATCCCTAACACACATAGAGAGATCATTATTGAAATAGGAAACCCAATATACATAATGAAAATGTTTAATAATGGCACTTCGGTGTTGAAACTATAGTAACGCTTACATGTTATTAATAAAAGTGATATAAAACAAAATATTTGTTCTCACATTCAATCATTAATAGTATATTATTCAACGAGCATATTATGGTGGCTATTATTCACGTGAATAATAGCCATAATATGCAAGTAGAATACTACTTTGTCAACGACTCATAAATAATACTTTGATACTAATAAACTTTGCTGTTGAAACAAGTCGAACCAACAAATTGTTGACGTTTCAAATTAAATTCGATCTGACTTGACGTTTCATAGCACGCTCTATTTTTATCGTATTTGTCTATACGTTTCTATCATGTTTGTCATTGATGGTAGTGAATAATGATTTCATTATTCACTAGTGATTAATGGATTGCATTATGCTTGAGGAAACACTGCATTATGCATATTTTATACAATAGTCGTGGACAAAATATGCATATTTTTAATATAATATATAATTAAACAAGAAATGATTTATTTGGTCAAAACATATTTTATTTCTCAACATAATCTCCTTGTACACTTCGCCCAACATTTGTCTAATTTTTCGATCGCTTCCAAATAATACCATTTCGGCAATCCTTTAAAATAGACCTTTGTTTCAGCAATGACCTCATCGTTGGAGCCAAATCTCTTTCCGCCGAGCCGTTTCTTCTAGTTTGGAAATAGATAAGAATCACAGGGTCAAATCTGGAGAATATGGTAGATGATGAACCAATTCGCAGCGCAATTCGCCGGTGATCGTTTTGCCCTTTTTAAGGTAATCGATATGTATTTTTTTGGCCAATAAACCCACTTTGGCCTTTTTCGGTTTCGATTCGCCAGGACAAGTCCACTGTTTTGACTGTTCTTTGGTCTCTGGTGTGTTCTGATGGATCCATGTTTCGTCCACGGTTACGAAACTGAGAGCAAATGATGGATGCAAAATGTTCCGTACCCGTTCGGTTGAGCTGCTCATATCATCAGCAAACTCGTGCACTTAAAATCAGTAAACTATTCGTGAATCTTTCCAATCGATGGTGAAGAGTCCCCACAATGTTTAACAAGCGATGCTTTGGCTTGCGTAATATTTTTCCATGCAAGTTATAATATTTAATCAAGACGCGAAATTCACTTTTTTCCATGTCTACAAACATCTTCAAGGTTGCTGGCTTTCGATGAGTGTCAAAACAGAACTGAATGACATTAATCTGAAATTTTGAACGCATTCTAGTTAAAGATGGAACATCACAATGTCTCATGGAATTTTTGATTGTGGCGTCATCTTTTTTTGCTCTGAAATAGCTATAACTTGGAAGAGTTGCATTTCTGCAAACAAATTTTGAGTGTGGAAAAGTTGCATTATAAACCCAAAAATCCATATGTACCATTTTTTTCCTATTTAGATACTATTTCATAAGTCTGAACAGCTTACTCAAAAACTCCTGTAATTTTTGAGTTATGCGTTTTGATTTGCAATACCTATTATCCAGAACCATTCAGAATACTACAGACCAAATTTCATGAAAATCAATTTACTGAAGAAAAATTCTCTACTTTCTGGATCAAATCAGATGAACCAGACTTCTGTTAACTTAATGATAAATTTAATTCTTTCTTATTAGTAACTGCTAATTGCAGACTTTGTCGCTTACTATCGAGTTTTCTCTCAGATAGATCACTCCATGTGGTAGTTGACGGAGTATCATCCGATACAATGACTATCAACGCTGGTGTTACACAGGGACAGGTCTTGGCATCAACTTTGTTTCTGATCCATATAAACCATCTGCTGGAATTCACCACCTGTCCATTCCAGAGCTTTGCTGATGATGGTACACTTCATACCGTTTTTTCATCTAGAGACCCTGTACCATTCAGTGAAGCCAGAGGAGCGAGACAGAGACCTGACAAAGATTTTGAAATGGGGATTTGATAAACTAGTAGAGTTTAATGCAACCAAAACTCAAGCTTGCGTCCTCTCCAGGAATCCCTAATATAATGATGTCAGATACAACTATTCCTGTGAAGTCTTCCATATCCATGCCCGGGATCTCTACCAACAGCATCCTCTCATGGGACGATCGTGTAAGGTCCATTGCGAAAACCGCTTCACTATAACTTGGTTTTATATCCCGTGCCAAGAGCTACTCTACATCCCAGCAGCTCCTTATAATCTACAAAGCACAGATTTTATCTGTCATGGAATAATGTTCACATGTTTGGAGTTCTACTCCCAATCATACGCTGAAGCTCTTGGATTCTATCCAGAAGCGAGCTATACGTTTGATTGATGATTCACAGTCTCTAGAACATCGTAGAAAAGTGGATGATCTCTTCCTTTTCTAGAGATATTTTCATGGTCGGTGTTCATCAGAAATTGAAATCACCAGATAGGTGGACTAGACGAGCTCAAACTAGTCACCCCTTCATTGTCAAGCTCGAGATCTGCAGAACTTCTTTCTACCAGACTTCATTTTTCCATCGAACAGCGAAGTTGTGGAACTCTTTGCCTAGTGAGGTCTTTCCCTATGCCTATAACCTCCAAACCTTCATGAAAAATTCGAATGCCTATCTTCTCTCCCAACATTCCACCGCTGGCTCACGATGTGTTTCGAACCTTATAGATTTCTCTCAGGTGTAGTCAAAATACAAAATTACAAAACAAAACGTAAGCAATCAACCGAGTCACCAATAGATGTTGTAGATGATTATTTATCTTTTGAGGAATATGAAGAAGTTTTAGATGTGTCCTGGATAGTTATAACTTTCGTGTTAAATCGCAGTCCATGTTAGTAAATGAACATTACGCAATGTAGGTTAGAAATTAGCTGATCGCTATCTAATATGGAATAATAGTAATATGAGATAGACGAGTGAGTTATAGAGGAACCGCAGCAGTAATAACGGCGCGGCTAATCCCAGGAGCAATTATAAGGCACAGGACTCACATCACTCGGTCTAACGAGACCATACGCCCTGCCTATATCCTATATCCCTCCCCCCACCCGTCTACATATTACCTGGACAATTGCTTACGTGCCGTTACGCGGTAATTGTCAACGAGGAAACCATATCGCATTCGATAGAATTTACTAGATGCAGTTATGGCGATTCCATCAAGGTCCCTTTGTTGGAATTATCGCCACTCATTCGATTCAGGGATGTGAAACACAACCGACGAAAGCTCAAATGAGTTCAAGAACCAATTTGCTCATTCTATAGTATGTTCACGTTAGGAGTAACTTGCATCTTTGTATGTTTCGACGGATTTTACTAAACTTTTTTTTGTTATGTTGGTATTCAAAATGTGCATTCAAATTGTGAGTAACTTCAGTTTTGGACTGTAATCATGGCCAGCTACGACCACTTTTACGGGCTTAAATGTCAAAAAGTATTATTGTTGAATTACGAGTATGGTCCTTGAATGTATAGATATGAAAATGATTTTAGTTTTATACGTATCCAAGATACCTGAAAAGGATAGCAGCCTTGTTTATAAAAGTTTATCAGTTGTTGACATTTCTACAGATGTCAGTTGTTTGTAATATTTTGTATCGTTAGTATCTAATATAACAAATAAAAATAAAATTGTTTTCAGTCGAGTGAACAGTTTTTTTAATCAATCACAAAGAAATCAAATTATTCATCAACGTAAAATCACATAATCACGAGGTTCTTCGAGAAATCACAAATTGCAAACAATTATCACGTATTTTTTTCAGAGAAAAACAGATGACGAATTCGTATTTAGGATAACTTAAAACCCACCTGTACCGATTTAAAGTGTTTTTTAATCCAGGATGTACAAGAAAAGAAAATTTACTTGTAATGATCATTCGGTTTTCTAGAATAAAATATTATGTGGTCTTATACAGTTTTTCATCAAGTAGTCATGTTTTCCATAAAACAATTATTTTCAGGTGAATAAATGGAAACACTCTTTTATTTGACCTAGGACGTTTTCACATTTTCCCCCAAAAGTTCATTTTCGTCATAATTAACAGTTAAACTCGTTAATCAAATTAAATGATAAATATACATTGAATATAAAATTTGTCCAAAATCTAGAAATGGCAATGATGTGAATTTACAGATGTCTAATTCAGGTTCACCCCAAGTGGTAAACTAACCACATTATATTATACTGCCAATTCAGAGGTTGAAGTCAATGTAACAATTGTTCTTTGGCAATCAAAATGCACTTACCCTGTTGATATAATATCACAATTCCGTCGCGAATCCCTTGTAGAAATAAGGTAGAGAATTTACCTCGAGTTCTACGTCGAATTAAATTATAGATGTTATGGAATTGTCACAAAATGATTCAAAGGGAACTAACACTTTCCGCGAAACGCGAAAGACGCGCACAAGTCCAGCACTGCTTTACCCCCAGGAATAATAGCCCTTGTTGCACAAATACTACGTTTAATTTTGCTACACAACTGAGTTCTAACTATGAGCCAATTCAATGCTCCAAACTACCGCTACGCAAGCTACCTACAGCTGCGGGCTTCTTTCATTTACAATACTACAAGCAAAATTTAACGTAGGTTGAATTTAAATAATTTCTTCGTTGATTTATATGAACACAAATTAGATGGACAGAACTTGATAAATTAATTTAACCTCAATCTGGTTAATTGAATTTAATCTGTTAATAAACAGGATAGATTTCGAAAAATTATGATCTTAGGAACAGAAATTAACCTGGATTGAGGTTCTGCTTGACTTGACTGGCAAATTACTTTATTACTTTATACAGACATTATCTCAATAACAATAAAAACAAAATTAAAATTATTTTAATTATTTTCAGTGTGGAATCTGTACAATTTATATGACTTGAATTAATGCAAACAATGGTTTATCCCTTTGGACATGAAGACTGGCTGGACCGAACGAGTAGGTCGTGAAGGACTCTCCTTTCTTCTAAAGGTAATTAGTTTCTATAAAACCATTGAAGCGGGGGTTACCCCACGTGCAAAGCTTAGAAAATATGTTTAATTTAGAATACCGGGGGCAGACCCCACCCATACGTTATTAAAACGACCTATAGGAATCTGTCTAGGCGCAAGAACCGGCCATGATGGCTCTTTTCAAGTCTACGTGCATTTATCCTAACAACTTAGGGTAACAGTATCACTGGCCCCGTGTTGTGCTTACGTTGCTGAGCATACTTTCTTGCTAACCTATAAGAATTACGAGAATGTCGCTAGGCGAACGTATGTTCTATCAAGATAATATAATTTATAAAAGTTTTCTCCGAATTAAATTGAATTATTCAAAGGACCCAAAAGTAATAATCTCGGATTATTACAAAGAGTAATTAGGTCCCATGATATCATATGGGTCAGTAGAATGGTGATCAAAGATTCTACTGTCTGGAATCATAAAGTTCCTAACAATCATACAAAGGCAAACGTGTTTCAATGACAGGGGGCAATGAAAACCAATAAAAAAAACTAATATGCACTGTACAATATTATAAATAGTGTTCATCGATAGTTTCTAGCAACCAACTCCACCTGTTCTGTTTTTCAGCTTCACCTCGTATGACTCGAATGGATGCTATGCTATAACACTTTATCAAGTACAGAACGAATTAACTGAGCGACTTAAATCAAACGGAATCGATCTAAATTTCAATGTAGAAGTTCGCGTAGTAAATATTTCTGTTCTTATTTGGTATTTAGGTAGCGCACAATGTCCCTGAAACACAGGGAGTTGGCGCTTGAAGCCGAGCTCGGGGTAAAACAAGCCATTTGAATGCATAGATGTCTGTCAGTCAGGGTGACATTACGGCGTAGTGGCAACCCTCCTTCGAATACGCCAATAAATTGTCATAAAACCGTCAGATCGGGTGATTTGACAGCTGGGGGGTAATTAAAGAGAGAATTTATGGGCACCTCGATACTCGCATCTAGATGTACATGCTCGCAGCCACTTTGAGGGGATCGCTTCGAGTTTTCCAGCCTGCGTTTGCTTCGTTCGTATGTAACGTGTAGATAACGTTCTATGCACAGATCATTATCTTAATGTGCTATTTTCTTTTTGTAATAGATGACGAAGGCGTAAATTTGAGATAATTTACCAGCCTTTTATATGCCAATGCGACTACAAATTCGCAAGGAAAAAGTTCAATAAAGTATGTAAACCCAGTTAAGCCAAACATAGTATTTCACTGGGAATGTTTCATTCAAGGGGGCTTAACCCTCTACAGTACAAGGCCTGTTCGCTGAGTATAAAAGTGAGTGTGGTGTTATCAACAAGAGGCTTAGATATGAGATAAAACTTCGACAGAATCGTTCAGTCGAAGTGGCGCATCCGCGTGGCAGGCGATAAATATTACAATTTAACTAAGTTTTATGTATTCCTTGTAGAAAATTATATGTTGCACCTGTTGCTAAGGTCTCCTCGTGTGATTGGACGGTATTTTTACCTGTATAAGAGTGTTATGACTGAATAAACTGCCAAATACGCACTATAATAGTATCATTACTTTCAAAATTTATAGAAAACCTACATTCACAGATACAACTATTGCCAATTCATCTTTTAGTTCTCCGTAGTCACAAATTAGCAGCATACAATTCTATCATACATAGAGCTTTCTCCTGAAAACCTGAATGAAGAATTGAACATAATCAAGGTTATAGCCATTAACAATGGTTTTCAACCTCAAATTTTGTCCATCCTCTTACAAAAAAATCTTATTCTTCATCGAAATAAGTTTCCCTCACATATTTTGGTACCGTAAGTGAAAGAATTGTAGGCATTTTATAGAAACATAATCTAAAAGTTAGCTTCAAACCTCAAAATAGATTGTCCTATTTTTTGTTCAATGTTAAAGATAAGGAAAATAAGTTTAATAAACCTGGAGTATATAAATTAACCTGTTGAGAGTGTGATAACTTTTACATCGGTAGATCTAGTCTTAAAATGGGAATTAGATATAAAGAACATTTTCGATCTTTTAGACTTAATAAAACAGATTCATCGTTCTGTAACCATATTTTAGAAACGGGCACACTTCCAAATTTAGATGAAGTAGAAATTTTACATAACGTGAGTAGAGGCTTTAAATTAAACACGCTAGAATCAATAGAAATATTCAAAGGTATTAAAAATAATGACTATACAATTTTAAACGATCATTTAGATTTGTAATACAGCATTCTGTTTGATGTCTTGATAACGTAAAATTTCCCATAATCCTCTTATGCCTTCCTAGTATACCTATGCATTAAAATTTCCTTATCACAATATTAACTCTACAGCAACCCCACTTCTTACCTGTACCTTATATTATACCATAAATAGCCAAGATTATGGCTATATTTTCATAAATTAGTATCATTTGAAGATGACACGCTAGTGACGAAAGTATAGTGATCTGTTTCTATAATATTAGTCCAGTAAATGATGCCCAAAATCGAGCTGACTAAAGAAAATTTTTTCTCATGAACCGATTTTGATCTGTGAGGGCCTATTCGATTCGTCTTGACACCTAGATCAAAGCTTACCACTTTGGTCCTTGACAAATTGTTTATTTTGACATTAAACAATAAATAGTAGCAAAAAAAATTTTTAAACGCATTTTCCATTGATTTCAGGCAGGTAAAGTGTATTTTTTTATTTATTAAACCGATAAACAAACAGTGTTTATTCAATGTTTACAACAATGTGTTTTGTTTTAAGCTATTGCATATAGCTTTTATCGCGGGCTTTGAGCGCGGCGACCGAATCAAGAAAAAAAAAACAAAAGACAAATACCGTAACGAAAATCTAAAAAAACAAATACCGTAACGAAATATCCTAAGACCCACCACTTCGCCTACCATGTAGCTCGGCCGAGCTTAAAATTGTCGAAATGTTAACTTTGAACCTTTTAAAAGGTAAAGGAAAACTGTTTTGAATTGGTTAATTTTCGATAAATCGAATGACGTTCACGTGAGAAGCGCGTAGCTCGCGAGTTAGAAACGTGCAAATTTACGGTACATAGAACGTCTTAACGAGGAAGGTTTCCGCTCCATGTCGTTAGTTTATGAACGGGGTCAACTAATTAGCATAGTCTCGGGCCCCAAAATGTCGATAAAATAGGAAAATTTAATTAAAACAGTTTGAGGTATTCTCAGCTGTCACCTACTAGCATCTGACATGCGACGTACGAAAGGGAATTTTCTAGCTACTTAAATATACCGAAAGCGGGTAAAAGCTAGTGGCCCATAGCCCAAAATACTTTATTACAACTGGCGCCGGCCGCACGGGGTTCGAGACGGCCCCAAATTAACATAATAGATCTAAAATGTATAAACTCTAACTTACGCGCAGCGAGCTCTTCGAGGATATGTCGGAATTATTACGTTCGTAGCTAATTACATAAGACGTCTGGCGTTCATGCAATTGTGTTTTTTTACAATTCGAACCTTCTAATTTCGATAGGCCACGTGAAAATCCCGGAGCCGGAAGCGCTATAGAGATCTGAACGTTAAAACTTTCGTATAAAATTGTGTTTACAAGTCAACTGACACTTGTCACCATAGATAACTCTGCTACCGGTAGTAGAGTTATCTATGCTTGTCACATAATACTCTTCATAGAGATCAAGATGATACTCTTTTTTACTCATAATTCGTGAAGATTTTGAAGGGGTAGTGGATGTTTTTCTGCCCAACTTTTTCCAGTGGCGTAGTGCTATGCAATAGCTTTAACACGGCAGTCCCCGAGTGCCACACGTTTCATTTTTTTTGTTTTTTTGCGGATGTGAAGAAAACCCTTTATGGGGAGGTTATGTGCCTTTCAGTACTCAAGGTCTACTGTGAGATTCACCATTCCAGGCATACTCACTAAAAACTACACCCCCTTTGTAGGCTTGTCTGGCTTGCCTTCGGTGACAACAACGGGCCTGCTGGCCCGTTGTTTTGTTCCTTTACGGTATCCACTCGAGTTTTTTGTACCTTGTACGAGTTTGTACAAGTCCTTTACTGGATGGGAACTGTATAATTCTGATTCGCAGCTAGGCTTTCCAAAAATTGACCGTCTTTTGCGATCCGGTACCTCGCACTGTTTCTGTATCCTTAACGCAAAATCTGCATGTCAGGTCGCCATTGTACAGTCCCATTTTGTTTAGGTGCCCTTTTACTGGCGCATGTCCAGTCATGAGCCCTGTTACGACTTTTATGTTTCCCCTATTTAGTGCTAATAGGTCTGTCGTTCTTTTGTTACACAGAGCTTCGATGTATTTCTTCCCATGTTCGTTTCCTGGGATTTTTTCCCAGTATTCTTTATGATTTTCCATGATCCAGTCTTCTACAGACCTTCGTGTTGTACGTTTCGGTACCCCCGTGGTTTGTTCTGGATCTGGAGCGTTCTCCGATCCTCTTTCTGCAAGTTCTTCGGCTTTTTCATTGCCTGTCGTTCCCTGATGTCCCGGTACCCTAATCAGCCTAACTTTAATTGACTATTCATTAATAAACAATTTCCTAGTTAACTAATTAACAAAAAAATATAAATTTTCTAAATATTCGACATTAGAGTCATTTTCGGATAATTAGGACCTGCTAAACATGAATATGATGTCCATTATTCAATTAGTTTAATGTCGAATATTTAGAAAATTTTATTTGTGTATTATCAAATAGTCAATAAACACATTGTTATAGACATTGAATAAACACTGTATATCGGTCAAATAAATAAAAAATACACTTTACCTGGTTAAAATCAATGGAAAATAGCGTTTAAGACTTTTTCTGTCACTATTTATTGTTTATTAACAAAATAAATAATTTGTCAAGGATCGAAAGTGGTAAGCTTCGATCTTGGTGTCAAAGATGGAATGAGCCCTCACAGATCAAACTCGGTCAATGAGAAAAAAATTTTGTTGTCAAGTCTCCCGTTTACTGGACTATATATGTGATAAAAAATAAAGTAAAAGTGTTTTATTTCATTGCATCAATTATATTTATAATTTCCAATAACATCTCGGCAAACAAATGCATCATTATTTCTAAGGAGATAGATCGTGATTCCAATCTGCGTATTAACTCAACATTAAACTCTATCCGGAAGAAATACTAAGTTTTAAAGGGCATTTCAAGCATAAACGGAGAAAAAACCTTTTCAAAAACACTCCTATTAGACCCACAGGTGAGATTAAGTTGAATTTATTCCTGAGACGGTCCATCAATTACGGTCCCTTTCTTTTTCATTGAACAGAACGACGGTAACGGTGCCTTTAGCCAACAATTTCAAAAGTAATAACAATCTATAGAAAGTGCTATTCTTAAAATACCGGCGCGTAATTGGTTGACTGGGAATGAGTCTCGAGGCGGAGGGTGCGAGAAGAAATTATGATACCAAGGAAATCACCAACGATGTGTGAAAAACCTCAAAGTTATTACGTTCATCTGGATATACTACGTTCGAGATGAAGTTACAAATCGTAACTAAAACTGCAGCATCTATTGGTGCAGGGTTGGATTATTTTTAATAGAGGCACTAAACTACCGGGATACCAACATTCTTCGCCTCAATTTTTTCTACTTACTGCTTACTATTCCTATACACTTTTCTATACGAAAGATGAAATGTCGGAGGTGGATCTTTTTAAATTGAGTGGAAAATTATGTTTTAATAAGGAAGTTTTCACGAATCCAGTTCAGATCAGGTCCAGTTTCCAGTTGGCTCTACTATTATTTCTTTATTATTATGCAAATGATAGTAACATCAAACTATCTGGAAATGACGTTTCCCTTCTCGAAACTGAAATTGCCTCTGCGCTCTGCTCAAATTATTGGACTTTTTTAACCAAAACTAATTGTAAGTTTTGGAATAGTAGACTTCCGCGGATAGCTAATCTTGAAAAATGTTGGCTTCAAGATGGATTCCGCGTCACTATAGCACGAATTAATGTCGACGTTTCGCCAACCATTACAGGTGGCATCTTCAGGGCAGGCTTGAGGCTTGAACTGAAACTGATTCTACTGGTTTCTGTAGCCGTATTTATTGTAGGAAAAAGTCCTTCACGCTACACAGTTCACCTTACCGCAAGAACAGGGAATTCTATAAACACCTTCTAAGTGAAGAGGAGGAAGGGGATCTATGATAGGTTTTTGAAACTGAAATACTTTTGGAACAGTGGACAACTGAGTAAAAATATTATGTTTTTTAACGATTTTGGAAATTCGATCTGTTATATTTTCAATATATGGAAGATAGGCAGTGGATAAACCAGGGGGGGGGGGGGGTGTTTGTGGCTCAGGTTGATTTGAAACTTTAGGCGAAGTGTATTTATTCATGGCTAATTGTAAGTTTTACATTACATATACCAAATATGTACTGTTAAGAATACTCTAATGAGTTTTAATTGCCCCACGTTGCGGTGACAATTGTTAACTCTTATGAGTTTTATTGATTATTGATTATTATGTTTGAATTTTTAATTTTACTTTAATTTTATTCCGGCTAGCTTTCTTTATTTCTTTTTGTTTTGATTTGATTTTAATTTTGTTTGAATTGAAAATGTTCTTTTTATATATTCTATGGAATTAAACACAATATTTTTGTTGGAATGTGAAAAGTTCTATATTTAAAATTAATGATTCTATGTTTTATGTTGTACAATTCTATGCTTAACCTCCAAAACTGGTTAATATTACTTATTATTTATAAGCAACAATCTTACTTTCAGATATACAAATGATGATACAATGATGATATTATAAACAAACTTACTTTTAAGTTATATCCAATTATATGATGGAAAATGTAGGCAATGTTCAGTTGATTTTATCTTCTTGATGATTTGATTTAATTATTCACTTTAAAACGCAATTACTCTGCTTTGAAACATTCACAAACACAGGTAAACTACGTTGTTATTTCTTTTGAAATTCAGGAACTGTTGATGATAAATTGTTAACTTGTTTTATTCTTCCAAGATATAAAACATATAAAACTTCTTCAATTATATTTTGGAACTTTATCGAAGACTGGATACTATACGATGCTATTTATTAGCTGTGGTTATTATAACCTTACTTTGTTATGAAGATTCAAGAACACTACTTGATTCGTAGAAATATTTTACTAGCTTCGGTTACTTTAACTTATCGAAGCTACTGAGACTACTTGAGTTCTTCGATGTTATTCAAAAACTAAGGTTATGGAAATATGCTTGAGCTGCAGAAGATGCTTGGATCTTAGATGTTATTGCAAGACTGAACTAGCTTCCTTCCTGTTTCCTTTTATAGGGCCTCCAAAAGGACGCCAGTTGATGTCATAATTGAAATGTTTTCTTTGCTTATCAAGGATGCTTTGGTCATTGTTGAAAACTGACATAACTTTCAATTGTCTCGACCAATCAGAATAGAGTATTCTATAAATCTTGAATTATTGAAGATTTTCAAATTATTCAAAGTGATTATGCTTTCTGCTATCTAAATTAATATTGCCTACATTTTCCCACACATTTTGGTATAAGATAACCTATGATTAGGTTAATATTAACTTGATTATTCCAATATTTATATCAAATTTGACATTTGCCATTTCTTAAATCTAATACATAATATAAATTATCAATAACATTATAGAACTCAAATTTCCTAATTCTACTTAAATCTATAACATATTTTAATAGTTTGTGCTATCTTATGATAGTCTGGGAATCATTTCCATTTTGATTTCTTCTTTCGTATTACTGTACAGGGTGTCCCATTTTGGGTACTTTTGCGGGGTATCTCCTTTATTTTTAAAGATAGAGAGTTGCGGTTTTCGCGACACTGTGCTACTTTTTCGTGAAACTCAAGATGCCGCCAACATAATTTTCATAGCCCTTTTAGTTTTTAAGATACAGGGCATTTCTGAAAATGTTGCATTTTGTGACCCCCCTCGTATCTCCGTTATCCTTCAACTTATCGAAAAGGTAAAATAACATACTAATAGATTTTTTTCCGTAGAATGCAGCGATGTAGGTAACTATTGTTACATATTTACTGTTTTTTAGTTATAAAGTAAACTTATGTTTTTTTAAATGGAACACCCTGTATATTTATAGACTATAAAATTTGTCTTTTTTTTACATTTTCAAAAATATATGATAGTATAAACTTTTTTTCAGAAACACGCAAATAATTGACAATTTTCAGAAATTAAATACATATTTTAATAGTAGGCTATGGATAACAATAATAAACAAGTGCAAGTTACATATTACTAACAAATAATTGGATACCTTGTATATAGGTATCTATTTAAAAAAATTCCCATAGATCTTTTTTCTAACAGTAAGTTTGTAACAACAGTTTTGTGGCGTAAAGTGACAATAAAATAAAAACACAAAAAAATAACATTATTAAAAAAAATTAAATGTGATGTTCAAATTGACTACCATTTTCTCTAATGCAAAATTGGCACATCTTTGTGATTCTTTGAATAGCGTTCAAAAGAACCATTGTTCTCATTCGCAGATTTCGAAAAGCTAAATGAATTGCCTCTCGAAGTTCTGCAATGCCGTCATATCGAGTTTTGTATACTTCATTTTTTATATAGCCCCATAAAAAAAATCTAAAATTGAGAGATCTGGTGATCGTGGAGGCCATCTATCAGGTCCGTTGGTACCTATCCATCTTTGAGGAAAGTTATTATTAAGAAAGGCCCTTAAGAGCCTAGAGTTATGACTTGGGGCACCATCTTGCTGTAGGTAAACAGCATTATACTGGGCTAATGGAATGTTTTCGAGCAGTTCTAGAATAACTTCCTCAAAAATATCTAGGTATCTACGTGCTGTAAGACCTCGTTCAAAAATCCTATAAACTATATGTCTACCCAAAATAAAACAAGAAACCCCAACTCCAAAGCGTCCTTGTTGTGCCCTTTCAAACATTAAATGCTGATTTTCACTATGCCAGTTCCTGGTATTGTGACGATTGAAAATGCCAGCACTTGAAATAAAGCATTCGTCTGACCAGATAACAAGTCTGCCAAATAAATCGTTAGCATCGATTTGTTGCAAATACCACTGGCAAAACAGTGCCCGGCGCTCAGCATCACCAGGATGCAAATGTTGCAGTATATTAAATTTGTATGGATGATACTTATATTTCTTCAAGATCCTCTGAGCGTTAGTTTTTGGCACACCAATTTCCTTCTCAATTTTTCTACATGAGGACGAAGGTGTTGCTTCTATATATCCTAAAGTATCTATCTCTTTTCTTTTCCTGTTCTCTTTGTTGTATGTTTTAGGGCGCGGGTGAACAAATGATCCGTGCTCAACTAAATTTGCTTTTGAACGGGCAAATATCCCAAAAAACGGTTGCCTTCTTTCTGGATATCTAACAAGCAAAAATTAAAATGATAATAGAGATTTTCATAGCCATAATAGCTTACTCACCTTTGGAAATATAATTCCGAAGCTTCTTCAGAATTTTCATTACTCTGTATAAAACATACCATCATATCATATTTCTCATAATTTTCGTAAACTGCCATTATTCAAAAAAATTGATAAATATCTATTGAATAATGATACCAAAAGAACGAAAATAAACAGCTTAAATGCGATAGAGATTTGACGTTTATTTCTGTTTCTTGTCATAAACAATATCAATGGCCTACTATTAAAATATGTATTTAATTTCTGAAAATTGTCAATTATTTGCGTGTTTCTGAAAAAAAATTTATACTATCATATATTTTTGAAAATGTGAAAAAAAGACAAATTTTATAGTCTATAAATATACAGGGTGTTCCATTTAAAAAAAATTTACTTTATAACTAAAAAACAGTAAATATGTAACAAAAGTTATCTACACCACTGCATTCTACGGAAAAAATCTATTAGTTTGTTATTTTACCTTTTCGATAAGTTGAAGGATAACGGAGATACGAGGGGGGTCACAAAATGCAACATTTTCAGAAATGCCCTGTATCTCAAAAACTAAAAGGGCTATGAAAATTCTGTTGACGGCATCTTGAGTTTTACGAAAAAGTAGCACAGTGTCGCGAAAACTGCAACTCTCTATCTTTAAAAATAAAGGAGATAACCTACAAAAGTACCTAAAATGGGACACCCTGTACGTTTATCCACTTTCACTGTTTTCTTGTTTACACTTCTTATTCTATTTACATTATGGTTTATTTTGTTCTACATTGTTTAATACCTTATACTATCTACAATTTAACTTTTAATAATGTTTTTAATTCCATATTTTATATATTTTATTATTCTTTTCTGATTTTTAATGTTCGGTAAGTTCAATTTTTCTTATTTTATGTTGTTTAGGAAATGAAATCATAACAGTACATTATACATTATGTAGTTATGTATATATGTATTTTCTTTATTCATTTCTCGAACTGAGCATGTATTTTTGTAACATATCCAGTAGCGTGGACTTTTCGAAAACGTGAACGCCACTCCAGTTGTAATTAGTTCACGTTAGCGACACTCTACTGTAACTTTAACTATAAAAAGGAAATTACACCACCCTTGGTGAATTTAAAATTAATTACCTAGTATACTGTAATGTCTTATAAACTATTCTATTCAATTGTCAGAAATTGCAGAAGCCGGATATAGTTTTAGACACATAGGTTTTGGTAAATTCAGCGGCAGATATGTAATCCTGGCACTACATCCAATATAGGAATGAAGGTATCGTTTAGAATGTTTAGGTAAGTCGTTCTCGGAGAATTACAATATTCAGGATATACGTGCTTGCAGCGTTAAAGTATCTGAAGCACTAGAGAAACAATTAAAACAATTGAATTTCTCCAATACGAATACCAATCAGAATTCATGACCCCAGTAAAATTGAATTGCTTCTGTTTCTCTATCTATAAACTGAACGTTCGTATACATTATTCTATCCAGATATATATATTTATAGATACATAGAATACAATTTTCTGAATTATGAAGATAACTTAGATGATTTAACATGGGATTATACAGATGAAATATTGAACCATAGGCGGGATTCGAACCCACATTTCTAGATGTCTACTTAAGCGTGTTTACCAATTACATTTCTTTGGTGCCATCAGAGTCTTATATTTTGGTAAATATAAACCTCTCAAAGGATAGTAGATCATTGAAAACACAATGCGATTCGATGCTCCGCTATAGATCAATTATTATTCACGCACATGCATCTAAAGTTCAATCGTTTTTGAATTGAGGAGTGTTGGTTTGAGTATTACTATGATTAGCAATTACTCTGACAGTACTCATTCAATGCCACCCTCCAGCTTCTTAAATATTCTAATAGAACTGACTGCATACGTCGCCGAAACGAACAGAAACACGAACAATAAAAATTATAGCACAATTAATGTTTTACGTAAATAAATTAAGAATCTGCTGCTAAGCAATATTCTTATAAGCTCTATAAACATATCGAACCACAGTCTAATACGACTAAGGAGCTGAACTAAAAACATAACGTTCGAGGGTTCACTTTCGAACCAGATGTTGGTGATTTATGTGGTAATAGAAAAGTGTTGTCACTTCAATTTACTTGTGAAATAGAAGTGAACGAAAACATGAATTTCCTAGATATGAACATTAGGCATGATGCAGATGGAAAAATAAAAACTTGATCTCAACGTTGTCTTCACTTCAATTCCTTTGTACCAACAAGTTATAAAAAAGTGTTATAAACAGCCTCGCACGGTTAAATTGTCCCACCCAGAGGACCGTCCCGAAAATTCAAAAATTGTTCCTGATGCACTTGAAATGAATGGCTGCCCAAAAACATTCTTCAATCCCATCATTAAAGAAAGAATAAACAAAATCTATAATGGAACGTCATACATAAATAAAATAAACGGTTATTTAGATAATTTTATAACATTACCATACATTCCGGAGACCTCAGAGAAAATTAAGAAATGTTTAAGAACGTATGATATAAATGTTGGGCATAAATGTACAAACTGTGTTAGGAAATATTTTACAAATCTAAAACTTTCAATACCTGAAGATAAACAAACCCTCACAGTATACAAATTAAATTGTTTAGATTGCGATGGGACTTATACAGGAATCTCTGAACAATATTTACAAAAAAGAACGTATTGTCATAAGTATAGTACAAGAAACAAAAATTTAGAAAATTTCACCGCCATTGCTTTGATTATAACCATCAATTCTATTGCAAAAATGTTAATATTTTATCTAAGGAAACCAATTATTATAAAAGATCTATTCTGGAAATGATTCACATAAAGCGTGACTCCAAGTCTGTGAATCATAGAACAGATATTCAATCATTAGGTAAGTCAGATTTATACCAATTTAATTAATTAAAATCCTTGCAAATTCCTACATGCGTCTTTATAATGTTAAAAGTATATTTTAGGTAGAATGCTCAAAAACAATTAGTTTTACTAAGCTCTGACAACCTTTTTCTATTACCTCATAAATCTTCAACATCTGATTCGAAAGTGGATCCTCCAACGTTATAGTTTTAGTTCAGTCTTTAGTCTTATTACAGACTGTGATTCGATATGTTTATAGCTTATAAAAATATTGCTTAGCAGCGAATTCTTAATTTATATACCTAAGAATTAATTGTGTTATAATTTCTATTGCTCGTGTTTATGTTCGTTTTGGTGACGTGAGCATTTTAAAATTAAATTAATGCGATAAGGACGCCTTGTGGTGATACAATTAGTCTTAAGAATTCACGTTTATACAGTTATACGTCTTCTGATGATGGTCGTGAGACCGAAACGTACATAAAGACCAGAATAATGAGCATATGTGTTAGTGTGACCTATTTTCCGAGAATTTTATATATAATTCATACCTGGGTCAAGAATCATTATTAATTGGCTTTATATAAATTAATAACATCTACACAAACTGCATCATGGTCACATAGAGTATAGTTCACGGAATTTAAAAAGTAATTTCGTATTGTTTCAATGAGCTTAATTTAAATTACATATTGTTAAGAAATTTTCAAACAGATCTACTAAAAGTTAGTTAGTCACATTTATAAGAGCAAATGGGGTGCAACTAAGGACTCAATTTACATCTGGCAACACAGTTTGAGCAGGACGTCTTTTGTTTTACATTCCGTGTTGGAAAACTGTGCTATAACGTACGGGTGGCCAGCTGCAATATAGCCTCTGGCTTGTGACGTCACGATCGAACATTCGGGCCTTGTACTATAGAGTTTCTACACCTCGTTCTTCTCCTTCAATGTTGGCAGCACCTCCGCTTTCGTAACGTTATAGTCGTTGACTAATATAAATGCAATATCTAGTAAGATCTTCTTCTTGAATTTCTAAAACATAAATATCACCAAATTCAGGACTGATTTTCTAAGTTCCATTCCCAACTCGGCTCATGACATTGTCCGCAGATTTTTGGACATTGCAGGACCGTAAAGACAGCTTAGAGTGAATTTGTATCTAAATCGTGGGTAATAGGTAAAGTGTCAAAGAAAGGCTGCGATATTCTGAGCGGAGACATTTGGTGAGATGGCTTTCAGAAAGTGTCTTTTGAAGTACTAAAGGTGTCAAGATAGGTCCAATTTAGTAGGCAATTGAAAGGGAGTAACGTGCGCTTTAAAGGATAGCCGGAGTTTAGAACGAGTTTAAATATTATCCGGCAAACGGCGGCGGTAGAAGGACATCGTCCATCCACCGTACGATGGTCAGACTAGATTATCGAAGCAACTAAACTCCGCTGTTTCAAGCGATAATTAAATCCTAGAGTTGGAAACTTACCTCTACCAGTATTTATAACTTTTTGATAGTTATTGTAATCGCACAATACCGAGAGCTCTAGAATATAAGCAAAGGATATACTCCGAAAAAAAGCAAGCGTGATTTTCAAACAAAACATTAAACGAATAAAGTAATTATTTTTCATGGATAAATCCAGTACCGAAAACACAACTCTTTTTTCCATATTCTGATGATTGTGGCTTTCCCCATCAGAGAACGAGTAGGTTGTAAATGATTAATTTACTGTATGGTAAAGGCACCAGTGAATGAACGAGCACCAGTAAATAAATACTCAACCACTTTATAGCCAATTGTAAGAAATATGGTATCAATCAATCAATCAAATCGGAGACGGAAGAGTCCACAGCATTTAGACCGCTTGAATGGGTCCATTGTGGGCCCCTGATACATGACTCAATCCAGTAGGCCTAAGGATGGACTGATGTCCCTTATGGCCTCAGCTGGCATGTATGCGCTGCCGAGGTCTTATAGCCTAAGAGAAGGCAGTGCTGGACATTCTACAAGGATATCAGAAGCAGTTCCGTCCGTCTTTCCACATTTACCACAACCTGGGTCATCAACAATGCCCATTAAAATTATTATTCAGATGACAGTGTCCTATGAGAAGTCTTGTCATCTGCTTAAGCCTCTTCTGCTCATATGGAGAAGGGTTTTGAGCATTTGGGCGAGAAGTTCGCGATGTGAAGCTTCGCCTGCCTCTTGCCGGGGACACTGCACCAAAGCGAGAACCACTGTCTATCCAATAGCTCTATGAGGACGTGGAGCCCAGTGGTCGATGAGATTCCGATAGCTGGATCGGGCCCAGGTGTGCTTAGGGAACCCCGTTTGGCCAATACGTCGACCACTTCGTTTCCTTCCACCCCAGAGTAGCGGCCACCCATACTAGCTGAAGTTTGTTCCTTCTGGTTAGTTCAGCCAGGATCTCCCTACATTCCCAAACAAGCCTAGAAGTCACTCTATGGGCGTGATGTGCGCCCAGGGCCTCTCGGCTGTCAGTGCAGATATATAGCTGCCTAACTCGGTTGGTTTGTCTCAGGTTTTGAAAGTGAGGATGAAATCATAGTATTCGCAGAATATCGATACCTTTCCTTGCAAGTCGTCTGCCAGTGTTATCATCGACTTCATCTGAGGGGAGGAGGCTTAGCCCCCAAATACACTTAGACCACTTAGATGGGCTCATTGTGCGCTCCGTGATCAGAAGCCTATTATATTTTAACAGGTTTAAAGGTCCGCCAGAAGCCCAAAATATTGCCAGCGCTGGCTTCCACAAGTTCTTCTGGAAATTCCAACAGGATGTGAGAAGCAGTTTCTTCCGCCTCTCTACATTTCCTACATATAGGGTGATCTGTGATGCCCATAGTAACAAGGTGTTTGTTAAGACGACAGTGACTGTTTTGGATTCCAGTCATTTCTCTGATGTCCTTTCTGTTCAGAGAAAGTAGTTTCTTTGAGAGCCTAGGCACAGGCTCTTTGATGAAGAGCTTGGCCTGTCTCATGCGTGGTGATTCCCGCCACAGTTCAGATCACTCTTTGTTCGGGTGGCCCAGAAGCGACCATTGGTTTCTGCCGGACAGGGGCGCCGGTTGCCTCTCACCTGGCCAGGAAGTCGGTCATTTCATTTCCTTCAACTCCACTCTGTACAGGGACCCAGATGAGTTGAACTTTATTCCTCCTGGCTAGTTCAGCTAGTGTATCTTTGCATTCTTTGACAAGCCTTGATGTGACTCTGGGTAATTCGAGAGCTACCAGAGCTGACCGACTGTTATTTCTTGTATGGGGCATTTAGAGATTGCCTCACTTAAAATCGCTTAGTGTCCACCACGAGAATAGTGCATTTCGGTCCAGAGACCTAGGCCCTTTAACCTATACGCCGTTCTCATGGCCTCAGTATTCATATATAAGTGTATGGGTGGTAATATTATATATAAAAATTCTTGGGAAATAGGTCACAATAACACTCTGTTTCAAAAATTTTTGTCTTTACGTACGTTTCGGTCTCACGACCATCATCAGAAGACTCACTATGTAAAAATAAAAAAAAAGGGTTTATTAAAACTAATTATGTCACAAGCGTCCAAATCGCACAAATTTAATTTCAATCAAAAGAGCCCACGCCGTCGAAACGAACCGACCCACGAATAATCGAAATTGTATCGTCAATATTGGTGGTAATATTGGAGAGTTTCAAGGGCTCTCGTTGGAGCCGACCTCATATCGCTCAATATACCTACGCATAACTGATCTGTTCCGATAGAGAATGAAATTTTGAATTTCACCAACATAAACATTCACTTAGGAAGCAACGCACTTTGTTCAGTCATAACACTCTTATACACACTTATTCACAGGTAAAAACAATTCCCCATCATACACCTATGGAACAGATGCAAGATATAATTTTCAACAAGAAACATTTAAAATTGTGCTAAGCTTCATCTTTACTTCAAGCCATTTGTTGATGACGCCACACTTAAGTTTGTAGTCAGCGTTCAGGCTTTATGTATATAGGGGGTATTGGTCTGACTCGCTCTAACTCAACAATCTCCTATACATCACTGGAATAAACTCAATTCGTATGAAATTATGCTTCGAACTAGGAAAATTTTCATCAAAAACAGATTTTAGGTGCTTCGGGTCTCATGCAAGTCTTGTCAGGAAATATCATTCACTGACATTGTGCCTGATATTGCTTCGACCTTGAATATATCTTCTATGGAAAAAACTCAATTCAATTATTAATTATCTACACTTTTGAGCAAATATCGTATATTTAGTTAGGCGCAGACCGAGTGTATAAAAACGTACGTCGTAACTCGTGTCCTGGTCTGATAAGGTTAGGATTGCTTCAAAGGAAGCTGTGTAGGTATCATCCTTGTCTATGGCGACCATCCAGCGTATCCCATCCCCGGAATGGGCCATTACATCCGGAGAGCTATTCAGCTGATTCACGGGCACCTTGTGACACGGCTCCATCAGACTCGCCTCATTTCTATGCAAATCTTTTCTCTTTTCTACCTCGTCTTCCACCCACATCCTTCCTCCTAGCTTTGCGTGTTTATCTCGTAACGTTCTTTCTCGCGCTCCGTCTCGCCCAAAAGAAATAAAACGCGATAGTTTACTTTATTCCGTATCTTCGTAGCTCGCTTACAAACAACCAAAATAAACAGCGGAGAATTTAATGCTGTTTTCAGTAATATGTCCGGCAAAACTTTGTACATATAATACTCTATAGTGTTGACTTGTCTACGATGATATAGCTCCGTATGTATCCGTGACCCAATTACTTCCAGGAAATTGATTATTAGAGAGTGACATCATTACAACTAGTTCAATCGAAAAAGTTGATAGAATTGTTTCTTTCAGTTTCTACCGTGAATTTTCCGGTGGATTGAACTGTCTATTTAATCCTTCAAAAGATCTTACTCTATTTTGACTGGTCTGTATTATATCATACAAGTAATGTTAATGTCGCAGCACACTTGTTCTTGAACATCTTACCAATTTGCTAACAATATGCGTTCCATACACTTCCCCCAAGAAAAACAACAAGTTTTCACCTTGGTTCTCGTCTAACATAATAAGGAATATCAGACTTAGGAAAAATTATTGGCATAAATACAAAAAAGATGCTAAACTGAACGACTATAATGCTTTTATGACTTTAAAATCGGCAATCAAAACCGATATTGCCTGTTCATTTAGGCTCTATACAGGGTGTTTAGTAGCAGAACTTCGGCAGTCGATAGAAGATTTGATTTTGAGAAAAAAAGTTCCTATTAACATATATGCACAGACGCTTAGTATTTGAGATACCGGGTGTGAAAAAAAATTTCGTTTTTTGCGAATATCTCCAGAACCATTTATCGTACAGAAAACAGCTTTTGCGAACATTTTCTAATCATAGTAAGCTATGTTCTGTGCGGTAAAACATTTTTTTTAGTCATAATTGGTGAAGATTTTGAAGGGGGGGTGGGTGTTTTTCTCCCCAACTTCTACGCTACTGGAAAAAGTACGACTTTGAGACAATCATTTGAACCGCCAATATTTTCTACACAAAAAAGGTAAAAAGTTCGAGAAAAATCAATTTTTATGTTGAAAAACATGGTCAATTTTTTGATTTTGTTACTTGTTCTAACGTTTGAATAAATTTTGTTTAATTAGTAAGAATTGACCATGTTTTTCAACATAAAACTTGCTTTTCTCGAAAACGGTCAACTTTAGAGCTTATGACCAGGAGTACGTTTTTTGTGTAGAAAACATTACCGGTTCAAATGGTTGTCTCAAAACTTTTTCCAGTGGCGTAGAAGTTGGGGAGAAAAACACCCTTCAAAATCTTCACCAATTGTGACTAAAAAAAACAGAACATAGATTACTATGAGTAGAAAATGCTTGCAAAAGCTGTTTTCTGTACGATGAACGGTTCCGGAGACATTCGCAAAAAACTAAATTTTCAATTTCAACACCCTGTATCTCAAAAACTAAGCGTCTGTGCATTTACGTTAATAGGAACTTTTTTTCTCAAAATCAAATTTTCTATCGACTGCTACTAAAACCTGGGACATCATGTATATCCAAAATAGAAAATAACATAAAAAGTAATCCCAAATCTTTCTGGTCATTTTTTCATACCAAAAATAGAAGCAGTTATATTCCTGAACATTTTCAATTTGATAATCTTAGCTACTCTAGTCCTCGTGATATTGTTAATGTCCTTGCAAAGTACTTCCAAAGTGTCTATATTAACTCTAATTCAATTAATAATAAACCTTCGGATAACTTCAATAAGTATATTCTATCTCTTTCAATTGCTAGTCCTTCTGAAGTGATTCAAGTTACTAAAAGACTTAAAGCAAGTCACACGGAGAGTCTACATCGAATTTCTGCTTTTTTCGTGAAAGATCATCAATATCTTCGCAGCTCCACAGGCATTTATATATTCATTAGCCTTAAAATCGCATACTTTTCCGGATTTATGGCAAGTTTCAAAACTAGTACCAGTTTTTAAAAAAGGTAATAGACATGAGGTTCCTAATTATCACCCAATTGTCATCATCAATAGCTTCTGCAAAATATTTGAGTATATCTTATATCATGCTACTTTCAATCATGTAAAACTGCAGATATCCCCAGAGCAGCATGGGTTCATGCCTGGCAGATCAACTGTTACTAACTTAGGTTGCTACAGTCAATACTTGGCTGATGCTATTGATGAGGGTGGCCAGGTTGATTGTATCTACCTCGATTTTACTAAAATGGATCACAGTATCTTATTGAATGAAATGTCTAGCTTTGGATTGACTAATCATTTGATTGAATTTTGGAATTCTTACCTAGGTGATAGATATCAATATGTAGAGTATAGAGGTTTTAAATCGTATCCATTTCATGCCAACTCAGGTGTACCTCAAGGGTCAGTACTTGGATCACTCCCATTCAATTTATTTATCAATGACATTTCTTCTTTATTTGTGTTATTTTCTTCTTTACCCAGACGATTTTAAACCTCACTCGGCAGTAAAGTATTCTTTATGTTGTACCTCAATGCAGCATGACTTGGATGCACTCAGTCTTGGTGTGTAATAAATCATCTGGAGCTTAGGATTAGTAAGTGCACTGTAATGACTTTAACCAAAAAAATTACCTTTATTATTTACAATTACAAACTTGTTGACACAGCTCTTGCTCGTTTCTATAGTTTCAGAGACCTGGGGGTTTTGTTTGACGTTAAATTGTCATCTGCGTCCCACATTGAATCAATTGTTTCTACTGCGCCTACAGAATGCTGGGCTTTATCGTCAGGAATTGCCGCCCATTTAACAATTGTGATTCAATAACAATATTATACAATTCATTGGTTCGTTCTAAGCTCGAATATGCTTCAATTGTGTGGAACCTCCATTATAAAATTTATATAAACAAAACAGAGCGCGTGAATCGGCACACCTGGATCTATTAGATGAATTCTCTTGCCTAGAGTTACATAAACGTAGGGGAATTCATAGTATTTTATTCCTGTATAAGGTCATTCATAAAACATTTTACCTACCACTCGGCAGAACAAATACGTTATTATTTTCCCCAATTTAAGATTTTACATTGTCCACTTCAAGAATAGAAATATTATTTTGGCGCACGTATGTATTATATTTTTTGAGTGATTAATTTTATTCATTTATAAATCTGATATGATCCAATTCTAGAAATGGAACTACGTATTCAGTGTCATGTTAATTTGTAGCGAAAGAAACAACCTTAACGAAATCATCAGGAATAATTATAAATGGTGAAATATGACAAAACTTTCTAGTAAAACAATCGGATCATTGTGTAGCTTGATTATCGAATCCGGACAACGTTGAATAGTTGAATTGCGATAAAAAATAAATGAAAGTTTAAACGTTTTGACAGGCCACGAGAGCCCCGTGTAAGCAAGAAGTGAGCGAACAGATAATATAAATATTTGTATCCCTTAGCGCGTAATGGGGTGTACGAGGCCTGACGAGGGTAGTTTTTAGTGGTGCATTTGAGTACATCAATCGGCGTGTCGCGAGCCTGATATGCGAATATCTACTTTACGAGCCACCTGTTGAATCGACCCCGCTCCGCGATTGCAGCCCTCTACTACTACACTTGACGAAAACCACCACCATCGTGCACTTCGCGTCGGAAAAACTTCCAACAAGAAAACTCACACCGTGTCGGCGGAATAGATTCTGCCACCTTTTACTCGCTATGTGTTCTCTTTTTTTCAACCCTTACTTGTTAGGAGAATTGAATCGTTTGTCTTTTTTACTTCCCTCACTATACGGGTAGTATACAGTAAAAGGGAAATACTGCAATCGGCCCAAAGAATTCTTTTCGGATTATCGCGAATATATCCGTTTCGATCATATCTGAATCGATCTAGACTATTTTTGACATGATGTCTGCATGTATGTTTGTGTATAACCCACTGTGGAGACGATTACGCCGTTCATACTATTCGTATAGATTCAAAATTATAGAAATCGCTTAAGCTTGTGAAAATAGGAAACTGTATTACTTTTGAGCGCAAAGCCCCGTTCCGAGTGATATTTTTGACATATATTGTCAGTTTCTAGAATGGTATTATAGTATTTTATCGAAACATAATGTTTTTGTGGTTATAAGTCGAGGAAATGAAACCGAAAAGGTCGAATAACAATGCGGCTGAACCGATTTTGAAACTATTTGTTTAATCGATTCTAGAAGCCAGTTTATTCTTTGTTTACATGCATTTTAGCATTTCTACAGAGGAAAATGCATCTTTTTGAATCCACTTTCAGGCCAGAATTACTTTTCGAGGGCTTTGGGGTCGCTCATCACGATTCTAAAGTGGGATTGGGGCAACAACGCACATTGGGCTGTCCCCATGTGGCCTCCAAGAAATTAGTGGAAATTCTTCTGCAATGGAGTGAAACTTGTTGGGAAGGTTCCCTTGAGGTTGCCAGTCATGACCATGAACCTCAATAGTCTAGTGTTCAGGATACCCTGATTACCTAGATCAGGTATCTCCAAACTACGGCTCGCGGGCCAAATCCGGCCCGTCAGTGTTATCAATCCGACCCGCGACAGCTTATCGCTGTTGTGATAAGTTTGATAAAAAGACACAGAATGATAATAACTCGGTTTTATTTATTGGCTATAATGAAGATTCTTGACCCAGTATGAATTATATATAAAAATTCTCGGGAAATAGGTCACATTAACACTCTTGTTTTAAAATTTAAAACATGCACTTGTATATTTTAAAAATATTACTGTACAAAAAATTTATACTTTAATATTGACGATACAATTTCGATTATTCGTGGTTCTGTTCGTTTCGACGGCGTGGGCTTTTTGATTGAAAATTGTGCGATATGGACGCTTGTGCTATAATTAGTTTTAATAAACCCTTTTTGACATAATAAGTCTTCTGATGATGGTCGTGAGACCGAAACGTACGTAAAGACGAAAATTTTAAAACAGTGTTAATGTACCCTATTTATTGGCTATGTAAAGCTTAATGACAAGTATAATACGCAGAAAATTTAACTTAAGGATAATAACTAACAAATAATTGAAATGAATCCCACTACCTTTATAAACATTATAACTTATAACATATGAACACATAAACATATATACTAATGAGATTTATGTAATTTTGATTTTCTACTGACAGTAGTTTGTAGTTGTGGATCGATTATTAACAGAGATTTAAGATGCTCATCGGATAACTTAAATCTGTAAACATTCTTTGTCTACTTCATTTTGGAGAATGTTTTCTCCTACAAGTAAGTAGTACCAAACACAGAAAACAGTCCACAATCAAATTTATGCAAATTATCAAATTGTACCAGTGGAAGACTCATAAAATTCCAACAAAGATGAGTATTTGTTCTTAATTATATCACTACACTGTAAATCATTAATTTCCATTTGAAGTTACGTGACTATGGCTTCAATGTCTTCAGTATCTAAAGGACTTGTACTTGAAACAGTATTGTTTTCTGCCGGAACGATTTGATATTAGTGTATAAATCAGGGAGAAGCTGATTTTCTCCTTGCAATTTCAAATTCAGTTCGTTCATATGTTTGGTCAAATCGACATAGAATGCTAACTTCTACAGTCATTCGCTATTTTGTAATTCGGTAAGAGGGCCATGTTTTTCATTCAAAAAATTTCGATCACTGCTCGAAGTTCAAAAAAGCGCCGAAGGACTTTTCCGCAACTAAGCCAGCTTACGGCAGTATGATATGGCAAAAGGACTATTGATGAATGATACAATGTAAGACTAATGGTTTTCAACCACCATCATTTTCTACAGCCTTTGACGCAAGAGCAACGACTCCTTTATTTTTAGCACACATGTTTTTGCCTCCATCAGTAGTGATAGATTTCACGTTTTTCCATCGAAGATCCTTTTTATTAATGTCATTTACAACTCCCTTAAAAATATCTTCCACAGTAGTCGTGCCGTGGATACTATCAATATCAAGTTCTTCATACACTTCATACCTTTTATCTACTTCTCGAATACAAATCAAATTCTGAGCAGTATTTGACACATCCGTTGACTCATCCAAGGTCAGCAAAAACCACTCAAGATGTCCATTTTTGTCAGACAGTTGAGATGATATATTTTCTGCGATGTCTTCTACCTTCCGAGCCACGGTGTTTGCTGTAAAAAAACAGTTTTGAATAAATTTACCTTCTCGGTGCACATTTCTTCGGCTACTGCAATTACGCATTCTTTGATCATTTCTCCATCGGTGAATGGTTTTCCACGTTTCGCAATTTCAAGAGCCACACAAAAGCTGGCACGAGTTGCAGCCTCTTGTTCAGTATTGATTTTCGCGCTTTAAAGCTTCAAATTTTTCTGTCCGCATACATCCTGTCTGTATATTTTGAGTGTATTTTTATATTCTTTGAGAACGGCTATGGTTTCATTGCAAATCAAACATAGTGCCTTCTTACTGAACTCAATTACGAAATATTGAAAGTTTCATTGGTCTTTGAATGTTCTGCATTCATCACTGTCTACTTTCCGATTATTTTCCATACTAGTAAATCACACACAAAAACAACAAGTCAAATCATACTGTTACGAGTATATCTTTTAAACACGCACAAACACGTTTAAGGAGTTACGCAATATTTAACAACAGTGTCACTTCCTTCGCATTCCCTAGGCGAGTTTTATTTCAGGTTCAAAAAATAACTTTTTTTAAAAAAAGGTTTGAAAATTACTATCGTTTATTAGAGCAATGTTAAAGCTACAAAATATCTTACAGTAATGATGATCTTTACATGTCGATCATCGTATTTATACCTTACTACATCTGTCGACCTTGTCGGTCGTCATGCCATGCATTAGTCACATTTTTTATGATGAATTGAATGATTAATACTTTATTCTATTGTTTTATAACTATGAGTCATCATGGCCAACACAGTATGGTCCGTACTTACAGGATATATAACTGCCGGACTGACACGCGGTCGCGCCGCTAGCCTTTTTATACTTCAATTACTTCCATCTAGAAGTGGGTGGAATACACCAGAACTTTCTCGAAACAACGAGATTATTCGCGAATCTTTAATTATTACCGAGTTTTCGAAAGTACTACTAGCGCTATCTGTTAGCAATAAAGCGTACTACCTATTTCTGCGTGTGACCACCAGGTGTCGTTAAGTGTCGCAGTCGTAACAATAAAGTACAGTTAATACACAATAATAGTGATTTAACCATCGAATATTGCGAATTTATAGATAATGGCAGTACAATTAAAACGGTTTTGGCCCTTAGAACTTAATGGAGTAAACAGTATGGCCCTGAGGCTGGACAGTTTGGAGACCCCTGACCTAGGTCATCTCCGGGTTTTTGATATCTTCAGAAACGCAACCAATATGGTCCCTCAGGTTTTTTTTGGGGCGCTGATGGCGATTCTGAAATCGGAATCAACCGACGATGCATCTTATAAACAGATCTGTGATGTCGGCAACAAAGAATTCAAAAAATCCATTTTGCACAGTGATCAAACTGATTGAGTTTTCAAGTGCTAATAGAATAATAATGAAATATTTTTGATTTTAATAGCAAAAATGTTGGAAATGTTAATAATCAACAGATTAGTTTACAAGAAAAAACAACAAAAACCATATTGTAAAACACGAACTTCAACTTTTTGAATTATTTATTAGAAATATTATATAAGTAAAAATGTTATTAGTACTTATTATAATCATTATTGATTCCGATTCCAGCATCGTGATCAGCGCTCCAAAAAAAACCGAGAGACGATTTTGGTAGCGTTTTAGAGCATATTAATAAGTCTTCGAAATATATTGATACAAAATACGTAATTAAAGTGAGTAATCGATGTTATGTTATCATTTCTTCGGTACGGCTAGTAACCCCCTTTCACTACCTAGAGAAATTGCAAGTTACCCTCCCTGATTTCCTGTAATCTCCCCATAAATAGTACATTTAACTCTTTCTCATTCCATATTGTTGAGATTTGTTAGTTCAAAGTTTAAAACTCTTATACAATGTGATATTAAACGTAGTGGGAAGCTTATCTAGGTAATATAACACATTTTCAAATGAGGATAAGGGGGAATGATTCCTGGGCAAATTAGAGTTTATGAAAGTAATTATTATAAGAAATTGGCTAATTTAATGGCGTAGAGTATGAGTGTAATTAAGAGAAGCGCACATTACCAAGGGAATTGATAACTTATATTACCTGCAACTTTAAACGTTCCTATTATTACACTTAAGAGGAATTAGTAATTGTTTCAACAAAATTTCTGAAATCAGTAATAGCAATGTCGGTTATACTACGTATGAACTTGAAAATCTTGCAACAGGAATTGTTGATGATTTTTTCGCTCACAATTATGTCAAATACTAAAACACTGTTACTGAAATTGAAAGGAAGAATTTCATTGGAAACCACTGCGAAAGGATTCTGACTGTAAAGTTCGTTCCTTTGAATACATAATAATTTATGAAAAATCTTGGGTTCCGGATGGATTCCGCGTCACAATAGCTCGACTTGATGACAACGTTTCGCCAACCATTACAGGTGGCATCTTCAGTGCGTGCTTGAGGCTTGAACTGAAACTGGTTCTATTGGTTTCTGTAACCGTATTTATTGTAGAAAAAATCCTTCACGCTACACAGTTCCCTGCCTTTATTCCGGTGGTTAACTTCGTTCCAGCACCCGACCCTGCCGTTGTGCGATCATGTGCGAAGTGGAATTTTCGGGGTTGGTTTTCCAAATGTTGGGAAGGTAATATCCTGAGTCACGGTTCAGATTATTCGGATGTTTTAGGATTTCTATAGCTCCAAGGATTTTTTGCTGATAGAAGTTTGGGGCTCGGGCTAGGACTTTAGTATCTTCAAAGATGATTTGATGATTAGTGTCAAACTTGTGTTCCGCAAGTGCAGATCTACTGGTGTTACGAAGCCTTGTACAGCGCTCATGTTATTTCACACGATTAGCTACAGTACGACCGGTTTCACCAATGTAGACTTTACCGCAAGAACAGGGAATTCTATAAACACCTTCTAAGTGGAGAGGAGGAAGGGGATCTTTGATAGGTTTGTAAAACTGAGATAATTTTGGAAGTGTGGAAAAACGGGTAGAAGTATTATGTTTTTTGAGGATTTTGGAAATTCGATCTGTTATATTTTCAATATATGGAAGATAGGCCGTGGATAAAGCAGGGGGGAAGGGTTTCTGGCTCAGGTCGATTTTAGGTGAAGTGTATTTCTTTATGGCTTTTTGAATGTTCTAATGGGTGAAATTGTTTGATAATAAGGCAGATGAAAGATGTTTTAATTCTGATTTTAAGGATTGAGGTTGAGATAAGTGGACAGCTCTATGGTCCAGGAAGTTTATGACAGTTTGCTTTTGGGCAGAGTGGTGGTGGTGGGAAAGACCATTGAGGTATCTATCGGTATGAGTGGGTTTCCTATAGTACCGTCAGTCTGTCGACTAACCAATACATCCAGGAACGGGAGTGAACCTTGCGATTCGACTTTCATGGTGAAAAGGATATTGGGATGTAATGAATTTAAATGATTGAGGAAGGGAACAAGCTTTTCGCGACCATGTTGCCAAATAACAAAAGTATCGTCGACATATCTAAACCAACATTTCGGCTTGAGAACAGAAAAGTCAATGGCATCTTGTTCGAGAGTTTCCATGAAGATATTAGCTATGACCGGAGAAAATGGGGAACCCATGGCAGCTCCCGAGGACTGCTCGTAAAATTTGCCATCGTATAGAAAATATGTGAAGGATAGACAAAAATCAATTAACGGTAGCAAGTCCGTTGAAATGTTTTTGGCAGGTAACAATTGAGAAATTATGGAAAGGGTGTCTGGAATGGGAACAGTGATTCGACGTCGAAGCTGACGATCAAATCGCCTGGGTCAACATTTAGCGTTTGAAAGGAATTTAGGATAAAACTATTGGAATTACCTACAAGGGGTTTGAGAATAGATGACAGATATCGAGAGTTTATAAGTAGGGGATCCGATAGTGCTGACAATTGGTCTCAGGAGAACTGAGGGCATTTTAGGTCTACTATCCAATAAAATAATTTATGTAAAAACCCTTCAAAACATGATTTTATCATGGGGAGTTTGTATCTGACACAGTAACGTGGTTAATCATCATCTGGGGTTAAAACTAATGTTAGAATCAAATTTCTCATCATCGAAAACATATTATCACGAAGTTTCATTAGAATCGATGAGGTCGACCAAAATCCAGATTTTTCCATACCTCTACCCCTTACACAATTGTGAAAATTCGTAAAATCTCAAAAACTTGAGAATTAACCATTGAATCTTGTTCTGTGCGATATCAAAAGGACGTGGTTATAATTTTGTATGCAAAAACCATTTGAAACATGATTTTATTATGGTTAGAGTGTATCCGAGATGCCGAATTCGGTATCTCTAGACACTGTAACCGTTACAAAATTTTTTGTGGGTCTGATTGGTTATTGTTAAGCCAATCTTCTTTCTAAACCATTGTTTTGTGTGATACATTTTCTATTAAATTGACAATAATTGTTGCTAAGAGAAAGATCAAAAGCTCGTCCTATTCATGTTTTCATTGCGAGATTAGTAAGCGACTTATTTAGATTTTTTTGTGATCAATTGGAATATTTGAAATGTTGAAAGATACCAAAATACCATTTTTAATGGTTTCTATTTGTTGAATTTTAAAGATACACGAATATTTTTTACTGTGCGCTCTGATTTCAAGTTATATATTTTTTAAAGTAATTTAATTTCGCGGCTAGATCCGCATCAATATTTATTATCCTTAATATTACTTACAGTTTTAGGTAGAGCAGTAGACTTGCGTCACCTCCATAAACAGTTCCTTGTAGTATTTCATCCAATCCGGAACCATTTTTTTCGGCATTAAATTATCAGAAAATTCTACTTTTTCTTTTGTTGCGGTGTTGAAGAAAAAAGAAGAAAAAAGAGGTTATGAGCCTTTGAATCGTAAGGTCTACTGTGAGAGTCACCATTCCAGGCATACTCACTAAAAACTTCACCCCCTTTGTAAGCTTGTTTGACTATTGCCTCCGGTGACACTTAGGCCTGCTAGCCCATTGTATCTCGGCTATGTTTCGTTTCTTTACGGTATCCACTCAAGTATTTTTGTAACTTGTACGAGTTTGTACAAGTCCTTTACAGGGTGGGAACTGTATAATTCTGGTTCGCCTTTAGGCTTTCCAAAAATTGACTGTCGTTTGCGACACACAGTATGTGTGTCACTGTTTCTGTATCCTTACCGCAAACTTTGCATGTCAGGTCGCCATTGTACAGTTCCATTTTGTTCAGGTGCCCTTTTACTGGCGCATGTCCAGTCATGAGCCCTGTTACGACTTTTATTTTCCCCTATTTAGTGCTAATAGGTCTGTCGTTCTTTTGTTACACGGGGCTTTGATGTATTTCTTCCCATGTTCGTTTTCTGGGATTTTTCCCAGTATTCTTTGTGGTTTGCCATGATCCAGTCTTCTACAGATCTTTTTGCCGTACTTTTTGGTACCTCCATGGTTTGTTCTGGATCTGGAGCGTTCTCTAACCCTCTTCTTGCACGTTCTTCGGGTTTTCCATTGCCTGTCGTTCCCTGATGTCCCGACATTCAGATCAGCTTAACGCGGTTTCGGTCTGCCAGTATTTCAAGTTCTTGTTTGCATGTCCATACTAGACGGGATGTCACTTCCTGACTTCTCATTGCCTTAAGTGCAGCCTGACTGTCTGTCAATATGTGTATCTGATCATCTTCCATAGATCTCCGATTGTTTTCCTTCACACATTGGAGGATTGCATATACCTCTGCTTGGAAGACAGAGGTGTGTTTACCCAATGAATAGCTCAAGCTAGTCTTTGGGCTTCTTGAATATACTCCTGGACCTACACCTTTTTCAGTCTTAGACCCGTCTGTATACCAGATCTTTCACTGTAGAATGTCTTTCAGGTTTGTATGTTCCCAATCAGTCCTTACTGGTATTGATACCCTGAATGTGTTGTTAAAAGAGTATCGCTTTGGAATGTGATCTGATCTCATGCCTAGCACGTCCCTGGTCCCGGTTTTTACGATACTCATGTGTCCTGGCCCAATTTGAACATTCTCCAGTGTATTTTGTATCCTGAAAGCACCAAGCCTGGCCTCTCCTTGTCTTACCAATTGGGGGGGAGGCAATCCCAGTAGTGTTTCCATTGCTGCAGTGGGCGTAGATTTCATGGCCCCTGTGATCCCAAAACATGCAAGTCTCTGGACCTTGGTCAGTCTTGTCATGATCCCTCTTTGTTGTGTTAAAATTCTACTTACCTTTCTACATTTGATTATTAGGGAAATCCCGAATAATTATATAGAATTTCAATTTCGGAAAATACTAATAAATTTTATTATTTTTTTTTTAATTAGATGATTATTTCTTACCGTGACTGTGAAGGAGACATATTTAAATTATATTAATATTACGATGAATATTCAACGATCCTAAAGTCGGAAATTGGCTGTTCACTCACCTTCCCCAAATGTGTGAATCTTTCCCATTTTGCAACAAAATCGAAGTTCATTTTCATTCATTATGACAAGGTTAATAAATAAAAACATTTAGGCCTTTCACGAATTGATTTCTTCAAATGAATTAGACCCTGATTTCAACGTCAGCATATGCTAAGTTACAGAACACATATATATATATAATATTACTAATATAACTATAATAATATTTAATATAATTAAGACAAGACTTGTCTTGCATTTACACTTTCAAACTTATCGTATGTACATTACAAAATATAACAATCAAATAACTTAAGTTAATCCTTCATCTGTATTTAATAAGGCCATGTCTGAATCGTTCATATCAGTAACTTGGTGAATTCTGGAAAAAATTAAATTATTCAGTAAATTTTGGGGACACTGAGCTAATGTGGCTATAATTTTTATTCTCAACTTGAGAAAGTTTTCCGAGATTAAAAAATAAAACATTAATATTTTTGTTTTTATGAAAAATTTTCATTAATTAGTTTTTTTTAATGGTAATATGGAAATAAATAAGATTTCATGTTTTTTAAGATGTCAAGATTTTTTTTTTAGTGAAAAACAATTTTTTCACAGATGAAAACAACCAAGAAAAAATTATAATAATTATGAATTTTATAAAATAAATCAAACGTGAATATTTTTTAATGAAAAAATTAAATAGTAAAATAACTCTTTTACGATGAGAAAAAAATATTTTGTATAGTTTTTTAAACCGAAAAATAAAAAATATTTTACAATGTATAATGTTCTCAAAAAAATTATTGAAAGAATTTCGTTAAAGAAAAAAGATTTTATAATGTTTCTTAAGATGACAAGATTCTTTTGTTTTTTTTTTAATGGAAAAAAAATGATTTTACAGTTGAAAACAACCAAGAAAAAATTATAATAATTATGAATTTTTATAAAATAAATTAAAAGTGGATATTTTTGACACCGAACTATAAAAAATGTTTCATGATGTATAATGATCTTAAAAAAATAAAATAAGTTCGATAAAGAAAAAAGATTTTATATAAGATGACAAGAATGATTTTTTTTAATAGTAAAAACATGATTTCACAGTAGGAAAACAACCAAGAAAAAATTATAATAATTATGAATTTTTATAAAATAAATTAAAAGTGGATATTTTTGACACCGAACTATAAAAAATGTTTCATGATGTATAATGATCTTAAAAAAATAAAATAAGTTCGATAAAGAAAAAAGATTTTATATAAGATGACAAGAATGATTTTTTTTAATAGTAAAAACATGATTTCACAGTAGGAAAACAACCAAGAAAAAATTATAATAATTATGAATTTTTATAAAATAAATTAAAAGTGGATATTTTTGACACCGAACTATAAAAAATGTTTCATGATGTATAATGATCTTAAAAAAATAAAATAAGTTCGATAAAGAAAAAAGATTTTATATAAGATGACAAGAATGATTTTTTTTAATAGTAAAAACATGATTTCACAGTAGGAAAACAACCAAGAAAAAATTATAATAATTATGAATTTTTATAAAATAAATTAAAAGTGGATATTTTTGACACCGAACTATAAAAAATGTTTCATGATGTATAATGATCTTAAAAAAATAAAATAAGTTCGATAAAGAAAAAAGATTTTATATAAGATGACAAGAATGATTTTTTTTAATAGTAAAAACATGATTTCACAGTAGGAAAACAACCAAGAAAAAATTATAATAATTATGAATTTTTATAAAATAAATTAAAAGTGGATATTTTTGACACCGAACTATAAAAAATGTTTCATGATGTATAATGATCTTAAAAAAATAAAATAAGTTCGATAAAGAAAAAAGATTTTATATAAGATGACAAGAATGATTTTTTTTAATAGTAAAAACATGATTTCACAGTAGGAAAACAACCAAGAAAAAATTATAATAATTATGAATTTTTATAAAATAAATTAAAAGTGGATATTTTTGACACCGAACTATAAAAAATGTTTCATGATGTATAATGATCTTAAAAAAATAAAATAAGTTCGATAAAGAAAAAAGATTTTATATAAGATGACAAGAATGATTTTTTTTAATAGTAAAAACATGATTTCACAGTAGGAAAACAACCAAGAAAAAATTATAATAATTATGAATTTTTATAAAATAAATTAAAAGTGGATATTTTTGACACCGAACTATAAAAAATGTTTCATGATGTATAATGATCTTAAAAAAATAAAATAAGTTCGATAAAGAAAAAAGATTTTATATAAGATGACAAGAATGATTTTTTTTAATAGTAAAAACATGATTTCACAGTAGGAAAACAACCAAGAAAAAATTATAATAATTATGAATTTTTATAAAATAAATTAAAAGTGGATATTTTTGACACCGAACTATAAAAAATGTTTCATGATGTATAATGATCTTAAAAAAATAAAATAAGTTCGATAAAGAAAAAAGATTTTATATAAGATGACAAGAATGATTTTTTTTAATAGTAAAAACATGATTTCACAGTAGGAAAACAACCAAGAAAAAATTATAATAATTATGAATTTTTATAAAATAAATTAAAAGTGGATATTTTTGACACCGAACTATAAAAAATGTTTCATGATGTATAATGATCTTAAAAAAATAAAATAAGTTCGATAAAGAAAAAAGATTTTATATAAGATGACAAGAATGATTTTTTTTAATAGTAAAAACATGATTTCACAGTAGGAAAACAACCAAGAAAAAATTATAATAATTATGAATTTTTATAAAATAAATTAAAAGTGGATATTTTTGACACCGAACTATAAAAAATGTTTCATGATGTATAATGATCTTAAAAAAATAAAATAAGTTCGATAAAGAAAAAAGATTTTATATAAGATGACAAGAATGATTTTTTTTAATAGTAAAAACATGATTTCACAGTAGGAAAACAACCAAGAAAAAATTATAATAATTATGAATTTTTATAAAACAAATTAAAAGTGAATACTCTTTAATAAAAAAATCAAATAGTTGTTTTAAAAAATATTTTAAGATGAGAAAAAAATGATTTGTAGTTTTTAAGATCGAAAAATAAAAAAATGTTTTATAATGTATAATGTTCTCAAAAAAATTATAGAAAGAATTTCGTTAAAGAAAAAAAGATTTCATAATGTTTCTTAAGATTATTTTTTTTTTATTTCAGTTTTTCAAGCCAAGAAAAAATTATAATAATTATGATTTTTTATAAAATAAAGTGAATATTCTTTTAAAATTAAATAGTTGTATTGAAAAATATTTTACGATGAGAAAAAAATTTTTGTATAGTTTTTAAGGCCGAAAATACAAAAATTATGTATAATGATTTAAAGAAAAAAGATTTTATAATGTTTCTTAAGATGACAAAAAGTTTTTAAAACGAAAAAATAGTTACATGTAATATTATTGAGTTGAAATAGATATTTTGTGATTTATTCTAAGATAAAAACTTACCGTTTCAGATGAGTCTTCAAACTCTGCACCTCACCAAAACTGTTCGTACAGAAGAAACACGAATACGGTCGGTAGCCGGAATGCACCCACGAATGTCTGGCCAGCGATTCTTTCGAGGCGAACCTTTTGTCGCACTTGTCGCATTGGAACTTCATTTTGGCATGGTCCCTTTTGTGTTTACGAAGCACGTCTTTCGAAGCGTATCTCTTGTGACAAACGTCGCATTCGAACTGTCTGCTATCCCGGATCGTTTCTTCCTTCTCTTCGGTCACGGATGGCGACGACGACGTCTGATCCTTAGCGACGTTGATCATCACCAGAGTGCCGTCTTCCAGTTGGAGAACAGGCGAATGAAGCAGGGAGGGATCGATCACGTCTAGTAAGTCGGAATTTTGGAATTGTTGCAACAGAGACGTGTCCAGTTGCATCGCTTCGGGAAATCTGCCAGTGGGATCCGACGAGTCGCTCAGTAGATATTTTTCGCCGGAATTCACCAAAATTTCGACCTGAAACATGATTCGGTGAAATCAATAACGTTCCGGCGTTTATCTAAGATGGATAAAATGGAACCATCCATTGTTCCTTTACATTTTAGAGAAGGTAAGTAATAAGTAAGCCTGGGGGAATCACCCAGAATGTTTATACCAAAATAGCCTTGAAAATTCTTGCCTTCCAGATGGATTCCGCGTCACAATAGCACGACTTGATGCCACGTTTCACCAACCATTACAGGTGACATCTTCAGGGCAAGCTTGAGGCTTGAACTGAAACTGATTCTTCTGGTTTCTGCAGAGATATTTGCCTTTAATCCGGTGGTTAACTCCGTTCTGGCACCTAACGCTGCCGTTGTGTGATCATGTGCGAATTGGAATTTACGAGGAAGAGTTTCCAAATGTTGAGAAGGTAATATCCTGAGTCACGCTTTAGATTATTTGGATGTTTTGGAATTTCTATCGCTTCAAGAATTATTCGCTGATAGAAGTTTGGGGCTCGGGCTAGGATTTTAGTATTTTCGAAAAGGATTTGGTGATTAGTGTCAAACTTGTGTTTCGCAAATGCAGATCTACTGGTGTCACAAAGCTTTGAACAGCCGCACATGTTCTTTCAAACGAGTAGCTACTGTACGACCTGTTTCACCATTGTAGACTTTACCGCAATAACAGGGAATGCTATAAACACCTTCTACATGAAGAGGAAAGGGATCTTTGATAGGTTTGTAAAACAGATAGTTTTGGAATTGTGAGAAACCGAGTAGAAATGTTGTTTTTTAAGAATTTTGGAAATTCGATCTGTTATATTTTCAATATCAAGATAGGCAGTGGATAAAATAGGCGGGGAGGTTTTAGGCAAAGTGTATTACTTTATGATTCTTTGAATGTTTTAATGGAAGAAAATATTTGAAAATAAGACAAATGAAAGAGGTTTTAATTCTGATTTTAAGGACTGGGGTTGGGATATATCGACAGCTTTGTAGACAAAGGTGTTTATGACAGATTGCTTTTGGGCAGGGTGGTGGTGGGAAAGGCCAATGAGGTATATATCGGTGTGAGTGGGTTTTCGATACACAGAATGTCCCAAAGTACTGTGTCTGTCGACTAACTAATACATCTAGAAACGAGAGTGGACCTTTCGATACAACGTCCATGGTGAAATACCAAAATTCGTAAAAAACATAATATTTCTACTCGCTTTTCCACACTTCCATCACTATCTCAGTTTTAAAAACCTATCGAAGACCCCCTTCCTCTTCTTCATTTAGAAGGTGTTTATAGCATTCCCTGTTCTTGCGGTAAAGGCTACATTGGTAAAACAGGTCGTACAGTAGCTACTCGTATGAAAGAACATGTGCGCTGTTCAAGGCTTTGTGACACCAGTAGATCTGCATTTGCGGAACAAAAGTTTGACACTAATCATCAAAAAATCCTTTTCGAAAATACTAAAATCCTAGCCCGGGCCCCAAAACTTCTATCAGCGAAAAATTCTTGAAGCGATAGAAATCCTAAAACATCCAAATAATCTAAAGCGTGACTCAGGATATTACCTTCCCAACATTTGGAAATCCATCCTCGAAAATTTCACTTCGCCCATGATCACACAACGACAGGGTCAAGGGCCAGAACGGCGTTAACCACCGGAATAAATGCAGTGAACTGTGTAGCGTGAAGTTTTTTTCCTACAATAAATACTGCTACCGAAACCAGAAGAATTAGTTTCAGTTCAAGCCTCAAGCCTGCCCTGAAGATGTCACCTGTAATAGTTAGCGAAACGTCGGCATCAAGTAGTGGTATGGTGACGCGGAATTCATCAGCAAGTCAAGAATTTTCAAGATTAGCTATCCGCGGAAGTCTACTATTCTAAATAGCTTTGACCAAATGTAATATATTCAATATGACAGGGAAGATGAGCTGTATGTACTAACGTACAAAACTCACCTCTTTCAAGATGAATAATTTTCGAAACGATATTATTCATCATAAAAGCTTTCATATTGAATTTGAAAGTCACCTAAAAGTGTTCCATCTCAGACGAGCCACCCTGTATATTTTTTATCCCATAGTGAGTGGAAAAATCTCTTGAAACACGTCGAATGATTTTGTTTGGGGGACATCTTTTGACGTATATTTGAGGATTGAACGAGCAACCCCCTAATAGGGGGCGCTTCAATCCCTCAAAATTGAATAGGGGACAGGGGTTGAGTGATACGTCATTTGAAAGGTCTTGGAAGCCTCTTTACAACAATGTATGAAAAACGTAAATTTGATGAACCGTTTTCGCCAAAAATTAATTTTGTTGCTCGAATGCGCCACCTTGAATATTTTGGTTATTTGTACAATGTACAGGCTCATTTTTATTAAGCCTTTTTTACACACTTAAACAATCTTCAAAAAATCACATTCGTAAAAAAATTGAATTGTGTCGTCATGCTTACAATGAAAAAAATTAAATATGCGTGTTCAAATCAAATGTTCAAATTGTCCTCCATTGACTTCCATACAATAATACATTCTGTCAAACTAATAAATAAAAAAACAGCAAAACATTTTTTATGATGCCTTCAGTTCTTAGAAGGTGTTTATCTGGTTTTAACGTTTCTTCGATCATTTCATGATTTTAATCAATCTGTTGAGTTACTACTTTGCTGACTTGTTTAAAATTTCCAAAAAAATATGGTGTACACATTGCAAGAACGTGTTGAGCTGGTTAGCCTTTATTACCAAAATCAAAATTATGCCCGAACGGCTGCAAGGATATTTAACGAAAACCATCCTGAACGTAGCGTTCGCCATAAGTACGTAATGGAATTGATTTCAAAATTTGGGGAGACTGGTTCAGTAATGGATAAAAAAAGGGCACCCATTGGAATTGTTAATGATGAAGGAGCAGCTGTGGCGGGTATTGGGACATGTCCAACTTATGCCAAACACGCCATCTGTACGACAACTTTCTGCAGCTTCCGGTATTAGCCAATCTAACGTTTTCAGAATTTTACATAAACACAAGTTCCATCCGTACAAAATAGGAATTAAATGATGATGATTGGGATCGAAGGCAAGAGTTTTGCGAAATTATGGTCGAGCGTATCAATAATAACCCAAATTTCTTGTACAACGTTTGCTTTTCTGACGAATTCACTTTTTTACGTAATGGAGAGGTTAACCGGCATAACTGTAGAATTTGGAGCCATACAAATCCTCATGTATTTCGAGAAGCTCACCTCAACATCGGGAAAAGCTAAACGTTTGGGTAGGAATTTTGGGAGACCACCTAATTGGACTTCTGTTTATTCCTGGTAATTTAAATGGCGAAATTTATCTTTAAATGTTGGAAAATGCGATTGATCCGTTAATAACTGAACAATTAGAAAACGATCCTCTACTACTTGAACAACAATTGCATTTCCAACAAGACGGAGCTCCTCCTCACTACGCCACACCAGTTCGCTAATACCTCAATTTGCAATACCCCGGTCGTTGGATTGGAAGAAGAGGTCCTATGGAGTGGCCTGCCCAATCTCCTGACCTGAACCCTCTGGACTTCTTCTTGTGGGGACATCTTAAGTCCAAGATTTTTGTGACTCAGCCTGAAAATTTGGACGAACTACGCCAACGACTTGTAAATGAGTGTCGTCAAATAACTCCAATTATGCTGAACCATGTTAGAGACGGTTTTCAGTCAAGATTGTATTATTGTATGGAAGTCAATGGAGGACAATTTGAACATTTGATTCAAACACGCAGATTTAATTTTTTTCATTGAAAGCATGACAACACAATTCAATTTTTTACGAATGTGATTTTTTTAAAGATTTTTTAAGTTTGTAAAAAAGGCTTAATAAAAATGAGCTTGTGCATTGTACAAATAACCAAAATATTCAAGGTGGCGCATTCGCGCAACAAAATTAATTTTTGGCGAAAACGGTTCATCAAATTTACGTTTTTCATACACCGTTGTAAAGAGGCTTCCAAGACCTTTCAAATGACGTATCACTCAACCCCTCTCCCCTATTCAACTTTGAGGGGTTGAAGCGCCCCCTACTAGGGGGTTGCTCGTTCAATCCTTAAATATACGTCAAAAGATGTCACCCAAACAAAATCATTCGACGTGTTTCGGGAGATTTTTCCACTCACTATGGGATAAGAAATATACGAGGTGGCTCGTCTGAGATGGAACACCTGTACATCTTTTTCAAATCATCAAATAATTGAAAAAAAAAAACGGTAAAAAAGATAGATGGTAATTACTTTAAATATGTTTTGCGAAATTATCGGAACATCTGACCCAAACCCCATATTATTATCAACAATTAACCACTATTTTTTTCATTTTTAAATCCAGCAGAATAATAATAAAACTTTTGTAAGTTATTAATATAATAACTATGGTTTGACTTACTATTTTCAAATTAAAACAAAATTTTGGTGTGTATTTATTGTATATGCCTAAAATAAGTGTTGAAGTTAACTTATGAAGAATGTGATGCGTTGTATATTGGTCCAACACGTAGATCATTTTAAGTTGGATGTAACGAGAATTTTACATCATTCAAACACAAAATCACCATCTAAAATTTTGCTGACCACTTTTTAGATTATTAGTACCTACGGCTTTCGCCGATTGCAAATCTGAATATATTACATTCAACTATTAAAATAAAAAAACTACCTAGAAAATTGTTGTGACATGTCAATTGAAGATAGAAATTGTGGTTGCATTAACGGAAAATTAATTATAAAAGTTTTAAAATCAAACACAACATTTTTTTCTTTATGTTTATCTTAAAATACTAATAAATAAAACTTCATTTAATGTCGAAACACATCTTAAAAACCTTTTGTTGTATACTCAAAATGTCCTGCAAAATAAAAATTATGGTTACAATCAGCTGTGTCCTCATAATTTACTGAATAATTTGTTGTTTTTTTTTCAGAATTCACCAAGTTATCGATATGAACGATTCGAACATATTTCCCGAATCGACATGGCAAATTGAGGATTCTCTTAAGTGAAAAATGAAATAAGAAGTGATTTATTTGGTCAACGCTTATTTTATTTCTCAACTTGATCTCCTTGTAACCCGATACACTTCGTCCGACGTTTTTCTAATGTTTCGATCCCTTCCTAATAATAATTCTGGAGAAAATGGACAAATTTCAATTTTAGCTTTCAGAGAATTACTCAATATAGACTGGAACATTTGAGGGAAGCAGTCAACAGGGAATTTCCGGTTTAAGGAAAGTTGAAAAATGATTATATACATTTTTTGATGTACATTTGCATGTTCATCTAAAAGATGGTATAAAAACCGATATACAGGGTGTCCCAGGTTTTAGTAGCTGAACTTCAACAGTCGATAGAAAATTTGATTTTGAGAAAAAAGTTCCTATTAACATATATGCACAGACGCTTAGTTTTTGAGATACAGGGGTGTTGAAATTAAAAAAGAAATTTTGTTTTTTGAGAATATCTCCGGAACCGTTTATCGTACAGAAAACAGCTTTTGTGAGCATCTTCTACTCATGTAAGCTATGTTCTGTGCAATAAAAAAAAATTTTATAGTCATAATTGGTGAAGATTTTGAAGGGGTAGTGGGTGTTTTACTTCCCAACTTCTACACCACTGGAAAAAGTACGGTTTTGGGCAACCATTTGAACCGCCAATGTTTTCTACACAAAAAAGGTACTCCTGGTCATAAGCTCTTAAGTTGACCGTTTTCGAGGAAAATCAACTTTTATGATGAATAACATGGTCAATTTTTTGGTTTTGTTACTTGTTCTAACGTTTGAATAAATTTTGTTTAATTAGTAAGAATTGACCATGTTTTTCAACATAAAAGTTGATTTTTCTCGAAAATGGTCAACTTTAGAGCTTATGATCAAGAGTACCTTTTTTGTGTAGAAAATATTGGCGGTTCAAATGGTTTTCTCAAAACCGTACTTTTTCCAGTGGAGTAGAAGTTGGGGAGAAAAACACCCACTACCCCTTCAAAATCTTCACCAATCATGACTAAAAAAAAATTTTTATCACACAGAACATAGCTTACAATGAGTAGAAAATGCTTGCAAAAGCTGTACGATAAACGGTTCTGGAGATATTCGCAAAAAACTAAATTTTTTTTTTCAATTTCAACACCACCCGTATCTCAAAAACTAAGCGTCTGTGCATATATGTTATTAGGAATTTTTTTCCTCAAAATCAAATTTTCTATCGACAGTTGAAGTTCTGCTACTAAAACCTGGGACACCCTGTATATCGAACTCTCATCACAATCCAACAAAATCTGAAACTCACCTGGTTTTGCGACGTTTCGATTTCGTTCGCATCGTAATCTTCAGATTGCAAAGGCGCTATATCATTGGCCGCCTCTGCCAAGATGCTGGTGATCTTTTTGGATTTCTTATAAATCAACGGCTTGTTGCTTGAAAGATGTATCTTATTTTCGTGATTTATCTTATGTCCCGATGTTCTGAACATGTCCTCACAATATGTACATTTGTAGGGTCTGGCGCCTGAAAAGTAAAGTGTTGTTTTCAGGTACCATCGAACTAGACCACACAGGAACTCAAAAATAACCGCACGGAATAAATACATTCCCAATTTCCAGTCAATTACATCCATTTCCATTTTTTAATTAGGTTTTGTTATAATAAAAAAAATATGTAATAAGCTAGAATTTCAAAAAAAAATTTGCATTTTGTTTCTAATACCCCATAGATCATTCATGACTATCAAGACCGCGGGGGTCGACCTTTCTACCCCCTCAAAAGGGGGTTTCAACCCCTCAGATGAGCATTCTTATGAAAACAATCCAAAATCAATGAATTAAGAGCCGAAAATGACCCCTAGTATGTTTTTTGGATCGCTGATCACGTTTCCGCAGTTAGTTTTCTCGGAAAACTCCCTCCAGATGGGAAATTTGGAAAATTTATATGTAACATATAATTTATAATTTTTTTTTTAAATGACCACAGTAGGTTTTTTGGGTCGCTGATCACGATTCCGCAACAAAATCATACTTATTATTCATAACCGTCTCAGGAAAATCTCAAATTTCCCGAATTTTCCATCTGGAGAGTTTTTTGGGAAAAATAACAGCGGAATCGTGATCAGCGACCCAAAAAACCTACTAGAGGTAATTTTTGCAACAAAATTATATATTATATATAAATTTTCCAAATTTCCCATCTGGGGGTACTTTTCCGAGAATACTAACTGCGGAATCATGATCAGCGACCCAAAAAACATACTAGGAGTCATTTTCGGCTCTTAATTCATTAATTTTGGACTGTTTTGATAAGAATGCTCCTCCGAGGGGTTGAAACCCCGTTTTGGGGGGTAGAAAGGTCGACCCCCGCGGTCTTGATAGTCATGAATGATCTATGGGGTATTAGGAACAAAATGCAAAAAAAAAATTGAAATTCTAGCTTACTATATTTTTTTTTCCGGTTCGTTGCCTCGATTATATCTCTTGTGAATATGAAACACATGATAACTAATACTAGAATAATTGCATATTTGAACGCAGTTTTTAGTTCTGATCAACTTTTCTTCATAACAATTTTCTCGATATTGTCAAATACTATTGAGTAAAATTCATATTTTTTGACAACCCGCGTATACGACTGGAAAAAAAAATCTGATGATGGTATTTTAGATTTTAGAACATGCACAACTTTTTATGAAAAATAACTTTTTTTCCTAAAATAATAAAAAAGTTTTCCAAATGGTTCCAACTCAGTGAGACATACTGTATATCGTTGTAAATGGAAGGAATTTCTTATGATTTTGTGGAAAAATAAGTTAGTATATTAAAGTGTGGTTTTATCGGTAACTTTTTTGTGTGATGCTCAATTATATTTTTTTACCGCAGATTCGATCCAAGAAATATTTTTTCCCGTTGAAAAATACAATAATTTTACAAAATAAGAGGGGGAATGTTCCTTAGAACACCCTGTAAAGTCAGATTAGATTAGTAATATTATCATGTGTTATTTATTGTTCGGCATTTCATAAACCTAGAGTGAATAATCTTTAATATAAGATTAGTTGGCGTAAAAAAGAAACTACAATAACAAGAACAATCCATCAATGCCCTATGTATATATATGGTTTGATAGTTTAAATATTTGTAGTATCCCCTATTCTAGATCCCGTTACATTCACTCTACACTTACCTGAATGTATGGTCATGTGGATTCTTTGGCTGGCTCTTGAACTGAAAAAGGCGTTGCATACTTTACAATTGTATTCTTTTTTGGCATCCGGATCGTGAGTCCTATAGTGCGATTGCAGAGTAGATTTAAGGGTAAATTTCTTGTCGCATTTTTTGCAACTGTAAGGTTTTTCCCCCGTATGAGTCCTGAAGTGTCGACTCTATAGCGAAATGTACAAGTTCATTAACATTGACACAAAAACGAATTATCTTAAATTAAAATTACATCAATCTCGTAGAATCATCGATGCAATTGAGATATAAATTATATTTTCTAGTCAAAAGAGGATCGGTTTTGAAAAGAAATATTATTTATAATAATGCTAAGCCAAACAGGTGAGCAGAGGATTTTTCGATACTAAACGAATAACAGAACAGTCATGTAGTTTATCGAAAATAATATCTCAATTCCACCGCTGACTCACACGATGTTTTTCGGACATTAAAGTTTTCCCTCTCGTGAAGTTAAAGTATAAAAAAATGTCAAATTTCAAGTCAATCGGACGACTGGAAGTGGGTCAAAATTTACTTACAAGATTTCACCCGAATGTACAAATAAATAAGGAAATAAAGTAACAAGGCAAATTAAATGAAAGCTTGTAAAAAGAGCGACCATAAACGTCCTTAATCAGTTCTTATTTTTCCGGCATCAAAGTAAAACTTTCATTTTGTTGTTCTGATCCATAGCTAATCAGACGAAACTACACTAAAATAGATTCCTAAGGCTAAACGCCTAGTCATCAAAGCCTCAAATGTAAGTTCTAGTGAAAAATAAGCATGCTTTCGAAAGATTCCTCTTGATCTAATTCAAATGGCGCAGTCGGTAGGATATAGATATTGTATTAAATGAAGAACGTTTCCAATAATATTAGTAAAATCAAAGATAAAAATCAATCGCAACTAGTATTCAAATGGCGCAGTCGGTAGGATATAGAAACTTTATTAAATGAAGAATGTTTCCAATAATATTTGTAAAATTAAGGATAAAAATCAATCGCAACTAGTATTCAAATGGCGCAGTCGGTAGGATGGATATTTTATTAAATGAAGAATGTTTCCAATAATATTTGTAAAACTAAGGATAAAAATTAATCGCAACTCGTATTCAAATGGCGCAGTCGGTAGGATAAAGATATTTTAGCGAATGAAGAATGGAAACATTATTTAATTATTAATTATTATTTAATATATCTAATATTTGTAAATTGAGGATAAAAATCAATCGCAACTAGTATTCAAATGACGTAGTCGGTAGAATAAATATATTTTATTAAATTAAGAAGGATATTTGAAAAATCAGGGATAAAACTTAACCGCAACTCGTATTCAAATGGCGTAGTCGGTAGAATAAAGATATTTTATTAAATGAAAAATGTTTCCAATAATATTTGTAAATTGAGGATAAAAATCAATCGCAACTAGTATTCAAATGGCGCAGTCGGTAGGATATAGAAAATTTATTAAATGAAGAATGTTTCCAATAATATTTGTAAAACTAAGGATAAAAATCAATCGCAACTAGTATTCAAATGGCGCAGTCGGTAGAATAAATATATTTTATTAAATTAAGAATGTTTCCAATCATATTTGAAAAATCAGGGATAAAACTTAATCGCAACTCGTATTCAAATGGCGTAGTCGGTAGGATAAAGATATTTTATTAAATGAAAAATGTTTCCAATAATATTTGTAAATTGAGGATAAAAATCAATCGCAACTAGTATTCAAATGGCGCAGTCGGTAGGATATAGAAAATTTATTAAATGAAGAATGTTTCCAATAATATTTGTAAAACTAAGGATAAAAATCAATCGCAACTAGTATTCAAATGGCGTAGTCGGTAGAATAAATATATTTTATTAAATTAAGAATGTTTCCAATCATATTTGAAAAATCAGGGATAAAACTTAACCGCAACTCGTATTCAAATGGCGTAGTCGGTAGGATAAAGATATTTTATTAAATGAAGAATAATATCCAATATTTGTAAAATAAAGGATAAAAATGAATCGCAACTCACCAAATCTGACGGTTTCTTGAATCCTTTAGGGCACCACTTGCAAAGATGCAGTCCGAAGGGGTTTTTACTATGAACCTGAACGTGTTTGACATACAAACTCCTATTATTGAAAACCTTATCGCACTGTATACACTCTATCGTTTTGCCCGCCTTCTTTCCATTTTTAGACAACGTCCAGTTTTCGCCGTCACCCTTCTCTGCATCTTTGGTCGCCGCCTCGTGTACCTCTAGATGCTTCGTGTAACTCACGTCATCCACAAAACATTTCCCACATTCGTCGCATTCGAACGCGGCAATTACGTTCGCCGATTTCGCAATAGGCTCGCCTCCGTTTCCGTCGAACTCGGTGCCATCGATTTCTATTGGATCTTGTAGCGGACAGAGATGCGAGCCGAATTTTTCAGAGTCGAACGTTTTCTTGCAAGTGACGCAGTCCGTACACCCGAAGAATGTTGTTAAATTTCCCGCGTCGGTGTCTTTCCCAGCACAATCGGACTGTCGATCTTCGTCTTCGACTTCCGCACACAACGTCGATATAATTTCGTCGCCGTTTTTCGCGAAACTAATATTGGGATAAAGCGACAAATTGTTGGCCAGGAAATGTTCTGTAATGTTCATCGCCGGCGGTTCTGGTGCGACGCCGGAATCTTTTTTTCGAATTTCTAGAATATCCTCGGTGTTAACAGATTCGTCGAGTGTTACCGTGGCGACGTCTCCTTCTTTTGCGATAAACTGACCGCCGAACGGTATCTGAGAATTCAACAGATCCACCCCTTGATACAGTTCGTTCGTCGTGGGATCGATGTTAAACAATATACCTGGTTCTTGCAGTTCACCCAAGGAATTTAAAACGAATGGGTCGCCGGTCTGTAAACAAAAAGGGGCTCGTAATACGATTAAAACATTCCAGTATTACTGACATTGCATGATAGGAATAGTAGAGTTACAACAAGGAGAAAAACAGATTTTGAATACTGTACATGTAATTAATAGTGTGAAGGGGGTTTGGGGCGGCAGCCCCCCGGTGACAAGAATTTATAAAATTCAAGATCACGCAGTTTCCCCGACTTCAAAATTTTGTACCAATAAAAAATCCATGTTATTTTTGACATACCCTTTTTCTTCGAACAGTTTAGGATCTTTTAATTAAAGTGTGCCTCACTTGAAAATAATAGGAAATTTTTCAAATGACATTTATTAAATACTGAATATTATAGTCGAGTCAAATAGGTATTAAAACAGGCCGACTTACGAAAATCGTTAGATATGGACCGATTTTGATGAAACAAAGTGCATTCGATTCGGGATGACGTCTAGAAAAAAGCTTACCGGTTAGTTTTTTGTACAAATTTGTTATTATTTTTTTAAACGAAAAATTGACCAATTTTCTGGCAGATTATTGGGAAAATTTAGCCGGGGGTTTCCGGGGTCGCTGATTACGATTCTGAACTCAGATTGGCCAAAATCGAACTCCCCAGCTGGTAATTGACCACTTTAATTGGACAAAGTGACCATTTTTTTAAATTTCATCAAAAATAGCCAGGCAAAATCACTCGGGGGTTTTTGGGGTCGCTGATTACGATTCTGAACATAGATTGGCCAAAATCGATCTTCCCAGCTAGTAATTAGCCAGTTTAATTGGACAAAATTGATCATTTTTTCTTAATTTCATCGCAAATAGACAGGAAAAATTACTCGAGGGTTTTTGGAGTCGCTGAGTACGATTCTGAAGTCAAATTGTCCATAATCGAACTCCTCAGCTGGTAATTGGCAGGTTTAAATGGACAAAATTGACCAATTTCCAAAATTTCATCAAAACTAACCAGAAATCCTCAGTTGGGGGGTTGTGGAGGTTGTTGTCTTATGTTAAATGTTTAAAAATTTGTTAAAAGGGGGTCGTTACTAATTTAAATCATAAACAAAATCGAATTCTAATTTTTTAATTTGAAATAAACTCCCGCTCATCTAAAATTTTTTTCTATCTTCTCTTGTCAGTCTTTTTATATTCCACACAGCATATTTTACGTCTAATATGGACATATACGTCCGTTTAATATTTTGATCTTAAAATTGCTGTTATCATCCTAAGAAATTGAAAGAGAGTACACCTATAAATAAAACAATACATTTTTGAATAAATATTATTTCCATTACTTAAATTAATTAACGAAACTTTGTATTTTCATTACAGTTTCATAAAAAAAAACACCATGAGTGACGGAGATTACAAAACCCTCATATGTATTAAATTTGATGGCGAATTCACTATTTCGGCAAAGGGTCCAGATACGCTGCAAAAATTAGGCCCTAAGGGACTGGCAAGTCTTTCGAATTCGTCTGAAAGCAGGAATGACGATTTTCATCAGTTTATAGATTCATTAGATTTTTCCAAAAGTCATTATGTCCATAAAGGTTGCAATTTTGTCCAATTAAACTGGCCAATTACCAGCTGTGAAGATCGATTTTGGCCAATCTGAGTTCAGAATCGTAATCAGCGACCCCAAAAATCCCCGAGTGATTTTTCCTGGCCATTTTTGATGAAATTTTAAAAAATGGTCACTTTGTCCAATTAAAGTGGTCAATTACCAGCTGGGGCGTTCGATTTTGGCCAATCTGAGTTCAGAATCGTAATCAGCGACCCCGAAAACCCCCGACTAAATTTTCCCAATAATTGGCCTGAAAATTGGTCAATTTTTCGTTTAAAAAAATAATAACAAATTTGCACAAAAAACTAACCGGTAAGCTTTTTTCTAGACGTCATCCCGAATCGAATGCACTTTGTTTCATCAAAATCGGTCCATATCTCTCGATTTTCGTAATGAAATACCTATTTGACTCGACTATTGAACGTCCATTTGAGTCAGCGAAATTATAGCAACGAAGTTGAGAAACTTCAGCAAAAAGCGTTTACGACAAATCTTTGATCAATAACTTAATTTCTAAACAAAAAAGGAAATTGGAACGCAACTAACTAACCAAATTAGAGTTACCTTCAAATAGTCCAATAAAATTCAAAAGTCTCCTCTTTAACCCTTCAGTAATTAATATATTCTATAATGTATTTCTAAATTTGCAATACAATCCGTTTATAGATGTGAGAACAAGCTGAAAAGCGGTTTAGGCAACACCTTTGATAAAGTTTTCAACTTCGACAAATTTGAGATTTACAATATCGATTGTGAGTCATGTTCTAAATGTTATGTGGGCTAAACTAGAAGCAACATTCTAACTCGGTAAAAAAAAACATTTTGTTCAGAAAATAATGGTGAAAAAATTAGCGTTAGAAGAACATATTTTAAATATAGCTCACATCATTTCTCAAAAAAGTTTATCACTTTTAAAATACATATTTAGGTAGAAGGGATGTAAACGAAAAAGCAATCAATGAATTCACATTTATCTACAACGGCCGGTAATCCCTTATATATTCTGTTAATTCCAAATATTATTTAAACAGGCACATTTTGATTCCTATTTTAGTTTACTCTGATGATGGATACTTTGTAGCTGAAAGCTCCTCAGTACAGTAACAGTATTTTTAGTGGATAAGGGTGATTGTTTCTTATTTATAATGTATCAAAAGAAGTTAAGTATCTTCTTTTGGTAGTTTTAAAAGAACTAAAGATGAAAATGAGATTCTTGAAGACATTACTATTGGAGAGTAGTGTATAATACTGTTATGAATTGTTCAATTAATTTCATGGGTTTAAAAGTCGCATGTTTATCAAAATGAATATCTAATTTAGAAATTTAGAGAAATTTGTTACATTAAATACACTACTCGCCACAAATGGTGACACCGAAAATTTTGGACTTTTTCATCGAAAAGATGGCAATATTGCGAACAAATAACTGGAAATATATCAACTAGTTAATAGTAAGGTACAATACTTCTAAAATGAACTAATTGATAACTTAATGAAATATGGTACCTACCTGGAGTTTCAACTGGGTATAAATGTTGTTGCATAGTGTACCGTCGGCCAATTGTAAATCGTCACAAGTGGCGTAAATCGTTTGTAATGGTAAATCCAAGGGTACGGATTCGTCCAACCTTTCCTGCGCCACAAGTACCTGTACCGTTTTCGTTGGTTCTTGTAAAATATGCGGATTATTAACGTCATCTCCCCCCACGATCTAAAAGAAACGAAACGAAGTGATAAAACGCGTGATAGTACGAAGATTGTCGATTTACCTGAATGAGTGGTTCGGCGAAATTTTCGACGTTTCGTTTCTTGAGAATGGACACTTGTCCTCCGTTGAAAACAACAGACATTCTTGGCTGATTGGGGACGCATTTTACGTTCAAGGTGTCGGGGACGTTCTCAAAATTGGCTTCACACGCAGTAGCGACTACTGTCGTTTCCTGTGGGGAAAACAAAATTTCAAGGCTTCATGTGTGATACTTAGTTCAATAGCGTAAAGGATACGGAATAAAGGCAAAAACTACAAGATCATTTTGTGAATGTTGCTTGTTCCAAACAATTGTCGTAAAATAAATACGTCAAAAAACTATCTGGTATGAAAAGTTAGTCACAAACTGGTTTCATCGAAAACAAGTAATTTGTTTTAGTAATTATTATTTAACGGAATAATAAATAAAACTACTTTGTTTTACTATCACTGATATTTAATATAGTCGTTACTATAGTTTCAACACTAAACGTGTCATCTTCAGAAGAAAAATGAATTTAACAAATATTATATCTACTAGATATAGGTTAAAGAAGGATTACAAACAAATTTTTCTACAAACGCTTAACAAAGTAGCCTTTGACGCTTTCAGATTTCAACGCAAAGTTGACGTTTTCCGTGAAATGTCATTTTGTGACAGCATTTGCGCTCTAAAGCGGAAATATTTCGAAAACGCTCGCTTCTCCAACGTATTTCTGCATGATGATTGATGATAGTGACAGTGAATTATCAAACACTCCTCCTGATGTAGCAGAAAGTGCAAAAATTGTTACTTTGAATCTCCTACCAGAGAAATCAAGGAAGAAATATGAATTACAATACGGTAAATTCATGACGTGGTGCCAGTCGAAGAAGGTGAATAAGTATTCAGAAAACGTATTACTGGCTTATTTTGGAGAAAAATCATTGATTTGTAAGTCATCAACTCTTTGGTTTACGTATTCGATGATATGGACATGCTTGAATGTTAAAAATAACATCGAAATCAATAAGTATCCTAAACTTATCGCATTTCTGAAGAAACAGTCTGTTGGATATAAAGCGAAAAAATCCAAAACATTCACCACTGAAGATATTCACAAATTTTTACAAGAAGCGCCCGATGAAGAATATCTACTAAAAAAGGTAAATTTTAATATTTCATGCTCTTAGTAGTTTGAGAAGCGGTTAGTATTTTTTTGAATTTAGTGCAATTTGGTTAGCATAGACATTTGGAATAGCTATTAATTGCAGTTTTTTTATAGGTTATTCTAATTATGGGTATTGCTGGTGCCTGCAGGCGCGATGAGTTGGTCAAAATGGAGATTGGTGACATAGAAGATAAGGATTCTATTTTAATAGTCCGAATTCCCGATTCAAAAACGAGAATAAGCCGTGTTTTTACGATTGTTGGTCATAATGAAGAGAATTCAGTTGATTATCTTTCAATTTGTAAAAAATATATTGCACTCAGAAAACATTGTCTGAATAACAATACTGTCCAACGTCTATTTTTACGTTATGAAAAAGGTAGATGTATGAAACAAGTTGTGGGTATGAATACAATCGGCAAGACTCCCAGTGACATTGCTGAATATTTGAAATTGCCCGAGCATAATTTATATACTGGACACTGTCTCCGACGAACCTCTGCTACTTTATTGGTGAATGGTGGAGGTGACCTAATACAACTGAAAAAACATGGTGGATGGAAAAGTAACAATGTAGCAGAAGGCTACATAAATGATTCAATCAACAATAAGATTGAAACTACCAAGAGAATATTCTCAAGACCATCTACATCTCGTTCTGTAGATTTCCAATATTCGGGGGAATTAATGTTAGATAAATCTACTGATCGTGCATCAGGTTCAGGAATAATAATTAAAGAGTGTCACAATTGTACATTCAATTTTAGTATAGTCAATGATAAATTAAATCAACATTAATCAGGAATTTATAAACTGTACTTGATGTACTTTTGTTGAATAAAGCATCTGGTGTTTTTTCTTTTTTTTTCTGAAAACTGCGTTTGTAGAAAAAATCTTGTGTGTATTTCGAGCACAAAGTGTCATTGTCGCTCTCCAAAGATTACCGCGCTCCGCTTTGCGTCGCGCGGTAACTCTCTTTGTCGAGCGACAATATATCACTTTGCGCTCTTAATACACAAATAGCTATTTATGGCTATAGGAAATAGTTCTAGGAAAAACCAGAGAGGGGTAAGGTGATTAGGTAATTCCGTGAGGACCTTAGTGGTGCGGGTATATTTACTAACAGACTTTAAATACTAAAATCAAGTTATAAATACATTGAAGAGATTACTGTAATATAAATCTAGTTGATCGTTTAGGATCTTATTATCATACATCTTCATTCCTTTGAAAATTTCCATTGACTCTAATATATTTAGTTTTGAAATTTTATCTTGACTATGTAAATTTTGGACATTATTCAAATTAGGAAAGGTATGGCCTGTTTCTAAAATATGATTTGCAAATGAAGAATTGGTTTTATTATTTTTAAAGCAACGAAAATGTTCTTTATATCTAACTGCTATGTTACGGCAAGATCTACCTATGTAAAAACTATCACACTCTGAACAAGTTAGTTTATAAACTGCGGGTCTTTTAAATTTGTCAGTTTTTTCTTTCGCATTGAACAGAACATGAGATAATTTGTTTGGGTGTTTAAAGCTGATGGTCAGTCTATGATGGGATAACATGTTTGCAAGTTTTTCGCTTATAGGACCAAAATAAGTTAAAGAAACATATTTTAATGAGTTATCTTTGTATTTTATAAAGGGATAAATGCTATTGTAAATTAATTTTTGTCTTTTTCTATTTATTAATTTAGAAACTACTTGATGACCGAAACCGTTATTTGTAGCAATGACTTTAATTGTATCTTGTTCTTTACTAAAATTTTCTTGAGATAAGAGAAGGGAAAATGCTCTATGTATCATTGAATGAAAAGCAGCTAGTTTATGACTATAGGGGCTATGTGGTGAGGTACAAATTATTGTATCTGTGAAAGTAGGTTTTCTGTAAATGTCGAATGAGATGCTATTATTATGATGTAATAATTGTTAAGTCTAAGAAATTTATATAGTGATCCTTTTCTGTCTCTAACGTGAATTTTATGTTGGGATGAATATTAGTGATGAATCTAATTGTCTAGGTGTACCTTTAAAGAGGGCTAAAATATCGTCTACCTATCTGTACCACCATTACAAAGATAACTCATTAAAATATGTTTCTTTAACTTATTTTGGTCCTATAAGCGAAAAAATTGCAAACATGTTATCCCATCATAACCTGACCATCAGCTTTAAACCCCCAAACAAATTATCTCATATTCTCAATGCGAAAGATAAAACTGACAAATTTAAAAGACCCGGAGTTTATAAACTAACTTGTTCAGAGTGTGATAGTTTTTATATAGGTAGAACTTGCCGTAATATAGCAGTTAGATATAAAGAACATTTTCGTTCCTTTAAAAATAATAAAACAGATTCTTCATTTGCAACTCATGTTTTAGAAACAGGCCACCTTTCCTAATTTGAATAATGTCCAAATTTTACATAGTCAAGATAAAATTTCAAAACTAAATATATTAGTTCGGAAGTTAGAGAATAAAACTCAAATTTTACACAAAACTTTTAACATTTAATTTTAAAATGCCGACAAATTGTTTCACCACACTGTGGCATTTTCAAAGCTTTGAAATGTTAAAAGTTTTGTGTAAAATTTGAGTTTTATTCTCCAACTTCCGAAGTATTATGAATTTACACTACGTAAACGCCGAAACCATAGATATAAATATATTAGAGTTAATGGAAATTTTGAAAGGAATGAAGCTGTATGATCAAAGATCCTAACTAGATTTGTATTACAGTAATCTCTTCAATGTATTAATAACCTGATTTTAGTATTTAATGTCCGCTATTAAATATACCCGCACCACTAAGATCCTTACGGAATTACCTAATCACCTTACCCCTCTCTGGTTTTTCCTAGAACTATTTCCTATAGCCATAAATAGCTATTTGTGTATTAAGAGCGCAAAGTGATATATTGTCGCTCGACAAAGAGAGTTACCGCGCGACGCAAAGCGGAGCGCGGTAATCTTTGGAGAGCGACAATGACACTTTGTGCTCGAAATACACACAAGATTTTTTCTACAAACGCAGTTTTCAGAAAAAAAAAAGAAAAAACACCAGATGCTTTATTCAACAAAAGTACATCAAGTACAGTTTATAAATTCCTGATTAATGTTGATTTAATTTATCATTGACTATACTAAAATTGAATGTACAATTGTGACACTCTTTAATTATTATTCCTGAACCTGATGGACGATCAGTAGATTTATCTAACATTAATTCCCCCGAATATTGGAAATCTACAGAACGAGATGTAGATGGTCTTGAGAATATTCTCTTGGTAGTTTCAATCTTATTGTTGATTGAATCATTTATGTAGCCTTCTGCTACATTGTTACTTTTCCATCCACCATGTTTTTTCAGTTGTATTAGGTCACCTCCACCATTCACCGATAAAGTAGCAGAGGTTCGTCGGAGACAGTGTCCAGTATATAAATTATGCTCGGGCAATTTCAAATATTCAGCAATGTCACTGGGAGTCTTGCCGATTGTATTCATACCCACAACTTGTTTCATACATCTACCTTTTTCATAACGTAAAAATAGACGTTGGACAGTATTGTTATTCAGACAATGTTTTCTGAGTGCAATATATTTTTTACAAATTGAAAGATAATCAACTGAATTCTCTTCATTATGACCAACAATCGTAAAAACACGGCTTATTCTCGTTTTTGAATCGGGAATTCGGACTATTAAAATAGAATCCTTATCTTCTATGTCACCAATCTCCATTTTGACCAACTCATCGCGCCTGCAGGCACCAGCAATACCCATAATTAGAATAACCTATAAAAAAACTGCAATTAATAGCTATTCCAAATGTCTATGCTAACCAAATTGCACTAAATTCAAAAAAATACTAACCGCTTCTCAAACTACTAAGAGCATGAAATATTAAAATTTACCTTTTTTAGTAGATATTCTTCATCGGGCGCTTCTTGTAAAAATTTGTGAATATCTTCAGTGGTGAATGTTTTGGATTTTTTCGCTTTATATCCAACAGACTGTTTCTTCAGAAATGCGATAAGTTTAGGATACTTATTGATTTCGATGTTATTTTTAACATTCAAGCATGTCCATATCATCGAATACGTAAACCAAAGAGTTGATGACTTACAAATCAATGATTTTTCTCCAAAATAAGCCAGTAATACGTTTTCTGAATACTTATTCACCTTCTTCGACTGGCACCACGTCATGAATTTACCGTATTGTAATTCATATTTCTTCCTTGATTTCTCTGGTAGGAGATTCAAAGTAACAATTTTTGCACTTTCTGCTACATCAGGAGAAGTGTTTGATAATTCACTGTCACTATCATCAATCATCATGCAGAAATACGTTGGAGAAGCGAGCGTTTTCGAAATATTTCCGCTTTAGAGCGCAAATGCTGTCACAAAATGACATTTCACGGAAAACGTCAACTTTGCGTTGAAATCTGAAAGCGTCAAAGGCTACTTTGTTAAGTGTTTGTAGAAAAAGTAGTTTTATGTATTATTTCGTTAAAATGATAAACTATCACAAAGTGACGGCTTCCACAATTGAATTATTATTTATTATACAATATGTCTCAATAAGTTGGAACTATATGGGAAACTTTTTTACTATTAATTTTAGAAAAAAAGTTATTCTTCATAAAAAGTTCTGCATGTTCTAAAATCTAAAATGCAATCATCAGATATTAAAAAATAACAAAACCTAATTTTTCAATGTAAATGGATGTAATTGCATATTTTAACGCAGTTTTTAATACTGGTCAACTTTTTTTTATAACGTCAATCGTTTGTTTCAATTCCATGTTAAGCAATCATATAGCCTTAAAATGTGCAACTTTGCCTCCATCTAACAACTCTCTTTCTCTCTTAGTTACCGAGATAGCAACGCTAAACCATCGAATTTATAACTGCCTGTATATATCGTGGACGATTGCCGATTTGAATGTAACAAAAACGCTTTCAATTAAAGAAAAAAAATACCTCTGCCGCTGTATCGCTTCGATGAGTTTTCATGTGTCGCCTACAGACCGCCATGCTCTTGAATTTTCTCTTGCACATCGGACACAGATACGGTTTGACGTTGGTGTGGGTGATACTGTGACGTTTCAGCAAAGACCTCGTCACGAAACCCTTGTTGCACGTTTGACAGACGAAATGTCTAACGGCCGAATGGAACCTCATGTGGACTTTCAAGGCGTACGCAGTCACATAGGTTCTGTAAAATCGATAATGTCAGAACCTGTTTTTCACTAATTCAGTTTAGTGTTTAGTGTAAAATTTATTTATAAATCCAGTTGTTGCACAAACACAGTGGCATCATCACTTGAACTACCTTAAATACCTGCTTAATTAGTAGAAACCTTTGTGGAAGGGGGTTTAAGATTATAACTTATTCTAAAATGTAGATGCCCGTTTGAACAATTGCAACGGGGATTTCCCGCAAAGTTCCTACGCACCAGTAGTGATTTTGTGGCTTTAATGGATATTTTCGTGGAGGTGAATACGGGAGCCTAGGGTACGATTCAACACCTTCGAAAAGTGCATCAAACCACGTCTCCCTTGCAATTGTCGCCACAGGTTTCATCTCTTCTCGTCCTAGAGTGATGATAGTCCATTGTGACTCTGTATAATATGTTTCTGATGCTGCTGCGACTAAAATTCTGAACGGTTGAACTGAAACGACTGTACTTACTTGGAGCAGATTTCACATTCAAATTTCTTTTCGGCAGTGTGCAGGAGCATGTGACGTTTCAAATTTCTCTTCTTGTTGAAAGTTACCGAACACATTTGACATTTAAACAGGTTGCCGTTTCCTTCTCCTGTCGATTTGAGCGGCGACGCCAGTACTTCTAAATTATAAATTTTCTGGTTTATAATATACCAGTCAAGACAGCAATGATTTAAAAAGGAAATACATCTTTCCACCTTGAACATTTACACGCATATTACAAATTCGGTTCAAGTATTCCTGAAATAGAGTACTAGACAAAATTATCCAGTAACGTAACCAAAGCAAACATTTAATTAGAGCAAGCCTTGGATGGAGTTGAAGATTTTGTCGATTTGCAGTGAATGAAGATTAATTAGCTAATTGTTAACCCTGATCTGACGTATTTATTATAAAACACTCACTGCATCTTCTTAAATAAAAACATACATGATATAATCAAAACCCAGGTAACAAAGATAATTCCTCTGATAGGACAAGTATATCTACCTCGAAGTAAGAAATATGGACTGGGTGCAAAGCAAGTTAGGTCTATACCCTCTAGATACATAAGGCCTGAGTGTTCGATAGTGACGTCCCAAGCCGGAGGCTATATACCGACAGTGAAACAAGTTTTATTTATTTTCCAGGACATACATAAGGACTTCCTGTTTAAACGGGCTTGTCAGATATGAGCTGAGTCCTTAGTTGCACCCCATTTGCTTTTTCTAATGTTAAAAACATGTCTTATAATGGATCTGTTTGTAATTTTCTTAACAATATGTAATTTAAATTTAGCTAATTGAAACAATACCAAAATAGTTCTCAAATTCCGTAAAATTTCTCAAAAACTTGATTTTTGAATCATCCTTCAAGTTACCTTTGACGATAGGTTCCTTGATCGTTGTCCTTTGAGAGAAGTTGTTCACATTCTCAAATCCTCCGCCCAGTTTATAAATATTATATTGAGTTTGCTGGAAAATATAATGTAAAAGCTCCCCTCAAACCTTTTATAATGAACACTTCGGTTTTTTGGTTCGCACGATGAAAAGTGACGTTTTAGCTAGTATTTAACCCTGTTTACCAGGAAAAGTAAGCTGGGCACACTGCCAGTGATTACTTTCTCTGGCGAGGTTCTGCAACTCAAAGGGTCGATGAAGTTTCTGGGAGTAATCCTAGACTCTAAACTGACTTGGCGCAAACACCTCGGATATCGAGGGAGGACTGTGTCCTTTTGGGAGTGCAGGAGAGCTTTCAGCAACACATGAGGATTACAGCCAAAGATCCTTTTTTGGATCTATACCGTTGTGAACAGGCCTATGGTCACCTATGCTGCGGACGTGTGGTGGTATGCCTCTCACATCCTGTTAGGATGCCCGGCTTGGACATTTCTCAGGCATCGTTATTTCGGCGAAGCAAAACTGCTCCCAGAAGAACTTATGGAAGCCTGCGTTAGCAATATTGTGGGTTTCTGGCGGGCCACAAACCTGCTAGAATAGAATAGGACACGGGGCGCACAATAGGCCCAGCTAAGTGGCCTAAGTTTTATTTAACCCACCAAGATATTATCCCAGCTGCAGTCAATCATTGTTCTTCATCCTAGGAGAAAAAAAAGAGCCAATTCCCTTCAAAAATCTGATTGCATGGTAAAAAATGTTCATGATCTAACTAGAGGTCGAAGACATATGTATATGCAAAGTTCCAAGGTGGAAGCTGTATATCCTTTTTACCATATTATCCCAAGGAAATTTAAGTATGGTCTGTCCTGTGTATTGAAACTTACCTTGAGGTCGAGAAATCACGCCCTTGCCTTCGGTACACTGATCGTCGACATTTACTTGTTCGTCCAGAACCGCTTTTTGTCTTAAATCCCGTCTACCGTTTGTGAACGTATCGTGTTTTCTATGGTAAAAAAAAATAATATTCATCCAGGTTAACCATAGAGGATAAACAGATGAATACGTACCTCATATGCGTGCGAAGCGACTGAGACGAGGCGAATAATTTCAAGCACGTAAGACATTTCTTAGTTTTTTTACCATTATGTGTGTGTAGGTGAGTCATCAGAGTGGATTTCAAGGAGAACGCTGCTCCACAGAAACACTGAAATCAATGGGTATTTGAAAAACAAAATGTAAAACAATAAAACGTGGGCGTGTTTTACGCAGAGATGTTAAGATAGAGTGCGCGAGCGACTATTTACGTGACCGGGTTTAAGATATATAATCCGTATGGTGGGGAGATTTTACGTAGATGCTTATAGTTGCATAAAACACGATGAGAACCCATGTTTTCACAGAAGATAAATGCAAAAAATAGTTTTAAACAAAATATTGTTGATTTATAAAGCCCAGAGATGATAAAACCACTGAATATAACGAGTCGCGCGAGCGTGGAGTGAAATTTAGTAAGAAGCAGAGAGAAACATCTCTCTGGTAAGGAGAGAGGATGAATCTCGTAGCTCAACCTCGGTCATTTATTTAACAATGCATTCATTGCGCTAGCGCACTCTATCCTTACATCTCTCTGGTTCACGGTGCACAATTTCAATTGTTTTATAACCTCCAAAATTCGTTCACTGATCCATGGCAACTTTGAAAAAACCCATCAGTCTGTATTTGTGTGGCTGTCCTTTACGAATTGCTCGCCTACACGATAACTCAAAAACGAAAGGTCATATTCAAATTTGTTTTTCAAGGAAATCGTCTAATAAACACACCCGTTTCGGAAAAGTTGAAAATGTTTAAAAATCGTAACCCCCAAAATATACATTGAATCGATTCAAAACTTTTATGCAAATTTAAAACTACTTTCTTCCAAATTTCAAAAAAATCGTTCAACAACAACATTTATTCAAGTAAACTTAAATTTACACCGTAATGTAACTGTTTATAACAAACGGCGATGAACCAAAGGATCTAGGATATTCGGCTCCCACTTAGTAGGCTCCGGTTCGATTCCCAGAAACGGCAAGTTTTTTTTTTTGAAAACATTATTAATTTGAATATTATTTATTTAATTATGTAGAGGTAATGACGAATTCTATTGTTTTTCAAAGAAGTCGTGAAATAAACATACCCTTTTCTGAAGGCTGGAAAATTTAAAAAAATTATACTCTCAGCGAAAGCCGAAGAGCAGGTGAGATTAGGTGAATGCCTTGCAACCCATGGTGGCAACACTGATTCCCTTTGTCAATTTCCCAAGATTTAAAGTCGCTGTCGCTTGTACAACGACCAAGTTCTTACCAACTTTGTACTGCCGAAAATAGGAGAGTTATTAGTTTGCGATTGCACTTAGTCAGCGAAATGGATAAAAACATTTTTTGAAAAGTAAAAAGGAAAAAAAAATTGTTGGTATATTGGAGAAGCAAAGCTGTTTTATCAATTATTAATTATATAAAAAATTCTCGGGAATTAGGTCACATTAACACTCTGTTATAAATGTTCGTCTTTACGTACGTTTCGGTCTCACGACCATCATCAGAAGACTTATTTTGTTAAAAAGGAAAGCAATATGCGTTTGTACATTATGAGAATATTACTTAACAGTGGTTTCTTGTTACAAAAAAATCTATACTTTAATATTAACGATACAATTTTCGATTATTCGTGGTTCTGTTCGTTTCGACGGCGTGAGCTTTTTGATTGAAGATTGTGCGATATGGACGCTTGTGCTATTTAGTTTTAGTTAACCCCCTTTTTAACAAAATAAGCCTTCTGATGATGGTCGTGAGACCGAAACGTACGTAAAGACGAACATTTATAACAGAGTGTTAATGTGACCTAATTCCCGAGAATTTTTTATATAATTCATACTGGGTCAAGAATCTTAATATATTATCAATTATTAATAAGATTTCAGTTAAATACCATGAATTACTAGAATTGGAAAAGCCTAGGAAGACATACAAGCTCAAATTGTAGCAAGGTACTATTGTTGTTTTTTATTCTTTTACACAAAGCTAGAAGTGACGTATTTTTAATCAGTTCCAAGTAATGTTATCTTAAAGGGACTGACAAAGCTATGGGGTTGTTTCTCACAACTTCAAATAGGAATGTATAAATCAGTCATTTAAAAGGCAATTCTGAAGAAAACAAGTGCATTTCAAGATGTTGTATGTACCCATTTTTTATTTATGACAGTTGAATGAACCGACAACATACGGTCACTTGGCATGATTCTAAATAAAAATACAAGACGGCCTATTGAAGGATCGTACTTGTTTCGATACTATGAGCGCCATCTTTTAGATTTTGTAACGACTTATTGACCAACCCTAGTATTTTTGTTCTCATTATTTTAATTTCGTTAGAATTAAATTAATAAAAAGCTGTGATCACTTTTGTTAGCAAACTTTTTTATAAAGACAAGCGTTTGTCTGAAAGTGTACTAAAACACTCCAAAAACGTCCATTTACCAATTTTGAGAAGAATAATCACAAAACTCATCCGCCATCTTGAATTTTTTAATATTGACTGAAAAATCATGATCTCTGACCCCAAAGACCCCCATATTAGTCCAGGCTGTGAACCGGGATTTTAGCTATAATTAAAAAAAAAAACATGTAGGTAAGTTCGAATCTAAAACTTTTTTTTGCATTAGCTTCAGGAGATTCTCAGGACTATTCATACAGCTTAAAGCCTCTTGGGAACCCCAAACCCACCCATTGTGGGCGAAAATGGCCCGAAATCTCCAAATCTTGAATTGTATTTTCTACAAAAAAAGGTATTTTGGCATTTCGAGTGCACCTAGGAAGTTTTTTGGGTCGCTGAACACGAATCAGTAGCCAGATTTCCTTACAATCCATGTAGGGGTGGTCAAATCAACAAAATTGGCCAATTCCGCACCCCTAATATGTTATTTGGCAATTTACGCGTTTTAGGCATTTCGAAAGCAACAAGGAGGTTTTTTTGAGTCGCTGAATACGATTCCGAAGCCAGATTTACTCCGAAGTAATTTTAAAATGCCAAAATAATAAAAATTTTGAAGCGTGTCAAATTAGCCAGTTTTGTAAATTTCAGACCCCTACGATGATATTCGAGTAAATCTGGCTTCGGAATCGTATTCAGCGACCCAAAAAACCTCCTTGGTGCATTCGAAATGCCTAAAACACGTAAATTGCAAAATAACATAAAGGGGTGCAAAATTGGCCAATTTCGTCGATTTTACCACCCCTACGATGGATTGCAAGTAAATCTGGCTACGGATTCGTGTTCAGCGAGCCAAAACATCCCCTGTGTGCACTCGAAATGCCAAAATACCTTTTTTTGTAGAAAATACAATTCAAGACTTGGAGATTTCCATTTTCGCCCCCAATGGGTGGGGTTGGGGTCCCCAAGAGGTTTTAAGGTGTATGAATGATCCTGAGAACCTCCTGAAGCTAATGCAAAAAAAAATGTCGATTCGAACTGACATGTTTTTTTTTTATTTCCCGGTTCATAGCCTGGACTATCAGGTTGATTTGAAATTTTAGGCGAAGTGTATTTCTTTATGGCTTTTTGAATGTTATAAGGGGATAAATTATTTGATAATAAAACAGATGAAAGATGTTTTAATTCTGATTTTAAGGATTGGGGTTGAAGACTGTTAACTCATCTCAACCTACTATTCAAGATATTGCATTGATTTTTCTAAGGGACATCTAATCGCGGGTAGATGGCGTTAGTTGTTCTATCTCTCTCTAGCACTTTCTGTTGTTGTTTCATATAAACATCAGCAGAGATATCTCAAATCGTTCCATTGTTGAGCTAGAGGAGGCAAAACAGCTGCCTGGAGCTATTTAACTAATCGAACTAGAGAGAAAGTTAATTTTAGTGAAACAAAACTCACCTCGAAAGGTTTTTCCTTGGTATGCGTGCGTACGTGTCTAATTAGGTCGGACGGTTTCTTGAAATCTCTGGAACAGTAGAGGCACGAGTAGAACTTGACGGTGCCGACTTGTTTCTGCCTGAACAGATGATTCTTCACGGTTTCGTTGGTTCTAGGTTCGGCGACGCGCACGAACACGTCGTCCGAACTGGTGTTCTTCTTCACCGTTTCGACGATTTTATCGATATCGGCGGCGTCGACTAGCGACGAATTTTTTCCACTATCCTTTTGTTTATTCGACGACGACGATCCGTACATATGTTCCAACAATTTCAGTTGATCGATAACCGCGTCTTTCTGACTGCTGTGAGCTTTGCTCATGTGACCGTTGAGGGACGCGACTTTTTTGAATATACAGTCGCATTGGGTGCATTTGAAAATCTTCTCGCCGCTTGTAGGTGCCATGTGAGTTTTATGAACGTGAACTTTCAAGTTGCCTGCAATGAAGAGACATTTTGCAAGAATGTTTCATCGGATAGGAAGTAAATATTATAACATTTCACCGTTTTTTTTGGGTTTTGTGACTTTTTTCCAACTTTTGGTTTGAGAGTACAGAAAGTTAGGAAATTTTGTGTAGATCACGAAAAAAATAGTGAGAGAAAACCTCCAATGTAGGAAAATGTCGCTATTTATACAACTATATACAATTTCCCGTGTTTTTCGGCCAAAAAACGTTAATAGCTATGCATTTTAGGGAAAAGTTTCAAACAAAAGTTGTTCGGCATTAAATTTACCATAAGAATTGACTATCCAGATATCAATTTTCTACGAATTTTCCACTCGTAGCGCGGGAAAACCGAATATATATAAATATATGTTCAATTAATGACTCTTTATATTATATATATTAATGATTGATTGAAGTATATAAGGGTACATAACGTTACTAAAAGTGATGATTATAATAAATTTCCCACCATGTGATCAAATTTTCCGAGTTATGGGAAAAAACATTTTTTTTCAATCATAATGTACGACATTTTTATGTTTTTTGGGTCACTTATAACGAATTTTGACTTGGTTTTGTTCTGAAAAGTCATGGAAAACAAATTTTCCAAATTATGAAAATTCTTTTTGCTTATCATGTATGACATATCATTTCTTATGTTTTTTGGGTCAGTTATAACGAATTTTTACTCAGTTTTGTTCTGAAAAGTCATAGAAAATGTCTTATGTAAAATATTGAAGTACATGAAGAGGAGGATGAAGATGATGATGATGATGATCCATGAGAAATTGCAGAAATAGAAGAATTGGATATTGGCTCTAGCAGCGAGTATGCCAGAAGTGAGACCGAGGACGACACCGACATCGCAGAGGACGATAGTTCTTCTGAAGAGGAAGCAAACAGTGAAGAAAGCGGTCCATCACCAATCAAAGTGCCCAGATATACACGGAGATCATGATTATCAAATGATGATAAATCAATAAAAATCTAATATAATCAAATTTGAAAATTATTCTTGTTTCTCTTTTGTTACCTTAATTTTCCTAAATTTCACAAATAAACGATTTCCATGTCTTATCAGAACAAAACTAAGTACAAATTCATTATAACTGACCCAAAAAACATAAGAAATAATATGTCATACACGATAATTGAAAAAAAAATTTCATAATTTGGAAAATTTGTTTTCCATGAATTTTCAGAACAAAACTAAGTCAAAATTCGTTATTAGTGACTCAAAAAACATAAGAAATGATATGTCGTACATTATGATTGAAAAATAAACAAAAAACACGGAAAATTGTACCGGGATATCAAAAATTATCTTGATCAAGGGTGGTTGTGGAATCTAAAACGTGTATCTTACGTTACGTTGAAATAATTATGTCACTGTCACACTGACATCATCAATAACCTACAAATTTCGTACCTATTTATTTCAGTTGTAAAACAATAATGAACTACAAATTATGAAATAATTATGTGAACTTTGAACCTTTTCAGAGGTCGTGATAGCCACAATCCGTGTCAAAAACTGTTTTGAAATAGTTAATTTTCCGTAATGACGTTCACGTGAGAAGCCCGTAGCACGCGAGTTAGAAAAGTGCAAACTGGTTGTACCTAATACGGCTTTACGACGACTTTTCGCGTGCCGTTTTCGCTCCATGTAGTTAGATTTAGTATCGGACCGTGCCCGACGGCCCTTCTTTTTTCGACAAATGTCCATTAAATAGGGAAATTTAATTAAAACAGTTTGAGCTATTCTCAGATCTCAGCTACGCGCTTCTAACGTGCGACGTACCAAAGGGAATTTTCTGGCGTCTAAAATATACACGAAGCGGGTAAAAGCTAGCGGCCCCTCGCCAAAAACACTTTATTACAACTGGCGCCGGTCGCACGGGGCAAGAAACGGCCCCAAATTAACAAGACCGAGGTAAAATGTATAAACTCTAACTTACGCGCAGCGAGCTCCTCGAGGCATATGTCAAAATGATTTCGTTCGTAGCTAATTACATAGGACGTCTGGCGTTCATGCAATTATGTTTTTAGATAATTCGAACCTTCTAATTTCGATAGGCCACGTGAAAATCCCGGAGTCCAAAGCGCTAAAGACTTCGGAGTGTTACAATATTCGTATAAAATTGCGAAATTTCGCACTTTTAGAAACTTCAAATGAATTATGACATAATTATTTCAAACGTAAAGTAAGACACACGTTTTAGATTCCACAACCACCCTTGACCAAGATAATTAATCTACGCAAAATTTCCTAACTTTCTGTACTATCAAACAAAAGTCGGAAGAAAAAGTCCCACTTTTGATAAAATGACTGTACTATTTCCAAATATGTATTTAGCATTTTTTTTTCACATTTGAAGAATGTTCAGGAAAATGAAGAAACTATTGCATTAACCAAAACTTTTCAGATATTAAGATTCTTCACATTTGATGAAAATTCAAATATTTTTTTCATTGGTGAAAATAAGTACATTATGGTATCGAAAACCGTTTTTACACGCGGAAAATGACAACTTTCAAACATCTATCATAAACTATCTACTGATAGAAGAGAAAGGCATCTTGAATAAAGTAGCTGTTAACTACCATATAATGAGCACATTTGTTGTTAATACATTGTCCTTATGTTAATCGAAAAAACTAAATGAAAAACACTTCATTGCATAGAAGGGCACCTCAAAAAAACAGATTCTAAGAGAAAATCAGTATCTCTCAACACTAATCTGACTACGAAAAAGATTATAAAGTCCTATAAATTGTCTATGTACATAACGCTATTGTTTTGAAGATAATAGTTGTTACCTTTTTGGTTAAACTTTGCAGGACACAAAGTACATTCATAAGGCTTAAGTCCTATATGACTGCTGATATGTATTTGTAGCGTTCCTTTCTGATTAAACCCTCTGTTGCATACTGTACACTGAAAAAATTTAATAGTAGAAATATAAAAATACTTACTTTTGCCTCAAATGAATAACTTCAAATCCTCTTACCACAAATGGTTTTTCACCACTATGAATTCTGGAATGTCTATCAAGCAATGACACTTTAGGAAAACTTTTCGCACAAACTGTACATTTATGTGCATATTCCTTATAAGTTCTTGTTCGCCTAGACCGTTTGTCGTTCACAATAATTTTGCGCACCTAAAACAGTAACACATTCAAGCTATCATTAAAACTAAATGTGCAAAACTCTCACCTTCAAATGAAATGAAAGATGTTCCTTCAGAACTGCTCGATTGTTGAATTTAACTTTGCAATAACTGCATATCAATCCTTTAGATTCTTCGATTTTTTCTTTAGAGTGAGTTTTCAGATGTTTCTTGAAATACTCCTTGAAATGTAAACAATTGAAAATTTTAATCGAAATGGAATCAGATCAATTTACCTCCTTCTCGAATTCAGCAAAACATTCGATACATGTATAAAATTCTTCGATTTGATGTGAACTCAAATGGGATTTTAAGCTAGCGGTTCTTTGAAAAGTCAAATTGCATAATGGGCATTCTAGAGACTCATTGTGTAGGGTCATGTGTAATTTGTAGTTGCTTTCTATATGAAAACTGGTTGAACATTGGTCACAACTGAATTTCTTCTCGTTTTGATGACTTATTACATGTTTACGATAACATGCAACATTAGGAAATTCTAAATCACATGTTAAACAAGTAAATGTTACATCTGATTTCTTTTGACTTTTTGCCTTTGGCATAACTTTCTTCATCTGCATGTAAGATGTGTCCTCTGTAAGAGACAGGAATGTTGTATTTGTGTCACTAGGAATGCTGAAAATAAAATTAGATGTAGCAGGTAAGTATCTTGTTTTTAGATGTTATGAATCAAATATTCATTAGGAATAATGTACATTACTATCTACCTACACACAACATGAGTTGATTGTGTGATAAAATACTTACATGGGTTTATCGACTGGTACATAATCATCTTTGTATTGAAAGGAGTGACAATCAAAAATGGGAATACTCTGCAATAAAATAGAGTAAATTAATTAACAGATTAGATAAATAAATATTATCTTTACATTGTCTAAAATATACATAGGGTTTTCTGAAGAGGGTTTCAAAATAAATTGTTGCAGTATTTGAACTTGACTTTCTGCATTATCTTTTCCAACGGATACAATATACTGTGGACAATTGGAAGTATCCATAATTTGCTTCTATTTCAATCTAAACCTGAAGGTTATAATACTAATTCTATATCACTGGTCTCAAATTGTGACCCATATGTATCATGTTATGTTGTTATTTCTCTCCCTGTTCTAACCTAAAAACAAATTGAATATAATAAATATATAGATTGAACTCCTATGACTAATAACTATCTATGGTTTCAATAAGACTAATATAGAGACATCCTTTGGCGAGTGTCCTGAACTACTTGCTAATTTTATATGACACATCCTATTCTATAGAATATTTTGCAGGAATCTACCTTATAGCTTACGATATTGCAGATATCTATACGTTGTTATAATTTATTTGTAATTATAGTTAGCATCTTTACCAATGTCAATTGATCCCATTAACCGCATTTAAAACAAATAGTTATATATTGCACTCTTGATTTAAAAACGTCACCTAAAAATTACTGGATAAATCAGAGATTAACTGTTCAGTGATGGTTAAATTTTGCCTTTTATCTAGGTAATTCATATATATTTCCGCCACTAAAAACTGATAGCGGTGACCGGTGACCAACTTGAGGTGTTAGATTTCTTATGCTTTATACTTATTACTAGCAGGTCAGTCGGTATGCCGCGCATGGTATCATATTTAAAAGGACAAATCCATTCTATGATTCGAAATTTACGATGTAAAAAATTTAAAACATACTGTCCTCTTAGTTCAACTTGCTTAAACATAAACGCTTTCATTTACAAAAAAACAGGCTTCTTCTTCTAATTGCCAGCGTTGACATCTGTGAACTACTAATAGTACTAATGGGTACGTACAACAACAAAAACATAGATTAATCACAACTGCATAGAGAACCTAGATAGAATGTTTCTCCCTTAGAGTAATATTAAGTAGTCTAAGGTTTCTCCCACGGAAATCAACCTAAGCATAGAAAACACTCCTTACACTACTGTGTAGTAAGTGTTGCATACCTGAAGGTAGATTCATTTTTAGGCAACTAATCTATCATCAGTCTGTATTATTAGTTGCATAAAAACACGATTAAAGGAATATACTGACAAAAAGAAAAACGAAATAAAACAAGAATTTTGACTTACAAAAACTGGAAAGTTCAATTGCGGAGGAATATACTAGTACAAATAATATACAAATGTTGTCGGGTAGTACTCATAGAACTGTATATCTGTGATGGTACTTTCTAGTTTGCTACCTTCATTTGAGTGTTATTATATCAACAGAATTGAAGGTTTCTGCAATCAAAAATTATTAAAATATCGAATTTGTTGGATAGATAGTGTTAACTGTTTAATGTTGTAGTTATAATAATCTGAATTATATCCAAATTAACTTTTGCTTGCTGAAAGTAAAATTGGTCGATAATAGAACAGATAATATTATAGATATCTGTTTATGTCACATGTCACAATGATGATATTATTATTTCAATAAAGAGAGGAATAGATGATACCATCAAGAACCTATTAAAATTATTACAGTAACATTTTACGAAATGTGGAGGCTCTTGATTACCGTCATTTTTAGGCCATTACAACATACAAAATTCGAACAAAGTAATGTGAGGAATTCGAAATTAATCTTTTAACCACTGTATTATTCAAGAACTTGTGAACCAATAGCCATTAACAAAAGCAAACCAAAAATACATAGTCTGGATACTCTAAGCAGAATAACATTATTGAACGATGCTTATTCTAGCGAACAGTGTTTCAGCACATATCTCTGGTATCAGTAAACTCTCCTGTCATACTTCTCACCCCAAAATCACAACTTTTATTCCTCGTTCGTGGCTCCAAGTGGCGTGAAACTCAAATTGCTCGTTCTCCTACAATGGGGCAAATAAAAACGTGAACTTTGCCTTTTTGGGTTTATATATCAGGTTGTTGGCGATGAATAGTCAATACACCATGACAGCGTTTGAAAAAGAGTTGGGTTAGAACCCCAGACGCGGCAAACAACCTTGCTTCCTTGCAAAAAGAAGATCAAAAAGATGGAGTTCCTTTTCAATAGACTAATGTTTCGATTTACGACTCTACTAGGAGCCCATATGCATGTTAACACAGCTTAGCAGATTAGCAAACTTATCTAGCTTTATACGACATAAATAAACCCGCATGCATGCTGACGCAGCAGAGTTGCTTGTAGAGAAGGCTTTGTCAGCAACCTTTTGTTCTTCTTTGTCTAGTGAATATGCGCGTATCGAGTTTATTGCGCAGTGGGGTGTATAGTAGACACTCCCACCGCCTCTAGTCTAGGGCGGGAAAGCACGGGAGCTACCAAGATCGGCGACTGTTAGGAGAGATATTAGAATTATTTTAAAACATTGGAGGTTATGTGAATCAGGAAAGACCTTACTAGGCAACTTCGTCCTTAGAAAATTAAGTCTGTTAGAAAGAAGTTGGACAGCTTGAAGGGGTGCCCAGGCTCAGCTTGTCTAGTCTGCTTACCTGGTATTGGTCGTGATGAAATAGCAAATGAAAGCCTCTATGAGAATCGACCATAGAAATATGAATAGAAAAGAAAGAGATTGCCCTACTTGCTACGATGTTCTAGAGAGGTCAATGAATTCCAAACAAGCGAATAGCTATCTTCTGAATAGAATCTAAAAGATAAATAGAATTATTATGATTATTATTGTGTTATCCGAGCCTACCTATATATATAATGGAGGAATCCTCCTATGAAAACAGTATTACCTATCCTAAATATTTAAAAATAAGTAACTTAGAAAGGATAAGAGAGACATCCTGTATATTCAAAGCGAGAAGTATAATAAACTACTGACAATCAGAGATATTGCTCCAAAAATAAAGGAATAAAATGAAGCAATTACGTAAAATACACATATATGGCGCAGCTATATGAAACGTTCGTTCTAATTTGAGTCTACTATAAAATACTGGCTATTCTGGTAGAGCCGCGAGACTTTGGCTTGTTACCCCAGACACGGTCTAATCTGATAAGGTGGCTACCCTTTTCAATGTGACAGGTACCCGGATGGCCTCTATTAATATGCTACACAATGCCTATTCATATAAAGCTTTTGTTTTTGCGTTTCCTCGCTTAATTTTATTCTCCATAAATTATCGCTCTATACGTAGTATATAGTATAAGAGAAGTATTGTTATCGGCCCAAAAAATAATTTTACACTAAAAAAATTGTCTAAAAACAGATGATAACTGTGATTGTGATAAATTAAAGATATCTTATAAATGTAAATATCTTGGTCTAACAATATACTCACATCTGAAATGTAATAATCATATTGCAACATTATTCAGTAAAATACGTAAATTTGTTTATGTTTGTAAAGAAATAAGGTCATTTCTAAAAATAAATGAACTAAAAAATGTGTACTATTCTCTCACACAATCATTATTACAGTATGGTATAATAGGCTGGGGTGGAGCACTCAAAAATTCACTGGAACCGTTCTTCAGAGTACAAAATAAAATTCCAAAAATTATGTTTAAAAAAAATCGAAACTTTTCTACTAAGCTTACTCTATGAAGAAACAAAATTTTGCAATACTAGATAGTTATATCTATAATAATAAAGATTCTTGACCCAGTATGAATTATATATACAATTAATTTTAATAAACCCTTTTTGACATAATAAGTCTTCTGATGATGGTCGTGAGACCGACACGTACGTAAAGACGAAAATTTAAAACAAAGTGTTAATGTGACCTATTTCCCGAGAATTGTTATATCTAAATTATTTAAATACAATCTCACATACTCATCATACCAGAGAAAAATCAAACTCAGATTTAATAGTTCCCAAACCACATAAAACCATAGGTCAAATTACTTAGCTCCACGATTTTTCTACGCCCTTCCTCAAAATATCCGAATATCAAGAAATGAAGAAAAAAATAAATCATTTAACAAACAACAATATTGCACATCTCCACAAATACTTTTAAATTTAAAGATATATGTAGACATATATATATATTATATATATGTTATGTGAATCAGGAAAGACCTTACTAGGCAACTTCGTCCTTAGAAAATTAAGTCTGTTAGAAAGAAGTTGGACAGCTTGAAGGGGTGCCCAGGCTCAGCTTGTCTAGTCTGCTTACCTGGTATTGGTCGTGATGAAATAGCAAATGAAAGCCTCTATGAGAATCGACCATAGAAATATGAATAGAAAAGAAAGAGATTGCCCTACTTGCTACGATGTTCTAGAGAGGTCAATGAATTCCAAACAAGCGAATAGCTATCTTCTGAATAGAATCTAAAAGATAAATAGAATTATTATGATTATTATTGTGTTATCCGAGCCTACCTATATATATAATGGAGGAATCCTCCTATGAAAACAGTATTACCTATCCTAAATATTTAAAAATAAGTAACTTAGAAAGGATAAGAGAGACATCCTGTATATTCAAAGCGAGAAGTATAATAAACTACTGACAATCAGAGATATTGCTCCAAAAATAAAGGAATAAAATGAAGCAATTACGTAAAATACACATATATGGCGCAGCTATATGAAACGTTCGTTCTAATTTGAGTCTACTATAAAATACTGGCTATTCTGGTAGAGCCGCGAGACTTTGGCTTGTTACCCCAGACACGGTCTAATCTGATAAGGTGGCTACCCTTTTCAATGTGACAGGTACCCGGATGGCCTCTATTAATATGCTACACAATGCCTATTCATATAAAGCTTTTGTTTTTGCGTTTCCTCGCTTAATTTTATTCTCCATAAATTATCGCTTCCACCTGAAGTTCACAAGATAAAAAAAACTTTTAAACGTTTTTTTAAAAAGAAATGAACTAAATTTATTAATTGTTAAATTACGCCCTGTTTTATTTTCGTAGAAGAATAATTATGACGTTCTGTGAAAGATCGGAATTTTTGTAAATTTGTTCTCTTACATTTGTTTCCCGCTCTATACGTAGTATATAGTATAAGAGAAGTATTGTTATCGGCCCAAAAAATAATTTTACACTAAAAAAATTGTCTAAAAACAGATGATAACTGTGATTGTGATAAATTAAAGATATCTTATAAATGTAAATATCTTGGTCTAACAATATACTCACATCTGAAATGTAATAATCATATTGCAACATTATTCAGTAAAATACGTAAATTTGTTTATGTTTGTAAAGAAATAAGGTCATTTCTAAAAATAAATGAACTAAAAAATGTGTACTATTCTCTCACACAATCATTATTACAGTATGGTATAATAGGCTGGGGTGGAGCACTCAAAAATTCACTGGAACCGTTCTTCAGAGTACAAAATAAAATTCCAAAAATTATGTTTAAAAAAAATCGAAACTTTTCTACTAAGCTTACTCTATGAAGAAACAAAATTTTGCAATACTAGATAGTTATATCTATAATAATAAAGATTCTTGACCCAGTATGAATTATATATACAATTAATTTTAATAAACCCTTTTTGACATAATAAGTCTTCTGATGATGGTCGTGAGACCGACACGTACGTAAAGACGAAAATTTAAAACAAAGTGTTAATGTGACCTATTTCCCGAGAATTGTTATATCTAAATTATTTAAATACAATCTCACATACTCATCATACCAGAGAAAAATCAAACTCAGATTTAATAGTTCCCAAACCACATAAAACCATAGGTCAAATTACTTAGCTCCACGATTTTTCTACGCCCTTCCTCAAAATATCCGAATATCAAGAAATGAAGAAAAAAATAAATCATTTAACAAACAACAATATTGCACATCTCCACAAATACTTTTAAATTTAAAGATATATGTAGACATATATATATATATATATATATATATATATATATATATATATATATATATATGCTGTATTGGGTTGCCGGGATATACTCCGCGTTGTCGTAGATTGGTTTCGAAAGAAACCGTTGATATGACGACGTTTCGGCACAATCTCATGTGCCATCTTCAGGTCTTCTCTTCAGGGCTGCTGCTCTGCTATCAACGGTTTCTTTCGAAACCAATCTACGACAACGCGGAGTATATCCCGGCAACCCAATACAGCATACAACGCCCGCGGAAACCTGAAGCAGAACATATATATATATATATATGTGTGTATATATACACACATGGACATATCCTTCAGGCCTGTTCTTGGCAGATATTGTCCTTTTCCAATATATTGAAAGATTTTTTATATAATTAACATCGCTTTTTAAATTTTTAACACCCTGTAGATCGGAACGGAAGCACAAGTCCGTATAAAATGTTTTCATAAAAAGATATGAGGAATCAGACTGTTACATTTTTTAGACTACTTAGGAAACATCCTGTATAGTATGGTAATTTCGATTCGAAAAGTTTGTTATTTATGTATTCTATTGTGGATTGGTATGATTCAAATCGAGTAATATTTCATGCATTACCATAATAGCATGGGAATATAAATTTTGTTAATGCATTATATAATTCCCCAAATTATTAATTATCGGTGATAAATTCCCCATTCAGTGTTTATGAATATTAGAATCCAACAAAACATTGCAAACGACTGACGTAATTCGATGGAGAGGACCTCTTTGTTAATCCATGAGGCTATTCTCATTGTATAATATTTTTTGGAGAATGGTAATATTACTAAACTGAAGTAAATAAGCACCAAAATAACCAGAATTTATTTAACGACCTATTGGATTGTAATAACTCACACTTACTAAATTTGCTTAATCGGTAACATCTGTATGATATTTCGATGAATTCCTTTCCTTTTATCCAGTTTGATAAAATCACCTCGTTAACAAAATGCGTCACACTATTTTGTTTTTTAATATAGTGGAAATTTATTAAACAGTGGTTTCATTTTATAATTTGACATGAATTTTCATCAAACAATTTTCTAACAATATTTTGCTAAGGAAAGTAAATAATATATTTTGTACCATAGAATAAAGACATAAATTATATCGTGACGTCACATCAATCACTTCACTTAAATCTTAAAGTAAGAATGTCAGACACTTCTGCAATTTAAATATATACGTGTGAGATATATTCATAGCCATAAATACATGGATGTCCTTATGGTTTAATAAAATACCATAATTCCATTTGAAAAAATGAAGACATACGTCAGAAATACCACTCCAAACGGGGCCATCGCTCCCAAAAACAATACAGTTCCTATTTTTAACACTTCAAAGAGCCCTGCAAAATTTCAAATCCATACAATCAATAGGAACAGCGTAATCATCTCCACAGTGGGTTATGCACGCGCACACACACACATACACACACACACCACACATCATACACACTCAAGGCCTGCTATGAAGAAGACTCTCAGAATCACGAATCCCTGAAACTACGACAACACGAGTCAAAGGGGAGCCTGGAAGAGAGCCACTAATTGCAGCTGGAGTGAGCTCTGAGATATGGTCAACAAAGACCCCTGGGGAAGACCGTATGAAACGGTAATGGTCAGGCTGAAAAGCTGCACTGCAGTTCCGCCATCCTGTTCAGTTTTGCTCAGAAGGATAGTAGCCAGCCTATTCCCAGAACAACTGTAACACACCCATTCCGTCGATATGCCGGCCACTCATCGCTTCGACGCCATGCCAATCTCGGAAGAAGAGTTGATGAAAGCCTGCAGCAACATAGGTGATACCAAAGCTCCGGGTCCAGACTCTATACCAAACGTTGCCCTTGAAGCAGCCATCAAAGCACAGCCAGATATTTCCTGGAGACCTATAACGCGCGCCTTCGCGGAGGAGTTTTCCACGTAGTTGGAAGCAGAAGAAATTAGTTATTATTCTGAAGAGATGATCCATCATCCTACAGACCAATTTGTCTATTATACACAGTAGGAAAGGTGCTCGAGAGGATTATTAGCAACCGGATAGAGGAATTCAGTGAAGGTGCTCGGGGCCTTTCGGAAAACCAGCACGGATTTCGGAAGGAGAGGTCAACGGTGGGCGCCATTGACGTCGTCATAGCCACTGCTCTTGAGGACATCTAAGGGAAGCGTCGGGCCAAGAAGTACTGAGTCGTAGTCACCCTGGATGTGAAGAACGTGGAATCAGAGTACATTAAGCATGATCGCAAGCTACTTTGGCGAAAGGACATTGTTGTACAATTCGAACCCAAAGGCTACATCACAGGCGTCACACAAGGCTCGGTACGTGGAACATCATGTACGATGTGGTGCTGATGTTACCCACAGTCACAGGGATAAAAACTGTTGGCTTCGTAGATGATATTGCTGTGGTTGTCATTGCCAAGTACTTGGAAAAAGTCACGCAGAAAGCGAACGAGGCTGTCCTCACAATCTGCCGGTGGCTCTCGGCGAATGACATGCTATTAGCAGACCATAAAACCGAAACAATACTGGTGAACACAAGTAAAACGGCAGACACTCACCGTTGGGGGCTGCGACATACCTTCGCAGCCATAATTGAGATACCTGGGAGTTCAGATAGATGCTAGGCTGCGGTTCGACGAACATCTGCGTGTGGTGAATACGGGAGCAGTTGCTGTGGTCAACGCACTGGCCAGAATTGTGCCCAACATTGGAAAATGTGCAGATGCTTCATTGCATATTACCGTTGAAAATATTGTAATATAATATAATCGATTTTCATCTCTAAACATTAGAAACAGTTGGGACATGATTCAATATCAAGTTTATGGATAAAGAGTGTCAGGAAATAATACGGAGGATAAGGGTTAATTTTATTTAATTTTCTCATAAACATACAATACGAGTTAGCGCACTGATCTCATAAATAAATCAATCGCCAACAAAGCTTTGGTTTGCTTTTATTTTCATTTCCATTGTTCTGGTAGCACTGATTCATTAGAATCTAATAAGCTAAAATGTAGTTGTGTTTGTCAACTAAATGGAGCTACGTGATTGTCTGCCTGTGGATTTGATTAGGTTAGGACTCTCAACGGTTTACCAATATTGGCAGACTTTTAATTATCCGCCATCCGGATCCGCGGCAAACAATTTTTTCAGTTCAGCTGGTTATCTGCTTTTGTTATGCGTTCTACGGAATAGAATTCCACTCAATTATTTGCACAGCTAGAGCTAATTTTATAAGTGAATGGCTGATTTCGAAATATTCTAGTAAATGGAAAACCAAATAAATGAAAGCTGTGGGTATTCGTTGTTTTATTTGCAACGAAAAGCATTAATTTCTTTTGAACATAAATAGTTTTGAACCATTGGGATTAGGTATTATGTAGAATTTATTAGTACAGGGGTTCTTATTGTATTACTAGGAAATTATTAAAAAATCTTATTGATATAATAAAACCCTTATTACACTACCTTTTAACACTTATATTCTAATCGTAGTCTTTTCCAAAATTATTGTGAGTTTAATAATGCTTCGTAAATGATCGCCATTTTTCTCAATGCATTCTTCCAATTGATTAGTGAATTTTTGCATAACATTTTGAAGAACGTGACATGGGATAAGCATCGATTTCATTTCTAATGTTTCATTTCGAATCTCTTAAGTTTCTGGGTTTATTCGCGAAAACTTTGAGCTTCAAATAGCCCCAAAGAAAATAATCCGAAGCTGCAAGGTCCGGAGATCTTGTTGGATATGGAATCGTACCATTCCTTGGAATGAGTCTATTTGGAAAGGTTCCTCTCAAAATGCCCATGCTTATTCCCCGATTTGCTGAACCCGGTAATGTCCTATTTCTCCTTCAATTTGAGGAGGTAAAAAGAATGTCTGCAGCATTTGAACGTAGCCCACATCGGTAACGGTTACCGTCTGACCATTCTCTTAAAAAAAAAATCTAGACATCTAGACGATGAAATGGCATACCAAACAGTTACTTTAGGGCAATGTAAGCGTCACTGTTGAATTTCCCGAGGATTTGAGCCCAATAACGGCAATTTGGCTTATTTACATAGCCGTTGAGATAAAAAAATTGCCTCGTCACTCATGAAAATGTTATTTTCGATACCTTGGTGTCAAGTGTGTTAATCTTGTCATGATCATTTGTTTCCAAAGCTATTGCGATCTTATATGGAAGAAAATTCATGCGTTTTAACATTCTTCTCGTGCTTCGTTCACTCAAACCAAGGACGGAAGCATGTTTAACAGACGGTTTTTTCTGATTAACAATAACTGTATTCTTACCCTTTCTATGTTACGTTCATTGCAAGCAGTTCTTGATCTTCTACTTGACTTTTTGTCTACAACAGATCCCAGTTATCTCCATTTAATGCGTCAAGCCAAAATAGTCTTCGGCTGAGAACAGCGACGGCAATTAAAATGACGTCGAAAGCACCTTTGACCAGCGATTACTGTATTAAATTGAAGTTTCTGAACACAAAAGACGATGTAGACCAACGCTCAATTTTGACAACTGTCAACAATTCTAACAAAATTTCCAAAGCCTACTTATCGATTTAAAACTATTTTCATTCAAAATAACCGAATCGTTTTTTTATTATTAATGAAATAAAATGGGTAATACATTTTTCCGAATCCTGTATTATAGTGTGATTAATTCGAAAGTCAACCTGGCAGCTGTGTCAGCATAAGACATAGAGTAGTAAAATACATTATTTATACTATTTTAATAAAATTTTAATGTAACATGGCGTATATCTTACCGTCTTTCATCAGCTGTTTCTTCATTTCCAATATATTTTCTGTTTCATGAACCATACATTCGAGCAGCAGAAGTGTCCGAAACCTATGTTACATACAAAAGTAAGGGAAGTCAGTGATCGATTGATCACAGTTTATTCAAGAAACATTAGATTAAAATCCTTCGATTTCTTTGATGTTGAACAATACGCAAGATATTTATCGAACTGAGGCATTCCTAGAATAATGAGCAAACGTTCTCTTGCGTTTCCCCGTCAAAATAAAAACGGCTTAGTGAGTAAATTCTTTCAATCGCATTACAAACGAACAAAAGCTCGAAAGAGTCCCTATCCACGTTTCAACTATAGAAATAAAATTAGCTTTATTTTTTTCGGCACACAATTAGTTAGGCAAGTTCGAATAAATTACAGCAGGCCATTTACTGTTATTAATTCTCCTTGTTTTTCGCTCCGGTGGAAAACAGATACGAGAGACCGGACCTTTAACCGCCTCAGTCAGTGCGGTTTATACGGAGAATAATTACATATGATCTCGATAGACTTCCTAATTCTTTACTGTATACAAATTATTTTTATTTTTTATTTATTTACTTACTCCTACATCCAACATACAACGAAAAGATAAATTAAGTTGGGTAGCCTGAGAATGAAAGGGTTACCAGTTAAACCTCTTCTAATCTACCTAGAATCGTTCGAGCACTGACCATGGAAATATCTATAGAAAAGGGAGAAATCACTCACCTTTCTATGATGTTCTAGAGAGGTCAAAGAACTCGTAAGTGTGACATAACATAACCAACCAGACGATCAGGTTTTCTCCATAGAATCTGAGAACTTCAGCGGATGTTTCGGAGTTGAACTGCACACACGAATGAGGACTTTATATTTATTCTTATTAGAAAAGTATCAATATACTGATGTATCTTTTATAGTAATAAGTGTAATCTGTAATTTGGAAATGAATTTAAAAAATCCATCCACATTCGCCTTTACGTACGTTTCGGTTTCACGACCATCATCAGAAGTCGTATCAACGTCTAGAATCAAGCACAAAGCGTCCTCATCACATTAATTTCAATTGTAACTGCCCACGTCGCCTAAACGAACAGAAACACCAGTAATCAAAATTGTGACACATTAATGTTTTAAGTATGTGAATATGTATCAAAAAGCCAGTGCATATCAATCTACTTCTAATATTCGAAGTCATCTCATGATTGAATAAGACTGAAACCAAAGTGTAATACGAACAAGTATTCACTTTCGAGTCAGACGTTAAAGATTTATGTGGTAATAGGTAAAGGTTGTTAGACCTAACTAGAAATATTGCTATTTCAGAATTCTACCTAAAATATACTTTTAACATTATAAAGACCCAAGTAGGAATTTGAAAGGGTCTTAATTAATTAAATTAGTATAAATTTGACTTGATGATTGAACGTTTGTTCTATGGTTGGTTCCTTCAATCAAAATATTAAAATTTTTGTAATCGAATCAAAACAATGTTTAATAAGGGCGGTGAAATTTTCTAAGTTTTTGTTTCTAGTACTATACTTTAGACCCTACATTATTTTTTGAGAATATTGCTTAGAAATTCCTGTTAAAGTCCCATTTATATACAGTGTGGGTTTGTGTATCTTTAGATGTTAAAGGTTTTAGATTCGATAAACATTTCCCAACACATTTAGTAAGTTTATGCGCAACATTTATATCATACTTTTTCAACATTTCTTAATTTGTCTCCGGAATGAGTGGTAATGTTATAAAATCTGTATTACCGTTGATGTTATTTATATATGACTTTCAATCATAGATTTGTGTATTCTTTCTTTAATGATGGGATTGGAAAATGTTTTTGGGTTTGGGGGTTCATTTCCAGTGTATTACGAACAATTTTCAAATCTTTGGGACGGTGCTCTGGGTTGAACAATTTAACAGCGCGATCTGTAAGGCTATTTATAACAACACTTTTTTATAACTTATTGTTGGTGTGTTGTAGTGATAATATATATTTGCAAGTATAAGTATTACAATTCAAAACAATATACATACCAAATAGCAAATATATAAATGTATCAGGTACATTTGTATGTGCTTATTTATACAAAGAATTAATATAATAAATATAAAAATACTACTTTCTAAATATAACAGATACTTACATATAATGAGTTATTTAACAATGTATTGAAAACGGTAATTTTAAGTAATGTAAATGGGCAATTCTAAATTAAAGGAGACGGCAGAGGGGGGGGGGGGGTTGCAGAACTTGCTGGGGCAATTTTTTTCCGTTTCTACATCGTATTTGAACTCGTTTACCGGCATTTAGAGATTAAAATATCTTTTAAAAAGTTTTTTATGAATTTTTCCAATTTTGTGGGTGGTTTTCCAACGAAAATGTCAAAAAACTGTTTTTAACCCCAGAAATCGATATTTTGAAGTCATTTCCGATCGGAAATTGGCCTCTGAATTCGAAAATGGTGTCATTGGCTGATTTTCGGCAAAACACCTTTTTTTTTGACGGCGTCATATCGGTGTAGCCAGCCATTTAAAAAAAAAAAATTTCAGCGAAATCTGCGTATTTTTACCTCAGCTTTACGAGCGAATAAGAATTCTTTTGACTAAATAGGTTTTAGAGGTCGAAAAATTGAAAAAACTAGAAAAAACGACAAAAAACCGATATTACTGTACAAAAATCTGTCGTCATGTCGCTGACAAGTCTTTTTTTGGGACATATAACCTCGGAATCGGATTCAGCGGGAAATTTTACGATAAGAAAACAGTTCACGAACGTCATCCAACAGTTTAATATTTTGGTGCTTTGGAAAAGCAGTTTAAAAAAAAGCTTTTTCGTAGCTGCAAATCTAGAGACTTCGTTTTTTTGTAATGTTTGAAGTTTGTTTCTTAAAACTTTAAATCGACTAAAATCGTTATCAAAATGACTGATTTTGATGTAAAATTTCCCAAGCTATCTGATTCTGACAATTTTTCAATCCCACATGATGACCCAGAGCCACAAAATTACTAAATTACACTAATTTACATTCGGTTTCGTTGTTTTGCCTCCTATTTTTGGCGCTTTGTTGAATTTTGGGGATTTTAGTCGATTTAAAGTTTTAAGAAACAAACTTCAAACATTAAAAAAAAACTAAGTCTCTATATTTGCACCTACGGAAAAGCTTTTTTGAAACTGCTTTTCCAAAGTACCAAAATATTTAAAAAAATAATGTTCTCCATCGAAAATTGTCCAAGGAATCCAAATATTCTACTTACGATTCTAAATTCTGCAACTTTGAGGTCGAAAAAGGTCAAAAACTGGAAGAAAACTACGTTTACTTGGTTTTTGGCGGAAAATTAATGGTATATATGGACGACAGATTTTTGTACAGTAATATCGTTTTTTTGTCGTTTTTTTTAATTTTTTTCAATTTTTCGACCTCTAAAACCCATTTAGGCAGAAGAATTCTTATTTGATCGTAAAGCTGAGGTAAAAACACGCAGATTTCGCTGAAAAAATTTTTTTTTTAAATGGCTGCTCACACCGATATGACGCCGTAAAAGAAAGGTATTTTGGCGAAAATCAGCCAATGGATAGAAAATGATGGATTATGGAAGGATACTGACACCATTTTTGGATTCAGCTGCCAATTTTCGATCGGAAATGACTTCTTGGACGTATATTTACTATAAAATGTCGATTTCTGGGGTCAAAAACAGTTTTTTGGCATTTTCGTTGAAAAAAAAACAAAAAAATTGAAAAAACCCATAGAAAACTTTTTAAAGGGTATTTTAATCTCTAAATGCCGGTAAACGAGTTCAAATACGATCTAGAAACGGAAGAAAATTGCCCCGCCAAAATCCGCAGACCCCCCCCTTGGCCGTCTCCTTTAATTTAGAATTGCCCAAATACAAGTTTCGAAATAATTCATAGTTATACTCAGATAGTGTTGTGATAAGTATATACGTTTAATCATCATAATTCCGGATAATGACAAAAAACAAAAAACGAAAAACAAAAACAATCGATAGAATCAGAGAAATGTATGAATTTTATCCTTATTATTATGGTAGTGACATTAGATATTTTTTATATCAATTTTGGAATATATATAATTTTTCGGAGTACTTAGTATGTAAGTTTTGCATAGTTTTTTGAATATAGGGAGAGAATTAGCTTGTTTTATATAGTTAGGTATCTTTTTGAAGATTTTTGGTCCCAAATAGTAATGGCTACATTGACCAATTGTCTTTCTCATGATTGAAACAGGTGAGCTATTTGAATTTCTTATATTATAACTATTTTCTTTTATCATTTTTCTATTTCCAGTGTACATATGAGTCGCCAAAATGAGATAGTAATATCTGAAATAGGAGATCCCATTGCTGTACCGAATATTTGTCTACAATATTGCTCGCCATATTTCAAGAAATCCCGTTTTAGACATTGATACGTCTTCTGATGATGGTCGCGAGACCCAAACGTACGTAAAAACGAAAATATTAAGCATTAGTGTAAGTGTGACCTATTTCCCGAGAATTTATATATAACTTAGTCACTCTAATACAGTTGTTTATAATGGACGAGTACAAAATTTTCGGATGATACATTTCGCCTTCATATTTATAGTTTCCGCTATAACTTCGCAAATTGTCGTAATTTCATCCAATGGCAATTTTCCAATCGGCGAACCGCCACTAATCACTAGACCAGGGCCTGTTGATCCATTAGCGTTAGTTTTTCAATTGCTATCATTCATAAAGCGGAATAAAGCTCATTGCGAACGTTACGCGCGTGCGCACGGCCGTTTCAAGTGAAACTGGTGAATTTTGTTTTTCTCTAGTATTGTATTGGGCTAAGTTTATCGACTGAGGAACGGAGTAGGCTATACGAGGTCGGACAAAGACGGACGATAATTCATTCCAAATAGCAACGCACCCTCCGGCCAAACGTAGCGGCATGCGCCATGCGGTTCTCGCACAAATTAAATTAGTTTTTTACCTATTTTCTTTGATAATGGCTTTGGTTTTTATAATTGTTCTAGTTTAGGCCAGTTTTATGCCCCGCTATTTCAGTTTGCCTCGAGGAAATTTACGAGACTTCATGTAAGAATAGTTCGTAAGCTGGTGCAATAAAATTGCAATGACGCTCTTCTATTTCAATAATCTTTTATTGTAATGGGGCGATTTTTCCTTCTGGGCAGCTTACGTAACTTTGAAGAACAAGCCATTTCGGGTATTCGTTTCTCAATATTGAACAAACTGATGTCTTTGAACAGTTTGAAAGACACCATCATAGAATTATTTATACTCTGTTCGCTGAAAAGAGAGAATGACGTCAAAATTATGTGCAAAAAATTCATTTGAACAATTTCCATAATGAGTGCCGCGCTATCCTCATCTAACCAGAAAGAATATTTCTTTTTGTCAACACAGTAGTAGTTATAAATTATAAAATTAAAAAACTTATCTTAAAAAAATCCTCTGTGGAATAAAATATATTCTTGAATTCTTTCAATGGCAATTCTCTAATGGATTCGGGCAATTATTAAAATATTCAAACCCTAAAAATTTTGGGTCACTTTGAGATTTTTTAAGTCTATGAAAACCTGTACGAATATATTCTCTTATTACGAGTACTGTACATGAAAATCCTCACTGAAGGAGTACTTATCTCTGCTATTATGTGCACACTTAAGACATTCATATATACAGATTTGGGAATGTTGATATACCCAATCCCTTAAATGCTTTTCTACAGCAGTCCCTATAACCAATACTCGCAACAATTCTGATCGCTCTCTTTTGCAATCTGAAAATCTCATTTTTTACAATTACCCCAAACTAAAATAACGTAGCGTAATTGGCTTTTATTCAAAGAAAAATATGCAGTCTTTTACACACAAGGAGATAGCGACTGAAATAATGTTCTCAAAATAAAAATACCTCCACTTAATTTTATATTTAGGGAACAGCCTGTAAGGCTACGACTAGAACCGCAGGACTTAATCAAAGTTCTGTGGTTTGCGGAGCAGCATTTCAGAGTAGTCATCCCGTCGAGTCAGTTATGGGAATATAGCCATACGCCAAAGCATGGCACAATTTGGTATACGGATGGATCTAAAACAAACACAAGAGTCTGAGCAAGCTTTTGCGGTCCTAGATATATTGATGGGCCGAGATGCTTGCCATTTACAGATCTGCGGAGAAGCTACTCGGCTATGGTAAATTAAATAAGACCATCTGGATCTGTTCGGACAGTCAAGCGACTGAAAAACCCGACTGTATCAATAAAACTGTCCCTCTGACGCCACCAGAAGGGTTGGTATGGCTTAGAGACCAGTCCAAAATAAGGTCAGTTTCAGGTATGAGAGTCTTAGAAAGGCTAAAGATCACAATATCGGAAGCTCTAGGATTTTCTGGCATTCTTGACCTGTTCCTTGGAAAACCTGAGAAGAAACTGTAGAAATTCGTATACATAAGTGGGCTCTGGAGCTCTTAGACCCTTAGAATAACATCAAGACTTGTCAAAAATTGCAGAGAAGCACTGGCTGAATTGGCCTACACCGTTGCCCCTGCTGGGCCAGAGCTAATGGTCACATTATTAAACAGCGTTGAAGGTCTCGCCCTTCGAAACCAGCTCAACAATCAGTTGTCTGACTTGCAGCTGAACTCACCAGGCATGAGGTCGACCAAGCTCTTTACAAAGATCTTGCGCCTAGGCTTTCCAGGAAACTCCTGTCTCTTAATAGGAGGAAGCTCAGGGAGATGACCGAAATCTATACGAGACACTGTCGTCCTGATAGACACCTCTTACGGGCATTGTAGATGACCCAGATGTACGATATGTCGCGAGGTGAAAGAAACTGTCTCTCACATCCTTTTGGAATGTTATTGTGGTATTCAGGTAACTTCACTTTCATGCTGTCGATTTGATCATTGCAAAAATCCGTATGATAATTACCTTCCTCAGAAATACATTTTACATTGCAGATAACTCCTCGTATTCGTACACTACAAACTTTGGCAGATGGCCTAGTTTCCAGTAGGCTAATATCGTTGGGTCGTTGATATGAGTATACTCTTCAGCGTTGTTGTTATTGTTATCGCCTGTTGTTTTCGTTGGATTTCTATTCTGAGTGAGGCAGCGTACTCGAGAGTGTCGTACCCCTATATAAAGAAAATCCATTACTCAGTCCTGATCTAAATTTCTATTTTACGCATATGAATCACATTTCAAAGCAAACTAGCATTCGGATGAATCACAGTTAGATACAATTGCCAGGTCAAGTTGAGACTAGATAATAATTGGGAAAACCCAATGGAAATTATTTATTCTATCAAAAATATACTCGGGCACCTGCTTATGATTTAAGGGCAAATGTTTAAGTCTATATGAGCCATTCTTGAAGCTTATAAATGTTTCAATTGATCGGTGACGATTTTCCTGATTTTTCGATATTTAAGTAGGCAAAAAAAATCGTATTATTAGTATTGTTGCTAACATTGACAATGAATTACTTACAAAAGAAGTCCATTTGATAATTTTCCTATTTTTACATGTACAGGGTGCAGCAGAACCTTTTAAGCAATTTTCAGTGATATATATAGAGAATAACGGTTTTTCTTTCAGAATCCAACAGAAAATACCATTTTAACATTCTGTTTGATTTGATGCCACGGCCCTCAGGTTTTATTGAACCATGGTTCACTAGACGATGGTGAATTGAATGAAACCAGAGTATCACTAGGTTCAACATTCCCGACAAATTATAGCCCTTGAATATTATGGTTAAAATGCTTTTTTACTTCTCGTCAAAATTTTGCAATTAAGAAAATGTTTTTTGGTAACAATAGTACATAAAAAATGCTACTATTTTGATCTATTACGATTTCTACTTCTTTGTAGGATAGGGGTGCAATAATTATCGCAGTAGCTACCTATCAAGGACTTATTAATTTTATTGAAAGACCAACAGAAAACGAAGTTTTTAAGTCACTCTTAAAGCTAGCGGGTTAGCTTCAAAATACTCCGAAATTCTCCGTTCATTTACTACTCCTCTTCTACCTCTTTCTGCATCTTGCCTTTCTGCCATCATAAAGTGTAGGTTTACGAAAGTATGCGCTTCCGGAATTCGCCGATCATGTACATTCTCCAGGCATTATATGCCTTACATCTTGCTTCGTCATAGATCAGATGCATTTTGGCATATTCTTGGTTTGAAAACATTTGTCTTGCCATAATTAGTGGATCAATTATGAAACAATTAAATCGTCCTATTTCTTTACAGCACTGACATATTGAATAACAGGTAGCTACAGCGATAATTATGGAAAAAATTATTTGACCTTCCAAAGGAGTTGTGATGTAGAGGTACAATTATCATTCGTTTTGTGAATATTCTTTTTAAAGCAAAGTTTCCAATAATGTAAAAGTTCTGGCAATAGATATACAAGGGGTGTCTTATTCCACCCCTTTCCTACAAAGAAGTAGAAACCACAATAGGTCAAAATAGTAGCATTTTTTATGTACTATTGTTACCAAAAAACATTTTCTTTAATTGCACAATTTTGGAGAAGAGTAAAAAAAACATTTTAACCTCAATGTTCAAGGGCTGTAATTTGTTAATGTTGAACCTGGTGATACTCTCGTTCATTTGATGTTACACTATTTACAAATACTCAAATCCCTGAATCGATAAACTTTTAACAAAAATTACTATAGACAAACCAGCAGATGTATAAGGGGCAATCCACTCTCTTCTTTTTTGGCTAATATTTTCCTAAGTGAACTTGACACCTCCTTGCAAACAAAATTAAATCAGTTTCCAAGAGTTTGGCATATATATGTCGATGATATTTTCGAGATAATAAGTGAAGATTTTGATTTACATGGCTTTTTGAACACGACTAATAGCCAAATTGATTCACTCAAATTAGAAACAGAAGCAGACAAGCAGCTTCCTTCACTTTATATTAGAATCATAAATTCAGAAGACCCACTCAAACAAATAGGTATGCTCCTCCGGAGTTTTTAATTAGAAAATAGCTCCATTTAATAATCTTATTCATAAATTATTAAACGTTCATTTGAGCCAGCAAAAGTATAACAACGGAGTTGAGAAGCTTCAGCAAATAGTGTTGGATAATGGTTACGACAAATATTTGATCAATAACTTAATTGAAATTCAACCAATTGTCCAAATTGGGGCCACTACCTTCAAATAGTTCAATAAAATTCGAAAATTTCATTTACCATCTTTCAGGCGAATTCGCAGGAACAGTATCGGAGCTCTCATAAACGGCTCTAAACATAATGAATAAGTTGTGTCATGAGGAGGAACTTACTGTAAATCTTCTTAAAACCACTATAGTTGCCTTTGTCACAAAGAAAGTACCGAGAAGACTAAATTCACCTGTTCTGAATGGGATAGAAATTCAAATTGCACAAGAGGCAAAATTAGTCATTTTTGTTCACAAGCTGACATGGAATCAACACCTACAGGGAACAATCCAAAAGTGCACGATAGCCCTCAACCTTTGAAGAAGGATGTGTTAGAACAACTGGGGGCTACAACCAAAAATGATCACATGGCTATACCACAAGGATCATTAAAGCCATGATAGATAAGCCAAAGAGTTCATTGAAGAATCAACGTCAGAAATCACGGAGTATCTACTAAGACATAATAGAAGATCAACTAGAATCATGATTGTGCTCTTGACAGGGCATTGTAGACTCAACGAACACATGAACAACATCGGACTGGCAGATACCACCCTATGTAGGTTCTGCCGAAAAAACCTAAGAAGGCTAAGGTTCACAACGACAGGAAAGGCAAAAACCACAACTCTCCCTTTATATGGAGGACCCGAGGTCTGGCTTATGGTGTCTAGTAATAAAGACGAGTCTAGACAGGGAACTCTAACATAACAAGAGGGTATACACAATAGATCTGCAAGATCGTGTGTGGGAGGCTCCTAGCCTACAAGCCCTACACAAATCTACAATATATCATCCATCAGTAATTAATAATTCAATAATTTGTTTTCTAAATTTGCAATACAATCCGTTTATAGAGGTAAGAACAAGCTAAAAAACCGTTTAGGCAAAGTTGTGGTCAAGATGCTATGTGGGCCAACCAAGACCGAATTTTCTAGCTCGGTTTAAAGAACATTTTGCCCATGTAGAGGAAAACAATTTCTCAAGAAAGTTTATAACTCTTGAAACACAGTAATGACAAATATCCAGGTAATTTAGAAGGGGTATAAGAAGCAATTCAAAGAATTCAGATTTATCTCTAGCTGAGGGTAATCCCTTATACACCCTACTAATTTTAAATAAGATTTAAGCCGACATATTTTTATTTCTAATTTAGTTTACTCTGATGACGGCTACTTGGTAGCTGAAAGGTTGTCAGTACTTCAACAGTATTTTTATTGTATAAGGGTGATTGTTTCTTATTTACATTACGTAACTCAAAAGACATTCTACTGATTCAGCCTGGCTCAAGCGAATAATAATGGCTTGAGGGAACAGGCAGGTGAGTTTGTTAATATTACATCTTATACTGCCTTTTCATATTCCCCCGTACATCGGCCAATACTTTAAAAATACTAATTCCCACATATTTGTATAACAAACAGTTTTGAATTTCCCCTCTCCGTTCGGTGAGTTAAAAACACTACTACGTTGAGTAAAATACAAACAGGCAATAGAGCGGCTCTACCATCACCGGCCAAGAAACACAAAATAGGGTAGCCGGTTGGAAAGAGAACGCTTAGGGGTTTGCGAGAAAAGAAGGGATGCACGCGAGTATATCAATAAAGTTAACACGTACGTTTTAAGGGTTGTATTTTTTGGTGATTTGTGCAGTGCGAGTGGGAGCGAGAAGAGGCGGCGTTAGCAATCCTAGCTGCTGCAGGCGTGTTACTCCGTTCCCGGGTCTTGGAGCTTACATACATTCGCTGTCAAAACCTCCTGTTTTAAGCATTTTTGTACATCGCGCTGTAATAATATTTGTTGTATTATCGTAATATTTTGTCGGTGCGATCCGACATCCGGTTTGAATTCGACAGTTGCCCGATAAGTCGGTGACGATTCGAAGAAAATAATCGAGTTAACTCAATGTACAGATGATATGACTTCGAGAGATTTATCTTTTGTTGTGTTGGATCGGAACGTGATTTTTTAATTTGTTCATAACAACGCGAGAGCTGGACATTCGTGCAAGGACTACTCAAGTGAGGTGAGTGTCTTGTAAACAATCTAAGCTTGGTCGAATGAATTAATCTCGCCTGATGTATGATTGAATAAATACTTTCATTCAATAGTTTCGTCGCTTACAAAAACAAAATTAAGTCGAGAGAATCGAAATAGGAATTTCACCCTAGACTGTTTCGGCACACATTGGCATCATCAAATAACTCATTTATTTGAATAAATATAACAATAGATAATGAGAAAATTAAAAAAATGCGTGTGAACTTAAATCATAATTGGTTGGATTTTAAATCAAATGAATTGTTGAGTTAATATGTCAACATGCATTTGGATAACACCGAAAACTGTACATTTATCTTTGATTATGTATCTGATATCTGAATGATCACCAATTGAACCAATACCTCGAATTACATTGTTCCAAAGGTGGATGAAACTAGTCTAGCTATGTTGAAAATTGAATTTAATTCAAAGTATTCTATTAATAAACTAAAAGAGTTCACAACCTGTGCATGAACTATAAAACTATAAATTCGAAATAATCACCCTTATCCACTAAAAATACTGTTGAAGGACCTTTCATCATCAGCCATCATCAGAGTGAACTCTATTTTCTGAGGAAGTTGGTAGTTGAAAGGTCCTTAGTTCTATAATAGTATTTTTAGTGGATTTAGTATTTATAGTGGCAAAGTACTCTATGTTTAAAATAGTCCATTAATAGGATAATTAGTTGAACTTTGGTCTACCGTATAGGTTAGGAGATAGAATAAAAGGATTTTTTTAAACTATTGTCAGTAACATTCCACACAAATTTCGTTGTTTGAATTATCGATGTTTTTTGATATGATAATAATAATAGTAATATAAACTTTATTGAGGTTTGTACACAAACATAAGACAGTATCTAAAGTTTCGCAATAGTGCTCTATTTTCTGATGAAGGCTACTTGGTAATTGAAGGATTCTTAGTATTTTAATAGTATTTCCAAGTGGATAAGAGTGATTATTTCGTATTTTTAATGGTAATCTATTCTATGTTTTAAATATTCCATTATTAGGGTAATTAGTTTCACATTCGGCTACTGTTTAGACTAGGAGATAGAATAAGAGGATTTTTTAAAACTATTGTCTAAAATAATCCACACGAATTTCGTTGTTTGAATTAACAATGTTTCTTGATATGATAATAATAATAATATAAACTTTATTAAGGTTTGTACACAAATATAAGACAGTATCTACAGTTTCGCAATAGTGCTCTATTTTCTGATGAAGGCTACTTGGTAATTGAAGGATTCTTAGTATTTTAATAGTATTTCCAAGTGGATAAGAGTGATTATTTCGTATTTTTAATGGTAATCTATTCTATGTTTTAAATATTCCATTATTAGGGTAATTAGTTTCACATTCGGCTACTGTTTAGACTAGGAGATAGAATAAGAGGATTTTTTAAAACTATTGTCTAAAATAATCCACACGAATTTCGTTGTTTGAATTAACAATGTTTCTTGATATGATAATAATAATAATATAAACTTTATTAAGGTTTGTACACAAATATAAGACAGTATCTACAGTTTCGCAATAGTGCTCTATTTTCTGATGAAGGCTACTTGGTAATTGAAGGATTCTTAGTATTTTAATAGTATTTCCAAGTGGATAAGAGTGATTATTTCGTATTTTTAATGGTAATCTATTCTATGTTTTAAATATTCCATTATTAGGGTAATTAGTTTCACATTCGGCTACTGTTTAGACTAGGAGATAGAATAAGAGGATTTTTTAAAACTATTGTCTAAAATAATCCACACGAATTTCGTTGTTTGAATTAACAATGTTTCTTGATATGATAATAATAATAATATAAACTTTATTAAGGTTTGTACACAAATATAAGACAGTATCTAAAGTTTCGCAATAGTGCTCTATTTTCTGATGAAGGCTACTTGGTAATTGAAGGATTCTTAGTATTTTAATAGTATTTCCAAGTGGATAAGAGTGATTATTTCGTATTTTTAATGGTAATCTATTCTATGTTTTAAATATTCCATTATTAGGGTAATTAGTTTCACATTCGGCTACTGTTTAGACTAGGAGATAGAATAAGAGGATTTTTTAAAACTATTGTCTAAAATAATCCACACGAATTTCGTTGTTTGAATTAACAATGTTTCTTGATATGATAATAATAATAATATAAACTTTATTAAGGTTTGTACACAAATATAAGACAGTATCTAAAGTTTCGCAATAGTGCTCTATTTTCTGATGAAGGCTACTTGGTAATTGAAGGATTCTTAGTATTTTAATAGTATTTCCAAGTGGATAAGAGTGATTATTTCGTATTTTTAATGGTAATCTATTCTATGTTTTAAATATTCCATTATTAGGGTAATTAGTTTCACATTCGGCTACTGTTTAGACTAGGAGATAGAATAAGAGGATTTTTTAAAACTATTGTCTAAAATAATCCACACGAATTTCGTTGTTTGAATTAACAATGTTTCTTGATATGATAATAATAATAATATAAACTTTATTAAGGTTTGTACACAAATATAAGACAGTATCTACAGTTTCGCAATAGTGCTCTATTTTCTGATGAAGGCTACTTGGTAATTGAAGGATTCTTAGTATTTTAATAGTATTTCCAAGTGGATAAGAGTGATTATTTCGTATTTTTAATGGTAATCTATTCTATGTTTTAAATATTCCATTATTAGGGTAATTAGTTTCACATTCGGCTACTGTTTAGACTAGGAGATAGAATTAGAGGATTTTTTAAAACTATTGTCTAAAATAATCCACACGAATTTCGTTGTTTGAATTAACAATGTTTCTTGATATGATAATAATAATAATATAAACTTTATTAAGGTTTGTACACAAATATAAGACAGTATCTACAGTTTCGCAATAGTGCTCTATTTTCTGATGAAGGCTACTTGGTAATTGAAGGATTCTTAGTATTTTAATAGTATTTCCAAGTGGATAAGAGTGATTATTTCGTATTTTTAATGGTAATCTATTCTATGTTTTAAATATTCCATTATTAGGGTAATTAGTTTCACATTCGGCTACTGTTTAGACTAGGAGATAGAATAAGAGGATTTTTTAAAACTATTGTCTAAAATAATCCACACGAATTTCGTTGTTTGAATTAACAATGTTTCTTGATATGATAATAATAATAATATAAACTTTATTAAGGTTTGTACACAAATATAAGACAGTATCTACAGTTTCGCAATAGTGCTCTATTTTCTGATGAAGGCTACTTGGTAATTGAAGGATTCTTAGTATTTTAATAGTATTTCCAAGTGGATAAGAGTGATTATTTCGTATTTTTAATGGTAATCTATTCTATGTTTTAAATATTCCATTATTAGGGTAATTAGTTTCACATTCGGCTACTGTTTAGACTAGGAGATAGAATAAGAGGATTTTTTAAAACTATTGTCTAAAATAATCCACACGAATTTCGTTGTTTGAATTAACAATGTTTCTTGATATGATAATAATAATAATATAAACTTTATTAAGGTTTGTACACAAATATAAGACAGTATCTACAGTTTTGCCATAGTGTTCTATTTTCTGATGAAGGCTACTTGGTAGTTGAAGTGAAGGGTCCTTAGTACTTTAATAGTATTTTTAGTGGATAAGGGTGATTATTTCGTATTTATAGTGGCTGAGTATTCTATATTTAAGATATTCCATTATTAGGATAATTAGTTTCACATTGGGCTGCTGTATAAGTTAGGAGATAGAATAAAAGGATTTTTTTAAACTATTGTCAATAATATTCCACTCGAATTTCGTTTTAGTTACAGAAAATTGAATCGTGTATAATTTGTTCTTTTCCATTTGTCATAACAATTAATATTGAATTTTCAGCATCGATAATCTTATAGGCTATGATAAATTTAAAAATATTGACTTTACAATATATAAAGTCACACCGCTGCTTGAATTAGCTCAGGGTAACGCCTTGTTTGCATTATTATCTCTAAATAGTTTATAAACAGGCACATTTATTTATAATTTAGTTTACTCTGATGATAGCTACTTGGAAGCCAATAGGTCCTAAGTACAGTATTTTAATGGATAAGGGTGATTATTCCTTATTTATAGTGCAATCTTATTTAGTTTGTATGATATTGCATCACATTTTCGGAAACCATAGATGAACCTTAGAAATGATTTCTGGACTTTTTCAATGAGTGTGAACAATGGCTATATAATACATCACAGTAGTTAAAATCACTTGTAACGAGAGTATCGCCATAATTTAGTAATAAGCGAATTAAATAGCAATAATTTTGAATTAATAAAATGTCTTTGTATGCATTTAGAAACAAGGTTATATAAATACAAATCGGTATCCAAGCACAGATGGCTGAGAACGGATATTTCCGTGAAATTATGGAAAATTTTATTTTGGCGGATTAGCTAATAGACTTCGCTTATAGTATAGTAAGGGAAATAAAATGCCTTACTTTTCAATAAACCGATTCGAAAATTTCTAACAATGATTTAATAAACTAAACTTACTAAAATTAATATCAATTGCTCCAGTAAATATCTCAAAAACTATGAGCAATTGTTTTACAATCATTTTAGATTGTTTAATCGAAAACAAAATATTTGTATCAACTTTATAAGAACAACTTATAAGTGTCCATCACGTTATAAATGTTCGTCTTTACGTACGTTTCGGTCTCACGACCATCATCAGAAGACTTATTTTGTTAAAAAGGGATTAACTAAAACTAATTAGCACAAGCGTCCATATCGCACAATTTTCAATCAAAAAGCTCATGCCGTCGAAACGAACAGAACCACGATTGAAAATTGTGCGATATCGACGCTTGTGCTAATTAGTTTTGGTTAACCCCTTTTTAACAAAATAAGTCTTCTGATGATGGTCGTGAGACCAAACGTACGTAAAGACGAACATTCATAACAGAGTGCTAAGGTGACCTAATTCCCGAGAATTTTTTATATAATTCATACTGGGTCAAGAATCTTATTATATTATTATAGGTTTATCCGAAATCTGAATATGGCGACAATTTCATTGTGAATTACAATTCGACAAGAAAATGTAGCAATCCCCTTGCCAAATATGAATCACATAATCCGTTAAGAAAATCATTTCCGTATAGAGATGATTAAAATAATATGCATGGTGATTTGAAGTCCATACTAGATTTGAATATTTTGAATCGTATAGATATAATTTATGTGAAGCTGGAGCAATTCCTTTATTATAGACGAATCTTCCAGTGGAACAAAGTGAAATAGAACTTCGTGAATTCATTACTTGATAAACAGCTTAATATCAAACTTCCTTCCAGCGATGATTCCTTCTCTATATAGAGAATGAATTGAACGATCACTTTATCAATATAGCACCAACAATGTTAATTATGAAAGATCCAATTGTGAATTGCAAACCGAATCACAATGATTGGATTGTGGTAAGCCTTTGAACAACGCTTATTCATCGTATCACCTCTGAGGAAATATATATACTGTGTGTTCTATCTGTATTTTGAAACTGAATATACATGCCTTTGTTGTTAATCTTTTATGGAAATTTTTTCAGTCAGCTACAGTTTCTTTACCCAGCAGTGATCATGCTCGTCACAAAAAATAAACAGCCTATAAGCTGAAAGTTATTTCATATATTTAGGGGATCACATCAACCTTAGGTTCACCCTGGGCAAATTCGCAAACCGTTTTCGAGGCAGAAATGGAGACCATCCTAGATAAAGCAAAGTCTGCTAAATAGCTAGATAAAATGCGTCGAATACCAAGGCCGCTCTGGTGACCCTAGCAGTCCCAAAAATTGCACATTAAGGCTGAAGACAGTATTGTGAATAAGTTTATTCAGAAACATTTTCTCAAATATGCCTCATTCAAGGAATCACGCTAAGATTGAATCAAATTTTCCATGAATCAACAATCAGTAGGACAAAAAGTAGGAGTAAAATGTAAATTTAATTAACACTGTCTTGTGGCGCTCAAGGAACCCCGTTTGGCCAATTCGTAGGCCACTACGTCTCCCTTCATACCTGAGTGCGCCCAGGGCCGCTCGGCTGTCAGTGTAGTTGTAAAACCGCCTACCTCGGTAGTTTAATCTGAGGTTTTTCATAGCACAGGTCCGTTTTGCACAGACCTCAGCCTGGAAAACGGTTTCGTGGGCACCTAGGGGAACTGAAATCTCCCGTCTTGGTGTACATGTGTAGACTCTGGCTCCGCTAGACCCGCCAGTCTTAGACCCTTCCGTGAACCACACGAGTCCCCCTGCCGGAAGCGGCCCAGAGTTCTTGTTCTCCCAGTCCGTCCTCTATGTTATAACTACCTCTGGTGTTTTGAACCTGACAGCAGGCGCTATCACATCCTGTGTCAGTCGGATGATCGGGCAGTTCTCGGCTGCCCAAATCGAAATTTAGCCATGACCGCGAGGCCAGCCGATACGCCGCGTACGCAGTCATTGTTTTGATATAGAGCTGTAGAGGGTGAACCTCTAGAGCCCTAGTGGGCGGACCTCATAGCTCCCGTTATCCCCACGCAGGCATGTCGTTGGGCCTTGTCCAGCGCTAGACGAGAAAGAGCCGTGTAGTACAGAAGCTGTGGCCGTAGATCAGGCTCTCTTGTACGCCCTTAAGGATGCAACGGCCTTCTTCACACGAGTTTCCAGGTGCATTTTTCAGCTCAGTTTAGCATCGAGGGTAGATCCAAGGTACTTCACTGAGCCTTTCATGTGCAGAGACTTTCCTAACAGACGAATGTCTGGCAGTTGTCCCAGTTTCCGTTTCCTCATAAAAAGAACCACTTCGGTCTTTCCAAGATTAACCCTGAGTTCCTAGACCTGGCACCATCGAGCCACGATGGCAAGTACAGTGTTCTGAAGCTCGCACAAAGTAGAAGCGTGTCTGCCGAGGATCACAACTGCCAAGTCTTCTGCGTAGACTTGGGCATATAATCCAGCCTCATTCAGTTAGACTAACAAGGTGTACATCACAAGGCACCAAAGGAGCAGAGTCAGTATAGTGCGCCGTCATCAGTCTCTGCGAGAGCATGGTCTTGATCCACCTTACCAAGGTGTGATCGATTTCGTGTCTCTCCGCAGCATGACACATGAACACGAAGAAGGTATTGTCGAACGCCCCTCGATATCCAGGAAAACGCCTATGGCGCATTGTCCGACACTAATAGCCCTTTGAATCTGGGTAACCAGATGATGAAGGGCCTCCAGCGCTATAGCTTCTCTCAGCACTTCTGTAGAGATAGCTGTACAGGCTGTTTGTAGTTTTTCCTTTAGGTGATCTGTGCTTGTTGAGGCATTTATTCACAATACTAAGTACTATAAAACTGTGAAAAAATATTAACGATCATAGGTTCAGAATCTAATTATTTTTATTACTTTTGCCTTCCTGTAGGCATAGGGCGCTAACCCTGTACTCTATGTTCTAAATGAAGAAGAAAATCGCTCGTTAAGCCCCCATTTGCTGGTATTTTAGAAATTCAATAGTAATATGTTTCTTTTTCAAAGGCCATATGTAGTATCATACATCTTACAGCACGTGCCACATGTTATACGGTCTCATAATTTAAAGGGTATGCCACGTTATTTATTTAGTATGTTCCTTTAATGTCAGTTACTGTTTCTCAAGAAGTTCCAGATGTTGGTACTGTACGTAAAGCGTATCGGTCCCAGAACTTACATTAGTATATTAGTATTTATGGGGTATGTAGGTATTATACAGGGTGATTTGTAACGTTACGTAACTTTCGTCAAAATCCATTAAAACAAACGTTACGGTGGTACAAAATACAAATAGGAAGGAATATCCAACATAGAAGATGATCAAATTGATTGAAGAGACACACAAAAATACTTTCCACGTACAAATATGTACATGGTGTTCCAAATTCGACCCACATCATTAGAATCTCGGAAACTATGAGAGATACGAAGATTGTTAAATTTGAGCAAAATGGCGCAATTGATGCTTACGAAAATACCGCTTTGAGATTTCTAAATTTCTGAATACTTCTGAAGATATTCGAAAATAACCGAAATCTTGCGAAACTGTGTTAATTTATCCTCACTTTATTTTAAATGATATCCCAAAATACATGACACTTTATTGTTGCTACTTTCTCCCTTCTACAAGATGACGTTGCCAAATATAAAATCCTATGTTTCGTTTTTTGGAAATCATCATCAACGTTATTTTTTTAAATATAGACCTGAATTTTTTATTTTTTATTTACAAAATCCTCTTTGTATTCTAAGAAAAACAACGCAACACATGTTCAAATGTTCCAACGTTTTGACGTCAAAAATCAAAACGTTAAAAAATGTAAACACTTGGTACGTTGTTTCACTTGGAATACAAAGATGATTCTAAATAGGAAAGAAAAATTCCAGGTCCGTGCTTAAAACAAATAAAGTTGATGATGATTTCCAACAAACGGAACGTCGGATTTTATATTTGACGGCGTCATCTTGTAGAAGGGAAACGTGGCAATGATAAAGGGTTACGTATTTTGAGATATCATTTCAAATAAAGCAAAGGAAAAAATAAAAAAAATTTGCAAGATTTCGGTCATTTTCGAATATCTTCTGAAGTATTCGGAATTTTTGAAAATTTCAAAACTTTACCTCCAATTTAAGCATCGTCGTATCTCTTACAGTTTCCGAGATCCAAATGATGTTACTCGAATTTAAAACACCCTGTACAATACAATACAATGTGGATGTTGTAAATGTTCATCCAATTTTTTTTTAATTCCATCTCATTGTATTACTGTACCATTATTGATTACGAATAAACGTTATCATTATGGGATTCTTCAAGATTATTTTGGGAAACATTATAACATCCGGACATACTTGGTATCCTCATTAAGAAATATCTTAAGCGATTCACAACTAAGTGTCTACTGATACGAATACCTCGACCTAACATTGGAAAATGTCAGTTTACAAATAGACGTGTACACTTCGTCTTAGCACGGACGTTCCAGCGAGATAAATTCTAGTTGTTCAAACGATTGCGACGACAATAACATCTTTAACATTTTTGTGGTTACTCAAGTATAAAAGTATCGCTATAAGAATGAAAAGAACGAAGAAATTTGGCAGCTGTAACATAAACAAGTTACAAAAAATTAAAACACAAAATGTGTAGTTTGTTACATGTCACATTAAGATATGTCTGCTAGATCTTGGCACCAGTATCCGAGTAATTATACGCCGAGCGTGATACGTGGCTAAAAAGGAGTGTTAATTATACTCCCTTCGCGTTGTTTACGACTTTACGATTCGTAAACAATTGACAATAGCGTATAATACGTTTGTTCTCCTTTTATAGGACTCCTTATACTTTATCTTTAATACATTTACAAACAACAGGTATTCTTATTTTATTTGGTACAAATTGCAACTTCATAGAATACAGGTTAGTTGTGTGGAAGCCCATTTTATAAAATATGTGAAGATTTTGAAATATAGCAGAGCTTAATGCAACCAAAACTCAAGCTTGCATTCTCCAGATTTGTGTACTTTTTGCACTCCATTCGGGAGATATCAATTTTCGCGCCTTCCCATTGGCATTAGTTAAGCGCCAGAAATATAGCAAAAGAAAAATGTTGCACTATTTGGGCCAATACCTGGCTTTGGCCTGTATTTTGCTCATCGCATCAGGTACAATGAAGGAGAGCATAACAAAAATCGTATCCTTGTTTTAGAGGAATCACTGAAATATAGTATACATTTCAATAAGAAAAAAATGCAAGTCTTCCATGCTCGGGATCGCCACCAACAGCACTCTCTCCTGGGACGATCATGTGAGATCCATTGCGAAAACCGCTTCACATAAACTTGGTTTCCTAGTTTGTGACAGGAGATACTTCACATCCCATAAGTCCAGTCAATAAACTGGGTAACTTTATAGAAAAAAAGCAGGGCGTCGTATCGGAAAAATTCTTTCTGCATGATATTCTGTGGCCGACGTGGATCATTCGTAAGGGCTGAGCTAAGTGAACAGGACCTCCCATTCACCCCTAAACGCTAAAGTAACCCTACTTTCACTCCCTTTTTTGAGATAATTTTGAATTTATAAAAAGATGGGTTTTTTGGGTAGCATGCCTATCGCCTCTCCCAACATTAACCGCTGAGTTACACGATATTCTTTGAAGATTATAGGTTTCCCTCTCGTGTGTAAGTATAAAAAAATATATACATGAGTAAACTTGAAGGAAACTGGAAATATTCAGCTGTTGAAGAAGATTGAATTTCCACATCAGGCTCTTTTAAATAGCCCTTTTTGCTATCATTTCTGTGAATGCAGAGAAGTTCATAGTGTTTCTCTTCATTATCTCGTTCATTGTCTCGGAATATAAAGTGGGAGCGAAGGTGTGAAATTTAGTCTCAGAATATGCAAAAATAACTGGCTCCTTGTTGAGTTTTTAATTGCAGCAGTGTCTCTAATAAATACGGAAACGTTCGTTGTAACTAATTTCTAAAATGCTATCGAGAAACTCAGTATGGTTCATTTGATAAAGTGGATAGAAAACGAGTATTGTTAAAAGTTTTGAAATTTGCCCACAAAATATCACCAAATACAAATATTTGCTCTTTACATTTTGCAGACGAGGATCACAATTTCCTAAGTAAGAAGATTTTTCTTTAGATTAGTTCAATATTGTCATGAACTTGACTTGAATCCACCCGCGGAATCATGTTGTATGGGGACTATAAATATATTTATAGTTAAATAAATTTTTGGAATTTTTCCAAAATTTCGTAATAGTAGTAGAAGAAGTAATGGTGGTGAAGTAATTCTGATGAAAATTTGTTTCAATACGTTTTTCATGATGAATTTAACTGTGATTTTAACCTTAGATCATGATTAGCCGCGTTACAGAGTGTTGATACCATGGATTATTCCCATCCCATAGACAGTGATCGTAATAAAATCATGTGGTATAGGAATTATATACTTACAATTTGTATGAGCATCCTTTTAAGACCCTGCTGAACGAACTTCACCGATTACCCCAAGTTTTTCGAAACTTCGATTTTTGTAAGATGTCATGGAAAAATCTCGTTTTGGTCGACCACATCGATTCGAACGAAACTTTGTTTCAATAATTTTTCGATGATGAGAAACTCTAATCTAACATTAGTTTTAATTTTAGATCATGATCAACCACAGTGTCGAGACCATGAATTCTCTATGTAGGTTATGTATGACGCCCCGATGAAGGACTTCCCGGTTAATAAAACGTCGTTATTCGACTTCTCAGTTATAAGTAAGGGTGGATTCGAATTCCACACCTGAAATAACGTAAAAAACCAAAGTTACTCATACCGATTTTTTCGGTTTAATCGAAGCTTTACGTGAATTATGAACCTTCAAATATGGATGATGCCCTGATGAAGGACTTCCCGGTTAACAAAGCTTCGTTATTTTACTTCTCAGGTTAAAGCTAATATTGGATTCGAATTCCACACCTGAAATAACGTAAATAACCAAAGTTTCGTTTCATTCTAAGAGATCGAGAAAAATGACAGATTTTCCATGCATATGCCTTAAAAATATTGGAAAAATCGAATATTTTATACAACACGCGTAACCTCTCCGATCCGTTCTGTATGACTTTAGAACCATACTCATACCAATTTTTCGGATTTAATCGAAACCTAATGTAAATTATAAACCTTCAATTATGAATCTAACTTCAAATTAAAAAGTATAACACCAAAATTGAACTACTAAGTAACATTTTTCTTATGGTGCTATTCATCTGTATTGCTGCTAGAAACAAACCATTAGAGAGATAATATGGAGTGGAATTGAAACTGTTCAAGCCTCAAGCCTGCCCTGAAGATGCCACTTGTAATGGTTAGTGAAACGGGGGCATAAAGTCGTGCTATTGTGACGCGAAGTCCAAGAATTTTCAAAATATTACCTCACGGTAAGACACAGTTATGGACATGGGGTATAATTTCACGTCTTTCCACGTTCTTGACGACTAGTAAATATAATATTACAACCATAGATTTAACTCGCAGAAGTGCCCGAAAGCGAAAAATTGGCCTACCAAAAGGAGTTAAGCATAGTAGTAGGTAATTAATCCGTATATATTATGATAAGATGAAGGCCCTAGTATAGATCCTTGTAATGTAATGATAGTGTGTAATTTGAAATTTTTCCACGATTTTTCCTGTTTCTAATCTTTTACAACATATTTTCCGCCTACCTCAGGTTGGAGAAATGGAAGAGTTAAGTCAGTTCTCACAGACATAATTTGTCAATCATGATATTAAATCAAATTGAACTTTTCAACTACTGTTCAGTATTCTTTTGTAGAATGACATACTTGCAAAACCTTTCTTGAACGACCTTAAGCCTTATTAGGATCTGTATCAAAGGTATATGCTTTTTCCAATAGACTATCTAGGTTCTCAGTACAAAATATACATAATCCATCTACAACTGATCAATCAATCGATTGATCAATCAAAACGGGGGCGGACAAGACCAAAGCACTTAGACCGTTTGATTGGGTTCATTGTAATCCCCATGATACAATACTCAGTCCAGCACGCCTAAGGTAGCGCCGAAGGCTAGAATTCTGCATGGTCTGATGTCTCTGATGACATCAGGCGGCATGCATACGCTGTCTAGGTGTTGTAGCCTAAGAGCAGCAAGTGTTGAACATTCTACAAGAAAATGAGAGGCAGTTTCGTCCGCATCCAATACAACATGGGTCATCAACATTGACCATTAGTATACATGTTTTTTCAGATGACAGTATCCTGTGAGGTGTTCTGTCGCCAGTTTTAAGCCTCTTCTGCTCATAAGAGGAGGGTTTTCTAGCGTTTGGGCGAAAAGTTCGCAATGTGCCTAATCGAGAGCCACTGTCTATCCAGTAGCTCTCTGACAATGTGATGCCGATCGCTGGATCGGGACCATGGTTGCCTAAGGAATCTCATATTGCCAATTCATCGGCCACTTCGTTTCCTTTGACGCCAGAATACTAGCTGAAGTTTGTTCCTTCTGTCCCTGTACTCCAAAACAAGACCAGTTCAGTTTCAGGTTATCCACCTAGGGGAACTGAAAGCTGCCTTCTTGGTGAGCACCAGCAGACTCCGGCTTCGCTGAACTCGCCAGTCTTGGACCCGTCCGTCAAGTGGTTCCGAGTTCTTGTTCTCCCTTTCCTTCCTCTGCCTTAAGAGTACTCTGGTGTTTTGAACGTCCTGCTTCAGTCGGAGGATCGGGCAGCTTCCAGCAACTCAATCCCAAATTTTGCCATGACTCGTTGCCGTAGAACCCATATGTTCGTGAAGGCTCTCCTGCATGCTCATTAGGATGCAACAGCTTTTTTAACCCGGCTTTCCAGGTGCATTGTCCAGCTCAGTTCAGCATCAAGGATAACTCCAAGGTACTTTACTGAGCCTTTCAGGTGCAAGGTCCCCCTAACAAATCTTTCGCCTCTTTTTTTGACGATAGGATCCTGGAAAATGTCCCTTATTCGTTGCTTTTTGAAGGGATTCCTTACATTCATTGTTTTCCACCACCAAGTTAATATAATATTTGTAAACTGGGCTGTGGATATCGGATGCTCTATATTTGAAACAGCTTGAAGTAGAGCCTGTATAGTGAGGCAACTTAGTAATTTATGAATCACAGTCTTTTTGTACATAACGATAATATGAATGATGACATTAACTGAATAAATTAATAGTAGGTAGTAGTAGTGCGAAGCTAATTCACTTAATGAATTCTTGAACAGTAAGATTCAATTGTTTTTAAAAGGTATAATTGAACATTGACGTTTGTGTGTTCTATATTTTACCGACGGCGATACCACAATATTGTTGTTAAGGTTCGTGTCGTAGAATTTCTATTTCAGCGTTGCACTATTTGACGTGCCCTACCATTTGAGTCGTTAAAATATCAGTCGGTATTAAAAAAAGGGCATGCGATACCCCGAAGCTACGTAATACGAGCGGACTTATTATGATGACTATAGATTTATATGGCTTTCGTATATAAGTGTTATTATCAGTTAGATCTATAATTGTGACTGCCAACAATGCGGGGAAGGTTCGAGAAACACGCGATCTCCTCCATTATTAGACTCATTTACGGAACGATGAAAACGAGAAAAGCCATACGACGCAAAGCTTTTTGTAATGGTTATATTTAATTATAAGGTAGGGAGAGAAATTCTCATGATTCTAACGGGATAACCACTTTTTATTAATTAGAGAGTGCTTTCCCCAAATCACGCGGCCTCATTAAAAATTAAGCAATTACATAAAATTTATGTTTAATTTCTTTTCAGACCACTCCTTCGAGATTGAGTTTTTGTTAATGTTTTTACGCCCCTTAGTGCAGCTTATTACGAAATTTCGAACACTGATTTTTCTACTGAGAACGAAAACATGGGTAGATTATTTCATTATACATTTTAGTCATTTTCAATTTTAAGTTGAATATCAAACGAACTTTTAGCGAAGAGCTTATTTGATGAAATTGTATGTACCTATGATTGGAAAATATGTTGCAGAAAGAGACGGACCATCGTTACTCTGCAATCATATTGACTCAGAGTGTGTGCGATACGTCATGTTTGATTATTTTTCATACAATCTCAGAAGATTTCCGAAGGATTGTAATGGCTTCATTTTGTTGGGTTATTTGACAAACGTAATTTCTCGTATAGCATCCAAATAGTAAATGCAATCCACTTTGAAATGTGGACACAAACTAGATATGATGCTCGAAATTTACTAGTTATTCAGCAGAGCGATCCGTCGAAGTTCTCGAAGCTATTCGCTTTCTTTCGAGCACCATTCGATGCACTAACTATTTGACCGATCGTAGAGAGAAATAGTGCGTATAAATTCGGCGATTAGTACACGTACCGGGCGGCCGTTCAGAGAACTAGACTTCCTAGATGTCTTGACTTTGTCAGCTTTGTGTGCCAATGCCCCTTCCTTTTTTTTTCTCTTTCCACATCCAAGTTTGTGGCTTTCACGTGAACAGAATACTCACATCGTGGTTTGAAATGCTGAGCAGCTTAGGACTAACATGCCGTTTTGTTAGAAACAATAAAAGATTTGATAGGAAGAAAATATCCTCAAAAATCATTCCATTCCATGTTGGTTTCTATATAGCGGAGTCGATCTGGCACAACTTGACAGATGGGTGCAGCATTTGCTCTCTGTTGACAACAAGCGCGACCGTGTGACAACTTTAAAGGAGTGTTTGGCGATGTTCAAGCGAGATAAGAAGGAGTTTTTACGCAGTTTCGTAACCTTGGACGAAACATATATCTATCACAACACACCAGAGACCAGCTAACAGTCGAAACAGTGAACTTGTCCTGGAGAATCAAAATAGAAAAAGGCCAAAGTGGGCTTATCGGCCAACAAAGTCATGGCGACAGTTTTTTTGGGATACACATGGTATCGTCCATATCGATTACCTTGAAAAGGGCAAAACGATCACCGGCGTATATTACGCAGAGCTGTTGGGTCGATTCGACGCCGATTTGAAGCGGAAGCGGACCCATTTGGCAAAGAAAAAAGTCCTCTGCCACCAGGACAACGCACCAGCGCACAGGTCCGCAGTCGCAATGACAGAATTGCATGAAATGCGCTACGAATTTGTTCGTCATCCACCATATTCTCCAGATTTGGCCCCCTGCGATCTTATTTATTTCCAAACTTTGAAGGATTGCCGAAATTGTATTATTTGGAAGGGATCGAAAAATTAGAAAATCGGACTACACGGAGATTAAGTTGAGGAATAAGAGACTTTACCTTTCTCTCGTATTACACCGTTTCAAATGAATTGACAATAACAGTGTTTAAAAAGCCGATTGATGAATGCAATATGTAGTAACAGTTTTCAGTGACTTCAAGAGACCATTTGAAACCATTGATCGTGATACTTTACTAAAAAAGTTAGAAAGATATGAAATAAAGTGGCAAGTATTGGTTGGTTTACACCCTACCGGTGAAGATCCTGTACATACTAGTTACAGAGTTTGTGCTATAAACAACCCAAATGGAATGTACGAGCTGCTCCAGTGGTTAAGGTGTGGCTGTTAAATAGGATCTGCATCCGAAGCAAAAAATATGCGTGAGGTGGTCGCGTGTCGAAGCCAGATATAAATTCTGTTTTAATAGGACAAAAAAATAATAGTAAATGCTCCATGAAATGAAGTTTCATTCTTAATAATTACCATATTTTAAGAGTAGAGTATTGTTCATATTATAGCGTTGACCTTTCGACTGCAATAAATCCCTTCTGGCCATAAAATGCACCATATTTACCACCTTTTCCGGCAGAACCGAGGTATATAAAATTTTATTCACCTGCAACCCTAATTATAACATTTTAAGTAGGTAGGAATAGCCCGTTCGGAGGTATTATAAACTAATAATATAAATATGAAATTGAAATTTTTATTTTTAGTTCTTATTGGTTTATGGCTAGTGATTTTTGCTCTACTAGTGTTAGAATGGGCCGACCTTGAGCTTGTGTCAAAATAAAAATAAATCAATATGTAGGTATATTTTCAAGCCGAACCTGTACCCATTTCTTGCGGTTTGAAGATGTGGGAACCATCACAATAGGGTTTAATCCGCTAGTTGGTTTATTGCAGTAACGGTCAAAGGTATAATACGAACTATACTGTAAGACTTAGATTTTATTTCTTCTCAAGCAATGAAGTGAACATTCTGTACGTTTTCAACTTTGCTCGGTGAACAATACTGCCGCACAAACGTAAACATTTCTTTGTATAAGATAAATCGAATTTTTCCAATAACGTAAAACAATTTATCTGAGAGAAATATAATAAAATTATAGGAGTCTTAAGCTGTCAGATCACATCTCAATCGCATTTCGTGTCGCCAACAGCGTCACCTGCATGTGACATCATCATCGTTTACTTCTCAAATAGGAAGAGACGGTCGAAACCCAAAGCCTGCCACATGTTGTGGGGGACCAGGGACTATGAACCTCTGGAAACTTCGATTCGGAAAGACGTATCGCTGATCCTTATTGTTCTAATATTCGACACCCTATTTTTAAGACATCGTGGGGGCGTAATTGGATTGGCTTGAAAAAGGTAACCGCATCCAAAACTGACGATCACAAAATAAATGGTTTGTTCGGATAATTGGAAGAGATAAACTCTGTAAGTGGAATTTTCCACACAGCTCTAAGTTACACGTTACATTTCAGAAGTAATAGGTCATCATAAGAATCCTGGGATCATGTAAAAGGAAGTTACGTTGAAATTCCATTTTTAATTTCCTAATTGGTTATACGATATTCAATCAAATATGCAAGAATAAAAAACAACACACATACACGAATAAGAAAATAAGTAGTGTTGGTGCCTGTGCAGGAAAAAAAATATTCTTGGTTTCTTGGTAGATCCTTCGTCCAAGATTCAGACCAAAATAAGGATTATAGTCCAGTCGAGCAGTCGACCGAATTGATATGGCTGGAATGTGATCACATCCTTTTTTTTTACAGATTAATGTATAAAAAGCACTTTTTTTTCAGAAAATGCCGCTAGAAAAGTTATGGCCATTATGTCGAAAAACAAACTGGAATTTTTCCAGGTTTTTTCATTTATTTAAATTAATTTTGAAATAAAGCCTCTAATCAACAAAATACAAGACATCAAAGTTATAGATAATTTGAATACGCGTCGAATGAGGTTATAGGCCCGAGATGAGGCCCATTTTGTGATTTTTTCGGTTTACAAAATTTTTTTTTAATAGAAAAAAGATTGTAAGAATATTTTGTTTGTGTGTAAAGTTGGCATTTTCATTCTACTTTCCACTAGATTTTTTTTGACGTCAAAATTTGAATTTTGCGGAAAACCGTAAAACTGTGATTTCACGCCGCTGAAAAATGCATATGACTCAAAACAAAATTAGTCAAATCACATTTTGCTATAAATGCCGAATTTTGGCGGGATTTGAAAATTTTTGATAACGGGAAATTGGAGAAATCTTGAAGTTGGAATATTCGAAGAAGAAGTAGAAGTCTAGATATTCATGTCAACGTGTTTGGACCTGTAGCGGGCTCAATTTTGCGCCCAGCGTGAAAAACAAAATTCAGTGGAAAGGAGATGACTGTATCTATCTAAATTCATAAGTGTGGTCTCCTAGTCATCATGAATGAGTAAAAAAAAAATCATCAAGCAAACTATCATTTTTATATGGCTAAGAGGTCACACTTTTGGACTAAGATAGAAAAAGTCATCTACTTTCCATTGAATTTTGGATTTTTACGATGGACCCGCTACAGGCTTAAACACGTTTACTTGAATATCTAGACTTCTACTGAAGCAAAATTGATCTACAATAGCTCAAAATACGCGTATTAGAGAGCTCTAACAGTATCTTAAATTTTTTTTTCAAAATTTCTCCAATTTTCCGGGGTTCAACATTTTCAAACCCACCAAAATTTGGCATTTATAGCAAACTGTAATTTGATGGTTACACTTTAGGTGGTATTTGTCAAAATCTACAGAATGCATTTCGTTTTGAGTCAAAATATGCAGTTTTCAGCGTGCAATCGCAATTTCCCGGTTTTTCGCGAAATTCAAATTTTAGCGAATCGTAAAAAAATCACATCTCGGATCCATAACCATCAAATGACTTCTACACCTCGGCTTATTCAACGCGTATTGAAATTATCTATGACTTTGATCTCTCGTGTTTTTTGATTGGAGGATTTATTTCAAAATTAATTTAAATAACTGAAAAAAACCGTTTTTCCAGTTTTTCCGCAAGAAAATGGACAAAACTTTTCTAGCGGCACTCCAGGAATATTTTAACTATTTTTCCCGTTTTTAGAACACCCAAAAACAGAAGATAACATACAAATTAGCCATATCAAAATTTCAAATCAATTTGTGTGACCGTGCAACTGAACTATTAATGAATATTATGAAGATATTCAAGTCTTATTGAATGATTTAAGGATTTTAAAAGGTTTCAATTCCTTCGGTAATCTTTGGGAAAAGGGGCACGTACTCGTACTAGTAATGCGAACTCATACTCAAGTATTATGCAATGCTCATGCGTTGTACGTCCTCTTTCACCAATATGACGTAAGGATTGGCGAAACGTTCTGCTCTCTTAACGCGGTATATATTCGTCGTGAAGTGAAGAAGTAATTACGTTCGTGGGTTGTTACTCTTCGTCAGTACGATGCAATCCAATCAAATCTCGCAATATTTTCATTTGAATACAAGTAAAAATTTAGATTTTACGATAATTTATTGTTCAATCAATTCTTACTACCCTAACTATATATTACGCAATAAGAGAAATATTAATTGTAATCGGCCTTAAAAAATATTCATTTTGAGTCTTTCTGAATCCATCTGAATTGTTTTTGAGATGATGCTTATGTGTACGTATTATTATTATCATTTATTAAACCAGTTATATGTTCACAGGTCATACAAATAGAACTTATGGAACTTATAATCATACAAGAACATACGTGAAAATGAAAACATATAACTTATTTTTTGACCATGGTTTGTATGAACTTATTTCTTAAAATCATTGAGGAACTATTTCCGGATACCTGTATATTGAATTCAACCGGCAGAAGTAACAGAAAGTGAAAATTTGTGCTAACAAATAGAAAATCAGGATGGATTAGTTAATTCATCGAATATCTACTTCCTGTTGCAAAATTATAACTCCTAAGAACCTATTCTCCTGAATTTAGATAACATTAAGCTTAACTAGTTCATTGATTCGAAAGGAAATGAGGCTGAAACGAACATATTACTTTATTAACTTGCTAAGCCCTAGTCTTGATCTGAATTTAGTTCATTAAAAAGCTATAAATCCTTTAGTGCTTCTTCTCAATTTATCCTGCGAAATATTTCAAATTAAAGCTTCGGAAAGCAAGATAAGAGCAGATATGATCTGAAAGCAATTTACAAATGGATTGTACCTCGACTACTTGGAGAAAAAAGTACAACTCGTGGAAATAACGTTAACTCGAAATTCACTGGAAAAACTCGTTGCAGAGTAATGAAAATTCCCGACAAAAGAGTGTTTTCATTGATTTCGCTTCGAGCTTGATGGATTTAAGATTTTATTGTGCACGAACTTTCATACATTCAACTAAGAATGAAAATTAAGTTCGACCCGACATCGCTATTCACAATAATCAAAGTGTTAGATAAAAAGTGTAGCGTCTCTCGCCAAGGATAACACAATAGAATCCTTTAATAGTACAAACCGTATTGCAAGGAAATTATCCACAAAACATTCGCTGACCTGATAGACAAACTGACGGCCTCGTTCCATTTTTGCTTCACATGAACCAGCGGAACTTGGATAATAATTAGTTGGAAATTTCTGGATCGAATCTGAAACTGTTCGTGTAAAACGAAACATGCATATGAATACTCGTATATGATGCCAATATCTTCATCCTGAAGAAGTCTACGTTTTGATAAGCAAGCATTAAGAGTGACATTTTCAGGATCGGTTAAAGCTAAATCTGAGACCGATAGTCTAAAAGACGAGGACAAGAAACATCCGCGCCATTTGCGTAAAGCTGTAATGCAAGAAATCATATTACACTTGAGTGGTTATCCAAGGAAAAGCGAAGCTGCCCCTAGGGTCACTAGACGAAGAGGTGTATAAATGGACGTAAATGTACTAGATTGGTCATGAGACCCTTAACTGAAACGCAGTAGCAACGTAGTGTTATAATCAAAGTTTTCAAAGGAAATCTGAGATCTTACAAGGTACCATCTTCAAAATCTTGTAGAACAATAATGATATATGATATGACATAATATTTATTGTATAGACAACTTATAATCCACTTTTGATATCTGTATCTCACCACATGTGATAACATAATAAATCAGTTCATAATCTACACTCGTGTTATTAACACCATATATCATGGCGCAGTCGGTAGGATTATTAAAAAACCTGACCGGTTAGGTTACTAATAGTTTGAAATTATTGCAAAACATTTTTTTTGATTTTTTTTTGGTTGTGATTGTATTAAGGTGATAGAAAGTGCAAATAAATAAACTGATTCGATTTGTTATTATAAACAAAGGAAGATGTTGTATATGTATTGTATATGCAACTTATTATTAGCTGTCGGAATGTTTATTTCCATACAGTTGCTCATTCATTTTATTTTACTTTACTGATAATACTGGACAAGTGACTTCATTAATATAAAATAACAGTTATTTACTTTTTAATTTGTCATGAATTCACATCATCAAACGCTTCCTTCGATTCAATTATAATATTTCAGGAACCTCATTCAGGAATCACTACGAATTAATTATTGACTTCTTGCTTAAAATGGATGAATAAGTAATCCATCAGAATTATTGGCCGCAGTATCTTAACAATGTAAGCTTTTAATTCGTTTAAGTGGATGCAAATGCCTTGCGGTCTTGTCGCAGTGATTTAGAACGCGGAATTTTGGCAGCTGTTCTTATTTTCACAAGCTACGTTGCTTATTGTCCCTTTCTTTTTATTCCCGCGGCCATAAATTACTCATACTTTAGAATATATAGCCCTCTTACGATCGTGATATATGAATCACATAATCAATAGAATTACTTGCACGAGTTTGTGCTCTGAATTCTTGAGCTGCATATTTCACAATCTTAGACTTATATTACACAGTTCGCAGAACGCCGGATTAACGGAATATTGAATTTGGGTTAGTTATACAGATTAAGATTCTGATTGCGATGGTTGATTGGCGCCTCTACGCCCCTATTTACAGGGTGTTTTCTCCCCATATACCTCTTACGATTCTATCGGATAGAGAGACTATTAATAGCCTGCTAGTAACTAACTATATGATAGCATACCCCAATCTGATGTCCATTGCGAAAACTGCTCCAGACAAACCATTTTATATGCCGTGCCAAGAGCTACTTTATATCTCAGCAGCTCATTATTATCTATGAAGCTCAGATTCTACCCATGTTTCAAGTTCAACCAATACCCTCTGTATACAGATTTCAGATGTGGAGTTTTTCCTCACTCTCTAAAACCGCGTTGATAATACCACGCTACAAAAAAAAATGATCCAGAAGATCTAGGGAACTACCGACCAATCAGTCTGCTTTCTTCATTCTCCAAATTGTATGAGAAGCTATTATGCAATGGATCGATGGATTTTTTCACAAAATACAAGATTTTCTGTGACAGTTAGCATGGCTCTCTTAAAGACCGTAATTCGGAAACAGCAGTTTTTAAATTCATTGAATCAATTATAACATCCTTAGAAAATGAAGAAATTCTATGCGGACTTTTTTAAGATCTCTCCAAGACTTTTGACACGGTTGATCATAAAATCCTTCTTGAAAAACTGGAGCAATACGGAGTCAGAGCTAAACAATTGGCCATGGAAAACTTTTTAGAATGTTGAAATTCGGAGGGCGGACAAAATTTCATATCTGGGGAATTGTCACTTCACATGGGAGCTCCTCAAGGTAACATAATTGACCCACTTTTGTTCTTAATCTATATTAATGATCTATCTGAAGTTATTGCTGATGCCAGCAAGTTAATTATCAAGTACGCAGATGATAGTAACATTAAAGTATCTGCAAATCACCTTTCCCTTCTCGAAACTGAAATTGCCTCTGCACTCTCAAAGATTGAACATTGGTGTATGTATAACAAACTCACATTGGACAAAAGTATATCTTTACGTCAAGCCATCGTAGACTGCGAATTCCAGAAACATTAAATTGAAATAATTTCATTTTGGAAATGAGGGATTATTCGAAATGTCTTGGAATAAATACAGATAAAATCCTCAACTGGTGTAAATAAATCGAACAACGATGTAAAAGGCTGAGTTCTATCATTTAAAGTTTACGTGTCATAAAACCAAAACTTGAGGAAAATACATTAAAAGTTTTTTATTATGCCAACTTTCAATCTCTTTTGAGTTTTGGGTAATTTTTTGGGGTAACAGCTACCAAGTTGAGATGATGTTCAGGCAGCAAAAAAGAGCAATATGAATAATCTTTGGATTAGGGTATACACAAAGTTGCAGTTGAATATTATTGTGCAATGTGAACCATACACGGTTAATGAATAATTGAATAAGTAAGTTTTTGTCTTTGTATTTTATTCTAAATTTCTTCTATATTGTCTGACTTGTTTTCTCAATATCTTGTTATTATTTTGCAACAATTATTATCGAGAAAATAAATTCACTTTTACAGGACAACCTCTTTGAATTTTGAATTAACACTAACAATCGTAAACACAATTATTTCCTGCCTCAAAAAGGTTTTAATATGGATCTCAACAAATAAATATTATATACATTTTCATTGAAAATTTTAAATTCATTTTTGGCATATCGAAGGAACATTTGTCATTTTTTAACTGTGAAGTGTGGAGCAATTGTATGTAAAAGTGAGGAAAAATCATAGTATTTGCATAATATCTATACCTTTCCGTGCAAACTGTCCGCAGCCAATATAAACATACGCTTAGGAAGCCATTTTCCAACGTACTTCATTCCATCATAACACTTTTATACACGCTTATTTACAGGTAAAAACACTTTCTAATCACACGAAGTAACAGGAGCAACATGTAATTTTTCACAATAAACAAGCAAAACTCAGTTTAATTGTAATATTTATCACCATGCTCCATCAACCTAAAGGGTACTGTCATAAGTCCCGACCAAGTTGTTGAGTGCTAGTTCTGTTGAATTGCCTGTCTGGTATGCGTGTCGGTGGTACATAAACTTTGCGGTGGCAAATTCGTTGAGAGGAAAATTTATGTGTACGCCCCTGATTGCAGCTCATATTCCTAATAAAATTAGGACGAAGGGACGAGCAGTTCAAGATAAGCTCGAGTCCTGAGAGACCGCAGTCTTGCGTTTTCGCTGTTCGAGAAGCTCGCACACTTTTTGCTTTCAGCAGAATAAATTTAAGAAGCTAAAGTCCGTGAAATGTCTATAACACATCTTTTTTCTTGTTCAGTTTATTGCCTTGTCAAGATATTTTCAAGAGGGTAAAGCGTATCATATTTTAGGGAATTCGTCGATATTATTATATATGGAAGCCGTTTGAATTATTGAATAAGTAGGAAGGTAGACAAAACGGCCCATCGAGATCATCAATAATTGTATTTGTAGACCAGGTTCGGTTGATATTTTTATCCCTTGATAAATTTTTTATTGCATCCAGTTTTGTGGCTGCGATAAAGGTGATTATGTGTGTACTGTATGAATATCTGGATCCGATTTTCCAGGATGGAATACAAACATTTTTCGTTTCATTATAATAATATGATTCAGTTTTGAGAACCCAATATCACTCTTTAACTCGTTCTGTAAAACCTTAGACAGACACCCAGAAGAAAAAATTCCAAGTATGATCCACAGATGACCAGCTTCCCTTACTCGTACGTAACTAAAATATATTTCAAATGGTTAGAAACAGATAAAGTCGTGCACAGACGTCAAATTATACCCTACATCATTGTATTAAACAACGTAGTTTGATTTACAAGGATCGATACTTGGACCTCGATTCTTTATTGTATTATAATACACTGTTGAAAAGAATTAGAAGAAGACTTCTTTTTATCTCTATAACTTTTATTTCAGAAATAATATACATATCCGACATTAAAATTCTCAAACTCACGCATGTTATCCTGATATCCTAATGAAATTGATGATGAAGAAACCATTTACTCTCAAGATATGATTAACAATTCGAGAACTTTATAAAAAAAGTGGCGATAGATGCATTTTCTGTACAAAACATCTCGCGTGTTCTCCACCAGCACTAGAAACTTCATGACACCTTCTTGGGATGCTTCTTATGATAATTGCAAAATAAAGGCGAGCAGACCCTTCCTAGTAATTATAGGCCCATTGCATTATTATCTGTGATCTCTAACGTAGGAAAGCAATCAACATCGATCTCATAAAATACCTGGAGAGCTCAAAAATCGTGAATGATCTCTATTGAAAAAGATGGACGACAATCTCTAGCTGTAGCATTAGATATCTCCAAAGCATTTTACTGAGTGTGGCACCAAAGCCTTCTTCGGATACTTCCTTCATGTGGTTAGCCGAATGAACTTTGTCGCTTACTATGGAGTTATCTCTCAGATAGATCACTCCATCTGGTGGTTGACGGAGTATCCTTCGATATAATGGCTATCAACGCTGGTGTTCCACAGGGACCTATATTAGCACTTACTTTGTTTTTGATTCATATCAACGATATGTTAGAAATTACCACATATCCCGTCCACAGCTTTGCTGATGATGATACACTCCATTCCGCTTTTTCATCTAATGAAGACAAAAAAGAGGTGAGCGATATCTCCCTTTTCTATAGACATTTCCATGGTCTGTGTTCCTCAGAAATCTCGATGTTCTTCGAACATTATAGGTTTTCCTCCCGTGCATTCTAAGTATACAAAAAAAAGGGGGTAATAATTCCATGTTACACAAAAATGTTCCGGCGGACATGTCCTTTCACATAATCCCTCTACAACCTAATTTCCCTTATGAAACTTATTTCATTGATATATTGAACTGCAAATACTCATTTCAACGATTTGTGGTTAGAAAGTGGATACTGTTGTCTACAAGCTTATTTATTTATATGTACTTAACCTCTGAAGACGTTCCAAATAATTATCTGTCTACAAACATTTTACGACTCAAGCGTGTTTAAAGAGAGGATGCCTGAGCAATAACGAGCCTCCGGTTCCTGTATTCCTCCATCCTCGGATTGATTTTCATAACAAGTAATTAAAATGACATAAAAAAGCTCCCCCTCGTATTTACCTTTGAAATGTACTAAAGATGTTACAATATTTACACTAGGTTCCCCTACTAATTTGTTTAACGTATTCAAATCCATAACGTCTTCTCCTGACTGTAAGTTCTTCTGAGAGACGGGCCTCTCTCTTCTACAAGACGTTATTTTCATTTCAGAGTAACAGCTTTTAACTTCGTAGGTAAACACTAATAAATTACTGCTGCTGAATTTACATTTATGTAAAAGTATAACCAGCTTCGGTTATCCAACTTATCTTCCCATCATCTAATTGGAAATTACCATTAAGAAAGGGGAACTATAACTACCTCGTTCTACTAATTTTATTAGCTTCGTTTAAATGGTAGATACGCCTTTTATCGATTCCTTGTTATACAATAAATTTCGGAACACTCCACACTTCATTAACATACGAATAAATAATGATCAGTAGATTTTCGGCTTTGCCTTTCACAATCTGGAGTCGAATCGACTGTAGATAGTCTTTCCAATGTACCGTTGAACCATTTTCTGCGTTTTTGATAAAGTGAATGGCATTATAATTTTGTGATTCAACGATCAGATCATATCGAGAGGAGTACGAGAGTTGCGTGTAAAGTAGTAGGACTTAGGACGATGCGCACAATCCGGCAACTCTGCAATATCCCCCTCCACATAAGTCATAGACCTTCAGTACTAGTTTCAATCCTACCTAGCACAGTCACTTCGTGCTAAAAAGTAGATTCCCAAACCATCCAAGGGAAGCTATTTGGAGGTCTTTAAATCCTCTTTAAAGTCGAGTAGTTCAAAACAGTACAGAGCTTATCAGTTTTTATATATACATCTTAAATGCGTCAAGAAAAACCGTTAACAGTAACCTTCAAACACTATCTTCTAAGGTGTTATATTTGTCAAAAAAATATATAAAGAAGCAACATTTTCATAAGTTTATTGCTAAGAGGGTTTCCTGCTGAAGTTATTTAAAAAAAATCATTTACTCACACATTTCCAACATACATTGAGTGTAAAATCAATAAGATAATGCATTCATCATGGTCAAAAAAATGTATGGCTTACATAGTTGGAACTAACAGTAAACACGATTTGGAAAGCTTTTTTTCAATTTGGAATTTACTGGAACCAAAATCCGTTTTTTTTTGTATAAGAAAATCACAATTTTGCTTAATTTCATTTTGATTTTGCAGATATCTAAATTTATCAAAAAGATACACTTTTAAGCTATTGCATATAGCTTTTATCGCGGGCTTTGAGCGCGGCGACCGAATCAAGAAAAAAACAGAAGACAAATACCGTAACGAAAATCTAAAAAAACAAAAAACAAATACCGTAACGAAATATCCTGACACCCACAACTCCGCCTACTATGTAGCTCGGCCGAGCTTTAAATTGTCGAAATGTTAACTTTGAACCTTTTAAAAGGTCGTGATAGCCCCAAACTGGGTCGAAAACTGTTTTGAATTGGTTAATTTTCGATAAATCGAATGACGTTCACGTGAGAAGCGCATAGCTCGCGAGTTAGAAGAGTGCAAATTTACGGTACATAGAACGTCTTAACGAGGAGTTTTCGCATGCGGTTTTCGCTCCATGTCGTTAGTTTATGAACGGGGCCAACTAAATAGCATAGAATCGGGCCCCAAAATGTCGATGAAATACGAAAATTCAATTAAAATAGTGTGAGGTATTCTCAGCTGTCACCTACAAGCATCTGACGTGCGACGTACGAAAGGAAATTTTCTAGGTACTTAAATATACCGAAAGCGGGTAAAAGCTAGCGGCCCATAGCCCAAAATACTTTATTAGAACTGGCGCCGGCCGCACGTGGTTCGAAACGGCCCCAAATTAACAAAATAGGAGTAAAATGTATAAATTCTAACTTACGCGCAGCGAGCTCCTCGAGGATATGTCAAAATGATTACGTTCGTAGCTAATTACATAAGTCGTCTGGCGTTCATGCAATTGAGTTTTTGTACAATTCTAACCTTCTAATTTCGATAGGCCACGTGAAAATCCCCGAGCCGGAAGCGCTATCCAGATCTGAACGTTAAAACTTTCGTATAAAATTGTGTTTACAAGTCAACTGACACTTGTCACCATAGATAACTCTACTATCGGTAGTAGAGTTATCTACGCACTTGTCACAGAATACTCTTCATAGAGATCAAGATGATACTCTTTTTTACTCATAATTCGTGAAGATTTTGAAGGGGTAGTGGATGTTTTTCTGCCCAACTTTTTTCAGTGGCGTAGTGCTATGCAATAGCTTTACCGCGGCAGTCCCCGAGTGCCACACGTTTCATTTTTTTTTGTTATGACAAACTCTGTGCGCTTCGTCATTTTTATGCCAGTGTAACGTTCTGCAGACGTCTCAGAATTTGAGATACTCGTGCACCTCACTTTACAGTGGAAGTTTCCTGAAGAAGCACTTGATTCACTATTGAGCTATTGAAGTTATCTTAGATTGATAAATAGAACATCTATAAATGTTGCTTTTTTTCAATAACTGTTTACTTTTAAGTCGAAAACAATAAACTTATGTAATAATGATTCATAAATTCTATTTTCAATAGACCCGCTATTGTTTTGTTGTAGAGGAAGCAAACGAAACACATTCTTTCATAGATCGTTACGCATCAATTGAATCCATTCCTGAAACAGCGTTGTCCTTTTCTCGTTCGTTTGTGTTAATTTAGAATATAATTCATAGTAATGTGAAATAAATATTCTGGTCTTTTTGTGCTACTCATAATTTATTATGTATTCTTATTATTTCCTTCGTGTTTTCCATTACTGGTCTTTTCTTTGTTGTAAATTGTCAGGCAATTTCAAGAAAACCAATGTTCCCTTTCCTTTAATTTAAAATGTAAAACAGCGCTCTTTTATATTTTCTTTTACTATTTATGTTTGTGCCGTACTGAAGGGACCTATTTAATTCCCAACACTCTTGATTATATTGCAAGGCAACATTCCTTTGATCTGAGGTATATTTCATGAAACTATACAGCATAATTTAATGTTTTGACTTAATTAACAGCTGTTCTAATTAGTAATTTTCTATACCGGATAAATGATGTACAATTAATTTTCTTCCACAGTTTATTCGAAGAGCATTACTTCAAGTGCTGATTTAGAATCGTATTGATAAGCAACTATACGAAGGCAAAGTGAAAAGTCCCTGAAAAATAAAGCAGACGGCGCCACAATCGAAAATCCCATGTGACATTTGTGGTTAACTAGAACGCATTAAAATTTTGATCAATCAATCAGAACGGAAGCTGACAAGTGCAGTGAACTTACAATAACTCGATTGGGTTCATTGTGCGCCCTTGGAATGAGACTCAGTCCAGCGGGAATGGAGCAGCGCCAAATGAGGCAAAAAACTGCTTGAACAATGCCTCTTATGGTTTAAGGCGACATGTACTCTCTCTACAGTATAAGGGATGTACGCTTGATCGTGACATAACAACCCAGAGACTATATTGCAGCTAGACAGACGTACGTTATATGGCACAATGCTGCAATACCGAATGTAAAACCGAAATTCCATTTACTTTTCAAGACATATATAAGAAATTCCTGTTGAAATGGGGTTGACAGACAGGAACCGAGTCCTTAGTTGCATCCCGTTTGCATTTATTAATGAAAAAAACAAAATTAAAAAATTAAACTATGCATATTTTCAATACATTGAGATCACTACCGCTCATCAAATCTATTCATTAATGAGATAATGTTGAACGCGGGAAACACTAGAATTTTAATTTTCAACTTGGTGTGTGGTTCGAACTGCCATGTATCGTGTGCCAAACTGTTGCTGTAACCTTTCCAGGAGGACCTAGAGAGTAACCATATGAAATTTGATTGTACGACCTATGAAAATGAATCAATGAGAAGATGATTTAATGATTTTGTGTATTATTAGGAAACATTTTCCACTATCTAATTGATCTTCAGACGAATAGTTAGGGGATGCCTTGTTAAGAGTCTACTAAGTGTATGAAAATTCACGAACATCCGAATAGTAAATAAGAAATATCATGTGATGTCGAGTCGTTTAAATACTTGAAGGCAAGACGACATAACAACCTTATGAAATGCATTGACCGGTAGAATAACCAGGCAACAATATTGTAATCCCTCATTAATGAATTATTGATAGCTCTCTAGAGCATATCATTAGTTAGTTATCAAGTTACTCTCAAAGAGTGACTACTTTGTATGTGGTGCCAAGACCATAAAATAAAATAAGGTATAATTCCCTCTACTTAATTATCACCATTAACAATACCAATAATCTGCCTATCACATGGCGATCCTACCAGGATTGCCATGTGATAACTTGGCGTTATAACTATATCCAATTATCTATTATATATTCCTTTCTTTGAAGAACAGGCTTGCTATCACATGACGATCCTTGCCTGACTTTGCTCCGATGAAAAGAACGGGATATTTATTCGGAGTATCGAAATGTATAATAAGTGCATTGATGTCAGGGGGGTTATATTGAAGAATAAAATTTAATTGTAAGCCTACGCCACTCCTAATCACCTCGAGAATTTTTGGGGCTGTCCTAGTACCTATTCCGGCAAATCAATAGAAAAGCTGTCCTCTAAAATATCAATTAGATTATGAGTTATATTCTCATACATAGAACATTCATCAGATTGAATAACGGAAATGAGTTTCAAACTATTTTTCCCTCAGTTCCAAGATATAAATTAGAAGCTCTACGTGAGAAACGCGAAGATCGTCTCACCAGATAAACGCTTCAAAGAACGAGTATTAATTTTCGAGTAGTCTTTAAAAATTCGAATTGGTTGAGTTGAAGCTTCGTAACTGGGCATATTGATTTTCAATTTAGTTGCATTAATATTTCGCTAGGAGAGTTAAGTGGAGTGTGTATTTAGAGGGAACTTTCAGTCATTATTATTGATGGGACTGGTACCCTTGTAACTGCACTGCTACCAACACCACCCTTGCAAAAGTCATTCCTTATTTATCGAGATGAACGAGATATGCCAAGCGAGAGAAATTGCGATACAACGTAAAAAAACGGAAGCAGAATTTAGAGAAATGTGTTGCTCTCTCCTTTCTGATGGTTTGTACGTCATCTTCTATCTTGCACTCTGATACAGGTCCGTCGAACGGAAATACAGAATTCATCTAACACTCAGATAAAGCTGATAATAACGTAGAAAATCGACTAATCCCCGCAGCTCTAAGCTTTCAATTGAATTTACGAGACATTTATCTTGAGCCGTTCTTCGGATGATGGGGAATATAACGTATGTTAAACCATTTACTATAATTGTTTTATTGATATCAAAGATTCCTAATATCCCTTCCATGATATCCGCGTCATTTCGCCGTCATTTCTTGTAATTTCACAGCAACCAGATGCAATTGTTTCTCATCGATCACCGTCGTTCTTTTTAATCGTTATTGAATGCAAGAGCACAATAATAATAATGTTGTCTAGAATTCGGACAAGGAATTGAAGCAATTTATTTTATGTTGAAAACAATAATCGAAATCATAACAAGATTTATTTTAGATTAAAAACATATTTAGCATAGAATAATACACAACCTCAAAAAGTTCTGAGCACGTAGACCACTTTACTGGGTTCATTGTGCGCCCCTTGAAACAAAACTCGGTCCAGCAGGCCTAGGACAGTGCCAAAGACTATAATTCTGCATAGAGTTATGGCCTCAGATGGAAAATATGCTCTGCCCAGGTGTTGAAGCCTGAGAGAAGCCAGTGCTAGAATGAGAGCGAGAGAGAGGGAGTTTCTTCCGCCTCTCGGCATCTATTACAACCTATTATCAACGATGCCTATTAATCTTTTCAGATCGTATCTCAGTGGACGTTCACAATACGTTAAATTACCCAACGGTGCTATTAGCGAAAAGCAAATATTGTAATAAAGGAGTAGCTCAAGGCTCAATCTTAGGACCCATTTGATTGATTATCTATTCAAATGATCTCTACTTTTTCATTAAGTCTATAGATATTGATATCAAAATTACCAGTTATGCCGACGACAGTAACTTCGCGAAAAAATCTGATAATATAGAAGTTGCCAAACATAAAGCTAGCATATTACTAGATAATATTTCATTATGGTCAACTAAACATAAATTGAATTTAAATAAAGATAAGACAAAAATATTTCATTTTCGATCAGTTAGATCAAAAATCAGCATAGAATATATCGTTGTTACTCTTTAAGATCTTTGGTAGTTTTCTGCAGTCAGAACATTCTGACTATCATGCTAACTTCCATTCTGTAATGAGATACAATATTATAAATTGGGGTTCCTGTTCTTCCTCTAATGGGGTATTTATACTTCAAAAGTATACAAGACGTTTTTCTGGTATTCAATTTAGAGAATCCTGTAGATTGCAAAAGAAAAGATGTGGAACTGATGGGGCGGAGAGATTTGGCATTTGGGTTGTGTGAAGTCTGTTCTTCCCGTCTTGGGGACGAAAACGACTTTAACTGCCCTCCAAAACCTTGGTTCACAGACAGAGTAGATACAAGAGCGGAAGATTCTGAGCAAAGGGATGGTGACAAGCTCCAAGCCCTTGAGCAGGAGGGCAGGGAAGATTCCATTCTCACCCTGTAGTCTGTAGGGCACAAACTACTATTGGTCCAGAACTATTCTGGACAGCTGTTTCGCTCTCTCATGGAGCTCATCAACCAGCATTCTTTTTGGCAATTAAACACCCTGTAAGTACAATCTTCCCCATTGTTTCTCATAATGTTATTTCTCTTTTGCAACCTGAAGCAAATGAAAAAAAAACGATGTGAGTGTAACTTCCAGTGTAGTGAATATTCAATAAAAAATCTTGTTGAAACAGTTAGTTTTGGTTCGATCACGATATAGAAATCGTTGCTCGTTAAAACGTGGAAAACAAGGAAACCGATAAACTTCCTTAAACTGTCTCCAATCGGGTTACTTATAAGTAGGATTAAGAACAGCTTGCTAACAAAACAAAGAAAACGGGAGAAAATGAGACTTTAAAGAGACTTGGATAGATCTATAAAGGAGTTATGCATATTTGTTCGAGACGGAAAAATGAAGCGCTCTAATAAATCGATAATAGCTGAGGTTCCGAATCGGTGGCATTTCCTTTGATGCTAGGTATTCTAGGACTAAGGAAGACAAATGTTCTAACCATGATATTAAGACTGATATAATGCATTCTACCTATATTTGAGATATATCCAACAAAGCATGCCATTAGAAACCTTGACTAGCTTTTCATGACAAGTATCAATTATTATATTATAAGCTGAATCTACCCAGCGTTGCCAGGACATATATTTATGAATCTAATTTACATAAAGGGGTGCATTTGTGGTGATTAAAAGGTACAGGATGAGTATTGTGGATGAAAAAGGAATAAATCATTAAAATCTATAGAAATTACGATCTTCTTTTCAGCATATCTTCTCAGTAGTATTGAGTTTCTAAAAACCAATAGAAACTTTCAATTTGTTTCATTTATGTACGTTTTGGCCTATCAAAATAGTATTATAGTAGCTTGAACTGTAGACCATTACAGGTGACATCTTCAGGGCAGGCTCGAAGCTTGAACTGAAACAGATTCGGCTGGTTTCTGTAGCGGTATTTATTGTGAGAAAAAACCTTAACGCTACACAGTTCACTGTCTTTCTTACGGTGGTAAGTCCATTCTGGCACCTGACCCTGCCGTTGTGTGAGCATATACGAAGTGAAACTTTCGATGCTGGGCTTCCAAATGTTGGTCACGGTTTAGATTATTTGGATGTTTTAGGATTTCTATCGCTCCAAGAATGTTTCGCTGATAAAAATCTTTGGGCTAGGACTAGGATTTTAGTATTTTCGAAGGATTTGATGATTAGTGTTAAACTGATGTTCCGCAAGTGTAGATCTACTGGTGCCACGAAGCCTTGTACAGCGCTCATGTTCTTTCACCCGAGTAGATACTGTATGACCTGTTTCACCAATATAGATTTTACCGTAAAAATAGGAAATGTTATAAACACCTTCTTAAGGGAGGGGAGGAAGGGGATCTTTGTTGGAAGTGTGGAAAAACGAGTAGAAATAGTATGCTTCCTAAGGGTTTTGGAAATTCGATGTGTTATATTTTCAATATATGGAAGATAGGTAGTGGATAAAGGAGGTGGGGGGTTTGTGGCTCAGCTTGTTTTGACATTTTAGACGCAGTGTATTTCCCTATGGCTTTTTCTAAATGTTATAATGGGAGAAATTATATGATATTAAGACAGATGAAAGGTGTTTTAATTCTTATTTTAAGTACTGGGGTTGGGATAAGTTAACAGCTCAGTGGACCAAGGAGTTAACGACAGATTGATTTTGGCCAGGATGGTGTTGGTAAATTCTACTGTGGAATATATCGGTGGGAGTGGATTTTCGATACACAGAATGTCCCAAAGTACCAGAGTACTGTGTACTCTCGTCAATAATCTTCCTTTAACCCTGACATTTTAATACATCAACGTTAAATTTCGTGGCTCAGAGTGATTTAAGATTTTAGACGAATTTGTACCATCACACAGCTTGAATGATTTTTAATTTCTCAACAGCTTTATAGGAGCCAGAATTTTCAAATTCCAAGTAGATTCAAAGAGTTCAAAAATTCTACAGGATAATTCACGCTTCCATCATTATTCAAAACAGAATTAACAACAGATTTGTGTCGTTTCTTCACTGCCAGAGTCTCAGGCTGTTCACTCTCGGTGGAAAGGGAAAACCATGACTTAGTTCCTCCTTTTTTCACAAGTGCGTGGCGACTGGCGATCGTTATGAATTACACGGAACTCGATTCAATTATAATGAATGGCAATGCTAATGGTTACGATACCCTTAACCATGGGAACAAAATTCGCTATTTATATTCAATAACGTTGAGTTCAACTGAGTTGTAAACGAGTATTATTTGATAATTAACTTGATTATCAACAAGGTGTTATTTTTAATTGGTTTATTTGCCAATTTGTTATGAAAATAACCACTTGTGTTTACCTTAGAGATCATTTCCCCTTCATATTGAACAAAACATGGCGGCTCCCATATGATTTAATGAATTTTTAGGTTAGATGTTGTTATTGCACGACGTGGATTGTCTCAAACTAAGTGTGGATTGTGCTCGAGATGTAATTGATATCCTTGAATATTTACCGTGAAAATGTATAGTGTCTTTTTGATGACGTCAAAGCGTCACCTCTTTTCATCCAATTATAAATTACTATTCATATTCTAGAAAGCCGTTTTCGTTACATTTTTCAAGTTCCTACACCAAGGAATTGTCAACCGTTTCTATGTTGCCAAAAAAGCTCTATTCTCTTGACCAATAAGATCTTAGCATTTCTTAAAATATCTCTTTTCTCTAATTAGTCCAGTCAAATTAGACATTGGTGATAGAAATGTTGGGGATAGCAGCCAAACCTATTTCATTTTATCGGGGGGTATGTAGAAACATTTGTGCACAATACGCCCCCTTTTTTTTGCGGGGCTGTTTGCCAAAGATGCAATTCTTTAAATTTTTTGACCACTTTTTGCTGTTTTTGGAGTGTAGTTTAGTTAGTTCACGTCTGAGATGAAAATGACCTATGCAAAAGTTGTTGGTAATTTTATGAGCTACAAAACCCTGTCAAGAAAAAAAATGTTCGCCATTAATAATTTTCCGCTATTGATAAAAAATGGTAAACAGAAATGTAAAAAAATCTTAGAAGTCCAGATATTAAATGATGTCAACTTGAGGAAAAAATTAGCAGAATAATTAATAATTAATAATTTTTCGCGAGATATCTGGACTTCTGAGATTTTATTTACATTTCTGTATACAATTTTCCATCAATAGTCGAAAATTATTAATAGCTCAAATTTTTTTTCTTGGCAGGGTTTTGTAGCTCATAAAATTACCAACAACTTTTACATAGGTCATTTTCATCTCAGACGTAAACTAACCAAACTACACTTCAAAATCAGCGAAAATCGGCCAAAAAATTTAAACAATTGCATTTATGGCAAACAGCCCACAAAAAAAGGGGCATATTGTGCAAAAATGCTCCTACATCAACCCCCTCCCACCCAATTGAAATAGGTTTGGCTGCTATCCCCATCCTTTCTGAAATCAAGTGATTTTTTGTCTAATTTGACTGAACTAAATCGACTGTAAACTGTTTAATAAAATTACACCTATTTCACAAATCACACACAAATTTTTCTAATTCTTATATATCTAATAAACTGTTAACAAATTCTTGAACCTAACCAATCCTGGTTAATACTACACTTTGATACATGGTGATTAGTGTATCAAGTATCCATTTTACAATGTTCCTGTTAATTTTTATTGCATAAGTCATTAGGGTGTATTTAACTTTGCACTCTCAATTCTAAGGTTGACATAGATGTTGATATTTATTGTGCAATTGTGGAATTTGCATCTCATGTAAGTCCATCTATTTAAAACCGCTAACAGGTGTGTTTATCAAGGAACAACATCCCAGACCTTGCAATATTACAACAACTATATATGGATGAAATGTGCTTCGCTGGTGAAAGACTTCTATTCTTCTATCTTGGATAGTAGACTTCCGCGGACAGCTAATCTTGAAAAATCTTGTCTTCCGGATGGATTCCGCGTCACAATAGCTCGACTTGATGCCGACGTTTCGCCCACCTTTACAGGTGGCATATTCAGGGCAGGCTTGAGGTTCGAACTGGAACTGGTTCTACTGGTTTCTGTAGCCGTATTTATTGTAGACAAAATCCTTCACGCTACATAGTTCACTGCCTTTGTTCCGGTGGTTAACTTCGTTCTGGTACCTGACCCTGCCGTTGTGCGATCATGTACGAAGTGGAATTTTCGAGGATGGGTTTCCAAATGTTGGGAAGGTAATATCCTGAGTCACGGTTCAGATTATTCGGATGTTTTAGGATTTCTATAGCTTCAAGGATTTTTCGCTAGAAGTTTGGGGCTCGGACTAGGATTTTAGTATCTTCAAAAAGGATTTGTGTTAAATTTGTGTTCCGCAATTGCAGATCTACTGGTGTCACGAAGTCTTGTACAGCGCTCATGTTCTTTCACACGAGTAGCTACTGTACGACCTGTTTCACCATTGTAGACTTTACCGCAAAAACAGGGAATACTATAAACACCTTCTAAGTGGAGAGGAGGAAGGGGATCTTTGATAGGTTTGTAAAACTGAGATAATTTTGGAAGTGTGGAAAAACGGGTAGAAATGTTATGTTTTTTGAGGATTTTGGAAATTCGATGTGTTATATTTTGAATATATGGAAGATAGGCCGTGGATAAAACAGGTGGTAGGGTTTCTGGCTCAGGTCGATTCGGAATTTTAGGTGAAGTGTATTTCTTTATGGCTTTTTGAATGTTGTAATGGGAGAAATTGTTTGATAATAAGGGAGATGATAGATGTTTTAATTCTGATTTTAAGGATTGAGGCTGAGATAAGTTGACAGCTCTGTGGACCAGGGAGTTTATGACAGATTGCTTTTGGGCAGGGTGGTGGTCCTAAAGTACCGTCAGTCTGTCGACTAACCAATACATCCAGGAACGGGAGTGAACCTTGCGATTCGACTTCCATGGTGAAACGGATATTGGGATGTAATGAATTTAAATGATTGAGGAAGGGAACAAGCTTTTCGCGACCATGTTGCCAAATAACGAAAGTATCGTCGACATATCTCAAGCCGAAATGTTGGTTTAGATATGTCGACGATACTTTCGTTATTTGGCAACATGGTCGCGAAAAGCTTGTTCCCTTCCTCAATCATTTAAATTCATTACATCCCAATCTCCGTTTCACCATGGAAGTCGAATCGCAAGGTTCACTCCCGTTCCTGGATGTATTGGTTAGTCGACAGACTGAGGGTACTTTAGGACATTCTGTATATCGATAGATACCTCAATGGTCTTTCCCACCACCACCCTACCCAAAAGCAATCTGTCATAAACTCCCTGGTCCACAGAGCTGTCAACCTATCTCAGCCTCAATCCTTAAAATCAGAATTAAAACATCTATCATCTGCCTTATTATCAAACAATTTCTCCCATTACAACATTCAAAAAGCCATAAAGAAATACACTTCACCTAAAATTCCAAATCGACCTGAGCCAGAAACCCTCCCACCTGCTTTATCCACGGCCTATCTTCCATATATTCAAAATATAACAGATCGAAAACTTCTATCAGCGAAAAATCCTTGAAGCTATAGAAATCCTAAAACATCCGAATAATCTGAACCGTGACTCAGGATATTACCTTCCCAACATTTGGAAACCCATCCTCGAAAATTCTACTTCGCACATGATCGCACAACGGCAGGGTCAAGTGCCGGAACGAAGTTAACCACCGGAACAAAGGCAGTGAACTGTGTAGCGTGAAGGATTTTGTCTACAATAAATACGGCTACAGAAACCAGTAGAACCAGTTTCAGTTCAAGCCTCAAGCCTGCCCTGAAGATGCCACCTGTAATGGTTGGCGAAACGTCGGCATCAAGTCGAGCTATTGTGACGCGGAATCCATCCGGAAGACAAGATTTTTCTATTCTTCTAGTCTGAGCATCCTCGCTGGTGAACTGAATATTTATTCTTCAATAATCTATCAATAAAATGATCCCGTTGAAGGTGGAAGATTTCCATATTATTTGTCACTTCAACACCCATCCCTTGTTCTATGATATGTTAACGCACTAATTTTCTAACAGTGTTATTTGTTTGACTAAAATATTTAGAACCAATGTCGCTATCATTTGTATAATCTTGATAAATGTAACCAGATAATATATACTCTCATAATGTGTGAGTGTTGGCTGTAATATAAACGGAGAGATAGGCCAGCCTGATAACAAATTATGTGGAAAATGTAAGTTGAATGTTTGTATATGTCTCTTGTATTCAAATAAATATGCTGGGGAACGCATGTACTATGTTTAATGTTGAAATAGCTATTGTGATGATAAAACACAAATAATACATTCGGTGAATCAAAATATTAATAGAAACGCGATGAATAGGTTCTCAAGAGTGCAATGAATAATTCGATGGAATAGCGTGAATGTGGTTATTATTTGTATATAGTCATTGCCAAGAGAAACTATGATGAATAATTATATGTCCAATGTTGCATTTTCATCAAAACTAATAGAAACTGATGAAACATGTTGCAACAGCGGTATTCCAGAATTTATCCAGCTATATTTTCAGTTCCCTCACTGTTCGACAAGATAAAACTAAAGTCCTCTGTTTATGCGGGATCTCCGATAAATTTATTGGTTCATTCAAATCTTTCCTTATTGAGTCAGTAACACATTTATTGATACATCCTTTGACTAGGGGATATTTCTTGGCCTATTTAAGGTGGCTATGATTATACCCTTTCATACACAAAAAAAAAACGAAATATGGGTAACTACAGACCTGTATCTCTTATATCAAGACTTTCAAAATTATAGTATGTTATACCATTTAACTCCTCTTTTTTGGAGAAGTATACAATTCTGTCACCAAATTAGCATGGTTTTAGGGCTAATAAATTCACGTACACAGAAATTGAGTTTAGAAATATAATGTTTTGCGATTTAAGTCGTGCCTTCAATTGCGTAAATCATGCAATACGAGGGCAAGGCAAAAAGTTCCTGAAAAATAACACAGATGACACCACAATCGAAAATCCCATATGCCATTTGTAATCTACCATCCGTAACTAGAACGCATTAAAATTTTCAGACTGATTCGTCGTTCAGAGTTCTGTTCTGACCTATCGAAAGCATGCATGATTTTTGTAAACATGGAAAAAGGTGAATTTCGCGTCTTGATTAAACATTATTTCTTGCTTGGAAAAACATAACTCTAACCAAAGCATCGGTTGTTAAGCATTATGGGTCCAATTGAGGTCCATTCTGGTCGTCCAATTGAGGTTTCCACGCCAGAAATCGTCGATAAAATCCATGGTATAAAATTGGACAATCGGCGAGTTAAAGTGCACGAAACAGTGGATTTGTCCTGGCGAATCGAACCGGAAAATGCCAAAGAGGGGCTTATCGGCCAACAAAATCATAGCGGCAGTTTTTTTGCAATGTACACGGTATCGTCCATATCGATTTCCTTGAAAAGGGCAAAACGAACACCGGCGTATGTTATGCAAAACTGTTAGATCGCTACAAATTGGTTCGTCACCCACCACATTCTCCAGATTTGGCCTCCTGCGACGTCATCGCTGAAACAATCGCCTATTTTGAAGGATTGCCTAAATCGCATTATTTGGAAGGAATCGAAAAATTAGAAAAACGTTGAACGAAGTGTATCGGGCTAAAAAGAGATTATGTTGAGAAATAAAATAAGTTTTGACCAAATAAAGCATTTCTTGTTTCATTTTCCAGGAACTTTTCATCTTGCCCTCATATTGCTTGTTAAACTTTACAACTATGATAGAAGAGGTAAAGCGAAAAAACGGCTAACCTCGTATCTTTCAGATAGAAATCAACACGTCGACATGCAGGATGAGGAAAATGGTACAAGGACTGTATATGCATCAGGGAAACTTCCACATAGCAGGAGTACTGCCAGGCTCTATTTTGGGGCCAATTTTGTTCATCTTGTATGTGAATAACCTACAAAATGCAGAACTCGCAAATTATGTTGATGACGCCGTCTCTATCGGTATCATATAAAAACTTACACCATGTGGACGTTGCCCATTGGAAGATTGATATATATTATATTATAAGAAATCAAACAATGTACCACATTGACAGATTTTTCGAACTTTATTCAAATAACGGAGAATGTAAAACTACTTGAGTGCACCAGATGCCGACACCAAATCAAAGTATGACATTGCTTGATTTCTTAATGGGACATCTATTCATAAATGGCGTGAGATTTTTTGGTATTTTCACCAAGTGGAACGATGGTTTGTTAGGGTATTATATTTTATGGACCGCACTAGGTCGAAAGTAATTTTCAAGTATATATGAACTAATTGGTTCTTCAACATATTATTTTATAATATGTTATAATCATAGTATTTGTAGTTGGAACATGCAAACTCGGACAAAATGAAATAATTTAGTGACATGTTGTCAAGTAAATTCTTTTAAAAATTTCCGTACGATGTGTAGTGCTGCAATGTACAGGGTGTCCAGATTTCATTGATTTTGTAAGGTATTTCGCTTATTTTTAAAGATAGAAAGATGCGACCCTTTTCTACTTTTTCGAGAGAACAACGCTGGTGAAGACAGATATTTGATATGTCTTTTTGTTATAAGCTACAGCCAAAAATTGAAAAATCCTCTAGCTGTCCCTATGTAAATATTTTGAAAAATGTTTTCACTCTATCGTATAGATTTTTTACGTAGAATCCAATGAAGTTTGTATCTTTTTTGTCGGTCTAACCCTTTTCGAGAAATATGCTAAGCTTGCATCTTTTACCGAAAACCAAAGTAGCCCATAGCCCCTTTGGAAAGAAGATTTGACGAGAAGAAAAAAACTATCACTGACAACTAATATGCAACATGTTCTGAGAGATTAAAGTCAGTCAACATTCACCATGACAACAAATCGGTGTATTTAGAAATAGCGAATAAGCGTTCCTGCGACTTTATATTTCACTAGTTATGGTTATATTTACTCTTCAGTTATCCGCGTTGAAACCACATATGAGTGTAGTATGAAGGGAGAAGATTAAAACAGCTAATATATTCACTTTAAATAGGAGTGCATAATTATTTGATCAAACATATCTTAACGTCCCTCGCTGTGCTTGACAGAATGGAGAATTGCTGTTGCCAACGCCAACGTCAGACATATTATGAATGTTGCTCATGAATGCGTATTTAATTAGGGTGAGAGGGTAAATAAGAGAGGAAAACAAAGATTTAATTATAACGCGACTACCAACATCGCGCGAAATGCAAATTACGGAACCAAAATAATTATTGAAGAGGCTCGGTACGAAGAAAAAGAGCCGGAGAGATCGAAATAAATCATCAATGTAATATTAATATTTTTAATGAGTCAATAGTCCCGTCCTTTTGAGAAACCCTAGCCAAACCGGGCATTATCGACCGGGCTTTCCACGAAAGCGGCAGTTGTACTCTGTAACTCTGCCCAACCAACGTCTGACACCTTCGAGGAGTCGAAACAAAACACTCTCTACAAGGATTAGAGATTGTCACTTGTTTTCAGATGAGTGGATCTTGCGAACAATAAAGTGCTTCTCGACAACTCTGTCGAGAATTTACAAACTTTGCTATTTCGGAGCGGATTCGCGAGAGGCACCCCCGTTTTCTTATTCCGTAGTATAATGAAACTCGATTGTTCTTTGCTTTTAATAGAGGCGCGAAGAAAACCATCATTTACGTATAACAAATATCCAAATTACATAGGAGAAATAACGACTTTCTATTTTGAATGTGACCCCTTGCTATTTTATTCATTTTCTCAACCCAGCACAAAGAAAGTGAAGGAACTTCGATTATATAGAATGTCCCAGTTGTAATACGCCAAAATTGAATAATTCGAGATTGCTATTTTTTTCAGAAGCAATTCCTAAAGGAAGTACTACCCCTCAAATTTCATTTTAAAAAATCATTCATTGTAATTCTCTGACCGCTGCGTCGATTTTGACCAAATTTGATATTAAAGTGCTCTTAAAAATAGATATTTGACACTAGATTGTCTAAGTGGTATAACTACAGGAGAGTTGTTTCCCTTTTCTCACCCTATTTAGTAGTAGCAGTTTTTTATTCGTCCTAATATACAGGGTAAGTCAAACAGCAATACATCGGTATTAATACATCAGCAATAATAAAACAGCAATACATAAAACAGCAATAATAAAACAGCAATACCCGATGTAGCAATACATCGGTATCGGTAAAACAGCAATACGTCAGCAATACATCGGTATTAATGAACAAATATAAATTATCTCAATACGAGCTCAATTCAACAATTGAGACAGATGAAGGTAAGAATAAAATATAAACATTTTAAATGTTCGCCTCAATCAACACCAGTTTTCTGCAGGTTTTCTACCCTCTCATACAAACTTGGTGTATTTCCTTTCAGCTGGTAGACAGCTAGAGTTAAACCTATTACAAAGAAAAGAAAGAAAACCCTTCCTAATAATTTTAGACTCATTGCACTATCATCTATGATCTCTAAAGCAACCAACATCGAGCTCATCCCATACATTAGAGATCTCCAAAATCGTGAATGACCGGCACTATGGCTTACGTCAGCAGAGATCAACAGAAGCATGTATGACAGAAATGTATTGAAAAACATGAGGAATATCTAGCTGTAGTATTGAATATATTCAAAGCATTTGACAGAGTCTGGCATCAAAACCTTCTTGGGAGACTTCCGTCATATGGTTTGTAGTCGCAACTTTGTCGTTTATTATCTAGTTTTCTCTGATATAGATCACTACATGTGGTGCTTGGCGGAGTATTCTCCGAAACAATGGCTATCAACTCTGGTGTCCAACAGGAATCTGTCTTGTTTCTGCTCCATATAAACGATCTGCTAGAAGTGACCATGTTTTCTCATCTAGAGCCGCTATACAATTCAATGAAGACGTAGGAGCGAGACAAAGACAGGTTGACGCAATTAATAGAGATCTGGCAAAGATTTTGAAATGGAGATTTGATAATCAAGCAGAGTTTAATGTAACCAAATTTCAAACTTGCATCTTCTCCGGGAAGGCGGATCCCACAATCCCTAATAAAATGATCTCAGGTGCAACTATTCCCATGAAGTCTTCCATATTCATGATCGGGATCATCACAAATAGCACCCTCTCATGGGATGATCATGTGCGGTCTATTGCGAAAACCGCTTCACAAAAACTTGGTTTTCTATTCCATGCCAAGAGCTACTTCACATCCCAACAGCTCCTCATAATCTACGAAGCACACAAACCTGTCATCTGTAAATGATAAACATTCCGCAAATGGGACATAATTTGGAAAATCATTTACATATATCAAAACGAGAATATGTCCTAATATAGCCTTTTTGACTGTGGAACAATTTGATTTTGATAGGTAGGATATTATTAATGACACACTACTATCTTCAAAGCCATTCTTGTATAGCTTTGGCAATATAGCTTGATGAAAAACTCAATCAAAGTCAAGTTCAAAGCAATTTAAAGTTGTTTTCGTAAAATGATGAATAGCATCAGTGGTAGATACATTCCTGCTGAAGCCAAAGTGATTGTTATTAAAGAGACCGTTGCTTTCGAAGTGATCAACTATTCTTTTATTCAAAATTTTCTCAAATATTTTTAATAGCATAGGTAATATAGAAATAGGTCGATAATTTGATACATTTTCTCTTTCTCTTTTCAAAGACCGGTATCATTGTTGCTAATTTTAAGCATTTACAAAATGCATTTGAAGGATATATTTATTAGTTTTGTTAAAAGATCAACGATGTTATCTACATTCCTTTTCAAGAGACTTACTATTTTTTAATTGTTTCTCTATAAATAAGATATAATCAACCTTATCTACTATGAATTTTTAGTGGATAAGGGTGATTATTTCTTATTTATAGTGTTGTAGTGTATCGACAGTGTGAATGAACCCCTTGATAGTTTTTGAAAATCATGCCTAAACATTCGAGCCGTATTTGCATTTGTTCCACGTGGGAGGTCACGAAACAATGGTAGCTTCACCTGTCAAAATATTAATTGAATGTCCATTCCTTCAACAACTTCCTGTTGTGTCATTTGAAAGACCTTCTAATTAGAATCTATTGATGAAAATGACCAACATATTCTCTCTTTCAACCCGCATTTCGTCAGTACCTTATCTATCCATAGCTAGACGATACATTCGAGTGATTCATTTCACTTGAAGTCCTTGTGGTGAGATAGAAAATTTTCTAAAATTACTGTACGACGAACGGTCAACATGCGCGCATCTCATGTGACCAGGCCCAACCTTCCAAACAGTTGATAGCATTTACTTGTCGATCGTGAAGAAGCACAATATGTTAGAATCTATCCTACTGATATGATTCTCGTATACAGCGATTCGCAGAACTCCAACAGCATAATAAACTATTTTTATTATTTATAGTTGAATGTTTACAACCGCCCAGTGCGCTTAAGAACAAGTGGTTTTGCATCAATTATACTCATAGGTTGAAATGTGTGATCAAACATTCTCTGTCTTGAAAAAACATAAAGCGTTGGAATTGTTTGAACTCGGGAGACAGAGGAGACGTTTAAACATCTTCGAAGTGTCGTTACGTAGTTGCATCATTTTCATATCGAAGTGTAAACCGTTTAAGTAATATGGATTTTCCGTTATAGAAAATTGCAGACCTGAACGCGTCTGAGGGTGGATTAAAATGCGAATGTTGTTCATTTTTCATTTTTTATGTGATTTATATGTTCTGCGTAAACGGCCGGTTGGGTACATTTACATTATTTTGCGATTTCTTCAGTATGTTGAACAAATCCTTCTTGGCAATATGGGTTGGAATTTACTTAGGGCTAGATTCGTGTAACTATGTAAATTAGTTCACGCTCGTTCTAATTGTATCAAGGTTTCAAGCTGGAAAATTCGATTTTTGTGTCGAATAATGATTACGAATAAAACAGAAACTTACCGTTGGAAAAGATTACAATTTGGCATCCTCTAAGTATGTAAAGATCGAGTTTCTTTTTGGTACAGTCACTTTGTGTTAAAAGTTCTCAAACTAACAGAAACGTTGAATTGATTCTGTTTTGGAGATTTTTTCGAATACGGAGGTGATTTTCAATAGAGTATTGAGATACAATATCTAACATAGGGTAGGTATGCTTCCTCAACTCGTTCTGAATATACAGTGAGAAATAAATTAAGAAGAACCATAGATTGAAATGTATCCCACAATATTCCCCTCCAGAGAAAAAAGAAAAAATAAATCAAAGAGAAAAAGTAGCTTTCTTTCGCTATGACGTGATGGTATAGAACATTCAATATGAGCAGGCTTAAGTCGATCTATTGAAATGAATTTAGAAGTATTGTTGATCAAAAGTTTAAGAATGTGGCTTGATCTATTCAAAGTGTCATAAGGTCCTCCATAAGGTGGGTCAATGTGTTTTTAATTTTGTCTATTCTAACGAAAACGAGTTTGTAATTGTATAAATCGGAAGGAATAAAAATTTTGTTTGTCTGATGTTGTTGAGGTGGCTTTGAAATTAAATTTAGAAAATGAGTTTTTAAATGTTTAATAAAATCAGATGTTTTAATTGTTAATGGAGAAGAAGTAAAACTTTCTCCTGAAACTCAGTGATTGGCCATATACTAATTCTGCGGAAGTGTTCCCCAGTCTTCAGTCATTCAGTTTATTCCCAAGGTGGATTTGGAAGTTCTGTGGAAACACCTTGCTCATTTCTGTTGGGTTTTGTTAGAACTATATGGCAACTCTTCTTCTCATTATTTCGTAATCAAACATATTGTATATGATTTTACATTATATATAATTTTAATAAAAAATACAGTTATAATAAATTTTAACAACCTTCGTTCTTATTAAACAAAACGTGTCATGTTTCACCAGACGGTGACTTTATCAAACAATGGTTTTATAAACTATGGTTATTCCTTAAATATTAAAATGAAGATTAAGAAGGAGGGGATGAGTGAGGTACGTGTACAGTAGGATAAGAGTCCTTACAAATAAATTTAATAATGGAGAATTGGTAAAGTCTTTTTGATCATTCAAATGGTTTGTTGTTTAATACTTTACTTTTAACTGACTTATAGAAAATCTCAAAATCATCTTCGAAATGATGATCAGTTTCTTCAATATGGTTTACAACTTTTGAATATCCTTTGTTCAAATTAAAATGTTTTTTAATTCTAGTTTTGAAATATCTTCCTCTCTGGCCTATATAGAATTTATCACAATCTTCACACTCTACCTTGTATACTCCTGATTCTTGATCTTTTGTATTCTTATCTTTGTTGTTTTTAATATATTTTCCTACCGTATTATTTGTTTTAAAAGATGTGGTAACATTGTGTTTTTTAAGTAAATTGTGTCTTAACTGTACTAGGGTAAACTAACTTCATTGCTTCATTATAATCTTTTTTCTTAAGTAAATCATTCACAAATTTTTTGTTATGGCCGATATTAGTTGCTATCTGGTTTATAATTGAAAATTCCTTATGATAATTAAATTCTGACATGGGGATAGTAACAAGTCTATGTAACATGCTTTGAAGAGCAGCCAGTTCATGTCCTAAAAATTAATATTTTGATTGACTTCTACTTTAACCGTGAATTTAATGTTGGGTGTAAATTATTTAAATGTTGAATGAAAGAATTGTCTTTGTGTTCCATTAAAGCATCGGGTGTTTGTGGATTTCCAATTCTAATTCATTCATAAATATTTCGGCCAAATAAGGAGTTAATGGGTTTCCTATTGCTAATCCTTCTTGAGTAGTATCGACATTGTTATTGAATTGAAAATAATTCTGAGAAAGACATGTTGACGATATATTAATTGATAAAATTGAATGTAATACTATCTTTATAGTATACTCGTTCGTTAGTTGTGTAACCTAAGTTAACGGAGTCAAACCAGTTAAAGCTGAAACGTTTTGTAAGTTATTTTCACCACTCCCTGTGCTTGTAATTTTATGCACCTTCGATGATCATGCCGTAGCTTCACGACATGTGTCATTGAAGGGTCTCTTTCGTAATAACACACCATTGGACAGTATAAAACAGTGAAAGGTCCAGTGTGTAACACATTCATTGCACGTCTGATGTTAAATGTTAATATTCTAATATCGGTGTAGTTGATAATCTCCAGATAAATTTACATCGAAATATGGTGGCACGACGTCTCTTAAAATGCTTCCAAATTTGAATAACAATGGACCTCGATAAAGTTATTTTTGATTATATGATAATGTTCCTTGCAATGGCGCAAAGGCTAGCCATAACTCTACTGGTTTATTCAAAACAACTTTCGAGCCTGTAATTATATTCCCAGTGTATAATTTATGGAACCCTATCTCTTTTAAATATTAAATAAGCGTGTGTCAATTTCAGATAGGAATTTAAATAAGATGTAACAAGGAGCGTGTAGCAGGTGCCGAAGAAGCTCGTAATTTAAACGCCTGGATATAATTTAAGACTACTTAAAACGGAAGATGCAGGTCATGTATTATGAGTATATTTTATAATATACTGGATACTGTCTACTTAAATAATGGCGACGTTATGAAATATAGGGACTATAACAATGTGCTATCCGACTATGTGATGGAATCACACTCATACAATCAATATGCTTCCATCAAGTTCCTATCTGAACAAATTTGGAGGATATGAAAAAAAAATACCAAACCAAAATGAGAGGTTGACATAAATAAATAAATAAATAATATTCCACGTCTCGGGGACAAGACTATGAGATGATGTTTCGCCTACCTTAGACCAGACTAGAACAAGCATGCTTCTTATGGTTCTTCGTAGATTTTCTTCCCATTCTTTGATTAAGGCTAGGGTTACAAGAATTGCAAAAAAAAGTTTAAATATGCGCCTGCATTAACACCAAGTTTCTCCAGGTTGTTTACCCTCTCATACAAACTTGGTGTGTTCCCTTCCAGATGGAAGACAACTGAAGTAAATTCCAAAAAAAAACAAAGAGGACCCTTCCTAATAATTATAGATCCAGTGGACTATTATCTGTGATCTCTAAAGTGATGGAGAGAGCAAACAACATCGAGCTCATCCAATACCAAAATCGTATGGTACACTTTATACGGTTTTATCATCTAGAGCCCCTATACCATTCAATAAAGTCAGTGGAGCGAGACATAGAGAGGTTGACGCAATTAAGATCTGGCCAAGATTTTGAAATGGGGATCTGATAATCTAGTTGAGTTTAATGCAATCAAAACTCAAGCTGGCGTCTTCTCCAGGATCCATGTTCGGGATCACCACTATGGGACGATCTCACATGATCCATTGCAAAAACCGCTTCACAAAATCTTGGTTTCATATTTCGTACCAAGAGCTACTTTACATCTCAGCAGCTTCTCGTAATCTGCAAAGCACAGATTCGACCCGTCCTGGAGGACTGTTCACATGATTGGAGTTCGGCACCAAACATACCCTGAAGCTCTTGGATTCTATCCAGAAGAGAGGTATTCGTCTGATTGATGATGTCACACTTACGAGTTCATTAACACGACACATAAAGAAGGAAGGAGACGCCTCGATCGTTTAAACCCTGAAATATAGACAATGCGAGCAGTATCTTGGCCTCAACTTCGAGGGACGAATATCTAAATCAGCAGGAACAATCAAAATAATCCCACAACTGTTTATTTTATCTACTCAAAATGTGTATGCCAAATTATGAAAAGTAATTAAAGCTTGAAGAGAAGCAGAGAATATCAATTTATTAAATTACAATATTGAAATATGAAAGAAAGTAATGAGCTATTAGTTAACTGATTATAGTTATGCTGAAATAAGAGTTATGATACTGGAAATAGTGATATCGTCGTTTCTAAATATCCAAGTAGTATCAAAAAGTTCCCTCCCATAAAGCAGTAACTGGGAAATTTGGCTTTATTTATGTTCACTCAGATCAAATAATTATTCCTTAATATCGCCCAATACAGCATAAAATGCCGCTACTGTATCAAATGTATTATGAAGAATGCCATTTCAAGGTGCTACGGAATACCACGAAACCACTTGGTTTTTCGCTAGGTTGAACAAGCCGTAATGGAACGATATGAAATAGAGCGAATATCACATAGATATTATCTAATTAGAATAATCGAGATATCATAATACTCACTATCCACAATTATATAGACTTTGAAGTTAGAGAATTACTATGAATATGTAATTGATTTTACCTTGTTAAAAGTCACACTCAAGATGATCATTATTGATCATCTTCATCCTTACAATCTCCCCCCGAATGTCAAGAAACGTCCGACCTCTTACGTCAATCTCTGCTTCTCCAACGACCCGCCACCGAGTTGACATACTTAGCTTAGGCTATCAAACTACAGATGTCAGAGGTTGTCTCTTTCTAAGATTAAATATCTCACAACAGTTATCAGAATAATAAATGACCATTAAATAATAATTTATCAACGTCCAAACGTTACAACATGGAGTTTATCTGTTTGCAAAGTTGATGACTGATTTGCTTTCATTTATCTCTATACGCTATTGTCTAGTACTAGTCCCATCAAGCAGCAGCCTTGAGATACCCCTGCGTTTTTCGGCTTTTGTTCTGAATATTCGCTCTCTTGCTTAACTCTAAGCTTCGCTGTGAAATGTAAGATTCTGCACTGGCAGACAACTTTATGATGATAATGAGGCCATCTTTATCGAATTCTTGAGCCACATCTAGAAGAAGCTGTGATCAATTGACCACGTGACTTCCCTCACTTTTGTTAGCAAAATAGATCTCACTACTATGGATCAAATCTATATTATAGTAGGAACAGAAAATATATTAGAAATTATTTAGAAATCGTGAATGAAAGACATTATATTATTATACTCTGTTATATTAAGATTCCATTCAAATGGTTTACATAATGTATTTTACCACTCTATCTTTTATACCTGCTTATCAGGTTGACTTTCGAAATTATTCACACTATAGTATAACCTTGTTTTATGCTGACACTTTGCCACAGAGCAAATACGTCACTTGAATATTTAAATGAGAATTTCGGACAATTTTGCAGATTAAATATATGCGTGTGATATTTATTTTTAACCAGGAAAACATGGTTGTCATGTGGTTTAATAATATTCTATAATTTGATAACCTGAAGATGGGTGTTGAAATACTCGAATACTCGAAATAGGGCTACCACGCCCAAAGACAATACAGTTCCTATTTTCAATAGGATCGGTGCACTCACCACAAATTTCACACATCAGCGCCACCCATACACACATGGCACACATAGGCGTTATCTCAAAAATAGTCTTGATCTATCCAGAAAGGCTCAAAATGGATATTTCCACGAAGTTCCGGATTTTTTTTCTTAGATCGATTATAATACTGCCCTACGTATTGTGAGGGAAGTAAGAATAGCTCCTCTACCAGGAATTTTACTATGACAAGGATACACTTGCAGTGAACCAAAACAATCTGAGAGTCACGTGGTTGGCGTATGAACTACAGAATTATTTCAATGAATGTAATAGTATGGTACCAGTACCACGGTACCAATATAACTTACAACATACCCTATCTTCATTTCAATGGACGTATGTGGTGGATGTCGATAGATGGCATGGCAAGCAGGTGTCAAAGATATTTTTCGGCTATGTAGAAAAAATATTAGTCCAAAGATACCAACACCTGATTTCCATAAGTGAGTTTCGCTTTCATGCAAGTTAAATTTCCATGCAAACGTTCTGTTTTGTGATACCCTCCATATTTACATTTCAAAACAACAAGTCTAATAATGTTAATCATGTTGACGAGCTGAAAAAGCGTGCATCGCGCCTCTCACGCATGTCGCCAAAACTAATGAAGACATAATCCCACAGACCTATAAAAATCGTGTTTTTCTACTTTGATAAACTGAAATAGGGTGTGTTCATAATTCTTACAGCGTAATTGGTCATAAATATATTTACATTTCACCGTTGTAATAATAAAATCTGTCACCAAATGCGCGTGAGCAGCTAAGCAGGCATGCTAGTTAATGTTTCCAAACAACGCAAACTTCTTATATCATTAATTATATCGTGAATGTCGTTTATTGCTTTATGTCATGAATTATCCTTACATTACGGAAACGTTAGCTTCTATTTGGATTTATTATATTTATTTCTCAAACATTTGTTCAGATAATGAGAGCCATGCACACAAACACGACCTTTGATGAGTTCGATACTCATAAAAAGACAATTTTCAATTCCAGAATTGATCAATAATGTGTACCATTTGTATTCATTATTATTATCATTGACATCATTACAGAAACGAAGCCGAATATATACATCAATACATATTTCTGCTTACAATATGAGGACGTTATTAAAAATTACCAAATCATTTCATCATGAAGGCAGCGCCAAAAATTACCAGCATGGCTGAAAGAAATGGTGTAGACTCCAAATTAAAGTACAAGACCTATACGTTGATAACAAAGGTCAGTGTGAGGTCATCAACAAAAGGCTTAGGCTTGAGGTGGAGATTACCACAGTAACGTTTAGTTTTAATAGTGCGTATATTGGGGTTGTTGTCCCAATTTTGCGAAGGTGAAGAAAACCCTTTATGGGGAGGTTATAGGTCTTTGGGTATTCATGGTCTACTGTGAGAGTCACCATTCCAGGCAAACTCACTAAAAACTGCACCCCCTTTGTGGACTTGTCTGGCTGTTGCCTCCGATGACATTTAGGCCTGCTGGCCGATTGTATCTCGCCTTTGTTTTGTTTATCTTTACGGTATCCACTCCACGCCGCTAGGCCTTCCAAATTTGACTGTCTTTTGCGATCCAGTGCCTCGCATTTACACAGTATGTGTGTCACTGTTTCTGTATCCTTACCGCAAAGTCTGCATGTCAGGTCGCCATTGTACAGTCCCATTTTGTTTAGGTGTCCTTTTACTGGCGCATGGCCAGTCATGAGCCCTGTTACGACTTTTAGTTTCTCCTATTTAGTGCTAATAGGTCTGTCGTTCTTTTGTTACACGGGGCTTTGAAATATTTTTTCCCATGTTTGTTTCCTAGGAGTTTTTCGCAGTATTCTTTGTGGTTTTCTATGATCCAGTTTTCTACAGACCTTCGTGCTGTACGTTTTGGTACCCCCGTGGTCTGTTCTGGATCTGGAGCGTTCTCCGACCCTCTTCGTCGGCTTTTTCATTGCCTGCCAGCAATTAAAGTTCTTCTTTGCATGTTCATATCAGACGGAATGTCACTTCCTGACTTCTCATTGCATTAAGTGCAGCCTGACTGTCTGTCAATATGTGGATCTGCTCATCTTCGAGGGCTCTCCGATTGTTTTCTTTCACGCATTGGAGGATTTCATATATTTCTGCTTGGAAGACATAGATGTGATTACCCAATGATTACCTGATGATTAGCCAGTCTTTGGGTTTCTTGAGTATACTCCTGCACCTGCACTTTTTTCAGTCTCAGACCCGTCTGTATACCAGATCTTTCCCTGCAGAATGTCGCCCAGGTTTGTATGTTACCATTCAGTCCTTTCTGTACCCTGAATGTGTTGTTAGAAGAGTATCGCTTTGGAATGTGTTGTCCCAATGATAGACTATTAAATTTCAAATCCAAAAAAAGTTTTATTTGAATTTACTTGTATATGATACTAATAATTGTTACTTCTTTGTTTACGATTATGTTTCGGTTATCTAACCAAGTCTAAGATATTGTATATAAAATATTATAAATAAAACAATCATAGATAATAACAGTTAGATACATAGATATAAAACAGTTAGTGAATACTAAAAGTAGACGATAACGGTACTGAGTGTGACAGCTGATAAATATTACTATTTAACAAAGTTTTATTTATCTATTGTGGAAAATTATATGTTCCCCTATGCCTTAAATGTCCTTGTGTGTTTGGGAAGTGTTTTTACCTGTTAATAAGCTTGTACAAAAGTTTTATGACTGAATAAAGTGCGTTGCAAAATGGCTGAATTCCTGAGTATTGTGTCGTACGTACAGTTTCCTGACGTTTGTTAGTTCTAATTAATAATAATTAATGAAACAGCTTTGTCACACTGTTATGGGGTGGTCAGCTGTCTGATACCTGGTCTGTCATAGACAGTCTACCTTGTGCCATAATGATGCAACTATTTTCACATTATTGTATAATCCCTAAAATCGTATCTAGAGCCAATCAATGTATCCTATTTTTGTCTCGGAAGATCGTATCGAAATAATTAGGAAATTAAATATTCAAGAAAACATCCAGTTCCCTTCAGCGTAATGCTAAAACAATTACAGTTAATAAAGTCAGTTCAAAGCAGCACGAAATAACCGAGTCGAGATTCCATTTCAAAGTAATATAGACACTTAATTTGTAAAGTTTTCTATACTTACAGAACAAAGTACGGAGTGACATAAGTCGCTGAATTTCCTTTCATTTCCTCTAACTTCTTACGTTTCCCTCAGAAATTGCTAGTTCCATATTAATAAGTTCAAGTTTATTTTATTATCGATTAGCGTGCAACATGTACGTAGGAATCGTGCTTTACCTGAATTATGTTACATACTAGATTTGTCATTTTGTTAGTGAATTAATAAATTTTGAGTTTAGTATCTGGGTGACAATTCCCAGATAAGTGAACCTTGATATGCTATTATTTTGCTTTCTCATTTACCTTTTCAAAGCTGTCTATTTAAAATTGAGATCACAAATAATAACAACGTTGTTTCAAAATAAAACAATTAGTTGAATAATTACAGTTAGTTTAACTTATTGTTAAAGTTTAGATAATCTTGTATCTTGTTATGAACTCTAAATTTACTTTGATTACTAGTATCTAATTATAACAATTTTCAAAATTCTTCTTTGGCAATTTTTATGATTTCAAAATACAAATGGTTAACTGATTCAGTTCTTTAGATTCACTGATGAATTGGAAACTTTCATTGTTTCAAAATAATCACTCTTCAATTTTGCAGGTTATGTATCTCTTTGTAAACTATACCTTTGGTATATCGAAAATGTAACTGTTATTAGGTTACTCATGATTTGTATCTTTTCATTAAAAACTTTGACTGAATCCTTTCGTGCTGGTTGCTGTAACTTCTCCAAACTTGTCGGAATTTACTTTCCCAGTTGCACTGATTAAAATTTCACAGGTTGTTAGTTCACGTTGAATTGCCCGATGCCGTTGGGTCGATTTGTTACGTAAGGCGTATTAAGACCGTATTAAATTTGATTCCTCTCATATTAAAGGTTATTTTGATAAGCTACCTTCACTAAATTACTAAGAGATAAGCTGTAGAGGTATTTACCTCTTATACGACAAAGATAGCGTCTGACTTTTAGACGAATAAACTTTTAGAGGTTAGTAGAGCTTTAAATTACCAACGTGGATTCTGCGCGTGATGAAAGTGAAAATTTTGAAATTTTGCTCTCAATGCTATTTATAGTGTTTTTATTCTGACTCCATACCGTTCTTTATTAACCTATAATAAATTGATTTATATATTCTAAAATATGTTCAACGTATCCCTACGCCAAGGAACTTTTCACAGATCTACTTTGTCAGAAACTCTTTTTCAGCATTGTTGAATTTTGACTATTTCGTTCATTTTATAGTTGTATATTATAATCTGTTCACATTGACTTCAGATAATTATTTGTTTTTTGACCTTCATTTTAATATATGATATGTTTTCCGAACTATTTAGTTGCATTATAAATCTGACTTCTTATTTCATTGACATATCTGAATACGAGGGCACAGTGAAAAGTCCCTGAAGAATAAAACAGATGGATCTTTAACTAGAAGTGATTAACATTTTCAGACTGATATGTTATTCAGGTCTGTTTTGACACCCATCGAAAGCAAGCAGCCTTGAACATGGAAAACACTGAATTTCTCGTCTTGATTAAACGTTTAAACATTATTTCTTGCGTGGAAAAAACATTACGCAAACCAAAGCATCGCTTGTTAAACATTATGGGTACTCTTCACCATCTTAGTATTCACCAGAACGGATAACAGACAGGCAAGTCAACAGCAGAAGTAGAGGAAAACGGGAAAATCGCGCAATCTCTACAATGTAAAGACATTGTGGTGGAGGTGTCTTCCTAGATATTGAAGGATCATTCAACAATGCTATACCTGAATCTCTCTATACAGCATCCTCTGCTACAGGGGTTGAACCAGCTACTGTATAAGTAAGTGGATTTGAGTTTGGTCGACAAAAGAACTATGCTGATATCACTACAAGCGGACACGATCTCGGTTTTAGGGATGAGGGGAGGTATCCACAGACACACAATAGACCACATGGATCACCACAAAAGAGAGTTATTCCTTTGATTGATGATGTCACACTTACAAATTCATTGTCCTCTCTAGAACATCGTAGAAAACTGGGAAATTCTCCCTTTTCTTCATTTTTTTATTGAACAGCGAAGTTGTGGAACTCTTTACCTAGTGAGGTCTTTCCCTATATGCGTATAACCTCCAAACTTTCAAGAAAAATACAATACTTCCCTATTAGTATTGTGTACAAAAGGACATGATAGCAAGGACTTCCATTTCACTCTTGAAGTATTCCATAAGGTTCACCACAAATTGTTTTTGGTTATAATTTTAAATCAACACGAAGTTCTCATAAATCAGTAAACGTGTGATTATTCTATTCGATGACAGTTAAAATTACTCTCTTTTCTAATCCAGCGGAATTACTGTTCACAAATCAAAACTTGGGTTTGCCCGAACCGCGAGTTAACAATGAACAAACGATCTGGAAACAATAATAAACCCGTTATCCTAGATGCAAATAAAGTTAAAGCGATTAATGAACAGGCAAATATTTAGCTATTCTCGACGCAGCGGTGTTTAGTTTGTGCATTAATAATGACGCTTCCAGAATTCCCAAATTACTTTTGTTTATTCATATCTGCAGCAAATGGATTGGACGCAAAAAACTAACGTGGAAAGCGTGATGTACTTTAATGAATTAAAAATTAATTTCAGCTACAATATAGGAGTTATCTCGACAGCGATATCCATTTACTACTCGACCATGTCAAATATCATAAAGCCACAACATACAGGATGGTAAAAAACTATCCTAAGCTGGGGAGAGGGCATTGTATTATGGCCCAAAATATGCACAAAAGTCTGGATGAATATGGGTTCGCAAATGGACAGGTTCGGAGACACGAAAGGTTAAAGGTTATTCTTATTTTGTAGGGTTTGTGCATTTTTTCATTCGCAGAAACTTGCATTTCCGTATCGTAGTCGACGGATGTTCTGTCATACATACAATTTGTTTCGTTATGTCTGCTTACTATAACAATGAATTAGCCGACATGCGTTTGCGATGATGCCGCGAGACAAGACGAGATAAAGGGTCTTTCTGATCATGTCTCGACTTCGAGACAAACTACCTTATCTCGACTTTCATACTCTACTGTACGTTATGAAAGAATGTAGTGATTTGAAAAAGCTGAAATCGCGAGAAGCGCATACGCAGCTCATTTTTTGTTGTTGCATACAAAAATAGACTCAAAAATGACCTACTGACCTAGAATTGCCGCTTGAAAATAATATATATTCTTTCATTTTCACAGGGATGCAAATTCATTACTCATTTACCTGCATAACCCTGGGATGTAAGTGTATATTTGAAATTTTAGTGACCGATCGAAAATGTATAACCTAATTTAGGGCTATAGGGATTACGGAGGAACTGTAATTCTTTCACATTCGGGAGTCGCCATCATAGAAGAAGCCCTTTAGCAACATTCTTACGTTCTTCCCCTAGGATATTTCGACACCTAAAACTCTCACGACTTCCATCCATCTGGAGCCTAGGGCGTCAATTTCTTTCCTGCTGTTGCCCTCTACAGGCAACATAAGGTCATCCGCAAAGGCAGTGGGTTCACATCTATCCTCCTCTAGCATTCCGAGCAATTCATCCATCATATTTCACAACATCGTACCGCAAACGGAACTCTGAGGACAACCCCTTCCAACATTGTTCCAATCTGTCTTATTTTTACCCTCCACACATACTGACCTTTCATCATCATCATTATCATTAGGAAGGGAGAAAGCTTAGCCTCCTACTTCGGTCACTTAGTTGAGCGCCCCATGATCAGAAGCCTATTCTATTCTAGCAAATTGTGGCCCGCCAGAAACCCATAATATTGCCAGCGCTGGCTTCCATAAGTTCTTCTGGTAGCACTTTTGATTCTCCGAAGTGTTGGTGCCTGAGGGATGCTAATGCTGGGGATTCCAACAGGATGTGAGAGGTGGTTTCCGCATCTTTGCATTTCCTACTTATAGGGTGCAGCAAGCGCATAGAGTCACTGAGATAGTGATCTGTGGCTTTTTTAGGTACACTCCTGCCTCAGAAACCTGACCTACCTTGGACCCATCTGTTAACCATACGAGCCACCTGGTGGCAGTAAGGTTAGAGTTTCGTTACTCCAGTCTCCTCTATCCGGAATGAGGATTTTGGGAGAAGTGACACATATAGCTGAAATCATGCCATCTTGTCCACGAGAGTAGTGCGTTTTAGTCCAGTGGCCTAGGCCCTGTAACCTATACGCCATTCTCATAGCCTCAGTTCTTATGTATAAGTGTAGAGGTGGTAATCCAGCGAGAGCTTCAAGGGCTGTCGTTGGAGCCAACCTCAAACCGCTCAATATGCCTACGCATGCAATTCGCTGCAGTCGGTCCAGGGGGCGCTGCCTGGGATATATCAGTCCTTATCCCCGACTACCACACTACCGCAGCATAGATGACCAATGACCATACGCCTGATCACAGCGATATAGATCAAATAAAGAATCTTTGGCTGTAATCCCCATGTGCTGCTGAAAGCTTTTCTAACCTTCCACTGAAGTAGCTATGCCAAAGCAAGAGCTCTTCACATCCATGTTCTTCCAGTCTCTCAAGTATTCTGTCCCATCTCAGATTATCAAATGCATCCTCAAAGTACACAAACACTCCCAATACATACTTCTTCTTGCTCCCTTCTACTATACTTTTCGTACACATCCATGCATCCTCGGTCGACTTACCTGGCTTGAGGCCATGTTGCCTCCTACTTTCACTCGCTCTTAATTTCCCTAGCAGCCTCTGAACCGAGATTATTTCTAAGATTTTCCCCAGGACCGGTAGCAGGCTAATAGGCAAACATTATAAACACATCTGTTTAAAATTGTGTGTACTTCAGCGCAGTGAAATTTGTTGCCAGCCACTCCAGTCAGTCTATTTTACCTCCTCCTCGTTGGGGTATGATGTCTTTAACTATAGATAAATTAATGTGTAGTTTTTTTAATATATATTCATGATGTCTGTAACTATAGAAAAATTAATGTGTTTTGTAATACATATTCATATATTTGGACGATAATGGGTTGAAATTTCAATTAATCGTGTTTTCTTCGTTGCATTTTCAATTGAAAATAATGCGTGCTTAGTACAATTATTTGACGTGAATTAGTTTTCAAACGTGTTCTGATGATAATCGTTCGTAAATACGAAACTATAGTAAATATATGTTTTAATGTGACCCATTCCTCGAGGAATTTACATATAGCTTATAAACAATGTGCAATAAAAAGTTTATATTTATTTTTATATTCCTATATTGCTCGTGATATCTTCTTTTGTCCCACCCTACGAAAAATTCTGCGGGGTCCTGTATCAAAAACTGTCTCTTTCATGTCGCTTTCATTCAAGAATGTATATAAACCCATGGTTTGAACAATGTCGTAAGAAAATCCCTATGCGAGGCAAATGTTGTTACACACAATGTAGCAAAGGAGTTATCGTGTTCATTTAAATATTGGGCGATTGCAACATATTTACACTAAGGATAATTCAAGTTTTCCATTGTTCTAACATTGGACAGCTTTTTACATTAATATCATGTTGAAAGTAACTCGAAATTACTTCCCGAAGCTGAGAATGACTATAATAGCTTCGGAACTTCGAAGGAAATAAACTGTTTGGTATTATACGAAGTCACATGAGAATCGATTATATTTTATTCCATGAAGTCCATTCGAAATAACTTCGAAGTTCTGATAATACACATCTATTAGTTTCTCACATGACAATAAGCTCTCTGAAGCGTATCCTATAAATTCAAAGTTATTGAACAGATTCCCGAACGCTGTCAAAACCAACTTCGGACTAGATCGTTAATGATATGAAAAATGTTTATAATTTTACAGATCGCTTGCCAATCATCTCCCTTGCTTTTGCAAATGAAATAGAACCGTTGTAACGGTTATACAGGTAAAATATTTATCGGGACCCTGTTAAAGAACACAATTGAACTATGGGAGAATACAAACTGCAATATCAATTTTTCATTCAGTGAAAGACCTATAATATGCTAATTGCTGGGCGTTCCATAATTATTACCTCTTACTTTTAATACCGTGCAATCAATCTAAAAGAATATGAGTGTAAGTTATTCTATGAAATAATAACCGATGAATATTTCTCAATTATATATTACCTATACTATGAGGTCGGTCGCTGCGCATATGCTCCAAGGGTCAAGACGGAAAGGAAATACTTCGTTCGCTACGCTGACTCCGTCTTAACCCTTAAAACGTATCTTATAATTGTATATTCTGTGTTACTTCAAACTATTAAAGGATACAAAAGACAGATTAACCGGATTAACCTAGATCTTTAGTTATCAGGATTGAAAGAAGTATATGTGCTAGCGCTAGCTCTTTGTCGGGTGTCGTCGGCGGAATGCGCTAGCTCTTTGCCGAGTGCCGCACCAGAATATGCGACCAGCAGCGAACGTGTTGTTATATTTCTCTCTACAATCGTTCAGATAGCGCAATAACTCGAAAACGACTCAATGTAAGAAATTACATATTTATGTCAGTAAATTTTGAGCATCATAAAGTACATATGGCATATTTGAGGAGATTTCAAAAAAAGAATCTTCAGCTATTTAAATAAATTTAATATACTTTCAAATAAAAAATTTGGATTCAGAGAGAAAAAATCCACTACTAATGCAATAGCTTATATATAAATAGATCTGACTAAGACTTTCGATTGCGTCGACCACGAAATATTACTAAAAAAATTATGTAACGTGGTTTTTAAAGGTATTACCTTTAACTTGATATCTCCATATTCACAGAATCGACAACAAAGAGTTATAATAAAAGATAAATTGAACTCACAACTATATATCAAGTGTGGGGTTCCCCAAGCTACTGTTTTGGGGCCCCTCCTGTCTAATTTATACATTAATGATCTAATGCCTTATTTACAGTCTGAAATGATCTAGTTTGCAGACGACACTGTCATTTCATAACTCACTCTGTTTGGCATAAGTTAAAATTACTAGCTGAAAATGGAGTAATAAAAATCAAAAATTGGCTTGGATAGAATTTATTAACTATGAATTGAAATAAAACAAAGTACCTTCCCTTCACATCTTATAATAACAATATATCACGATTTAATTCTCTGACAATAAAAACCCAAACATACCACTTCAAAATAACTACAGCCACATCTGTAAACTGTTTTGGAGTAAAATTTTATTCACATATACCTCAAAGATATATTGGATATAAAACATCTAAAAATCCTATATTACTCACTCATTCAGTCTCAAATCGGTTCTGGCATAATAGGATGCGGAGGTTTGTCTGATAATGCCTCAAAAAACGTAGACTCTACAAAAATGGTTCTTGAAAATTATTCTTGGCCAACAAATTACTTATCAATCAGTAGCACTATTTGCTGAAACTAAAATTCTAGATCTCCGAAAACTGTACTTTCTAGAGTATACATCATATCTATACAAAAGCAAAAATGAAATGACTTATATAGATCATATTCACAATATAAGACGTAAGACAAATACCACAGAAAAGCATCTCTGTAAAAAATCAATAGGGCAGAAATGTTGGCTTTACCAAGGTAAGACATGCTATGATAAATTACCACCACAAGTGAAGTCCGCGAGAACCATAAAACTATTTAAAAGCAATATAACTAGATGGTTAATACTTTAACAAATTTAAATTCAATCTTGAATTATTGAGGATCTAAAAAATGAAACGTTTAATATAGTTTTCCGGTTTTTAATTGAATTCCTGTTTTAGAATAATTTCGGATTAATTTAAATATCATTATTGAACTAAATTTTGTTTTGTAATTATATATTATATGATTTAAGCTATATTTACATCCAATATTTCTTTGAGATCATATAATTTATTTGCTCCTGAAGAACTATAATATAACTCGCACAGTATGTATGATGCATCAATTGATCAATTGACTATTGTGAACACAATGTGTTATCAAAGCAAATAAATTTATTATTATTATACCTTCGAAAGTTTCATTAATGTTAAGCTGGCTTGTTACTAGCTCTTTGTCGGGTGCCGTCGACGGAAAGCGCTAGCCCTTTGACGGGTGCCGCACCAGGATATACGACCGGCAGCGAAGGTGTTATTCTATTTCTCTCTACAATTGGCCAGTAAGAGCAAAACTAGAAAACGGCTCAACATAAGAAATTAATTTTTTATGTCAGTAAATTTTGAGCATCATAGAAGTAGATATGGCACCATTATGCCCTTCATACCTTCGAAAGTTTCATTAATGTTAAGCTGGCTTGTGTATAGGAAATTAAATTGTATGTCAGTAAATTTTGAGCATCATAGAAGTACACATGGCATCGTTATGCCCTTCATACCTTCGAAAGTTTTATTAACGTTAAGCTGACTTGCTTCTGTCATTTCCGAAAATCCATTGAACGAAAAAGTAACAGAATATTCTCAAATTATGTAGTAGTATGTGCGAAGCTTCACTTTTTCGAACCATCACGTTTCTGTTTGACAGGAAAAAATATCCACACGAAATATCCTTGCATTCCCAATTACTTTTTATACGAACGGGTGGGAACAATGCCTCTGGCGATTACGCGAATTATGCGGGGATTCCATGCTCTCGGACCGACCCAGGAAGACGCCAAAGTGAAGTTCCATGTTTGCCCGTAGGTGCAGGAAGTTTATATACTACGGCATCGTATGCACTTGGCGCGGGCAGAGCGACAAGGAGCGTATCACTTTCCGCTATCGAGAATGTTATTCACAACGACGTGATAACGTTTCAATAAGGGTAATTTTGTGGACAAAAGCGATCGACTCTGAAATTCGCCACTAATAGCTCCTGCGTTGGTTGTGTGTATGTGCTGCTGTGTGTGTTTGTATGTACGTTGTTCTACTTACGTGTTTGTAAAATTGATTTGCATAGCGCGCAATTGTTCAGTTTCACATATTTTCATGTCCCACAATGCTGATATTTTATAATTAATGGCCTTTATGTTATTGCGTAGATATCCAGCCGCGTTGATGTTATAAACTATTCTCCTATGTCGTGTATAACATTGGATGTTCGTCACTACATTTTCAATGGTAGAAGCGAAATATGTCTGTATTTCATTACATATGGAACAAAAAGAAAGTCGATTCCAAACAGTTGGAAAACTGGTTTTAATCTGAATTATTTTCATGTTTATCCACCACTAAACATAACCAGAATATAGAGTCTGCAACCAGCACAACAATATACATTCATTTCATAAGAATACAATTAGATTTTACTAATATAAGGACAAGTCCCTGGAAAATTAAACAAGAAATGATTCATCAGGTCAAAACTTATTAATTAAAACTTTATTATGCAATTTCGGCAGTCCTTCAAACGAGGCATTTGTTTCAGTGATGACCTCATCGTTGGAGACGAATCTCTTTCCGTCGAGCCATTTCTTCAAGTTTGGAAAGATATAAAAATCGCAGGGGGCCAAATTTGGAGAATACGGTGCATGACGAACTAATTCGTAGCGCAATTCATGCAATTTCGCCATTTCGACTGCGCCGGTGCGTTGTCCTAATGGAAGAGCACTTTTTTCTTTGCCAAATGCGGTCGCTTTCGCTTCAAATCGGCGTCGAATCGATCCAACAGATCTGCATAATATACGCCGGTGATCTGTTTGCCCTTTCCAAAGTAATCGATATGGACGACACCGTGTGCATCCCAAAAAACCGTCGCCATGACTTTGTTGGCCGGTAAACCCACTTTGGCTTTTTCGACTTTGATTAGCCAGGACAAGTCCACTGTTTCGACTGATCTTTGGTCTCTGGTATGTTGTGATGGATCCATGTTTACTCCACGGTTACGAAACGGTGCAAAAGTCCTTCTTATCGCGCTTGAACTTCGGCAAACACTCCTCTGAATTTGTCATACGGTCGCGCTTGTTGTCAACAGAGAGCAAATGAGGCACCCATCTGGCAGATAGTCTTCTTTCGGTTGAGATGCTTCCATTCCTGGGCTTCTGATCGATCCCTTGTTAGTACAATGTTCTTGCATAAGACCAATGTCTATATCATATTTGATCATGTAGATGCATAGGGTTTGTTTGCAATACCTTGAGCATTGTTGAGCAGAGCAATACATCACTTATCGGCCGAGTCCGAGTCCATCTCCTCGTTTTCCGGAAGGGCTAATTGCTCGGAAGTAATTTTCTCCATTATCTCCTGGAAAGTGATTAGGTGGACGGTGCTAAACTGCCAGAATCCGGAGCGTTACCTTGGTGAGACTGAAGTGGGAACGATAGTTCATGGCCCCTAGTCTCTTTCAGGACATCTCACCCATCAGCATCATCAGCAGGTCCCTTTCGGGTTGTCCTTGGTATCAATAAGCTCAGGCCCTTTCCCTCCATGGTCCCAATCCAGAGTATCTCGGTTAGGTTACATGGGTAACTCCTCAGCGATAACAGCACCGCGAGAATTTCGAGGCTAGACCCTCTGTCTCCAGCTTGTCGATCTTGAATATGATCCAAGTCATAATACATCCGGACTCACTCTCCAATAGAGACACATCTATTAAAAAATATTCATCAGATATTTTCATTAGAAAAATTAGTAATCTCGTTCACTTCAATTCGCCGATCGTCCAATATCATTCCAGGGATTTTATCAACGATTCTTGGCCTCAATTGGACGATCAGAACGTTCGGCGTTCTTCATGGTCCATTCTACCACAACTTGTGAATCGTTCCAATCGATGGTGAAAAGTCCCCATAATATTTAACAAGTGATGCTTCGGCTTGCGTAATGTTTTTTCCACGCAAGAAATAATGTTTAATCAAGGTGGCTTGCTTTCGATGAATGACAAAACAGAACTGAATGACATATCAGTCTGAAAATTGTAATGCGTTCTGGTTAAAGATGATACATCAACAATGTCAGATGGGATTTTCGATTGTGGCGCTATTTGTTTCATTTCACCATGCCCTCGCGAGTGTCAAATTCAATCTCTGTTGTAATTTTTTTAAATCAAATTAGATTTGAATTCCAAATATTCGGCAAGAGAAAAAAATAATTATAACCAAAAGTGTCAAACATTTCCTAATGTTCGTTTTCTTGTATAACCGTTCCACTGATGAGCTCTAAGAGAAGAAACAGTTGCCTGGAACTATAAGTTTGTGGCATTGCTGATCGATCTGGACTAGAAATACATTATCATTTTTATTTGACGGAAGCCAACATGAGATAAATGAGTACATCCAAGTATTACAACATGGAGTATGTGTAAGGGCAATGTTGTTTTCTACAAATCGTTTCAGTTTATAACAGACGGAACTTCGATAGAATATTTGAGTTCACCCGCATCTCCAAACTCTTACATTCGTCCCGACATCAACTTCGCAATTGTCGAAGTCTATTTTCCCGTTTTATAACATGGAACAGTTGCTGAAGAATGGGTCCTTGTAGAGTTTTAAGATGATTTAATAACCGCCACGACTTCCCAGGACTGCACTTCGCGCATTTCAAACTTTCGATTCTCTCGACGATCTTAGAAATTAGTTTTTTAGCGACGTCTCTCTACCACCTTTATTTTTCCGAGTAACAATTTTTGTCTCTTTGTTTCCGGACCGCAAAGTTTCGAGAGTGAGAGAAGTTTCAAGAAGTTTCTTAATTCCATCCAGTCGCACTTAGTTTTTCCCGTTTAATTCTAACCAAATAATTCCGAAATGGAGAAGTCAAATAACCGTTGCCAAGGAGAAGACGTGTCAAGAGAGCATTTAATCTGATTGCCGTTGATACTCGTTATCATACTCTGAGCTGCTAATCAAGCAGCCAAAGTGTACTATCTCATTTCTCGTACATTATTGGAAAAAGGGTATTGGTAGTTTTTAGAAGATACAAATTACGGCAGATATCACAGAGTATATTTACTCATAAAGAAACATATTATAAATACTGATAACGTAAATGAAATAATGTAAACAATCATTCTAAGAGTTTCTCATATCTTGTTCTACAGTTTCACATATCTTCTTCAGCATTTTCTCATATTTTTTTCTGCAGAGTATTGGTAGTTTTCAGAAGAAACAAATTACTGATCAAGTAAATGAAATAATGTACACAAACTTTCTAAGAGTTTCTCATATCTCCTCCTACTGTTTCTCATATCTTTTCCTATAGTTTATCATATCTTCTTCTATAGTTTTCCCATATACGAGTATTCTACAGTTTATCTTACCTTCTTCGATAGATTTCTCATATCTTCTACAGTTTCACATATCTTCTTCAACATTTTCTCATATTTTCTTCTAGAGAGTATCGATAGTTTTCAGAAACAACAAATAACGGCGGATATCATGTGGTGTATTTACTGATAAGAACAACATATTATAAATACTGATCAAGTAAATGAAATAATATAAACATACATTCTAAAAGTTTCTCATATCTTTCTTTATAGTTTCTCATACCTTCTTCTATAATTTTTTCATATCTTCTACAGTTTCACATACCTTCTCTTATATATGGATTTCTCATATCTTCTACAGTTTAACATATCTTCTTCAATATTTTCTCATATTTTTTTCTAGAGTTTCTCATATATACTTTTTCAGCCACACTGGAGGGATGTATAGGATAAATGGCGAGGGTATGGGTGAGAAAAGAGGAGAAAAGTACTGAGAGGAATATTTGTAACCCAATATCTAATGACTATGAATATGAAGAGGCACAGCATCGTCAGGACCTTACGGAAGCGGTGTTGATGTTGACAACGTGAGGGTGCTGGCAAAAGAATATTGAGGTGGGGGACACTGTTTTTCTACGAATCGTATAGTGCTTTCAGCTTAGAATGTGACTAGTTAACGACTTGCACTCTCAACTGTCTATTTTAGTATATAGTCAATATCGGTACTTGCCGAAATACTTATTCCGTAGCTGGTGGAAATTATTCTCTCCTGTTATACGAGGGCAAAGTGAAAAGTTCCTGAAAATAAAACAGATGGTGCCACAATGTGACATTTGTTATGTACCATCTTTAACTAGAACGCATTGGAATTTTAAGACTGATATGTCATTCAGTTCCTTTTTGACACCCATCGAAAGGAAGCAACCTCGAAGATTTTTGTAAACATGGAAATAAGTGCATTTCGCGTTTTAATTAAACATTATTTCTTGCGTTGAAAAAACATGGATCTATCACAACACACCAGAGACCAAAGAACAGTCGAAACAGTGTACTTGTCCAGGCGAATCGAAGCCAAAAAAGGTCAAAGTGGGTTCATCGGCCAACAAAGTCATGGTTACAGTTTTTTGGGATGCGCACAGTATCGTATATTATGCAGAGCTGTATTTGAAAAAGAACAACGCACTGGCGCACAGGTCCGCAGTCGCAATGGCAAAATTGCATGAATTGCGCTACGAATTGGTTCGTCATCCACCATATTCTCCAGATTTGACCCCCTGCAATTTTTATCCATTTCCAAACTTGGAAAAAAGGCTCGACGGAAAGGTATTTGGCTCCAACGATGAGGTCATCGCTGAAACAAACGCCTATTTCGAAGGATTGCCGAAATCGTATTATTTGGAAGAGATCGAAAAATTATAAAGACTTTGGCCGAAGTGTATCGGGCTACAAAGAGATTATGTTGAGAAATAAAATAAGTTTTGACCAAATAACTCATTTCTTGTTTCAGTTTTCAGGGACTTTTCACCTTGCCCTAGTATTTTACTCATTTCATTGATTCGGATAAAAACATAGTTAAATTCATGATCACAATATTCTGATGAAGAATTAATGATCAGCATTGCAAGTTAATTTACCCTTTTTATAAGAAAAATTATAATCGTATTCTTCGAGCTTCAAACGCCATCTAACTAATTTTGAATTTGCTTCTTTTAGTGAAAAAAGCCATTCTAGAGATTTGTGATCGGTTATTATGTTGAATTTTTGTCCGAAAAGGTATGGTCTAAAATATTTCACTGCAGTAACAATTGCTAACAATTCTTTTTCAATCGTAGAGTAATGTTGTTCCGATTCGTTAAAAGTTCGCGAAGCATATGCTATTGGTAAATCTTTACCGATAGGTCCTTGCGATAAAACAGCACCAATGGCTACATTGCTCTCGTCAGTACTTAAATTAAAAGTTTGCGTGAAATCAGGGTATCGTAAAATGGGTTCGTTTATTAATAAATTTTTACAGTTATTAAAACAAGATATATATTCTTCGTTATGAGTTATAGTGGCATACTTTTTTAAACATTTCGTCAGTGGTTTCATCAGTTTAGCAAAGTTCTTTATGGATTTTCGGTAATATCCTAAGAGTCCTAAGAAGCCTTTGAGTTGATTTTGTGGTTTTTGATTGCTGAAAATTTTTCGGGGTTTGGCTTAATGCCTTGTGGAGTTATAACATGTCCTAAATAATTAACTTCTTTCCTAAGAAACTCTGATTTATCTAACTGAATTTTTAAGTTGAATTGACGGAGTCTTTCGAACACTTGTTTGAGATTGTTAATATCTTAGACCATTTATTCACATATGTTAAATAGTCATATGTGTTAAATAGACTAAGGTTAATATGTTCTTGAAGAGAAACGCTGAAAATAATAAGTCCAAGTAAACTAAACAAAGCTCGTTTTGCATGCCTCGTAAGATATTGTCCATAACTCTTTGGAAGGTCGCCGGGGCATTTTTAAGTTCAAATGGCATTCTTACGTATTCGTAATGGCCATTTTCGACGCTAAAAGCAGTTTTTGAAATATCTTTCTCGTCCATTTCGATCTGGTGAAATCCAGATGCGAGATCTAAGGTTGTAAAATATTGGCAACGACCTAATTTATCTAAGATGTCATTTATATTGGGTAACTGATATTTGTCTGAGAGAGTTTTGGCATTAAGATTCCGATAATCGACAACTACTCTCCATTTTTGTCTACCACTAGCATCTTGTTTTTTAGGAACTATCCAAATTGGGGAATTCCAAGCTGAGTTACTAGGTCTGATTATTTCTTGGTCTAACATTTTCCTTATTTGGGACTGAACTTCCTGTTTATGTATAAACGGGTATCTATATGTTTTGGAATATACATCATTTTAATGGTCAGTTATTACATGTTCGTATTTCGAGGAGAATTTGCGCTAAGGATTGCATGTTTTAGATTCTTCTCGTTCTTCCGGCCTTCCGGCCCATTCCACCTTGGAGAAGCGATCGCTGATGATAAAAAAAACGATATGATATCGTAAACATGAGTCTTCCAATTCATTTTCCAACCAGTATAGGTATTTTCTCAGAAGCGTTCTAAGGCAATATGCTAATTTTTCAATTACACCTCATATTCGGTTCCGACCAACTGCGCGCCGACGGCCGCGTCTATCTCGAATAGGATACGACACGTAATGGGGGCTATAAAATTCCTTGAATAAAGGACTAAATATTTCTGCAAGTCAACGTTTATACTAATATTCCGTAGCTTGCATTATTCAAATATTATATCAAGATATCCGGGACAGCATTCGATTTGTATTATACCCACTTTAAAATTCAGATACCAATACTGTATTTATTACACCTGACTGATAATACCACAAAAGATGAATTATAGCCGTACTTTCTAGTACTATTAATCATTCACGAACTTCGGATGTATGACTCATCAATATTAAGAATTAATAATGATTCTTGACTCAGGTATGTATAAAATTCTCGGGAAATAGGTCAAACTAACACATGTGCTTATTATTTTCGTCTTTACGTGCGTTTTGGTCTCACGACCATCATCAGAAGGCGTATCAATGTTAGTGGCGGCTCGTGAACTTTTTAAGAGAGGAGGCTGGACATAAAACGTTTTTGTAAAAATATACTCTATTCACAGCCTTTTAACCTTTGCACAGCGACTGTACCAGCTACTTCAGTGACAAAATTAATCGTTGCCCAGCAAGAACCAACGTGGAGGTGTAGAGTTTCTCTCGCAAACAAATTTTTTGTTCGTTTTTTGTTTTTTATTTTTTTTTTAATTTTCCATATTTTGTTTTTTTTATTAATGTTATTAATGTATTAACGGAATTCTACGGTCTTTAGTTTGCGAAAAATGATCTATAATATTATCATAAAATGTATCATTTTGTTTTAAGTGTTTTACTAAATCTTTTTCAATAGATATCAAACTAACATCGTATAAACAATGTTGGCCCATTGTATTTCGCATGTAAGTTTTAATTCGTTTGAGAGTAGAAAATGATCTCTCCACCGATGCCGACGTGACAGGAATGGTGACTGTCAAACAAAGTAGTTTATAAAACTGAGGTAAAACTTGTTGCAAATCATTGTCTATCATATATTTTATCATATCGGCGTGAATGTCGTACTGGCCCAAAATATCTTTATACGAGTATATAACGCATAATTCATTGTGCAGTGCTATTTTATCAAAAAATTTATATTTTAGAACTAAGTTATCTAAAAGTGTATTGGGAAACTCTTTTGAAAAATCTTCTATCGTCAAGTCGAAAAACTTCAATTCATGTAAATCGGAAAATCGAATCTCAATTTGACCTTTAATAGTATCTAAAATTTCATATAAAAAGTTGTTTATAATGTAGTTTCTTGTCTACCAAATTATATGTTTTCCTCCTTTAACAATATTCTGTTTACCGGTTAATTTAAACTTAATACTCGATGTAATATGTTCCTGCGATTTTTCATGTCTGTCTATACCACGAGCAAAATTTTTCAAATCATCATAACCCCAGTGCCCCCAACATGAAGTTGTATCAGATGTAAATAGCAAGCAATACCAGCAATATAATTTATTGTGTACCTCAGATCCCGTTAACCATAAATGTTGTTTATAATTATCAGTATTAAATGATCGATTTTGAAACATATCTGTCATCACTAATCCTTTCAAATCCGGTAAAGGCCGTTTATTTTTAAAAAACACATTTCTGTCATATGTTGATCCACTAAATGGATTTTCTAAAAAGCCAGCAAATAAATCACTACTACGACTTCCACTCATTTTAACGTTTAATAATTTACCAATCAGACAAATTTTAATCTAACCTTACTTCGCGTCGCGTGGCAAGACTCAATAAGAAGCACTGACACAGCACGTGTCCCAGCAAGTCTCGTATTTCATACGACTGACCGACGGCGAACGAAAGGCTAGCCTACTTTAGTGTTTTAGTTGATGTAGAGCAATTGGACTGGTTGGAAAAACGGCAACTGTGTTGACCGCACGTGTTTAGCGTTTGAGATATATAGAGAATCTAGCCTCTGGGCACTGTTGCCAGATTGAAAATAACTACTGAGAACGGGGAATTAATTGTAAAATTTAAAGAATTATCAGAGAAACAGGAAATAAAATGGAGAATGATCATTAAGATAAATTGGTGAGGAGGCTGAGCCTCCTTAGCCTCCTTCGAGGAGCCGCCACTGAATCAATGTATAAAACGTGATTTCTTACAACTAGTTCTACCATCAAAAGGCGTCCTTATCGCACTAATTTCAATTAAAAATGCCCACGTCGCCGAAACAGAAACACGAGTAATCGGTATTGTATCACATTAATGTTTTAGGCATATGAATCCAGAATTCACTGCTTAGCAATATTCTTATAAACTTATGAGTCATATCTAATCACAGTATGTAATAGGATTGAAGGACTGAAGTAAAAATATAACGCTCGGGTATCCACTTTCAAACTAGATGTTTGATTTTATTTTATGAGGTAATAGAATAAGGTTGTCAAACCTTATTAGAAATATTGCTATTCGAGCATTCCACCTAAAATATACTTTTAACATTATAAAGACGCATGTAGGAATTTGCAAGTGTTTTAATTAATTAAATTAGGATAAATCCGAATTAATGACTGAATGTCTGTTCTATGGTTCACAGACTTGGAGCTACGTTTTATGCGAATCATCTCCAGAATAGATATTTTTTATAACAATTGGTTTCCTTAGTTAAAATATTAACATCAAAGCAATGTTTAGCAAGGGATGTGCAATTTTCTAAGTTTTTGTTTCTTGTACTATACATATGGCCATACTTTCTCAATGATGAGATTGAAAAATGCATTTTCCAATTCCACCATTAAAGAAAGAATAAACAAAATCTATAGTGGAACGTCACCTAGCAGCTTGAATCTGAGCAAATTACTAATTAATGCCAGACAAAAAACAAAATACAAATACAAAATACCGGTATCTACAGGACTGAATATGGCGATTGCCCAGTGGTTATGTTGGGCAGACGGGTCGCAATTTCGAATCACTTTCCAAAGAACATATTTCCTCCGACAGTAAATCAGCAATCTTCGAACATATTAATATTTCGAATCATAAAATAACAATAGATGATCTCAAAATCCTTCATACTTGCAATAAAAGTGAGTCAATGAGTCTATTGGAAAGTTTGGAGATTAACAAACTAGGTAAAAACCCCGAATTCAATACACTTGATAGCCAATTGGATATTGCTATTCGTCACAATTTGTTAACGGGGACCGGTCAAGGTCTCAGGTTAATTTTAAGGATGCCTGAAACTCGTCACAGAGAGCTTTCTTTGGTAAGAACAGAAGGGATGGACGGATGTTTATCATTACGGCTAATTGAATATGTATTGCTTATTAAGGGTAGACAGGGGCTTGTTTCCAAACTTGCAATCATTATATTTTTCATGTTGTACGTGCTAACAAGTAATAGATAACATTCTTTTCAAAATTTAAAATGTCGTTTGTGAAAGAAATCATTAGTGAACGCGGAAACACCCAAATAGTTTACGAAAATTATGAGTCTTCTAAACATCGATCTTCAACTAATGAAACTGTCTGAAGGTGCATCAAACGGCGTAAATGTAAGGTTTATGTGTATACCATTGGGGAATCGGGTAGTTTGTTGTAACAACATTGCAAAATCAACATAATCACGAACCTGAAGAAAAAATTGTGAGACCAGTTCTTAGTGTTGCCTGCCAAAGAAAAGAGGAAAAAGAACCTACAGAGAGACCAACTAGAATATTTCATAAAGAATTAGCTTCAAATGGTTTTCTCTCAGATTTTTTTACAGAAACATTGACTTCCCCGGACTTAAAATAAGTACAATATGTATAATAAACGTCACAAAACATTGGCAACTTTGTCTCGCCCTGCCAAGTTCACCGTTATCTGCAAGAACAATCTTACAAAACGTCGAGAGAGGAAAATTTTGCTGTGGATAATGATTTCCGAAATGGAATTGTAATGTTTAGCTGCCAAAAAAATTTGAAATTTGTATGTAAGTCGAGTTTTATATACATGGATGGCACATTCCAATACTGCACAACATTTTTCACACAACTATTTACCATACATGGTCACATAAATGGAAACTATATACAGTCAGTGTTTAGTTTACTGAGAAACAAATCAGAAGAAACTTATAGACTCTGTTTGGAAAAAATAAGTTTATTTGTTCTCTTAACAACTTTTTAGTTAGTTTTATTCCTGAGAAAGTAGTGGTTGATTTTGAAATTGCCATTCATAATGAATTTTGTAAAGTGTGGGATGACGCTACAATGATTGGTTGTCGCTTCCATCTTACCTCATAATTTAATTTCTCAATCATATTAGTTTTTTTGTGAACGTAAAAATATTACTTGGACGCCTATGGTGGAAAAATGTTGCATCAACAAGGTTTTCAATGTATTTTAGAGATTTAAAATCATTAGTTATCTCCGTGATGAATTTCGTAGTCCCAAAATCGGACGACAGAATGCCATGTGACGAATATCGAATCCTCCGGACCTTGATCCCTCCCCATTGCTGAATCTGTGAACTTTTTGTGTAGATAAATCTACCTGTTGTTTATATAGTCACTTGATAATGATCTAAAAGTCGAAACCGGTCGTGTTTATTGAAAAATAAAATCTCTTGTGGAAGTTAGACAAAAAAAATACTCTTATTTCATTTTATTTGAATTTCCATAAAATAAGTAGTTCATCACTATCTCCTATATTATTTATGTATTACACAATATAACTCAAATTTACTTCATCAAACTTCAAATTTTCATACGATTCTTGTCTTTAGTTTAGGTTCAGCTTGCAGAAAATTAATATTTAGAAACATTCTGATCTATCTACCTTTGTGAAAACTGTTGCGAATTACAAACAGGGGAAGAACTGTTTGACGGTTATCTTCGTTGGGAATTTCTCATTCCGCAGGATAGAAAATTCAGCTTGGGGGTAATATAAATTATGGAGATTTCGCTGGGCGTTTCGACGTACAAGCAGATACGAGATGAATGTTTCCAGACTTTTACATAACTTAATAAATACTGTAGTTAATTACGATTCAATTAAAACTCTCTTTCTCAAACAGCATTACACTGTTTGAATGAAGTTTTTTCATTAGCTTCTTATAATTAAAATCTGCAAACGCCTTAATTGAACTATAAGTATTCAGGATGTACGGCATAAAGTTTATTTTAGGTATATAGGCGTACTTTATCACGGCATAAAAATATATAGGTTGTATAATCTCGTCTGACTTTACTAAATTGCGTTAATAAAATATTCTCGTTATTAAAAACTCGGTCTTTTTGTGTCTGTTTCAGGAATGCGCTACGATGTAAGCCACAGCAATAGCGTCACAACAGCATGAATCGATGGTTTCTCTTCTACCTGAAGGTCGCATTGGTGCTGCCCTTGTTATTCGAAATCACCACCACGTTCAAGCAACAGGGTAAATATCATTTTTTCCACATTATTCGCATTTACAGGATTCAACTGACCACTGAACATAAGCATTTATACCACTATTGATAAGAAATAATCACCCTTATCCACTAAAAATACTAGTACTGAGGAGTAGCCATCATCAGAGGAAAATGAATTTACTCTGATGATGGCTACTTGGCTACTTGATCATTTGTTATTAGTAGTGTTATAATATATCTACAGTGTGAACTCTATTATAGTTTATTATAAGCATTTATACCCACACCATTCTTACAATTTTAATATAATAACTAAAGAAGGGCAAATATGCATATAATTATAATCGATAATGATTGTTGATCCAGGTATGAATTATATATAAAATCTCGGGAAATAGGTCACACTAACACATATGTTTACTATTTTCGTCTTTACGTACTGTCTCTAGACCATTATCAGAAGACGTATCAATATTCAAAACAGGATTTCTTAAAAATAATTGTATCAAACAAAGCGTTCTTATCGCACCAATTTCAATCAAAAATGCCCACGTCGCCGAAACGAACAGAAACACGATTAATCGAAATTGTAACACATTTATGGTTCAAGTATATGAATGAGTATCAAGAAGCCACTGCATAGTCTCTTTATAATGTTAAAAGTATATTTTAGGTACAATGCTGAAATAGCTAGGTCTGACAACCTTTTCCTATTACCTCATAAATCTTTAACATCTGCTTCAAAAGTGGTTACTTGAACGTATTATAGTTTGGTTTCAATCTTATTCTAACACTGCATGGGATGACTTCGAATATTAGAAGTACATTGCTATGCAGTGGCTTCTTGATACATATTCATTTACTTAAAACGTTAATCTGTTACAATTCGATTACTCGTATTTCTATTTATTTCAGCCATTTGGGCATTTTGAATTCAAGTAAATGCGATAAGGACGCTTTGTGCTTGATAAAATTAGTTTTAAGAAATCTAATTTGATGATGGTCGTGAGACCAAAACGTACGTAGAGACGAAAATAAAATGCATGTGTTAGTGTGACCTATTTCCCGAGACTTCAATACCTACAACATAAGTATACAAGGTGTTAAGTAAACATACGGCAAAATTGAATCTTCATGGAAGTTTCGAAACAAAAATATTTGCCTTGTACCGAAATGCATATATTTATACATGGAAAAACATTACTGGCGTTTTTTAAGCTCGAGATTTTAAGATTTAAATTAGGGGTTCCCAACGTTTTTGCACCTGCGTACCACTTGACTTTTTGAGAAATGTTAGCGTACCACGAGACATAAATATTTCAATATTTATAAATAAAATATTTACTCTTCTAAGAGTGTTCAAAGGCTTTTTGTTTATTTATAACATGCTTATAATAAAGGAGAAATAAAAAGATTAAAATGGTATCAATTATCACCGGTTGCGAACCCCTGATTTAAATCATCGAAATGTTTGCTAATTTGGAAATAAATTGGTAACTGTTATTTTTTGTTAAAATATTTGTAAATTTTTCAATGGCGGAGGAGTTTTGTGATTATGATTCCGACTCTTTTCCAAATTGATATATGGGTGTTTTTTGGGATCGGAGATTATGATTTTTTAGCCAAAATTCAAAAATTCTAGAAGGCGGACTAGATTTGTCATTATGGTCCGATTTTGGTCAAAATTAAAAATCCAAGATGGCAGACGAGTAAGACGATTATAGTCCGATTCTTTTCAAAATTTCACTGTGGGGTTGGGGTCGGAGATCTTGATGTTTTTAGTCAAACTTAAATAATTCAATACGGAGGCTAAGATTATTTATTTCATTTAAATACACTTTAAAATAAAAGCTTGTCTGTAAAAAAAATTTCACTCTTAATTTTATATCCAGATATATTTTCTGTTCCTACAATCATATACATTTGATCCGCAGGAGTGTCTAAAAGATAGTTTGCTCAAAAGTAAGGGAAGTCGCATGATCACAGCTTTTTCAATAAGTTTTTTTTCTTTACAACAACTTCTGTGAGCCAGAGGTGGAATGTTGGGAGAGGAGGTAGGCATCCGAATTTTTCTTGAATGTTTGGAGGTTATAGGCATCACAGAGAAAGACCTCACAAGGTAACGAGTTCTATAACTTCGCTGTTCGAAAGAAAAATGAAGTCTGGTAGGATGAAGATCGGAAAATCTCGAGCTTGTCAATGAAGGGGTGAGTAGCTTGAGCTCGTCTAGTACACCTATCTGAATCTCGTGGTAGAACAACAGACGAGATTTCTGATGAACACCGATCATAGAAATATCTATAGAAAAGCCCACCTTTCTACGATGGTAAGTGTGACATCATCAATCAGACGAACAGCTATCTTTGGGACCGGAACTCCAAACATGTGAACATCACTCCACGACAGGTCGAATTTGTTCTTTGCAGATTATGAGGAGCTGCTGGGATGTAAAGTAGCTCTTGGCACGGAATAGTAAACCACGTTTTTGTGAAGCGGTTTTTGCAATGGAATTCACATAATCATCCCATGAGAGGGTGCTGTTGGTGGTGATCCCGAGCATAGTTATGGAAGACTTCTTAGAAATAGTTGTACCTGACATCATCATATTAAGGATTGTGGGATCCACCCTCTTGGAGAAGATGCAAGCTTGAGTTTTGGTTGCGTTCAACTCAGATTATCAGATCCCCATTTCAAAATCATAGCCAGAATTCCATTAATTGCAAAAGTGATACCGGATATACAAAAAGTTAGTAATTAAATGTTGACTGACAATACGACAGTGATTGATAATCGAGACACTTCTCAGATGGTCCCATCGAATTAAACATATCTGATCGAAGCGAGACATTGGTGCACATTGGATAGAAAGATTACCTAATGCGGCAATAAATTCCGAGTTTGAACAAAGATTATGATAAAACTTTTTAACCACTTCACAAATAGAACTCTGGGATAAATAGTTGAAGTTTCCTCGAGTTTTCTTTGTTTTCGTTAGGGAATCACCGTCGTGACAAAGACGAATGACTCCAGATAAAGTGCGTGAGATTATAAGAATCCAAATGTAAATATTTTTCTTGGTTCAGTAGAGTACGGAAAACTCGTTACAATATCCGTTGAGTCTACATTTTCTTACTGCTTGGCATGTTCGCTAGGCGAATTTATCAAATTTCGATATGATAATCAAGAAGTTTGCCATATTTTATTAGGTTTTCGATGGAGATTGATCGACTCTATATCTATATTATATTAGATAGTTTTGTGTGTGTTGAATAAACTGCCAAAAGTTCATCGAAATCTTACCTAGCCTGGGCTTACTATTGGATGGATTGAAGTTGGTAATATGAGGAAGTTATCTAATTGTCTATTTGACCCTTTAACATCATCTAACTGATTCCAACAGCTCGTGAAACAATATAGTCCAGTGTACAGGGTGAACCAAATTAGATGTCTTTATAGACATAGCTCTTTTTTTGAGACAAATTTGGGCATGTCTATGAATTTCGACTCGTGTCATTTGATTAGGTGCTGTTGCCAAATACCTGATTTTTCAGGATTTCAACAAAGCCCCGTAATATTTTTAATGTTCCAGCTATCGCCTTATAAGTAACATTAAATGGGCCCTTTTTTACGTACAATCCTTTATCATAATTGGTAATTTTTCTAAAATAGAAATACACAAATTGAGAAGGCAGGAGAGAGGCTTTTGGTAGTCTTGTATGGTACAGACTTGGTCCAAGCCTTCACCTCTCTGAGATATATACTAAATTTGTCTTTTGTAGTACCAAACCTAATTTGGAAAAACTACTATCAATGCAGAATACCCAAATTCCATGCTTTCCGAAGTTGTCACCAGTTAATGACGTGGGTGAGAGAAAAACAACTACTCAAATGTTTTCCTTCAAGATGGCGGAGGAAGCACAGTGGATGTGGTGACGAAAACTTGGATTTTTCATGACTCTATCGACCATAACAAAAATATAAAAAAACATAACAAAAATCTAGAACTACTAGACCTTTTCATTGGACTAATAGATTTATTGAGGCAAACTTTTGCCGATCAATCATTTCCCCAATTGAACACCAATTGGCCCCCATGATCATGGGACTATACGCCCATAGATTATTTTCTTTTAGAATATGTAGAGTATAATCGACCTTGGACCATTTGGAGACTAACATGGTGCGTGTTATTGGCGAAATCAGACGATCAATGCTTCAAAATGTGGTTGAAAATTGGCTCTCCAATAAATGTTATAAGATTGTCTATCTTCAAAATTATTTAATGCATTTCAAACGCTTTTTCTATTCCAGAAATTTTAAATTAATTACTATGTAATAGGGTCATTTCTCCCATTCCTTCAAGGATTTACATGGGACGCCTCTGGTCGATCAACGAACCGTTAAATTCTTATTACGTTCCATTTGCTGCGTATTCGAATATAACATAATATAGCAGAGTTCACTTAATACAAAGTGGTTTGATGTTCAATTAGTGCTCGAACCCTGTCAACAATATGTTAGTTTAATTACATATAATCGAATCATATTGGAAATCGTTTTTGTGTGTTGTGTACCATCGATTCGACATCAAAACATGCTAATCTAGCATGCTTATGAACGCTTAAGTTTGAAGAAACATAGATTTTTGTATTCCAAGTACACTGAACTTATTATCGTTAACTTATTATGTTAAACCGTTTTTCGTTTTTTTTTTGGTATGTTCTATGTTTGAAGTGATGTTAAAGATGGTAACGTTTGAGGAATACAAACCCTACTACGTAAATTCACCAGTAGGATTCATAGGAAAGTCCATGCAATTGGAAGATGTGCACAACTAATCTTCACAAAAGATACAAAAAGGAGGATATAGGCTCTATATCTATAAATCTATGGTTTCGGCGTTTACGTAGTGTAAATTCATAATACTTCGGAGTTGGAGTTGGAGAATAAAACTCAAATTTTACACAAAACTTCTAACATTTAATTTTAAAATGCCGACCAATTGTTTCACCACACTGTGGCCAAAGCAAGGAGTTAACAAGTTGATAGCTCCTTATTATCAGTAAACATTCAAGGAAATCTCCTATTCCAACATTCCACTGCTGGCTCACGCAATATTACAGGTTTCCCTTTCGTGTAGTCAAAGTATTTAAAAAAAAACAAACAAGATTCTTAATAGGACCCTGTAAAATCAATGATCATATGATAATTTAAGAAAACTTGGTCTATTGAACAATAAAAGTGAATGCGTGGAGTGATGATAGTGCTTCCTGTAGAACTGAAGAAGTTTATGACTCTACTTTTTTATTGAATACTTATCGAGTGTAAAGTGACAATTATATATCCCTCTCAAAAATGCAAACGACCCATTAACTATGAAAATGCAATATTGCACGAGAGGGCGAAACCTAAATCCTCTGGCTACCCTTAAAATTCTAATTCTACGCTAGACGTGCCTCGTTTGCATTTTATGCCCTCATAAAAGTTATTAGACGGGGTCTTAGACTTTCGTCACGATTTATAACTGCAATTGTCAATTGTGTTTATTTATAGGACAGAGACAATAGCTAATTTGCATATTGAAAGAACATGTAAATGAACTTAAAATGCAAGTGCACCTTGAAAACTAACACCTCTGTTGAATTTTTAATGAACTATAATACCTAGCGGGCGATTATAAACGCAGGTAGTTCGGATACTTACGAATTTAATGTTCATCGACTCTAGGTTAGGAATTATTATGCAGTCTAATTGTTTAAAAAATAAATTATGATAATTGCAGACAAAATAGTCAGACTCCTTAAAAGACACCCCGAATTGCGTGCATAAATTTTAACTGGTTCTACAGAATCGAAGAATATTTTTACATTTTACTGAACTAGTTAATTCAAATCGGCTGAGTTTTAAGAATATATTCCCAATAAATCTCATCACCACAGGTTGGAATGTCGTTTGCATAACCTACTCAATGAATTAACGGTTATCCCAAATTGCAAATTAATTAACATAAAGATTGTGTAAACAAAACACACGAACTTGTCCCATTAAATTTTGTTTGTTTTAAAGCGGAACACTGCAAAAAAACCAGTTCTTTTGAACTGGTTTTTTGTCGCATAACGTCAAGATTAAAAACGAAGGAAATTACTGGGTCATAAAAATCATCGATTCACCATTGCAATTAAAATTCGTGAAATCCATTTATAAGAACGAACCAGAGCAGAGCCACTAATTATAATGCAGATATATATGCTAGTCTGCCCTGTGGGTCAGATTTTAAAACGAGCTGGGGACAAAACAGATTAGTGGTTTTGATGAATTTACAGCTCTGTATCTGATTAATTGCCACGGATTTTGTCGGTTTTCCTTTAATCCGAACAATAATACTACATTTATTAAGAGATTCCGCTTCCGGATCCTGATTATCAACAGCATTTCAACCCTTCCAAGAGTTGAATACGAACGACATCATCTGATGATATGTGATTTGAAAAAAATACTCTTGAATCCCAAAATATACTCTGAATGATGAAAATGATAATACACTTTCGTCTTATTTCCCGTAATTACCTGCAACTATATCAAGAGATATACAGGTTGTCTCATGGTAAAGTGACATACGTTAACTGTGGGTAGGACTTCGACTACACTAGAGGAAAATCTACAATGTTCGAAGAGCCAGCAGTTAGATGTTGGGAGCGAAGAGAAAGGCATTCAAATTTTTCGCTGCACTGGGTAGCATGCAAATAATATCAAAACTCGTGAGGGATAACACGCTAAATAATCTTAGTGGAGACGAAGTTAGACTCATCCTATTCTGGGTCTCCAGCTACTCTGGGAATATGTGGAATAAAATAGCCGATCAGCTTGCCAGACTAGATGCTAAATAACCCCTGATAAGCTTTGAACCAGCGGTGGGTATCTCAAAAATTAACAACAAAGAGAAGATCCACCGCTGAATCAGATTACAATGCTCGAAAGGCAGTCTGAAGAACTGATTGGACCGCACATTATAGAAGCAAAATCTCAGCAAGTGAGGAAGATGACCCAAACCCGAAGTCAAATTGCTGACACAAACACTAACGAGACATGAACCGTTTAGCTACCATCTCTACAAAATTAATCTGAGCGATTCTCGTTTGTGTATCTGGTGCAAACGAAAGAACAAAACGGCAATGCATATTCTGTGCATTCCCTCAAGTCACAGACCATTTCCCGTAGAGCTATGCGACACTGAGGAGGCCCAGAAACTAGATACTAGGAAGGTGCTGAGCAGGTTCAGGGCATTAACCACCTATGACATGGTGTTGAATAGGTGATGGCTGCTCGTCCACCTTGGGAGATTTGTAAACACTCTAGAGTAGGAACCGCAAAACGTCATATTATAAGTGCAAAGGATCTCGGCCTAGGCAGAAGGTAACCTCTCTGGTTCCCCTTTCAATTCTGTACCAAGGGAGGAGATACATGCATAGACTAATCTGGTGTCTCAATCCATCAATCAATCAATCAAAACGGAGGCTTACAAGTTCGAAGCACTTAGACCACTTGATTGGGTCCATTGTGCGCCCCTGATTATGAGGCTTTGTAGATTTTGAGGAGCTGTTGGAATGTAAAGTAGCTCTTGGCACAGAATAGAAAACCAAGTTTTGTGAAGCGGTTTTCGCAATGAATCTCACATGATCATCCCATGAGAGGGCTCTGTTGGTGGTGATCCCGAACATGGATATGGAAGACTTCATAGGAATAGTTGTATCTGTCATCATTGTATTCGGGATTATGGGATTCGCCTTCCTCGAGAAGACGCAAGCTGAGTTTTGGTTGCATTAAACTCTACCAGATTATCATCAGATCCCTATTTCAAAATCGTTGCTTGATCTCCATAAATTGCGTCCAATAACCCGTACTTGTCTTTGGCCCTTTACAACTAAGATACAGAGTGTTTTATCAAGCCTGTTATCGTGCCTATTTCTTTCTGTACTCATCATTTGTAACAAATAAACCGATGTATTAGTAGAGTATGTGAAACATTTTGATCGAAAATTTTTTATGATTTAACGCGACCCCACGGAAAATGTTTGTTTTGGTATATGAAACAGAAGTCCAAAATTTCTACCTCCTAAATTGACCGCAACGCCTTTTTTCCGCCATTTTGGGGTATTTTGGACATTTTTAGGGGAAGTTCGTAAAAAAAAATTGCTATCTCCAGTTGTATTAAGAATTAAGGAACCAAACTGGAATCCTTTTATTGTCAATGTTTAAGGAACACCCAGTTCAATTTTCAAGTTAATCCGACCTCCCCCTTCCTCGCAATAGATGTATATATTATACATATATGCATGGGAACTTGCGTGACGGCTAACTCGGGCCGTTTTCAACCAATTTAGCTGAAATTTAGACTGAAGGTAGGTTTTATGCTCTCAAAACTGCTCTCCAAATTTCAAGTTTAAACATTAGATAGTTTCAATTTTTTAATTTTTTGACATTTTTTTCTAAATTGTACATATTTATTCAGTATTATTGCTGTCTTCTCTTCCGACCACTTGAACTCGCCACACTGTATACACTGGAAGTACTGCTGGAAATACTACTTGCCTCAGAATCTGTCACCTAAAATAGTATCATATTGCTTATGTTGTATAAAAACTATGATTACCACGTAAAAATATATGCAAATACCTACATTTTGACGCCAAGCAGATGTCAATCGGATGAAAAGGACATGAGATATCTCAATTTGAAAATTAGCTAAAAAATTGACTTAAACTCAAATTTCTCGGAAACTGTAACATATTTTAACTTGAAATTTTGAGGGCAGTTTTGAAGGCATAAAACCTACTCTCAGTGAAAATTTCAGCTAAATCGGTTGAAAACTGCCCGAGTTAGCCGTCACGCAATTTCCCATGCATTTATGTATATATATATATACATCTATTGCGAGGAAGGGGGAGGTCAGATTAACTTGAAATTTGAACTGGGAGTTCCTTAAGCATTGACAATAAAAGGGTTCCAGTTTGGTTTCTTAATTCCCAATACAACTGGAGATAGCAATTTTTTTTTGTCGAACTTCCCCTAAAAATGTCCAAAATATCCCAAAATGGCAAAAAAAAGGGGTTGCGGTCAATTTAGGAGGTAGAAATTTTAGACTTTTGTTTCATACACCAAAACAAACATTTTCCGTGGGGTCGCGTTAAATCATAAAAAATTTACCGATATCACTTATTTTTTGGTTTCACATACTCTACCATATTGAGAAAAGGAATCATCTTAATAATGCCATGTTGAATAATCTAAGTTAGCCTTAATATCTTAATATATGTCCCTTAATATTATGGAACAACATCTTCAAACTTGTTTTACTTACCCAGAATATTTCTCACTCAGTTCTATTAAAGAACCTATTCGATATTCTATCGGATCACATATTAAAATGTAGTCAATAAAACATGAATGGGTGTTCACAGTAATTATGAATCCCTTTTATGACTTCTTACTAGAAATTACTCACACTGTGAAATACAAATATCTATGCTTCAAGGCCAAAACAATAGCTAAAGCTATTTAAGAGAACTATTGAGATCTTTGATGTTTTTTAGGCTCACATAGGTACGAATATGTTTGAAAACCTCATTTATCCTTCTTTTTTGTTCCAGGCGGATGCTATTTTCCAGAACGATGGGAAGGCACTTGGTTTCAATCAGGCATCCGACAACCAGTGATAATCGAAGGTCCCAGGTTGAGTAGTAAAGGTCGATGTCTTGGATCAGAAGGTGATAAGTTTCTGGTGGTAGATGAGTAAGTATTTCTTTTATATTGAACAAATAAGAATGCAGACTATCCTATCGCATTCATATAGCCCTTTTTCGTATCAAGTAACCCCATTGTCTTGACTCTTGATCATGAGTAAGTAAGTGTAATTAACCATAGACAATATTACATGGTATCAGGCAATTTATAAAGAGAAGAAATATAAAAATATGAAACTAAACTAATAGGTTTATTCATTTACGATAATCACACTATTAACTTACAAATCTCAGTAAATTATTACATTTAACACGAAGGTGACTAAAGGTCACATTGTTTATTTAATAAAACATTTTTGTTTGAAAACTATCAGCAACGTCCTAGATATAGCTACTAAAGTAGCCTTTATGACGGACTTACTTGGAACTATATTTATTTGCTTCAATTTAAGTTCTCAAACACTAATTAATTTCGGAAATTTTCTGCTTTCTCTAACCCTTCAATGTTTCTCATTTAATGTATAAGAATCAAAAATAAAATATGAGATCACCCTCACATTTGCAACATTTCAATGTCTCTCCTCTTTTTGTTTTCATCAAAAACTTCCTGGTCGCCTTTTTCCAATTCCAAATCATCCAAATCTCTTTCATCTGCATATTCACTCCCCCATTCTGATTTTGACAATTCAGCTCCATTGTCGTAAAACTATCTAGCTTCATAGGTGTTTCTGCATAAAAAAAGCATAGGGAAATATCTCAGTTTGACAATGGAGGGATCACAGACTTGAGCTCGTCCAGTCCGCCTACCTGGAATCTCTAGTGGGGGAATAACAGACGAGATTTCTGCTGAACGCCGACCATGAAAATATAGAAAAGGGAGAGACCTCCCACCTTTCTACGATGTCCTGTACGGGTCAATGAATTCGTAAGTGAAACATCATCAATCGAACGGATATCTCTTCTGGATAGAATCCAAGAGCTTCAGCGTATGTGAACAGTACTCCAGGACAGGTCGGAATCTGTGGCTTGTAGATTATGAGGAACTGCTGGGATGTTGGCACGGAATAGAAAACGAAGTTTTGTTTTCGCAATGGACCTCACATGATGATCCCATGTTGGTGGTGATCCCGAACATTCGAACATATAATTGAGTCACCTACATATCCAAAAATAATAATGTAATACTTCAGGGAAATGCTGTATTTTTTTATTGCCTGATTTAAATAACAACAAGGTGCTGGAACAGTAATTTCAATGAAAAGTTATTCATCCAATAAAAATAGTAGCGTGCATGTCAATGGCAATATAATACTAGGGTCTGAATTCTATTGGGAAGCCTTCGAGACCAATATTATGACATTATTAAAAAATATGTTCTTTTGCAGCAAGAGGGCGTGTTATCGATGTGTGGTGATTCATGAAAAACACGCAAACGTTCTTCAGTACAAAGAAAGTGAGTATGATTTCAACACCAAATAATGGTTATCAAATAATATCTAACGCACTAATAATAAGTAGATTTACATTATTCCTTATTTATTTCTTTCTATTTAAACTTTTACCTTTCCGGGAGAGTACAATGTAGAATAAATTCGTTCCAGAAACTGATTACCTTTCCGGGAGATTACAATGTAGAATAAATTCGTTCCAGAAACTGAATCACTATTTGGCACCAAACAGCGGTTCAATGTATCAGAGATTATCCTTAAGGAAGATGTATTTGGAGATTTAATACCCTTGCATGGCAAATTGTCACCCCTAATTTATCGAAACCCACAAATAAATCTACAGTTGGGGTATTTAATGTGTTTAAATCTCCAATATTCTACACACCGCAATGATATGGGATCATTACAGTTTTCTTTTTTTTTGGATTGTTTTGGTGCTTGCAGCAAATTAACAATTTACAATATTATTACTTAAAAAATACTATTTTTGTATTATCAAATTTTGGAATAAAAAGATTTTTACAACTATTTTAACAAATTGTGGTACATTTTTCTTTATCACAGCCATACTTTATATATACCTGAAGATGAGGTGTAATAATTGACTTCGAAACCTGGTGGTACGAATCCGCAAAAAAAAATGGATTATGAGAATCAAACATTACAATATTAATATTAATTATGAATTTTGAAACCAAAAGTGTTTAATTTTACAATATGGATAAAATTTCATATCACACAGTAAAGGGTGGAATGTTAGAATTTTTTTTGTTGAGTACTTAGTTTCTAAAGTAAAAATGCTATTAACTTCGAAACTCGAAGTTGGTTGAATAACCGGAACCGAAATGATATGATATTATCTTCTCTCACATCATTTGTTCACAGTCTAGTCTGTAATAGTTGGAGCCAGATCTTTCTTTGTTCGACTATCATATTCTATTTTCTCAATTATAACATTAAGCGTAGTGAAAGCTAGATATGAATTGAATGCTTTCCCATTCAATCTGAATTTATCCACTTGTTCCGAACGAAAACGTATTTTCGTACTTTCAGGTATGTTAAAAAGAGGTGAACAACTTTAAATTCACATTGTGTCTTTTATTTCAGCTACTAAAACAACAAATTAAATGTTTTCGCGTGTTTTTTGACGACGTTTCGATTAAATTTCACAAGCAACCGTACAGAAATAACGTTTTATTAGCAACATGAAGACGATAAATTGTCTTATACTCCAGAAAAATTACGTGCCACTTAATTTTATGTTGTCAGAGCCACTGTAAATATCCGTTTTATTAAGTCTATTTCGGGTGTAATGTATATAGAGGAGTGAGAGTGTTTTTACACCATTATTTATGATCCAGTCTCAGAAATAGAATAAAACGATACAGACAAACTAACACACACACAGAAGTCTCACGTTTCGCGATTTATCATTCTTAATGATAAGTTTTGAGAGATCTTCATAGCTCGAAATATTAATATGTTGTTTGGATAAGAGATGACTGCTTTAAAGTTGAAGATTTTGCGTCATAAATCAACAGTAAATTATACAGATATCTCGGTTTGATATTAAAACTTCGAGCTATAAAAGTAATGATGGCATACTGCTGCTATGTGTAAGGGTACATTATGGTTTATTTGAATGTCATCATATAATATGGATCAATAAAATCACTCGTGTCCCGCTCGCTTCAAGCTTAAGCCAAGATTACAGTTGGAGAACGGTCACCTATTTTATTCTCTCATATTTAATATAGTGAGCTGCGTAAGGGTTTCAGGTCCAGGCCTCTTCCAGTCACACAGAAGGGATAAAGGATTGGGAAATAGGAGATATTCACAGATCATAGACTTTTTAGTACATAAACTGCGCCTCCCCTATTCTTCCGTAAACCGAATAGTGTGCCAACATCTGAGGTGATTCGCTTGGGTTAGCCAGGGATGTACAGCACTCTGAACCCACCCGATATGTGTCGAGCGTATTTAGAATATTTAAATTTTCATATAAAATGTGTATTATTAGTACATGCCGTTAATTTCTGCGTGAATTTCGTTTCCGCCCATAATTGTTTCTCTGTAATAACAGCAAACAAGTTATGAGCGATTGAAACAGTTTCGGTTAAAATTTGGATTTATCTGAAGAAATAATATTACGGACCGCATGATATTCGTCACAATTTGATTACGGGGACAGGTCAAGGTCTCAGGTAAATTTTAGGGGTGCATGAAACTCGTCACACAGAGCTTTCTTTGGTAAGAACAGAAAGGCTGGGCGGATGTTGATCATTACGGCTAATTGAATATTATGAAATTACAATTATTGGTAATAGTGTAGCTACACCTAGTAAAAACTCAGCCACAATTCGGGGACAAGATTTTTTGCAAAAATTGTTATTAGATTTGGAACAACAGAAGATAACCCTCCATTTTGTTAAAGTTGTTTCGAATATATATGGACACAATCCATAAAATATGTAGTATAATTATGTATAAATTATCAATGTTTTTTTCCGAGTGTTGTTTAAAATTTATGTATTATAAGTACGTTATATTCTTGATCATATGCTACACATTTTTTATTTCACTAATTTAGTGAATGAATAAAGTAAAGCCGACCTCATAATTCAATTTCTCAATCATATTAATTCTTTTTTTCTACGGATGCTATACATGTGCCACTTCTCTCATCGCTTTCATACGTTCAAAACGAAAGATTTCTCACGCAGTGAGAAATATCCGCCAATACAGTGAGATATAATTTCTCACATTGAGAAATAATTTCTCACTGTTATCACGATAACCCAAGTCAGTCATGAATTGTTACATGTCAGATTGATATGACACGTTCTCCACGTTGACAACGCTACGCCGACGATTCGGGTGCAATATCCAAGTAGCCCATTGTTGGCGTTTCTATAACAACAAAACCGAAGCACTTCATAATTATTGCTGTCAACTTACCCAACGAAAATAGTTTTATTGTTATTTGTTATAATATAAACAGTTCAGATTCATTAAATATTGAATATAATGGAATACGAAGATTTAGAGTCGGAAAATACACCTCCAGAAATTATTCAGAAAGCAATAGATGTTTGCAATAATTTGCTTTCAAGTACATCAAGAGAAAAATATGAAATCGCTTACAGAAACTTTATGGACTGGAAAATGAAAGCCAAGATAAATTCTTGTTCCGAGAATACCTTGTTAGTTTATTTTGAAGAGTTGTCAAGAAGATTGAAATCATCAACATTATGGTCTCAGTACTCGATGCTAAGGAGTACCTTAATGATTAAAAACTGTGTTGATATATCAAAATACGTAAAACTACGTGCATTTTTAAAACGCAAATCTGAAAAATATGTTCCAAAACAGTCAAAAACATTAACTTCTGAAAAAATTCAACAGTTTTTAAAAGATGCACCTGATGAAAAGTATTTGCTGATAAAGGTATGAATTGAAAATTTTTAAATTGTTATCGGAAAATGAATGTTTGGTTTTGATTTCAGGCTGCTTTAGCTATTGGCCTCACAGGGGCATGCCGTTGTGATGAACTTCGAAAATTAAAAATTGATGACATGGAAGATCTTAATTCGGCCCTTTTAATAAAATTACCCGATACTAAAACCAAGGTTCCTAGAAATTTCACAGTCACAGGAGAATTCTACCAAATTTACAAAAAATATGTGAAGCTTCGACCATGCACAAATGAAACACGTTTTTTTTTAAATTACGAAAATAGCAAATGTACGAAACAGCCTGTAGGGATAAAAAAATTTGGCACCATGGCGAAAGAAATAGCGAAATTTTTGCAATTACCGAACCCTGAATTATATACTGACCAGTTTTCGAAGGTCATCTGCGACTATTTCAGTTAATGCAGGGGCAGATCTTTTAACTTTAAAACGCCATGGGGGTTGGAAATCCAGCAATGTTGCTGAATCTTATATCGATAACTCCATAGCTAACAAAATGAAAATTTAAAAAAGTATAGTAGAATCCATTCAGCCTCCAGTGCCATTAGAACCTGAACACAAAAAAAAGTACAATGTACAATTCGTGAGAAAACGACATATTTCTCACTTGTTGTACAATATACTATTGTAAACGTAAAAATATTACTTGGACGCCTATGGTGGAAAAATTGTTGCATCAACAAGGTTTTCATTGTATTTTAGAATTATAAAATCAATAATTATCTTTGTGACGAATTTCGCAGTCCCAAAATCGGACGATAGAATGCCATGTGACGAATATCGTTCACGATTTTGAGCTTACCTGCGTACTGTGACAAATTTCGAATCCCCCAATATTACTTCCGAGATATCTTATAATATGTTTGGCCATTGCCGTAAAAAGTCTCCTTCATCCGGTAGAAGACACCTCCCTGTATAGTTTCTAGTGATAGTGATTTGATGGAACACCCGGTATCTCTTTCTCACTTTTATGCCTTGGAAATAAACTAGGGTTGATCACAGTAAAAACTTAAGATACACAAAAATGTGTAGTTTGAGATATAAATTGTATAATTCCTTTTTTTATCTTTTAGCATTCTGTTATGGAAGAGATTCGCTACCCACCCTTTGTAGCTATATAACGGGGGACGCTCTACTTTATTCCATGTTTAGAGAAAATGCTGCTCCGGTCGCCTGTCCGTTTCGGGGTCCTTTCACGTTTACTTACAACAGAGGTCACGGTGAATGTCGATCTCCCGTATCGAGTATCGATTCGTGTACAGAAGACAGCAGATTACTTTTGAGTTATCAGGCGTGTCCTGATGTATCAGGATCGGAGAGTACAGGTAAATGTCAATCATATTGTCACAGATAGCCCATCTTTGACATTGTCAGTTTCTAGCAATGCCGCGATGTCAGTTTCGCACAATGAATCTACAGAACCTTCCCTCTATGTGTTCATACCATTCGTATAAGCAACGGTTTCTTACGTTCAGCTGTCCAAAGAGAATCATTATTATCATTATTCATACTTGCAGGTGATCATGAATAGTAGAGTTAGAAACTACTATTAGGCTCCAAACCATTCACTAAAATTATTAAACTTCTTGGCTTGAGAATACCTGGTTATGGTCCTTTTTTTTTATACTTCGACTAAATGAGAAAACCCTATACTGTTCGTCGAACATAGGTGTCTCGATATTGAGAATGAAAAGGGGTGACTAGTTTGAGCTGATCCACCTACCTGTAATCTCTCGTGGTGAAGCAACAGACAAAATTTCTGATGATCACCGACCATGAAAATATTTGTAGAAAAACGAAAGATCGCCATCATCACAGCTCTCTTCTGGGAAGAATCAAAGAGCTTCAGCAATGTTTGGGAGCCAAACACTAAGCACGTGAACATTACTCTAGTAATGAACTCTACTAGATTATTAGATCCCCATTTCCAAATCATTGCCAGATCTCCGTTAATTGCGTCAACCAGTATCTGTTTCCATCCTCTGTCAACTCCGTCAACCATCACATGAAGTGATCTATCTGAGAAAAAACTTCAATAGAAAGCGACCTAGTTGAGGCGGCAAACCATATGACGGGAGTTTCCCAAGAAGTATTTGGTGCAAAACTTGGTCAAATGCTTTGGAGATATCCAATGCTACAGTTAAAGATTCCCCATATTTTCAATAGATCTCTACTCACAAAAGCCATATTGCCGGTCATTCACGATTTTGGAGCTCTCTAGGTATTGGATGAGCTCGATTATCTTTGCTTTCTCCATCACTTCAGAGATCACAGATAATAATGCAATGGGTCTATAATTATTAGGAAGGGTAAACTTTCGTTATTTCAATTGGAGCTTTCAGCTGGAAGGACAGTCACCAAGTTTGTTAATTTAGGCTTTCACATTCATTGAGAACAAGAGGTTGAATTCCGTCTGACTCCATAGCCTTTTTGGTATTGAGATCAAGGAGAATGCGCTTATTGTGCACTGACAAAATACAATTTCAGGCATATGTCCTTCCCATGGGAATCCGAGGTGGAACTTCCTGCAAACATACCAGCAAAAAGGTTGGCTTTTTCTGGTGGTGTAGTAGCCCGTTTCCCAATGGTGCACGGACCATTCCTTCCTAGGGATCTGAATTGTTAGTGAAGACTAAGTCAAGCGTACTGGCATAATGATAGTTGTTATCAGGGATCCGTGTTGGTTCATTAATTAACTGCTCGAAGCCATAGGTAATGAAGAAGGCCTCAGCCTGTTGCCCTGCGTCATCCATCTGTGTTCGAGCCAAGCGGAGCTGTGAACGTTGAAAGAGGATTGTCCATACTCTCTACAAAGCGGGCTATCAACCAGCCCTATATTGCAAGGCTTTATCAAAGGTCGCGATCCTGTTGCGTTCTCTGCAATTGATTTCAAATGCTCCGGGTTAAGTTTAATAAGCTACATGATCTTCTGTATGTTCTGTTGAACATGAGGAGTAAGCACAATTCCGTCACCACTAGCGATGTTGTATTTTTACAACTTATCCATAATGTTTCTACTTTTGGTTCAGTAGTCCTCATTCCCTATCATGAGAACACAATTCAGAAAAGTTTTGATACCCTGTTTCATATTCTGACTGGTTTTTCTTCTGTTAGTATGAACAAGAACCTCTCCAAATAAATTCTTTCATCTATTCGGGTGTATACATTTGGTTCCGCCAATCGAGATGAAATTTGCTTCAATAACTTCACTTTCTGGTTGCTGAATCTCGAAATCACGTGAATATGATTAGGGATGTTTGAAAACAAAACCTCTACAGTTTACTAATATTCATACCAGTTTCAGTGATCCAGTTTTCAGACCTTAGTGCCCAACAATATTATAATGACCCTTCATCAGAATTCCTTGTCACACTTATCAATTCAACTACTGAACGGAATGACGTTAATGAGGTTTGGACAATTTGCAGACATCTAATTCCCCTTCAGCCTCTTTGCTATTTGTGATTCTAACTGTACTTGTATTTGTATTAATTTGATAAACAACTTCGACTTTCAAGGTTTTTTATGTAAAACATTTGGTTGATTTCTACGTGTATCTCATTGTGTGATAAATGGCGATATTCCCGACTAGATATTGTACTTTGGTTGGAGTGTAGCCTCTGCCATCATAAAGGCGTCCATTTAAGCATACTATTGACTGAATTTGCCATTATTTGATAACAACGTTAGGTGAAAATTTGCAATTTCAGTGGAAGAGCTTCAGTGTCTGGCCGTTTGGAAAGAAGGCAGTTCCAGATATTTGGTAGGCAAAGTGCATCACAGTCATGCGACTTCAAACGAGGACAGGTTTAGATGCTTTGTTTACGAGAAAGCGTCAACATCCTCGGAATCTACAGACGCCGTCGATTATCGTGTGGCTCAAAGTGGTGACGCTACCTGTAATGGACTTTTTAGCGCGACCGAAGGAAGTCGCACTATGACCCTCAGAAGAGGTAAGTCTGAATACGAATAACGGATATTAGAGCTGCGAAGGAGAGCATCTGGAACGGGATGTATAATTTCAAAGTTTAAACATTGCGGTCAAAGTTTTAGCAACTTCTAGAGCAACAGTAACAACACAACTTGGATTAACATTTATAATATAGGGTCCTTACTTCGAGCAATTTGAGACGAGTTTCATACCAGACTTAACAAGTATTATACTTATTATTACGTAACTAACGAAAATACCAGTATGTAAATTATTTCTTAAAGGAATGATGAATATTTTTGCAAATTACTAGTTTAGTTTTAAGATAGTATTTAATTTTATAGTGTTGTTACTTAATATGGAATAGACCTCAATATAGCGAAGTGTTATAAAGTTACTTTTTCTAGGTTAACCGAAATCGTTAGATTTCCATACAAAATTAATAACAGGCTAATCAAGGATGGCCGAGTATTCGAGATTTGGGAGTTGAGTTGACTCATTTAATGGCCATTTCAGCAATATTGTATCAAAAGCTATCAGACTTATGGGCTTTATATGTAGGCTACAACTGGTGTGTTTTTATCACGAATATTAAACTGTGGCAATGAAATATTGGAGTACCCGATCAGTTGTTTGGCCACCCAATATGCTGTTAATATTGTAGTCAACGAACGGGCTCAAAATATATTTCTGAGTGACTAGGCTCATGACGAGTACCTACTCTTATGACTGGATGAATGTTTCCTTGAATATCCTCCAAACATTGTAGAACAGGATACCTCAGATCATTGCTTCCTTTACAAACTCTTGAGAGGGCCAGATCGTTTGGATCTTATTTTGTTGAGAGCAGGAGAAAGGAGAACGAGAGGCTCTGAGCTGTTTTGTCTACCTTTCCATAATATTAATTATCGTATGAATGAGTATATCTCAAGGATGCTCAGGTTTGCTAACTCTAGAAGTCAAAATATTGACTTTTTGATTACCCTTCTGGTGCTAAAAAAAAGTCCATGAAAGTACCTCCCACTCAAACGTACTATGCAACTGCAGAACAAAATTGGTATGTTTCTGGGAAAAATGATATCGATGACGTCACGGCGACCTTTTTCCACAGTCTAAGAAAATTTTGCCGTTAACCCAGACATTACTGATTTAATTTTTGGAAAGAAAAAATGAAATTATATATAGAAATGATTGATTATAGTTTATACTAATTAATCACATTTACTCATGCTTATTTTGAGAAAAACTCAGTTTGGTACTTTTGGTAATTAAAGCAATCCTTGGGGTTCAGCAAGATGTCCCATTTGTCGCACCTAAACTGTATTTTTTTGTGGCAATTACCACATTCTGTTTGCTTCTCTTGGTATATAATTAGATGATCAATACCATCATATCGAAAATAGGCATAGGCATTATTTGTTAATCTGGGGCGACCCATTTTATTTTAAAGTGGTCTCTTATAAGTTTTCAGGAAATTAGTTGCAATTCCTCTTCGGAAAGTAAATTGATCCATTTTTACTCCTTGAAGTCGATGAATCTGGCAGGCATTCTGTACGGCCATCAATGGAATAAGAAAAGAGGGGGAAGTACCATTTTTTGCTTTGTATTGAGCCTATAAAGCCCAATGTTCTGATCGGACCAAAACTTTCGAATTTGCCTCTATCATCCTTTTTTAGAATCTTCGACGAACGGATAGGGCACAAACCAAGTCTATTTTCCCTTACAGTACCTGTAGCTTCTACGTTCCTCTGAGTAAGGTACATCCAATAATGGAAGGGTCCTGAAAAAGTTGAAAGTAGAAATGAAAATACAGGTTCGGTTTTGATTTATGTAGAGCATCAGCTTACCGTAAAACTACACCAGGTCTTTATAAGAATTGGCATGTTGCTGAAATGACCCCTGATGCGGTTCAAACTATGCCACGTAACCTAGTCTAATTGATTCTACCCAAAATTTGTAGCCCAGCGAATAGGTTTTCCGCGTATAAACTGCTTAGTGGGGTGATGTCCATAATACGGGATCATAGCTTCATCGATGCAGTAATTTTCTTCATAAGGAGAAAAGAGCGTAAATCGCTGACTCAAAGCATTGAAGAGAGGCCTCATTTAGGCAGACTTATCGCTTTTATCCAGAGCATTATTATGAACTAATATTTTTCATTATACAGGGTGTCCCAATATTGCTGGGACACAGAGCTACCACGTATTCTAGAGGTCAAAATAAGTCGATTGAGCCCAATTTACCTGTATACCAAAATGTACCGTTTGTCCGTGAGAAGAGTTCAAAGTTTACTAAAAAAAATACATTTTTGTATGTTGTTCCGAAGTGCTTTATACAAATTTAATGAAATTTGGTAAATGTGTATTCTAGATGATTAGCTTACTTTTAGTAATCAAAAAAACCCAAAGAAAATTGTAGAGGGGTTGGAACCACCCTCACCCCTTGGCATTTTTTCCCCCATTTTTGTAGGGGTGGGAATACGGTTTTAAGACTTTTTTATCTGGAAGGCCTACTCATTATCTTCATTTTCTTACTCTTGTAAAAACTCCGTATTTTGCGTAGTTTTCAAGAAAAAAAATGTTTTCGCAAACACTGATAACCGATTTTCGGGTATAGGTTTAATAAAATTGTAATACAAAATTTAGTTGGCCGCGGACACAAAGACAAAACCAAATGTTATGATTTTGACAGGAAACATAGTTTATTGTTAACAGTAAATGTGTCAGTTATTTGTTCTCTTTTGCTTGTTTTTTTATTATTTCTTATTGTCATCACTGTTTTTGTTTAATTGTTATTGCTGTTGTTGCTGTTCCTTTGACGTCCCACAATTATGAATTTTCCTTTTAATGAACAGACCGACATGTTATTAGTTCTTGGATATTGTCAAGGTAACTGCCGCGAAAGTGTTCGCGTGTATCAAGAGAGGTATCCAAACCGGAGAATTCCAAACCATAAAACTTTTGCCCGAATCGAAAGACGTCTTCGAGAAACGGGGAGGTTGACCCCAGTAAGAGTTAACGCTGGAAGACCTCGACAAGCTCGAACACCTATTGCGGAAGAAGCTGTTCTTCAAATGATTGATAACAATCCTAATACCAGTACTAGAAGATTGCAACGAGAAGCTGGAATTCCAAAAAGCACTGTAAGTCGAATCATTAGAGATCAATTAATTCGGCCATTTCACATCCAGCCAGTACAAGAATTGTTGCCACCTGACTACGAATTACGTTTAAGTTTTTTACAAACTATTCGGGAGCGCAGAGTAGTCGACAACGGATTCCATACTAAGATCTTGTTTACTGATGAGTCTTGTTTTACACGTCGCGGTATGACAAACCTACACAACGATCATGTTTATGCAGATGAAAATCCACATGCCATTAAAAGTAGACATTATCAACGTGAATTTAAAATTAATGTCTGGGTCGGAATTATTGGCGAATTTATAGTCGGACCGTTACGATTACCTGATCGTCTGAATGGCGCTGGTTACCTCCGTTTCCTTCAACAAAATTTGCCAGAATTATTAGAAGACTTGCCTCTTAACTTGCGTAGAAATACGTTCTTCATGCATGATGGTGCACCACCTCATTTTGCACGTGCAGTAAGAGAATATCTTGGTGAACAATTTGGTGGCAGGTGGATAGGTAGGGGACAAGAAGCACCCATTCAATGGCCTCCGCGGTCTCCAGATTTAAACCCTTGTGACTTCTTCATCTGGGGAGAATTAAAAAGACAAGTGTACGAGGTTCAAATAAATAACATCGAACAACTGTGGAATAGAATTCAAAATGCTGTAAATGCGCTACGAGAAAATGACGATGTTTTAAGAAGAGTGCATTTCAATTTTTTACGTCGAATTGACCTCTGTATTAATGAAGGTGGAGGTCACATTGAACACTTGTTATAAAAATTATTGTTTGTCTTGTGTAAATGTATTGTGTAATTTGTGTCTAATAATTTTATTAAACCTATACCCGAAAATCGGTTATCAGTGTTTGCGAAAACATTTTTTTTCTTGAAAACTACGCAAAATACGGAGTTTTTACAAGAGTAAGAAAATGAAGATAATGAGTAGGTCTTCCAGATAAAAAAGTCTTAAAACCGTATTCCCACCCCTACAAAAATGGGGGAAAAAATGCCAAGGGGTGAGGGTGGTTCCAACCCCTCTACAATTTTCTTTGGGTTTTTTTGATTACTAAAAGTAAGCTAATCATCTAGAATACACATTTATCAAATTTCATTAAATTTGTATAAAGCACTTCGGAACAACATACAAAAATGTATTTTTTTTAGTAAACTTTGAACTCTTCTCACGGACAAACGGTACATTTTGGTATACAGGTAAATTGGGCTCAATCGACTTATTTTTACCTCTAGAATACGTGGTAGCTCTGTGTCCCAGCAATATTGGGACACCCTGTATATGTAAACCGATCTTGAGAAATTGTTGCAGCAATCAAGTTATTATGAGACTCGTCAGCAGTTTCCCAATACATCAAAATACTGAGAGCATTTCTTCTACGGTTATGTCTACAGTACGTTTTTTTTTGCCTTCAGTAATTGTTGGTGTGGTGACACAAATATGTAAGACATGATTATCAAAAACAGTTTGGATATATTCAAAGGCCATTGTTCGGAGGTTCGACTGGGGTCAAGAAAAAAGGAAAATCGTTGAGAGCAGAATTATTCGTCCTTGAAAAAGATTTGGCTGGTGGAATTTCCCTTTGGTCTTCTGTGGTATTTGAGACAAATTGTTATTGCCACAAAGTACTGAGAGAAGAACATCCTCATCAGAATTCGTCTCCGAATAAGAGTTTTCATTAGATTCATTCAAGTCCATAATTATTCATATCTCCCAAGTTCTCTACACCAGAATTCTGGTCAGTATGGTCTTTGTTAGCAGACTCAGGTGGAGAAATAACTATGTCTACATGAGTGTGATCTTCCTCAAGATACGCATTCTTAACTTCGTCCAGAAGCTCATGTTATAGCTCGAATAAAAAATTAAATGTTAATGATAATTATAATCCATAATTCATTTGTTTTTTTCCTAGTTCTTGTCTTACACATTGCTGAAATTCTATTGGTTGTCTAAATTACTAGCGTTCTATTAAATGACGATAACAAAAGTAACCCTATCGGTCACATTCGTTATGTGACATACCATAACCTCAAAACTAGTATTTGTGATGACATTGAACATAGTTTTTAGCCATCTCTTTCCATATTGTCTGTGTTACTTACCTTCACTTACTTATGGTTCCCTTACAAAAACTACACGTATCCCGCAAACTGACAACCGAGCTTTTTCAAAACGTTCCTACAGCTGTACGTCCTAAATTTGTATCGTAAATTTCTTTTCCGTGAAATTTTTTTCCGTCAGATTTTTATAAACTTAGACATTTCCAAATTTGGCGTCCCCCTGAATCCGGCACCCGGGGCACTTCCCCCCCCCCTCTGCCCTCCTCGCTTCGCCACTGGGGAATAAATTTCATCAACCAGACTGATTGCTCCATCTCACCGGCGATGGCTGTACTGTGAATTATAGAGCTCTGTATAGCGTCCTTTTAATACAACGTTAGTAACATCTCGGATAATTGGACCTTGATAGGTCCCATTTAAGAACCCGTTTCCGACTTTACTCTGTCAAAAATAGGAGGGTGGCGCAAAATTTGGATCATCCTGTACATGTTCGCTCGATATATGCCTTTAGAAATGTTTGGTCCTCGATTGAGTATTCTCAATGATCTTTTGTTTGCAAAGTTCGATAAAATGCTTTAAATATGGCAAAGTAGATACCTAGGGCTTTATATAGCCTCGAACTATTTGCACTTATACCAGATGAACGACAATCCAGTGAAAGTAGACATTGTTAAAATGAAAACACTGTGTATAAGAAAGGTCAAATGCTTCCATTATTAGCTCATAACAAACAAGGATTACCTCTATATGGCTGGATTAAACACCAGACAAACACATTTTAATGCCATAAAACTTTGTACAATCAAGCACTAAAATACGTATCACGACCACAAGAGCTTATCTGACGACCTTTCCCGGAAATAATCTTGAATAGCAAATCACCTCCGATATCACCAAATGTTAAATGGAGGAAAAGTTTTATCAGTCAATACTATCAGCAGTTATGTTAATTGTACCGACCCTAGCGGATGAAGGATCGTTGTTTGCAAAGAATAGAAATATTGAAACAATCAAAAAACAATAATAATGTAATATTAAATGATCAAATCGATACATATAATTAATTTTGTAAATAAATTCCCACCATTATCCACCCCATCCCTCAATTTGTACCACATTCTGATCCCTAATATTCAAGGACATACTTTTAGATTTAGATTTAGTTGATAACTCCTTGCTTTGAAAATGCCACAGAGTGGTGAAACAATTTGTCAGCATTTTTTATATCAAATGTTAAAAGTTTTGTGTAAAATTTGAGTTTTATTCTCAAACTTCAGAAGTATTAAAAGTTCAATTTTCACTAGTTTAATAAATAAATCTGATTATAATTTCGATAAAACAGTAGTTTCTTTAAACTAATATTACAAAATACTGTACTTTGTAATATCTGTTTGAAGAAACTACTGTGTTAGCGAAACTATAGTCACTTTTCTATATTAAACTAGTGAAAATCGAACTTTTAATAGTTATTCTATTTAACTTTAGAATAGATTTTATCACGTATTGGCTGATTCTATTCAATCTTTCATAGTTTATTATCCGATTCCCAGTTTATCATTTCAATTTGAATAAATTTACAACAAATAAACCCCGAAACTAGAAATTTAATGTACAGGATTAACAAGCGATCGAAACATTTTTCAGCACCTTCATTAAACCGATGCCGCTTTCCATTGTGGATCACAAGTTATAACTACTGGCACAGTCTGGATTATTCAGCGACTTACAGGTTTCATCATAGAAACTCTACCCTCAAGATCACGAATTCATCCGGACTGGAAATGAAAGTGGTGTGTGCTCATTTGAAATATTCCTCGAGGGATGAGAGCTCCGTAGTACTCGTGACACATTTCACAATGGGCTGGTAAGAGAGATCTTTCTTGTATACAGGGTGACATAGAAAAAAGTACCGTGCATAGTGTCAGGCGATAGATGACACTAAAATAAGGAGAAAAGTTCCTATTAACATATATGCTCAGACGCTTAGTTTTTGAGATACAAGGGTGTTGAAGTTGAAACAAAAATTTCGTTTTTTGCAAATATCTCCGGAACCGTTTATCGTACAGAAAATAGCTTTTGCGAGCATTTTTTACTCATAGTAAGTTATGTTCCGTGCGATAAAAAATTTTTTTTTTTAGTCATGATTGGTGAAGATTTTGAAGGGGTAGTGGGTGTTTTTCTCCCCACTTCTACGCCACTGAAAAAAGAACGGTTTTTAGACAACTATTTGAACCGCCAATGTTTTCTACTTGGTCATAAGCTCTAAAATTGACCGTTTTCGAGAAAAATCAACTTTTATGTAGAAAAACATGGTAAATTCTTATTAATAAAACAAAATTTATTCAAACGTTAGAACAAGTAACAAAACCAAAAAATTTACCATGTTTTTCAACATAAAAGTTGATTTTTCTCGAAAACGATCAACTTTAGAGTTTATAACCAAGTCTCAAAACCGTATTTCTTCCAGTGGCGTAGAAGTTGGAGAGAAAAACATGCACTACCCCTTCAAAATCTTCACCAATTATGAGTAAAAAAAAATTTTTTATCGCACAGAACATAGCTTGCTATGAGTAGAAAATGTTCGCAGAATATGTTTTCTGTACGATAAACGGTTCCGGAGATATTTGCAAAAAACGAAATTTTTGTTTCAACTTCAACAACCCTGTATCTCAAAAACTAAGCGTCTGAGCATATATGTTAATAGAAACTTTTTCTCTTATTTTAGTGTCATCTATCACCTGACACTATGCACGGTACTTTTTTCTATGTCACCCTGTACATATAAACATTCCGCCATTAGGCTAAGTTACTATTGAATTAAAATTGATTTCATGTGTAGAAAGCGCAATGTCCCGATATTAGATTCTTATACTAACACGAGCATAATAACGCTAACTGAATTTGTCACTTTAACGGTCAGCTTTTAACTTTTATGCTTGTCCTGAATGTACACTTTTCACAAGTTCAATAAACTACAAACAATGATGCTACTGTACTGATCAGATTATATCTGAGCCAATCTAGAGATTATATTCACAACAAGAATCGTTAAAAAAATTGAATTCATTTGTCTGTTACTTTGTCATATTCCTTGTTCGACCAACTGAAATTAAAAACACATACACATCGCTTTGTTGAATATCAATACGTTTATTAATAGTGCTAGACCTCACGCTACAATAAAATTACTTTTGATATTTTCAGAAAATCCGATGGTACATATTCGTAACACTCATTCCATAACAAACATGCAGCTTTCAACTCCTTGATACATAGACCCTTTCAATCAATCAATCAAAATGGGGGCGGACAACTCCGGAGCGCTTAGACCGCCCGATTGGGTCCATTGTACACCCCTTGACACAAGAATCAGTCCAGCAAGGTTAAGGCAGGGCCGAAGGCTAAGATTTTGCATAGACTGATATCTCTTATGGCTTCAAGCGGCATAATATGTGTGCTGTCGAGGTGTTGTAGCCTAAAAGAAGCCAGTGCTGGACATATTGCTAGGAGGCAGTTTCATCCGCCTCTCCACATCTATTACAAGCTGGACCTTCAACAATGCCCATTGTGTGTAGATGTTTATTCGGATGACAGTGTCCTGTGAGGAGCCCTGTCACCAGTTTTAGGCCTCTCCTGCTCATAGAGCGTAGGGTTTTAGAGAGTTTAGGCGGGAACTCTCTAATGTGAAGCTTTGGTTGCCTCATGCTGGGGGCACCTTGAGGGCGTGGAGCCCGGTGGTCGTCATCGGCTACTTCGTTCCCTTCACGCCAGCTCGGCGGGTACCCACACTAGCTGGAGTTTGTTCCTTCTGGCTAATGCAGCCAATTTCCCTGCACTCCAAGACAAGCCTAGAAGTCACTCTGTGGGCGCGAAGTGAGCTAGGACCGCTCGGCTGTCAGTGCAGATGTAAATCCGCCTACCTCGGTAGTTTAATCTCAGGTTGTCCAGGGCACAGACCTAAGCCTGAGAGACGGTTGCGTACAGGCACCTAGGGGAACTGAAATCTTCCTTCTGGGTGTACACGGTTAGACTCCGGCATGGATCCTTCACGATCACACTCAATAAGCCCACTCTTTTGAAACAATTAGGTACAATAAAAAGTATAGCAATAAATAATAGACATCAATGTATAAGGAATGAATATACAATAAATCTTTCAGATGCACCATGAACAGCATAAACCCTCATGTAAGACAAAATGTGACAGAATATTGCATCTAAGACATATTTTGTAACACTTTCTGATAAAACTTCCTACACGCCTCAATTCAAAACTGTGACCTGCCAAAAATTTTTCAATGGACTTACTACCGTTAACTGATTTTTGTCTATCTTCCACATATTTTCTGTACGATGGAAAGTTTTACGAGCAGTCCTCAGAAGCTGCCATAAGTTCCCCACTTTCTACGGTCACAGTTAATATCTTCATGGAAACTTTTGAGGAAGATGCTATTGCCTCATCTGTTCTCAAGCCGAAATGTTGGTTTCACCATGGAAGTTGAATCGAAGGGTTTACTCCCTTTCCTCCTTTCCTAGATGTATTAGTTAGTCGACAGACTGACGGTACTTTGGGACATTCTGTGCATCGACATTCCACTCACACTGCTATATACCTCAATGGTTTTTCCCACCCTGCCCAACAGCAATGTGTCATAAACTCGTTGGTCCATAGAACTGCCAACTTATCCCAATCCTTAAAATCAGAATTGAAACACCTTTCATCTGCCTTATTATGAAATAATGTCTCCTATTATAACATTCAAAAAGCCAGAAACAAATATAGTTCGTCTAAAATTTCAAATCAACCTGACCCAAAACCCCCACCCCTCAACACCCACTTTATTCACTGCCTATCTTTTTCCAAACTTAGATGCTCTGGTTTGAGGAAAACGTACCTATCTAGTAGCATGATTATTTAAAGTAGAAATGAATGATCGCCCTGTATAAACAATGTCCTATTGAACGTTGATGCATCACAAGGAATACTAATATTCGATAATTATCCATATCCATTAATCCATTAATTAATTAATCAAATATAAGTGCCAGCAGTATTTAACTGAATTGATATATTATTACAGCCAGAGTGGATTCACATGCATGTCATTTAATCGAAGAGACAAGCATGTAATGGAAGTGCAAATTGGCGGAAACAGTAAGCGACAAGAAGACGCTTGCAGTTCTACTAATTTCAATAATTCCAGTCAATCATACGTCACCCTTGTCAGTAAGTACATCAACTATTTTAATCGAACGCTGCCCTCATTATTTCTAAGATCGTCGTTCGGAATGAATCACGAATAATTGTAAGTGAATAATAGATGTATTCTGAGGGCATTCAACAGAATCTGACTCCTGCGATAATTTCACGAAATATGTGCAAATGTATGGTTCTAGTTCAAATTAACACAGTTCCTCGTAAAACCCGCTAAATCGTAGTGGATTCACCGGTCGATCGCCTATGTTCGTTGTAACACCGATAATGGAACAGATAGAAAATAATCCGACTTATGATGAAAATTGATAGCGAAGCTCGAACGCTCATTGCGAATATGTCTTAATCACTTGGATCATATTGTTCATCCCTTAACAACACCATAGATACGAAACGCTGGTAAAATGCTAGAGTGGATTGCTTTGAGTTATCGACGGAGTTCCATTAGAGATTCACGTTTCCTTTCGTTGTATAGAGGGTCTTTTGTGCAACGCGGATAATGCACCAAGTGAGAGCTATTGTTGAACGGGTTTTAAGAATAGTTTTTAGGTTTCGTGGTTTGATTTGGCGGATTTCATTCATGTTTCATTCCGAAAGTCGCTGGTGACTTCTCCCGTTTTACGGAAGCTTTGGTAAAATTATTGAAACCATACTAATTTCATCGATGATTGTCTACATCTGGATACTTGTCATTTTCTTTCAAAAATCTGATACGGCGAACCATCTTTACCTGGGAAGCGTCATAATTAGGACGTTGTTCAATTCCCAGGTATCGATAGGTCTCTCCAGCATCAAGAATCAAGATGCTTAAAGATGCTTCCGTCGACCCTCCTCTCTTCAAATGAAACACTGCGTACTTGTCCAATCCCAACTCCATACCTACAGCTCGTGTATATTCTTGAACCGGGTTGAGGGTTTGATGGAGGTTTTTCTTCCCAGAGGCATACAGTTTCAGATCATCCATGCAAAAAAAAATGGGTGATCTGATGTCTCCGATAGTTCGGTGGTTCAGAGTAATATCCACGAGTCCGTCTTAATGCAATGGAAAGCGGCAGCAGTGAGATGTTGAACAAGAGAGGACTCAAGGAGTTTCCTTGCGTTGTTTAGTAGTCTCAGCTTAAAATTCAGTTTACGTGTCTTTGATAATGGGTACATCACAGCTGAAAAGTGCTTTAGATAAGTATGATATAATTGGAAACATGGTGTTAGTGTGTACTGAATTATATTATGTTATATTACATTACCACCACAGCTGTATGATAAATTATCACAAACAGATTCCACTATCAATCATGAATATCGAATGTATTTAGGTCGCTTTCTCTTCATCTCATTTCTCTAAAATTGAATGTTAAAGTACTCCCACATTAATTTCTAAAGCATTAATAAAATTGAGTGACATGTGGTATTCGAAAAAAAAAGTACCCACTAAACAGATATTTCCGTCATCGTGTAACGAGTAATATTTTGCTTGTTGTTTTGTGTTCTATTCTTGTCGGTAAGAAAATACTATTAGTTGTATGGTGGGTGGAAATATTACTGTTAATTACTTACATGTGTCACCTAAGCTGCCTTTAATATCGTTCCGCGAACGATTTCTTGGTGGTCTGACATCTTCTCCCTAACGTCAGATGTATCATAAATAGAATCTAACTAGGTACTTCATATTCTACCAATGTTCTACCGATGTTTGCATCGAATTAATGCATTTTAAACATTGAATATACAGAGGATGTTCCTTAATGATGTGCGAATATCTTAACAGGTGATTCCTGGGTAAATTTTAAGTAAAAAAAATTCCTATAAACTTGTCCTTGTTTTCGATATACAGCATGGCATTTATTCTTTTTAGGTTTAAAGAATATTAAGACACGAATCCTTTCCTTTTCTCTCTACGTCTTTGTAGGTAAATATAAATACTAGTATGAATAGTTTTATTTTACTTGTTTCTCTGATGATGATGGCTAGCTGGCGGAATACGCATACGATTTCAAAAATATATTTTGTAGAAAAGAATATTGGGAATATTTAAAGGGTGATTCCTGGCTGAAATCTGAGTACAAACCTGTCCTAAAGCTCCCTGTTTCGATATACAGGCTGACAAAGTTTTATTTTTCAAAAATCTAGAAAATGGTTTGAGTTATTGAGCTGAGTTTTATTAACTTAATACATTTTTCGGATATCCTGGTCAAGCCTGTATGAAAAAGCTCTGTTGAGATTTTTTCGTCAGATCCGCCGTTTTTCAGTAAAAAAAATTAGAACCGTTGTATTGACCGGAAAAATTAATTAAATGAATTTTATTGAAGAATACATACAAAATCTAATAACACATAACATTAACGTAACATTACAACGTAACTATTATTACAAAAGTTGCTGAAAATAACCTCCTCCGGCTAATATGCTTCCGCTCTCCTTCTCGTGGAACTGGGCGTTTTTTATTGTATCGCATGATGCAACTATTTTTTCTTTTAATTCCTCTACATTATTGATGGGAATTTTGTATGCTAGCGTCCTAAGGTGGACCTACAAAAAGAAGTCTAAGCTATTGAGGTCGGGAGACCTTGGTGGCCATTCTTGCGCTCCACAGCGACCAATCCAACGATTTGGATAAACAGTTCGTAAATAATTGCGAACCGTTACACTGAAATGTGCTGGTGCGCCATCGTGCATTTGAAACATCCTCAAGCATCAAAGGGAATTGTTCTTGAAGGAAATTGCAGTAAGATTGTCCGTCAAGTCATCCCGGTAGAAAGAATGGGCCAATAATTTCTGCCCATATGTTTACCGAAAATTGGTGCTGGAAATGGGTTTCGGTTGTGGCTTGAGGATTTTCATCCGCCCACAAATGATTATTGTGAAAATTTTCAATTGTATTTCTTGAAAAATTAGCTTCATCCGTAAACAATACTGTGTGATTCAATTTGCGGATTTTGAGCAACATTATGGAGACACCACAAAAGTTCACACGATTTGGAAAATGTCTGGGAGTTATCCTGCACTCTTAAAATATGGTATGGATATAACGAAAAATCCACTAAAATCCTCCAAGCCCCAATGCTTTTTTGTGATGCATTCTCACATTTTTGTTTAATATGTGCTATGTGTTTTAACCAAAGAAGTTTCTTATCCATAATCATACCCAAGCATCCCAAGCAGCCTTTTTGTCGTCTAATAAGCAAAAACCAAAGGTGCCTACATAATTGTCGTTTTCAACGCTATGGATTGTGAATATCTGAGTGAAAATCCAAAGATGCGAAAAAAACTAATCTCCTATTTTTACCGCTGATCAACAGCATGGAATCTCCATCAGCAGTATTAATATTTACTTTTTCCAACAAATCTTGCAATTCTCTGGTGCATACTAGCAACATTCTTCTTGCTGTTTCCAAGGGTTTTAATACTTCCACAATATTTAGAAACTTTTCTTCAAAACCCTGGTCTACCAAATATTTCTGCACATGATTACGCATCGGAATGGGTATGGCGAACCTTGATAATAAATACAAACCTAGTCAGATTTCAGGCTACTCTAATGATTGACGGAACGTCGGTATATAAAAGGGCTATAATGATGAGGAATCCATCCATAAACTAATATATATCCACAAAGGTAGAATTCATTTACATTTCATATAATCAACCTCATAATAACATCTTCAATATGCAAAGATAACTGAAAAAAAGTCAGAACCTTTTAGAAAGGTACATAGTATTTTCGAAATATGTTGTTGCACCTCTGAATAAAATACAGCCAAGCATAACCAACAACACTTATTCCTAATATATTTTATCATAATATTTTACTTTTTTTTCGAGTATTCGCTGTCGGCCGATACAACTATATATAATATTACTACCAGATGGAGGATCAGTGATATAGAGAGCCCGAAATAATTTCAAATGCAATAACAGATCTCCAATAGTTGGGACAACTATCCAACTAAGAGCCAGACGAGATATAAGGGGTTCTGCAAGATACCGTATTTGGTCCGCTGCTTTTATATTTATAATTTCTCCTACAATTGTGTCATATTAAATATCTTTTGTTGGACTTTCACAGCAACAAGTCCCGAAACAAGGGCTTGTCCTTATATGGGTAAATTCGAGGTCAACAACTTGATCCGAAGCGAGAGAAGTTTACACCACAATAAACAGTTTCACCAAGTGGACACCCGCTATTTCGATAAGAACTTCTACTTGGAGAAGATGCCCATGCCTGGTGAGAATCATCACAACAGGAGGATCAAAAGAGTGGACCAAGATACGGATTGTGATAGCCAGGGATTTACGAGTTTGGTCATAGGCTGTAACTCCCTGGATACGATGGAATTCAGAACTGAATGTTCCTCGCCAGATTCCATCACATGTAAGTGAATAGCAATACGTAAATGTGAATAAAAACTAATTAAACGTGTTACAGCTTACGCCTGTCATGGTAGGTGGGAAGAGAATGGAACGAATTATTTAATAACCACCCCCATAAGCAGGGCTTCCCATGGAGCTCGAAGATATTGTTTCATATACAGAGAGTCTGGTCCAGATCTTGTTTTGTTTTCGTCGTCAGCGGATAATTGCGATCGAATACTCAGACCTGGAATCACTGGTGAACTTGTTTTTAACATCACCAGCATAGGTAAGAGATTCAATTTGAAAGTTGTTTGTAATGAACAGTCTAAAGTTCAATCATATCCTTCCATTATATTGTAATACATATTGCTGAGGTATGAATATTACTTCCAACATTTTGTTCGATTATTATTATAATATTAATTTAATACCAAAATTTTGGCAAGCTTTAAATAAATGTAGGAAGATTATCATCAAAATTTATCATTTGAAATGGATGAAATTATTATAATTTGGTGGTACTCCAAATATTATTCTTCATTTCTCGTATAAATCATTCGAATTGCGAATGAAAGGCTATATCATCATCTTCTCGATGTTAAATTAATTCAATACAATGACTGAAATCTATCCAATATGTTAATATATTGTGATTAAATTGTTTATTTGTGTTTTATTCGCAACATAATCTAATTGTTATTATTATATAATTATAATTTCCAGGAAAATGTGTGGTGGCCAGTGGTACGTCAGGAGCAAATCAATTAATCCATTTATTAGTCGTTTTAATTTCTCTTAAAAATATATTAAATATCATTATTGACATTCAGAGATGATCAACAGATTTAGTAATTAGGTAATATATAAAATAATGAGACTGTCAAGCCCCGAGGGCGTTAACTTTTTTTATTTTCATTTGATTTTTAATTTCACGAGCATATAAACATTCCAAACTTTGTATAATTAAACGAACAAATACATTCTACAGTTTCCGAATACCTATATCTATATAAATAATGTTTATATTTAGGAAACTATCCTTCTAAACTTTTGATATAATCTCCTTACTATTATAAATAACATATTTCTTGAAGATACGTCAAATGTCTAATTACAGAATTCTGTAATCGTGGGTTCATCCTTATTTCTGGAGGCGTCGGATAGATGGCGGGCTACATTAGCTCACAATGTACCAACACAAATTGCTACATTGCAATTCATAGTTTGGAGGAGTTGTTCTTAAGGATGACGAACTATAAAAAATAGCTTTAAGAACGTTCATAGACGATTGAAATTTTTATATGCTCTTTTTTTAAGGTCTCAAAATGTTGTAAAGATTATAAGGTAAGAATGTACTGTGATTACTACTGTATGTAGAATCCGATATGGAAATAATTTATATCCCCAACTAATTATCGAAACTAAGATGATATTAGGGTTTTTGAAACGTTCCTCATCGTTTGACATACCTTATTCGCTTCGAATAGTTTAGATTCCCGAACCCCCCCATTTCGGAATAAACTCCACATGTTCAACTGCAATATCAAACAATGCACAAACTATAAAGCAAAGAATAGAATTACTTTGAGCAGATTATAAAAAAAATCACGTGTAACGTGTATGATGACTTAAAATAAATAATAAAATAGTAAAATACCAAAATTGATTCGGATAATCGGCAAAACTCAAAATAAATATATAAATTTGATTCTGAACCTTGTGTAACATTTAAATATTGCGTGGCAGAATCTTTCGGAAACATTCCAAAATTATTGTCTTTCTATTAATGGTTAATAAGTAAATTAAGTAAATCACAAACTCATTTGAAATTCTACCTTGAATGAGGGGTTTTAAATTTTTTTCCGATGCGATACTTCTATCGTTCAAATAAGAAAAATATTATTTGGAACATGTCAAATTGTATTCACTAATACCATTAAATTAAATTGTTCATAATTTAATTTTTTGATGCCAAATGAAAAATAATTCAGTTGCAAATTTTTTTTTCATTTACTAGTCCTACATTTGTCCTAAATTTTTTAACTAACTAAACGGTTACAACTATTATAAAAATCTGATCAAATAAATAAGAATCTTGTTGACAACATTTATAGTTTTACATCAAAGTTCCTATAATTATGCTCAAAAAATACATGACAGGAGAATTAATAGAATGTCACAAATAGAAACAAATCAGTCAAAATTACATCCCAGAATAAATGAAACAATCATTAGAATTATTTTGTGTATAAATAGAATCTGTTGGATGAGAATTATGGTAGGTACCAACCTTAATTATAGTTTTATCATGATTCACCGACCACATATCATTGAATTGATGCAAGCAAATGTGGAATTTATTCTCGATTTCATAGAAAAATAGCTGAGATCTGTGATTCATTTCGAAGAAGTTACAACGGCATTTTTAATCACAAAATGCTTGCAATAGATATAAGATACGTATTTTTGCACATACACATACATGCTTGTTTGAAAATATGTGAAAAGGTGATATTTTTTGTAACTGGAAGCAATATTATAATTATTTTTGTTGAAGTGTAAAAGTATGTTGTGGCAAGTATCTTTATTTATAATTTATTTTGTCAAAAGCAATAATATAAGGTAGAATTAGTAGAAATTTGTATAAAATATACATCGTTATTATTTATAATATTGAGAAAAAATGGTTGTATCTAAATTACGAATATTTTATATAAGGGAATATTCAATAAATTATTTAATGATTTCAACTTATAGCTTTGCCAAAAGTGAGATGTACAAAAATATTATGAGAACACGTTGTTTGCCCTTTATAAAAATATTAGAAAGCAAAATGAACTTAGGCTAGTTAGCAGTTTTCACTATTTCTGATTAAATTGTTTCTCAAATTTAAAGTTGGATTAAATTCCAAACAATTCGGGAAATACCTTTAAAAAATATCTTTACAAATCTAAAAAGGGGGATCAAATACCTAAAACAAGAAATTACATTCAAAACTATCTACTATTCCTTTCTATATATGTACAACTATGAATAACATTCTCATACTTGAGATATCAATTCGGACAACATTGTTCAGCTTGTACAAATTGTGACAGATCTATCTAAAGTTAAGTTTTCTTCTCCCAAAAGTATGTCCTTTACTTTTTTGTTGCTTATTCTTTCAATACTGGTGTTTGCAGTTGGTACAAAATACTCTTGTAATTTTCTTAACAATGTTTCTGCAGACGCCAATTCTTCTGCTGTCCAGTCCATTTTTTCATTTATGTCTAATACTTCTGCCACTATATGAGTTAGTAAAGCTATTCTACACTAGAGATGGATAGAAACATACGCTGAAGCTCTTGGATTCTATCCAGTCGATAACTATTCGTCTAATTGATGATGTCACACTTACGAATTCATTGACCTCTCTAGAACATCGTAGAAAGGTCGGCGACCTCTTATGTAGACAGAGTATAGAAAAAAAGGAGTTTCTTTCATCTAGTTCAAGTATATAACATGTTCTAGGTCGTGTGAGGCACATCAATACTCAAATGAATATACAAAATCCTCACATTTGTATATTTGTTAATAAATTGCAGAATTGCTGTTTGCCTAATATAGTTAGCTTAGCTAACACAATAATCATTGCATCAAACATCTTTTCAATTCAGAATTCGGGATTTTAATTCAATATATTTCCCAATAAACATTGCAATTGAAACACCTATTCAATAAAATTCCAAATTGAAACAGTATTATTTATTTGAATGATTTATTGAGTACTCCTCGTATAACATCAACTACAAGTAACAATTAGTATCAACAGTAACGATAGTTCACAATAGTATATAATAAATGAATTGTTTTCAAGCCGAAATAAAAATATTTAAATTTTTGCGATTTGCAATCATTCTATTTGTATGATAATGTATAATTTTTTGACAAATTAGTGGATTAGATAACTATTATATAAACATAGAATGAATTGGATCAAACCATAATTTAATTTATAAGTTATTACATAGTTCTAGACTGGTTTACAAAGGCAAAACACGTGACATGCAAAATAATTTATTTGTAACGATATACTGAACTTTATAACTGATTCCATATTCGAGTAATTGTCAAACTATGATTATTATTATAAAACGAATGGATGTCCTCATTAGATAACGGACCAGTTACAAGGTTAAAATATAAATAAAATTTGTATTGCTTGTCTTATTTGAACATTAACTATATTATCTTGTAAGTATGCAACCCCCCCCCCCCCAACAAGTTTTGAATTTTATCAAATCAACAAAAAAAAGAATTGTTTGATAATTACTCTTTATTACTGCAAAGTGACGAACATATTTATAATTAGGAATTAAATTTTTAAATAATTTGTATGGAATTATTATTAGTTTTTGAATTATGAATTAAATAATCAAAAAATATAAATAAATTAATGATTTATTATTTTTTGTTTTGTTAAAGTAAGAAATTGTATTTTCCAGCATTATTATTAATTTTTATTAATTATTAATTATTAATTAAATAAATTTAAAAAATTCATTGTAGTCCATCGAATTTGAATTTCTGTATAATTTGACATAATGGTCTTAAAAATTGCGTGCCGAAAACATATTTCATATTCATTGTTATCTCTTTGGCATTGATTGTGGGGGATACATTACTACATGCAGTAGCGTGGTCCGGGAGGGGGCTATATTTCGAAAAATATTATTATTTTTAAATTTGCCTAGATAGGTATGTTGAATCTTTTAGTAAATATGTGTAACTACCTACTCTTGATAAAATTTTAGGAAGTGGTGAATTGGTTGAAAGTATTATACCACTACCTTAGAACTTGGTAATTGAATCTACTAATTTCTTGTTTTTATATCTAATTTTTGATCATTAGATTGAATTCCGACATAAAATCAACTCCTTTGTCTGAGTATTAAATAATTTCGTGATTCTGATCAACTATTTCTTTCAATTTGTTTTCTGTTTCCGTTGTTTCAACAACCTAAATAGGTACGTTCTTGTATAAATGAGGAAGTATTGCCCATATATACGGATTTCTTGGTTTGTAGTTTTTCAGTCTCCGCTAGCTCAATTTTTTGCAATTGGGGTGGGGGTAAATAGCGGGCGATTTTGTGGAATAAACTGAAGAACTGCTTGAAGACATTTAAAATGACAATGAAAAGTATATGTTATATACAAACTACGATCAACATATTAGTTTAACTGTTCTAACAAGTAGTTATGAACATGAGGTCTAAGGTGCTTCCGTTCCGTTGCTAAAAATTTAAAAGCATTCAAAAAATACCAAAATTGAAGGACAATATCTAAAGTGGTTTTCGAAATATTAGTAAGAATTCGATTTTTTTTTAATTTTTAACACCCTGTAGATCAGATCGGAAGCACTTTAGACCCCATGTTCATGTAAAAAATTTTTATAAGAAGACATGAATGAGGAATCACACTCTTAAATTTTTTAGGCTATTTAGGAAGCACATTGCACGAACTCCAACATTATTACTTTTCCATAAAATATTGATTAAATTAAATTAATACCTATTAGAACAACATTGTTTTTAATTTTCATATGTTGAAATTGATGCTTGAAAAGATTTCCTTCAGTAAAGAAAATAATCAATATATTACAACATTCACTAGTTTGGATAATAATATTTTTTTTACTCAATAATCGATGATTATAAGACTCGAAAACATGATTTTACAATTCAATTTTGTTTTCTAGTTTTTAAGAATTTTAAATTTTGGAGACATATTTTTTGTATCCTCATAATATTTGCAGGTTAATATTATCTTCTCTAGAGAAAATTTCATTTTTATAAAAACAATATATCTTCTCTTTATGTAAGGGTGAAGAGGAATGGCCAGCAAATTTGGGTCTGTCCCTGGCGGCAGAAACTCATGCTACGCCACTGACAAATAATAGAAAAATCTGAAAATGGAAATGTTATAAAATGAGTTAATAGAAAGTTTTATACTTATAGGAATGATTTGAATTATGGAATGAAATAATTTATTACTGATAAAGTGATAAATTAATTTTTAAAATTAGGCCAGTTCATCTTGACCTTGATATTGACTGATAATTGAATCAAACGTCTGAAGATAAAATTCAAGTTTGGCTTCGATCATCGTTCATTCAGCTATAAAAATTAAATAAGTATACTATCAAATTTAATAAGCTCGGCTATATTATACCTAATATTATTATTTAATTCCGCAATAGTTTCCTCTGTGTCATAATGATTATTTGTAGTTATTTGCAAATCGATCATTAATTTGTTTATTATATGAATCGTACAATTATTGCAAGTAAATTATTTTGCATTATAGAAGAATGGTGCCTTGGACGTTTTGTTTAATGAGAAAACAAATGTTGAATATATGAACAAAAACAATTGTTGTAATAACATGTACATTATCTAAGTAAATAACCATAAAATCTAGAATGTTTGATTTGTTTGTTACCTCACCTAATACAAAATGTTTCACAATGATTGTGCGTTCCTTTAAACAGAATGTCAAAATTTTTCAATTTGGGGCCTCGCTGCGGAGTTATTCCCATATACAGAGTGAGTTGCAAACACAGTTTTGCCAAATTTTCTTTCTTTAAAATTTGAAATTTGGTGTGTGGACCCCCACTAATCAATTGCCTTTTTCCGGTAGAATATTTATTAGCACCTGTCATCTACAAGATATTCAATCAGCAACCCCTCCTGAAATATTCTGTTGAAACTTTTTTATGGATTGAGTCATTTTAAAACAAAAATTCCTTTTGGAAACGTTTCTGTCTCTACATATTTTACACCACATATGGTCATTATCGATCAAATGAAGGGGATTCATATTAATACCCTTTCTTTGAACCGCTGTTACATTCTTATTTAGACATCTTCAATAACAGGATAAACATTTTATTTTAAAACTCATTTAAACTTTCTTGTTCAGTAAACATAAACGCTTTTACTTATGCAGAAATGCATTTCATATACGGCGAATGCCGTGAAAATGCTAATGCAGCCAGAAGATTCTATCACCAAAGATCTTCCGACCGCCGTAACTTAACGCCCGAACAGAATGACGTACGAGCTGAACAAGAGGAAGAAGTTTTAGAGCATTTTGAAGAAGGCATTAGAAAGGCTTCACGGCATTTGGGTATGCGAAATTCTACAGTCACAAGAATTTCAAATTGGAATGGACTGCACCCTTATCATGTTAAGAGGACCCAAGGACTGTTACCTCAAGGGTTTCCTCTAAGATTCTGGTTTTGGCACAGACTGCTTGAGGAACTCATCAGACAACCTCAGTCTCTCGTAAAAATTCTTTATACTTGGATGCCTTGTTCACACGAAATGAAATATTCACTGACCACAATATGCACAGATTCAAATATTCATGCTATAATATCGGGACGGTTTCAGCATACTTTTTCTGTGACTGTATGAGCAGGTATTGTTGAGGATCATTTAACTGGGCTCTAATTGTTCAGGAAGATTATCTTGTTCTTCACCATCGCTTGGAAGATTTGCCTTCACAGTTAAGGCAAAATCTATGGTACATGCACGTTGGAACAACATAAATAATAATTATTGTTATCGATCACGTTCTCTTGTTAAGTAGAGAAATTTAAAAAATGTAATGTACCATTAAATAAATCATTCCCACATTCAAATTAATTGGCATTGTTTCTTTATCTTTTTTATTTTATTTTTAAGTTGTTACATTATGAAATTATATACTTAAAAAGATGAATAAAAGTACTGATTAGTAACTGATGACGTAACCTTTATATTGGGTACAATTATGATGCATTAAATTTTCTAACCTTCCTTGATAGGTTCTCTATACTTTTTGTTCGACTTAAATCAAAGAAGAAAATTAAAAAATTATCTAATGTTCAATTCCACATATATCTATTTGTTAATTGGAATATTATATCAACGATTCTGTTGACACTATGTTTCAATACATTTTCGATGATGAGAAATTCTAACGTTAAAACAATTGTTCAACCATGCTATAGAGTATCGAGACCATGAATTCTTCTAATCCCACAGACAGCGACCGTAATAAAATCATGTTGTACATGGATTATTTAGTTATAGTTTGTAACGGCCTCCTTCTGAGAGCCTGATGAACAAATTTCAGCGAGTATCCGAACCTTATTGCAGTTTTCGAATTTTGCAAAATTTCATAAGGGGTAAGTATGGAAAAATTTCGATTTTGGTCTACATCATCGATTCTGTTGAAACTCTGTTCCAAAAAGGTTTTCGATGATGAGAAATTCGAATCCAACGATCTTTTTTTTTAACACAAGAACATGATTAACGACAGAACAGAGTGTCGAGACCATGCATTTTTCTCATCCCATAGACAGTGACCCTAGTAAAATCATGTTGCACATGAATTATATAGTTATAGTTTGTATGGGCCTCCTTCTGAGAGCCTGATGAACAAATTTCAGCGAGTATCCGAACCTTATTGCAGTTTTCGAATTTTGCAAAATTTCATAAGGGTTAAGTATGGAAAAATTTTCTATTTTGGTCTACATCATCGATTCTGTTGAAACTCTGTTCCAAAAAGGTTTTCGATGATGAGAAATTCGAATCCAGCAATATTTTTAATACCAGAACATGATTAACGACAGAACAGAGTGTCGAGACCATGAATCTTCCTCATCCCATAGACAGTGACCATAGTAAAATCATGTTCGACATTAATTATATAGTTATAGTTTGTATCGGCCTCCTTCTGAGAGCCTGATGAACAAATTTCAGCGAATAACTTTATTCCCATACATTTTCGATGATACCAAATTCGAATGTAACGTTATTTTGAACGCCAGATCATGATTAAGGACAGAACAATTCACATGAAGTAGTATTAGCATTGTAGGGAAGTGATAGAAAACTTCCCAAACTAGAGTTGAAAACCGAAAAAGGTTAGCCCAATACCTTAAAAAATCACCATACATCACTCCATGTGATGCTTGACGAAGGCTCCTCCGATCCAATGACTAGGAACGTTGGTGTTCCACAGGAGACTGCTTTGTCACCAACTTTATTTCTGCTCCATACCAACGATCGGTTGGAAATGACCTATCTCGTACACAACAGTGCGGATAATAGCTGACTATGTGGATTTGTTTATCTTCAGGTATTAAAGGTTTTAGATTTGAAAAATATTTACCAACACAGTTACGCATATACCCAGCGCAATATTTATATTATACTTTTTTAAACGTTTCTTAATTTCCTGAGGTCTCCGGAATCTATGATATATTATAAAATTATCTTTGTTACCGTTTATATTATTTACATATGACGTACCATTATAGATTTTTGTTTATTCTTTCTTTAATGATGGGGTCGAAAAAAGTTCTTGGGTAGAGCTATTCATTTTCAGCGTATTACGAACTGTTTTCAAATTTTTGGGACGGTCTTCTGTTTGTGACAGTTTTACAATAAGATCTGTAAGAACAAGATATCGTTGAGACCAAACTTTTTTAATAAGCCACGATGTCTTTATTTTATCATCTGAATCATTCATAATGTTCATAACTACGAAATTTATGTTTTTGTTCACTTCTATTCCACAGTGGAAAATGCTAAATTTATTAATTACGTAATAAATTTTATCCTTGAACCTGTGAACCTTTGAGAGTATCCAACCGTGTACAGATACAGTACGATTTATTTCGTTAGCCTGCTAGATTTCGTGCAGAATTTTCATTCTGTGAGAATTGCATCCAACGTTGTTTTATTATTAATTCAGTATCACTCAACCGTAAGCAGGAGTCCATGAGTGGAGCACATATTCAGACAATCATTTGAAAACAAAGAGGCCAACGGTCCGAGCCCGACGGTAATTTCCAGCTAGACGATTCAGTGGCACAGGCAGTCAGTGCAGTACTGCAGTGTGTTGTTAGTGTCATCATGTCTATCATGGTATGAGGTTGTTATATTCATTGATTCGAATCGAATTCGAATATAGAACAATCGGAATAAACATAACCTCACAAGATAAATGTACTATATAATTATAAATGTTATACACATAATTACTTAGAATATCTACTGATATTAATGATATTGATACAAATATTAAATAAAAATAGGTAAGTACTCTTAAATATTTTACTCGAATCATTTTAATGCAGTGATCCTTGATTTCAAGATCATGTTTTACTTATTGTTCGATTGCTGTTTTAACTAACAGTATAATTTACTTGATATAAACATCTACAATATAACAAAAGTTAGTTATTTCATTTCGAATTTATATACCGACATTAAACAAGGCCATAGCTAGTTGTGTTCTTGAAAAAACAAATCAATCAATCTGTCAATAATTATTATTTATATTACTTGTTTTTAATTGAATTGAGACCAACCTGTATACCGATAAACTATGATTACTAATGATTATAAAGATAAAATTACTCAAGGTTTGTAACGGTAGGAAATCAATTTTTATTGGACTGATTATGCGAATTAGTAATGTCATGTATTTTTCAATAGCTTTTAGATGTCTAAATGTTCAAGTTTTATATAAACTGGAACGCAATGATATCTATTTTATTATCGCACTTCTGCGATTAAGCTTCCGACAATGGAATTTGATAGTTTATCTTCTCAATTTACAGGATCCGTAAATCGATAGTTTCCTACTAATACCCATCCTACTTAAACTAGAACTAGAGCAAAAGATTGTATTCAATTCCTAAATCCTAAATTAAATCGTATGTTTCTACACATTACACCATCAGATGGAAACTCGATTTTAAGGTAGCAATTATTTACAAAAACGGCATAAATGTTGCCTTCTGCATATTAAACTTGAATAAAATAACTTTTAAAAGTTCGATTTCACTATTTTAATGAATAAATATGACTATTGTTTCGCTAACACACTAGTTTCTTCAAACAAATATTACAAAAAAACTCGATATCTGTCATCAATTCTCAAACCTCTTGTTACCTCCAACAGTTTTATCCTACATTCCTTTCATTTAGTTGAAAAACTCCAAACGCCAAAGTTAACCCACGCGATTTGCTCGTCAGCTTCGACGTCGAATCACTCTTTACCAATGTTCCCATTCCAGACACCCTTTCCATGATTTCTCAACTGTCACCTGCCAAAAACATTTCTATGGACTTACTACTGTTGATTGATTTTTGTCTATCTTCCACATATTTTCTGTACGATGGCAAGTGTTACGAGCAGTCCTCGGGAGCTGCCATAGGTTCCTCACTATCTCCGGTCATAGCTAATCTTCATGGAAACTTTTGAGCAAGATGCTATTGACTCATCTGTTCTCAAGCCGAAAAGTTGGTTTAGATATGTCGACGATACTTTCGTTATTTGGCAACATGGTCTCGAAAATCTTGTTCCCTTCTTCAATCATTTAAATGCGACATCCCAATATCCTTTTCGAAGTTGAATCGAAAGGTTCTCTCCCGTTCCTAGATGTATTGGTTAGTCGACAGACTGATGGTACTTTAGGACATTATGTGTATCGAAAACTCACTCACATGTATAGATACCTCAATGGCCTTTCCCACACCACCCTGCCAATAAGCAATGTGTCATAAACTCTTTGGTCCACAGAGCTGTCAACTTATCTCAACCCCAATCCTTGAAATCAGAATTAAAACATTTTTCATTTGTCTTATTATCGAATAATTTCTCCCATTATAACATTCCAAAAGCCATAAAGAAATACACTTCTCCTAAAATTTCAAATCAACCTGAGCCACAACCCCCCCTGCTTTATCCACTGCCTATCTTCCATATATTGAAAATATGACAGATCGAATTTCCAAAATCCTTTAAAAACAATATTTCTACTCTTTTTTTGTTTTCCACACTTCCAAAACTATCTCAGTTTTACCTATCAAAGATCCCCCTTCTCCTCTTCACTTAGAAGGTGTTTATAGCATTCCTGGTTCTTTCGGTAAAGTCTACATTGGTGAAACAGGTCGTACAGTAACTACTCGTGTGAAAGAACAAGAGCGCTGTACAAGGCATCGTGACACCAGTAGATCTACACTTGCGGAACACAAGTTTGACACTAACCATCAAATCCTTTTCAAAAAAACTAAATCCTAGCCCTAGCCCCAAACTTCTATCAGCGAAAAATCCTTGAAGCTATAGAAATCCTAAAACATCCAAATAATGTAAACCGTGACTCAGAATAATACCTTCCCAACATTTGGAAACCCATCCTCGAAAATTCCACTTCGCACATGATCACACAACGGCTGGGTCAGATGCCAGAACGGAGTTAACCACCGGAATAAAGGCAGAGTGAACTGTGTAACGTGAAGGATTTTTTTCCTACAATAAATACGGCTACTGAAACCAGTTCAAGCCTCAAGCCTGCCCTGAAGATTCCACCTGTAATGTTTGGCGAAACGTCGGCATCAAGTCGTGTTATTCTGACGCGGAATCCATCGAGAAGCCAAGATTTTTCAAGATTAGCTATCCGCGGAAGTATACTATTCAAATATTACAAAGTAACTTTGTAATATTTGCTTGAAGAAGCTACTAGCTATAGTCATATTTATTTTTTTAAACTAGTGAAAATCGAGCTTTTAACTTTTAATACTCATTTTATTTAAGTTTACAATACATTTTCATCATATAATGCTGATTCCATTCAATTTCTGCATATTACTCGATCTTTGGTCGTCAGTTGTTATCAGTCTCATAACATATACATCTATACGTCAATAGAAATTTTATAAGCGTAAATGCGGTGTTGTTTTGTTATTTGGAAATACCAAATACCCACCACAATGGAGGAAATTACTATTCTTTATTACCAAGCATTGACAGATCACGCTTCATTAGTAATTCAAATAACTTCAATTAAAATTGATTATCATACAAGTGCTAACAATTTTCATTTGTGTTAATGCTATATACATTTTATTTACAGATGAAGATGAAGAAAGTATTATTATTTACAACAATAGTTAGCTGTAAGTATTAAGTATATAAGTAGTCCACACTACACAAGAATAACAAGTACAACTATCAATTTTATTCTTCAAATATCGAATCAATTCTTAAGCCATTCTAATTCATTAATTTCAATCCACTTTTGGGTGAAGAGTTTCACGTGTATATGTTGCGAACTAGATTGCTTTCATCAGGACAATTCAATAATAACAACTTTTCTTTTTTCGCGTGAACCTTGCAGTTTGATATATTGCTATCTTTTCTAAAAATTTTGGGTCCTTAATTCGAAAGTCACCTATTGATGTAGGAGTTGTTAAAACGATGAATAATAAGGATTGAATTGATAATTTTGTAAAAAAAAACACTTGACTTTACATAACAATCGCGAATTGAAAGAAATCCGTTTTATTTCAGGTTTACATTCCGTTATCTGTGATGTCAGTGTTTCAACACATGATCTTTCCTTAACTATTCACGACAAGACTCAAATTATTCTGGAAATAGCGTGAGTAACTTCATTTCTTTCTCATTATTGACTTATATAGAGAGATGATATGTCCATACCCACAGGTACCAAGTAATAATTAAAATTATATAATTTTATGACATTTTGAGATTGTTCGATCAAGGGCAATATCAGATCTTGGAAGCTGCCTCAGCATATAGAGGTAATACTCCTAGCCCTTGACGTTTACGTAGAGGAAGTGCCTGCAGTATCGGCCCTAGAACTAAATTCAATCGGACTCTGGTACAAGGGAAGTAACGTAATATCATCCTATACGGGAACGAAAGCCAAAAATGAAGAGAAGTGAAAACTTTACTTATCTTGACTGATGTCTCTAACACCAATATGGTTTCAGTTCAAGCCTCAAGCCTGCCCTGAAGATGCCACCTGTAATGGTTGGCGAAACGTCGGCATCAAGTCGAGCTATTGTGACGCGGAATCCATCCGGAAGACAAGATTTTTCACCAATATGGGAGCTGTTTCGGATATTTACTCAAGCGATCTAAACATATCCCTAACAATACCTCTAGGAAAATAATGGAACTGTACTCCATTCAGAAATATGTCCTGTTGATGGCGGTGAAGACATTGAATTCTTCATGGGCAGTAAAGCAGCAATACTAGCAATAAGCAGGAACAAGATGCAAAGTGATATTAGAGAATCATAACACCCTAAGCCAAGCAGCAAAAACAAACAACATTATACTACGTTGGGTCGTTGATTGAAAGAGTTGGCGAGGGATCCGCCAAGGGAATTGTTTTGTTGTTGTTTTTGTACCTGAATGGAAAGTTGTCTGAAATATTATGGTCTAACAGTCACTATGTCTGTGTGTATCTTCTGCGCTACCCAATTCTTGTGAAATTCCTACAGAAATCTATCGAAAATATAGCTTGGATATTAGATCACCTAGAGAACTTGGGAAAACGTCAAACTTTAAGTATATTCAACATTGATAAGGCTCGGAAAACGATGTTAGTTCAAGGCTGGATACATAATTAGTAACAATAGATTACAATAACCCGTAAGCTTTTTACATATTTGTGACTGGAAGCGGTATTATATTTCACAAGAATAAAATGACTATTATAAAAATGCTATTGTTGATTGTCTGTCAGTAATAAAAGCAGCAGTAAAAAATAAGATGCTCGAATTTAAGATCCTTATTGTATTAAATGTACTAATGTTATTTTATTGTGCGTTCTTTCTTTACAGCAATTATACTGATCAAAATCAGGTCATAAACTTAGTGGTACAACATACCGATATTATAGATGTGAATCCCATTCAGATACTGGTGTCTGAACCAAATACCAATGTGACAATAAACATAGAAGCTGTAGGTGCGGGTCACTCGGATGTCTATGCAAATTCAACTAACAGAACAGAGTAAGTATAACAAATATCCTTGATATGCCTTGATTTGTTTTAAATTTACATAAATATGAAGCGGTTCCGTCTTTACCTGGTAGTGCAGTAAAATTGTCGAAATAAACCCCGTCACCTTGAAAAAAATTCGAATATTATTTGCAACATTCTGTGTTCAATATTTTCTTTTGTGCGACCGGCAGATCGCCAGAGTAACTGGCTTGATGTCGGGGTGAAGTCAATTCCACTTTTGAATGTTTTTAGTTCTGGAAAGCTATTGACATTCAAACTACTTGAGCATGGCAGAAGAGAAATATGTACTTTGCTGGGCCGGAAAATACATTTACCACACTGCTCACATTTTGAATGGCTGTACATCGGAGACTACCCACGTAAATTATATTATTAGAAATGATTCGAACGTATTTTGTCATGCGCCACAACGTTCATATTTACAATTTTTCGACCAATCCCACTACCAGGGTGCTACGATGGCATAAAACTTTTGCCTTTGATACCATGATTGCGGGGTTGAGGTATTACGATCTTGATAACACATCCTGTAGCTTTTTCTCATCATATCTGAGGGGTCGCAGTCAAATAGTAGTTGTAAATAACAATAGTTCGCGTCCTTCTTCTGTCCAGTCAGGCGTCCCCAAGGTTCTGTCTTGGAGCCACTTCTTTTCTTGATTTATATTGATGATCTTGCAAAGTGTGTAAATGATGTGCGTGTTCAATCTTATGCCGATGACGCGCAATTATATTTTTCTTTCGAGCCTGGAAATGCTGTTGAAGCATCTCGGGCTATTAATAGGGATCTAGCTGCTTTGGATCCTTACGCAAATGCAAATAATTCGAAACTGAACCTTCTCAAATGCTGCGCAATTGTTTTTGCCACTAAAAGAGCTATACCGTTCAAAATACCAACTTCATGGTATCGCACCAGTCACCAAAATGTGTATAGTATTATACTTTCAACGTTTTTGTTCAATATTATGTATGTGCGACCAACATAACGCAAAATGCCTTTTTGTCTTTAGACCATTAACCACTGTGCAAGAAAAATCGCCTGGGCTAATTTTTTGATACAAAAGTACAATTTTACTGTACTGCAGTAGAATTTTAATACGCCCTTGTGGAAGTTGCAAGTGTTACCAAATAACTAATAATCGTAAATTTAGATCTCCCCAATAATTATAGATCATTATCAGATATTATTATCCTCCATAATACATTAATTTAGAGTGCTTTTATCATACCACTTTACATCGGAAATTATGATGATCGGTCAACAAAATATATAAAAGGTGATTGATCTAAATTGAACGTTAGGATTTGTTTTCTGAATAAAAACAAAATATTGGAGAAATCCGAATTCAATTACTGCTATCGGTATGAAGTTTTCTGCTGTTTAAAACTTCAAAACATGTTCATTTAAATTGTTTAGTGGTGTTTTATCATCGTCTACTGCACGAAAAATTAACGTGCAACGCACTTTATTCGGTCATAACACTTTTATATACCCTTATTTACAACTAATAACGCTTTCCAATCACACAAGGACACCTAAAGGTGCAACATATACTTTTCCACAATAAATAGATAACACCCTGTTAAATTATAATATTTATCACTTGTCACGCTCAACACCGGCTATACGCCATTATCACTAAGCAGGCAATGTCGTAAGACCCTCTTGTTGATGACGTCACACTTACGTTTGTACTAAGCGTTCAGGCCTTGTATCTTGAGGGTTTTGGTTTAAGCATGAGGGAAATGCGCAACACAGATCAAATTGCCAGGCGTCACTGAAGGCAGTTATAGGAACGCGGAGAAAAACTCAGCAGAACACAACAAACTAAACTTTGAGGAACCAGGTCCAAACAATAACAAGTCTCCTCACTGGTCATAATCCAATGAGGTAATGTACGATGGACAACTTTCTTACTGCTTTAGGGCGGAAACTGTCAAACACATACAGTCAGAATACGAGGCATAAGATCGTAAACGACAAGCAATATTCGGACAGCCCAGGTTATCCCACGAACAGTCAACCGGTGAAAAACCTATACATACTAGTACATAAGAGTATAGTAAACCTTCCTATTCCTACTGGCTTAAAATTATTTGTTTGTGGCTTGAATCTACTTTGTTAATTGAATATATTTGTTTACAGCTTGAAGAATGCCTATTTTCGTGTAACGATAAACAAATCCAACGCGTTGGGCACATTTTCAATTGTGATAGGATGGATATATTTTGTAGCATGGTCAATATCCTTTTATCCACAAATATACATAAATTATAAACGAAAGAGGTATGTCCCGTCGGCGTAAATAAACTTTCAATGAAATTGTTAATGAACGTATTTTAGTGTTGTAGGTTTGAATTTCGACTTTTTGGCTCTCAACCTCGTCGGTTTTACTTTGTACAGCATATTTAACTTGGGACTTTATTTCATTCCCGAAATAAAGGTAAATGTACAAATAGTTGTTGAAAACATACTCTAATTGTGGTATTTTCTAGGATGAATACTCCAACAGATTTCCAAGAGGTTTGAATCCGGTGCAAGTGAACGACATTTTCTTCGCTTGTCATGCTACTATAGTGACTGTTATCACCATAATTCAATGTTTCCTTTATGAAAGGAACAATCAGAAGGTTTCGATCACAGCGACGGTGATCATAGCCGTTTTCGGAGTTTTTCTGTTTATCAGTATTATTTTGGCAGGCACAAACGTGATCCATTGGTTCGACTACCTTTACTATTGTTCATATGTCAAGCTGGCTATAACGTTGATAAAATACATTCCGCAAGTAAGTATTAACAAATAACTCTTATGATTAGTTTGAAGAATCTACAAAACATCAATTACATGTACAGGCTGTTCCTTAATGATATGCGAATATTTTAAGGGATGATTCTTGGCTCAATTTTAAGCAAAACAAGTTCCTACAAATCTGTCCTAAAACCCTCTGTTTTATTTTCTTTAAGGTTTTTTTTCAAGAATCTAGAAAACGGTTTGATATATTGATCTAGGACAGATAAATGTGATTTAAGAACACGCTTTTTCCCTTAATAAGTTGTTGTGAAATTTAATCAGTGTCGTAGTTATGGGTTAGCCTTACAACAATTTTAACAAAAACAGTGGTACGCCACTTAGCTTTTTCGATCTAGATATTTTTTGGATAGCCTGGTCTATTCTGCATGAAAAAGCTCTCTTGAAATTTTTCCGCCAGATACTCAGTTTTTGAGCAAAAAAAATAAAAACCGTTGTATTGACCGAAAAAATTAATGGAATGAATTTTATTAAAGAATATATACAATTTTGCAAAAATGTAATTGGCCTGGGATAATGTCAACAAATTCTGACAACATTAACATAACATTACAATTCAACTTTTATTACAAAAGTTGCTGAAAATGGCACCCTCTGGCTAATATGCCCGCTTCCACCCTCCTCATGGAATTGGGAACCCGTTTAAATATTCCTGGAGTGTTTTTTATTGTATCACATGCTTGCAACTATTGTTTCTTTTAATTCCTCTACAGTGTTGATGGAAATTGTGTATACTAAAGTCTTAAGGTAATCCCACAAAAAGAAGTCTAAACTATTGAGGTTGGGAGACCTTGGTGGCCATTCTTGCGCCCCACAACGGCCAATTCAATGATTTGGGGGTAAACAGTAGATTTATTGCAAAATTGTATTCATCAATAATTCCATTAAAATGATTAACTTTGAGATGTACTAAAATTCTGTTAGGTCCAGAACTTATTTAGTCATGACTCATGATTTGTATTAATCTATTTTAGGCTTACATGAACTACAACCGAAAAAGTACCGTTGGATGGAGCGTTGCTAACGTATTATTAGATTTTACAGGCGGTATACTGAGCATACTGCAAATGTTGCTGAATTCCTACAATTACGGTACGTACGATCCCTGTCCTAATTGTTTATACCTCTTAGCAGAATAGAATCACCCTCCTGTGGGTCCCAGGATACACACAGGAATCGAGGGAAAGGAACCAGCGAACGCCCATGCATGCAAGGGAGCGGAAATGCCGCTGACAGGACCGGAACCGCAGTGGTAGGAAAATGAAACCTAGGTCTAAAAGAACAAGTACTGTTATCATGTATTCAAAGTTGAATATGTATCATACCTCAGGCTGATACATATATTAGTCTGGATATCATACATTCAAAAGTGTATATTCAAGGGCGAGTTGGAAGTATTCAGTTTTATCACACGCATAGAATCTGCATGCAACCTACAAAAGAAGTCGCTCAGTAAATATATTATTTGAGGCAGTTACGAATAATGCTTCAACCTTAAACCTAGCGACCATTCATATTCCGTCAGACGAATTCGTTTATAACAACATGTGTTCACGTCATAGTTTGGTTATAATGAACTGAACAGAGACAAGAAATCAACCTAGAGGCACTGTCCGTACCACTCGCGCCTGATAGAAATTATCGATCCATAATTATCTTGTAACAATCTTACAAAATAGTTGATTGAATTATTCGACTGACTAAGTAGAGCATCCCTACGTATATAGCCTGACTTTATGTTATTTGAAACATCATTTAAGATTTAAAATAGTGACAAGTACTAAAACGTTGCTGCAAAGAATATTGCTTAGGCCCCTAGACCCCGTTTCTATTCACTATTATTAATAACACAGATTGAACACTCAGCCTCACCATAGTTTAGTCACAATCCGCCACTGGTTTTTCCCTATAGAGAAAATCCTCAGATCAGAAGATGAACTCGGGAGAAACACTGCGTTTTCTTTCCAACGCACAAACAATTCAAGATACTCCTAACTTTACGAGAAAGGATGTATTGAAATGCATAAGCGAAAGCACGAACAAGAATCATACCAGGATTCGTGACGAAGCCCTGTAAACTCAATGGCCATATTAAGAAAATTGGCTTAGTAAATTATGGGACCTGTATGTGGGCGTATTAGATTCAAGTTCTCCCACCAACGAATGGAATCATATCATTATAATCAACGTTGTGTGAAAATATCGGAAGATTTGAAACGTTCTTGAAACTCGTTTGATTGCAATATATTTCACTTGAAATTTTTCTCTTATCTCTGTCTCTAAAATATGATCAGCAAGTCGGTTTGAGGGAATGGGAATTACTTAATTACTTTCTATCAAATATTAAAGTAACGGTCAGTTTAAGCTATATATCAGCTGTTGCAATCTAAAGCTCAGGCTCAGATATAATGATGTAACGAGTTGGCTCGTTTTATTTGAGATTTATAACTAATAACTCCGAAAATTGTAAGACAAGTTTGACTTACATATAACCGTCGTTGCATCTCTGACGATTCATCATTCTTATTGCAGATGATTGGGCATCTATATTTGGAGATCCAACCAAATTCGGACTAGGCTTGTTCTCCGTCATTTTTGATATATTTTTTATTATCCAACATTATGTACTGTATAAGCATACACAATATGAAGAGAAATGATGGAAAATTATTTAAATTATTATGTATATAGTAGCTACTATACGCTTATGTAAATATTTCGAGATAAATTATCATAGCTATATTATTTGTTAGGCAATAAATAATTCTATTTTACAATGTTAATAAATGTTTTATGCACAATATTTGTTTTTTTTTTCTATGTACCTCAGCCTATTATGTTAAGTGTGTCAGATTCTGCGCATTCTGCTTGATGAAGCCAGAGGAGCTTAAAGCAACCAAAACTCAAGCATGTCAGGTACAACTATTCCTATAAAGTCTTCCATATTTGTGCTCGTGATCACCATAAACAGTACCCTCTCATGGGACGATCATGTGAGATCCATTGCGAAAACCGCTCCACAAAAACTTGGTTTTCTATTCCTTGCCAAGAGCTACTTTACTTTCCAGCAGCTACTCATAATCTGCAAACCATAGATTCGACCTATCCTTGAGTACTGTTCAGATGTTTGGAGTTCGGCACTCAAACATACGCTGGAACTCTTGGATTCTGTCCAGAGAGTGCTATTCGTCTAATGGATGATGTCATATGTACGAGTTCATTGATCTCTCTAGAACTTCGTAGAAAGGTGGGAGATCTCTTCCATTTCTATAGATATTTCCATGGTGGATGTTCATCAGAAATCTCGTCTGTTGTTCCACCACGAGATAATCCAGATAGGCGGACTATTCGAGCTCAAACTAGCCACCACTACTGTCAAACTCGAGACCTGCTGAGATTCTTCCTACCAGACTTCATTTTTTCATCGAACTGTGGATTCTTAATGACGCTGTAACAATTATACATTTTCAAGGAATCAATATCAAATCCTAAGAATTTGAGAGACGCAGTTTAATTTTCAGAATAACAAAGTAACCTTTCGAATCTATACCACAAGATCTACCTAAGGTACTACTCTAAATACATTTATATCAAAGGATCACCACTCATCAATAATGAGTTCTTCTTCTTCAATATGTAATATTCCGCCTAGATATTTGAAATGATTTAACTTACCTGCGAACGAATTAAGAAGATCAAACACAGATAAAACTAATCGCTTCTAAACAGCAAATTATTATTGTCGAATTAATATTATTCAAAGTGTGTATTATTTACATTAAGACGTTTGCGTTTATTTAGACTTCAACATTTTCCTATTTAATCTTTATATGCGTTAATGACATCTATATCAGAATGCAAATAATCTTAATTGCTCAAAAAACTTCAAATTGAAGGCAAATTGATGAGAAAGTGCTGGTTCACCCTCCAATAATGAAAGCTGTACTGTTCATCGCGATTTTTGTAAGTTTAACATTGTACTTTAAATTTTGGGTTAAAAATATACAGTCTTGATGATTCGGAACGTTTAACGAAGTGTAAAAGAATAAAATAAGTGATCTAATTCAAAAATGCACATCTCCATTGGAAACATAATATAATTGATAAGATAAATTGGAAAATCATATGATTTTCTCCAAACTGTTGATATCGGGGGATATTCATGCCAAGTTATCGTTGGAAATTCCTGGCGTCTGGATGGATTCCGCGTCACAATAGCTCGACTTGATGCCGACCTTTCGCCAACCATTACAGATGGCATCTTCAGGGTAGGCCGGAATCCATCCGGAAGCCAAGAATTTCCAAAATTAGCTATCCGCAGAAGTCTACCACTCATGTTGAGTTTGGAGGCTGGGTTATTGAGCCGAAAAGAGGAGTGGTGAAACTTTTTACCTAGTGAGGTCTTTCCCTATGCCTATAAACCTGCAAAAATAATAATACTACTACCATCTCCTCCCTACACTGCTGACTCACACGATGTTCTTCGAACATTATAGGTTCCCCTCGCGTACAGTCAAAGTATATTAAAAAAAAGATGCAGCTCCATCAGTCAGATCATCTGAACCTATTTGTCAATGAAACTAAAATGAATAAATCAATAGGTTGAGCTTTTTTATATGCTCACAATTTATGTTTAAATCTTGCACGAAAACTTGAAAGAAAATATGTTTCAAAATTATGAAATTGCGACCACAACTAAAAGCATAAATCATAATAAAATTCGTTCAATGAAGGTTTAAAATACGCAATATTGTATTGAAATTTTCATTTGGTCTTAAGATAAAACATGAAACTGCAGCTTTAAGTAATTATTTGATAATTCTATCCTTGGCCTACGAATTGAAGTTGACAAGTGCAAAAAGTTTGCATTGCTCGGGGTAAAGCTTTAGATACAGTGTAAGCAACCTTCTTCAATGAAATAACATTAAGTGAAAATATAAGTTTGCAGTTTGTTGTATTCCTTGAAATATTAGATGGAAAAATGAACAAACGACTACCGAAAGTAGTCCATCAAGATTAGTATTCTATTCTCATATGCCATGTATTAAAGGATATTATAAGTTTAATATTGGATTACATAAAAAACTCTTTGAAGGGTTGGAATTTCAAAATATAATTTTAATCAACTGTTACAATTCAGAAAACACATAATATTAACTTGACAGTCGTCTCCTCTCATAGATGACCAGAATATTTATTGATATACTTTACTCAGGGATGAGTAAATAAGATCTGTTATAGTCTCCCCCCCCCTGGCCTCGAACTCGCCTCGAGGAGGGGCCAGTTTCATAGGATGCTTCCTTTCTTTTCTTTTTCAAGGGTCGTCCCCTTCTACTCAACACAAGTATAGTATTTTCCTCTTCTGGTGGATAGCGGTACAATACTCCCTGGGACAAAATATAACCTCGATTAGTCCACTTGGTAAGCTCTGGGTCTGAAAGATCTTTAAAACTTTGGATAATTTTCAGAAGTTCAGTTCCTATGGGGCAATTCTATGGAAACGTCACACTCTTCTATTATCCCTTTAGCTAACAATCGATCTGATTCAGTCTTCAAAAATGATTTCCTGGCTGGAGATATTCGATACGGAGGCAACGCAATCGGAGGGTAATTTCCTGTGTTGATATGATGTTCTGCATAGGGAGTCGGCTCTCCCCCCAGACTGGAAATATTCTTATGCTGATTCAAAAAATCATTGAACCGAGAACGTTTTTCATCTGTAAGCATGGTTCCTTCTTCGCAAGTTATCAAATTTTTGCTTTCAGGAATTGAGTAAAACGCGATATCGGAAATATGATTTTCAGATTCAAACATCAACTGATATCGAGCGGATTGATTATCAGAGAAGTACCACTTTTCATTATGAACATCTAAGATAAGTTTTGCATCCTGTATGAAATCTATACCAAAAACGGTTTTGTCACGAGCGTCTGGAAAAATAATGAATTTGGTAGGTATGATCTTGTCTTTAATCTTAACGTCAACACTGGTGACAAGGACATCTTCCAATTTACCTTGACCGTCGGCAAACTTCACCGTAATATGCTCCTTATGGAACGTTTGATCTTCTCCTTTCAAAATATCATACAGTACTTTACCAGCAACACTCTGTTTCGCCGCTGTGTCTAACAGACCTAGACCTTGATGACCTAATATATTGACTTGCATAATTTGCCGTGAACGAGGTGCAATGAGTGTATCGATACTGAAAAATTCCATTGGAGCCGTCTCAATTTTATTACAAGAAGGACAATTTGAACGAATATACCCTGGTTCGCCGCAATCCTTCAAGTTTTCTAGCCACTAGTTGGAGCGCCACTATAAAAGGCTATTATAAGTTTAATGATTGGATTACATAGAAAACTCTTTGAAGGGTTGGAATTTCAAAATATAATTTTAATCAACTGTTACAATTCAGAGAACACAAAATATTAACTTGACAATCGTAAATTATTAATTCTCCCAAAACGCCATCCCCTACTCCTCTCATAGATGACCAGATTATTTATAGATATACTTTATTCAGGGATGAGTAAATAAGATCTGTTATACATGCCTTTTTCGTAAAGTTGTTTTAGAACATGAATTACTTGATCATTGTAACTTCTGACACATACCGCTGGATGGCGCATCTGGATTATTTGGCGTCTACATGTGCATCCATATTCTACGTAATATCTAATGTATCAACTCTATGCTTTTCTAACCTTATTCATTTCAATTTGACAGTTACGATTACGAAGAATTAAATCAGGACGGAAACGTGAAGTTGCAAAAGTTCTACACGAAGAAATATACATAAAAAAACGTACATATTCAAATCATTTTTTCTGCAACAATGTCCATGAATGATAAGAGCTCAGTACCAAATAATGAAGAAATCGTCCAAGAAATAACAGAAGATTTAGAAAATCAACTTCTAGAAGATAGAAATTACGAAAGCGCAAGTAGTAATAATACCGACAATGAAGGTATTTGGTTATATTAATTTCAGTTCTAAGTTAAACTAAATCGTATGATTTTAGAATTCGCAGATGCTTCAAACAGATCAGATGATGAAACTGACATACCTGAAAAGAATCCAGATGACGATCCGGAAAATAATTTGGACGATTTCGTAGATGAAGAACAACTAAAACATTCCGAATCGACGTTAAGTAGTGAAGTAATGGAAACGAGAAGGACGCAAGCACTCGAACTTAAGAAAAAAGGTAATACCGAATACAAAAATACAGAATATAGGGATTCTGTATTCACTTACACAGAGGCACTCAAATTATGTCCTTTGAAATACAGTACAGAAAGGTCAATTTTTTATGCGAATAGGGCTGCTTGCAAAATAAATTTGAACTTGACAAAGAGTGCTATAGAGGATTGTTCTAAATCTATCGAATTAAATGACAGTTATGTTAGAGCTTATTTGAGAAGGGCAAAGTTATATGAGGAAGAAAATAAATTGGATGAGAGTTTTGAGGATTTTAAGAAAATTCTAGAATTGGATCCAGGAAATGTAGAAGCTCTGAGTGCAAATCAAAGGCTCCCACCTAAAATAAATGAAAGGAATGAGAAATTGAAAGAAGACATGTTAGGTAATTGAAACTTTTTATTATATTTCATGTTCCATTATGTTTTACTTATGATTTGTAGGTATCTATAATGATAAGGTTTTGACGGTTGAATAGTTGAATTAATCATTTTCATGTTTATAGGAAAACTTAAAGACCTTGGAAACTTGATCTTGAAACCATTTGGATTGTCAACGAACAATTTCAATCTCGAGCAAAATTCTGAAACGGGAGGATATTCAGTTAATTTCAACCAAAATCGATCGACGTAAAATAGGTGTGATTACTTTTGTAATAAATTATTTGTAAATAAATTCTTGATAATGTTAATAATTAAGCACATACATATTCAAAATATGTTCACTTCAAATTAAACTTTACTGGAAAAGTATTTATTTTTCAGTTAGTGTAAGCTAAATATGATTTAAATACATTGTAATAAAAAAAACCAGGAGTATTATTTCAATGCTTGTTTTCACATAGCGTCCCTAAATTTATTCATGAAAGGCCATAAATGTTTTTGAGTTTCGATTGTTCCATTTGTAAATTTAAACAATTCATAAATAATTGCCTGTTCTTCGCTATGGTATCTGCTTGAAGGAGTGGGGGTAGTGTTTTCGGATTTTCATGTAGACGGTGACTTTTTTCTTGTTTTGAAGGTCAAGTATGCAAAATTTCATCAAGAACGGCACTTAACTGCTTTAACAGGTGGGAAAGAGGGGTGTGGCAGTTTGAAATCTCTTGTTTTGAAGGTCAAGAGTGCAAAATTTCATTCAAATCTGAATAAAACCAGATTTTTAGGTTACAAACAAACATCCGTCATTATTCATATGGATTATGGGAACTTCCTAATTCACAAGTTTTCTCAGGAAGCAGTGACGTCAATTTTTGGTCACAAAATGTCGCGAGTGAACGCCCATAAATGGCGTCTGAGACATTGTTGCCAGGTTTTAGGGGTTTTTATTTGGATAATTTCCTTTCGCTTATTTTTAAACATTAGAAATTGTTGAATTAATAAACCGATCAATAACAAGATTTACAAGAGTAAGAAGCATAAGATCATTTCCGTCATTCAAATATGCGCGGTTATCTGCGTCATAACCATAGATAAGTAGAGGAAGACATAAGATTCCCTGGAACCGTGACTCACGAATTACAAGCAGGAAGTTCAAAACTCAGATTTTATAATGTGTATATTATTTCTAGATTATTTAAACATTTAGGGGTTTATTTCAAATTTTAGAGGGATTTGCAGCGCCATCTGGGGGTTGCTGGGCGAAGCTACCTGGCAACTAGTCTGACAGACCTGAGAATGACGTTAAAATATCACTACCACAAGACGTCATAACATAAGTGACAGCTCGAAATATGATATTAAAGACGTCATATTTTAATGGACTATAATATAGGTTTTATCAAAGTATGTGTAAAAAATTGCTCAGGAGATTACATTTGCCTTGTTAACTTTGAGGACCAACTATTTTTTCACACAACAACTATTCATTTTTGTGCCCCTGTACTGCTTGTTTATACCGGGATATCAAAAAGTATCTTGGTCAAGGGTGGTTGTGGAATCTAAAACGTATGTCTTAGTTTACATTTGAAATAATTATGTCACTGTCACACTGATATCATCAATAACCTACAAATTTCATACCTATTTATTTAGTTGTAAAACAATAATGAATACAAATTAATATAGTAATAAAAATTGTCGAAATGTTAACTTTGAACCTTTTAAAAGGTCGGGATAGCCACAAACCGGGTCGAAAACGGTTTTAAAATAGTTAATTTTCGATAAATGGAATGACGTTCACGTGAGAAGCCCGTAGATCGCGAGTTGGAAAAGTGCAAAAGTTAGGAACATAGAACTTCTTTACGAGGGCTTTTTGCGTACCGTTTTCGCTCCATGTAGTTATATTTAGTCGCGATACGCACCCGACGGCCCTTCTTTTTTCCAAAAATTCCGTTTAAATAGGAAAATTTAATTAAAATAGAAGCAGGTACTCTCAGGTCTTAACTGACGAGTAGCGAGCTTCTCGAGGGAAACGTCAAAATAATTTCGTTCCTAGCGAATTACATAGGACGTCTGGCGTTCATGCAATTATGTTTTTAGATAATTCGAACCTTCTAATTTCGATAGGCCAAGTGAAAATCCCGGAGTCTGAAGCGCTAGAGACTTCTGAGTATTATAACATTCGTATAAAATTGCGAAATTTCGCACTTTTAGAAACTTCAAATTAATTAATTTGACACAAGTAAAGACACACATAGATTCCACAACCACCCTTGACCAAGATACTTTTTGATGTCCCGGTATTATAGGAAAGTATTTTATGTAAAAAAAGTCTTATTTGTAAACTTGTTAACTGAAAAGTCTTGTATTCACAAAAATAAATATTTATTTCTATGATACTATAATAGGTACTATAGTTTATACAAGAAGTGTGAAAGTGGAAAGTATTATTCGAAATATAGGTAACATCAATAGCACTAGAGCACTTGACCTGTATTTGACGCACAGAGATAAAGAATAGAGTACTTGAATTCGCCAATTCCGATATGTTTTCTCTCTGATTTATCGGACCTCTCTTTTCAAAGGCCACGACATCCACCGCCCGGAGCGCGATAGACAGAGAGAGAAAAGATATGGGAGTTTTCTTAGGTCTCGTCACTTGAAAAGCATTGTGCCTATAGGATTCAAGTACTCTATTCTTAATCTCTGTGATTTGACGACTATTAGTCGTCAAAAATAATGACATCTCATATTATATGAGTCATATATTGTGACGTACTTTATAGGTCATGTATTAGTCAGAGACGTCGAGGACTGAAAATGACGAAATACAACATCATCTTTGGTCACTGTGCTACCTAGGTTAAATGCTTTTTTTTTGGGGTGCGAGGTGGTTGAAACCCTTTATAGGCACCTTATGGTCCTGTAACATCCCATAAGGTAGTGTGGGAGTCCCTGAGTCCCGAACCTTAGATATACCCGCTAAACACTCCACCTCGTGTGGTAGGCTCGATCCTGCAACCAGGGCAGTCACGATGACACTTGGGCTTGACAGCCCATTGTATCTTGCCGCACCACTTTCTCGGTCCATCGGAAAAATTCCGCAGTCGCTGGATTCGAACCCGCGACCGGCAACCACAATGATTAGAAGATCGATGCTTCTACCACTGAGTCACCTGGTTATATCCTTACTTTGGTGTATACAAGTTTTCGTCGTCCCGGAATGAACTTAATCGTAACCTAAAAAGAAAGATAGTAAAATGAATTATTCGGTAGTCAAACCTACGCTACAAAAAGCGAATTCAGTATATAATGCGGCAGTTTTCTCCGCTACAACCGCTAATATTACGTCAAACTGAATTCGATATGTCAATAATTGTACAAGCGCGCAACTATGCTTTCATCTGAAGTCTGGAATTAATTGATGTGACTCATACTTCGATGACGTAAGTGTGACGTCATTCAAATCTTAGAATAAGAATTTCGGATACTTCTGTGGGATAAATGTACGCCTATGATATATATTTATGAGAAGAAAAACATAGTTAACTAAAATACTGAAAATAGTCTTAGATGGATTCAGAAAAGCTGAAAATGGGTTTTTACACCGATTACACACTTCCCTTATACTACGTATAGTGAGGAAAGTGAAAAACAGCCGTACTGATATAGATTTAATTGTTCCATTTATACTGTTTACATGACAGTGAAGTACTCGTCAGAAAAATTAAGAATGAGTCAAACAAGAGATGAAAAACTATACAATATACAATATATTTAAAAAAGGCAAAACATAATATATTATTATTAATTCATGTTTAAAACCACTCAAACCAAAATGACTAGGTATAGAACCGATGCAATAAAGAACTATTAACTATAATAGTACATTTTAGATTCCATTAAAAGACTGAGCCTTCTTGCGGTACTCCTGTTGTCAATGTATACATGTTGACGATTTAATTATTTGCCCGTAAAGATCATATTCTACTACGCTCAGACTTCTATTTGAAAGATACGATTCGAATAGTATCGATGCTATGCCTCTAATACCCATCTGTTCTAATTTCATCAACATGATGCCATGAACAACGCTATCGGAGGCTTTCGACAAATCTAGGCCTTCATTCAAAGATTCTAATATTTTATGAATTAAATGATTGATTTGCCTTTTTATGTATAGCTATGATTTCAGCAGTGTTACGTTTTTCTGGATATGAAAAAGTTGATGATGGTTTATCGAAAATTAATCGTCGGAGACTAAAACTGACATTAACACAAGAACGCATATTATTAGTTTTTAGTTAGTCATGTTAGACAATCAAGGAAACATTATACAGAGTGATGCATTCTTAAATGAACAAACTTCCAGGAATTATAGAGCTTCGGAAGCTAATGCCAGTGTGTTGTATAGACTTTTCATTTTGGGGTCAAAAAAGGGAGATACTGGGCGTTAAAGTGAATATTTTTCCAATTTCTTCCAAAGCGTCGCTTTTTTTTTCTAAATTTGGCCCACAAAGTACAGAAGGCGTTATAAAATTCTCTGCCAACCAGTGCAGGAGATATGGTTACTTGTTGGGATTAATTCGGTCAAAAAAGTTATAGCACTCTGTATAATGCAACATTTCCAGGCATGCATCCCTAAATTGCAAATTGCCTCTATAACTTTTATGCATCTCTCATCGATTCATCGTAAACTTTACTGTTTCACCTTGTTTACTAATTTTATCGAAAAAAGCATTTTATTCTTTTTTAGACAAAATTTTAATTCAAGGTGGTAGATCCATTTTCTGGAAAAATTGCGCTTTTTTTCTTTAAAGCAAAACAAATACAAATACATTTGCTTCGGACGTGCATGTGAGGAATGAAATTGCACCATTTGACTTTTTTCTACATTTAAGTCTAATATATTTGTCTCAAACCAATCCTTCAAAATTTGCAATGACTGCTCTATTTTAATTTTGTAGCAGTAGAGTCATCAGCAAAACAGACTATATTTTCAATCAATTCGTCGGGTAGGTCATTTTTATAGAGCAGAAATAGCAAAGGTCCCAATGCTGAGCCCTGTGGAACTCCCTGCAATTTGTTTGTTTGTGCCTTTTGAATAAAATGATACAATAGATATACTCAAAACGTTAATGTGTTACAGTTTCGATTGTTCGTGTTTCTGTTCGTTTCGGCGACGTGAATTGAAATTGGGGCGATAAGGACGCTTTGTGCTGATACAATTAGTTTTGAGAAATCCTGTTTTAAACATAATACGTCTTCTGATGATGGTCGTGAGACCGAAACGTACGTAAAGACGAAAATAATAAGCATATATGTTAGTGTGGCCTATTTCCCCAGAATTTATATATAATAAGAAGCTAAATAACTTTTATCCAAACGTAACGATCAATCAGAGTTGAATCTGTATTTCCAGTTGTCTTTACGATCCTTATTCTCCCTTACTCACCTTACACGTAAGTCACCGGTAAAACTTAAAAAAAAACACGCGACGTCGTATTGTTCCTCCACTGACCGAATCGAATGCGCGCCAGCCAATCTGATCAATACCACCACGCATATCTCTTGACCGGGTTTGTGCTGTGCATGTGCTGGCAACATTCAGTATGGAGACACGCTACGTCGGGATGTCTGGCCTCCTCTACTCCTGCTGCTGTACGCAGTGTCGCGCTCTATAAAATGACGAAGAATGACTTCTACCGATGACCTAACGATAGTTGGTGAGTGGTTAGAGTCAAATACGGTGCTGGTGGAACGCTGGCTTAAAGAACATGCGTCGCGCGAACTTCGCCAGAAGGTCCAAGAAGCGGTGGTGCATCAACCGTCGAAAAACACCACCTCCATAACCCCCGATCTGTACCAATTGTGGCTGGCCAGTTCGCATGCACGCAACGATCGTAATCGAGTACAGTATGTCCGTCCATCGCAAGATTTCTCGTCCATGGACGAATCGGAACTTTTTATGGAACTTATCCGTGACGTCGCCAACGAGTTGGATATCAATGTGCTTTCTCATAAGATATTGAAGAATGTAAGCATACTAACACATGCTGATAGAGGGTCTTTGTTTTTGGCAAGAGGACTGGCAGAAGAGAAATACTTGATAGCCAAGTTGTTTGACGTGAGACACGATACAACACTGGAAGAGGCCATCAAGTTAGCCAGAGCTGAGGAAATAAGAATCCCTTTCGGCGAGGGTATTGCTGGTAGCGTGGCTGAAACCAAAAGTCTGATCAATATCAAGGATGCTTACAATGTGAGTATTTAATCTTTTTGTGATGATAGATGAATTGTGAATAACTAGAAAACAAACAAATTGTTGTTGGTATTCATCAAGATTGTTCCCCGATTTCATCTTATTAGGAAAGTTTGTCCTATATAACGTTCATCACCAGTTATAATGTGCTTAGTCAAAAATGCATAGACTCAGGTATTGGAAAAGATCATCTCAAAAAAACTATGAAAAATCGATACTAAATATAGCTTTCCGCTCGAAATAACGTAGTTTATATCAAATTCCGGCAATATTTCAGATTTGACCAACAATAGCTCCAATTTTTTTAATATTGTATCAATTTGTCTATCAGAAACTGTAAGTGCTATTAAAAACCTTAAGAATAAATACACCAAACTTCTTAATTAAAAATTGCACTTCTTTGTTTGTTGTCCCACTACAGATTTTGTTCAATCTCAGTTTGAAAAAAGCAAAGATTATTCCCGTTCACAAATCTGGTGACGTTAGTATCATGCACAATTATCGTCCAATTGCGATATTGTCTAACTTATCTGAGATGTGTCTGTATCAACATTTAGCATTTATTGTACTTTCTCGCATATGATATCACCACACCAATTTTCAATTTTTCAAATTCGTACGACCAATAGGTACGGCGGAATTGTCACCACATGATGATATTTTTTTCAGAATATCCGAAATTTGTTTAGACCCATTACAATACTACTCATATACTACTTATAATGGGGAAAATAAAAAGTATAGGTAAACATGGTTCCAAGACTTTACCTTTGGGTACTCCAAAATTGGTAGTTTGTTGTCTTGATTCAGTTGATATCTATTAGCTAAGTATCGAGAACATTTCCACCAAAACCAAAGTAATGTCAGATTTCTAAGAAAAACTTTCTTTTGGTGGTTTCAAAGGCTCTTGTTTAGGTCTCTGAAGGCCTCAATTATTACTTCCTATGATCTGTTTACATTGAGGATATCTCACTTTTGAAGGTCTTCAGCCCCCTCATATTAAAGTCTGTATAGCTCTTGTGAATAATTAATTATTAAGTAAAAAAAATTTTCTCACAGATTTTGAGAATATGTCGTATCAATGGGGATAAGCAGAGACTTCAAACTTGAAGGCTATAATTAGGGAGAAAATACCTTTAAAATGAGGTATCACTAAATATGCAATAAAAAATTGTCCACATAAAATGAATAATGCGTTTTTCCAGATTTTCATATTAAATACTCAAAATCGAGGTGCCAAGTTTCCGTTGGTCCATTTCTATATCCCCAAAAAGACAGTTTAGCCTCTACTTGTTTGGATGTTATTAATTTTGGAGATGATTATTCATAATATTCCGTGAACCTTTGCTGCAGAGGAGACCAATCGTTCTCTTAATGATCGATAATAACAATATAGAAGCATTTTACTTTGTATTTCTGCACTTATTATTTCGGGAACCTACGATTATCGTACGGTTTTTCACTTTTTCAACAAAATACTCTCTTTAAATCGCTGTGAGATTCACATTTGTTCAACCCTCGCCTTCGAATTAAACTACTGGTTTCCATCACTGCTGCTTTCCCAAATTCGATATTTTTTGCGTTTTAAGAAAAACGTTGTCCTGTTGATATTATTGACCAATGGTTTGGGAAACGTAAAGTCACCATATTATGCCTCATTCTGAATCCAATAATGATAAAGAACGTGTCCGTATAAACCTCTAGTTCGTATGGGCAATAAAATCTGGCGCCTTTTATACTTACGTCTATACGCAACTCTACGCGCCAATAAACTGATTTCCTACGAATTCTGGAAATATCTACGTTATGGCTTGGAGATGGAAGCTGTTTGGGCTGTAAATTCGTTATGGAAGTTGTAAAAACTAAATTGAAATCTGAATGTTTCTTCTTGATAGTTTTCTACGTAGAGAAATTGGATGAAATTTTGTGTGAAAGTAGCTCATAATACCAGTCAGCTAGGATGATGTCCGACAAGCTCTTATCTGTTCCGAAAACATTGCTATTCCCGGTCTTGACGGCATTAACGTACGGTGGTGGAACAAATTTCTTTCCACTCTGGCCAGAGTCTTTGACTCTTGGCTTGAAGAAGAACGATAAATTCCAAGCTGGGCTATCGAGGGGAACACCGTACTGCTTCCCAAGAATGAAGACTTGTCTGATCCAAAGAACTACCGGCCGATCAATTGTCTCAACACCTGCTACAAGTTATTTACACGTATCTTGTATGCTAGGTTGTTGAAATCGATCGGTCCGGTTTGTAGTAACGTGGGGCAAATACAGGCATAGAGGGTTGCCGGGAGAATCTGATGATAGATAGATCTATCACTCAGGAATCCATACTTTACAAGCGCAACCTTTCCATGGCCTGGATTGACTAGCGCAAGGCATTTGATTCAACATTACATGAGCAGTTATTATATTTGCTCCAATGCCTCACGGTACCAACACCACTGGTGAGATGCATAGAACATCTGTTGCCACTATGGAAAACTCGTTTTGCCATCACATCAGGTACACGACGAGTCTTGACAGAATAGATAACATTCAAGAGAGGTGTTTTCCAAGAGTCCCCTATTGTTCAACATCTCACTGCTTCCGCCCTCCATTGCATTAAGACGGACTCGTGGATATTATTCTGGAACACCGAACGACCGGAGATATCAGATCACTCATTTATTTCACGTGGATGATCTGAAACAGTTCTTAGGAGTTCGGACCCCTCCTAGGCCTTGTCAAAAGTCACTAATTGACCGGAGTGGGGGCATTTATGGTTAAACAGCACAAAAAGCTGGGGAAGAACTTGATATCGAATTTCACATCGGTCGAGAAAGAAAACTATAGGGCGACCTCGAGTTTCAACCTTCTCGCCTGAAAGCCCAGATAAATGCGGCGATGCTAGATCTTGTGCTTATACGGTATTTTCTACAGAGACATCGATACGTTCCGCTTGTCAACCAGGCTGACCTTCGGCTACCTAAGGTCAGCCGGGCTTACATCCCAGACGAAGGAATTTACCGTAGCTTGCCAAGATTGTGTATTCAACACATTGGTCTACGCCGCAACGTGATGGGTGTGCAGCTTCCTGACTTCAGCTGCAGGGCCTGTCGAAAGCCGTCTTAGACGCTTTTCCACCTGTTGACGGCATGTCCGGCAAAAGCAGCCTAGGCGTACACCCATCGCCATAATGCAGCACAACGGGTGCTTTTTTACCATCTAAGGCACTCGTGCGGAATAGACCAAAAGCCGGTCCTACCTTACATGCCAGGAGAAGTTCGTTGTCGGAAACGAAAAATGACAGATCTGCGGGAATTACCTGTTTCCGACCGTCAGGTCCTTACAAGCAAATATGTCTGACGTTGTCCTCGATAAACAAACGATGTACATCATCGAATTTTCTGCTCCGACAGAGAATAACATAGTCTTGAAAGAGGAGGAAAAATTAACAAAGTATCAAGATCTCCTGTTCGAGCTCCGCATGCTATACCCAGGCCACAAGGTCGTATTAACAGTTCTAATCATCTAATCATCGGTGTCTTGGGCAGAATTCAATCTTAGCTGCGTTCGAATTTGAAGATCATTGTAAGAACTCGGCGCAGATCTTGATAGACCGAATGCAGAAGGCAGTCATTCTGGGTTCAATAAGACTTCTCATGGCACACGATTTGGGAACCTGAAGCTACTTACCGACCGTTGGGTAGTAGTAGCCTCAGTTAACTGGTTTTTCTGGCGCGATTGCTGCGATGTCGTCGGAGCGCTCCTTTCATTTAAGCCTAAGCAGAGGAAGCCACGACTTTTTCGCCAGTTGGGGGTTTGAGTAAAATTGAAATTTAAGCAAAACTATTTAATATTTTTGGCTGGAATTTAGACAGCTTTTTGTAACTATCAACTTTCATACAAAATTTCATCCAATTTGGTCAAGATTTGACCAAGAAAGCGTAATTTGAATTTTTCCAACAAAAAAGTAAATATATAAATTATAGGAGGGGGATGAACCCAACCTCATGAAATGTAAACTAAGCCAATAGTCTAAGGGGTCAAAAAAACAATAAAACTGAAAAAAGGAGTAAAACCTGTTTTACACCAAATATTTTTTATAGAAATTTTAGGGTGTTGTTAGTCTTATCAATACGAACATTTTGCGCCGGGTAACGACACCAGGTAACAAAGTCACATTTCTAGGTTTACTTGAAACAAATGAAGGGTATATTGGTCAAATAAAATCATAGAACTGTTACATACTCACTTCGGTCCATTTTTCTGTAAATATTTAACATGATTTAACAATCTTCAAGATAGCTTATATAATCTAGTGATTATTTTATAATCATATACATGACCTCCGTTAGAACTTACATATAGAAAAATATCATAGCCATATTAGTATAAGAACATTTGTAATAAAATATGATTCCCATCCTATTTGCTGAATGATTCAATATGACGAAATGTGTTTTTCCCCCGTACGAAGAAATAAATAATAAATAACTGTAATTTGTATTCAATTCGAATAATGTAACAGGGTTGCATACACTTCCAAAAGAAATTGGAATTCCATAAAAACATCCCATTCTGAGAACCATAAACACGATTTCCAATTAACCCAAATTTAGAAGCGTTACGTGCGCGCTTTGTTCGTGAAGCCTGCTAGATCATAAAACGATATATGCAAATTTTATTTTGCAAATTAATCATTTCCGTATGTAGACAGAGAATTTAATAACTGACAGTGGCACGTTTGTAATTCTAATTGTGTACTTGGAAAGAACTATTTGTTTAGAGATACGAAATTACTGGCAGAATGGCGCAATGAATGTGTGAAATTTAAATTACGTGTATTAGCGACGTTTTCAATGGAATTCAATTCGTTATCGAAACGTGACTTAAATGAAATGCTTTATTCAAATTGTCGTAGTTTCATGACTTACTTAATGGGAATTAGAACTCATAAGTCAGTAACCCAGCAGTAAATTTATTTATTTCACGAAAACCTATAAAAGACGAGTATTAACGTTTGTTTAGGCAATGTTAATTTCAATGAACTATTTGTCAAATATATACAATTTTAAATTACCCAAATCGTGTATAATGATTAATGATCTATTACATATTTAGATAGGATACGTTTGTCTACAAAATGATGGGAACACGGTTTGCAACCAAGTTCTGACGAGAATTATTAGCTTCAACACAGCTGTCTCATCAACTTGGTTTAGAACCTTACTCTATGTCTATGTAATTCAACATCTTTCGGGGTATTACCCAGGGTAATAGTTGTTTAAGATTTATTCACTGTTGCTATATTAGAACACGTTAGAGGCCTTTATTTTTTAGCTGCACACTTACAGGCTCCAAGGACACTAGAACATTTAACATATAAGCAAGGATATGAAAGAGTTCTGGCATTAATCATTTTGCAATACAATAAAGACGTCAATAAAAATGATTCTAGAACCATTATCGTATAATAATTAGGAAGTTATGTGTTTTGAATTAATAAGTTACTAGACGGTTGTTAACTTTCTCATATTTGATACGTGTAGGATATTAAGTATTCATTGAATAAAAGGAACTACGTCACCCACCTTTTATTAACAAAATATTTCGCTTTCTGATACTTCCGCGGGTTAATGGTTGTAATGTACACTTATCGATTTTTTGATTTTCAGAATCTGTATGAAGAGCTATTAAGTCATAAAAGACTCTTTACGCCCATAATACATAAATAACTATTAATTACGGGAATAGTATCGCTTAAATTCATCATTCCTGTACAGTGACATATTTTTTTTGTAAACTAGGACAAGCAGCCTTTGACACAAGAGCAACCACTCCTTTATTTTTACCACACATTTTTGTCTCCATCAGTAGTATTAGATTTCAAGTTTTCCATATAAGGATCTTTTTATTAATGGCATTTTCAAATCCCTTAAAAATATCTTCTCCAGTAGTCCTGGCGTGAATAATATCAATATCAAGAAGTTCTTCATACACTTTATACCTTTTATCAACACCAGAGCAGTATCTGACACATCCGTTGACTCATCCAAGACCAAGGAAAATCACTCAAGATGTCCATTTTTGTCTCAGACACTTGAGATGATATATTTTCTGCGATGTCTTCTACCCTGCATTCTTTCGTCACTAGTTTTCCACGTTTAACAATTCCAAGACCCACACGAAAGCTGGCACGAGTTGCAGCCTATTGTTCAGTATTGAGTTTCGTGAACAAAGATTGCTGCAAAGTTCCTGTATATTTTGAGTAATTTTGAAAATATTTCGTTTAATGTTATATTTTTTGAGAACGGCTATGACTTCATTGCAAATCAAACATAGTGCCTTCTTACTGGACTCAATTACGGAATATTGAAAGTTCCATTGAACTTTAAATGTTCTGCATTCACTGTCTACTTTTCGCTTCTTTTCCATACTAATAAATCACACACAAAAACAACAAGTCAAATAAAAATACTGTTACGAAGATGTCTTTTAAACAGGCACAAACACGCACTACTTTATTTCACAACAGACAGTTTCGCTTCCTTCACCTTCCCTAGGCGGACTGACTCGCGGTCGCGCCGCTAGTCTTTTTATACTCCAGCTACTGCCATCTAGAAGTGAGTGAAATACAGAGATTATTCGCCAATGTTTAATTGTTACTGTGCTTTCGGAAGTACTAATACCGCTATCTGTTAGCGATAAAGGGTACTACCACTACCTATTTCTTCGTGTGATCACCAGGTGTCCCTGTCATAACAATGAAGTACAGTTAGTACACAATAGTAATTGAATTAGCGAATTTAGCAAGCGTATGCTCGCTCAAGCCGCGTACTCGGCGACTAGTTTAGAAATTATAGCTAATGGCAGGAAAATTAAAACGGTTTTGGCCCTTTGAACTTACTGGAGTAAACAGTATGGACCTAAAGGTGGAAAGTTCGGAGACTCCTACTCTAGAGGAATGTACATAACTTTTCCTACTACCTGTTATGCCCAGTTTCAAGAATGATTCTTATATTCCTTTTTCTGTTGTAATATAACATTTGAAAATACACATTGACGCAATTCAACGGATTTTCTCTATTTTAATCATAAAAATTATCAATGTAAAATGGAATATGAAGCTGAGGATAGTATTCTTTTCAGAATCTGCTATCGGTATCGCTCAATCTTCTATCATTAATTTGCAGACAGATACGAGAAAGTGGACAAGAGTGAAGAAAATCAGTGATCGATTGATTTCAGTTCATTTTTAAATGAATTCACATCAAATAAACGTCGAATCCATAGAAATATTCACAATTATCGTAATATAGACCTCTGAGTTTGAGTTTCTTGGTGGGAAACAAGGAGGTCCGGAAAAGAAACATTACTTCTTTAATTTACAAAATCACGGTAACAAAACTTAAATTTAATATTTACGATTCAATTAACTTACGATGTGTATAGAGTCTATGTTCTGAAACGGAGATAATTAATTTGCTTGTCTTGGTCCAACACAAACTATAACTTAATTAAAACAAGATGGCGAGCCAATTAACTAGATTAAAGACGTTTCAGTTCCATCAAATTTTGGAGTGCTTTATATTAGAAACGTGTTTCTCGTAGGTACCAAAATAGAACTAATTAATTGCGTCAAAATTTTCAAGATGGATTCTGGTGTGTCAGTAATTCCATTACGTACTCGAATATAACGTTCACGAGGTGATGTCTGAACGGGATGCAGATATACTTTTATTGGCATATAATCTGTAGGTTGAAATCTAGAATTATCTATAAATAGTTGAACTTTCACGAGAGACTCTTTCGCGGCGCATCCACCCTCTTGTAGAGAATGAGGTGGGTAGGGTAGGTGATGGAGTTTCTTTATTCAATATCCAAAAATAAATGGGATCGAAGGTTGAAGACGTTAGATCTTGTAACAAGATAGTTGCACGGCTGCTCTTCTATTTGATGAGTTTTATTTCAGTTTCTGGCATATTGGAATATAGTCCGGTCATCTTAGCTGTATCCCATACTATAGTAAGTCTCATGCAGTCAGGATCCCCAGTCGACAGGTTCCTCAAGAAAACACTCAATGTATTAATCGTATTTAACTCACATACCGCAGTACCAAATACTTCGTTAATAACTTTTCTGACAAATCCAGTATGGTGCCTGCAAAAGACAAGTGTTTGTTTGACATTTAGACAAGTATCTAACAAAGGTATGGCAAGTGTTTCACAAGTTATTTGATAAATGTCTGACAAGTGATTGATAAAGGTTTGACAAGTGCTTAACAAGTGTCAGACAAGTGTTACGCATGTCGAGAAGTGTTTGACAAATGTTTGATAAACGTACAATCGCCACCTAGTACATAAGCGAATATTTATTAACGTAGGTGTCTGTTTGATATTGATTCATTCACCTTTAGACACTATGAAAATTGTCGATAAAAGTCTGGTTTAATATTATGGATTTAGGGTCTGCTATTGCCATTTTGACCAACCAAAACACCACATATATTTGCTGCCAAATACTTTACAAACTATAATCTCTAGCCCAAGCCATTGTGGGAAGAAAACACGTACGTTAATTATTATGCAATATGTAATCATATGCTCTACACTTCTACAGTATCCTATAATGTCATTTTTGTCGACCAATGCGACACCTTGTACATGACAGCTGTGGCATTGGATATCTCCCAAGCATTTGACTGAGTCTAGCACCAAAGCCTTCTTGGGAAACTTGAGTTTACCGCTTCAACTTTGTTGCTTACTATCGAGTGTACTCTCAGATAGATCACCCCATGTGGGGGTTGACCGAGTATCCTCCGATGAGAGGTAGGGGATCGAAACTAAATGGACTAATTTTGAATGTATCATTGAACTTGAATAAAAACTGAGAACAAAAAACTTTGATTGAAAATCTAAAACAACAACTCCGATTAACCACAATCCTTACCAAAAATACTCTGAAGAAACTACTAACTTAAATTAATTGAAAATGATAAAGTGATATGTGATTTCTCAAGAAAAAAATTCAAGTTAGAAAATATCACTGATTCTTGTGTGGTGAGTTTGAGTTTTATAAGCTTGGAGAGAGAGTGAGCTGGATACAAAGAAACTATTCTTCGAATTAAGGTATGAATGAAAATTATAACAAGTTAATATTCCAATTACATGTTTTATACGAAACGACCGCGTCCTGCACGTCTTATGTTATGGTTACGTGAATTGATTTGTAGCTTCAAAGGAAAAGACAGGGTAAAAAACCTTTGTTTAAACATAATAGCAAGCGATAAACCTGCCGTTACGAATCTGACCATAAAATATTTCATATCTAACAATATTCTGAAAAGCACTTGCTTTCTCAAAAATCTTTTCTGATAAATACGTAATTTATGATTTCATATTGAAGCTGTGAAGGACCAATTCGACTTTGTCGATATTTTACAAATTATAATGACCCTTTCTTGGCTAGGATTCAACGACATCTTATTTCCCTTTTCCAGATACAAAGAACAAACTGTATTAATTTATGACTTGATAGTCATACTAAGAAATGAACTCATATACTTGACTGTCAACAAAGAATATCCTATTTTTATCTATCACGATTATTTTTCGGGAATAAAAATGTTTCCGACATGATATTGTTATCTTCGGATTATCAAACTTCAAGTTTGTTAACTGTTAATCATAAACATTAGTATATTTACTTTTTTTGTTGCAGGACTCCCGTTTCAACAAAAAGGTAGACATAAAGACAGGCTACAAAACGAACTCTATATTGTGTATGCCAATTTGTAATTACGACGGTGACGTGATTGGGGTGGCCGAAATAATTAACAAAACAAATGATAGTCACGAATTTACGAAGCACGATGTGGAAATTTTTCAAAGGTATTTAACTTTTTGTGGTATAGGATTACAAAATGCACAGCTTTTTGAAGTTTCCGTCTTGGAATACAAAAGAAATCAGGTAAATTCAACAAATAGTAACTCTATAGCGAAGTAATTAAAAATAGAATAGGAAATTAGTAGTAATTTAATGTGTTGTTTAATAATCCTACACATATTAATTCACAAATTTTACGCACTAATTTATTATAGTTTTATAACATCACTGTAGTTCCTACTTGATTATCACGTTTATATCTAATACCAACCTCAACAAATCCACACATACAAATATGTAACAAAATGAAATGTCACAATGGATCTCGAATGTGTGTCCCCCGATTGGAAACAACAGCTTTAGCCAATCCCCGCTGTCTATATATTTGCAGACTTCAATATGCATCCTCGGCGTTCTACAACTATTTGAATGTACATATTCATATGATAATAATATAACGAATTGAACTGAAAATATATTTCAAAGAAAGTATCATACAACCATTATTATAGGATATGTTTTCATAAAATAATATCTTACAATCCAGATCCCTATGAGATAAAGGTTCGTGCACCATTGGGAAACTCTGACCATTCACTCATCACTACCTCATGTCCCCTTATCACTCCACGCTACATGATACTGACAGTTCGGTAGGTCCTGAAGACTTTGAAAACATTGGAGGAACGCAAGGTTTTCAACACTCGGAAAATCTTGAGAATTGTAGAGATCGAAATGAGCTACAAAGCGACAGAGAGAACAACTTGCATAAAGTGAAAACGAAGAAATTTGGGGCATTAAAGAACCACAAGCAAAAGGCGTTAAAATACGAGATTTTGTTGTGTGTAGATTTTTGTTTCATGCCTCAAAGAAAAAAATATTTCATAGGTCTTGTAGAGGCTGTTGATTGTGAACCTGGAAACTGTTTTTTGACACGTACAAAGCATTCGACACCGTAAACCACCATCTGCTAGCACACAAGCTGGAAACAGTGGGGATACGAGGCCCAGCCCTAAATTAGATACGCTCGTATCTCGAGGAAAGAATTCAGACAGTCGAAATAAACGGAGGTAGATCAGATACGCAAGAAGTTAAGGTGGGCACTCCACAGGGCTCCTGCTTATCTCCTACTATTTTCAATGTGCACATTAACGATCTACCAGAATACGTCTTACCAGCGGGAAAACCAGTACAGTACGCCGATGACAGTAATGTTATCGTTACAGCCGATAATAATAAAGAACTCATTGAAAAGAGTAAATCCACCGTGAGATTAATGTCGATGTGGTGCGATTTGAACGGGCTCAAGCTAAATACTCATTTAGGAGGCTATCCATCTATCCTAAAATTATCATTGAAGTTATATTATTAGGTTAGCTCTTTTGTAGTAAGTTATTGCTATGTAATATTTGTTTGAAGGAGCTACGGTGTTAGGGAAACTATAATTACATTTATTTATTAATATAGTGAAAATCAAAATTTTCTGTTTCTAAGCTTAAAATGGATTTTCATCACGTATTGACTAGATATATTCAATCTTCAAATGAGAAACATTTTAAAACGTGTACAGAGTTCATTTGTCATTTCAAACTATACACCTACAGCATGACTGAACCTTAGCATCAATAAGGAGGCGACAACCAACCGAATCAATTCGATCCTGTATGTCTGTGTAAATAGAATCCATGTAGGCATTAATTCACTTCAAGGAGTAACCTTCGTGGATTCCCTTGCTGCCCTTCATTTTGTGTACCTGCACATAAATCAGAGGCAAGCATCTCAGCCTTGCCTTTCTCCTTGTTTCAGGTATTATTAAACTTGGCTCGGAGCATATTTGAAGAGCAAAATAATCTAGAATGTTTGGTAACGAAAATAATGAGGGAAGCACAAGATTTATTAAATTGCGAACGATGTGCCGTATATTTAATGGATTTAGATTACGGAGAGGCTGTAAGTATTATGCTGGGAATTGTTCTTTCTGCACTTTCGTCCGTACATCCTATCCCTATAATTCCTTGTATCCGTCTGGGAATCGTAATGGATATGCCAAATCGTTTAGCTGTATATTCAGAAAGCCACAGTACAAATATGTTTAACTTCCGTCAGAAATTATTCGATATTCATCGGGAATATGCAAACTGTGTTGCTGAGTATTAAGAGCGAGAAAAGACTATGTCAACGTAAGTACAAAGTGTTGTTTTAATTAAAAATGAAAATAACATGTTACTTTTAGTTGATGAGATCCATATTAAGCCTGTTTTGGATTATAAATTCGGAAATATTGTTCGAATTGCTTGCAACAACAGAATTTGTATTTATGGTAATGTTAATTCAAAATTCAAAGAGGTTGTCCATATTTGTTCTGTATCAAAAATAAATCACGGATTATTGTTTATGTTTACAAAGTCAATTATTTTGATATTAGAACAAAAATGCACTCAACAGCAAAGCTATGAACAATTTTCCCAAACATAACAAAGTTCTAGTTGAAGATGTACCATCTTTAACTAGAACGCATTAACATTTTCAGTTCTGTTTTGACACCCACCGAAAGAAAGAAAGATTTTTGTAACCATGGAAAAAAGTGAATTTCAATGAGCTTAATTTAAATTGCATATTGTTAGGAAATTTTCAAACAGATTCATTAGAAGGCAGGTTTTTACATTGAATAAAGCAAATGGGCTGCAACTAAGGACTCTGTTCATGTACACTTCTGTTTTACTGTCGGTATTGTGCCATAACTTAATAGTGACCATATGTAACATAACCTCTGCCTTGTGGCGTCACGATCAAGCACTCAGGCCTCATGTATATGGGATTACACATGCTCAAGCTGGTCAAAGCTCGAGAGACTTCATTTTTCTATCGAATGGCGAAGTTGTGGAACTCTTTGCCTTATGCCTATAACCTCCACACCTATATCCTCTCCCAAAATTCCATCGCCGGCTCACAAGATGTTCTAGGTACATTATAGGATTAACTCTCGTTTAGCCAAAATAAAGAAAAATAATAATCGTCGAGATGTTAGCTTAAATGATGCTATATTATAAATACATAATGCCCATATATCAATGTCAATAAATAGAGCAAATCCAAAATATTTGTAACAATTTTCATTAGATGTTGCTCATATATCCTTGACGTAAAGAAAATTAACACTACGGATGAAAATGAAACACAAAAATTACCAATAGTGTACTCAGCGTAAATTCCAATGTAAAATATTACATCACACCGTTTCAATGATTTCAGAATCATTTGGAGAGAATTTTGGAAAGACCAGGCAAAGTGATTCAAAGACACGCTCCCCTGAACCGCGTGGAAAGCGGATCGGTAACGGCAAACGATATGCGAGAATATGGCCTTAGAAAACCTTGTACATTCACCACGTTCTTCGAATTACGCGATGGAGGCAATGAAACCTTAGTTTCTAGACCGTCATGTTTTGATTTACAATGTTCTACCCTCGCCCAAATCGCTGGATATGCCGCTTCTACCGGTCAAATTCTAAACATAGGCAATGTTCAAACGTGGCTCGACCAGCAACACTCTGAGGGTGACGCCGAATCTGCCAAAACGATCCTTTGCATGCCTATTATCAACGGCCAGAGGAACCTTATAGGTAAGTATAGCTTGGAACAATAACTCATTATAAGAAATGTCACTAAACCAGGTATTTTTCGATCATCTGGAATATCTCAATGTTGCATTTAATGCTCGAATGTTCTGTAAGCGTGGTATCGTGATCAAGGAAATGTGAATCTACGAGATTTAGGTCCATCGAGAAGCACAATCCTCCATCGATCTCGTTTAACTTCTATGATTTGCTGCCCAGACGATTAGGTACTATTGAATTTTCTTTCACATATATCACTCCATTTGGTGGTGTTCAATTGCTATCAACGCTGAAGGTGTCCCACAGGAATATGTCTTGGCACCAACTTAGTTCTTGCTCCATAATAACGATCTGATGGAAGTAACCGCCTGTCCCATCCATAGATCATTCTGGTTTCTCATTTGGAGTCCCTATATATCATCCAATGTTATCATTACCCATATTCCTGAGACAAAGGTCAATATCAGAGATTTCAAATTTACTGAAATTCTTATGACAGTAAGTGGTGGGAATGTGACGACATCACTATCGCAGTCTATTGCACACCCTCTGCGATGGTTGGAATCGTGCAGATCGTATGCGTCGGGGTAATCAAAAGAGTTTTGTTCACTGGTAAGTCATGGTTTGTGATACCCACATCCGGAAACGTGAAGGGATAGGGTTTGAGGACAACACGATCTGTAGAGTTTTTTGGAGAAGGTACAAGAAGTACTCAGTGTTATAGAGGAGGTATAATAATAGTTTCGGCTGGCACTGGAACCCCCTCTCAATTTGGTGAAGTCAATTTTTTTAATATAGCCTTATATGTGAACCAAATTGCACTAATTTTATTGCTTTTAGTGCTGTGCACATTGACTAATCTTATAAGAAACTTTCTTGAATCACAAAATTCAGTTTCATCTCAGCTGCCCAATTTCAACCGCATCGAGTACGTTTAAGGCATGATCCACATGCCAAAAACTATTTGAGCAACTCCGCAACAAGACGTTGAACCAAGGGGGTTCGTGTAGTGCTGAATTTGAGGCGAGTCCGTACTTATTATCAGTAAACAGAGTAGTTGCTGATTACCCCATATGGACTTGCTTTTGAATTGTTCATCCAACAACTAGTGGAGGTGTCCAATTCGGGACAGTTCATATGAAGTTGGACTTAATTAAAATTTCGTCTACTAGAAAGTTTTTTATTATTTATAAATACCGTTAGAGGGATATTCCTAACATTACAATCTGGTCTGGTGAGCAATTCTATTGTATCTTAAATTATCTACTTGAATCGTAACTAAAGCCTTATTCAGTAGTGTCCTTAGTGTCTGGTAATATAATTACACTTTGTGGTTAATAGTCCTGTCTCGTGTTTCCATTCCAAGGTCTCGATGGAGGTCACTGCTGCGGATGTACCAAGGTGCAACAACAAAGCTTCCAAGTGATTTATTTTAGAATTATTGAATGATTTGGGTGTTGCGTTTACTAGTACAGTCCTATAGTTGGATGCCGTATGTCCAAACCGGTTCCAGAATTTGCTTGTAGAGAAGCAGTTTATTGTGTATAGATAGTTCGGAATTTCTCCCAAGTACCCAGTATATTTTTTTTGTATTCTAAACCAAGCTCTGTTCTTTTCTTTTTCACATAGATTCCAGCTTAGCCTTGCGTCAAGATTCATCCTCAGGTATCTAGTTGATTCAGCATGTGGAAGCTGTGTATTCGTAGTGTTTACATTGACAAATTGCAGGAACTTGCCGTTCTATGTCTCTATTACACAGGGGCTCTTTCACTATTTCTTCACCTTTAGCTGCTTAATTCTAAAGTATCTTTGTGACAAATCCACTGGAAAAATAGTGAACATCAGCTCCTATCATCGTGTCCATTGTGAATAATTAGACTAATTAAAATTGCAATTGATTTCAGGTGTCGCGCAGCTAATAAATAAACACAACGACGGCGCTTTCACCGAGTGCGACGTTTCGCTATTTGAAGCCTTCGCCATTTTCTGCGGCCTCGGCATCCACAACACTCAGATGTACGAGAACGCTTGTAAATTGATGGCCAAGCAAAAAGTAGCATTAGAGTGCCTTTCATACCATGCCACAGCCAGTAACGATTCCACTGACCATCTCGTTAAACTCGACATACCGTCTGCACACTGTTTCAATCTGTACAGTTTTACGTTCATCGATTTCGAATTAACGGACGACGAAACTTGTAAGGCTACGATTCGTATGTTTCTCGAATGTAATCTGGTACAGCAATTTCATATCCCGTATGAGGTAAGTCGTTTAATGAGAAATTAGTTGATTTGAGAGCAAATTACTTTGAAGAAAATAGGTAAAATTATTTATTAACTTTTGAAACTCTGGGATAACAATCATGTGGAGTCTAGAAGGAGGGAGATTTTTCCCCCTAGCCCCGGAATCGTAATTCTTAGTGACTTGTCAGTTTTATTTCTACAATTTTTGCACAAAACCGTACAATAAATTGGTTGGATACGTTTTTCCCCATCGTTCAGCTCATTCAGCGTTATCAAGCAATCCAAGAATGCTTCGACCTTTTTGGTCGACCTTTCCTTGTTCAATAAGATCAAAGCGATACGCTCCTCTTACGGCTTCTGCCTGAACGGCGAGGTGCAGTGGCTCCAACCCCAACAGCTTTCCCATCGCAGCCATTGAGGTGGTCGACATTGCACCTGTTAATCCTAAGCACGCCAGCCTCTGAACTCTGTTCAGGGAATGCTGGGATACTTTCGTTTTTGTTTTTGGTCACCACACTATTGCGGCGTATGTTACAATGGGTCTCACTATGGTGAGATAACTTGCTAAGCACTTAGGCAGAGAGCAAACTGATGAGGGTTAAACAATCATGTGACTATAATACTCTCCAAATATTCATGATGCGAAACTTTAAGAACCACTGGCTTCTGGAAAACTCTGATATGACCGCAATAGTGTAACATCATGCCTGCATTCAATAAACATTACAAACCAATCTTATCACCTTTTCATATCATCGCGTTTTGTAAAACTCTTCCATCTTCCAGAGCTTTAGGCATTTAGGCTCTGGATTGTTGCTGGTCTGTTCTATTTCGTTGGAATCTGTGACACGATTGTTTGTCCTATTGACTTCATTTAACGGCGCTTCACGTTCCATATTTTCGAAAATATATAAAGTAATCGTAAAACTTGTTGAGTTTCTCAGAATCTGGAGAGTTTGCGATTATGCACAACCATCCACGTCTTCAAGGCAAGGTCTGCTATAGGAACGGGAAGGTAAAAATCTGCAACACACCCACACGAATTTGTGGAACCCCATGTTATCCTAAATCAGTTTCAAAACTTAATGAATATTTCCCTTATTGAATTTTATCTTGCCAAAATTGGATAGAATCATCCGTTAGGTGAAGAAAATCCATCATAATGATGACATAAATGTGACTAGTTTTGCTAACTCCGTAGCTTCTTCAAACAGATGGTACAAAAAATACCAAATACTCGAAAACTTTACTTCTCAAGCAGATGATGATTTCAGGTGTTATGTAGATGGATTCTGAGCGTGAAAAAAAATTACAGACCCGTTAAATATCACAATTGGAGACACGCATTGAACGTCGCCCAAACGATGTTCGCCATGTTCAAAACGGGCAAAATGGATCGTTTTATGAACGACCTGGAAATGCTGGGACTTTTGGTGGCCTGTCTGTGTCACGACTTGGACCATCGAGGTACGAATAACGCGTTCCAAACGAAAACGGAATCGCCTCTGGCCATTTTGTATTCGACCAGTACCATGGAGCATCATCATTTCGACCAGTGCGTCATGATTCTTAATACCGACAGCAATAATATATTTCAAGTAGGTGGGTTTTGATTTTCACAAGTGAATAGCTACAGTCAATGCAGATGGAAATGGACGATAACAACAACCATTTTTAATAATTGAAATTATAAAGTACTTCTTGATACCCTTCGAAATTCGACGGTTTCGAAAATAATTTTCGCCATAATTTTGTCACAAGCACCATTTTTCAAATATCTCTTATTTGATGGTATATATGTATACATAAATTCTCGGGAAATAGGTCACATTAACACTTTGTTTTATATTTTCGTCTTTACATCCGTTTCGGTCTCACGACCATCATCAGAAGGCTTATTATGTCAAAAAGGTTTTTTTTCTAATTATAGCACAAAGCGTAGATATCGCACCAATTTCAATCAAAAAAGCCCACGTCGTCGAAACGAACAAAACCACGAATAATCGAAATTGTACCGTCAATATTTTAAGTATGAAATATAACAAGAATCCACTATTCAGTAATATTCTTATAATATACAAGCGCATGTTGGTAGTGTCTCAACGACTGGAGATCGAAACTATTATGTTAAGTATCTACTCTCGAACCAGATGTAATGATTTATGAGGTACTTGAAAAAGGTTGCAGACCTGTATTGGAATATTACTTTTCAGCATTCTTCCTAAAATATACTTTTAACATTATAAAGACGCATGTAGGAATTTGCAAGAGTTTTAATTAATTAAGTTAGTATAAATCTGCCTTAATGTCTGAATATCAGTCCTATGATTTACACATTTGGAGTCACGTTTTATGTGAATAATCTCCAGAATAGATCTTTTATAATAATTGGTTTCCTCAGTTAAAATATTAACATTTTTGTAACCAAATTGATGGTTATAATCAAAGCAATGTTTAGCAAGGGCGGTGGAATTTTCTAACTTTTTATTTCTTGTGCAACACTTATGGCCACACACTTTTTTGTAAATATTGTTTAGAAATTCCAGTATAAGTCCCATCGCAATCTAAATAATTTAATTTGTATACTGTGTGGGTATGTTTATCTTTAGGTATTAAAGGTTTTAGATTTGAGAAAATTTTTTCAACACAATTAGTAGGTTTATGCGCGACATTTATATCATACTTTTTTAAACATTTTTTAATTTTCTCTGAGGTCTCCGGAATGTATGGTAATGTTATAAAAGTATCTGTATTACCGTTTATATTATTTATATATGACGTCCTACCATCATAGATTTTATTTATTCCTTCTTTAATAGGTTTAACTAGGTTAGCAATAGTAGCTAAAATAACAGATCCCATTGCTGTGCCGATTGTTTGTCCAAAATATTGCTCACCGTATTGAAAATAAGTACATTTTTCAGATTGATCTGGAGGTGTGTGGTCTTTAATCTCTACCCAACGATTTTTCATGCTACTCAATGCCGAAACGACAGGTATATTTGTAAATAAAGAAACAACGTCCAAGGAAATTAATTGGTGATCTATGGGTACTCATTAAAATGCCATGAGCCCTTCACATAAAATTCCTTTTTTTCTATTATATTGTTAATAGAATTTGATAAATTGTACATAGGCCTCCAATATTACAATTTTATACAGTTTCGGAAGCCCGTAGATATAAGGTGCTAGCCCATTATGATAAATTCATTTATTTTTGATTATGGTCGTGAGACCGAAACGTACGTAAAGACGAAAATAATAAGCACATGTGTTAGTGTGACCTATTTCCCGAGAATTTATATATCATTAAAATATAACTCATTTGTTAATGTCATTTTTACGTTGTGAACTACATAACTCAATTGAGTTACTGAAGTACTAAGTTCTAACTGAACAATGTTAACTGAAGAGTTTCATTTGAATCCTTGGACCTGAAACCACATTGATGTTCCATTAATATTTTTTTGAGTTCAATATAACATAATTGGTTATAGGCAGCTAATTCTAGAATTTTTTCTAGTGGTGGAAGTATATTTATCTTTATTTGAAGGACAAGGAGTTAATTAAATTAATTATTGTACTGGTGGAGGAGGTAAAACATTCAAGCATCGTTATAAGCATTTTTTTCACAGGCATTATCACCTGACGATTATCGAAAAGTAATGAGAATGGTGGAAACTGCAATTTTATCGACTGATTTAGCAATGTACTTTAAAAAACGAAATAAGTTTCTAGAATTAATCGAGAATGGAGAATTCGATTGGCAAAGTGACGACAAGAAGGAATGTGAGTAGTGTTACTGTAATATGACATTTTATCGGCTATTCTGTACCACCATTCGGTTATCTAGATCTAGAATAATTGTTACCATCTAGAAAATCATCACCTATCATTCATTTCTAGTATTATCCGGAATGATGATGACAGCTTGTGACGTGAGTGCCATTGCGAAACCTTGGGACGTGCAGCACAGGGTTGCCAAACTAGTAGCGGATGAATTTTTCGACCAAGGAGACATGGAGAAAGTGTTAGAAGTGCAGCCTATTGTGAGTAATACTATTACAAGCTACACTACAAAATTCGTCTTAACTGACATTCTCACACTTGATTAAGTCAAGCATTCAGTGGGATTTTTGGAATGATCCATATGAACAATCGATTCAACAAGCAGTTGATCAGGTTTTTGTTATACTTTGACTACACGAGAGAGAGGGATGGTGTTTTCGTCCTATGTACTTCTGCGACTTACTTTCGTTTCAAATTTTTTTACGAAGGTATACCTTTTTTCCATTTTATCTTGGTGTATATCCCAGGTTTGCTGATTTACAGGGAGGGTTCCATATTTACGCTTGGTGGTTCCCTCTCCAGTCATTCCTTAGGTTGGCAACATGACTTACAATCATGTTCCAGCTGCTAGTCTAAGATCTTACAAATTCCACTTGCATCATTATAGGTCCAATTATGGCACATATACTTTCGAACTTTTCGATAATGTTTAGCACTCCAATAGGTTTCCGCCCTAACAATTTTAATGATCAAACAGACCCTAATTTATTCACCGTTATTTAAAGCTATGTCATGTATTTATTCCACCAAACAGTGTTGATTAGCTTCTATCAACAATTTGTAATTATTAGAATGTAATCATATAGTAATAATCCTAAGTTCATGAATGATCAACCACAGTAATCCTTTACTACCTACATCACATAGCGTAAAGGGGTGAAACGATAGATTTTTTTTTAATACCACATCCATGTAATGAACTTTGAATAATTTTAAAGCATCTTTGAGGACAGTTTCATAATTTCATGTACGTTTAGATGTAATTTCACGTTTGCTTTAAATGGTCCGACAACTCTCATGACTATTATAAACCCCAATTCAATTTTCTTCACTCGCTTCAATGTCAAATGCAATCGTTTGCTTGCTCCATACATATAGAAAAGTTTCCTTTATTGCAGGCTATGATGGACCGTGAGAGGAAAGACGAATTACCTCAAATGCAAGTAGGCTTCATAGATGTAATTTGTTTGCCTTTATATCGAGTTCTGTCTGAGACATTCCCATGGGTCCAACCCCTGTACCAAGGAACCTTAGAGAATAGACAACATTGGCAAGATTTAGCTGAGAAAGTCGAAATGGGCCTTACTTGGATAGACCATGATACTATAGATAAACCTGTTGAAGCATTTAAAGGTAAGTAAGGCTGATTCAATTATTATTTATTTTATGCCATTCCAATATTAAAACGTTTTTCTGCAAAATTTCCCTTCACTTATTTCTGGAACAAAATCAGTGACGTATCGACAAGCAATTGTCAGTCTTAGCTTTATTTCCGGCCTGTATCGAGTAGGCCACCTGTATAGGTTGCGTAACGTCGGCGTTTAACAATACTTTATCGGTACGAGAGATTATTTGAGATTCTCTGTCTGCTACATATACCTGATATGACTGGTGTACGTATAGTAGCTTATACGCTACGTTTGGCTGCAAGAAGATGCGAACCCGGGTTGCCGCGTTGTTTGATCTAAAGCTTACGTGATAAATATTTGTACTCTACATGAACTTTCTTCTCTGGTTTCAGACGCGGAAGAAACAAAAGACATTGAATTGACAGTTCAAACCTTCAATACCACGCAAATAAGTCAAGAGATAACGGCAAGACACTCGGAACTTAAGACAAAGAAAAACAGAACAAAACTATGTTGCTTATTGTGACACATCAGACACTGGTCCATCATCCTGTCATATTGGATCGCGCATTTACATTTTCACGTACGAAATTATACATAGATTCTTTATTTTACTATTATTATTATTTCTATAATAGGATGAAGATCTACAGTTAATATGTATAGTTGCATTTGTGATCTCGAAAATAAGACATCTAAAATTATTTAAAGATATATGTACATAAAGAATTAATAAATAAATTTGTTATGAATTGATGCTCAATTTTTTCATTTCCTGTTAGTTGGCGCCGAGATGTAAATACAATATATTATTATTAAACACGTTTGTATCATAGTATTGAAAGATTAAATATATAATTATAATACACCAATAATTATCAATAATTTCACCTCTAATTCTACGCCTATGGTTATTACCATATCGCATTTGGTGTTGAATAATTGATTAGAATATTATTTATATTTATCGGAGGAGAAAAATTATGAAATGCACGATATATTGAATACGATGGAAATTAACATTAGTTATAATTGAATTGTAGAAGAAGATAAACGATATCACTTGTGAATGGATAATAACATTATGCGATTACATTTATTAACTTTTGTTGTTATTGCTATATCTTTGGTGAGCGTTTTTCATAATAATTATTTTCTTCATAATTCAATGAAACAAAACAATTTAGCTGCATGACTAATAAATAACTAAATATAAATTTATGGCCAAGTTATGAAAATTAGGAAATGCATAATTCAAAAACATGTGATTCATAAATGAATCACGGTTTTTATAAGTGTTAGCCACTAATACCTTGTGTGCTTAATAGGTGTGGGTATCCCAAAAAAATCCTCTTGTTCATACTTTGAATCATAATTGACAAAACTTAATATTATCATGTATTTGGCGATTCCAATTTCACATAAGAATGCTTTTTAGTAAGTAGCTAGAAGCAATCCAAGGGCTCTTTAAAATGACAATTGGTTATATAATTTGGAGAATGTATTTTATAAATAATTTGTTTTTCAGTTTATAGATACAAATGCGAAAGAAATCAAATGCCAGGATAAAGGGTTTGTTTGTTTTGATGCCACAAGATTTTATCAATGTGTAGATAATGGAAAAACTGAAATAATTACGGGACAATTACAAAAATGCCCATTAGGGTTAAGATGTAACAATGATTTGGACAATGAATGTCAGGAAGAAATATGAAAGAATCATCGTAGCCAACGTTAGTTATACTTCACAACAGACAAAAGAACACGCCATACCTATCATTCAACGTCATTCTTGTTAACGAAGTGAGAATTCAAGACAATTCGAGTGTGGTTGAAATAAGCGAAATGTTCTTTCTCACAGCTCTCATTTGTTCAGGCATTCTCTTTATTGGTGCCCCAATATCTAAATCCGTTCGCAAGTCTAATCTTTTCGCTTTGGATTTGTACAAACACCGAACATACACAACCAGTACTTTAAAAAGCCAAATATTCCAGGTAATATGCAATGAGTAAACTATTTATCACAAACTAAACTTGAACTGATTTACACTTCTCTTGGAAATATGCTACGTCAGTTTTAAATCTTCTTATAATTCGGTGAATAACTGCGATGTCATCATCATTGAAATCGAATTCTCCATAAAATTGTTCTAATTTCGTAAGAAATTTTTAAATCTTATGAGATTGATCTTGAATTCCGGTCAACATAAAATCAATGGCAGGCTTTTGTGTTTACAGATCAACAAGAGGTTAAGATACGTAGCATACGACAGTATCGTTTAGTCTTAATGGCAAGTAACCGGTATTGAATATGGCAGGTGATAAATATTAGAATTATACAGTTTTAACTCTTTCTTGTGAAGAATTATATGTTGCAACTATTCCTTAAGTTACTCGTGTGATTGGAAGGTATTTTTGATGACGTTATGCTCTTTTGGCTGCAGGAAAATTACAAGGATATATTGTGTTACTAAAGATAATGAACTATGGAAACAATGGATATCGGCTGTCCCTGTGAAAGATTTCATAGTAACAACAATGGCCCAACAAGGTTCTCGTAGTGAGTGTACATTTTGTCAATTATTTTGAAATTATAACAACTTGGATACTAAATATTCTGTAATATATATGTAACAATAATGCACTCACAACCATGGCTGAATTGACTAAATTCAAAACTTAATAAAATTATGTAGAATTCCATCTTTGACTCGGAAGACATTGTCTCATTTTATGCTTTTAAAAAATGCGTAAACTAGAACATAATAAATTGTTAAAATTCGGATATTCGTTGAATTTGGAGCACTCTATCCTACAAATCTGGAACGTCAAAATGTTAAAGTAGCCCTTAATGTATTCAATGAATGTTATACAGGCTCTATTTCAATTTGGTTCAAATATAGAGCATTCCAAATCCACAGTCCAGTTTATAAATATTATATTAACTTGGTGGAAAAAAAATGTAAAAATCCCCTCAAAAGGCAAACGATAAAGGGGCATTTTCCAGGAACTAGGACGATTCAAAACTCAAGTTTTTAAGAAATTTGTTAGATTTGTTAGATACGTGAAAGTCAGTAGCGTAGCTAATTCCCGCTCCGCCCCCCAACACTCGAAATTAACATTTTGATTTTCTCGTGCACCCTCTACACCGCGGGGGCGTTATCTACGCCACTGATGGAAGTCCAGTTCAGCTTTAAATAAATTAATAACCCCGACACATACAGCATGGTCACAAACAGTTCACGAAATTTTAGAAATAATTTCGTGTTTTGTTTCAAGGAGCTCAATTTAAGGAGTTTCCGGTAGTGTTAGCGGGGGAAAATATAAGAGCAAGCGCAGCGCGAGAGCGGAGGTCTGGCAACGCTGTAAATATTGCCGGCTGGAGTTGAATACATAAACACATGTAAAAATAATAACCAACAGTTCCTCAAAGAATGGCTATTGTAAAAATATTACGAGTATTTAATAAGTTTTAATAAAAAAGTAGTTTTAATTGCTCATTTTCAGCGCTATTTTTCATAGAAATAATTAGTGGAACTAGCTCAAACTTGCACAGAATATTATTGTAATGTTATTCCATTTAAAAAAAAAAGCATCGATATATTTTAAAAAACGGTGTAGTGAAGCCCTTCAAAAAATTAGACGTATTCTTATATTGTTATTCTCAACGGTCTGTGAAAATTTCAAAAAATTTTATCATAAAAAACTATCTCTAGCGAACCTCCTCAACTTAAAAGCAAATGGGGTGCAACTAAGGACTTAGTTTACATCTGGCAACCCTGTTGAAACAGGAAGTCCATTAATATATGTCCTAAAGAATAAATAAAACTTTACGTTTTACTGTCGGTAGTGGAGCATTGTGCTTGCTGTAACGTACGTGACCAGCTGATGATGATAGAGCTCAGGCCTTGTACTATAGGGGGTATTGGCCAGACACATTATATTGTTTCACTAGACAAGTAAAGCACTAGTGTGTTGTCTGAAGATGTGCAATGCGCGCAAGCCGACTGACTCACTTTCCTTACGGCAGTAACTCGCGATAGAAGCACGGTTATAAATTTGATTTGAGAATTTTTAAACTTTTAAATCTGTTCTACGAATAATAAAATAAACGAACAGTACCCAATTTAATTCTAGTTCTAGAACCATCTTAAGTAAATTATTTTATGCTTACCACAAGACATCTTGAAGCGAAATGGCTTATTCGGATGCAACATGGGTATGGTCTAACAAGATACGTATTAATGGAACGCTCATTTTATACCCATCTCTGTCGAATCTCGCTGGCACTAATAAATCACTATAATACCACTCATTTATGCTGGTTTAAAGCACTTTAATTGCCAATTGAAAGCATTGAAAGGTGTGAAATAAAACAACTACATGTTTGACGAATTTTATTATATTAAATCAAGTTAACTAACTCAATATAACTGGGAAGTTATGCAAAACAATCTACATTTACATTTCAAATGGTACATTGATTAACTTTTATAAAATAAACAGTAGGTACCAATCAGAGGGAGAATATCGAGGGACCAAGCTAATTATTCAAGCCATACATTTCCTAAATATTCATATAAGTAGAAATGAAAATACAACAAGAATATTTCATTTGGTCACTTGTTTAATATTGCAAACACCTTAATTTTCCAAATAATATTTTTTTTACATAACATTTAGGATTAGTACACGAATTATGAATAAAATTTTGAAAATGGGACCATTGCAAGATTCCTATTCAGCTGAAATGAAGTTCAATATTACAATATCCAATTAGTCAATCACAATAAAGTAGAACAATATCGTACATGAACCTTGTACACTAGTATATGAAGTAAATGATAAGAGGTGAGTATACCATATTTTGCCAGATTGGCAAAGGGTTGCGACATTGACAGAAGTATAATACTCTTGAGGAATCATGTAGCGTACCGTTTCGTCCATAATCTTGCGATACGATCGTGTTCGTCGCGATTTTGGAGATATTGCGTCGCTATGCTTCCAACCAAAGGATCGGCTGCAAAAAAATTTTGAAAGTTCACATTTAGTGAATGAATATAAAGGTGTCCGGATAAGGGTACCGAGTGGCTGTATCTCGACAATGGTAGGGCCTAGAGGCTTGGGAAAAAAATCCTTATAAATAAAGTGGGCAAGAGAAATGGCTGGAAATTATTTTGAAGTTCTCGGAAAGTTAGATAATGAGTTGTAACTTTGAGAACACCAGTTGATAGCTTGGGTGAAACTGCATCATTTTGCTTTGCGACATTTTTTCATATCTGTCATAATAAGGGAAAGGGAGGTCAAAGCATTTGTCAATATTTACATTCAAATATCTCCAGAACCATTCAACCGATTTGAATATGTGATTTCGTTATAAAGAGCATTTTATGAATTTTTGTTGTACGGTTTAGTTGAAAACGAATAAACTAGAGAGCGTTATTTGCAGCGATTACACATTTTTGCGACAGATCTTCACTCATCATAAACTTAGCTAAATTTTAGAGAAAACCGCATTGCGATTATCTTCATTCGTTCTCGATTTATAATAGGAGGAAATGTTAAAAATTCAACTCAATCGGTTACATTTACGAGAAAAACTAATCACATAGCCATGGTACATGCTAAATTCAAAAGATTACAGATTTGGCAACTATCAAAAGTCAGTTGTGATAGTTCTGTGGCTTAGATGTACGTTTAAATCCATTTTTTTTAATATTCCATTTACGCGGGAGCGTATGATATGTTACGCATTTAAGTTGAATGTCTCGAAAATTCCGGCGCGACAATATGCAATGCCATTTCCACAAAGAAGACATTTTTCTCGAGAAGTGTCAAAATTGGTTAGGCGATTACGGGAGACTGGCAACGTGCAGCCCCAGTCAAACACCACTAAGAATTCGTAGAACACTCATCGAGTAAAATAGTGTTAACGTTTTGGCCTACGTGTGATATGAACCCACCATAAGCATCAGAAAAATTTCCCAACGACCTGGGCGTCTCAAAAACAATTGTCCATAAGATTCTTCAAGAGAATAATATGCATGAAAAATCTTGTCTTCCGGATGGATTCCGCGTCACAATAGCTCGACTTGATGCCGACGTTTCGCCAACCATTACAGGTGACATCTTCAGGGCAGGCTTGGGGCTTGAACTGAAACTGGTTCTACTGGTTTCTGTAGCCGTATTTATTGTAGGAAAAATCCTTCACGCTACATAGTTCACTGCCTTTATTCCTGTGGTTAACTTCGTTCCGGCAGCTGACCCTGCCGTTGTGCGATCATGTGCGAAGTGGAATTTTCGAGGATGGGTTTCCAAATGTTGGGAAGGTAATATCCTGAGTCACGGTTCATATTATTCGGATGTTTTAGGATTTCTATAGATTCAAGGATTTTTCGCTGATAGAAGTTTGGGGCTCGGGCTAGGATTTTAGTATCTTCAGAAAGGATTTGATGATTTGTGTCAAACTTATGTTCCGCAAGTGCAGATCTACTGGTGTTACGAAGCCTTGTACAGCGCTGTAGCTATCCGCGGAAGTCTACTATCCAAGAATAATACGCATCCCTACAACATTGTTTTACATCAGGCATTAAAAGATACTGATTATGATTGTAACTGGCTGTTAAATATGATTCGGGAAAATCCAAATTTTCTGTCACTAATATTATGGACGGTTGAAGCAACTTTCAGTAGCGCAGGGTGTGTACATTTGCATAATATGCATTATTGGTCAAAGCAAAAACCACATTGGTTTCGGCAAGTAGAACATCAAAATCGCCAGCCGAAGTATGATGCGGAATCGTGGAAGGAAAAATTATAGGCCGACATTTTTTTACCAAACCCTTAACAGAGAAAGGTTTTTCTTCCACCATTTTTAGAAGACGTCCCCTTGAAAACAACAAGGAATATGTGGTTCCAGCTTGATTGTTGTTCGGCGCATTATAACCGAAACGTACGTCAGCATTTAGACGAGCAATAATCGAATCGTTCTACTGGAAGAGGAAGTTTATTTCCCTGGCCCGCGCGTTCGCCGGATCCAACTTGTTTAGATTTTTACCTTTGGGGTAGACTGGTAAACAGGTAGACCTGTTTTTTCAAGAGAACCAGGCAAAATAAGAATACGAAATACCATTAGAAGCTTCTCCAGGGCTTAAATTGAAACAACGGTTTTTTATACCGGATTTAGATTAAATAAATACATCGAGAATGATGGAAGACATTTTGAACATTTGAAAGGCTATTTGTTGTTAAACTTGGAGTAATTTTTGTGCATCTCTTGCTTTATTGTTATTACTGATGTTCCTTTGGCCCGTTGGCTATTAAACACACTTAAAAACTAGTTTTGAACCAGTCCTAAGCTTGGATAAACTCTGAAGGAAGACTTGAGGTGTCAACAATTTTGTGCTAAGTGGGAAAAAAATTGAATCGCAATTTAAATTACGTCGGTTACCATGGCTATGTGATTTATTTTTCTCGCGAAGGTAACTTGATCCGATTGTGGTACTGGAATTTTCAACATTTCCTCATATAAATCGAGAACGGATGGAGATATCGCATGCGGTTTGCTCTCAAATTCAGCAAAGTGTATGATGGCTAAGGGTCTGTCAAGAAAATAGTACCGTTCCGTCTAACTTTTTCCTAAAGATCGCAAAAATGTGTAAACGCTGCAGATAACGCTCTCTAGTTTATTCGTTTTCAACTAAATGGTTCAGCAAAAAATTTCTTTTAAGACACCAAACGAGATCAAAAATATTCAAATCGGTTGAATGGTTCGACAGATATTTGAATGTAAATATTGAAAAATGCGTTGGCCCCCCTTTCCATTATTATGACACATACGAAAAATGTCGCAGAGCAAAATGATGCGATATTACCTCAGCTATCAAATGATGTTTTCAAAGTTATAGCCCATCGTCTAACTTCCCGAGATAGCGTGAATTTTATGTCTTTATAGCAGTTACGCCTCCTAGCGGTTGAATTACGAACTTTCCAGCCATTTCTCTTGTCCACTTTATTTATAAGGATTTATTTCCAAACCTCTAGACCTTACCATTGTTGAGATACAGCCACTCTGTACCCTTATCCAGATACCCAGTATATTATCATGTATTATTAATGATATCATATACATATATACACATACATATACAATAACAACAATATATCAAACGATAACGTTTTGAAATTTTTCGATTTTTTTGATAATCACATAGGTAATATGATATAAACTAAGTATAAACAAAATACAAATAAAAACAATTCAATGGTGAGTATAAGTAATGTTCAGAATCGTTCAATATTACAGGATACATATATTTTAATTTTTTTTAAGAACAGCGGTAATTTATTTATATTTTTTAGTTCCAATGGTAATAGATTTTATGTTTTTGATGCAAGATAATTAATGAATTTCAGATTTATATTTTTAGATGTTTATTTGTTTTAATTCTTGTTTCATGTGAGTGGTTTATAAATATTTTGAGTTTTTTATTTTATATATACAGGGACAAACAGACAAACTGCAACAGGAGATAGAACAAGTGTTTTTAAGAAGAAAAGTTCCTATAAACATATGTCGTAGAAGGCTTCGTTTTCGAGAAACAGGGTGTTGAAATTGAAAAAAAAATTTCGTTTTTTGCGAATATCTCCGGAACCGTTTATTGTATAAAAGACAGCTTTTATGAGCATTTCCTACTCATACTAAGCTATGTTCTGTGCGATGAAAAAAATTTTTTTACTCTTAATTGGTGAAGATTTTGAAGGGGTAGTGCGTGTTTTTTCCCCAACTTCTACGCCACTGGAAAAAGTACGGTTTTGAGACAACCATTTGAACCGCCAATGTTTTCTACACAAAAAAGGTACTCTTGGGCATAAGCTCTAAAATTGACAGTTTTCGAGAAAAAGTACGGTTTTGAGACAACCATTTGAACCGCCAATGTTTTCTACACAAAAAAGGTACTCTTGGTCATAAGCTCTAAAATTGACAGTTTTCGAGAAAAATCAACTTTTATGTTGAAAAACATGGTCAATTCTTACTAATTAAACAAAATTTATTCAAACATTAGAACAAGAAGTAACAAAACCAAAGGATTGACCATGATTTTCAATATAAAAGTTGATTTTTCTCGAAAACAGTCCACTTTAGAGCTTATGACCAAGAGTACCTTTTTTGTGTAAAAAACATTGGGGGTTCAAATGGTTGTCTCAAAACCGTACTTTTTCAGTGGCGTAGAAGTTGGGGAGAAAAACACCCACTACCCCTTCAAAATCTTCACCAATTATGACTAAAAAAAATTTTTTTCACCACACAGAACATAGCTTACTATGAGTAGAAAATGCTCACAAAAGCTGTTCTCTGTACGATAAACGGTTCCGGAGATATTCGCAAAAAACGAAATTTATTTGTTTATAGGAACTTTTCTCCTTAAAAACATCTGTTCTATCTCTTGTTGAAGTTTGTCTACAAAAAACTGACTCACCCTGTATATACAGGATGTTTCAGAAAGATCTCCCGTAAATGCAGGGGACGGTAGATTCTACAAAAATAATCATATTTTTTGATATAAACCATGGTCCTATCTTCTTTCGTTTCGGAGATACAGGACGCGTTGAAATCAATTTTTTTTGAACGAAATTTTGCTGTAGCTATTTCGTTGAAATCTGATACTCGGGTGTTTCAGAGGACGCCGAATAAGATGGTTTAATTAGTTTCAGATTATGTGGTAGAGGGCGCAAAGTGCGCGACTTTGAGAATAAATTGTTTTCTCTGCGCCCTCTACCGCATAATCTGAAACTAACTGAACCATCTTATTCGGCGTCCACCGAAAGCTCCGAGTACCAGATTTCAACGAAAGCACAGGAGCTACAGCAAAATTTCGTTTAAAAAAAATTAAATTCATATTCGTATCTCCGGAATGAAAGAAGATAGGACCATAGTTTATATCATTATTTTTGTAAAATCTACCGTCCCCTGCATTTACGGGAGGTCTTTCTGAAACACCCTGTATATATACCTGTATATTGCGGCTGAAAAATCTTTTTTGCTGAATCAGCAAGAACGCTTATTAAGTCTTATCAGAAGTACTGGCATATTTGCTGTTGAAATTAGGCACACAAATGCTTGGAAATGTTCCTTACCGAAATAACTGATTCTTCATGTGTTAGAATGTTGTATATTATCTTCTTATAAACATGATTGTCATAAAATGATTGAAAGGTAAAACATCACTTACCTGGATTACAGTCTGTAAGTAGGGAACATATAGAGAGCAGCACCTTCGAAATTGTGAGTGCAGGGGACCAATTGTCTTTTAATATGTCTAAGCATATCACTCCTTGACTATTAATGTTGCAATGATAGATGCGTGTTCGGAAAGTCACTTTAGGCGGTTTGAACGGATACTCCGGTGTAAAATGGATGTCCAGGAAAAAGACACCACCCTCATACACCGACCCAGGTGGACCAAGTATAGTTGAAACCCATTCGTAGAAGTTCTCTCCTTTGGGACCTGCGCTGCAGTTCGGTGGAGGATCTAGAGTTATCTCGGCTAGTTCCTTTTGGATTCTTTTGGCCGAAGTTCCCAGAGATTTTGACATCTTGGGATTGGGTTTTGTGTCTTTAGTCTCTTTCTGATCTCCTACAGCTTGGCCTCCTCTGCCCCTGCCAGAACCACTGGATCCTGCAGAAGACATGTTTCTGCAAATCATTTCGTGATTAGTCATATTATCATTCGCGTGAATCAAACGCGAAGAAAAATATAACTCGAACTTTATTCATTGAAAAAAAAATTACCGTCAACGAAATGCCAATGTATTACGGCTTAAACTGAAGCTTGGTAAATTTCAAAGTCAATTATTCGAAGCGATATACAGAATAAAGAAAAGTATGTGCAGACGGCCATTTTGACTTGGGTAGTCATATTTTAAGCATAAATTGGCCTGGAATAAACTGTTCCAAATACGTATAAATGTATGAACAAATTGCTTAAACATAGTTAACGACGTTGTGAAAGGAATACCCAAAATCGTAGTGGCCAATTGGCCGTATTTCATTTGTATAACTCAAGTACAACACCATAGCCGAGATGAAACAATACCGTCAAAAAATGCATTTTTTCAACAATACTCACCGGAAATATACGCGTATTAAAGTAAAAACAAATCACTAAAATGCACTGTTTTAGAACCACTTACTCATACTGTAATAGATAATATAAAGAAAAATTCCTAGGGCGTACGATTAAAGGAATTAGTAAAGCTGTATGCAGTGCTCACTTAGTGCACACAAGGTACTCACTCACGCACCGACATCTGTCAAGTCAATAGTTGATTTTGACAGAAATTACTACAAAATCTAAAATAGATGCTTCTATTTTCGGTGGTCAGATCATAGAAATTTAAATATATATTTTAAGCTCCTAGAGACAGAAGCATGCAGAGCTAAATATTTCTGTGTAAATCGTAAATCCTTAACTTCTCGCACTCAAATTTGTTATACATTTATCATGAAGAATGCCAATACTTTAAGAATTTGAGACGACTTAGTTTTTATTTGATTAACTGTCTCTTTTTAAAAAAATTGTATCCACTTCATTTACATCCTCCCAAGCGATGCCTGGGTCAATAATCAGTGGCTCCAGCGCCCAGTATGAAGACTGTCTTTTATGTCATCTGCAATAATTGAAGTCATTTATAGACATAGACAATATTCTAAACTTTCTGAATGTTCGTTCTATGGATTGAAATGAACACAAATTATAACCTATAATACACAAATACTGTGAATATTTGTTTTTAAAGTGAATTTGTGAATCATATCCTACGTTTTCCCGGAATATCAAAATGCTAAGCCAAATCAATATTGTTTTGAAACAAGCTCTTATTACATTCGGTTCCAAAAATGAATCGTTACATCAGAATATCGAAATTTTGAAGACTTTAATGGATAAACTCAAGGCAGAAGATGTTAAAGAAATACCCGATTTTATGAAGAGCGGGATATGGGATAATCCCGGAAAAGCACCAGTCACTTACATAGACATTTATCAGGATAACAATTTGTCATTTGGTGTGTTTGTTCTTAAGCCTGGCATGAGGTTACCATTACACAATCATCCAGACATGCATGGCTTGATAAAAGTTGTAGCTGGACAAGTTAGAATAACCAGTTACTCTTTTAACACTGAAAGAACTACTTTATTTGACGCGAAAAGTACAACTTCAATCCCTGGATATTTACGTCAAAGCTTAGTGGTCGAAAAATCGATAGAAATTGTAGCAGATAAACAAAATAAGTGTTGTGTTTTATATCCTGAAGATAATAATCTGCATGAAATAGAAACTGTTGGTGGTGCAGCTGCATTTATAGACGTTTTAGCTCCTCCATATGAGACTGAAATTCCTCAATTTGGAATTAGGAAATGTAGTTATTACAAAATATTAACAGAAGTAGCACCAAATATATTTAAGTTGAAAAAAATTGGTACTCCAGTAGATTTCTGGACGGATACATCACCTTATAAGGAAGAAGTGTTACTGTGAAATCTTGTATTGTACTATTTAGGATTTCCAGCTTGACGCTTGCTCAAAATAGGTGTTGGTTGATCAACAAGCTTTAATTGGTAGCATGAAATTGGCAAGGATTTTAAAATGATTAGCTTTTGATCAAAAAATGTGATAATTAGTAATTTTAAATTATTCTATTGTACATGTACATTAATTAATACCCTTTTCAAGATTTTTCGATGAAAATGTAACAGTAAATGAATCAGGAAATATAAAAATCATTATATACCATTAAGATAATTATTTGTGAATGGAAGTTCATTTATATCAATGTTAGTATTACCGCCTACATCAGAAATAGATTAGAAATTAAAAAAACATGCTTTACCTAAAAAGTAATCACTCTTATGTATATAAAGCTACTGTGCAGCAAAGACTTTATGATAGGGTACATCATGTCATGCATTGATAATATAATAGTTGACATCTTTTCAAAATTGGCAACCACACAGGGTTCATGTTGACTGAATTTGAAGAGATTCCATTTGAATCATACAATAAAAGCTCTAATTTTTCAAACTTTGTCCAGTATCTTCAAATAATTGATATTGATCTCAGTTTTTGCATTCATATTCTCAAAATATAAGCGCTAAATCAATTTTCGGCGACTGATTCAATAGTTCATTCAATTAAGTGAAAAAGATTAGACATCAGCAGTGAGGAGAAATCATAAAGGACTCTGATTATAGTGAATATAACACAGGGTGTTAGAATATGAAGTGTTATTTCCACCATTTCTCATCTGTTGAAGGTACAGACCACAAAACACATGTAATGCAATCAAATGGGTATAAAAATAAACCAAACCCGTAAATCCTTGGGAAGTGGATCGATTTTGACAAAGTGCATTCTTTTCAGAATGTCATCAGAAAAAAAGTTGACCACAAATAAAGTTTATAAACAATAATTCGCTCATTTTTGAAATTACATACAAATTTCAGAAAAATACAAAATTTGATCATTTTTGATTGGATAAAAACTATTTTTTTGTTATAAACAATTTATTTATTAACAAAATAGATGAAATCGACCGACTGTAGGTCGTTTCCGGAAAATTTTGGTATTCTGAGTTTGATTTTATCTTCAATATCGTCGAATGTATACCCACTAAATTGTTATAAACAAATTATATTTATTATTAAATATACGAATTTGACCAAAATGTCTAGTTTATAGTCGTGGATAATTTTGGCCTCTCGAATACGATTTTATTGCTATTATGGTCTTTAAATGCATACATAAATTTTTGAATTGTTATTAACAAATAAAGAAAAAAGAAATGTGACATTTTAAAATAATATGTACACTCAGAACTTGATTTTTTTGACAAAATTTATGGTATTAAGTCTTGATATAATAAAAAAAATGGCTTGCCACTAATTTTAAATAATAGTTTTCTCTTCCGTAACAACTCTCCCATACCCCCTTAAAAAAATGTTTAACTTTATATATATTTATTGATACTTTCGTCATACTGAAACATCAAAATTATCATTTTTTTCTAATTAGCTTTTGAAAATGTCCACGAGTTTGCATTTAAAGACTATAATAGCAATAAAATCGTACTCAGGAAGCCAAAATTATCCGACAGCGACTATAAACTCGACATTTTGGTCAAATTCGTATATTTAATAATGAATATAATTTGTTTATAACAAATTAGTAAATTTGTGGGTATACATTCGACGATATTGACTATAAAATCGAACTCAGAATAACAAAATTATTATTTAATTAACGACCCTATAGTGGGAGTTTTGGTCTAATTCATCTATTTTGTTAATAAATAAATTGTTTATAACAAAAAAGTCAAATTTTGCATTTTTTAGACATTTTTGTGATTTAAAGTCGAGCTAATTTTATATATTGTTTATAAACAAATTGCGCAACTTTATTTGTGGTCAACTTTTTTTCTGATGACATTCTGAAGACATTTTGTCCCATCAAAATCGTTCCATTTCCCAAGGATTTACGGGTTCAATATTCATTTGACTGCACTAATGTTACAGATCTAGAAATAAGACATAACGACGACCAGCCAGCCTAAAGACTTGCCGGTTTCACTTTCAGTAAACTCAAGAATTGAAGTCAACAGGCAAAGGACAAAGTCGTACGTTGTAGATTCAAATGTTAAGCCTATATCAAATTTGTCTTTATGTCTATGTATATAAGGATCATAATATAATACTGTGAAATGTAGGTTCATTGATTCGTACTCAACTCTAAATAAATATTTATTCAAGATAACTATAATCTTAGAGAGCTGAATAATTGCTTATTTCGAAATTTGACAATTATTAAAGCAAACCTATCGTATTCCCAGATGTTCCAAGTGTAGTAGTATACCACCGTCGCATAATAAAAAAAAATTTGCTTATTCTAACCCTTATTTTTTAAAGGTGTGACATCAATATCCGAGTTAATTGTCCATGTAGATCGTGCAACGATTTAGCGGCTTCAAGACAATATTACAGCTGTTATTTGCAATATTAAGCCACAATTGTGCAAATATGTGATGAAAATGACGACCATTTGCAAGAATGGCCGTGTTCCATCAATAACCGCATGCTGTACCTTTGATTTGAATAAAGACATGAATATTCACATTGTGCAAAAAAACTAGTGGATGAATAAAAATGAAAAATGTTGAAAAGTAACTTACCTAGAACAATCTATTCCTTCACGAATCCAAATGTACAGATCTAATATATTATAATAAAACTACAATTTAATTCAATAACTTTATTTAAAAAACACATATAAATAGTAAATATTATAAAACTCTATAATATTCTCAGACTGAATCAGGGAATAGTTAAAGTTTCAAAGTGGTTTCTACATAAATATAGTCAGTCCCATATTTTTTTTGGCGACACTCTTTATAAACATGTAAAGCCGAACTGCTGTAAGCCTTAACAGACAGAGGGATAGAGATTTTTCCCATTTTGTATTTTCGAGAAAGTTGAACAACTATACAATTATCTTCCTAACAAATATTATCCTATGGTACAATTTCAAAGTGCAATAAATATATTAATATAAATGAGATTTTGTTCATTTTAAGATTAATAAAGGATGAGAATACAATCCAACAAAACAATATCAATTAGTAAATTCAAAAAAACACTTTCAAATACATAATTCAACATTATCAATTTCATAGGTAAATAGGCTGAAACAGCACAAAATTGTACAACAAATATTCAAGTTTAAACGGACTCGTATTCTTTTCGAATAGAACGTGCGAGACAACAGGCGAACACCACACCAATGAGCTGGAAAAAATACATAAACTAAGCTTTTGTTCAATCAATAATTTTTGGAGTCATGTCTTTCCATTGATGAGAAATAATCACAGTTATCCACTAAAAATATATACACATATATATTTTCAATTAATGACTCTTTATGAGAAAAAATCATATTCAAAAGTTAAATATCGTATGATTGAGGCATATAAGGGTACATAACGTTACTAAAAGTGATGATCATCATAAATTTCCCACCATGTGACCAAATTTTCCGACTTACAGAATTTTTTTTTACAATCATAATGTACGGCGGCATATCATTTCTTATGTTTTCAATCATCATGATGTATGACATAGCATTTCTTATGTTTTTTGGGTCAGTTATAACGAATTTTGACTTAGTTTTGTTCTGATAAGACATGGAAATCGTTTATTTGGGAAATTTGGGAAAATTAAGGAATAATTTTCAAGATTATATTAGATTTTTATTGATGAAAAAAGTTTATTCGGAGATCATGGTTATCAAATTTTTTTTATCAATAAAAATCTAATATAAACAAATTTAACACAATTATTCTTGTCTCTCTTTTGTTACCTTAATTTTCCTAAATTTCCCAAATAAACGATTTCCATGTCTTATCAGGACAAAACTAAGTAAAAATTCGTTATAACTGACCCAAAAACATAAGAAATGATATGTCATACATGATAATTGAAAAAAAAAAGAATTTTCATAATTTGGTAAATTCATGTTTTCCATGACTTTTCAGAACAAAATTCAAAAATTCGTTATTAGTGAAACAAAAAACATAAGAAATGATGTGTCGTACATTATCATTTGAAAAAAAAAATAAAAAAATTCCATAACTCGGAAAAGTTGGTCACATGGTGGGAAATTTATGATGATCATCACTCTTAGTAACGTTATGTACCCTTATATACCTCAATCATACGATATTTAACTTTTAAATGCGGTTTTCCCGCGCTACGAGTGGAAAATTCGTAGAAAATTGAAATCTGGATAGTCAATTCTTATGGTAAATTTACTGCCGAACAACTTTTGTTTAAGACTTTTTTCCTAAAATGCATAGTTTTAAAGCTATTAACGTTTTTTTGCCGAAAAACACGGAAAATTGTATATATATATATATATATATATATATATATATATATATATATATATATATATAAATTGCGACATTTTCCTACATTGGAGATTTTCTCTAACTATTTTTTTTGTAATCTACGCAAAATTTCCTAACTTTCTTACTCTCAAACCAAAAGTCTGAAAAAAAATCCCAAAACCCACAAAATCCGGTAAAATGACTGTACTAGTACATTTTGTGAAAGTATTTTGTAAAATTTAATACGAGTTATGTTCCAAGATGTAACGAAACGTGATTTGAGTTGAATATATTCTTTGTGATTCAACATCCGGCAAGGTATTACCCAAATAGTTGTTTAAGAATCAGTCACGGTTCTTTTATTATCAAACGGCGGGTTTTGCCCGCGTTTGTTACTGTGGTTAAGGTAAATTTTCCATTATTGACCGTCGCCGTGTTCCGGAACGAATCTTTTACGTAAATCATTTTTTTCTCGAAAACGGCTTTGACTGGAAATTTGTAATTTGGCACGTTTTTAGGTAATCCTTGGGGTCAACAGACGGTCACTTGATTTTGGCGGTTCGATTTTCTGTTTCCGAGTTATGTAAACATGTGCGATTTTTCAAAATGTCCAAAAACTTAAATAATTTTGATTAACTTTACTGGACACGTTCCTTTTTGACAGTCTTCCGAACCCCTATCGAAATTGGCGAGTATTTTTCCGGGCGTGTACATATTTTTTTCAAAGTGTCACTTTGAGTCGTTCTGGTGCCAAAAAAGTAGCGAGGTTTGGAAAACCGAGCAACAGTTCGACAGGAAATTTAAAGGAGAAAAACTCTCTAGATACTTCTGTTTCGAAAACGTCGGGAAAATGGACTTTTGATGGAAAACGTAAAACCATTCGTTTCACACTTAATCGTAATACGAGTTCTTTGTAATCATTTAACTCAGATTGTCTAGCTGTAATAAAAGATGCTATGTTCTAAAAGAAGAATAAAACTGTTATTCTCCTAACCTATTTTAATTTTGATAGTGTCCAATAGATGACACTACTAATAGGCATATTTGTTAAGACATTAATAAATAATAAACATTGCCTATCCATGTATTGAACCTCCGTGATAGTTTTCTTACAAGAACTATTTCCAAAATAAACTTTATACCGGGATATCAAAAATTATCGTGGTCAAGGGTGGTTGTGGAATCTAAAACGTGTGTCTTACTTTACGTTTGAAATAATTATGTCACTGTCACACTGACATCATCAATAACCTACAAATTTCATACCTATTTATTTCAGTTGTAAAACAATAATGAACTACAAATTATGAAATAACGGTTTTAGTAACAAGAAATGTTCGAAATGTGAACTTTGAACATTTTTAAAGGTCGTGATAGCCCCAAACCGGGTCCAAAACCGTTAATTTTCGATAAATCGAATGACGTTCACGTGAGAAGCCCGTAGCACGCGAGTTAGAAAAGTGCAAACTGGTTGTACCTAATACGGCTTTACGACGACTTTTCGCGTGCCGTTTTCGCTCCATGTAGTTAGATTTAGTGTCGGACCGTGCCCGACGGCCCTCCTTTTTTCGATAAATGTCCATTAAATAGGAAAATTTAATTAAAACAGTTTGAGCTATTCTCAGATCTCAGCTATGCGCGTCTAACGTGAGACGTACCGAAGGGAATTTTCTAGCTACCAAAATATACCCAAAGGTGGTAAAAGCTAGCGGCCTATAGCCGAAAACACTTTATTACAACTGGCGCCGGCCGCACGGGGCACGAAACGGCCCCGAATTAACAAGACCTAGGTAAAACGTGTAAACTCTAACTGAAGCGCAGCGAGCTCCTCGAGGCATATGTCAAAATGATTTCGTTCGTAGCTAATTACATAGGACGTCTGGCGTTCATGCAATTATGTTTTTATACAATTCGAACCTTCTAATTTCGATAGGCCACGTGAAAATTCCGGAGCTCGAAGCGCTAGAAACTTCTGAGCGTAATACTATTCGTATAAAATTGCGAAATTTCGCACTTTTAGAAATTTCAAATTAATCAATTTGACACAAGTTTTGGGGATATTTTCATTTCAAACGTGAAGTAAGACACACGTTTTAGATTCCACAACCAGCCTTGACCAAGATAATTTTTGATATCCCCGTATTACAGATTTTGTGCTGGATGTGTCTTAATCTATGCGTGAAAATTATTATTTTGATTACGCATACCTGAAATATAGATATTCCAATACCAACACCTCCAATAACAGCTCCATATTTAGAAAACACTTGCACCAATTTATCAAAGCAAGAAGCAGTATATTTATTCTCAGATTTCATGGTACACGAACCATCATTAGGAGTATTAGGACAACAAGTGTGTGGAAGGGAATCGTTCTTTGTAACTTTATACCAATCGCCGGGTCCCTCAACTCCGCAGCATTCAGCCTAAAATACAACAATGCTGAAAATCGCTTGAATCTTAATATTCTCAATCAATAACTTACTTCATGTTGTGCGATATCCCAGGTGTTCTTGATGTCATCATTGGTATAATATTCGGAAATAGTTGAATTCAATTTGCTTTTCAACATTACAGACACTTCGTTTCGACGAACATAACTCATTATTCCGGCAGTCACTTCCAGAATGAATATAACTAGCAGCAAAACGGAGAACTGTAACGAAACAATGTCAAAAAATGCTTACAAGTTGAGGGATTCGAAGAGCATACTGTAATAATCATGCAGTGGTTTTCCTTGACTGCTCCACAACATCCAAAAAATGCTACGACGAAAATTATCACTCCAACTACGATCAATACAATGGGGGCCAATTGAAAACTTGGATACACAAAATTCGAGTAATGTGCATATGCCAAATGTATCATCGCCCCTACAGATAGTATTGCGATTCCCGATATCTGTAAATTTAATAGAAAGTCAGTTTCATCCATCAATATTTTCTAATTTCTGGTAAATCCAGAGCAAACATGTCTACAGTCATGTTGTATCAAGTCTGGTTTAATTTACACAAATAAAAAATATATAATTTGATCAACATGATCTTGCTGCGGCCTCTTATGTCATTCATTTATACCTCATAGTAACTTTGATGTTTTAAATGTCATAGTCCAAGAAATAAAGTACAAAATCGACCCAAATTAGAAAAATTTGATGTAAAAGGCCAATTTGATGTGTGAGGGCTCATTCGATTCGTTTTGACCTCTAGATCAGAATCTACCACAGCTACATAGGAGGAAATTTGTCCTATTGTTAATAAACAGTAAATAATGACCAATAAATGGCATGTATTTGACATAATAAAATAGAAATTGAAAACGCTTTTTTCCATCGATTTTAAGCGGGTAAGATGAAAATTTTCGATTATTTAATCAATAGAAAGTGTAATTTTGGTGTTTTTAACAATTTGTTAGTTTTCTATTTGTTAATAACAATTTGTTAAAAATATCCAAGATTAGAGTCATTTTCTGCTAATTTGAGGTCACTGAACACAAATTTGATATTACTTTTTCATTTGACTATCAATTTTATGAGTTAATTAACAATTTGTTAATTAAGAAATTGACAAAAAAATAAAAAAAATTTAAAGTAGAAATATAGAATAAAGTTATAAAATTTGTATTTAAAATAATTTTGTTACATATTTTTTCAAAAAACCTTGTCCATTTTTCCATATTCAAATCCTCATTTTTTTTTAAACAATGATTTATAACCAATTTATTGAAAATATCATCTTGAATTCATTTTTAGGTACTTTAGATTCTCCGGAAATGACAGCAATCTTAAATATTTTAATTTATCCATTTTTCTTGTTAATATTTTAAACAAAAACTTGTTAATTGATAAAATTGATAGTCAAATAAAAAAATAATATCAAATTTGTGTTCAGCGACCTCAAATTACCCAAAAATGACTCTAATCTTGGATATTTTCAAAATTTTTATTTTTTTGTCAATTTGTTAATCAACAAATTGTTAATTAACTAACAAAATTGATAGTCAAATGAAAAAGTAATATCAAATTTGTGTTCAGCGACCTCAAATTAGCTGAAAATGACTCTAATCTTGGATATTTTTAACAAATTGGTTATTAACAAATAGATAACTAACAAATTGTTAAAAACACCAAAATTACACTTTTTATTGATTAAATAATCGAAAATTTCCATCTTACCCGCTTAAAAACGATCGAAAAGCGTTTTCATTTTTTTTTATTATGTCAAATACATGCCATTTATTGGCCATTATTTATTGTTTATTAACAATAGGACAAATTTCCCCCATGTAGCTGTGGCAGATTCTGATCTAAAGGTCAAAACGAATCGAATGAGCCCTCACACATCAAAATCGGCCTTTTACATCAAATTTTTCTTTTCAAAACCTTTATTTCCTGGACTATCAGTTAGATAAATCAGATTCAATATTCTAGCATAAATAAACTAACTATTTTGAATGATATTAAATAGGTACTTTGTTAAAATCCAATGATAATGTGGAATTTTGTTGGTAACTTCTACACCGGGTGTCCCAGTATACCTGTTCCAATGGATTATCTCAGCCATTTCGAAAGATAAAAATTTGAAAATTTCATGATCTCCAATTCGTTCAAGGAACCTTCAACTGAGAAAAACAAAAATTGAAAGTCACTTCCGGTTTGACCGGAAGTGATTCAAACTTTTTTATTTCAAATAGCACTCTGCATATTTTTGCAATTTCTGATTTCTACTCAAAATTATCTTTAAAACGATGTATTTTACATTTGATTTGATGGAGAAAAGACAATTGTAATTTCAAATTGAAAGAATTGCAGTAGGCTACGATATTTTGTGTAATCTTGATTTTGACTTCAATAATAATTGATAATTCATGAACAATTTTGCATTCGAGATGATGAAGAGAACGTCAAATTTCAAATTATTTGAATTGTAGTAGAACTGGAAGAATTAATAATTCTTAAATGAAAACCTTAGTGTGCCATGGAAACATTTGAATACATTTGTTTGTAACTTTGACAGTTAATAATTGTCAATAGTTGTGGGCGTTACAGAGAAACTAACATTCAAGTATAAATAACCGTGAAAATGATGATAACTTCACTAATCAAGAGAAATTGGATATGATAATGATTTATGGAAAATGCGAAAATAATCGCCGGGATGCCCTACGTGCATACAGAGAGAAATACCCTGATAGACGAATGCCAAGCGCTATGTATTTCACACGCTTGGCTTCGAATTTGGGAACAAGTGGGTCATTCCATAGAAAGCATACTGTCTTTAAAAGAAAAAATTCCAGAATGGAAAACTGTTTTTTTTTATGATATTAATGTAGGATTCTCAAAAATAGTATATTAGTCAAGATTGTTAATTAAAAATAAATGCATCTGTCAGCAATATTATCTAAAATAAATGTAGATACTTGCAAAATCAAAACTATCAATGTTAATGATGTTTATGCTATGAAGTAATGATATTTCATTAAACTGTTAATTAAGATCACTCCAATTAAAGTAGTAAACCTATATTCATTTTATTTATTAATAATTAATAGCACAATGCTAACAATTTACAAATTTGAGTGAGGTATCAATATCATATTTTTATTTATCCAAAACTAGGTTCCTTGGGTATTTATTACTGAAAAAATATGTGCAATGTGAATACTGATTCATTTCTATTTGAACAATTAGTATGAATCATAGCATGTATCAGCAATTCAATTACAATAAAAAAAGGATAATTTGTTTAAAGTTGAAGTTTAATGAAACCGTGTTTTTGTCCCTTCATTTACATATGGTGTCGTAAATCATGTTTATTAAAGTTGTTATCTTGTTTTGTTTTCCAAATGTTAATAATGTCATACAATTTATCATTTTATGGACACAGCTGCCGAGAAACAATTCAAACCAAAGCTAATGAATCATACTTATTATTATTCATGAAGATCTAAGTAGTAGATGACACTTTAAACAAATTCCAAAAACCAGATTGTGGTCTTCAATTTAAAATGATAGTATTGCTAATTATGTTTATTCAGTTTTGAACAAGTAATATATATTACTGTTGTTAAACAATCTGCAAATTGATAACAATTTCTAAAAATAAATCTGCTGGCATAGTACCTATTGCTGATTTTGCAATACGCGAATTTCTCTGATGTCTACAATTGTACAAATGTTATAGTTAACTATAACATTACGATTAGTTTGCAAATTGATAATACGTTATTTATTTATCAAATCAAAGTAATTTCACAAAATATTTAAACAACATTGTATAAAGGTAATGCTAAATAAGCATACTTAAATAATGAATATAATCTTAGAAAATGTTGTAAAGAATAGTATACTCACAGCAAACAATAAGTTGAAACAAAATAACAAATATTTAACACACGCCATTCCTCCGGACACCATCTTCGAAACAAATAGGGGAGTATAGCCTAAAAGCTCAAATGTAGATTATCGAAGTTACAAAACATGAACGACAAAGAAATACTCACTAAGTTGTTAATGGGCAGTACACCTTACAATTTAAATAATCGGAATCTCAATTTGTTATTTTAGATGGCCGTGCAATTGACACCTCTAGCTCGCTTTTGCGACTACCCAAATAAACACAAACTGACAACACACAAATTCAACCGAAAATTGTTATGAAATGACACTTCGATTTCGATACGGTTACGATACCAACTTCAAGGAAAAATAAGTGAACTAGTGAATTGAGTCAAAGAGATGGCGTTACTATAGATATTTGGAGACTAGTGTCCTCGTTTGAGCAGTAGCTGAACTATCCATCATTAAGTATCAAAATTAAGCTCTTTTTGAATAATACTCCACTCTTCTTTTAATGTTTTCTTTACGATCCAATTTACTATACCTCTTCCTCTTTGATTTTCGAAGGGCATAAATCTAACCAACGAAATATTACTTCCGGTTAATGAAGCCGGTACCTACTGCGAATAGGAAGATCTCTTTTAAAAATTAGTACGTAATGTCAACACTCATTAATCAAGAAAAATTGTGTCTAAATTCGAATGTTTTCTTACTAGCACAATCGTAGGTATCTGTAACCATATGGATCATTGAACTAATTATAAGTATAATTCTGTGGTCTGTTACGATTATGAAGATTTTCTTACAAACTCATGAAAAATATAAAATAGATCTGTGATCTGTTGCAATATTATATTTATTCGTTCATTATTCAATACATATATATCTTTATACTACAATTTAATATTTAGGAATACTCAAAGATATTCATTGATGTATAGACAAATGATAACTCAATATTGTACCAAATGTATAGTGATGTCATAATAGTCAGAGGCTGAGTTGAGCACTATATTTCTCTGATTGTCTGATTATAATAAAGCGCTAGAAACGTAGAAACTCATATCTAGTTCCTTAATTATAATAGTGACATCTTCACTTCTTCAGTTAGAGAATCATATTGTAGTAATATCTGCTCCACTGCTCCAGTCTTCCACCTTGAATCAAAGGGTGAAGAAGTGTAAAGTACGCTTTATGCTCTGTTTCCACAATCAAAGATTATATTCTTTAAACATAATATAGGGTATATTATGAAAACTACAACATAGACTTTTTATAGCATGCGCAAATAGCTACCTCACTTTCACTTATAATTATTTGGTTATTTCCCTATTATTATAGGTAACACGCAACACTGGTTAATACTTAATGCGGTCTATCCCTACCACCTACCATTCACTATCTTGCACCTTTCACGTCAGGTTAGGTTAGGGGGGCGGACGCGGAAGAAAAGGTCCAACTGGTTAGTGACTGGTGCTATCAATTAAAGTTTTTTCTTCAATTTTGGCATAACATGAGTTAACGATGGCCCCTAATTTGAGTAAATATGCAAACAAAAATTATGCTTTAGCTGCTGCAGGTTTAAGTACTTTATTATGGATAATAGCGTCAAGAAGAAAAGCGAATGCAGTGAAGCTGATACAAAGGTAAACTGAACTCTTCTGTTATGAATTATGTAATATATTAAAATAAGAATTTAGAATCAGTTTTACCTATTTTTTCGTTTAATGAATTTTCTAGTTCTATCGTTGTTTCAGTAAGAAGAAATCAGTCAAGGGTGATGAAGAAGAAGTGAAGTATTTGATAGCCGAAAAGAAAAGCACCACAGTGAAAGCACATGTAGATAGGAAATTCTTTTCCCAGTTACTGGAACTAATAAAAATAGTTGTGCCGGGATGGAGATCTCGTGAATCAGGTTTACTCTTTTTAGTTGCCAGCAGTCTAGTTGCCAGATCAGTATGTGATTTATGGATGATAAGCCATACTGCTAAAATTGAAAGGTACTTTTCTTGTTAAATTTATTTATAGCTTTATTTTTCTGTTGAAAACACACTATTTCATATAACTGCAGATATAAATAGGTGATTATATACTTAATATAAAAAAAAGAAACAAAAGTAAGTAATTTTAATGGACAACCAGTAATTATTTAAATATAAATTATTTTGTTTTAATTCAGTACTGCATATTCATCATGTCTTACAAATAAAAGTTTTTTTCATAACGTAACAATGGGGATCGATAATGTATACTTAGTAGTGACCTTTAACCTGGTATCAGTTTTTTAATTTATGTGAATATAAACTAACGATTGAAATGTATCATTTTCAATAGGAATCATTTTTTCTTTCAATTGCTATACAGTCTCTCAAATTAGCAATAGCATATCTATTTTTATTTCATTACAATAATTGAATTGTTCATTGTGATGAAAAACTTGATTGTAATGTGTTCTTTGGTGTAGGCATATAATGATAGGTTTTATCGGTTACACTCTGATGACTTGTTTGTTCCTTTAATCAAGCTCAATTATATTTTCTTACATTTAATACATTGACATTTTGAACATTTTATTATTTGGAGGATTATTTTTGCTCATGAATACTAGATAGAATCAGTGGCGGCTCGTGAACATTTTAAGAGAGGGGCTGGACATAAAACGTTTTTGTAAAAATATACTCTATTCAGCCAATTAATTTAACCTTTGCGCAGCGACCGTACCAGCTACTTCAGTGACAAAATTAATTATTGCCCAGCAACGGAGAGGTATAGAGTTTCTCTTGGCTATAAATTTTTTGTTCGTTTTTTGTTTTTCATTTTTTTTGGAATTTTTCATATACCGTTTTTTTATTAATTTTATTAACTTTTTTATATATTAACGGAATTCTACGGTCTTTAGTTTGCGAAAAAAGTTGTTTATAATGTAGTTTCTTGTCTACCAAATTATACGTTTTCCTCCTTTTAGCGGGAGAAGCCTCATCAGTTGAAAAATTTTTAAATAAAATGTTAAAATGAAATTCTGTATTGTGGAAACTTGAAATTTTATCAATGAGATGTTTCAAACGATCTCTTGAATAAATTATATCAATGAATTTATGTTGTAAAATTTGAAAAATAAGATCAGTTTGTTCAAATATTAATTTAAAAGTATCAAGAAAGAACAAAACTTCTTCATTCTTTAAATAAGATTTTAAACCAACAGCAGCATTTAATGAAACCTGATCTGTTGAAAAGTCGTCACTGTTTAATATAAAATCAAATGTTACAATTAATTTGTCTTTATTTTTATGAACCGTAAACACTGGACGTGATGTAAAATTCCATCGAGTTGGAGCATTACAGGGAATTCTGTTTCCTACTTCCCGTACTGATCTAAGAGGCAGGCGGCAGGCTAGCCTGCTGAAAGCGTTGCCATTTCAGACATTTCTTACGGTATTTAGCAATTGGGATTGGTCGATAAAACGGCAACTGTGTTGAGCAGCACGTGTTTACTGTTTAGAGTTTGCAGAGTCTAGCCTCAGGGCACTGTTGTCAGATTTAAACTACTGAGAACGGGGAATTAATTGTAAAATTAAAAAAAGTATTAGAGAAACAGGAAATAAAATGAAGAATGATCAACAAGATAAATTGGTGAGGAGGCTGAGCCTCCTTAGCCTCCTTCGAGGAGCCGCCACTGGATAGAATAGGTTAGGAAACTACCTACCTATTAGTCCAGGCAATAAGCTGGGAAAAAAGCTATAATAAAAAAATATATATAGTAAGCTTGAATTTCAAATTTTTTTTTGCATTTTGTTCCTAATACCCCAATCATGACCGAGATCATGACTATCAAGACCGCGGGGGTCGACCATTCTACCCCCCAAAACGGGGTTTCAACCCCTCAGAGGAGCATTCTTATAAAAACAATCCTTGAGTTTAGAAAATTAACGAATTAAGAGCCGAAAATGACCCCTAGTATGTTGCAAAAATGACTTCTATTAGGTTTTTTGGGTCGCTGATCACGATTCCGCAATAAGTAAATGACTAGAGGTCATTTTTGCAACAAAATTATACTTTATTATTCATAACCGTCTCAGTAAAATCTCGAATTTCCCGAATTTTCCATCTGGTGATAGTTTTTTGGGAAAAATAGCAGCGGAATCGTGATCAGCGACCCAAAAAACCTAATAGAAGTCATTTTTGCAACAAAATTATAAATTCTATATTATATATAAATTTTCCAAATTTCCTATCTGGAGGGAGTTTTCCGAGAAAACTAACTGCGGAATCGTGATCAGCGACCCAAAAGACATACTAGACGTCAATTTCGGCTCTTAATTCATTAATTTTCTAAATTTTTGGATTGTTTTTATAAGAATGCTCCTCTGAGGGGTTGAAACCCCCCGTTTGGGGGGGGGGGGGGAGAAGATCGACCATCATCTTAAAACGTATCAATGTCTAAAACGCGATACGCGATGTTTTAAAACTTAATGTATCATTTAGTCTTCGTCTTCCGATGATGGTCGTGTGACCGGAACGTACGTACAAATTTAGAGACCCGATGCTTTGTGATGTCAAAATCAAATCAAAAATGGGAAACTTTGGAATTTCAGTAAGCTTGGTTACGAAAAGAGAATGGTACATAGAACTTTGGAAACAACGTATGAGCTCGAAAGAACTGGTCTTTTTGTACTTTTCTTAAAGACACTTCCATATAATACCCGTAGAAACAGTAAAGGCGTTGGCTCCGCGGCCACGATATCATCCCCCAAGTTTTAAGACTTGATGCTTATTTCAAATGAGTAGAAAAGGGTAAAGGCGTGGAACGACCTCAAATTATACTCTGTGTCATGTGGAAGTTTATTTATTCGGATAGAGGAGATTGGAGTAACGAAACTCTCAGCCTACTGCCAGCAGACGGGCTCGTATGGTTCACTGGTGGGTCCAAGGTAGGTCAGGCTTCTGGGGTGGGAGTGTACCTAAAAGGACCAAGGGTCACAATCTCATTGACTCTAGGCGCTTACTACGTGGTTTTTCAGGCGGAGGTCTTCGCAATATTGACTTGTGCCATGCAAAACCTGCGAAGAAACACAGACAGCCGGTCGGCTCTGGAAGCTCTCAAATCACCCAGTCACATCAAGGCTTGTCAAAGAATGCAGGGATACGCTGGCTGAGCTAGCCAGGAGAAATAAAGCTTAGGCCAAGCTCTTCATCAAAGAGCTCTCAAAGAAACTCCTTTCTCTGAACAGAAGGGACATCAGAGAGATGACTGGAATCCTAACCGGTCACTGTCGTTTTAACAAACGCCTTCACACTATGGGTATCACAGATGTCCTAATATGTAGGGAATGCAGAGAGGCGGAAGAAACTGCCTCTCACATCCTGGTGGAATGCCCAGCATTAGCATCCCTCGGGCACCGACACTTCGGAGAATCAAAACTGCTCCCAGAAGAACTTATGGGTTTCTGGCGGGCCACAAACCTGCTAGAATAGAATAAGCTTCTGGACATGGGGCGCACAATGGGCCCAACAAAGTGGCCTAAGTGCATTTGGTGGCTAAGCTCCCTCCCCTCAAACGATGAACGAATGAAGCTTGGTCTCGAAAAGAGAATGATACATAGAACTTTGGAAACAACGTATGAGCTCAAAAGAACTGAGCTATTTGTACTTTTCCTAAAGTATAAACAGTAAAGGCGTTGACTCCGGTGCCACGATATCTTCCCCCAAGTTTTAAGACTTGATGCTTATTTCAAATGAGTAGAAACGGGTACAGACGTGGAACTACCTCAAATTATACTCTGTGTCATGTGGAAATTTATTTAGGGGAAATGAATAAATGACGCAAGATTGCATTATCCCAGCTATGTCTCACTTCTCCCAAAATCCTCATCCCGGATGCATTTAGACATTCCACTATAGCATTCGGCACCTGTCTTCAATCTGATTGTTTTATTTAAATATGCTGTCGAATTCCGTAAATGTTCAAGCGGTGCTGAAATACAGAGTTGAATGTTACACAATTTAAGCATGTACTATGCCGAATACTTTACTAGGAAATGCATATTTTAACGTTTTTGTCAAAACTTGTTTTTTGTTTTTGAAATTGCATAAATATCAAGTTAATTTAAAATTATACTTTTTCATACAATTGTAAGTAATAAACCCTCACGTAGGTGTACAATATACATAGCTTTTATTTTTCATACTATAAAAACATGAATGTGGCAGAAGTTATAGGCGAATACAAGAAAAACATTTTTTAATGGTTCATGCCATGACTTTTTGCATTCGGACGATTATTGGCTACATTTTCCGCTAAGTTGCGCTTCCTTTTCTTGCATGAAGTTTCACCTTTGGCAGGTCGGTCACAAGGAAGTCTCTTACAACCTCTTGTCATCTCCATTTTTCTTCTACTTAATGATGTTGGTTGAACTTTAATATTCAAATTTGTTTTGTGCCTTAATGCTAAGGAACTTCCAGCAGTGCATAAGAATGTTTCCCAAGATGTTTTGGGTTTTATAGATTTTAATCTCTGTAAAACTTTTCTTTCAGTAAACTGTGAAGTACCAAAATTAATATGGTGTTGTTGCATATATAAAAAAAATTGTTGTAAACCTTCATCAGACTGGTCATCCGTGTGAACATATTCTTTCTGGAGGGTATTCATCTAAATTCAAAGCATTTGACGTGATATCCGTTGAGGCGAGGGTCAAAGTAGATTCTTTTACGTTTTTCTTGGTACTTTCTGGTTTCACCAATGGCATATAAAAAGGCATCGCTGCATTTCAGCACCGCTTAAACATTACACTTAAGAATTCGGCACCTTAAGCAGCTAGAAACTGAATAACAATCCACTCTCGATTTAGGCACCGTCGAAACAATCCGCTATGGAATTCGGCAGCATATTTGAACCAGTGAGGTTGAAGACGGGTGCCGAATGCTTTAATGGAATGTCTAAATGCATCCCGGATAGAGGAGATTGGAGTAACGAAACTCTCACCCTACTGACACCAGACGGGCTCGTATGGTTCACAAATGGGTCCAAGGTAGGTCAAACTTCTGGAGCGGGAGTGTACCCAAATACAAAAGATCACTATCTCAGTGACTCTAGGCGCTTAGTGCATGGTTTTTCAGGCGGAGGTCTGCGCAATATTGACTGGTGCCATGGAAAACCTGCGAAGAAACTGTAAATAGGGGCATATATATTTGCAAAGACAGCCGGTCGGCTCTGGGAGCTCTCAAATCACCCACAGTCACATCAAGGCTTGTCAAAGAATGCAGGGATACACTGGCTGAACTAGCCAGGAGAAATAAAGTTTAGGTCAAGCTCTTTCAAAGAGCCTGTACCTAGGCTCTCAAAGAAACTCCTTTCTCTGAACAGAAGGACATCAGAGAGATGACTGGAATCCTAACCGGTCACTGTCGTCTTAACAAACATCTCCACACTATGGGCATCACAGATGACCCAATATGTAGGGAATGTAGATAGGCGGAAGAAACTGCCTCTCACATCGTGTTGGAATCCCCAGCATTAGCATCCCTCAGGCACCGACACTTCGGAGAATCAAAACTGCTCCCAGAAGAACTTATGGGTTTCTGGCGGGCCACAAACCTGCTAGAATAGAATAGGCTTCTGACCATGGGGCGCACAATGGGCCCAACTAAGTGGCCTAAGTGCATTTGATGGCTAAGCCCGCTCCCCTCAAACGATGAATGAATGAAGCTTGGTCTCGAAAAGAGAGTGGTACATAGAACTTTGGAAACAACGTATGAGCTCGAAGGAACTGGACTATTTGTACTTTTCCTAAAGTATAAACAGTAAAGGCGTTGACTCCGCAGCCACGATATTTTCCCATAAGTTTTAAGACTTGACGCTTATTTCAAATGAGTAGAAATGGTTAAAGGCATGAAACGACGTCAAATTATACTCTGTGTCGTGTGGAAGCTTATTTAGATTGGCTGAGATATCTATGTTATGGTGTGGTATGCCACGGACATTGTGACTGTCTATCAGCTGTCTCATGTAAACGTTCCCCGATGTGTTGTTATAGACAGTGTTAAATGAGCTTTCAAAAACGTCAAAATGAATGGAATACCTTTCACCTTTCAGGTTGAGTTTCGTTAAATAAGTTCTTGGCTGGTGCCTACGTCGTTTAAGGAACTTACCATCCAAATTTAAAGTCGGTCGGCTACGGAACTTAGAAGATTATGTGATCTTATATATAGATAGATTTTTATACATTATAAATTAATAAAACACCTCTACCTATTCTATAATAATAAAATAAATAATAATATCTGTATATGAAAGGTTAGTTCTATTCATACACATATCCAACCTCTGAGTGGTCATTATTTTCGATCGTTATTTTATGAAATCGATTGATTTTCTAAAAATGTTCATGATGACTCTCTTTCCAGCACCATCATATCAAAGGATATGGCGTTATTCAAGAAAAGGCTACTAAAGTTCGTCTTCATGGTGCCTCTCATATCCACGGTCAATAATCTCCTCAAATATTCTATAGGCTCGCTCAAAATCCGCCTACGCACCAACATGACCAGAAGGCTGTACGATGAATATCTGAAGAATTACACCTACTATCGGATAACCAATCTCGACAATAGGATTTCGAACGCCGACCAATTATTAACCACCGACGTAGATAAATTTTGCGATAGTTTGGCCGATCTGTATTGTAACACCGCCAAACCTACTTTGGATATAGGTATTTACGTGTATAAGTTGTCTTCCAATCTAGGTGGCGGCACTCCCGCGCTCATGTTGGGCTATCTGATTGTATCCGGCGTACTGTTAACCCACTTACGTAAACCTACCGCTAGACTAGTCGCCGGCGAACAGAAATTGGAAGGAGAATTCAGGCATGTGAACTCTCGATTGATCACGCATTCGGAGGAAGTGGCATTTTACAATGGCAACGCTCGAGAAAAGGCAACTCTGTTATCGAGTTACAACAAACTGTTGAATCACATGACCAAATTTTTGAACTTCAAAGTAGCAATGGGGGTGGTGGACAATTTAGTAACTAAATACATAGCGAGCGTTGTCGGATTATGGGCCGTTTCCTTGCCGTTCTTATCGGCCACGCACAGTTTGTCCTCAACTGGACAAGGGGAACGTTCCAGGTTGTACTACACCTATGGCCGCATGCTGATAAAACTGGCCGAAGCTATTGGTCGGTTGGTTATGGCGGGGCGCGAACTTACTCGCTTGGCCGGTTTCACGGCTCGCGTGACGCAATTGCGTGACGTTTTGGACGATCTGAACAAGGGCAATTATCAACGTACAATGTTAGCAGGCTCGGAACATCTCAACGCAAACGGAGGCAAGCTGATATTCAAGAACAACCTGATCAAGTTCGACCGAGTCCCTCTAGTTACGCCTAACGGCGACATTTTGATCTCCGAAATAACGTTCGAAATACAATCGGGCATGAACGTGCTCGTTTGCGGGCCGAACGGCGCCGGAAAAAGTTCGTTGTTCCGCGTGCTGGGCGAACTTTGGCCGTTGTACGGCGGGAATCTTACGAAACCGCCGCGTGGTAAACTATTCTACATCCCGCAAAGACCGTACATGACTTTGGGCAGTTTGCGAGACCAATTGACGTACCCGCATTCGGGTAAGGAAGCCGCTAGACGCGGCGTCACGGACGTTCAACTGGAAGACCATCTTAAGCGCGCGCAACTCGGTTATATATTAGATAGGGATGGGGGATTGGACGCGGTAGCCGATTGGTTGGATGTGCTCAGTGGTGGGGAGAAACAAAGGATCGCTATGGCTCGCTTGTTTTATCACAAGCCGCAATTCGCGATTCTGGACGAGTGCACTAGCGCCGTGTCGGTCGACGTCGAGGGCAGTATGTATCGATATTGTAGGGAAGTGGGAATTACTTTGTTGACCGTTTCACATAGGAAATCGTTGTGGCAACACCACGAATTTGTCTTGCATTTAGACGGACGTGGTGGGTATTCGTTCAAGCCAATCGAAAGTGCCGAAGAATTCGGATCTTGATGACGGGTTATGCAAGGATGCAGATAGAAAACTCTCGTAGATGCAGTCTCATTGGCAACATCTCATCTAACCATGTATCATGTTCCTATACCTAAAATGTTTTATTATTTTATCGATGACAATTAAAGAGCCCCGTTTTTTCGATGGCTTAGATGGCTTAAAATATTCAATTGATGTACCAGATAATACATGAAGTTTGTGTTTGGTATTTTATACGATAATGGCAAATAATTACTCAAATTATTTATCAGTTATGAACAATGTGATAATTATCATCTATAAAATAAGAAATCGCAAATACCTTAAAACTATGCATTTCAGGTATGGGCGCATTTTATTCTCTGACTAAGCATCATGCCATTTGAAAAAAAAATACTTTTCGCTATTTCTGAGACATGTCGTTTATTCGACACGTTGCTTTAGCAGGTTTTGATGTTTTTTTTCCGGCAGCGCCAATATTTGTCTTACCAGTATATAAAAATCAACCTTAAATCAGTAATTATTATTGAGATATTATCCATATTTTCTGTGTTCAAGTACCCCGAAAAAATAATAATTTTAAATATAGAGAACCTTCAACAAAATATTAAACATTGGGGGGTCAAATAAAGTGAGAGCAACTTCCGGTATAACCGAAAATTTCACCATTTTCAAAATATTTTCATTCAATAGTCAAATATTCAGATAAGTAGCTATTTTGACTTGAAATATAGAGCAGATATAAAAAAATCAATATTCAGAATGATATTAAATTTAGGCCCAGGCGGCTATTAGTGATATAAAAATGTTTTGGAAATACAATCCAAATTTACATTTCTCCAAATGATTGTGAACTATCTGCATCTTTATTCTGGGTACCTGGATTCCAGAAAAGACATCAGGGGTTTGATAAAAAGTAGAGATTCAATCAATTGTGATAATTTCAATTGAACACTTGCTAGGAAGAATTTAGTATTAAAAATCAATTTTCGAAATATTCTCAAGTATTATTTTTTAAGAAAATCTCAGGATAAGCTTTTCTAATTAGTTTTGAATAAAACCAAGATTTGTAAAACTGTGAATGCTTCAATTATTAATCCGCTTGGTAAAATTCATGGCATTAATTTAAAAAATATAATATCTATCTTATAAATAGTTGATTGAAAAGCTTTTACTTTGTTGTGATTTATTACGCTGATAATATGATATTAAAGCGTCAATTTTTATTTTATTGTATTCTCTGGTGATTGTTATATTATTTATCTGTTTTAGTTAGTTATGAGTTACAGGATATATGGGTTTTTCTAGATGTATGATAGTGTGAAAAATTTGTCATATATCATTGTATTACAGACCTTTATTCGCTAATGATTTTATTGTATTTAATTAAAAATAATTATAAATTATTTTAATTTTTAATTCAGTATATACATTTTATTTCAGTATTTGATTTCATTCTTTAACATTATAATGAAAGGAGCAGGTTTTACATAGGACTAAATTTAAAATTAATTGAAACAGAAATTTCAAATTGATCATTGATCCATGTGATAAAAGTAGGAAAAGTAAATCTATTTTTAATAAACTGTTGAATGTTAATCATCTTTTTTTCAACCCTTACGAAAAATCGTGATATATTTTTTTAATTTAGCAGGTATAGGTACATAATATGTACTGATGCAATGAATGATTTCTTTATTATATTATAGAGTAAGGAGTCATTATTTATCTACATCTGTGGGTACAAAAATGTCAAGAAAAAATTATGTCACATCAAATTTGACAATCACCTACTTTGCAAAATATGTCATCCAATGTATAGAATGTAGGCAAATTGTATTATTCAAATGGAGGACTGTGTTTTGGGACGAAACTGTTTCAAGAGGAGGAAAATGAGCCTATGCTTCAAAACATCAGATAGTTGCTGGTGTGGGTAAAAATCCATAAACGAATAGAGTATAACTCATGTGATCATGTAAATTCCTTCAAACTGGTATTCCATAGACACTCCAGAAGAAAATGCTAATATTCGCTGAAGTAAACTGCACCTCTAGATGTACGCACGGTCGTATATACAGGTCTGGAAACTCGAGGCTGTTTCCTATGTGAGAAGTGAGTTAAGCGTCATCTGTTGCGTAGTACCAAAAGGGTGGGGCATGAGTCGAGGGATGTTCTCTGGCACGTATACGGTTATACGACCGTGCTTGAACCATCGACATATACATATTGACTGCGCGTGGCAATGATAAGCGCGGGTAGTGCCGGCGTGAGAGAGGGGAAAACGAAGAGGACTAATACTGTCTTTATCTACTTTATCTATCGCGTTTCTATTGGCCGCTGCGTTGCCATGGAAATGCAACATGACTGTAGCTAGTATGTTTACGTCCCGAGCCGATAGATAAAGACAGTATTAGTCCTCTTCGTTTTCCCCTCTCTCACGCCGGCACTACCCGCGCTTATCATTGTCACGCGCAGTCCATATGTATATGTCGATGGCTTGAACGGTATGGCGCCTAATCCTGACAACACTTCGATCCATGCGCCAGCTGGTGGCTGAGCGAGAGACTACGAGTTTGGCGACATGTAAGAGACTCATGTCAAACATAGAGTTTCCAGACATGTATATACGACCGTGGATGTACGTTATAGTCTATGACTTCTATGTATAAAAGGATTAAATCATAGAGGCAATAGACAAGTTCAACATCATAAAAGCGACTCACAGATTTATAAATCATTGAATCTATGCAGAAAGTTAATTTATTCATTCGACATGACATCATACACCGCACAGTGCACAGTATGTGGTCATACGCTTTGACATATCACTAATGACCTGATTGAGAAACGAAAAGCATTCCAAACTATTTAGTAGAAATAAATATAAACCATTTTTTTTTAGTCAAAATCCACATAATATGCATGGGAGCATAGCAAAATAGGAATAGAAAGATTTTAAACAAATGACGTAATCTAAAGTATTACGAAATGTAGCAGAATTTAATTTTGCAACATTCATCTCAATGCCGCTATACAAATTCAACGATGACATGAATTATTCAGCGTACAATAAGCAGATTGATGAAAATAAATGTCAAGGGACTTTTATCAATTTCACTAGGAACCGACGGCAAAAATATTCAATCACATATTTGGACCCCGCGCTTGCTTATGTGTATTTGGTTATAATTTATTAACCTTCAATAAGCATTAATTTGTCTTGCGATATTTAAAGTATTTAAATAAAAGGAACTAGCTTTCGGAAGTTAGAGATTTGAACTCAAATTTACACAAAACTTATTGTAACATTTAATTTAATAAATAATGCTGACAAATTGTTTCACCACACTGTGGCAATCTCAAAGCTAGGAGCTATCAACTAAAGCTAATTCTAAAATTATGTTCTTAACTATTAATTACTTACTCAAAGGTATCGATTTGGTCATTTAATATTATCTTACTATTGTTTTTGAATGTTTTAAAATTTCTGTGGATTCTAGAATAATGAGTTTACGCCCTTTTTCTTGAATATGTAAAATATCCGGATTAAGGGTGACATTGTGATTATGTTCCAATAAGTGATTCGCGTCCTCTTTTTTGAGCCTGTAACTTCTCAAATGTTCCTTGAACCTTACATTGAAACTGCGTCCAGTTTGTCCTATGTACAGGGTATTATCACGCCTCAGTCTGTAAACTCCAGATTTCTTTAAGTTATCTTGCTTAGATTTTGGATTATTAATATATCAGTAACATATTATTTGTTGTTTTAAAGGCGACGTTTTTATGCTAGTTTTTAAGAAATTGAGATATTTTTGTGAGTGTTTACCTAAATACGTTAAACATTAGATTAGATTAGATTTGTATGGAACTTATGGGCTAGGAGCCTCACCACCGCGACCTTTGCAGAAAAATAAATGTATGATTGAGCAAGTAAGGGACTATTCAATCGCTTGTATCCCACAGGCATCTGACTTGGCACCAACTTTGTTTCTGCTCCCATATAAACAATCTGTTGGAAGTTCATTGACATCGAACAGTGAAGTTGTCTGACTATTTACCTAGTGAGGTCTTTCCCTATACCTATAACCTCCAAGCCTTCAAGAAAAATACGAATGCCTATCTCCTCTTCCTACATTCCACTGCTGGCTCACACGATGTTCTTCGAACATTATAGGTTTCCCCTTCGTGTAGTCAAAGTATATAAAAAAAAGTTAATAATTCCTAGCTTTGAGAATGTCACAGTGTGGTGAAACAATTTGTCAGCATTATTTTCTAAATCAAATGTCATATTGTGTAAATTTGAATTTTTAATTTTCCTAAAGTTTAAATGAGTTAACACTTCGTAAACACCGACACCATAGATATGAAGAATTAGTACACAAATTTATTGATTTTATTGAATAAATAGATGAATATAATTTAGTAAATTCAAAGACGAAATGAAGTACTAAAGAATGAAAATGCACTGACCTCAGTCGATAATCTCTAGCAAGTAAAAATTACAGCCAACCATTACATACGATTTTCATATTTGGTAAAAGGTATATTTATCTTAATTGATTGTTATTATTATTCCAATTTGTCTTGTAATAGGAATTTAATATCACTTTGTTGTATAATGTACATACACCTTATAGGAAACCCTTAATTGCCTTGGAAATATACAATTCCTTCGTATATTATGTTTAATGGTTCTACGTAACGTAATTATTATGTTAATCTAAATAAAATTAACCTTATATTAGGGCCTGGTGATTCATAATAAGTATTACCTAGCTGTGGCGTTCTGGGAAATTAACTAAGATTATAATACTTTGATAGTACTTATCATTGTGGCTGTCTGGTATTATTCAAATTATTTAACTCTATATTCAAAGAAAACATGTTAAAAAATATGTCTTTACCTTTTCTGTAGTAAAATATTACAATCCAGAAATTAAACATATCGGAAGTTGAAAAATTCATAATGTAATGCTGATTAAATTCTCATTTATAAAAGTCTATGCAGCGTGTAACAATTCATATGGTATTTAAAAAAATAAAATATAGGAACAATTCAGCATTATAAACTAAAACTAAATAAACATATCACTTATCAAGATCAGGATATCAATAAATTATTATATTTTTTTACAATATGGAGAAAATGCATTTAAAACTTTATAATTCTTACGTATTAGCCATCCCATTGAGCCAATTTCCTATCTTGTTTAAAGAAGTAAAAATTAATAAAATGGTTTATATGATTGCAAAAATTAATCGAAATCGAAATTCAATAATCAAGTAAAATTTAAAGATTAGTGAATAAATAAAATCATTATAATATTTCAAGGTATCTCTACTTAACTAAACATTTAGCATTGGAAAAATTATATAGTGAACAAAATACATACTAATTAATGGGAAGCATCACGACTAATGCACGAAATTTTAAACATATTGGAATTATTATCAAAAAAAAACTTCCAAACAATTTAACAAGAATATAAACCCAAATAATGTAAACATAAAAAATGGCTCTAGAAGAACAAATACTAGGCTATATAGGTACTTTTTCGTTTCATTATAAGAAATAACGTTGGTTTTTTAATAAACAGAAATTTATGACAAACCTTCAAATACGAATACAATAATTAGATCAATTCGTTACACCGCGTATCCATTGAAATAATATGAACATGCTTTTAATCGATTTTAAAATGAAGCAATTATATCCAGGCCCATTAATAAACAATACAATTAATTACAACTTCGATTACTAACAATACATAGCAATCAGTTTGTGAAATATATTTCGATATTTCATTTGTACCAAATCCAAAAAATCAAATATTTCAAAATTAATTCTATAGAAATCAATCATGCCTCTTCAAAACGCTTCATATATAAGTCGAACGGAACAAATTGAGAAAGGGAGTCTTGAATCATTCAAAAAATAACAAAACCATTGATTTTGTTTGAAAAATATTGTTTTCAATCTGATAAAATTGAAATATCAAAGGTTGACAGAATAAAAATGAAGAGACGACAAATAAACGGATTGGTTAGGATAGCTTTCCGAATCAGTTCAAAGGATATTGGTATCTTAGACAAAATCGAAAACAATTTATGTTAATGTAATAATTTGTTTCTGGTAGAACTAGATGGAGTCCCGAACAATCGGGACTTGTTTATTATCGAAAAGACAAGTTTTAAAAAGCACTGCATTGCTAAATTGTACTCCTTCAAAACTTCAGCGCTGTTCTTATACGTTTGTGTGATGTGTTTATATCAGGTTCAGTTTACTCTGGACAGGTTTTGCTATTTTAGAAGCAAGTCGAAAATATTGCAGCAATGACATCATTCCAAACGAGAAGATTGCATAAAAAATAAGAAGTACAATGAAAACGGAACATTGCCTTTTTAGTAATTTATGTGGGATCCGAAGGTCCCCCAAATATATAAATTGACGAAAGCGAAAACGGAAAATATTATTATTAATCCCTAAATTATTTCGTGATATCTTCCATCAGATTAGATTGCAATTGTAATTGTAATGGACTATTTTGGATGAATTTCGACATAATGATAAATTCAATATTATCTTTAATCAATTTTCAGAACACTATTAGGATTGATTGCATCGACGAGTGTTATAAATTAGATCGTTTGTTGAGAACAACATTAGTTAGGTAATCAATAAAAAAATGTAATCCGCCGCCATTTCGATAATAAGTAAAAATGATGAATGATAATAACAAAAATCTGTAATTGCACTAATGCATTTTGACGCAGATTATTTAGAAAGAATATCTATGGTATGAAAAACAAAATTTTCTCGATTTTGAAGTAACATTCATTTTGGAATTTTTGTCGTTTTGCCTTCTTTTAATAAATCGAATAGGCGGAAAATTTAATCCCTCAGCGCATTCTTAATTGTCAGTTTGTTACACATCACCATATCTCAAATTGAGGAATTGCAGATTACTTACAACTTAATATCGAAAATAACGTTTTTTTACTATCATATTCAATATTTTCTTCCGAAAACGAAGAATATTATAGTTGATTTTGAAACTTGTACATTATTATACTCCATATTGTATGCAATTTCTGGCGTAGTGGTCACCTGATCCTGATTCATATTAAACACATTTTACACGTTTCTAAAATTACTCGAAAGTCGTTATAAGGCACATATCACGCACAATTTAAAAAATAACAAATACGACTACTTTATGAGCAAGTTAAGTGTTTCCCCAACTTTTGGTTAACCGTTTCCACAAACTCGGTTTATCTATATTGGCTGGCGGTGGCTGATCGTTTTTTATCTGTTCTAAAAATCCGTTTTGCGAAGAATTATCCGTCGTGGCGTCACCGATTTCCCGCAAATCTCGCATCATCTTCCTTCGGATCGTTTTTTTCATGCTCAGATGTCTCTCCAACGTTTTGTATTTGACTTTGTTATTTTGACTGTCGACGGACGATTGACGAGGATTTTCCTTTTCGATTTCCTTGTTGTTGCTAGACCAAATTTCGCGAACGTCTCGTATTTGTCTGTCGTTGACCGTAGAAGACATGTTTATGTTAATGTTGGTATCCCTAAAAACAAAACAACCATCATGAGTGAAAGGTACTTGTTGCCAATAGCGGATATGCAAGCATTGTCTATATTTTCTAAAGCTAAGAAAAAGCAATTGACTAACACACATTCACTTTAGATTAGAAATGAAGAGATTCAACTCAATAAATGCAATCGTTAGTTATACCACAGAAACACACATTTTCATATTACTTATAATCTGATATATACCTTTATGACAACTTAAATAATACTTATAACTCTTACCTCATGATTGAATTGAATATATAACTATTTCTTTCATTATTTGTAGGAGGAAACTAAGTATAGAACAGACTGCTATGAGTCTTAAGTCTTTGAGACTTTTGACGTTCAAGGTAAACTACTTTAGGTTTTTATAACTTAAAAGTTAAACCCTGCTTCAGTAACAGTACAATATTATAGAAGAAATTATTCACCTTATAGCTTCATCAAAAGTCACATGCTATGTTTTTGAAGCACCTTAATAATGCACTACAGTGGTATACAAACTTATTAGTAATAATATTACTTTTACTTTTCAATTCAAACGTAGGCGGATCCAGTTCTTTGTTTTCAAACGTACTAAAATTGTTACAAACTAAACTATAAGCGCCACTTTTGAATGGAATTAATATAGCATATACTCGAAATCCATATATTACTTCGCAATATGATGATAAATAAATCTATCGTACATTCGAATCAGATAGCACACTGATACACATCTAAATCTAAATGAATGAATAAAACAAGATATAGATGTAACAGTCTAACGACAATATAAAGTCATGATGTTATAGTAATATATATTTTATTAATTCCTTAGTTGGAATCATAACAACTATTAAAACCAGCATCTCAGTATCTCCGAAAAAAAATATAATTAAACGATCGAAAAAAGCTTTTTCATTTGCTGCTTTTTTATCGTTTGAAACAAATAGATACAGATTGAATTTTCAAGGTTACATGCTTCATTATTTTACTAATGGAATTTACATAGATAAACATATCTCACTATGACGATAAAGGTTACATAGGTACTTGCAAAATGAATAATTTCGATAAATTTTAAACTCCCGCTCTTCGTAGCAATCTTGTGTAGCTTGACGTTGCCCAATAGAAAAACTCCAGCTGTAAAACGTATAGTACTAGATTCGCAGGAAGTCACTCAATAATACGTCATTTTTGAACAACATAGAAGGAGATAGTAACGCTATGGTTCGTTTAATTATATGTGTATATACTTCATGTGACCAATCACTGTGTTCCATCTGTCGTGTTATCAATTTAATACCACTCTGCGGAGATAAAAGTCATATTAAAAGCAAACGTGTTGGAGTGAAATGCAACATATCGAGTTGGTGTGGAATAGTAGCAGTTTGAAGCGGTAGGACATCCACTCTCTTCAATTTTCCTGGCATAGTCATAGTATTCGTGGCGTATAGTTGACGTGAACTTTCTGTAAAAATAAGAAATTGTACTAAAATGAATTATTCTTTATTAATTTGTACGTTATTCGCGTATGTATGGGTGGTGACTGCTGAAGTTTATTTGGAAGAAAAATTCCAAGATGGTAAGTTGAAATTGTTACATTTGCCGGCTTGAAATCCGGCGTGGATCATTCATATAGTGCTTTTTGTTGAACGATTTTTATGTATCGATCGATTTCTTGAAACTTATTAGCGCTTTTTCGTAGATACCTGGGAGAAGACGTGGATTTACAGTAAACATCCAGGAAAAGAGTTTGGAAAGTTCGTGAGGACTGCCGGAAAATTCTTCAATAACGAACAGGAGGATCAAGGTAAGGACAAAAGACACATTCGTTACTTAATTCAAATAGTATATTCCATAAGAAAATAGGTGTGATGATACCTTCCCACTTTTGAATTTTGACATTGCAATGATGTGGCAACAAGATGCCTTTATGATAACTTTAAAAGGGAATTTAACGATAGTTCATTTGAACTACCTGTTTGTTACATTATTTTGGTTTACTGCATTTGTAATTTAATTTATAATGCCTGTAGAAAATCTTGTACTGATTGTTGCCGGGTTTTTATTCGCTGCAAGTTGTATGTAACTTCTTTATATCTTATGAAAGGAATATATTGAACGTAAGCTTAGCATTAATTTGATGGACTGAACAGGTAGCTAATGCATGATTGTGAATTTTGATAGTGAAATGAATCAGAACATGAGTATTTATGCAAAATGTAATTTACAAGTAAATTTCAACTCTGGGGAAATTCACAAATTGAAAACTCCGAGAAATATCAATAATAATTTCTGATTACTTCTTCCTCTTTTGTTAGTTCAAATAAATAAATTATAGCTATGTTGAACAAATGGGGGAATAAAAGTAACTTTCAGTACCTTTGTTTCACTTCAATTCGCTGATAGCATGTTCAATCTCTATACAATATCAACATTTGGAATGGTCTTTATTTGTAGTTTAACGCTGGTGCTCAAAAAATTTTTCTTTAACCTGCAGTTTGAATGAGAAATGTTGAAGGTTTAAAGTATCAATACTCCAACAAACTACTTTTTTAGAAAGATGTATCTTAAGAATACTCGATTTAAGAAGACACATTAAATATATATCTTCAATCAAGTAGATACCATTTTTTTTAATTCTACAATTCTATTTGGGTGGAGAATCTTGATGAAAAAAGTCACCAGCCTCTTTTATTACAAAATATTCACTGCTACATTTATTTAAAGAAAAAGTTTTATTACGTATCATATATTCATTCTCTCATTTATTCTAAAAATATTTGTAATCCCAATTAGGGTTGTGTTAAGACTAAAATCTATTCAAGTAAATTAATCAGTTTATTAATCAAACATAATAAAGATTTTTATATTTTCGTCTTTACGTACGTTTCGGTCTCACGACCATCATCAGAAGACTTTATATGTCAAAAAGGTTTTTTTAAACTAATTATAGCACAAAGCGTCCATATCGCACAAATTTCAGTCAAAAAAGCCCACGTCGTCGAAACGAACAGAATCACGAATAATCGAAATTGTACCGTCAATATTTCAAGTATAAAATATAACAAGAATCCACTATTCAGTAATATTCTTATAATATACAAGCGCATGTTGGTATAGTCTCTCAACGACTGAAGATCGAAACTATTATGTTGAATATCTACTCTCAAACCAGATGTAACGATTTATGAGGTACTTGAAAAAGATTGCAGACCTGTATTGGATTGTATTGCCATAAGTATTGGAATCTATGGCCATAAGTATAGCACAAGAAATAAAAACTTAGAGACTTCCACCACCCTTGCTAAACACTGCTTTGATTATAACCATCAATTTGATTACAAAAATGCTAATAACCAATTATTGTAAAAGATCTATCCTGGAGATGATTCACATAAAACGTGACTCCAAATCTGTAAATCGTAGGACTGATATTCAGGCTTTAAGTCAGATTTATACTGACTTAATTAATTAAAACTCTTGCAAATTCCTACATGCGTCTTTATAATGTTAAAAGTATATTTTAGGAAGAATGCTCAAAAGTAATATTCCAATACAGGTCTGCAACCTTTTTCAAGTACCTCATAAATCGTTACATCTGGTTCGAGAGTAGATACTTAACATAATAGTTTCGATCTTCAGTCGTTGAGAGACTATACCAACATGCGCGTGTATATTATAAGAATATTACTGAATAGTGGATTCTTGTTACATTTTATACTTGAAATATTGACGGTACAATTTCGATTGTTCGTGGTTCTGTTCGTTTCGACGACGTGGGCTTTTTTGATTGAAATTTGTGCGATATGGACGCTTTGTGCTATAATTAGTTTTAAAGAACCTTTTTGACATAATAAGTTGGACCGAAACGTACGTAAAGACGAAAATATAAAACAAAGTGTTAATGAGACCTATTTCCCGAGCATTTTTAAATATAATTAGTAGAATTATGATTTTGTAAGGAAGTATTACTGCTTATAATGTGTCTAACTTCTATTCATAAGTTAAAAAATAATGGTTAGCATTAATCTGTAACTTTTGGTATATTTGATACACTAAATGGACCACTCTGATTGAAATGATGAAATGAAAATTCATAATATAATAGATTCATTTCCGATTACTTAATTTTCATTTGTTACAAGAAATGAATTGAAGATTTGTTGCCATTGGTTAACAACATGTTTAATCTTATCTTGATGTCGTCAACACTAAACATAATCTTCTTTATTTAATGTTTTTGTTTTGTCTGGTTCTTACCAAAATATTTGAATAGTCTGCAGTTTTGTTGAGAGATTATAATATCATTTCAAACTTCAATTTATTTATTCTTCAAAGTAACAAACAATTATCATAATTTCCAAAATGTATTTAATACTTAAAAGTACTCTTGTTAACCATTACCCAGTAAGTTGTCTCAAAGCATGAAATAAATTAAAATATTAGAGTTTTTAAGGAAACGCTTTCCAAATAAAAGCTAATTTTATTCTAAAAGAATTACAATCTTAAGAATGACTATTCATAATTAATATTACGTATGATACTCTCTTATGCTAAATGCGTAATCCCCCTCTTGTCTTCCTCGCACTTCTATATACCTTCCTCATCGCTGACGCATCGAGGGATCTCCCCGAAAGAACTATGGGACTTCCCCGGACCGTCCCTAACAGTGCCGTAGTCTAACAGTGCAAAAAACAATCACCTGTCTTAAATATGTTAATAATTTCTGTTTTATATAATAATGTAGAAAAATATATTAGAAATTTCAATTCTATCTGATGATCTAACAACCTAGATAAGGGTATTAAGCAAATACTTATAGTATTAACGAATCGAGGTTGATGCTCAGATTTATAATGATGACATGAAAATTGAATTTATGCGACTTTTTCAGGGATCCAAACGTCCCAGGACGCCCGTTTCTACGCATTAACCAGAAAATTCAAACCCTTCTCCACTAAGGGCAAAGATCTGGTGGTTCAATTCAGTGTCAAACACGAACAGAAAATAGATTGCGGCGGTGGATACGTCAAAATTTTTGATTGTTCAGTGAACCAAGAAGATGTCCATGGAGAATCACCCTACCTCATCATGTTCGGTCCCGACATTTGCGGACCTGGAACCAAGAAAGTTCACGTAATCTTGAATCACAAAGAAAAGAATCATCTGATCAACAAAGACATTACCTGCAAAGACGACGAATACACCCACGTTTACACGCTCATCGTTAAACCGGACAATACTTACGAAGTATTGATCGACGGCGAGAAAAAAGAAAGCGGAGGATTGGAAGACGATTGGGATATTCTACCACCCAAGAAGGTCAAGGATCCGGAAGCGAAGAAACCAGAAGATTGGGACGATCGTGAAACCATCCCCGACCCAGACGATACCAAGCCAGAGGAATGGGACAAACCCGAACATATCCCAGATCCAGATGCCACCAAACCGGAAGATTGGGACGACGAAATGGACGGCGAATGGGAACCACCAATGATCGACAATCCCGAATTCAAAGGCGAATGGTCCGCCAAGCAAATCGATAACCCAGCGTACAAGGGACCGTGGATACATCCCGAAATCGACAATCCCGAATATTCTCCCGAACCCAATATCTATCTGCAAAAGGAAGTCTGCGCGATCGGTTTCGACTTGTGGCAAGTGAAATCTGGTACAATCTTCGGCAACGTGCTGGTCACGGACGATACCGAGTACGCTAAAACAGCTATAGCCGGCCTCAAGGATAAGCAAGAGGGCGAGAAGAAGGCGAAAGAAGAGTTGGATAAAGCGGAACGTGAAAAATCCGCGACGGAAGAAAAGAAAGAAGATAATGAAGATGAAGATGATGACGATGATACCGAAGACCATGCACCACAAGTAGAGGTAAATAATTATTTCCACACCACTTTTTAGCATTGTGTCCCATTTTGAATGAAATAATAAAAATAGAAGATCTGAAAAATTTTAATGTTTCATAAATAAAAAAATTTATGAATATTGAAATATCGCTCAAATTCAATGTATCTTTTGAAAAGTGTGTATATAGAAATTTTCATAATAAATAATTTTGAAGAAAAAACTTAGATCATAAAATCTCAATTTTATTAAATGAAATCAATTATTATTAGGAAAATAATTTAATATTTGAGATCACATTTTATCCTTTTCAAATAAATTATGTAAATTAACATTATTTTAAATTTATTAATAAAATCAGAATTTTAATTTGATTTTTATATGTTTTTGGTACATTATTTTCAATCAACACCATTCAAATTATTTAATTTTTTTTCATCTTTGGAATTATTGTGGAAATTCAATAAAATCAATTGAAGATTTTGGAATTTTAATAATTTATAATTTTGAAGACAAAACGTAGATCGTAAAATCTCAATTTTATTAAATGAAATCAAATATTATTAAGAAAATAACTCAATATTTGAGAACATATTTCCTTTTCAAATAAATTATATAAATTAACTTTATTTTTAAATTTATTAGTAAAATCAGAATTTTAATTTGATTTTTGTATGTTTTTGGTACATTATTTTCAATCAACACCATTCAAATAATTTAATTTTTTTTTCATCTTTGGAATTATTGTGGAAATTCAATAAAATTAATTGAAGATTTTGGAATTTTCATAATTAATAATTTTGAAGAAAAAACGTAAATCATAAGATCTCAATTTTATCATATGAAATCAATTATTATTAGGAAATTAACTCTATTTGAAATCAAATTTTATCCTTTTCGAATAAATTATATAAATTAACATTTTCAAATTTATTAATAAAATCATAATTTTAATTTGATTTTTGTATGTTTTTGGTACATTATTTTCAATCAACATACCATTCAAATAATTTTAATTTGTTTTTTCATCTTTGGAATTATTGTGGAAATTCAATAAAATCAATTGAAGATTTTGGAATTTTAATAATTTTGAAGAAAAAACGTAGATCGTAAAATCTCAATTTTATTAAATGAAATCAATTATTATTAGGAAAATAACTGAATATTTGAGATCATATTTCCTTTTCAAATAAATTTTATAAATTAACATTATTTTTAAATTTATTAGTAAAATCAGAATTTTAATTTGATTTTTGTATGTTTTTGGTACATTATTTTCAATCAACATATCATTCAAATAATTTTAATTTGTTTTTTCATCTTTGGAATTATTGTAGAAATTCTTTAAAATTAATTGAAGATTTTGGAATTTTAATAATTTATAATTTTGAAGAAAAAGCAGATCGTAAAACTCAATTTTATTAAATGAAATCAATTATTATTAGGAAAATAACTCAATAATTGAGATCATATTTTATCCTTTTCAAATAAATTATATAAATTAACATTATTTTTAAATTTATTAGTAAAATCAGAATTTTAATTTGATTTTTGATTATATTTGGTACATATTATATATTTTATTTTTGTTCCAGGAACCTGATCACGACGAGTTGTAAGGGAGTGAAATTGGAAGACTTTTATATTACAGTGTGCAGTGTTTTGTTTGATAGTGTGTACTGTTTCTTTGACTGATTTTTGTTAATATTGAGCGTACTTCTAATAAAACACAAAACCCAAATTTGTTGTTTCTATATTCTTCATCAAATGTGTAGAAAATAAAATTGTTGTAATATATATATGATTGTGTATTTTATAATTTAATTATAAAATTGTCTTTTTTATTTTTCAAAAAAGCAATATAAATATTTTTATAACTATATTTGGTTTTATTTTATTTAAGAAGTGTTTAGCACTAAAGTGTGAAGAAAGGGTAAGTGACTAAATTATTTATATCCTAACATACTGGTACTGAAAACCGCGTATATCGGGGTTAACGTACGCCACTGGATCGGGAAAATGTTTGGGCTCAAAGTGACCTCATACTTATTCTGGCTATGCTGTTTGTAAGTCGCAGCGACCATATTAGGCTGTTGATTTATAATCTGTCGGGAAATAGGTCACTAACACGTATGCTTATTATTTTCGTATTTACGTACGTTTCGGTCTCACGACCATCATTAGAAGACGTATCAATGCTAAAACGGGATTTCCTAAAACTAATTGTATCGAGCACAAAGCGTCCTTATCGCATTATTTTCAATTAAAAATGCTCACGTCGCCAAAACGAACAGAAACACGGGTAATCGAAATTGTAACAATGTTTCAAATATATGAATATGTATCAAGAAGCCACTACATAGCAATCTACTTCTAATATTCGGAATCATCTCGTGCAATGTTTGAATAAGACTGGAAACAAAAAAATAATACGCTGAAGTATTCACTTTCGAATCAGATGTTGAAGATTTATGAGGTATTTGAAAAAGGTTGCCAGACCTCATTAGAAATATTGTTGTTTCAGTATTCTACCTAAAATATACTTTTAACATTATAAAGACGAATGTAGGAATTTGCAAAGGTTTTAATTAATTAAATTAGTATAAATTTGACTTAATGATTGAACATCTGCTCTATAATTTACGGACTTAGTCACTTTTTATTTAAATCATCTCCAGGATAGATCTTTTATAATAATTGGTTCTTTGGTTAAAATATTAACATTTTTGTAATCGAATTGATCGCTGTAATTAAAACAATGTTTAGCAAGGGCGGTGGAACTTTGTTTCTAGTTCTATACTTATGATCATACATTCTTTTTTGTAAATATTGCTTAGAGATTCCTGTATATCTAGAAAATTTCTTAATTTGTTGAAAATAAGTACATTCTAAACAAAACTGCATTTATAAATTCAGATTGATCTAGAGGTGTGTAGTTTTATTCTGTGCCCAAAGTTTTTGATGCTACACAATGCCCTAAACGACTGGTTTAGTTGGAAATAAAGAAACAACATCCAAGGAAATTAATTGATAATATATGGGTACGGTTTGATTTTTTATAAACTCATTAAATCGCCATGATAAAAATTTTAAATTGTAGGTAGGCGCTCCAATACGTACGTAAAGAAGAAAATAATAAGCATATGTGTTAGTGACCTATTCCCGAGAATTTATTTTATATAATTTATACCTGTGTCAAGAATCATTATTAACTAGGCTGTTGATTAATATATTCATATTACAGAATATTGCACAATGGTAATAGGTTTATAAGAATGATTTTTACTAGAAATTATTTAGACAGAAAGAAATTATGTAGTAAATAACGGAGAAAGTCATGAAGAACGACAAATTGTAAAGGACTAGGCGTACCGCGGAAGACATCGGCCTACTCAATTGTCTTACGGCGACCTGGCGTCTACCGCCCGCAATACATTTCAGTGTTGACAGTTGCACGCTTTTCCCTAATTTTCAATGGCCCATAACAGCCAAACGACATAACTTTTTTAATTATTAGATTTTTTAGTACATCTGCAGTCTAGCTCTTTCGAACGATACCTTAACCACCACCCTACACTCTGTACTTCACTCTATCGGGTCGCAACAATATAAACATAACCAGCATAATCATCCCATTCAGTAACAATTCATAAGGTAGCCCTATTTCGCGATGCCATTTCATCTTATCTTGTGGAAAGTAGAGTGTGTAATGTGAATCATTGAAGATAGTTCGATAGTGACGATAGTTGTTCTGTGTATTTAAGTCGGCTTTTACCCTGTTGGTCCGTATTGATCTTCCAAATATTTTAAATCAGCGCATTGCGGAGCTTTCCGAGGGGGACTTTTCAACAAATATACGTCGATCCCACAGAAATTAAATTGAAATAATTATGGTACAAACATTTAAAATTTGTGCATGTAGATTAGAGGTTATGTGTTATAATTTAAGTTGCATATTTTAATAATAACAATATCGATTTAATACGTCTATTATTTTTGTTTACTTTTAGTCTTTCAAAGTAGCGAAATGTCCAACAGATGAATTGTCGCTGAGCAATTGTGCGATCGTTAATGATGGAGAATTCAACAATAGCACAAAGTATGAAAATTGTTTTATGATTGATAAGAAATATTAATGTTTTATGTTCTTGTAGGCACATAACTGTGAACACAGGTGGTGGTCAAAATTTTCCATTTTCCATCAAAGGGCACCCAGGAGTGCCAAGAAATCATGTTGGGTTTAGTTTACCTCAGAGGAAGTGGGCGGTATTGTCCCTTAACCAAGATATTGATGTTAGACCGTATGTTCCAAAAGAATATATATGTTCTATTATGTTGGAAGCTGATTTTATGCAAAAGAAAAAGTTAGTAGATCAGTTTTATTATATAAGGAATACACTACATTAATGTGAATTTTAGTACATCTCAAGAGCAGTATGATTCTGATGAAATGGCTAAAGAATTCTTATACTCTTTCCCGAATCAGGTATTTACAGTTGGTCAACAGTTAGCTTTTTCGTTCAAAGATAAGAAATTGTTAATTCTAATTGTGACTGATATAGAAGGTAAGACATTTCATTAATTATTTGTTCGGAGATTTATTTGATATTGTCTCCCAGTGGTAAATGCAGAATCTGTTGAAGCTAAACCTAAAAAAGCAAAAACTGGTCAACTTATACCAAATAGTTTAATTCAGTTTGAAAAAGCTGAAGGTTCACCACTGAATCTAATCGGAAAATCCAAAGGGTGAGTAAATAAGGAAGTGATATTAACATTTTAATTTGTTTTGATTGGTTTGATTGTTATTAGTTATATAATTTGAGAAGAGGTCACAGTACAATAACCCATATTTATTATCTTGGGTTTGAGTCTTATGGAAATTCATTTTAAATCTGGCGGATGTTCGATTGATTCTAATTCCTTCGGATAGAGGGCAAAAGTAACATTATTTTCTTATCATAGATGTCGCAAGGAGTAGTTTCTATTTGAATTCAGTTTCGGTTTCCTTGTCATAGAGGGCAGAAGTAACATTACTTTCATACAGTGACCTTTCAATCAAGGCGATTCGCTTGATTCCGATTCTCTATCATAGGTGGCGCAATAAGAAGCTTGCTTTTGAATTCAGTATTTTCAGTTCAATTTGCAAGTTATTCTCGTAGAGGACAAAAGCAGCGTCGTTATCTTACAGTGACCTATAAAGAATATTTTCAATCGAAGCGATTCATTTGTTTATAGATGTTCTATTATTTTGATTGCGATGCTCTATCATAGATGGCGCAAGAACTAGTTTCATTTTGAATTAGAAGTAGAAAAGACGATAGAGACAGAGAGAGAGGGTAGCAGGAACTATGTTTACCAAAATTCATCTGAAGCTCTCAATTTCAATTGCCGGAATAATTCATCTAATTTATTTAGCACTTATAACGTCACATCCACAAACTGAATACTAATAGTAACTTTTTTTTTTACATAATTTGATAATTAACTTTTTTTATGGCAACAAAATTGTCGTAATTAATTAATACTATAAATTCAGTAATATTTAGTTATTCACGTTTCCTTAAAAATACAACAGCTTTTAACTTAATTATAAATTGTTACATGTTAATTTTTTTTCAAGAACACAAGTCCGTCAATCCATTATCAATCCCGATTGGGACTTTCAAAAAATGGGCATAGGAGGCCTGAGCAACGAATTTAACTCGATATTCCGGAGAGCTTTCGCTTCACGAGTCTTCCCGGCCGAAATAGTCGAACAATTGGGCTGCAAACATGTTAAAGGTATTCTTTTGTTTGGACCTCCGGGCACGGGTAAAACGTTAATGGCCAGGCAGATTGGGAAAATGTTGAACGCCCGCGAACCAAAAATAGTAAATGGCCCCCAAATTCTTGATAAATATGTCGGCGAATCGGAAGCTAATGTACGCAGATTGTTCGCTGAAGCTGAGGAAGAGGAAAAAAGGGTAAATATTGAATTTGTTTTGTTTTAAGCACCATGTTTTTGCTTCTTCGATGTATATTTCTGATTTCAGGCAGGGCCCAACAGCGGTTTACATATTATTATATTCGACGAAATCGATGCTATCTGTAAACAAAGAGGCTCGGTAGCTGGCGCTACCGGTGTTCACGACACCGTTGTTAATCAATTGTTGTCAAAAATTGATGGCGTTGAACAACTTAATAATATATTGGTGATAGGTGAGCAATAGTGTTTTAAGATGTATATACAATGTAACTTAGTTCAATTTCGCTTCACAATAGTACGACTTGATGTCGATGTTTCGTCAACCATTACACGTGGCATCTGCAGGGCAGGCTCGAGGATTGAACTGAAACGGATTCTTCTCGTTTCTGTAGCGGTATTTATTGGGGGAATAAACGTTCACGCTACATAGTTCACTGCCTTTATGTGTGATCATGTGCGAAGTGGAATTTTCGAGGATGGGTTTCTAAGTGTCACGAAGCGCTCATGTTCTTTCACACGAGTAGCTACTGTACGACCTGTTTCACCAATGTAGACTTTACCGCAAGAACAGGGAATGCTATAAACACCTTCAATGAAGGAGAGAAAGGGGATCTTTGATAGGTTTGAAAAACTGAGTAGGGTCGGACTTAGAGTGGTGGGGGCCCGTTGGCACAAGTTTGGTGGGGGCCCCTACGGTAGACGGTAATATTAAATGTCACAAAATATTTTTAATATACAAAATTATAATACAATTGTAATGTCATTCAAATGAAACTTTTCTGGGAGATATACAGGGTGTCCTCGAACTGCGTGGCTAAAATAAAACCGAAGATTCTTTGATTCGAAAAAAATTTGATGAGCCTTTTTACTTTTGCCTCAAGTGTCTTGTTTAGCCGGTAGAGGGCTTCAAAGTTGCAAAAATAATTTTGTTTTTTCGGTATAACTTGAGAACGTGATGGAGGACTTTTACAATATTTGGCAGGTGAGTTACTGTCAATAATAGCCGTTTTTGAGAGCGGTGCATAGAGCCTTAGAGACCATAGAAATGGCTCAAACTTGAGGATGTAACGGGAAAAGTGTCCAGAACTTTTTTGTGGTCAATGTAATTCACTCTATATTTTTTATGTAGATAGCTTATCTAATTTGAAAACTTTTTTTACTCTTAAAAAATTTTGATAAAATCAACGGATTAGCTTGAAAAAAATTATTTTCGAGTCTCTGCAGTTTTGGGTTACTAATTTTACTTGATTAAAATACCTTAGTTGCCTTTGCTTTTCTAATGTCATTTTGGCATTTGGAGAATTTATTCTCAAAACTGTCAGTTTTTACTTTGCTTTCCGTAAAAATTTTATAAAATTATGGCTCAAAATTTCACTAACAGTGAAATGGTTAATATCTCGGTAAAACACGAATAATAAAAACAATAGAAATGGGGAAACGATGTGATTATTTAGGAAAAACAAATCCTAAATTAAAAGAAACAACAAAATTTTTTTGGAAATCGCTAAGGCATCAATTGTTCGAAATGTTGCCCATTTTCCTGAATACACAAATTAATTCGTTTCAAGAAATTGGATTGAACTCTGGCTAGTACTTCAGGATCATTCTTCAATAAATCCGCTTCATGATTAATTCGTTGCAACAATTCCTCTCGTGTGTTTACTGGAGCTGCATAAACTTTCGACTTCAAAGCGCCCCATAGAAAGAAGTCGCAGGGCGTCAAATCAGGGGAGCGGGCCGGCCAGTTCACTGGTGCATCGTGTCCTCTACCTATCCAGCGATCTGGATATTCCGCATTCAAATGTCGCCTCACAGCTAATGTGAAATGAGGAGGTGCACCATCATGGATAAACCAGGCCACGACGAATGTGTAAGGGCAAGTCTTCCAACAGTTCAAGTAGCCTTTGTTCCAAAAAGTTCAAGTAGTTCTCCCCGTTCAATCGATCGGGTATAACGGTAGGGCCAATAATAAAGTTATCCACAATTCCAACCCAAACATTGATTTTAGTTTGATTCTGAAAATATGTAACTTCCGTTTCATGAGGATTTTCATCAGCATAGAAATGTTCATTATGGAGGTTAAAAAAACCACATCTCGTGAAAGTATCTTCGTCCGTGAACAGAATTCTTCTACAAAAATTGGGGTTTGCGTTTTGTCTTTGGACAATAAGCCGACAGAAATCTAGCCGATGACCTGGATCCATGGGCAATAAGTCTTGAACTGTTTTAATATGATAGGGAAACAACAGTTCTTCTTTCAGTACATTATGAACTAATGATTTTGAGGCTCCAATACGAAGTCCCAAACGTAGTGTGCTTATCCCAGGTTTAGTTTCAACCGCTTCCAGTATCGCTTCTTCGCCAGTTTCGCGAAGGTTTGCCGATTTGGAATTCTGCGATGCGGATATCTTTCCCTTCTCCGGCCATTGCAACGACAAAGTCCATAAATCAATAACATATCAACCATTTCAGTGTTAGTGAAATTTTGAGCCATAATTTTATAAAGTTTTTACGGAAAGCAAAGTAAAAACTGACAGTTTTGAGAATAAATTCTTCAAATGCCAAAATGACATTAGAAAAGCAAAGGCAACTAAGGTATTTTAATCAAGTAAAATTAGTAAGCCAAAATTGCAGAGACTCGAAAATTAATTTTTTCAAGCTAATCCGTTGATTTTATCAAAATTTTCTATGAGTAAGAAAAGTTTTCAAATTGGATAAGCTATCTACATAAAAAATATCGAGTGAATTACATTGACCACAAAAAAGTTCTGGACACTTTTCCCGTTACATCCTCAAGTTTGAGCCATTTCTATGGTCTCTAAGGCTCTATGCACCGCTCTCAAAAACGGCTTATATTGACAGTAACTCACCTGCCAAATATTGTAAGAGTCCTCCATCACGTTCTCAAGTTATACCGAAAAAACAAAATTTTTTTTGCAACTTTGAAGCCCTCTACCGGCTAAACAAGACACTTGAGGCAAAAGTAAAAAGGCTCATCAAATTTTTTTCGAATCAAAGAATCTTCGGTTTTATTTTAGCCACGCAGTTCGAGGACACCCTGTATATTAACAAAGACACTTTTCGCACGTTTCTCGTCGCGAAATCGTCGATCGAGTCGTCAAATTTTAAGGTTCTCAAAATATCGCAATTGCTACTCAAAAGCGCGAGATCATTGAATTTCAATGAATTTGTTATTATGTAGTGTTTCAAAGCAATGTGACATCAGAAATAGCTTATTACTTCTACCTGCCATAACATAAATATTAAATATACAATATCCTGCTTTTGTAATGTAACATAAAAAATTAAAATATGTGAATATGAATTCTGCACAAAATTACGCAAAAATTATGAATTTGTTACTATATTAACAAAATCGTCCTATCATTTTTGTTGAAAGCCAAAATTTGTTTCAATATATTATACTTGGTGGGGGCCCCTTCTTGGTGGGACCCCTGAATCCGGCCCTGAAAGAGATAGTTTTGGAAGTGTGGAAAACGAGTAGAAATAGTATGCTTATTGAGCATTTTAGAAATTCTATCTTTTTTATATTTTCAATAAATGGAAGATAGGCAGTGGAGGTGGGAGGTGGTAACAGTTGAGAAATTATGGAAAGGGTGTCGGAAATGGGAACATTGGTAAAGAGTGATTCGACGTCGAAGCTGACTAGCAAATCGCCTGGGTCAACTTTTAGCCGTTTTGAGTTTTTCAAGGAAATGAAATGAATTTAGGATAACCCTGTTGGAATTACCTACAAGAGGATGGAGAAAAGATGACAGATATCGAGAGAGTTTATAATTAGGGGATTCAATAGTGCTGATAATTGGTCTCAGGGAAACTAATCTGGGGCTTTTTGAACAATGAGGGATAAGACATTTCTTATCTGGATCGGGAAGGGAAGAATGACGGATGATTTGTGAAACTGAACCTTCTATACAGCGAAGGGATCATTTGGTAGGAGTTTATAGTTTGGAGATGTTGCAGGATTTTGTTATGTGAAAGAACATGAGCGCTGTACAAGACTTCGTGACACCAGTAGATTTGCACTTGCGGAACGCAAGTTTGACACTAATCATCAAATTCTTTTCGAAAATACTGAAATCCTAGCCCGATCCTCAAACTTCTATCAGCGAAAAATTCTTGAAGCGATAGGAATCCTAAAACATTCAAATAATCTATACCGTGACTCAGGATATTACTTTCCCAACATTTGGAAACACGTCGCACATGATCACACAACGGCAGGGTCAGGTGCCAGAACGCTCGAGCCTGCCCTGAAGATGCCACCTGTAATGGTTGACGAAACGTCGGCATCAAGTCGTGCTATTTATTGTGATGCGGAATCCATCCAGAAGTCAAGAATTTTCAATGTTACCTATCCGTGGAAGTCGACTATTCAAGATAATGTAGCTTACGTCATATGAAAGTTGGTTTCCAAATACTGCAAAAATTTGGCAACCAAACTTCATTAACATTGCTGGATCTGACTTGATCTACTTGTGGCTAAGCTTTGTTTCCGTATTAAAATAGGTATTCCTGCAATAAAAGTTGGTTCCCAAATACCCTAAATAATTTGGCTTCCAAACTTCATTAATAATGCTGGATCTGACTGTATCTTCTTGTGACTAAGCTTTGTTTCCGTATTAAAATAAGAATTCCTGCAATAAAATTTCCAAAAAAATTGGCAACCAAACTTCATTAATAATGCTGGATCTGACTGTATTTACTTGTGGCTAAGCTTTGTTTTCGTATTAAGGTATGACCAACAGAAGAGACATGATCGATGATGCTCTTATGAGACCTGGAAGATTAGAAGTCCAAGTTGAAATCAGTTTGCCCAATGAAGAAGGTAGAATCGAAATTCTCGATATTCACACTGCACGTATGCATCATTTCAAAAAAATTAGCGCCGACGTCGATAATGCGGTATGATTTCTTTTCATATCGTTCGAAACAGATAATTTTACCGGACGCTATTTCAGGAATTAGCAACATTAACGAAGAACTTTTCCGGTGCCGAATTGGAGGGATTGGTACGAGCGGCTCAATCAACAGCCATGAATCGCCTCATCAAGGCAGCCAGTAAAGTAGAAGTCGATCCAGAAGCTATAGAAAAACTTCTTGTTACCAGGAGCGATTTTCTACATGCATTAGATAATGACATCAAACCGGTTAGTACGATTTTATTATGAATCCAAAAATCCTTGGAGGGGATTCCCCAAGGATTATATTGTAATTCCGCTTATAGCTCATTTGTTGATGCCGCAAAAAATAATTTCTTCGCATAAATATGCAGTTCCACTTTACAGCGTTTACAAATTCGAACGACAAAAATGAAAGGAGCAATCTTCTCTACCATGGTTACGGAATCTTTCAGGCCGATTACAATATTTCCCTCACACTATGTGGGGGGAGTGAAAATGTGGATAGGTCTTCCTGAAAAGCAAGCCTGATAATTTTATTAACCTTCTAGGCGTTTGGATCGGCTCAAGAACTGTTGAACCAATGCTTGGCAAGAGGAATTATCAACTGGGGTTCCCCTGTTTCTAGTATTTTAACCGACGGCGCGTTATATATTCAACAAGCCAGAGCAACTGATACCTCAGGTATTTATTGTTTATAGATTATACTCGTATCATGATTGATACATTTTCTTGCAGGATTGGTATCAGTTTTGTTGGAAGGACCACCGAATTCAGGTAAAACGGCTTTAGCTGCGCAATTGGCAAAAAATTCAGATTTTCCTTTCGTGAAAGTCTGTTCGCCTGAAGAGATGGTTGGCTACACGGAAACGGCTAAATGTCTTTGTATCAAAAAGGTAAGAATATATATCGGACAATTCTGAGAAATGACATTTTTCTTGTCGAGAAATACCCTGGTTGTAACAGTTTGATGCGAATATTATTGTCGTTGTAGATATTCGAGGACGCCTATCGTTCCACATTGAGCTGCATCGTGGTGGATAACATAGAAAGACTTCTAGATTACGGTCCGATCGGGCCCAGATATTCGAATTTAACGTTACAAGCCCTGTTGGTGTTGCTCAAGAAACAGCCGCCGCCCGGGAAAAAGTTGCTGATCCTCTGCACGACCAGTCGAAGGTTCGGTTAATCAAATCAATCGTTCAAAATCGAATTTGTTAAGTTTTTTTCATTCACCAACAGGCAGGTTCTCGAGGATATGGAAATGTTGTCCGCGTTTACGGGGTTATTACACGTTCCGAACTTGTCCAAAGCAGAACATCTACGTAATGTGCTAGAAACGACCGACGTCTTTACCCAGAAGGAAATCAAGAGTATCGATCCGCATTTACACGGAAAGAGGTAAATGAACGTTGTTTCTTTTTAGAATATTTCTTATGGATATCCAATCAAGATGAGTATATTATGTATCTAGAGCAGCGTTCATTTTGTTGTGCATGTTTAGATTAGATTGGATTTGTATGGGTATGGGATTTTATCAATTAAATCACAAAACTTTCTGTTATTATATTTAGGAGAAAATTTAGTGATTGTTAAATTGGTTTTTATAGGTTTCTCAGATACGTTAACTGATGGGATTATTGCGGATTCATGACAGTTAAAGTGTATTTTCCTTTCTGCCTAAAAAGACTATTACTAACAGGAAGGACCTTCAGAAAACAGATCAATGACCATATTAGATTAGATTAGTATGGGCTTATGGGCTCGAAGCCTCACCACCGCGACCTTTGCAGATCTATTGTGTATGCCCTCTTGTTATGTTAGAGTTTGCTGTCTAGACCTGTCTTTATTACTAGAGTCCAAAGACCAGACCTTCGATACTCGCAAGGTCGTCGGCATACCTTAAACAGTAAATGCCTAGGGATGCTAGCCTTATCAATTGTTCATCCACCAGGAGAGCCCACAGAAGAGGTGATAACACTCCTCCTTGCGGGCATCCCCTACCAGATCTAGCTGTGACCATGGTTTCGTCGATTGATGATATGATTACCCTTTTTTCCAGACTGGCGTTTATCCACTGGCACAGAGGGATGGAACCCCATTTTCTTTCTAGAGTCTTGGTAATTGACTTTCTTGATGCAGCGTTGGAGGCATCATCGATAGCGGCAAACATCGCCATGGCTATCTATTTATCCTCGAGGGATTTTGTTAGTAGCCTGTTAAGATCACCCATTGCCAAATCTGTTGATTTACCTGGCTGATACGCGTATTGACGTTCGTTGAGGGGATTTGTTGATAAAATCTCATGTTTCAAATTACCTCAACTTCCCTCACCCACTTTTAGCTAACACAATTTTCCAATTTCGGAGCTCTTCCTTGTCACAAACGAAAAACTCTCGCAAAAGTTAACTAAAACATGTTATATTAGGTGTAAATGTATCGAATTATCAAATGTTTTTTAGGGAAAAGTTGCTAAGTGACAAATTTAGTGACCGTTAGCCATTCACCATGCACCCTTTGAATATTTTTGCGTACCACAGTTTGGGAAGCAAAAACTGGAAATATACTCTGCAACTTAAACAAAGACTCTTGTGCGTTTCGAAGTATACTCTGCGCCGTTGAAAAAGTTACTTTACAATTTTAGTAGTGGTAAAAGTAGTTTTGGCAGAAGGATTCGCAATAATTCTCATCAATTTTGGAATATCCTCAAGATTAATCTACATTGTGTGTATGGAATATCTAATTTTGTCTTCTGTTCTGTAGAATTTTCATTGGTATAAAAAAATTGTTGGCGTTGATCGACATGGCGAGACAAACGGACGAGAAACATCGAGCCTTGAAACTTATTACCAAGCTAGAAGAAGACGGTGCATTAGAAGATCCCGGAATGGCCTAGTGCCCATTGAAGACTTCCCTTCCTACATTTTCTGTGTGTAAGCACTCTGTTGTTAACTTATAACTAAATCTGCAATATATCATTGTATAGTCAATTCATAACTGTGTTAAATGTAAATAATTTAATTGCATTTTGATGGTTGTATTTTGTATATGGGTTTGAGATCGTCATTTCCTTCAAGAATCCAATATTTGAAGGGGTCAGAAGCAAAAGGGTATGCCACAAATTATGCAGGAAATTTCATCTCCATGACTTGAGACGCAGAAACTATCACACGTCATAATCAGATATCGAAATTCTCATCATTTTTCTTATTATGATTCTTGCTTTCTTTATCGTCGCCTTTGTTTGTTTTGTTTTTGTTCATAATAAGGTAAGTTCTTATTGAACATATGGTGAATGGGCGGAAAATAGGGAAGCAGCTGAATCAGGTTTTGCCATTTGGCAAAACTAATTTTTTGGAGATCATCACATGGTTGGTTACTAAGATACCGCACTCTCAAGGAGTGCTGTTAGTTTAGAGCAGTTCTCGGAAGTCTCAAATGGAAATAAGACGCTATGACCGTTTTTGAAGGAAAACTCAAGAACGAAACCACACTACATTGCGCCGTTTCAGTTGCTCTAACTTTTTTTTCAGGGCTCTCTTTGTGGTGGTGGATTTTTGCATCTCAGGAGTTCTGATCTATTTCCTGGTCGGTGAACTTAGGATCTTTAATTGCACTATCAAGGACTGAAAATCATTTTTCCTCATTTTAGTCACCACGAAATTCTTGGAAGCAGACTTGATCACGTTACACCAATGTTCTGGGATGTAGACTTGTGGCATATTTTTCTTTTTCTTCTCAATGATGACAAACAATCTGTCACACTCCTGGTAGAACAAATTTGTGATCGAATTCGACATAAAACTATTACTAATATTGAGAACTAAGTGTAGACCATTACGCACCTTTTTCAGCATTCCGTCGTGTCATTTTCTCTATAAAATAATAGTAAATTATTATAATATAGTTGAACGAAATCACACATAACGTTATAGTCTAGGAGCCAGAGCGATATTGATGGTCTGAACATTAACCCGATGGCACTATGGTTTATCGTTAGAGGACGGTTCAATGACCAATTCATCTCACATACCAAATTTTCGCCGGCTGCTAGATCTCGAGATACCGCCTCCGCAAATTGTTTATTTTTTGACTGGAGGTTAACCCTTTTCAAGTTGCGGTAACTTGAAAAGCATGCCATTCTCATACACTTCCACCATGTGCCATCATTTTTTATCGTGAATATGAACTGCAAGTTGACCCTCCCAAACCTGGTGGAAAAAGTTCATTGGTGTTGGCAATTGTTAAGATACCCTATGCCATCAAAAGTTATCGGTCCATTTCCGAGTAATTGGCCATTATTTGGACCAACAATGGTTTTTTTCTCATTTTGTGACTAAACCTTGCGGATTTCAAGGTAGCATGATGCACCATGTTAAATAACCTTATTGGAGGTCAAATAAAGATTTACAATTATTGCCATCACTCCTTGCCTATTTCAACCCCCCCAAAACAAAACAAAAAACGGCCGTTTCGATCTTAAACCCAGCCAAAATCTCAGAATGTCATATTATTCATATTTTTTTGGGGGGTGCTTTTAGGGGTTTTTGGGGGGTGGAGCCACAAAATGAAAAAAAAAACCATTGTTGGTCCAAACAATGGTCAATTACTCGGAAATGGACCGATAACTTTTGATGGCATAGGTTATCTTAACAATTGCCAGCATCAATGAACATTTTCCACAGGTTTGGGAGGGTTAACTTGCAGTCCATTTTCGGTCCAATTTTAACTGGTCAGCCTGATAAACGGACACGATAAAAAATGATGGCACATTGTGGAAGTGTATAAGAATGGCATGCTTTTCAAGTAATCGCAACTTGAAAAGGGTTAACCTTCAGTCAAAAAAAAACAATTTGCGGAGTCTGTATCTCGAGATCTAGCAGCCGGTGAAAATCCGGTCTGTGAGATGAATTGGTCATTGAACCGTCCTCTAACGATAAACCGTAGTGCCATCGGGTTAATGTTGAGACCATCAATATCGCTCTGACTCCTAGACTTATAACTTAATGGAAAAGATTGGAACAACGAGAAGCATAACGATATAAGTGCACTTATATCATTCTGCTTCTATGGAATAGACACATTCTGTGAAGCTATTATTTCATTTAGTCGATAGATGGCACTAATGTTACCATAATCACTCAAAACCTTTGTCATTAAGTAGATTTAGTAGATGCACTTGCGAATTATTCACTTAACTCACTTTACAAAATGTCATTTTTATACCCTTTTGCTTCTAACCCTTTCATTTATTTGTGAAAGTATTCCGAAATGACAAATGAATGCGCGTTTGTCAGCAAAAGGTTCATGGAAGAGCTGAGAATGCAATTACAGAAAATTGACAAGTTTCAATAGTGTTAATAGTTCGTGAGAAAGCCGATTTGAAAACCATGTACAATTTCATTAATAGTAACCAACTAATGTTTAATACTAATAAGGTAACTGGTAACGGGTAAGAGAATGATTTGATCAAAGGATCAATGAATATTGTTGAATATTTCGTGAATTTTAGAACGTAAAACAATATTCTGATGAAGGTTTTTACCAATGTTTGGCCAAGAACGTTGGAGTGATATAAATTATGCATGTTTTAGCGTTGTAGTAGTCGGTACTTAATATTACATATACACTGAGTATGGTATTTTATTTAGTACGAATACGGTTTCATTTGGAATATTAAAATCAATCGTGCACGTTGTATTTATATTTTCTAAATGTTTGAATATGAAGAATCAAAGGAAGATGCGTAACACACGAGAATCTGCAGTATGTTACGGCATGTTGCATGACCATGTTGACAGGTAGCTTCGCCCAATATTCCTCAGATGGTGCTGCAAACCCCCCTAAAATTTGAAATAAACCCCTAAACTTTTAAATAATATACACATTATAAAATGTGAGTCTTAAACTTCCTGCTTGTGATTCGCGACACACGTTTCCAGGGTATCTTGTGTCGCCCTCTACTTATCTAGGGTTATGACGCAGATAACCGCGCATATTTGAACGACACTTTTTTATATTTTTTCATGATCAATAATAAGCTTATTACATTTAATCGGATTAGGTAAATTATTTTTATGTCTTACATTCCAGTTTATTCCAACAAATTAGTATTTGTATTCACTATTGATGAGAAATAATCGCCCTTATCCACTAGAAATAATATTAAAGTACGGATCTTTCGACTACCAAGTAGCCATCATCAGAATTTACTCTGATGATGGCTACTTGGTAGCCCAAAGGTCCTCAGTATTTTTTATTTCTTATCAATAGTGTTATAATACATCCACAGTGTAAACTCTTTTATAGTTTATTAGTATTTGTATTAGTAATAATTTGTAATTAAAATACTAAAACTTATAGATGGTAATAATGTGTAACATAAAATGGTCTCCACTCCACATAATAGATTTGATGTATCCACCTCTAATTGTATTTTTTTTATTTATTCATTCATGTGATGAGTAGTATTTATTTCGATTGTATAAGATGTAGATAAAATATACAATGTTAGGAATGTACAGTGTTGCTAGTTGCACTTTTAGGATTATGAATTAAAGGCAAATATAGCAACCATTGTTTCATTATTCCACAATTCTACCCTAAAACTCCATTCAATCGAGAATTATTACATTCAACTAGACAACATTGCAAACTTAATTTATAAGACTGACTAGAAATATTTACCCATGGCAGTTCTTCTAAAAAGTCAGATATAGAAAAGTTCAATCTGGTCCTATTCACTTACGTTGATTGGGATATAATAAATGAACTGCAAGGTTCGAGCAATTACACATTGTTATTTTAACAAAGTAGTGTTGTTTATTCACATTTCAATGGTTGTCAACAAAGATCACTTCAAAATTAAAGCCATAAATTATTCTAGAGATCGAAAAATTACCACCAAAATTTTATTTGTGCGCGTGGAATCGACAGAAGAACTTCCACACATCTTTATCCACCACACATGTGCGGTAAAAAGACTTTGTTCATTAGTTGAAATCAGAAAACGATTGTTCAAAAATAAGATGAATGCCCGAATGGCTCCCGTTCGTTTTGGACTTTCGCCAAAGCAATTGGTAGAAATTTCACTTCCAGTTCATTCCCTCCCATAACCAAAGATGATGGCACACTGACTACTACCCCTCAAGAAAAAGTCAAACTTTTTGCTCGAATGTTTGCAGCAAATTCCAGTTTGAATCCACAAGGGAACGACCCTCCTAATATTGCTGCCATTGATAGCCATATGCATTCTACTTTATCTCAACACCAAAAAGTTCATGGTCAGACAGAATTCCACCGGTCGTTCTCAAGGAATACAAACTTGATGTCTTCCCTTCCAGCTGTAAGACAGCTACAGTCCAACCAATTCCAAAAATTGGAAAGAAGTTCCTTCCTAATGATTATAAACCCATTGCACTATTAAGTGTGATCTCTAAAGTGATGGAAAAAAAAATCAACATCGAGCTCATCCAATACCTAGAGAGCTCCAAAATCGTGAATGACCGGCAATAATATTGAAAAACCTGGGGAATCTCTAGATGTTAGCATTGGATATCTTCAAATCATTTGACCGAGTCTGTCACCAAAGCTTTCATGAGAAACTTCCGTCATATGGTTTGCCGCCTCAACATTGTCGCTTAACATCGAGTTTTCTCTCAGATAGATAACTCCAAGTGGTGCTTGACGAAGTATATTCCGATACAATGGCTATCAACGCTGGTGTTCCACAGGAACCTATCTTGGGACCAACTTTGTTTTTGTTCCATGTAAACTATTTGCTGGAAGTGACCACCTGTGCGTCCACAGATTTGCAGATGATGGTACAATTGCTTATTTATCTAGAGCCCCTATATACCATCCAATGAAGGCAGAGGAGCGAGACAGAGGTAGTTTGACGCACTTAATGGAGATCTGGCAAAGATTTGAAATGGGGATCTGATAATCTAGTACAGTTTAATGCAACCAAAACTCAAGCTTGCGTCTTCTCCAGGGAGGCGAATCCCACAATCCCTAATACGCTGATGTCAGGTACAACTATTCCTATGAAGTCTTCCGTATCCATGCTCGGGATCACCACCAACAGCAACTTCTCATGGGACGATCACGTGAGGTCCATTTCGAAAAGTGATTCAGAAAAACTTTGTTTTCTATTCCGGGTCAAGAGCTACTTTACATCCCAGCAGCTCATAATCTACAAAGCACAGATTCAACATGTCCTAGAGTACTGTTCATATGTTTGGAGCTCAGCTCTCAAACATAAGTTGAAGCTCTTAGATTCTATCCAGAAGATAGCTATTCATCTGATTGATGATGTCACACTTACGAGTTCATTGACCTCTCTAGAACATCGTAGATCCCTTTTCTGTAGATATTTCTATGGTCGGTGTTCCTCAGAAATCTCGTATGTTGTTCCGCTACGAGATTCCAGATAAGCGCACTAGACTAGCTCAAACTAGTCACCCCTTCGTTGTCAAACTCGTAACGTGCCGAACTTCTTTCTACCAGACTTAATTTTTCTATAGAACAGCGAAGTTCTGGAACCCTTTACCTAGTGAGGTCTTTGCCTATACATATAACCTCCAAGCCTTCAAGAAAAATTCGAATGCCTATCTACTCGCCCAACATTTTACAGCTGGCTCACACAATGTTCTTCAAACATTATAGGTTTCCCTCTCGTGTAGTCAAAGTATTAAAAAAAAATCACTTAAAGTGCTCCTCAGCATATCAATACAGGCGGCGTGGATTCGAGTTTTTTTGATGTGTGAACTTTCCAAACTATTAAATCATTCTAAAGTACAGATAAAGATGTCAGCAAAGTCGGCCTTCTAGGCAATTGATGGTAGCTAACGTCATTTACATTTACATGACGTTTTCTTGTAACTAAGAAGGCATTTACCTTGAATTATTGTATAAAGATGGCCACAGTGACGTCACTACAAATTGTACGCATAACTATTATAAAAGAACTCTTGCAAGCGCTTCACAATTTCACCACTTCAAATGCGTGCTCTTCATTCACTACATACATGATTTGTTTTCATTTCATGTTTATCCATTAAAGAAACTATATTTACTTATAGTTATAAAAATGCGAACCGACAAATAAAACTTCAATTCATGGATAGGTTTACTTGCTCGAGTTGTAAACTCATCTCTGTTGCATCATCCCATTATTCCATACCATGTTGATGTGCATAAATAGTAATTTTAATAATTTAATTTATCATCGTTATGAATTTTTTCGGAATCAGAATTGTATTATCGATTTTTTAACAACATGCGCGCCTTTCTTGTATATTTTGTTCAGTCTTGAAATTTCGACATTAATTAATAATATATAATGAGTATTGTAACCTGCACTTCAGAACCTTTTTTAACACCAATTTAATGTGAATCAAATCCAAATCGTTCAACTCTAATGTAAACGCGTTTGTAGTCACGTAAGACGTATTAGAAAGGGATAGAGACGATCAGCTGGTCCGTTAAATTATCACTAACTAACGCTCTATATTTCGTACACCACTACGATCTATATAATTCTACTTATTGAGTTAGTAACTGTGATTTTCATGTGATGTATGGCAATATAATAGGGGAATTAGTAATTTCGTTACTATAAAGTTAAAAAACAACATCGCCGGTAGTTCGAAGCTTGCGCAACAAAGCGATTCCAGCAATCCAGCCACCCTGTCGTAACACAACAACGCAAACCAAACCCGAGTCAGTTTCGCTGAACGAATGTTGTCTGTGTCGGTGTGCCTGTTAAAAACCGCTCGATTATCTCAATCTTTTCCACTTTTATTAGGCGACGAACCAAACAAAAAAACTTACAGTTTCGATTTATTACGTATAGTTTTATCAAATGGTCGATTCGTCGTACACTTTTGACGTGGAATCACCGGAGATAAGTAAATATCACGATATCTTTTGCATGCCTTTGCGCTTTATACGAGTGGAAGCGCGCAGCGTGTACGGTACGAATACCTCCGCATATTTGTTGCATTAAGCGACACCCGGCCCAGGTTATTAGTCTAAAAACTATAGGAAGTGAAAGAAAGTGTCTCACCTTAATTGAATCGAGTTTCCTCTAGTTTGGCTCATCTTTCGGTCAACGCACAGTGTTTACAAATTCGTTAAACGCGCCATTCCCATCCAACTAAAACACAATAGTGCAAGTGGTTTTTTACTTATTATCCTGTGTTTAAAACGAACATTTCCAGAACATTTGCTATTCGATATTGTGTGTATTACTCATATACAATCTAACCCGATTAGTAACACAAGTTGTTATTTTCAATACGAAAACTTGTTCAAGGATTTGCGTGTTAGCGCAAAATGAATTCGCTAAAGAACAGAGACCGTATTCTGGAGGCGATTGACCAACTTCGGCATCGTAAAGCTCGTCCCGATGCCCAAAGAATATGTAATTTTCTATTCCGAAGATATTCTATAAATTCGGCAGAGGCTAAATCTGATTTACAATGGTGTGTAGACAACGACATTGTTCTCAGAGTTGAGTATAAAGGTAACATTAGTTACCGCAACGCAGCTAAAAAATTTTCACACATTAATAAGCGAGACACGCAAGGAGAAAATAAACCTACGAATCACGCAAATAAAGCAAATAGAAAATTCGCTCAATTATTGACCAACGCATTCGGCGAATTGGTCGTAAATGAACCTGATTATTTAGAATTGGGTGTCCCGGGTGACGAAATTATCAAAAATATACTATCCAAAGATAGTGTGCGTTATACGAAAAAATACATTTCGATATTACTAGATAAGGAAGTTGAGAATGGGGGATTAATAAAAATGGAAAATGGTCATTATCTAATGGGACCTATGGAGACGGCGCTAGTGAGAAAAACGGGTGAAAGGGGTGACGGCCAAATTCGTAAAAATGACCCCGATTATACGGTCGCTTTGAAACCGAAAAAGAAATTATATTCGAATCATATCGGCGCAATTAAAAAAGGAAACATTTATGGCAGCATGAATTCGGACCGAAAGAAATACGAAGGAAATAATTTGAGAGTTGGTGGAAGGAGAAAGGTTAGTTTTCATTCAATATTATTTCATTTCACTTTTGGCTTTGGTGGCTAACTTAATGTTGTAAGTGACAAATTCCGAAATTAGTACTCCAGTAATTCGTGGTAAACAACAACAATTTTAATAAGTATTTGACATTGTTATTTACTGTTTAAAATGATAAAAACTAAAATGGTAAATATTATTTGTTATTTGATAATCATTCATATGAAAAATATTTGAAACATAAAAATTCACGACTATAAATTTCAAAACAAAATGCATTTCATTTATTAAATTTTCATCAATATTGTATGTAGAATAGGAATAATCATAAACATATTCAGTTTCTACTCAATTGTAGTGAATATTTTGAATAAGAAGAATTTATCAAATGAGATAAGATAACCTATTTTATGTTGATTATATTGTTATAGAGAGCTAAAAAAGTATTTGATCCATCAGATACACATGTACCTAAAAAAAGGGGTAGACCTGCGGGTTCCTTGAATAAAGCCACAATAGAAAAACAATTAGCTAGATTGAGCGATGAATCTAGGCCAGAGTCACGAGCCAGCAGTACTGGCCGAGAACAATTTGGAGTATGTTCTGTTTGTCACATACAAAACAAAAAGGGACCTAATGATAAAATGGTAGCCTGTAGGGAATGTAGTAACAAAGGTGAGTAATAATAATAATATTAGATTAAGAATGTCGAAGAATTTTGAAGTATAAAAAATTGAATTGTCGAATTTATATAATTTATATTTCCAGCACATTTTAGTTGTCTCAATGGAGATGATATGATGTTAAGAATGTATCCTGACAATACATGGCAATGTCCTCATTGTAAAACTTGTGTAATTTGTTTTGAAACTGCCGATGCTGTGAGTAATTTTCGTTTATAACAGTATTGAACGTTGAAAAGGTTGTTGAATGGTATACTTTAGGAATCCGTTTTGTTTTTCAGGGATCACTTACAGTATGTACGGTTTGTGCAGATGCTTATCATGCCGGATGTCATCAACCTCGTATTACCGAAAAGATTAAGAACAGTACCAAATGGTTGTGTATTAATTGCCAGATGCCAGAAGAATTAGAAATCAATAAAATTGAATCGAATATGACATTTCACCGTAAGGCAAGGAATATAAACGGTACAGTTGAATTTAATAGAATACTTACTTTTTTAGTTATTTTGTTTCCTAAAAATTAAATTTGATATTAACTTTTAACATTCGAATAGTTTTCATTTATTAGTTATGCTAATCCAAATTGTCGTCTTCTGAATAACCGATGAATTTAACCTCCAAATTGATCGAAGCTTTGGGGTATCGAAATGCATAAGGTTTAATTATTTTTAAATGGGCAGTTCTGAATTAAAGAAGACGGCCAAGAGGGGGGGGGGGGTCTGCGGAACTTGCCGGGAATTTTTTTTTCTGTTTCTGCATTGTATTTGAACTCGTTTACCAGCATTTAGAGATTAAAATACCTTTTAAAAAGTTTTTTATGAGTTTTTTCAATTTTTCGCGTTGTTTTTCAAAGAAAATGTCAAAAAACTGTTTTTGACCCCAGAAATCGACATTTTATAATAAATAAACGTCTAAGAAGTCATTTCCGATCGGAAATTGGCCGCTGAATACGAAAATGGTGTCAAGTTTCTTTACATAACGCATCATTTTCTATCTATTGGCTGATTTTCGGCAAAATATCTTTTTTTTTTGACGACGTCATATCGGTGTGAGCAGCTAAATCTGCGTGTTTTTACCTCAGCTTTCCGATAAAATGAGAATTCTTTTGACTAAATGGGTTTTAGAGGTCGAAAAATCGAAAAGACTAAAAAAAATGTCAAAAAACTGATATTAATGTACAAAAATCTGTCGTTGGTCGTTGACAAGTCTTTTTTTGGAACATATGACCCCGGAATCGGATTCAGCGGGAAATTTTACGATTAGAAAACAGTTTCCGAACGTCATCCAACAGGTTTTACACTCCAGTATACCATTAATTTTACGCAAAAAACAGGTAAACGTAATTTTCTTCCAGTTTTTGAGTTTTTTCGACCCCAGAAATCGACATTTTATAATAAATCAACGTCCACGAAGTCATTTCCGATCGAAAATTGGCCGCTGAATCCAAAAATGGTGTCAGTTTCCTTCCATAATCCATCATTTTCTATCCATTGGCTGATTTTCGGCAAAATACCTTTTTTTTACGGCGTCATATTGGTGTGAGCAGCGAAATCTGCGTGTTTTTACCTCAGCTTTACGATAAAATGAGAATTCCTTTGACTAAATGGATTTTAGAGGTCCAAAAAAAACGACAAAAAAATCTATATTACTGTACAAAAATCTGTCGTTAGGTCGTTGACAATCTTTTTTTGGAACATATGACCTCAGAATCGGATTCAGCGGAAAATTTTACGATAGAAAACAGTTTCCGAACGTCATCCAACAGTTTTTACAGTCCAGTATACCATTAATTTTACGCCAAAAAACAGGTAAACGTAATTTTCTTCCAGTTTTTGACCTTTTTCGACCTCAAAGTTGCAGAATTTAGAATTGTAATTTTCTCCCAGTTTTTGAGTTTTTTCGACCCCAGAAATCGACATTTTATGATAAATCAACGTCCAAGAAGTCATTTCCGATCGAAAATTGGCCGCTGAATCCAAAAATAGTGTCAGTTTCCTTCCATAATCCATCATTTTCTATCCATTGGCTGATTTTCGGCAAAATACCTTTTTTTGACGATGTCATGTCGGTGTGAGCAGCGAAATCTGGGTGTTTTTACCTCAGCTTTACGATAAAATGAGAATTCTTTTGACTAAATGGATTTTAGAGGTCGAAAAATCGGAAAAACTAAAAAAAACGACAAAAAAACGATATTACTGTACAAAAATCTGTCGTTAGGTCGTTGACAAGTCTTTTTTTTGGAACATATGACCCCGGAATCGGATTCAGCGGGAAATTTTACGATAAGAAAACAGTTCCCGAACGTCATCCAACAATTTTTACACTCCAGTATACCATTAATTCTACTCCAAAAACCAGGTAAACGTAATTTTCTTCCAGTTTTTGACCTTTTTCGACCTCAAAGTTGCAGAATTTAGAATTGTAAGTAGAATATTTGGATTACTTGTACAGTTTTCGATCGAAAATATGCTATTACATTATTTTTTTAAATATTTTGATGCTTTGGAAAAGCAGTTTAAAAAAAAGTTTTTTTTGTAATGTCCCACATGATGACCCAGAGCCACAAAATGACTAAATTACACTAATTTTTATTCGGTTTCGTTGAAAAATTGTCAGAATCAGATTGCTTGGGAAATTTTACATCAAAATCAGTCATTTTGATCCCGATTTTAGTCGATTTAAAGTTTTAAGAAACAAACTTCAAAAATTACAAAAAACGACGTCTCCAGATTTGTAGCTACGTAAAAGCTTTTTTTCAAACTGCTTTTCCAAAGCACCAAAATATTTAAAAAAATAATGTAATAGCATGTTCTCCATCGAAAATTGTCCAAGGAATCCAAATATCCTACTTACGATTCTTAATTCTGCAACTTTGAGGTCGAAAAAGGTCAAAAACTAGAAGAAAATTACGTTTACCTGGTTTTTTGGCGTAATATTAATGGTATACTGGAGTGTAAAAACTGTTGGATGACGTTCGGGAACTGTTTTCTTATCGTAAAATTTCCCGCTGAATCCGATTCCGAGGTCATATGTCCCAAAAAAAGACTTGTCAGCGACCTGACGGCAAATTTTTGTACAGTAACATCGGTTTTTTGAAGTTTTTTTTAGTTTTTTCGATTTTTCGACCTCTAAAACCCATTTAGTCAAAAGAATTCTTATTTTATCGTAAAGCTGAGGTAAAAACACACAGATTTCGCAAAAAAAAAAATCCAAATGGCTGCTCACACCAATATGACGCCGTAAAAAAAAAGGTATTTTGCCGAAAATCAGCCAATGGATAAAAAATGATGGATTATGGAAGGAAACTGCCACCATTTTTGGATTCAGCGGCCAATTTTCGATCGAAAATGACTTCTTGGACGTTTATTTACTATAAAATGACGATTTCTGGGGTCAAAAACAGTTTTTTGGTTGATAAACAACCCAAAAAATTGAAAAAATTCGTAAAAAACTTTTTAAAGGGTAATTTAATCTCTAAATGCCGGTAAACGAGTTCAAATACGATGTAGAAACGACAAAAAATTGTCCCGGCAAATTCCGCAGATACCCCCCCCCCTTGACGGTCTTCTTTAATTTAGAATTGCCCAAATATTAATATAGTATTTTCTTTCTGATTGAAAGGCTTAATGACGAAACAAATTAAATTGTAGTACTAGTGACTGAGTGTACACCATAAGCTTGAGAAATATTGAAATTAAATATATAAGAACAACGGTTCGATGTTTAATTAAACAATTCCTTTGTTAAGAATCACTTAAAAATGTGATCCTGTGCGAACGGGGATTAAAAAGGACCATTCATGTTTGTTTGAGCTCCGAAAACTCGGTTGAATTCAAACTTTCCAAAATCCGATTAGTTTGGTTGGGCAGCTCGGTCTGATGGGTGATTTTTTTGTAGATGACGATACGTCAGAATCGGCATCGGAAAACACCACGCCGACGAACGATAGATCGTTGCAATCTTCGCCGACCGCACCGCGATTGAGCCCGCAGAACTTGCAGAACGGAAGATCGGCCGAATCTTCTGACCAAGAAGCGCAATCGGACTCGCCGAGTAACAAAGATTCCGACGAAGAGAATAATGTCGATCCGTCGATACCGGACGCTACGCATTGGTCGCCCGACGAGGTCTACCAGTATTTTGCGAGGTATTTTCCAAAAGAAGCCAAGGTTTTCAAAGAACAGGTTGGTGAAATAATCGTTTTTTCTTTCAATTTTTTTGTGACGGTTCTTAATTACTTTCCTCATATTAAATCAGTTTTTACTTTGATTAATCTCATGTCGCACATCACTTCAGATTTCAATCTAGAAAAATGCATTTAATAAAAATTATAGTAGATATTTAATTAATTAATGATAATACTGTGATTTTTATCCACCTATATCTACAAATTCATTTTTATTTATATCTAAACTAAGTCCTGCACTTAATTAAATATAGAATCCTTAAAATAATCAATTGTATTCGGTCAATAAATTGAACTTTGTTAGCTAAAATATAAAATTTAATTAAAGCCATTTTCATTAAAGCTTGGAATAATACTGAATAAACGTGAAAAATACTGTTTAAACCTATAATGCTTAATTAATTTTTAATTTCAATTCAATTTAATGTTTAAATGCGTATAAATGAATTTAAGAACATGTTTTAATCCATTTAAATGATAATTTCTGTAATTATTAATATTCAAATCAAACTTGAGCGATATTAAATGTAAAAATCTACATACAAATTTTAACAACAATAAAGGCCAAAATAAATAAATAATATTTGTAAAATTATACTCACATTATACATTCTGCAATTTAATGAAATATTTAATGACCTAAACTTACTCCTAGTAAGACAAATATTCAAACTAGTGCACAACAGTAATCATTTATTTCTACCTAAAACTAATACTTGCAACATATTTATTTTTGTCCAAAAATATTGTCTTTAAATATCAACGCTAAAAAAAAATTCTAAATGTTCAAAAATCATTAATAAATGGATAAAGGATTATTAGTCTTATTCTAAATAAAAAAGAGTATCTATTTCGTGTAAAATTGAATGATGTTTAATTTCACTTAATATTTGAATTGGAAAATCTAACCTAAAAAAAGTTATGTTTAAAACTACTTGGTACGAACCGTGTAATTAGCGCCCTCTATGAGGGTCAGATATAAAAATAAATCCATACGATGCGTCAGCTTTCAAAACATGTTTATACAAAATTTCATCACAATGTTACCAGTAGTTTCGAAATAATCGTAAAAAATGTGTTTAAATTTTTTTTACAACACCCTGTACGGATGCCGTTATGAATATTTTTTCTAAGCAAACCCCACTTATTGTTCAGTGTTCTACCTATCCTAGCAACGGGGCCACCTTTTTTTGAAACACCTGTATAGAACAAACAGGGTGAAACTTCCAACAAGTACTTACATTAAGCAATAAACATCTTTCAGTCAAAAAAAATTTGCTTAAGCTTTTTTCTGTTTTAAATTTGTTGTCCTGTTATGGATACTGTATATATTTTTTAGCACTATTAATTTTTTTTGATATTATTAAGCTATTGCATATAGTTTTTATCGCGGGCTTTGAGCGCGGCGACCGAATCAAGAAATTCCGTAACGAAAAATAATGTAAGACCTAAACACCTAACATGTGTCAAATTAATTAATTAATTTGAAGTTTCTAAAAGTAAGAAATTTCGCTATTTTATACGAATGTTATAACACTCTAGCGCCTTAGACTCCGGGATTTTCACGTGGCCTATAGAAATTAGAAGGTTCGAATTATCTAAAAACATAATTGCATGAACTCCAGACGTCCTCTGTAATTAGCTACGAACGAAATCATTTTAACATATGCCTCTAGGAGCTCGCTACGCGTCAGTTAGCGTTTATACGTTAGACGCGCGTAGCAGAGACCTGAGAGTACCTGTTTCTATTAAGTTATTGCATATATTGCATATAGCTTTTATCGCCGACCGAATCAAGAAATTCCGTAACGAAAAATAACAGGAACTCGTTTATGTTGCGCTCTCTCGGGTGACTAATATTGAAAAATTGTATATCACGACAAAAAACGATAATTCTACATTCAAGTTTTATCATAATCGAAGGCAAGCTGCATCGCCTGCATCTTTGTTGCAAGAATTCAAAAGACTGCCTTTAAATAGTGTTCAGACGACAGTTCAAAGTGTCTTAGATTTCATTAGTAATAGAAATGGCATTTCAATAATGACTTTCAATTGCCAAAGTCTAAATAGTCACAAATACGATTTACAAGATTCAGTTACGAGACAAACAAATGTGTTACTTCTTACCGAAACTTGCATGGCGCATGATAATCCGATTGAAATACCTAATTTCAATTGTATTGTTCAATTCAAACGAGATACTGTTGCAAAAGGTGGGGTAGCTATTTACCAAAATAATAATAATGTAACTAATATTATGACTCCGAATATTGAAATAAATATTGCACACGTTAGCGATGTTAATGTTAGGCGCTCATTTGTTGGAGATATTTGTGCGTGCTTATGCAAACTTAGAAATGGCCTACACATAGTCATGGTAACAATTTACATTTCTCCGAATCCAAAATTGGACGAGGTAGAGCATTTTATTCATCGCAATTTACTGGAGTACACTGGAGAAGGATCGAAAATACTTGGTACAAATGGTAATAAATTTCCACTTATCTTGGCTGGCGATTTCAACATCAACTTCGCTGATAAAAAATCAGAGCGGTTGACAACTTTTCTTTCGGAAAAATTGAATTTGAAAATGAATAATGATCCACAAGAATCCAGAACAAAATATGGGGCCACCATTGACGCGGTATTTTCCAGATATTTAGAGGATATCAAGTCTCAAACTTATGTCTCTTATTTCAGTTATTCAGTTACCATAAACCTATAGTTTCAATGATAACAAATTCCTGAATAACCTACATGTATTGTAAGATAATTAAAATATTTTAAACGATATTAAATTCTCATTTATTCAATAAAAGACAAAAATTTGTTTTCTTATCGGTCACCACGCTCAAAAAGTGTAACTTGAATTAATATCAAAGAAACAACTTGAATTAATATCAATGAAAAAAAAATACTGCATAAATTAAAAATAAATAAATAATTATAATTGCATAAATTGAGAAAAAATGCTATGCAATAGCTTCACCGCGGCAGTCCCCGAGTGCCACACGTTTTTTTTTTTTTTCAAAACATTTCCACAGTATAAGGGGGCATTTCTAGATATTTCGGTACATTAAACGCGGTGACAATTTGTTTTATAAAATATCAAGGTTGAGTACTAACATCAAACAGACCGTTAGCTTCAGCTTGGATCCTGCTTTCTACTCGAAATATTCTTGGTTTGAAACTTAAAAATCGTTCAAACTTGATTGTGATGGTTGATATATAGGACAAACAGGACGTACCTTGTAGTAATCAACCAAAGACATTTTTTCTGAAAATCGTTTATTTTGTCTTGCAGGAAATAGACGGTCGGTCTCTCCTTCTATTGAAAAGGATGGACGTTTTAACAAATCTAAAATTAAAATTAGGACCTGCACTGAAAATATACAAGCACGTGGTGAAGTTACAAGTGAGAAGAGATGATCCTAAGCTTTATTGGCTCTAGCTGATTTTATTTATTGTTTTCCTATCGATTTTGTAACAATGTATATGAAACTCATTTTTTACTTGGAATTAATTATGAGAATTGATTAGTAATTTATTGATAAACACATGTTCATATTTTTCATGCCATTAAATTTGTTGAATTTGAATAGTTAATAAATGTTTCATGTATTATCAGCACTAACAGACTTAGATGTCAAAGGAGTCTGCAGTCTGGCCCAGAGTAAGTATATTGTAATACAGACACTATATTAAATTCGAAAAGTTTTGATCAAAATGGATATCATCAGATTTAATAGACCATAGAATATCCATTATCAAGAATAATAGTCGCACAACTATAAAGACTATTTTTCTTCAGTTGCTGCTTTAAATTTTGTCTTAATTAATCTAAGAGAGAAGGGTAGAAAAGGGTAAGTCGAAATTATGTAAACTTGAATTCTCAGGGAAATCTGCTACTTATAAAATCATTAACAGAGATGAGAACATAGATAACTCTAGTATAGTTAAGTTATCTATGGATGAGAAGAGATCGCTAACCTTATATTCAACTCTGTGCAAGAATTTTTCACTGATAACGGCGCCCTCTATGACAAATGTTGCGAACCATAACGAGTCCCCTATCGGCGTTTCATAATAGTATATTAAAGACCGAGTTTCCTAAGACTCGTCTTAAAGCACGAATTCAAGTTTAAAAAAAGAGTGGCGAAGCCACGAGTTTTTTTAAAGAATGAGTGCTTCAAGGTCTTAGGAAACGAGTTGTTTATACTATTTTTTGTAATTTGCCCTTTTTATGCCGTTTTTAAACAAAAATGTACATTTAGGGATTTTTATGGTGGTTGGTAACATCTTAATTTTGAAAGTGAAAATTTGATTTAGTGGTTCTGTGATCGCGAACGTATTACACATTATAAAATTGTTTGATCTTCCACAATGTTCTGCCATGAATTCCATTTCTATAAAACCTTTGTTTCCGTAATTTTAGTTTCGTCTCTACTGGAAAGAGCAATAACATTAGAAAACGGCTATTAGTACAAATATCTAAACCATATTGTGTATTAGCTGAAATCAATTTTTCCACCGGACACGTCGGCGACTTTCTCTTCTTGAGTTGTTGACGCTCGACACAGTCATTTAAACTGACATAATGATGACAAGATAATTCCGCATCAAGCTCGCCAACCTAAAAATTTTCGTAAAAAGTTCCGTGCTTTTTTGGATATTAAGACACGGCGAGTGATGACGTTGCGTTCGTTAATGGGTCAATTAGAAAATCAAAATGGAGGCAAATTACAAAAAATTTGATAATGAACCAAACGAATGTAATAAACAAACTTTCAGTTCCGCCATCTAGCAACGTTGACGTAGGTTTGATCATCATTATCGACAAAATCTATGGAACCGGTAACTGTTTTCATAAACGCGTTGGGGTTCGCCACATTCGTCAGAGAGGGCGCTGGTGTCACATTCTTGAGCCGAGTTTTGTATATGAGGTTATCGTTATCGATCTATGATTGTGACAAATATAAACAAATTGGCAAACAACACATCTTATTCGATATAACTACAGCATTCGAAAAGAGAACTTTGGCAGATGTACTTTAATATTTGATAATGAACCAAACGAATGTAATAAACAAACTTTCAGTTCCGCCATCTAGCAACGTTGACGTAGGTTTGATCATCATTATCGACAAAATCTATGGAACCGGTAACTGTTTTCATAAACGCGTTGGGGTTCGCCACATTCGTCAGAGAGGGCGCTGGGGTCACATTCTTGAGCCGAGTTTGGTATATGAGGTTATCGATCTACGATTGTCACAAATATGAACAAATTGGCAAACAATACGTCTTATTCGATATAACTACAGCGTTCGAAAAGAGAACTTTGGTAGATGTACTCTAAAATTTGATAATGAACCAAACGAATGTAATAAACAAACTTTCAGTTTCGCCATCTAGGAACGTTGACGTAGGTTTGATCATCATTATCGACAAAATCTATGGAACCGGTAACTGATTTCATAAACGCGTTGGGGTTCGCCACATTCGTCAGAGAGGGCGCTGGTGTCACATTCTTGAGCCGAGTTTGGTATATGAGGTTATCGATCTACGATTGTCACAAATATGAACAAATTGGCAAACAATACGTCTTATTCGATATAACTACAGCGTTCGAAAAGAGAACTTTGGTAGATGTACTCTAAAATTTGATAATGAACCAAACGAATGTAATAAACAAACTTCCAGTTTCGCCATCTAGGAACGTTGTCGTACGTTCGATCATCATTATCGACAAAATCTGTGGAACCGGTAACTGTTTTCATAAACGCGTTGGGGTTCGCCACATTTGTCAGAGAGAGCGCTGGTGTCACATTCTTGAGCCGAGTTTGGTATATGAGGTTATCGATCTATGATTGTGACAAATATAAACAAATTGGCAAACAATACGTCTTTATTCGATATAACTACAGCATTCGAAAAGAGAACTTTGGTAGATGTACTCTAAAATTTGATAATGAACCAAACGAATGTAATAAACAAACTTTCAGTTTCGCCATCTAGGAACGTTGTCGTACGTTCGATCATCATTATCGACAAAATCTGTGGAACCGGTAACTGTTTTCATAAACGCGTTGGGGTTCGCCACATTTGTCAGAGAGAGCGCTGATGTCACATTCTTGAGCCGAGTTTTGTATGAGGTTATCGATCTATGATTGTGATGAATATAAACAAATTGGCAAACAATACGTCTTATTCGATATAACTACAGCATTCGATGAGAGAACTTTGGCAGATGCACTCTAAAATTTGATAATGAACCAAACGAATGTAATAAACAAACTTTCAGTTTCGCCATCTAGGAACGTTGTCGTACGTTCGATCTTCATTATCGATAAAAGGTTCCGGTAGATGTTTTCATTGAATTAATACAATTGATTCCCATTAATGTATGATACTGTAAAAATCGATAATTTAAAATTGAATTGTTACTAGGATTAATTTGTACAATATAGTATAGTCTATAATATGGAATGGATGCTGGAGGTGTGTAGAACACGTGAACATAGTAAAAATTTGTGTAACTTAAAAAGACTCACCCTAATTTAGTTTGGGTTTTTCATGACGCTACAACATATTACCGTAAACGTTCATGAGTAATTTATGAAGCTCATATCACCCTTATCCGCTGAAAATACTGTTAAGTATTGGCTGTTAGAATTCTATTTGTAATTCCGTTCGTGGTGGACTATTTAGTGTCCACAAGCTTTAACTACGCTCTGCTATGGTTGGAATTCAATTTATTCCTGATAGTTATGGGGGAGAAGCTCGCTAATTTGATGCAATTTCAGAATTCTCCCCATATTCCATGGCAAGGAGATTAAGCAACAATTTAGAATAATTAATGTTTGAGCATTGGCATCATAGACTTTTCTATACTTGTTTTCTGGTTAGCGTCTTTATAAAAATGTTAATTTCTATTTGATCCATTTCTATGACTCACACTTGGTGGATTACAGAGCAGAATACCGATTATTGTGTAACTGTTATCTGTGCACATAATTGTAACCTCCTTCGTTTCCTACCATCCTAATCAGTAAAATTCGAATTATTTTGTCAGAAATTTAAATAATTCCGTTTAATTCCTCAGTTAAGCATGGTAAAAATTAAATAAAAATATTGTTTGTTATCTACATTTCATATTTTACGTCAGTACATTTGATTTTATGGAATGTACTGAAGCGTATACAGTACAGACAAATTTGCGGACACCTTTTCCAGATCCTGTTCTCCTCCTTAGGGAAATGTAAATTGTGTATCAAAGGATTGTAGAATATTCTTGGTATTTATGAATTACCAAGGAAGGTACTCCATCTATGCAAGAAGTTGGCAACTTTTCTTGGAATTGTGTAGCAATTCTTTTACATAATATTTCGAAATGTATGTGTAGGTATTTTGTTTGTACTTTGTACGTTATTCGAAATATTACAATCTCTTTTAGGCTTGTAGTCCTTGATAAACAATTAAACCTCTAGGTCCTCTTTACGAGATCTTTAATAACATGGAACCAGTCTATACTTTCTATTTATCAATTAAGACTGGCAGTTTGGTTATGAATTAACATTTAAACTATATAATGATTAATATACACTGCGTGGGATTAATTAGAATATTAAGCAATATAACCTTAGAATATATTCATGGTTATATAATCTAAGAATATAACAAATAGATTAGGCAAACTTTGAGATCAGAATATTTATGACAGTGTATTTCTTTAGAGGATAAATTCAATAATTTAAAATGTAGAACTTATCTTTTTGGATCTTACCAATAAATACTATTATCATATCATTCATATGTATTGTAGGTAAGTAGTAGTTATGCCACTTGAATTATAGAAGTGTTATATTAAACTCCAGTAGAGGGTCCCTTTACCTTTCCATAGATTGGAACCATTCACCGCATAGAGGTGGACAACTAATTTAACTGTTTATACGCTACTTGCTTTGCGGTAACAACCCCACTAGTGAGATGCATAGAACATCTGTTGTCACTCTGGAAGACTTGTTTTGCCATCACAACAGACACACGACGAGTCTTGACAGAATTGGTAACATTCAAGTGGGGTGTTTCCCAAGGAAACTCCTTGAGTCCTCTCTTGTTCAACTTCTCACTGCTGCCGCTCTCCATTGCGTTAAGACGAACTCGTGAATATTACTCTGGACCACCGAACGACCGGAGGCATCAGATCACCCATTTTTTTTACATGGTTGATCTGAATCTGTATGCCTCCGAGAAGATAAACCTTCATCAAGCTCTCAACGTGATTCCAGAACATACACGAGCCGTTTGCATGGAGTTGGGATTAGAAAAGTGCGCAGTGTTTCATTTGAGGAGAGGACGATCTCCGGAAGTACACGAGAATATGAAGCTTGCCGATGAAAGCATCTTCAAACATCTTGACGCTTGAGAGACCTACCGATACCTGGTAATTGAACAGCGTCTTAATTATGATGCTTCCCAGGTAAAGGTGGATATCCACGGCAAGTACAGAAACCTTGTTCGAAAGATTAGGTCTTCTGAACTTTCGAGTGAGAACAAGGCGTCTGCAACAAATATGCTTGCCGTTCCAGTCCTGCTTCACTCTTTTGGAGTGGTGAAATGGACGGTCGATGAGCTGCATAGACACCAGGAAAATGATGTATATCCATCACAGTTTGCATCTTAGGTTGTTCGTTTTCCGCATTTATCTCCCACGTCACAGGGGATGTAGGGTACTCCTTAGTCTAGATGGTCTGAATCGAAGTGTGGTTCTGAGTATAGCTTGTAAAGTTCTTAGGAGTCGTCACGAATTGACCGAAGTGGGGGCATTTATCATTAAGGCAGCACAAAAAGTTGTGGACTTGGTCACATTAGTCGAGAAGGGCAACCAGAGGGCGACCTCGAGTTTCAACCTGAAAGCTCAGATAAATGCCGCGGAGCAAGATCTTATGCTCAGAAAACTTGGTTTTCCATTCCGTGCCATGAGCTACTTTACATCCCAGCAGCTACTCATAATCTACAAAGCACAGATTCGACCTGTCTTGGATTAATGTTTACATGTTTGTAGTTCTTTGACCTCTCTAGAACGTCGTAGAAAGGTGACGATCTCTCCCTTTCCTATATTTCCATGGTCGGTGTTCATCAGAAATATGGTCTGTTGTTTCACCACGAGAGATTCCAGATACGCGGACTAGACGAGTTCGAACTAGTCACTCCTTCATTGTCAAGCTCGAGACCTACCGAACGTCTTTCTCCAAACCTCCAAACCTAAGGCAAATCACCCAATAATTGATACCTTTAGATGCAAAAATTCAGTTTTGGCCAGACTTCATTTTTCTATCGGACAGCGAAATTGTGGAACTCTTTACGTAGGGAGGCCTTTCCCTATACCTATAACCTCCAAACCTTTAAAGAAAAATTCGAATGCCTATCTCCTCCACCAATATCTCACCTCTGGCTCACACGATGTAGTTCGAACATTATAGGTTTCCTTTTCGTGTAGTCAAAAAATAAAATAATTATTCAAATATATAATTACCTTTAAGCGGCAAAAAGAAGAGTAAAATAATGTGCTTTAGTAGTGTATACCTCGATAGCTATGTACTATAACTACTACTATACCAAGCAAAAATAATTTTTGTATGTAATAAATTATCCTTTTTTTAAGGTTACTATTTTGTATGTGATACTATCTTCAAGCAGCAATTCTAGGTTAGAATGGGAGATGTCACAAATCCTCAAATAAGGCGCGAACCGCTCAAATACTCCCACAATTCAAAACGACCAATCTTAGAGACTTTTACTGTTACCTGAATCGATGATAGAAGAGGACCTTTAAGCTGCAGATCTATTTCTGATTGATAATTATGAGTACCGTCATCATAGTTGTTATCTGATTCAGTATCATCATCTTCGAAATCGTTAGAATGCTCTATTGTTTTATTTTTTCAAAGCACTCCAAGGGTTTCGGGCAGCGCCTTACCTGACCAGAGATTAGTAAGGCTTGGTATCTTACAGCTTCCTCTCGAAACAATAGTCAATCTACAATTTAGGGCTAGGCTGTGAAATTTTTTAATGTGACTATACAGCTACCTAGCGGACAATGTTTATAATAATGAGAATAACAAAACCTTTAGTTTTCTGCCTCTGAAAATTGGTGCAACCCTCTTCTATTAGCGAAAAACAAGTTTTTCGGCCCCTCTCGGGGGTCATTTTTAATTTTTTTTTACTCCTTAGACTACTAGCTAAGATACAAAAGTTTAACCATTTTATCATCAATGTCTGAAGAAGCTACAATTGATTTTTTGTGAGGTTACGTTCATCCTCCCCTCCCGCAATATATTTATATATACGTTTTTTTAATCCAAAATTCAAATTCAGCTAACTTGGGCAAACCTCAACCGATTGTGATGAAATTTTCAATGAAGGTAGCTTTTATTGTAAAAACTACTGTCCAAATTTCAGCTCAAGATATGAGATTGTTTCGTCGCAATTTTCAAACTGCTTGCCGAATTTGTCGTACGGGAATTTTTTTTAGGCAAATTTAAGTTTTTCCATGTATTTTCCTGTGGTGTAATAAAAGTTTAGCTTTATTTTCAAATACCACTGATTTTCGTTGAAAAAAACGTATATATAAATATATTGCAGGAGGGGGGATGGACATAACCTCACAAAAATTTACGTTCATATGAGGCAGATGACTTAAGGTTCTTAGGGATTGATCAGGATTAGGATTGTGCAATAAATTGATTGGGTATACGATTTGATTACATTTGGAAAAGCTAGAAAAGCAAACTGTAAACTCAATAATTTATTAAGTACATCCTATCATATGAAACAATTGCATAACCTAGAAACGTTAATTTACCTAAAAGTAAGAATCACAAATGACTATTCGGTTAACCCTTCTTGAACTTAATTACAAGTATACTGATAGTTAAAAATATTAGGATCCATATTAGAGTCGAAAGAAAACCACCATAAACGGTAGCATCGGTAAGTCCCCAACCTCTGGAAAGAATAGCCCGCATACTTTCCGTGGATTTTGTTAATGGTAGGACCACAGATACGAGCTTTAAGATGGGCGTCATGGCTTCTATGGGCCAAATAATTCCGCACAACATAACTATAGGCAAGAAACTGCCCAGAGCCATGTAGGTGGCAGATCTCTCATTTTCGCAGGAACACGCCACCACAAAACCTATCAAAAAGTAATTTTTCAAAAAAAAAAATTTATATATTATGTACTTATATAGATAATGTCGTGGCTATTTGGGCATAGGTCATACACTTAAATTGGTGGCAACACAAATCAAAAAAGTCATTAATACTGTGAAAAAATTAGTGACCTTAAAGTTGCAATTCCAGAAGATGTGCAGTCCGGTCCTGATTTTGTAAATTTTTGAAATTTTGCCTGAATAGGACAGCAAAAAAGACGTTGTTATCGGTTCAGCGATGTTTCGACCGTATATTTTTTGGTCTTCTTCAGGCTAAAAAAATATAGATGGTCGAAACGTATATTTTTTTGGTCTTCTTCAGGCTAAAAAAATATATATGGTCGAAACGTCGCTGAACAGATGACAGTCTTTTTTTGCTGTCCTATTCCCGCAAAGTTTTTTACGGTGGAAAAAAGCAGGGACGATACCACATAATGGAACAAATAATAGTATTCCCATAAATAGAAAACAGTTTCAAGTCCGGTTCTGATTTTGTAAATTTATGAAACGTCATTAACAAACACCAACAATTTGCCTGAATAGGACAGCAAAAAAAAGTCAGCGCACTCCGGGAGTGCAGGCAGAAGTGAAAACTTGAACTTATGGCGCGTTGGGCACTTTTTTGGGTGAGCATTTCTAGGTGCGCTCGCGACATGAGAAATTGTTCATAAAAAATCAAGTTTATCAAAGCAATGTGGGCACTTTTTGAATAGACATGAAGTATAATAATATAGAAACTATATTCGAAGGAAGTGGTTTTATTTAAATGAGTAAATATTAGTAAATAGTAAATACAAAATTTATCAATTCTCATCCATAATTTCAACAACTCTTACATCATCATTATCAGCATTTTCATCATTATTATCAGGATTTTCATCAAATTCTAAAACTGAAACAATAGGTCTATGGTAACTAAAGTATGAAATGAACAATTTTGATTTAAATCTATTTATATATCTTGTGAATACTGCATTATTGCACTAGAACAATGTTTTTATTAATTCTATTTACACTTTAGATTTGTTTTTTTAACACAATACCATAGCAGCAACACAAGTCAAATGAAATATTTAAATAAATAAATTTTCCGTTTAATATTCATTTATAAAATAAATATAAAAAAACTCTCAATCTCGTCTGTCGCGAGAGCACGAACGAATGCCCATGCAAAGAGCGCGTATAGTATACATATATTATAAGAATACACGCGGAGTATATCTGTGTAAAATCTCATCTGTCGCGAGAACGGCTGAAAATGCTCTCCCACAAAAGTGCCCAACGCGCCATAAGAAGTTTTCACTTCAAAAAGACGTTGTAATCGGTTCAGCGACGTTTCGACCGTATATTTTTTGGTCTTCTTCAGGCTAAAATATATAGATGGTCGAAACGTATATTTTTTTGGTCTTCTTCAGGTTAAAAAAACATATATGGACGAAACGTCGCTGAACAGATGACAGTCTTTTTTTGCTGTCCTATTCCCGCAATTTTTTTTACTGTCGTACAAAGCAGGGACGATACCACATAATGGAACAAATAATAGTATTCCCACAAATAGAAAGCAATTTCAAATCCGGTCCTGATTTTGTGAATTTATGGAACGTTATTAACAAACATAAAAAATTTGCCTGAATAGGACAGCAAAAAAGACGTTGTTATCGGTTCAGCGACGTTTCATCCGTATATTTTTTTGCTTTTCTTCAGGCTAAAAAAATATGTATGGTCGAAACGTCGCTGAACAGTCTTTTTTATTGTCCTATTCCCGCAAATTTTTATACTGTTGCACACAGCAGGGACGATACCACATAATGGAACAAATAATAGTTATTAACCACAAATAGAAAATAATTTCAAGTCCGGTCCTGATGAAATTTTGTAAATTTTTAAAACGTCATTAATAAACACCGAAAACATTGAAGGTAGAGTTTTCGAACACCGCTTTCTATTAATCGACTTCATAAAGATTAACAATTTGATAAAAAAAACTGATTCAAATAGGCCAAAAACCTGGTAAAAAATGGGACTGTAGTCGAAAATTAAATTTAGAATTTTCATAATAAACTCATTTTCACCAATGTTTCAGTTACACGAGTCAGAATTTGAGAAAAAAAGAATAACCTACTAATTCCGGCCCCCTTTGCTTTATTTGATCTAAAAAAAATATATAAATTTCACCCTTAATTTAAATTGACATGATAATGGAAGATATAAACTTGATAAACTAAGCTTCGAAATAAACCTGAAAAACACGATACAATCCAAATTTAACTCACCGAAACACATTCCACATAATCCAGTCAAAAGTGTCAGTACGACGACCAGCGCCAGGTTGCCATTTTGGGTAACTCCAAAGATGGCGAAGGAAACCAAAAGTACCAAGATGGTTTGGAAAACCATCACGGTAAATTGCGTAATCACGTGGGAAAATAAAAGTTCAGTGCCTGTAATTCCGTTGACAAGTGATCGTTCTAAAATACCTTCGTTCCTTTCCAACAACATGGCCCCCGACGTCAACGCCACAGCCAAGAAGAAAATAATTCTGCAAAGATGTGAAACGTGACGAAAATATTCTTCAACATAAATTATAACCAATTTTAAAATCGAAATTAAGGTATGATTAATTATTATATATTAATATTTTTCTGTATAATTTAAAAATTATTTAATAGCTTTTCTCAAACATTAACAATAAAATCGATTTTGTAATAACAAAACATAATCATTATATTTTTAATTGATTCTCATTTAATTATTTTACGAATTAGTAAAATTAATTCAATTACGATCGTGATTAAATTAAACTAGAAATTAGATTCTATAATGAAATTACTCATTTTTTTCCGCATTAATCACTTTTCAAAATGTAAAAAAAGTAAACAGTTATATAATAATAATAGATCGATAATTTTACAAAATTAAGATTAAAATGTGAATATTCATTATAGATAATTACAAGGATGAGGATTAATTAAATTTAAAAAAAATAAACTTTTTTCTATGAGTAATAATTTTATCATGAAATAAAAACACATCGCTTCAACATTACGCAAATAGCTTATAAATTAATTGATAAAATTACCTCAAAACCTAAAAAACAAATTGGATTTAACGCGGCTTGAATATCTTAAAAAAATTCGAATTGCAAATATTTGAAAAATTCTATAATATAATTAATTAATTTTTGTGCCATACTGAAATATGTACCGGAAGAACGATAAAATTAATATTATGGAAACGATGAAATAAAATTAAATAACAAAATGGTTTTCAAGGCAATATAAATACTTTTTGACCAAAATTCTTCCTAAAAAATGTATATCCAGGGAATCAAATTAGTTATTAATTGTTCGTAATAAACAATTATATCAAATGTAAAATAAGTAAAACATATAGAATGAACCATGTGACTAGGGAAAAAACTAAAAATAAACTTATTTCCATTGTTAAATTTTTCCTGAAAGCACCTTTGAAATATGAATAATTCAGTAAAATATGAATATAATCAATAAAACGAACGATAAAATTGATATTATGGATAGGAGAAAATAAAAATAGATGACAAAATGGTTTTTGAGGCAATGTAAAAATATATTCTTACCAACATTCCTCCTATAAAATTTATATCCGGGGAATTAAATTAATTATTAATTTAATGTAATAAATAATTACATTAAATTTAAAATAAGTAAAACATATAGAGTGAACCATGTGATTTGATGAAAATAATACTAGGGAAAAAACTACAAGTAAATTAATTTCCATTGTTGAATCATTCCTGAATCCACCTTTGAAATATGAATAATTCAGTAAAATATGAATATAATCAATAAATTTTTGTGGCATAATTGAATATGTACAAGAGGAACGATAAAATTAATATTATGGATAGAAGATAATAAAAATAGATGACAAAATGATTTTTGAGGCAATATAAAAATATATTCTTACCAAAATTCCTCCTATTATATTTATATCCGGGAATTAAATTAATTATTAATTTAACGTAATAAATAATTACATTAAATTTAAAATAAGTAAAACATAGAATGAACTATGTGATTTGATAAAAATAATACTAGGGAAAAAAGTACAAATTAATTCATTCCCATTGTTGTATTTTTCCTGAAATCACCTTTGAAATATGAATAAAAAATAAATTAATGTAAAAATATTTCCTTATCAAAATTCCTCCCAAAAAATTTATTTCGGAGGAATTAAATTAATTATTAATTCAACTTAATAAACAATTAAATTAAATGCAAAATAAGTAAAACGTATAAAACGAACTATGTGATTTGATAATAATAATAATATTAAAGAGACAACAATTAAATTAATTTTCATGGTTGATTTTTTCCTGAAACTACCTTCAAAATATGAATAATTCAGTGAAATAACTAAACTCACGTTAAAATGACTCCGGGGGCTGCGAAGTCCGTGAAATCCGGCTTTTCATAACCATAAACGGGACTTTCAAACTAGAAAAAAAAATACGAGCCTTAAATTCAGTTCGAGAGGATTTTGTTTCGTGAACTTACCTTGATGGGAGTTCTGCCAACTACGGGATCTATAGAACAAGATTCCAGGTAACCTTGAAAGAATGTTTGGAACGAATAATACAAGTCCCTTTGGATGAAACTTCCAATGTTCTCATCTGAAAAAAAATTTCTTATATCTTGTAGGAAAACTACTGAGGAATAAACTATATTCTTGTTAATACTAACTCGATTTATCCTGGTAAACTGACACAGTAGATCCCTCTAAATCCCACATCGGCACGTCGCGTCCTAATTCTAGTCTTGATCTAATCGAGTCAGAAAAGTTTCCAGGAATGACCAGAGTAGCCCAGCTTTGCCCTTTTCTAACTGTTTGTGTTGCTTCTTCCGGAGTTTTGAAGTAACTCTAAAATAATATTTTATGCTATAGCTGCTAATCTTCGACTTCTCATTCGAAAATAACATTAATATACTTATAGGATCTTATTCCTCGGATGATCAAGAAAAAAGCTCGTATAAACAAGGGTCGAAAAATGCTTCTTAAGGGAACAGCTCTCTAAATAGTGAATTATGAAATTTAATATGAGAAAGTAATATACGATTCCTTAACTACGTCTGCAAACAAAAATATTCATTCATATCAGGAACGTCTAGAAATATCGGGACGGGGGGGTACGTTGGGTAAACAATACCCCAAACATTTTGTATGTGATTTTTTCGTAATGTTGCATGAAAACCCTTTAAATTTCTTTCAATGTGCAAATTTTTCTCCCTTAAAATTTTCTGTGGAAAGATGCACCCTTTGCGAGTTACAAATATTGAAAAATGATTGGAAGCTTAGTTGTTAAAAAATTAATACTTTTGATTAATATTTTTTTTAAGAATTATTTTACAAGAAATATGAAGGTTTATTTGATTTAGCAAATATTTTATATGAACGAATAAGAAGTCGAAGTTTATATTTAAATAAAGGTTAAATTAATATTAGACCTTTATCAATATGATGATTTTTATTTTGTGTTGCAAATATGGCTGCTCAAGCTTTTTTAAATTTACTAGGAGAAATATATTCTCTTTTTTCATATTCTTTTTCTCAACAGAATATTTTATTCTGGCTTATTTTCTTTTTGAATTAATAATATTCGTGAGTTTTTATTATTATTTCTTCATTGATTTCCATTAAATTTATTAATTTTGAAAAGAGATTTATTTTTTCATTTGAGTAGTTTAATAAAATATTATAAATTTTATCTTAAATTATTTGTTTAATATTTTTTATTATTTTTTTTCATTCATCATTTTGTTTTTAATATCTTTAAATTTTATAATATGATATAATAATACAGTTTATTTTTTAGAACTTAATTTTATTATATTTAATAGAACCAATATTTCTATATTACTATTAATTGATTAAATATCATTATTATTTTCAAGATTTGTTTTGTTAATTTCATCTGTAGTAATTTATTATAGTATTGATTATATGAATGGGGATTTAAATTTAAATCGGTTTATTTTATTAGTAGTTTAATATTATATATAATATTATTAATTTATTCTCCTAATTTGATTAGAATTTTATTAGGGTGAGATGTATTAGGATTGGGATTAGTATCTTATTGTTTAGTAATTTATCATCAAAATAATAAATCTTTTAATGCGGGAATATTAAATGCTTTATCAAATCGAGTAGGAGATGTTTTATTATTAATATCAATTGCTTGAATATTAAATTATGGAAGTTGAAATTCAATTTTTTATGTTGATCTAATGAAATAAAGTTAATTTCATTTATATTTGTTTTAGCAGCAATAACAAAAAGAGCTTTCAAATTCCTTATTCTTCTTGTCATTTCTAATTTAGTTTATGATGAGGACTACTCAGTACTTCAAGAATGTTTTTTGTGGATAAGGGTGAATATTTATTATTTATAGCGTTATCCACAGTGTGAACTCTTTCATAGTTTATCCTTGTGTATATTAATGGTTAAAATTCCTAAGCGCGCGCGTATTGCGCCTATACGCTGATACGCCACTGGGGCCAACACAATAGGATTCAATCAGCCAGTTTGTTTAATACAGTAAAGGTCAACGGTATAATATACTATAATTTACAAAGTCAGTAAACAAACTTAATATTCGCGATTGGTGAATCGGAATTGTCTTATACTTACTTAAATATCTTTAACACTTCAACAGAGCATCGATGACATAAACGTAAATAGTGATTTTTATGACATTTGTCAATACTGTTGTGAGAAATTCAATTCCTACTAAATCATATAAATTTTAACAAAGGCGAAGGTGTTATTTCATAAGATATTGGTATTGGTTGAGATGGTAGCTTAATAGAAAGATCAGTACACTTATGACTGAGTCTTGGGATAATAATAGCTGAGTAGATCCACATCAGCTGCTTAGGCTCCAAATTCCACTTCATGCCAATTGCTCCTTTACACTGGATCTCTCATAGCATTTTGACACCTATAGTCTCCCGTTGCATTTGCCATAGCAGTTTTTTGTCCAGGGTGACTCTCAGATATTTCGCCTCGGAAAAGTCAACTGACTCGTCTCCGATTACCATTTCCTTCAGAGGCTCGATTTTGTACCTTCTGCTCCTGCAAGGTACCCTCGTAGGCTCTTCTGGTGAGTATGGCGATTTCATCCGCATACCTTACTCATAGCTCATCCACGACCAAATTCTATGAATGGGGGGAGAGTTCCTCTCCCTGTAGACACCCTTCTGATACCGACCCTTTCAGAGTATAACCTTGCCACGTCGTGGAAAGCTGTCTACCTTCAAGTGTATTCATAATCCACCCTATTAGTTCTTGCGGGATATCATGTCTCTCCACCGCTTGTTTAATAGAACCCCTAGAAGTCTTGTTAAAAGCCCCCTCTATGTCCAAGAGGGCACCAATAAGGTAATCCTGGTTATAAAAATCAAGATATCTCCAATATTTTGTTGTATTGATAGGAGAATCAAAAGAATTTGTCAGAGGAATCCGTGGTTGTCCGGACCAAGAATAATTGCAATGATTCCCCTAAAGTTCGTGCAAGAACTGTTCAACGAAGATTGGTTGAAGCGAAACTTTTCAGCAGACGTTCTACCAAAAAAACGATGGTTACTGAAAGAAAGTTCTCACGGGATACCATGTCTCTCCACCGCTTGTTTAAAAGAACCTCTAGAGGTCCTGTTAAAGGCCCCTCTATGTCCAAGGAGGCATCAATAAGATAATCCTGGTTATAAAAATCAAGATATCTCCAATATTTTGTTGTATTGATAGGAGAATCAAAAGAATTTGTCAGAGGAATCCATGGTAGTCCGGACCAAGAATAATTGCAATGATTCCCCTGAAGTTCGTGCAAGAACTGTTCAACGAAGATTGGTTGAAGCGTAACTTTTCAGCAGACGTTCTGCTAAAAAACGATGGTTACTGAAAGAAAGTTCTCACGGGATACCATGTCTCTCCACCGCTTGTTTAAAAGAACCTCTAGAGGTCCTGTTAAAGGCCCCTCTATGTCCAAGAGGGCACCAATAAGATAATCCTGGTTATAAAAATCAAGATATCTCCAATATTTTGTTGTATTGATAGGATAATCAAAAGAATTTGTCAGAGGAATCCGTGGTTGTCCGGACCAAGAATAATTGCAATGATTCCCCTGAAGTTCGTGCAAGAACTGTTCAACGAAGATTGGTTGAAGCGTAACTTTTCAGCAGACGTTCTGCTAAAAAACGATGGTTACTGAAAGAAAGTTCTCACGGGATACCATGTCTCTCCACCGCTTGTTTAAAAGAACCTCTAGAGGTCCTGTTAAAGGCCCCTCTATGTCCAAGAGGGCACCAATAAGATAATCCTGGTTATAAAAATCAAGATATCTCCCATATTTTTTTGTATTGATAGGAGAATCAAAAGAATTTGTCAGAGGAATCCATGGTAGTCCGGACCAAGAATAATTGCAATGATTCCCCTGAAGTTCGTGCAAGAACTGTTCAACGAAGATTGGTTGAAGCGTAACTTTTCAGCAGACGTTCTGCTAAAAAACGATGGTTACTGAAAGAAAGTTCTCACGGGATACCATGTCTCTCCACCGCTTGTTTAAAAGAACCTCTAGAGGTCCTGTTAAAGGCCCTTCTATGTCCAAGAGGGCACCAATAAGATAATCCTGGTTATAAAAATCAAGATATCTCCCATATTTTTTTGTATTGATAGGAGAATCAAAAGAATTTGTCAGAGGAATCCATGGTAGTCCGGACCAAGAATAATTGCAATGATTCCCCTGAAGTTCGTGCAAGAACTGTTCAACGAAGATTGGTTGAAGCGTAACTTTTCAGCAGACGTTCTGCTAAAAAACGATGGTTACTGAAAGAAAGTTCTCACGGGATACCATATCTCTCCACCGCTTGTTTAAAAGAACCTCTAGAGGTCCTGTTAAAGGCCCCTCTATGTCCAAGAGGGCACCAATAAGATAATCCTGGTTATAAAAATCAAGATATCTCCAATATTTTGTTGTATTGATAGGAGAATCAAAAGAATTTGTCAGAGAAATCCGTGGTTGTCCGGACCAAGAATAATTGCAATGATTCTTCTAAAGTTCGTGCAAGAACTGTTCAACGAAGATTGGTTGAAGCGAAACTTTTCAGCAGACATTCTGCCAAAAAAACTTCTAGCGGGATACCATGTCTTTCCACCGCTTGTTTAAAAGAGCCCCTAGAAGTCTTGTTGAAGGCCCCCTCTATGTCCAAGAAAGCACCAACAAGATAACGCTGATTAGAAAAATTAAGATATCTCCAATAAGAAGCCTGCTAGAGAAATTTATCAAGAATAATTTTTAGATCAAAGTAAATGACTGTTTTTGAATTTGTATACAAGAATAATTTATAACCATTGGCGTAGAAGTTGAGCGTGTTCAAATGTGAAGAAAACCCGAAAACTACGACATTGTCTCAATAACATTTTGTAAGCGAAAAAATAAGTCATTCAGAAAAACTAAAGTGAGTAATATACAGCCTGTATCTCGGAAATGAAATGTTTTAGAGATAAATGTTATACCAAAGACCCCTATTATTTTTAGATGTTCTATCTTTTACCGAAGTTATGAACGAATACACGGAAACACCCTGTATATTTTTACAATTAAAAAGACTAGTAGTGCCCTTGATGGAAAGCCGCAAATAATGGAATAAAAACTCACCAGTTGCAGAGTCCGATTTTCCAGGAAACTGAGGTAATTGCAGCTAAGCCTCGTACTGTTACATCCCAGCGACAATTGACACGTTTCTTCCGGGAAATCAATCTCATAATTCACAACCGACAAGTGTAGATTCTTAGGATCGTGCCCGATCGACAGGCAAAACAAGATCGCCTGACAAACGGGCAGACCGATTATGAACAACATGACCGGTATGTTTCTCCACATCCACAGGAAATTTTTCCACACCAACGCCTGCATATGATTGGAATTGAGGAATTTGAGATAGTCTTTCAGTTCCATGGGTTCCGCCTCTTCGGGCGGAAGCTCGGGCGGCTCGAACTCGACCGGTTCGGGAGCGATCGACACCCGACCGCTTCTACTCGACATCGATATGTTATCGCCGAATTCACCAGATATTTCGCCCACCTCGTCGTCGAGAACGGCCCCTTCGTTTACGGCCCCGCTGGGCACGCTGATGGTGTTCGTCACGGCGTGTAGAATGCTGGAGCGTCTGCGTTTGCTCATATTCTGGATGACGCTAAGTTTGAGGAAAACGTCTTCGAGACTTACACCATCGTAGCGTCTCATCAGACTATCTGGAGATTCTTCGGCCAAAAAATATCCTCCTCTCATCAACCCGATCTGGAAATAATTTTCGCACATTTAGCTAAAGGAAACGTATCGCGTTTTCAGTAACAGTATTTGTTTAATGATCTATCTTAAGCATTTGAAATAATTTGATGTTTGAGACTGTACAATTCTATCAGATGCATGCTAAAAAGTAGCATTTTTACAACCTTCAACTTAGAACTGTTGCAAACTGAAATACAAACACATTTCCTGTTAGAATAAATAGGCAAAGTTTTTGTTTTCAAGGTTGAATAGTGGCTATTAGTTTCAGACATATGAACATATTGAAGTTCGAGACTAATTCTAGAGGAGAGATTTGGAAAACTAATCTTTTGGTAACTTCAAAACCATCTTTAATGCTCCAGGAATGCTGAAACTGGAGACTAGGTTACAGTTCTATAAAAAGCATTTTTACACACCACTAATGTGTACACAACATAGGAGCTCCAACTGTGATGCAATTTTAAAGTAGGTATTCTTATATAGGGTTTTCCAATAGGGACGGGTAGATTTTGACAATTCATGGCAGCCATGTTATTTAGACTGCATCTGTCAAATCTATTGTTCATTACTCAGTCAACTCAAGACAAATCACCATGGCAAGTTACAGTGTCGTTATCGGTCCGTACTTTTTCGAAAACGACGATGACATTGCCAACACCGTCACCGGAGAGCGTTACCGATCTATGTTAACCAATTTCTTTTGGCCCAAATTTGATCATATGGATGTGGACGATACATGGTTTCAGCAAGACGGCGCCACGTGCCACACAGCTGATGCCACAATGGACATTCTGCACGAGCGATTTGAGGGCAGGGTTATCTCACGCAGAGACGACGTGAACTGGCCACCGAGATCGTGCGATTTGACCCCGTTAGATTTTTTTTTGTGGGGTTTCCTTAAGTCGCAGGTCTATGCCAATAGGCCGCAAACGAACGGTGCACTCAAAGTCAACATAACCCGTGCCATTGCTCAAATTCAACCTGATCTATGCGCCAGAATCGTCGAACATTGGACCTCTCGAATGCGCGCCACCCACCGAAGCCGCGGCGGCCATTTAAACGATGTAATATTTCACACATAATGTCATTAGTAGGCCTTCCAAATAAAACAAAAAATTCGTTGATATCTCACACACAACTTGTTTTATTCAATTTTAACATCTACCCGGCCTTAATGGAAAACCCTTTATATGACTTTTGATAACCTCAAACTTAGTATTGTTTGTTTCTCAAAGATTTTGTTAATTGAGACTAGAATGCAATTCTATAAGAAACATTCTCAAAGGTAGTCTAAATTGTGATGAATTCCATCAACTTCCGGTTCCAGTTGGTCAACTTCCGGGCGATTATGAATGACCTTGTCATCGTTGGATTCGGAATAGTGATTTCTAGCGCAAAAAGTTCATTTTTTGCAAGAGAAAGGTATAAATTATGTTAAATATCATCAACTTCCGGTGCCAATTGGCCAATTTCCAGGTGATGATGAATAATGCTGTTATTTTGACTTCGGAATCGTAATTAGAGACCCCAAAAACCCTCGAGTGGGTATTTCTGTCTCAAAATAACAATTTTTTTGGGATCTGGAAAATTTGTTAATTTGAATTGTTCATAAACGGTGAATTTGTTAATAAAACAATTGTTGTGCCAATTTCCCATGGTGAGACTGGGTGACCAATGATTCTTAGCACATCAAAATCATTTTGCAACAAGTTTCAGACAAAGATCAACTGTACAAAGATATTCCAATAGTTGCCGTTTTCGGCTACAAAGAGAAATAAAATAAGTGTTGGCCAAATAAATCATTTCTTGTATATCTATGGTTTCGGCGTTTACGTAGTGTAAATTCATAATACTTCAGAAGTTGGAGAATAAAACTCAAATTTTACACAAAACTTTTAACATTTAATTTAAAAATGCTGACAAATTGTTTCACCACACTGTGGCATTATCAAAGCGAGGAGTTATCAACTAAAGCTAAATCTAAAAGTATGTCCTTAAATATCAGGGATCAGAATGTGGTGCAAATTGAGGGATGGGGGTGGATAATGGTGGGAGTGTGTTTACAAAATTGTTAACAAGCGGTGAATTATATGTGTCGATTTGATCATTTAATATTACATTATTATTGTTTTTTGCGTGTTTCAAAATTTCTATGGATTCTAATATATTAAGTTTATGTCCTTTTTCCTGAATATGTAGAATATCAGGATTAAGGGTGAAATTGTGGTTATGTTCTAACAGGTGATTTGCGTAATTAGAGTCTTCTTTTTTGAGCCTGTAACTTCTCAAATGTTCATTGAACCTTACGCTGAAACTGCGTCCAGTTTGTCCTATGTACAAAGCACTACAGTCATCACATCTCAGTCTGTAAACTCCAGATTTCTTTAAGTTATCTTTTTTAGATTTCGAGTTATTAATATACGAGCATAGGTTATTTGTTGTTTTAAAGGCGACGTTTTTATTCTGTTTTTTTAAGGAATTGAGATATTTTTAGTGAATGTTTACCTAAATATGTTAGACATGTGAAATTTGATTTTGTATTATTATTAATTTGCGGATAAATTATGCTTAAGGCTTTTTTATTGAGTTTATTTTGGAGTATTTTATTAATTATCTTGACATTATAACCGTTATTTTTGGCAATATCTACGATTCTGTTTAATTCTAAATGGAAATTATCTTTACTTAATGGGACATTAATTAATCTATGTATCATACAATTATATGCTGCTAGCTTATGTGATTGTGGATGTAAAGAAGTGTTGTGTATTGTGGTATCTGTGTGGGTGGGCTTGTGATAAATAGCGAAAGAAAAGTAATTATTTGTGTGTGAAATTGTCAGATCTAAAAAGTTTAAGGACTTGTTGTTTTCCATCTCTAATGTGAATTCTATATTTGGGTGTAAGTTGTTGATATAGGTGAGAAAAGAATTTATTTGACGGTTACTGCCTGTATAGCAAGCGATTACGTCGTCAACATAGCGATACCAATATACAAACATGTGCTGAAAATTGGAATTTAAAATCTTAGTTTCCAAGTAATTCATAAATATTTCTGCTAGCAACGGAGATAATGGCGAACCCATGGGGAGTCCGGTGTTCTGTTTGTAATATTTATCGTTAATTGTGAAATAATTTTGGTCTATGCAAAGTGAGATTAAACTTAATATTTCCTGTGTTATTGCCGGTAAAGTATTATTGCGGATTAAAAGATCTTCAATTAGAGTGATGGTCAATTGTGTGGGAATACTTGGAAAAAGGTTCTTGACATCAAAAGATACAAGTTTGATATTTGTCTTTAGTTCTACATCTTTTATTTTTTCTATTAACTGGAAAGAGTTTTTTATACTGTATTTAGGTTTAAAGTTTGTATGTGTTGATATTATGTTGACTAACTTTTTCGCTATTTTTTGACAGGGTGCATTGATATATGAACAGACTTGATTCATTTTTCAGGGACTTTTCACTTTGCCCTCGTATCAGTAAGTATTTGCACTCGACACAATGCAAGTATAAATATGATAATGCCGGAGAAACACGAAATAGAAGATAAATGCACAGAATGAATATTTCAGGCCCTGCTATTTACAAATTGGGTTTCCCGTTAAACCAGTTTCGCAAATTCTGCGACTAAACTGATGGATCACGAAGGTAAATAGAATAGACGAATGCTCGTAAATAGTTTTTTCCTATTCCACTCAACGAGTCCAAGGCAGGCGACTGCCCTGCCTCATCGTTACGTGACATTGACAACTTGAAGACTTTGGGATAAGCAATTAGTTAAATTCCTCGTAATTACGTGTTATATTGCGCAGGAAGAGTGTGTTACTCATGCCATAATGAAGAAATGAACGCTATATTTACTAATATTTTTAGTTGGTTTTAGTTGGATAGTTTCGTATAAAACATTACGATGAACAAACAGTGGAACCTTAGCTGTGGTCAAGGCTACACACCGGTTAATTCGCACCTTCGGTTAATTCCCACTTGATCCGATATAAATGAAAGCTATCGCAACATTAATGAAATGTTACTGCCTTGGTGGCGAGCAAAACTGTCGAAATAACCTGATTCTTTAATATTTCCATATCTTCGCCAAATTTCATTCGTTGAAAGGTGACACATGTGTTTGCAGTGACAAACGCGATGTTATAATCGTTGGATTTTCTTTCAGTATATACATGATGTTTTCATGTGCAATTGTTCTAACTGTTAGTCGAAGCAATATCGCAAAATACTTCGTTTTTTTCTCGGATAAGATGGATTGAAATGCGGTTTTCGGCATTCGATTTCGGAAGACAAGGTGAAAAAATGATACTATTTTGTTTTTGGAGTTAATTTAAAATTGCATTTATGCATAAAATAATGCATTTTGCTAAAGCATTTTTTGAGTCTAACTTTAGATTGCTTTATTAATCGATGAATATACTCCAAAATTAGTCCAATTTAAAAATTACATTCATTTATTCTAATTTAATGTAGAATGTTGATCACGAATATGTCATTTAAAAATGACCTTCGTATACAGGACGTACTGGGGTCCTACGTCACTCATCGGTAGTTTTTTTTCATTAACTTCGAGTTCGATTTTCGAAGATCGTCGTCGGTCGATCACGGTTGACGCAGTACTTTAGGAAGTCCTGACCTCCAGGTACAAGTAGGTAATTTTTAAATGTCATATTTGTGATCAGCGACATCAAAAACCACCAGGTACCCATTTTCGATGCATTCTACATTGAATTAGAATAAATGTCATATTTGTGATCAGCGACATCAAAAATCCCCAAGTACCCATTTTCGATGCATTCTACTTTGAATTAGAATAAATGTCCCAGGGTGGACGCAGTACTCCCAGAAGTCCTGCCCTCCAGGTACAAGAAGGTAATTTTTGAATGTCATATTCGTGATAAGCGACATCAAAAACCCTCGAGTACCCATTTTCGATGCATTTTACATTGAATTAGAATAAATGAGGGTAATTTTTAGATGTCATATTCGTGATCAGCGACATTCAAAATTCCCGAGTACCCATTTTCGAAGCATTCTACATCGAATTAGAATGAATGTCCCAGAGGTGACGCAGTACTCTAGGAAGTCCTGCCCTCCAGGAATACGAAGGTAGTTTTTAAATGTCATATTCGTGATCAGCGACATCAAATATCCCCGAGTACCCATTTTCGATGCATTCTATATTGAATTAGAATAAATTTCACGGAGGTGACCCAGTACTCCAAAAAGTCCTGACCTCCAGGTACACGTAGGTAATTTTTAAATGCCATATTCGTGATCAGCGACATCGAAAACCCTCGAGTACCCATTTTCGATGCATTTTACATTGAATTAGAATAAATGAGGGTAATTTTTAGATGTCATATTCGTGATCAGCGACATTCAAAATTCCCGAGTACCCATTTTCGATGCATTCTACATCGAATTAGAATGAATGTCCCAGGGGTGACGCAGTACTCTAGGAAGTCCTGCCCTCCAGGTATACGAAGGTAGTTTTTAAATGTCATATTCGTGATCAGCGACATCATAAACCCTTGAGAACCCATTCTCGATGCATTTTACATTGAATTACAATGAGTGTAGGTAATTTTTAAATGTCATATTCGTGATCAGCGACAGCAAAAATTCCCGAGTAGCCTTTTTCGATGCATTCTATATTGAATTAGAATAAATTTCCCGGAGGTGACGCAGTACACCAGGAAGTTCTGACCTCCAGGTACACGTAGGTAATTTTTAAATGCCATATTCGTGATCAGCAACCTCGAAAACCTCCGAGCAATCATTTCCCACGCATTTCGCATGTATTTGGAGCAATCTTCCTAAGTTGTCGTAATGCACCAGGATTTCCTGTGCACCAGGTACACTGAAGACTTTTTTAAACATCATATTCGTATTCAGCGACCCTCCGAGTAAAGAAATTGGAATAATTTTGGAATATATTCACCGATTAATAGGACATCTAAACTAAATGCATTTTGTTGATGCACAAATGCAATTTCGAATGAGAGCCAAAAACAAAATGTTAAAATTTTTTCTACTTGTCTTCCAGAATCTAATGCCGACAACCGCATCTCATTCCATCTTGCCCGAAAAAAAATCGAAGTTTTGGCAAATTTTGATCTATATTGCCTCGACTATATCAGCAGTTCTACCTTCAAATGTTCCAGTTTCACCTAAACGTAGTTCAGTTGAAAGGAATGTTTTGTAATTCGGTACATTCCTTCCAGGATATTTTTCACTATACCGCCTTACACCAGCCCTTGCAACCATGACATTCGCCCAAAGTTAATAACATGTCAACATATTCGGAAAATCTGTACATTGCCATTTTCACTGGTACTTTTTACTGTTTCAAGCAAAGCAAGTTAAAATGCAACAAATTTGTTGTTTCTAGCTCAACCCGCGTTAAAACGTAATAATTTCCAAGACAAACTAAAGTTTTTATTTCGTCATTTACGCAGTCATATAGAGAATCATTTCATTCTACTAGTGATGAAGGGGAAATTGTGACAAGTATAATTTCTCACAAGAAACCTAAGCCTAATAACCTTCAGTTTCGAATTCGATTATTACCAAACCTATTCCTGTTTTACCGATTACTCTTTTTCTGGAATATAACAGGATACAAAGTAAAAAATTATATTCAACACCAAATATCAATAATAAAATGCCATGTTAAATTAACTTACCAAATGGGCTTGTCTCGTTTCGTCTATATAATGTGTTGTTAAAATAACTGTCGTCCTTCCGGTTTTCGTAATTTCAACCAGATGATTCCAGATATTCTGTCTGAGAAGGGGATCAACACCAACAGTAGGTTCGTCCAAAATCAGTAGTTCCGGTTCGTGAACCAACGTCGCGGCCAGAGAAACCCTCCTCTGTTGTCCCCCAGATAAAATTTTCACCTGTCTATCTGCATCTGGTAACATCAATAGGTCCACGAGAGCAGCCAGTTTGTTCTCAACTTCTTTTGCTGTCATACCGGAAATCCAACCGAAGTATTTTAAGGTCTCTCTTATGGTAAATTCACCGTACAGAGCGATTTCCTGCAATGCAACGACATCTTTCATACGGGATTATTTTGAAAAACTTATTACCAATCTGATAATAGGCATAAAAGAAATTGAACTCATTGAATTATTCTATTTCAATTACCTGTGGCATGTAGCCTATCCTAGGTCCTGGTACACCACTGCCCCTCGATCCTGGAGTTCCTCCCAATACCCAAATCTCGCCCGAATTCAGTCGTTTCCTTCCTACTATACAATTCAGTAAAGTGGTTTTGCCACATCCACTGGCCCCAAGTAAACCATATCTAACAATGGAAAGTTCTTCTTATTATAATGATTGGAAAAGAGCATTTGATGATGAAATTTTCGTATAGCATGAACTGTTCAACAAATAGGAATTTTTCCCAAGTAGCTTATGTATCGGGTGCGATAAAGCAAAACTGGGCGATGTTATCTCAAAATAATAAGGAATACAAATTCTTTCGCCTTTTTTGAGCATGTTTTCCATCACTAGACGAAGCGTTTGGAACGAAATTTTGAGCAATTTCTTGGCGAATATGGTTCTTTTTTCTATATATTTTGCTGAACACAATGAAAAATAAACTTACTAATTAACAAAATAACAATTGTTGTGTTAAGGGGCATATTTGTCCAAACTTCGTTGATTTTATCAAAAAACCTCGCTTTTTTGTGAATCTTATGGTACGGATTTGGCGTTCAATTTCTCCCACAGGTTCTCTATAGGGTTCAGTAAAGTGATTTTGCCACATTCACTGGCTCCAAATAAACCATATCTAACAATGGAAAGTTCTTCTTATTATAATGATTGAAAAAAAAGCATTTGATGATGAATTTTTCGTATAGCATGTACGGATTTGGCGTTCAACCTTTCACACAGGTTCTCTATAGGATTAAGGTCTGCTGATTGTGCCAGCCATTGCAGAGCCTGAAACCACTCTTAAACAAAATATGTTTGGGATGTTTCTCCTATTGAAATAAGAATCGCAAAGGCGTCTTCAACTCATCATAGGGCAACAGGGCAACATAACGTTTGTTAGGATGTCCCTGTGTAAAAATCTTTCCATAGTCCCTCTATGAAGTGTAATGGACCTACTCCAGTCAACCCCATACAGCACGCTACCCTGTTCGTGATTTATTGTTGATGTAGTATACTTTGGGTTATATCTCATGATTACAGGGCGTCTCACAGGCCTTATTCAATCAGAATTAAAGATTTTGTAACGAGTTTCGTCGCTAAACAAAATTCTTTTCCAGTCTTCAAGGCTCCAGTTAAGTGTCGCCGCGCAAATTCAAGCCTGGCAAGACGGTTTCTTTCAGAAACCATTGGTTTTGTGGCTGGACGTTCTAATTCAGGAATTTCTGTAATTATTCTTGGTCCGGAAAACCACGGACTTCTCTGACAAAATCTTTTGATTCTCCTGTCCATTCAAAATGTCGTTTTTCTGTGTCTTCCCGATTTCGGCATTCTTTCTTTATGCCTTCTTTCATTGTAACGTGGAATTATTTGTGACATGCTGTATTTAGGCAAGATAAAGTGTGTGATATCAGCCTATTATTTATTCTGAAAGGTTTTGAATATTTGCGATTGCCAATTTTATTTTATATGATTAAATATGTGATTTTACTATAGTAGACCCGTTTCTGTCTTGCCCCTCTGGCTTCCTTGGATGATAGAAGGTTCTAGAGGAAGTGAGCCATGTCATCATCCCCAAAGTTAAGGACGGACAGAAGGTCCCTTTCAACAGATCGTTGGAAGCAAAAGGAGAAGCAAGAATAAAAAGTTGGTGCTGAGAAAGATCCTTGTGGAACACTAGCATTGACAGCCATTGGACTTGGCAATGCTACAAGCTAGATACTCCCTATATTTTTCTATGGGTGTCTGTCATACTTATATGTCATTTCACGATTGTTTGCACGTTATTAAGTAAAAGGTTGCTAGCTGATTATCACAAAATGATAATTACGAATCGTTCATTTCAATAATTGGAAAACTGCTCTGTGGAAGATATGATCGTGATATAATATTAAATGAAGGAAGTTGTTCAAATGTAAGATCTCGATTTCTCTGTATCCTTTCGAGGCAAACATAGAGGACATTCCAGTTTGTATAAATCACAAGCTACTTACATTGATCCTTTTGGCACTGTCATATTGAGATTATCCAAAATGATGTACGGACTACTTTTGGTGCCATATCTTTTGCAAGCTCTTCTGACACAAATAGCTTGTTGTCGTCGCGTTTGTACTGTGGACATTTGATTTTTGAATTGCCTTCTCCGCATCTGGATATCACTCGGTGCTTCCATATTTGTTCAATACTGGAAAAAAGCAATAGGTCAATTTTCTATACAAAGTGTGGATTCGAAACAATCAATAATCAATAATTTAATAATTTAATCAACACCCTTTCTCAAACTATCGAAATCGGAGCTGTCCCGAGCACTGACAAAAAGTGTTCGCGAGGACTAAGCACTAATCATTAAGCACTTTTAATAGTTAAGTGCTAGCGAGCACTAAGCACATTCATTAAGTGCTTTCAAATCACGAGCACGAACCACTAAGCACGTGGGGTCATTTTCCTCGAAATATTATGCAAACAATAAATGGCATAAGATTTTATATTAAATAAAGCCAAAATTGTGTTTATTTGGTCAAAGTATGATATGTTTTTTATCTCAATTTAAAGTAATATCATGCTAAAACACTCTTTAGCAAAGTCAAGGCAAGTTAGAATCGTGTAAATGTTAACTAAGAATTTTAAAATCAAAAGAATTAAGGAAACGTTTTGTATAATATGTTTTTGAAATAATATCACGCTAAAATATAGCAATGTTAACTAGAATATTAAAATCAAAATAATAAGGAAACGTTTTGTTTGTATCATTTGAATTTTTCCTGAACCTGTAATCATATATAATACAAAATGTTTTATTTTTATGTTAATGTATGAATTCAATTACATGGTGAAAAACTTCCAAAATTACTTAATTATGGCCAGATATAGTTGTATAATAACTATCAAGCTTCATTAGTTGTGTACGTTTGAATGACGCAATCAATTTTAGACGTACGCTAACGTTCACACAAATAATTTGAAACATAATATTTATCCTAAGGTAAATTACCATGTAGAACATTGGTTGGTTAATTGCTAACATATTTGTGTTAGAAGCAATGTCCAAGGTTTCTTAATTTACGCTATTTGTAAAGTGACTAATTCAAAGTTGTACCCACAACCTTCTCTCTGTTGTACGAGCGGAAGGTGAGAAATAAAACAGATGGAGCCACAATCAAAAATCCCATTTGACATTTGTGATGTACCATCTTTAACTAGAACGCTTTAAAATTTTCAGACTGATATGTCATTCAGTTCTGTTTTGACACTCATCGCAAGCAAGCGACCTTGAAAATTTTTGTAAGCATGGAAAAAAGTTAATTTCGCGTCTTGATTAAACATTATTTCTTGCGTGGGAAAAACATTACGCAAGCCAAAGCATCGTTTGTTAAGCATTATGGGGACTCCTCACCATCGATTGGAACGATTCACAAGTGGTTGATTGATTTTCGTTGTGGTAGTACGACCATAAAGGACGCCGAATGTTCTGGTCGTCTAATTGAGGTCTTTGGCGATGTTCAATCACGTTAAAGACTTTTTGCGGCGTTTCGTAACCGTGGACGAAACATGGATCCGTCACAACAAACCTGAGACCAAACAGTCGAAAAAGTGAAATTGTCTTGGCGAATCGAAGCAGAAAAAGGCCAAAGTGGGCTTATCGGCCAACAAAGACATGGCGACAGTTTTTGGGATGCACACGATATCGTCCATATCAATTATCATGAAAAGGGCAAAACGATCAGCGACGTATATTATGCAGAGTTGTTGAATCGATTCGACGCCGATTTGAAGTGATAGCGGTCGCATTTGGCAAAGAAAAAAGTGCTCTTCCACCAGGACAAGGCACCGACGCACAGGTCCGTAGCCGCAATGGCAAAATTGCATGAATTGCACTACGAATTGGTTCGTCATACACCATATTCTTCAAATTTGTCGCCCTGCAATTTTTATCTATTTCCGAACTTGAAGATATGTTTCAGCGGAAAGAAATTTGGCTCTAACGATGAGGTCATCACTGAAACAAACGCATATTTTGAAGGATTGCCGAAATCGTATTATTTGGAAGGGACCGTAAAATTAGTAAAACATTGGCCGAAGTGTATCAGGTTACAAGGAGATTATGTTGAGAAATAAAATCAGTTTTTTCACCTTGCCCTCGAATCCTTTAGGTCTAGGGATATCCTTTATTTCATAATGTTTGGACTTTACGTCATAAATATGCGACCGGACAGTGAAACTTTACATCACTAGATCGGAAAGTGATGTCATCTTTTACAAGAAATCACACGAATTTTTATAATTTTAAGACATTATTTGTTGTCGTACCTCTTTGTGGATTTGCTTGGAATCAAATTTCTCTTTACTCTGGTGCTTTTAGATTCAATTTCTTCCCTTTTAACGAAACTACGTTAAAAAGCAAAACGACGTTTTGCAGTGAATGGTCGTACGGATACAACCTCGGAGGGAACCCCACCCTGGCCGAATTTCGGGCAAGCGAATAAACAGTTTATGTACGGGTTCAATGCTGAATCTGCAAACTAGCTCAGGCGGTAAGACCAGCCTCCTTATATGCGTCAACGTTATCGTAGGTTAGATTGTTGAAGAAATAATAAATTTAAGTATTTAAACTATTTTTATTTAGACACATCCTCAATTAACTATCTAATTTTAATCAACATACTGAATGCAATTAAACGGAATGGTAATTTTCCAAAACTGTATTGTTAAAACTCACTTAAACACGGAACCATTAACATTCGATGTATTGTACCTAGTCAAAATGTTTTTGTGAAAACTATCATTTCGTATAATTTTGTTCAATATGTTAATAACGAATTATTTTCATCAAGTAAATCGACTCCTTTAAGTAACACTATAGTCGAGGAAATATAGCCGTAAAAAGGCCAAATGATCGAATTTTTTACTGGCAACCTGTATCGAGATGCGGTTTTCGCCATTTTCTTCAGAAACACAATAGAAAAAAATGTGCCATATTTGTTTTACCAGGAAACGCTTGGTTGCACTTGTGCATGCAAAAAACGCATCTAAATAAGGCGATTTGCGGAACTGTATTGTTGCTCACCAAATATTAACCAAAATTGGCCAAAATTTGTTACTCAGGGGTTTTTAGGGTCGCTGATTAGCAATTTGATGTTTACAAAACGCCACGCTGCATTCTGGGGCCGATTTCGGGCTTGGGGGGTATTTGCAGTATAAAGCGCAAATCCTCAAATTTTCTCAATCATTCGGTATTTTATGGCAATTTTGGGATTTTTAAACACAAACTAAATGATGTTCGTTAACTCAAGTACCCGGAGCAAAGTGGGGCAATGTGGGGCAATGGGGGGCACTTGGGACTATTATCGAAATTCAAACATCAAACCTAAAAACCTTGTTCTCTGGGGGGTTTTTGTGGTCGCTCAACACGAATTCAAGGTGCATTCTCAGCTCTGATGTACTTGTTACATAAGATTCACTCGAACAATAATGAACAGTGGAAATGTTATGCTTTTCTACGACAACATATAATTATTTTCAAATTTACGTTATAATTAATTCCTAACTTTTTAAGTATATATTACATATCATATATTGGTTGTGACTTATTTACAGAATGGTTTTAACAAAAAAATTATTTATTCTTAATCATCAAAGAAATTATTTAGTATTTCAGCAATATTATCTTCATTCTGAATACACTTCAGCTGAGTCAGGATATTCTCTCACTATATTCCCAGTTTTTGTGATCAATTGTTTTTCGAAAATGAAAATGTCGATGTAGCTTAGAGTTATTCATTGGAAAGTTTTATTGCGAGAAAGTATTCCTACGGTACATGCGCGCCTAGCGGAGAAAGTAAGGAACATTCATCTAATAATGCGAGTCTGAAGATTTTTTCATTGTTAACGATTTTTTATTGATAAAATTTGATGTTCGGCAGTTGAAATTGATTAACTGCCCCAGATGCCCCACGTTGCCCCAGAGGACATTCTGCCCCAGGAGCATCTGAGCTGAAAATGAACCTTGAATTCGTGTTCGGCTACCACAAAAACCCCTGGGTAACGAAGTTTTGATGTTCGACAGTTGAAATTGATTAAATGCCCCAGATGCCCCACGTTGCCCCAGAGGACACTCTGCCCCAGGAGCATCTGAGCTGAAAATGAACCTTGAATTCGTGTTCGGCTACCACAAAAACCCCTGGGTAACGAAGTTTTGATGTTCGACAGTTGAAATTGATTAAATGCCCCAGATTCTCCACGTTGCCCCAGAGGACACTCTGCCCCAGGAGCATCTGAGCTGAAAATGAACCTTGAATTCGTGTTCGGCTACCACAAAAACCCCTGGGTAACGAAGTTTTGATGTTCGACAGCTGAAATTGATTAACTGCCCCAGATGCCCCACGTTGCCCCAGAGGACACTCTGCCCCAGGAGCATCTGAGCTGAAAATGAACCTTGAATTCGTGTTCGGCTACCACAAAAACCCCTGGGTAACGAAGTTTTGATGTTCGACAGTTGAAATTGATTAAATGCCCCAGATGCCCCCGTTGCCACAGAGGACACTCTGCCCCAGGAGCGTCTGAGCTGAGAATGCACCTTGAATTCGTGTTGAGCGATCACAAAACCCCCCAGAGAACAAGGTTTTTAGGTTTGATGTTTGAAATTCGATAATAGTCCCAAGTGCCCCCCATTGCCCCACATTGCCCCACTTTGCTCCGGGCACTTGAGTTAACGAACATCATTTAGTTTGTGTTTAAAAATCCCAAAATTGCCATAAAATACCGAATGATTGAGAAAATTTGAGGATTTGCGCTTTATACTGCAAATACCCCCCCAAGCCCGAAATCGGCCCCAGAATGCAGCGTGGCGTTTTGTAAACATCAAATTGCTAATCAGCGACCCCAAAAACCCCTGAGTAACATATTTTGGCCAAGTTTGGTTAATATTTGGTGAGCAACAATACAGTTCCGCAAATCGCATTATTTAGTTGCGTTTTTTGCATGCACAAGTGCAACCAAGCGTTTCCTGGTAAAACAAATATGGCACATTTTTTTCTATTGTCTTTCTGAAGCAAATGGCGAAAACCGCATCTCGATACAGGTTGCCAGTAAACAATTCGATCATTTTGGCTATAATTCCTCGATGCTATTGATAAGAAATAATCACCCTTATCCACTGAAAAAACTATTAAAGCACTGAGGACCTGTAGACTACCAAGTAGCCATCATCAGAATAAACTGAATTATAAATCAAAATGTGCCTGTTTAAATACTATTTAAGGATAATAATGTGTAACAATGGGTTACCTTTAGCTGGAGACAAATCGGAATTTAATAAGCTGCTTTTTCGTTTATACATTTTCATCCCTTCCAAATTATCTGTATTCAAAATATGTTCGCCAACGCTGATTTTTCACTATTACGAGTTAAAACATTTCTTCTAGTTTGACCCACATACCATTTTGATTTTGTAAATCCCGGATTTGTCGAAATCGGAAACATTATCAAAGGTGTTGCCTAAACGTTGTTTCTTACTCTCACATGTATAAACTGGTTGTATTGCAAATTTAGAAAACAAACTATGGAATTTATTAATTACTGAAGAATGATAAGTGAAACTTTTGAATTTTATTGTATTTGAAGGTAATGGCTCTAATTTGGGTAGTAATTTGACTACGTTCCAATTTCCTTTTTTGTTTAGAAATTAAATTATTGATTAAGATTTGTGGTAACCATTGTCCAACGCAATTTCCTCAACTTCGTTGTTATAGTTTTGCTGGCTCAAAAGGACGTTCAAGAATCTATGAACTAGACTATTAAACGGAGCTATTTTATATCTAAATGGTGTAGCTGAATCCGCCGGGGTAAACTATTTGTTTGAGTGAGTTTTTGTATATGTCAAAATCCAAGTGATTACAATATTTTACAATGTTAATATCACGGGGAGGAAACTGCAAGCTGATTATCTGTTTCTATTTCGACAGTGAATCTCAGTGACTCAAATTGGAGATTAAACGTGTTCAAGCCATGTAAATCAAAATCTTTACTTGTAATCGCGAAAATGTCATCAACATATCTATACCAAACTTTTGGAAACTGATTCAATTTTAATTTTAAGGCGGTATCAAGTTCGCTTAGAAAAATATTTGCCAAAAAAGGAGAGAGTGGATTGCCCATTGCACATCCGCTTGTTTGTTTATGGTAATTTTTGTTAAAAGTGAAATAATTTTCTGTGAAGTTTCTATCGGGGATATTAATATTTGAAAGCCATTTCTTCAGAATGCTTATCAACTCAGAGATTGGAGTATTTGTAAATAGTGAAACAACATCAAATGAAACGAGAGTATCACCAGGTTCAAGTTTGAAATCTTTCAATTTTGCAATAAGTTCCAAAAAATTTTTCATAGACAAACTTGGTGCGGCTTGGAAGTTGCTAAATTTCCCTATGTCCTTTGAGTAAACTAAAATGGAAATATCATTCATGTCCAGTACCTAAGTATTGATCATAGAATTTTTAAATGAAAACAAAGCGAGCTAAATGTACTTGTACACACCCACACCCACAATTCAAAACGACCAATCAATGCAAAATGTCGTTTTGCTTTTTAACGTATTCCATAGAAGGAATATCGCTCGCACTTACTGAATCCCTATATACTATATTTCAGTAAAACAGTATGAAATAAAACATTTTACACATGGCTGTAAAATAACATTAAGACATTCCAGACTTGGCTCCTTTGTGGCCTCGTCCCTAAACACATAAAATAATTGTACTTTGAATTGAAAAAAATTGAATAGATACATCATTATGCATTTATAAATCATTTATTTTTTCTTTATTTAATGATAAGAAATACTAATGGTATAGAAATGTATGAAGAAAACAGATGTCATTAAATATTTCAAGGTTCTATATGGAACTATAAAATGGATATACGTTCAAATGGTAAGTGAATTATTGATAAGGATAATTCTTGTTGCTCGTCAACCTTTGTAATATCAATATCAGATGCAAAGTTTGTATATTAAAATGACTATATAATACTATGTAATAGTTGAGTCATCATCATAATATGAATCGTTATTTACTAATGTCCTTGTCAACTTCAATTCTCATAATGCAAAAAAAATGGAGTGTTCAGTGACAAATTATTTCACTGATGGATATGAAAGTACATATTCCAGACTTGTTGAAATGTAAGTATTATCAAATTACTTAGTACTAGTCTTTCATTATTATTAGACTTAGGTATATACTGTAAGTGAAGTGAGCCAGTCGGCTTGCGCGCATCGCTCATTGTTGATGTAAAATACTCGAGAACGTATTTTGGAGAACGTTCTCGGAGCATAAACGAGCACGAACAAATGACGATGAAGTCGAGAGAAAAAGTCTGGTATAAGTCTTATTGATTACATTTTCACCACCCAACGTATTTTTCTGATGTCTATCTATATTCTATATGATGAGACACTAAAGAGTACTAGTGGTGTTAACAGAGCTAATCGTGAGAAGCGCACACGTAGCTTATATTAGCTATTACAAGCTCAGGATACGCTTATTTTGATTGTACCTGGGTTCACAATATAAAAAGTATGGTGATACAACAGCCCAAATATTCTTGTATTCTTGAATTTCATTGTAAATTATTTTTTTATGCTTGTCAACTGATCGAGCGAGGATATAAAGGTTGCTGATGATGATTACGACATGCAAAAACTTTCCTGAAATATCTGGGGATACTCGGGAACCGGATATCTATGTCATCCTCCAGAAATTCGTTAATTTTTCTTCTAAATAAGTAATAAATTCTGGTTTTTGGGGGTTTTTGGAGTCGCTGATCACGATTATGACACTTATGAAGTGCATAGTCGGGATCCTGAGAACGCAAGACTAAGGTTTTTTTCTTATTGATATTTATGTGATATTAAAAAAAAAATTATAGTTGTTTGAAAATTCCTATATATAGGCTATTTATTAAGTACTTATAAAAACTTTAAAGGGAGAAAATTTGACTAATTTTAAGACAAGAAGTTCATATGAAGATGGATCCGCAACGGCTTGGTTCTTGAGATAAGTACAAGGCGTCCAAAAAAAATTTTATTTAATTTTTTGATTATATTTTTGTTCAATAACATTGAAAATTTGACGAAATTAGGAATACTGGGAGTATTAATGATGAGAAACTCAAATATTTAATTGGTTTCTTGTTTAATGTGTTGTATCTGTATTGAAATAACCATAGCTTTTTTGTGTCACCCTGTATGTACTTCTTGACTGAACAGAATTATTCTACATTCAATTTTACTTACAAAAGGTATTTCTAGTATTTGTCGCTGAAAGCAGCCGTTTTGGAGAAAAAAGTTAAACCTGCGTTGGAATTTTGTGAGTTGAATTTTGAAAAATAAGTTATAAAATGTGTCTTTTATTGATTGTATTGTGATTTGACTAACTTGAACATTTACAAGACTAAGACTAAGCTACTTCTACAAATGAGTTCATAATAGTTACAATAATTGCTGAAAATAATCACCGCCTACTGCAACGCATGCATCAATTCGCCTTAACATCGATTGATGAACTCTTTCGAATATACCTTATGTCTAATTAATGATGAATCACGATTCAAATATCCTGTTTCTTAGATTTTGTTCCTTTTGGACTAGAATTTTGTAACCTAGTAACGTCAAGTAATCCAAAGGATCCAAATCAGGTGATCTGGGAGGCTACGAGGACAAAACGATGAATTAGAAATAGTGGTGTCTGTAAACGTAGGTTTTCTGTAAATGTTGAAGTTCATTCTATTATGGCGATGTATTTTTTTTATACTTTGACAACAAGAGAGGAAGAAAAGCTATAACATTCAAAGAACATTGTGTGAGCCAGTGATGAAATGTTTCTGTTTCTAACGGAATTCAATTTTTGGATGACGCTAGTTAATAAATTAAAGAAATGAATTTAATTATCTGGATGTGCATTTGAAGAAGGCATCTACATATCTATACCAAAATTGAATGTGATTTTTTGCTAATTTCGTCCTCTAGATCAGACATGAAAATGTCTGCTAATAGTGGACTTAACGGGCTACCCATAGCAAGACCAGAATTCTGTAAATGAACTTTATTATTAAACTGACAATAAATTTTGACTTAAGCATAGGTCAAACGCAAGTTCTATTTCATTATGAATTAAAGGGCTAATATGTGATCTATCTAAAATGTTCTTGAATAGAGACTTGCATTTTCTAGTTGGAATATTTGGAAAGATAATAAGCCCATTAGTTGGTATATGGTGTTTTATGGCTGGTTCAGACAATTGGAGTGAGTCTTTTACTGTAAATTCAGATTTAAAATTAGTAAAATTTTTAAATTTCTGATTTAATTTGACTCCAAGGTCTCGTATTGGACTATTAATGTAAGATACTATAGGTCGTATAGGAGCATTATCTTTATGACCTTTAATAAGTTCGTGAAGTTTAGGAGAGCATGGATTACTGTTAAGCTTATGCATTTCGAAACCACTATCAAATAGAATTTCACTATATTGTAAGAATTGTTTTCTTTTTAAATGAAAAAGGTTAGTTGGGTCTTGATGCATTCCTCTTAATTCAGCTTGAATAAATACAGACATTTTATCCTCATAATCTTGTATAAGGATGATTATTATTGCATTCGATTTAACTGTCTTTGCGGGGTTAAATTGTTTTTTTTTTAATTTTTAATTAATAGATTTGACTGTAGACCAATACTATTTTATAAGTACCAACTAACTTCATTTGAACCAAATCCCAGCCAATGTTCTAAGGATCAGTCTTATACAAGTTTAATTTTTCTTCATCTTGATTCACGTACAGCTCCATAACCAGATTCATGCACTCCATATTTTTAATAATATGATAAACTACCTCATGTTAGTTTCCATACCGGATTTGAAAACCGGTTCAAGGTTCCTCGATATACCTAGACTATGAATTTTATCATTCTTCATAGTGGATTGCGTCTCGTGTATTTTTGTCTATCTGGTTTTTACTTCTCAAGATGAGGTCATTGCTTGGGAAACAACCCAATGAGTGGAATTCCATGATTTCAAATTCAATCGGAACTATTTGGAAAAATACACTTGATCCAGTGGAATCCGCATCATTATCAAATCCCATTACCTTGAGCTTGTTTATCGGAAATTAAGAATGATTAAAATCTTATGAATTCGATGTGTAATCAAGATGACCGGTTCCGATAAAAGTGAATGATTTGAACCGCCAAGGCAATTGGAAGAAATTTATCACTTTTAGTCCACTAAAGATGATAACTCTCGCTGAGTAGGCAAAGCATCAGGATAATCTTTACAGGTCCCGGAAATCGGATGAAATTTAAACATACTGTAGGGAAAAGCGGCACTTCCTTCTATATGAGATGCTAGGGAAACAAAGCCGACTTCCTGCGCTCATTCGAACCAAGTTTACCTGCCTAGGTCCGAGGATCATCATGGCCGATGTCATAAAGGATCTAAGAGTAACACAGATCTTAGGATTCTGTGGAGCAGCGGGGTATCCAAATACTCCCTGGAAAACGTAGCAGGGAATAGTGTACAAGGGTCTTCGGCTAGGTGCACTGAACTTTCTATTAAGCCAGCTACCATCTCCACCAATACCAAAACCAATAGATGTAGCATTGAATATCTCCAAAGCATGTGTCAGCATAGGCCAAGGCTTTCTTGGGAAACTTCCGACATTTGGTTAACCACCCCCAACTTTGTTATTTATTATCGAGTTTTCTCTCAGATAGATAATTTCATGTGGTGTAGATCCTCTCCGATACAATGGCTGGTGTTCCAAAGGGATCTCTTTTAGCACCAACTTTTGTGTCTGTTACATATCAAAGATCTCGTTTTCACCAGTGGCAAGCGTAAGCTTCCAAAATTATTTTGGCTTCGTATTTCTAGTTGTTCTTATTCTTTTCAGCAGTCTAATAAAAATTTGAAAGGAGGTAAAAATGCTTTCGTAGCGTGTTTGATCAGGTTAATTGGTCATCATTATTACCGACAGTTTAAGGAGTTAATATCAATCACGTATTTAATAAAAGAGAAAAAAGGCATCCAATCCAAGGATATATTACAGTTAAATATTACTTGTATTAATTATATACTGAACGCCAGCCTAGTTATTTTTGGTGGGTCGATACGTATAATGTAATTGTTTTGAAATCTACTGATTGTGATCGAACAAGAAGACGAAGATTACACAATAATTATGTCCTCATCAACAAGTGATGTTAACTTTACGCTTCAAGCTCTGTTACGTGAAATCCACATAACGTCATATTGTAATCCTGGCCTAATATTTCCAGATTCTAGCAGATTACGAAATGATATTATATTTTCTATTTCTTTTGTTCAGCGGTAATGAGCATATTAGTTGCCTATTCGGCTTAAGAGATTCAGTTTATTTAAGGTCAAGGTACTTGGAAATAGCCAATTCATTTACAAATAATGTAAACCACATTCGAACAACAAATATTCGAGCAATAACCAGAATTTTGAATGTAATTCTGAAGGGCAATTACTCGATTATTATATTTAAATATTTCAAATGATATAATAGTCATATTATCTGGGTATTTCCTTTCGGAAAAAGATTACTTAAAATTGTTGATGTTAAATACACCACTGTATCGAATAACAGTTTTACTAGGGTATGGGATGACCATATTATGTAAATTGGTCGGGGAAATACTTAGACGTTGAGGGGTCAATAACAGTTTTCACATCAAGTATTAATAAAAAGTGACTTTGATTGTTGCAATCTTAACCAAACAATTTGATCTATGATTGTAGATGTTGTGAGTGTTCTTTTTTTTATGTACCTTTTTTGGTATAGCCAAAATTTAGTATTTTCATTGGGTATGGATTTCGTTTACTTATTTCTATAAAACGAAATTGGATCAAAGCTTTATCGAAATAGTTCCTTCGTTTCGAATACATTTCATTCACATTCATATGTCTAATAATATTTTAGAAACAGGCCATATCTTTTCAAATTTATATGAAGATAATTTTGCAAAATGAGTATAGAGGTTTTAAATTAAACACCCTAGAATCAATAGACGTTTATGACGCTATAAAAAATAGCAACAGACAAATTTTGAATCACAAAATTGAAATTCGTATTCATAACTAATCATTAATCGAATTCACTTTGGTTGAAACCAAATCAATTGTGTCACAATTGTCGATTACATTATGTCTACAAAGTGATGAAATAAAATAACATTCTATCGCACGAAAGAACCTACATTTTAAAACGCTTGCTTTGCAGATTTATGAAAGAGAATCTTCACATCGTTTGGAAACATTAAACATTGAGCAATTATTGTGGTAATTGTGAAATCAATAAATATTATAATACCATAACTCTTACCTTATAGGTCCGCCTAAAATCGAAGAAATACTTTGTTGTTATCACGCAAATCACTAACTTGTGTCATTTAATTCGTCGTCAACTTTGGCACTGAATAATGAATATCACTGACGCTATTTCTATTGTGCGGAAAGGTTATGTCCGTCGTAGGTTTTAAACATTTGACGCTCGAGCGCCAACTTTTCGCGCGGTAACAATATCGATACCACAGGTGACTGGACGGTGATAGCGCGACGAATGGAAGATCCAATGAAATGTTGTGCTCCCTTCTTTAATACTTATCTGACTAATAATTGATGTTTTTTTATGGTTTTAGTACGACGTCACACCGAAATTCAAAGGTTATTATATGCGTGTACAGTATGACCGGACGAATATCCCTAGTAAGGAATATATTTGAAAATAGGCACTAATAATTCTATAGCGGTCTGGATTTTTTTTGCGATGATAAAAACTTTAGGGTATTAACTGCAAAAATTTAAAAGGAATGCATGTGCTTTTACCACCAAGAGGGTGAAGACGAACCCTGACTATCAAAAGTTAATATACTGACTCAAGTATTAAGAGTTCTAATCATTGGGAAAATTGCTTTTGAGTTCGCAGATTCGAATCAGAAGTCAGAATTTCAAAATTCCCGATTGCACCCCTAATATAGCCTATAAATAGGGGTAAAGTTGAAGCTATATTTTATTTGTTTCGAGTAAGTAGAAATTTTGTTTGCAAATTCTCATACTTCAATTTAGTACACAAAACATATATCCTGATACGAAAAATGATTGCTCTTACCCCTAAGAGGGTGAAATCCAACCCTAATATCAAAACATCAATAATTAAGTACTGAGAATAAATGAATGATGCCCAAAAGCTTAAGAAATGTGTGCGAATATAAGAAAATTATGATTCTTCCTTTATAATTAAAAATATTGTGAGGTTTTACCGCCGAACGGGCGATATGGTAATTTGCTAAAAAGGGGCTCGCTTCTTATTTCGGTCATATCTCCTTTGCAATTAAAACTAAAAATCATCTGAAAAAACAATTTAAAAGGTCTTTTACTCCGCTTTAAGGTGAGGCAGAGCAAAACAGTACAGGTGTTTCTATATTCATCTTAAATGGATCAAATAAACAAAAGTTAATCGTTAACTGCAAACACTTTTATCTCCTGAGCTATTAACTTTATCTAAAAATTAATAATGATTCTTGATCCAGGTATGAATTATATATATACAGATTCTCGGCAGATAGGTCACTCTAATATGTGCTAGTGTGACCTATTTTCGTCTTTACGAAAATAATAAGCAAATGTGTTAGTGTGACCTATTTATAAATAATTTATCTAAAAAATAAAAACAACATTTTCCAGCATCATTTACTGTTCATTGACCTCTCTAGAACATCTTAGAAAGGTGGGCGATCTCTCCCTTTTCTATAGACATTTCCATGCTCGGTGTTCATCAGAAATCTCATCTGTTATTCCACCATGAGAGATTCCAGATAGGCGGATTAGACGAATTCAAGCTAGTCACTCCTTCATTGTCAAGCTGGAGACCTGCCAAACTTCACTCTACCTATTTTCTATCGAACAGCGAAGTTATAATAATAATAATAAAAAATGTTATTGTCCATAACGCCAATGATACAACATGGTATAATACAAACCAAGAATATATAGGTATGTAAGTAAACAAATATTTAAATAGATAGAGAAACACGTATTTTAGTACAACAAATAAGACAGAAAAGGAAAAGAAAAAAGAAAAATTATGTAAAGATATACAAAGATAATAATTCCTTTGGGAAGCATTAAGTAACTGTTCGAAAAGTAACAAATAATAATTATAGCCCAGTATCTACTATACGTATTTATGAATATAAAATTAGGATTGAAATTGAAGGAAATGAGCAAAACTTTATGGATCATCTGTTATTACAGATGCTAAGTACTCAGAAACACTGTAAAATACATGTTCTTCCAAAAGTTTATGAACTTCCTTAACTGTTTTAAGTTAGTATTATGTTTGAGCGAATGCAGAAATTTGTTGAACATCTTTATGCCCCATATATCGTGGACTTTCTTCATACAGAGACATCTTATGCTGAGGTATCAACAGGTCTGCTCGGCTTCTAGTAGGATACGTATGATTGAAATCATTGCGGGGAAAAGAACTAACATTTATTTTGACATATATCAAAAGTTGCTTTATATATACATAGAAGGGGTAGTAATTGCATTTCTCGGTAGATGCTTCTACATGATATTTTTCTATTTGCTCCTACCATACTTCTTACTGCAAGCTTCTGCATTATGAAGACTCAGTCCGATTCAAATGCAGATCCTCAGAATATGATGCCATAAGAACATCTTGAATAGAACTGTACATAATAATAGGATAGGAGTATACATCTACTTGTAAGATTGTACTCAAAGCAAAGCACATGGTTGATAATTTGCCATATAACATGTCAATGTGAGTATCCCAGTTCAATGCGTTATCTATACATAGCCCCGGAAATCTTACAGTTTGAACTTGCCTCAAAGAATGTCCGACAATTTTTAAGGGGCACCTCTCATTGTACTTTATTGTGCGAGGTGTAAAATAGATGAAAACTGGTTTTGAGGTATTTCGAATGAGTTGATTCGCAGCAAACCATTCTACGCAGGCATTCAGATTATTTTAGGTATTTTTCACCAAGACGCGTGTGTCAGATACGGTGCTTAACATTGAATTATCATCCGCAAACATCGTTAGTATCCCTTGCTTCAGTACCACTGGCAAATCATTGACATATAACAAGAAAAAATGTGGTCCCAAGGACAGACCCTTGAGGTACACCATTTACCAGCTTCGAACGGTTAGATTCTATACCATCAGTATCAACAATCTGACAGTTGTGAAGCTCTTTGCCTAGTGAGGTCTTTCTTTATACCTATAACCTCCCAACTTAAATTAAAAATTCGAATGCCTATCTCCTCTCCCAACATTCCACCGCTGACTGACACGATGTGCTTTGAATGGGTTAACCTGTCGTGTAGTCAAATCATAGAAAAAATATCTGACTTTTCACTTGTAATTTTTGCTGCTGTCAAAACATCAAATAAACTATCTAGGGAGAAAATGTAACATATTTACTCCCTGGGGGAAAATGTGACATATCAGCTACCTAAGGAGAAAATGCACAATTTTTTTCACGAATTTGAGAACAAAGAAACTAAATTATACTTCCGCTTGCGTAAAAACGCTTATATTAAAAATAACTGTTTTTCAAAAGAAACTATCAAAATCGATATTATATATACCTAACAAAAACTCAAATACTGAAAATTTTGGGAAAAGACATTGTCCAATTGAAAGTGGCAAAATTCGAATTATTTCATATTGGAGCAGCATCCTGTATATTTGATACTTAAACATTAAAAAAAAATAAAAAAAATATTGAATTATCATTTGAATGATTTCTAACTTGACCTTATCGTTGAATATTGATAATAATTTATACCAATTTCTTCAAGGAGTTTCGTAACAAAATATTGTTTATTACATAATAAGCTAAGTACTCCATTATTAGTTATAGTTAACCTTGGGTTTTCGAGGTTAATGGCACGTTATAATCCGAGGAATAATATAATACAGAAAGAAGAGTATAAGACACAATCAATCTCTGTAATGATCAAAATTGACAGATATGGTTAAGAACTTCTTCTAATTGTAGTGTAATATGTACATTCTTGGTGAATAGGTCACATTAATACTCATGTCTATTATATTTTCGTCTTTACGTACGTTTCGGTCTCACGACCATCATGAGACGTATGAAAACTAATAAATATCATCCCAGAGAATGTCTTGATAGTTTCCAATCCTTGTTCTCCTCCTCTTTCGTGTGGCTCTTGAAATTGTGAAACGTGGAAAATCATTCACCGATGGAGAAATGATCAAAGAATGCGTAATTGCAGTAGCCGGAGAAATGTGCCCCGAAAAGGTTAATTTATTCAAAACTGTCAGTTTGTCAGCAAACACCGTGGGTCGGAGACAAAAATGGCATCTTGAGTGGTTTTCTCTGGCCTTGGATGAGTCAACGGATGTGTCAGATAATGCACAGGTGTTGATTTTTACTCGAGGAGTAGATAAAAGGTATGAAGTATAAGAAGAACTTCATGATATTGATAGTATTCACTGAACGACTACTGGGGAAGATATTTTAATGGAGCTGAAAATGCCATTTATAAAAACAATCTTCCATGAAAAAACTTGGAATCTATTACTACTGATGGAGGCAAAAATATGTGTGGTAAAAATAAAGGAGTGATATTGCTCTTATGTCAAAGGTTGTAGACACTGATGGTGGTTCAAAACCATCAGTCTTACATTGTATGCTTTGAAGATAAATTTTGATACTCGTTTCTCAGACATTTGAAATTAAAATTTTTCAAAATCTTTTTGATACTGACATTGAAACCATATGCCCGCAACTTCAGATGGAAATTGTTGATTTACAGTGCACTGATATAATTAAGAACAAATATCAAAACTCAAATCTTTGTTGGAATTTTATAAGAGTCTTCCACTGGAACAATTTGATAATTTGCATAAATTTGCTCGTGGGCTGTTTTCTGTTTTTGTGAGAAAATATTCTCCAGATGTACACAAACAATGTTTACAGATCTAAGTTAACCTATGAGCATCTTAAACCTCTTTTAATAATTGGTACAAGTAAAATTGGTACACTACAAACTATAGTCAATGGAAAATCAGAATTACGTAAATCTCATTAGTATTCTATATGTTATAATGTTAGTGGTATTCATTTCAATTATTTGTTAGTTATTATGCTTAAGTTAAATTTTCTGCGTATTATACTTGTCATTCAGTTTTACCTAGCAAGTAAATAAAACCGAGTTATTATCAGTCTGGGTCTTTTTATCCAACTTATCACATCAACAACAACAATAAGCCATTATAGCTGTCGCGGACCTGATTGATGACACTGGCTTTCCGAATTTGGCCCGCGGATCGTAGTTTGGAGATCCCTGCTTTAAATCATTTATCTCTGCATCTGTAAATATGTTACATATATTTTTAATCTCTTACTTGACATCGACTGATTGATTAATGGTTAATCAAATTTTCAGACGCGGTTTAATGATTTGGCAATACTTTCGATCCAAAGAGAAATGGAAATAACCTATGAAGAAGTATTGGAAGAGATGGCTAAATCAAAACGACGCTTAGATCTTATAATTTAGTTTAGTCTACTTACGCCAAACTGAATTATACGAAACATACTCAATTTATATTACACTGAGTGTAGCATAGTGAGTATTTTTTATTGTAAATCTTGTTTTTTTGCCATTCATTCGAAATAACCATTCAAAAATATTTTGTTGTTGAAAAAAAGCCTGACTGCTCAGTCCCCATTGGGAATCCTTTTAGATCGGGTCTATATGCGGCAATTACAAAGTAGAGATTTAGCTTGTAGCTTGCCCCATTTATTCAAAAAATATGCGCATCTGCCATGCTTGGGTCGTATTCTGTATAGGATAGCCCAGTTCTGGTAGGTCGAAACCCGGGGATACTTGAGCACCTAATCCATGGCATGTTGTTGTTTTCATATGCATTGATTTCGTGCCTTCGTAAGGTTTAATCCATCTTCTACCGCTACGCGGGTTATGCCAGTAGTTTTTGAAGGTGGCTTTCTAGAACGAAGTCGGCAGAATTAGTTTATTGCGCATTACGCTTAAATGCGCGGTTGAATGCCTTAACTCTTCGAATATTTCCAACTTACTTCTTATCTCTCCATCTCTATGAATATCCTCGGCATGGAAACATTATGGTTGCAAAAAATATCTACGTTCGAAAACAACATTCCATTCAAGGAGCAAACTAAAAAAGTGTGATACGCTTGAACAAGACTTATCTTCATGAAGGTAGGGAACTAGTGAGAGTGACACCATATAATATGAATGAAGAAGTAATCTTCAATAGTATCTTATATAATAATTATTAAACTATATACATATACAAATATTTCCATCAGTTCAACGCCGTACTTCCTACTCCTTACAAAATGTCACATTCGGTACCAGGCTCACTAGAACAAAAAATAAAAATTAAACCTATACTTAAATTTTGAAACTATAAGAAACTGGTTCTACACCTGAACAAGTTATTAATATGTTTACAATATATATTATAAGTGGTTCTGTTAAGTTGAGTCAGCAGCTGCTATATTTCCTCATATTATCTCACTTTAACCATTAATAAATATTAATCAATGCTTCAACATTAAAGGATTGAATAATTTTTCTATACTTTGACTACACGAGAGGGAAACCTATGACCTTCGAGGAACATGGTGTGAGCCAGCACAACACAACAGATAGTAGACAACATAGTTGGTGCCAAAAGAGATCCCTGTGGAACATCAGGATTGATAGTCATTGTATCGTAGAATAATCCGTGAACCACCACATGGAGTGATCTATCCAAGAGAAAACTCGATAGTAAGTGACGGAGTTGAGGCGGCAAACCATATGACAGAAGTTTCCCAAGTAGCCAGGCTCGGTCAACTGCTACAGCAAGAGATTCCCCATGTTTTTGAATAGATTTCTGCCATACATGTGTTACGTAGGCAAGCAGGTCTCCTGTTGGCCATATTGCCATATAGTATTTATACTTCAAAAGTATGCAATACATATTTTGTCTGGTATTCAGCTTATTTTCAAAAAAATTAACATATTAACTTTGTTTGTCCAAGACTATTGTATAAAATATGCATAATGCATGTGTTTCCTCAAGCATGATGATATCCATTAATCACTAGTGAATAATGGAATCATTATTCACTACCATCAATATGACAAACATGATAGACATTTTTCTAGACAAATACAATAAAAATAGAGCGTGCTATGAAACTTAAAGTCAGATCGAATTTAATTTGAAACGTCAACAATTTGTTGGTTCGACTTGTTTCAACAGCGAAGTTTATTAGTATCAAATTATTATTTATGGGTCGTGGACAAAGTATAGTATTCTACTTGCATATTATGGTGGCTATTATGCACGTGGATGAAGTTTACGGCACAAGCCGCAGGTTGAATAATATACTATTACCACCTGTTTTGTTAGTAGATACGTGAATTATATTGATTATACACTGTTTTTTTCGAAGTTAATGAAACTCGAAATGTTTGTGATTTGATTGTTTATTGAACCTAACTATACACTAACTAAAAATACTGAAGTGAAACTGTGGATCTTCAAATTATAAATTGATTATTGAATTGTTGTATTATGATATGATGTATAATTGATTGATAGACTTGTTGAATGTTGATACATTGAAAAACTGATATATTGATTTTCTTTACAATTACTACTTTCAGGGGGTGGAAACCTTATGCAGAATCCACCAATAGAAATGATCTTAATAATAAATATTAAGTATTGGGAAAGATGCCACACTAACATCTTTAGACCATCTAATTTGAAATTACTACAATTATGCTAGGGGTTGTGGACCAGGTTTTTCTGATTATGGCAGGTAAAGAAATGTACCAACACACAAAGTAATAAACCAAATAAGAATCCTCTAATAATCATTAAGACCCAGGTCAACAACACTGTGCATATTGGGTATTAGGCAAATGGCGTAAACATCTATTCTAAAAATATGAATTCTTGGTAATTCATTTATTACCCTTACACCTAACTAAATTTTAATATCAAATATCTAGTAGTCTATGGCACTATGGTTTATCGTTAGAGAAAGGTTCAATGACCAATTCATCTCACAGACCGAATTTTTGCCGGCTGCTAGATCTCGAGATACAGCATCCGCATTTTTTTTACTGGAGGTTAACCCTTTCCAAGTTGCGGTTACTCGAAAAGCATGCCATTCTTATACACTTCCACCATGTCCCATCATTTTTTATCGTGTCCATTTATCAGGCCGACAAGTTAAAATTGGACCGAAAATGGACTGCAAGTTAACCCTCCCAAACCTGGAGAAAATGTTCATTGATGTTGGCAATTGTTAACATACCCTATGCCATCAAAAGTTATCGGTCCATTTCCGAGTAATTGGCCATTATTTGGACCAAAAATGTTTTTTTTTCTCATTTTGTGGATTACAAGGTAAAATGATGGTACCATGTTAAATAACTTTATTGGAGGTCAAATATAGATTTAAAATTATTGCCATCACTCCTTGCCTACTTCAACGGTCCTAAATTCCTTAAAACCATCCCCAAAAAAGTATGAATAATATGGATAATATGACCAATTTTATGATAAATTACTCAATTTTTGAGATTCTGGCTGGGTTTAAAATCGGAACGGCAGTTTTTTTGTTTCTATTTTGTTTTGGGGGGTGGTTTTAGTGGGTTTTGGGGGGTTGAAATAGGCAAGTTATTCAACATGGTGCCATCTTGTTATTTTGTAACCCGCAAGTTTTAGCCACAAAATGATTTGGTCCAAATAATGGCCAATTACTCGGAAATGGACCGATAACTTTGATGGCATAGGGTATGTTAACAATTGCCAACACCAATGAACATTTTCCACCAGGTTTGGGAAGGTTAACTTGCAGTCCATTTTCGGTCCAATTTTAACTGGTTGGACTAATAAACGGACACGATAAAAAATGATGGCACATGGTGGAAGTGCCATTGCCAACACCTATGAACATTTTCCACCAAGGAGGATTAACTTGCAGTCCATTTTCGGTCCAATTTCAACTGGTCGGCCTGATAAACGGGCACGATAAAAAATGATGGCACATGGTGGAAGTGCCATTGCCAACACCTATGAACATTTTCCACCAAGGAGGATTAACTTGCAGTCCATTTTCGGTCCAATTTCAACTGGTCGGCCTGATAAACGGGCACGATAAAAAATGATGGCACATGGTGGAAGTGTATAAGAATGGCATGCTTTTCAAGTAATCGCAACTTGAAAAGGGTTAAACTCCAGTAAAAAAAAATTGCGGATGCTGTATCTCGAGATCTAGCAGCCGGCGAAAATTCGGTCTGTGAGATGAATTGGTCATTGAACCGTTCTCTAACGATAAACCATAGTGCCATCGGGTTAATGTTCAGACCATCAATATCGCTCTGACTCTTAGACTAAACAGAGCTAAAGATTTTTTATCGATTTAAAAAACATTTGAAAAAATATTTACTGAGCGCAAAAAACTCCTTTCATGCTGATAAATTCCTTTAGTGATAGTAAATTAAATTTTGTATTTCATTTTCATTCTATCGTGACACATTTGCCAACTACAATGTACGATTTTGTAATCCCATTGGTTGTTCTAAGATATGAACCGTTTCAAAGAGAGAAATTAAAAGTTATTTATTTTCTATGTAATTCATTGGTTCTGCAATGTTTTTATTGCGAAATGAACAACTGACGTTTCTCATTACAAACTGTGATGAGGTAACATGGCAACAAATTTAAGAAGGAAAAGCACAGGCCCAATTATGAAGTGCCTATCCTGTGGCCTATCTGGGCATCGCTGGTCTTTTTTTCCGGCCCCAGCACAGACCACGGACGTGGAGGCTATAACGCTACGCTAAGCTATTCTTCATCTTGACCTACATTCTAGTGAGGCAAGGCAAGTGATGTTGGTCAGTGATCTCACACTAGGATAAATGATACATAACTGTATAATTTACGTAAAGGTATTTCCATAAGATCTTTTGTTACATATTTGTATATGTAATACAAAAGCTTAAAGAACTAAAACTTGATAACTAGTAAGCGTTTTCTAGTTATTTTTCTGATAGAATCCAAATATCTATGATGAAGGAATAAACTTTAAATTTAAGAAGTTTCAGTCGCCATCTGGAAACCACATTTTATTACGTTGAACGTAACACCAATTTTAAATAAATATCCAGAGTATCTATCTTTGTAGGCAATTCTGGCAATTGTTTGGAAATACAAGCCCGAAAATAATAGGTGATGGATACGTTTTCAGTGACTTTTGGCTATAAATTACTATAAATTACTTGATGTGTTGATGGATAATTGAACATTCATTAGCATTGGCTACAATTTAATGGTGGGGAAATGTTTGGTTATTTACCTTTTACCCGCCAATTTCTTTCCCACGTTGATTTTGTTGTCAAAGGAATAAGTCAGACCACAAACAAATAACAGTTTTGTATGTATTACAACATATGTTTCTCTGTTTATTTTTGCTTCTGTGCTTGTATAGAAGTATACCTTCTGTGAGTGATTTGCGTGGACAGAGGTAGTTGACTCACGTGTAAAATGTTTTAGTTTAAAAATCGTTTTTGCAGAAAGTAAGTGTGAATCGCATCGAAATCGTATGTAAAAACTACGTCGGCGTTGTTATTTTTCCGAATTAGATGTAGCTAACGATGTGGTTTTGTTTGAAAGTACTGAATATGTAACTTTCTAGTTATAACCTATAAAAGTATTTTGTGCATATTTTCGGACTATTTATGAAACCATGCATCGCTTCTTGTGCACAATTGTGGATTACGTTTTAGCGGTGTTTTATCTACACGGAGTAAGTACATTTTAGTTTTGTTTTAGGATTTTGGTGACCAAAGTTTGACCGAACGGGTCATTCAATAACAGTATGGATACAGATATGCTATTTAGAGATGAAGAGCATTTCTCAGTTTTCGGCATGCAAACCTTTATAGTAAGTTGGCATCATGTTACACTATTATGTGATTTGATGATATGTAATATATTTTCTTAGGATGATTCTGCTAGTTTAGATGAAATAGATAATTTTTCTACCGAATTATACAATTGGAAATATGAACCTGAGTAAGTATCGAATAGTTTTGTTATTGTGTGTGTTACGTTTTTATTTGCAATTCTAGTCTCAATCATGACTTGAATTTAATTCCTCTGCAAGAAACGTATGACTTGGACCTTATAAATGGGTCACCTCCGAAACAGGATTTTCAGAAAATTATGAACGATTGGCAAAAATTCATAAATGCCGGGGTATGTATTTTGATAATAATGGAAAAGTATTCATGTGGTTAATAATTAACTTATTGTAGGAGAATCATGTGGATGGTTTTCTAGTAGATAATTCAGGCGTAACTCTGGAAGAAAGCATAAAAACTTCTGAAAATAAGATTGATTTGATTGATGAAATTCTAAAATCTAACGATATAGCTTCTCTTGACTTGCCTACCACTATATTTGAAAATGATAAATGTATCACAAACGATAGAGCACCCAAAGCTGGGGTTAAAAAAATTGATCTGCAAGCTCAGAAATATATTGTTGAAGAAGATATTGTTAGTGAAGATGATAATATCGATGAAGAAGATGATCATATTGATAATGAAAATGAGAACAATGATAACGAAGATGAGAATATTGATGTGGAAACAGTTTCGGAATGTGAAAATACTCCCGTTTTGGAAGCGGGTGATCTTAAAAGTCTTTTAGAACAATTTGAGGCAACTGAATTGAATATTATGAATGAGTCCATAAATAATAATAGAGGGAAGATGAAACAAGAGTCAATCGAAATTCAGGACAATCAGTTAATTTACAATGAGACGACGGAATTGAATATTATGAACGAGTCTATAAATATTATTAGAGGGATGATAAAACAAGAGTCAATTGAAATTCAGGATAATCAGTTAATTTACAATGAGTGTGATAACATTGAATCGGATTCAAGTGAAGAATCAAGTAAAACCGTTAAACTAGTCGATTATAAAACTAAATACATTAAAAGTAAGCAATTCAATTATTTTTAGAATGTGCGAATATATTTCTTACGTTGCAGATGAGGTGACAGAAAATCAACATGAAGTACCGCAGGACAGTTCTACAGCAACAGTTGAGTTACCTGTGAAAATTATTAAGCAAGAGTGTCCAGGTTCGACAATTCCTCCTATTTGTAAATCAGAACCAACTACCTCAAAAGCTCCGAATTGTGTTAGAAATAAACACATTATCGATGCACTGCCGCAAGAACTGATATCACGTATAAAGGAATCGGGTAAACGTAAAGCCATATCTGTGATACCTGCAATTCCAAATAAGAGACGTGGAGTGATTCGACAACATGATGCAACCCCCCAATTTGTTCCAAATAAGAATGTTAAACAGGTAAGTTGTACTTTTGAATGTAATCTCTTGATGGTTTGAGTATCTTTTGCGGTAGATTTTCCATTCTGTAGCTTTCATTTTAAATCCATGAATTCAAAACACGATTTGAAATAATGTCTTGATAAATTGATGATTTTTAAAAATTAGATTTACCACTATTTCATGAAATTACGGACAAGATTAAGTTTTCACCATGCAAAATCTAGTACTGGGATATCATAAATTATCTTGGTCAAGGGTGGTTGTGAAATCTAAAACATGTGTATTACTTTACGTTTGAAATAATTATGTCATAATTAATTTGAAGTTTCTAAAAGTGGGAAATTTCGCAATTTTATACGAATATTGTAACACTCGGAAGTCTTTAGTGCTTTGGACTCCGGGATTTTCACGTGGCCTATCGAAATTAGAAGGTTCGAATTATCTAAAAACATAATTGCATGAACGCCAGACGTCCTATGTAATTAGCTACGAACGAAATTATTTTGACATATGCCTCGAGAAGCTCGCTGCGCGTAAGTTAGAGTTTATACATTTTACCTCGGTCTTGTTAATTTGGGGCCGTTTCTTGCCCCGTGCGATCGGCGCCAGTTGTAATAAAGTGTTTTTGGCTATGGGCCGCTAGCTTTTACCCGCTTCGTGTATATTTTAGTCGCGAGAAAATTCCCTTTGGTACGTCGCACGTTAGACGCGCGTAGCTGAGATCTGAGAATAGCTCAAACTGTTTTAATTAAATTTTCCTATTTAATGGAGATTTATCGAAAAAAGAAGGGCCGTCGGGCATGGTCCGATACTAAATCTAACTACATGGAGCGAAAACGGCACGCGAAAAGTCGTCGTAAAGCCGTATTAGGTACAACCAGTTGCACTTTTCTAACTCGGGTGCTACGGGCTTCTCACGTGAACGTCATTCGATTTACGGAAAATTAACTATTTCAAAACAGTTTTTGACCCGGATTGTGGCTATCACGACCTCTGAAAAGGTTCAAAGTTCACATAATTATTTCATAATTTGTAGTTCCTTATTGTTTTACAACTGAAATAAATAGGTATGAAATTTGTAGGTTATTGATGATGTCAGTGTGACAGTGACATAATTATTTCAAACGTGAAGTAAGACACACGTTTTAGATTTCACAACCACCCTTGACCAAGATAATTTTTGATATCCCGGTATATGCATATGTAGTATCTATGGTTCTTATCAGGGATGTTGCGGATGCGGATTTTTGGAGGCTCACATCCGCGGGTGCGGATGCGGATCTGAATATCTTTTATAAAAAAAGAAGCTACTGGTGCAGAAATAAAATAATAAGAGTGATGTTTAATATTTTATTAAATGTTTAGTATGAAAAGTTAAAAATTGGAGCATTATATTTAATAAAAAGTAATATTGCCGCTTTTTCGGGATCAAGTTTGTTACGCAGAAGTTCTTAAATTAAATCCGCGCTACTGAACAATTGTTCGTTAGGAACACTGGCTGGTGGTGTCGATAAAAATCTGCGTGCTATTGGTGATAATAGTTCAATTCTTCTCGATGAACGCTCCACCATTTGAGAGCCTTTTCATCTACATTGACCCTCTTTTTATTGCGGTTAGAAAGCAATTTAGTTTTGCGTACAGCTTCAGCGCTACCATTTTCTGGCGTTTCTTGGCTCTCATCTTCACTTGACGAATCTAACATCATACAGCAAGATCGTTTTTTAAGCATGGCTCTCTGACCAAACCGGACGTCTCTGGTCCTAGTTGTTCCGTATCTTTTTCCGAGGAATCTGTCATTCTCATTATTTTAGCCCCTTCGGAATTAAGAGAACCGGGAAACATCATTCTCAGCATTAGTGTGATAGAATTAGCAATAAATGTTGGTAATTTTAAAATAATTCTTAGTTCGGAGAAAAAATTGTCTTAAGTAGATAATTATGATACAAATTGAAGGAACTAATATCGAACACTTTTTGATCGTCGCAAATGGTCCAAAAAAAAGTGGTAAAAGTGGCCAAAACCGGTTTTTCGCGTCGGACATCGTCGGATTGAGTTGAAAAGAAAAAGCTGTTGATAAGCTTATGTGCCGTGAAAAGACGGAAAAAATGAGCTGCGGATGAACCCGATTGGTCCAGCGGTGACCCCGCAAATTGCTCGATATTTCCAAAATTCATAACTCTTGTTCTTTGAAAGATTAAGTGCTGAAATTGTAATAGGCTATAGCTTTTGTGCCCATCAAGTACCTCACAAAATGTTAGCAAGATCAGATGTATACTTTTGCGAAATGGCCCTAAAAAGTTGTGGTGCGGTAACGCGCTATTTTTTTTACGGGATTATCTTCTTCAATAGTTAATGAACACCTTAACAAATTTCCAACCTCTTATCTTTCGTAAAAGTTGCTAAAACAAATATTTTAAATAACGGTATTTCGTGCGCTTGGCTGAGCGACGCGCGTGGAAGGGAAAAAAACAACTATCTCGGGGGAACCTTTGCTCGAAAATCAATGTTTTTTTTTAATCCGTACAACCAATCAATAATATTAAGATTGCGCGTATTTTCAAACTTCTAGTAATGTCGGAAGTATATAATAAATAGTAATACTGAATAGAGAAGAATAGCGCAATGTATTTTTTTTATCAGAGGGTTAAGGGTGGTTTGTTGAAGTAAATTTACTAGGAAGAAGCCATGCTCAATAGAGCCGATACAAGTGAATTATCACAATCTTCAAGGATGCAAATTGAGAAATGGAACATGATCAGTCGGAATAAAGGCATATAAATCCCTCTTGCGTGTGGTTATCAATGTAGGCAACCGGTAAACTAGGTATTTGATATGCAAAATGTTCAAACTGGTCCGAAGATAATATTTTCCTCCTATATTGTCCATAACCTCGTTGATTATTCTCTTCTATTGAACATTTTCTAACTCGTCAATTTGTTGTCACTCGAAGTTCCTTTCGTTCGCAGGTTTCGAATCCGGAGCTCATTCACTTGGACCACGACTATTGCAGCACAATGTCGCCCTATCCCAAATATCCCAAGAAGGATTCCGGTTTCGAATCGGCCGAAGAGGACGACCGTTCGATACGTAATCAACCGATCTTCAAAAACGCCGACGGCAAACTGATGGTGTCTCTACTCAAAGTCAACACGATCCGTAAAATGGAAGATACGCAAAAGAAAAAACTCAACTTGGAAGAGTACAAGAAACGTCGCGAAGGCGTGTTGAAATCGAAAATGTCCTCATCTCAAGCCAGCTCTCCGTTGAGTAGCGCCTGTAGCTCGCCTCTACCCGAAGACGAGTACACCAAACGGGTGAAACACGAGGAGAAATTGAAGAAGATGGCTTTGGAATTGTTGAATACTCCCGCCAAAGCCGTTGGCAAACCGGATAACGTCGTGGAAGCCGTTACTGTTCCGGCGCCGGCGGTTCCCCCTCCGGACATGGAAGTGAAGACTTTTGTCAGTATCGGAGTCAACACAGACATAGTCGATATACACGGAAAACATCCTCTAACACCAGGCGAACAATTTGAACAGATCAAACCTCTGTTGGAGAGCGCCAGCATCAAGATAAACAGCAATTCATTCATCACGTCACTCATCCAGAATATCCCGAAGATCAAACCAGCAGACAAACCGGCATCGAAAGAAGAACACGGCGAGGACAAAACTATAATATATCTTCCCAAAGACCGCGTTCCCGTCAAAACTGCCAACGCCGAAGTACAAACCACCGTGACGCTGGCCACCGAAAATAAACGCAGATATCGCCGTAGGAGGGACTCTTCCACCAGCTCCTCGTCCTCTTCCAGCAGCGACGGTTCTTCAAATAGCAGGTTGTACGGTTTGTTTGAAACACGTGAACTTGTAGCTATATATTTTGTGATTTTACAGAAAACGAAAGGGTTCACATTCTTCCAAATCTTCATCATCTTCTTCCATATCTAGGTATTCTTCGCGGTCGGTTTCAAATTCTTCATTTTCGTCCAGGTAGGGAATATAGAGGAATATAAGCATGTTATTTATTAAAAGTGTAAACAAGAATCCGTCGCTGAAAAGATTGATGAATGTTCACGAATGAAATCAATAATAAATGATGAGCTCCAATTGTAGAAGTAATCAGTTTGTTTTGTTCCATTATTAGTCGAGGAAATAAAGCAGAAAAAAAGCCAATGTTGAAAAAAATCAGATGAACCGATTATGATAATTTAAAAAAAAATCGATTCAGGATGTTATTTAGAAAAAATGTTACCATTTTTTTCTAATGTGCATTTTATTTATTTCAATTTTTTTATTTATTTTTTTTATTTTATTTTTTCATTTATTCTCAGGAGCTATAATAAAAAAAATAATTAAAGTCAGAAAAAATGACCATAATGTTAATAATAATAAGTTTGGCCTATATTTTCTGACTTTCATTATTTTTTTTATTATAGCTCCTGAAATGCATTTTTCCTTGTAGAAATACTTGAATCCACATTGAAAAACAAATGGTGGCATTTTTACTACTACTCTAGAATCGATTTTAAAAAAATTATCAAAATCGGATTTTTTCGACCTTTTCTGCTTCATTTCCTCGACTATATTTATAATGTTGAATATTAAGAAATATAACTAAAAGTAGGATATTTCTTCTATATTATTAGGTTTTCAATTTTATAATTTTTTTATGAAGTGGCAACAGTATTAATGTAAATGAAGACAAATGTATTTAATTTTCGATTTAATTAGATAAAAACAAATTTTTAAGAAAATAGTGTATTGAAAATTTCAAGAAACAGTGAATCAACTACTCCATTTTGATAATTTTTTTATGTAGTAAATGATGTTGCACATTTTCTGAGAGATTTTTACCGTCCTTTGTAACACGGTGTCACAAACTCGTGCCCCCTTAGGTGACGTCATAAATATTTTTTTTTAGAATGTCGACAATAATTTTACGAACAAGGAACTATTTTTTATGATGATTATGTAATACAAATAGATGTGCCAACGAATATTTGAAATAAATTAAATTAGTTCATAATTCAGGCATGGCCCCCCAAGTGTATTTAAAATATCTTTGTTGATCCATTCAAGTAAAATTTTTTATTTTGACTATAACTTATACATATATTTAATTTGTGACATTACAAAATCGAAAAACCTCCCAAGTTACAAGCTGTCACAGTTCGGTTGACCCCCACCCCACAACTATTAAATTATGGAAGCTCCCAATTTTGAAAAAGTGAATTCAATAAATTTAAATTCACTTTAATACTCTGGAAAAAATGTATAGCAATTAATTAGAACGAATCGGTGTTTTATCGTGGATGCAAAAAAAATACACGATACATGAGAAAATCTAATATCTGTAATTTTCATCATTTTGTATTATTTTATGTTATTTATGAATTAATAAATTAGTATTAGTAATTTAATTTATAACTAAAAAAATTGGAACAAATACGAAATTTTCAATAATTGCAATTTGAAGGTCGATTGACCCCCCACCCCACAACTATTCAATTATGGAAGCTCCCAATTTTGAAAAAGTGAATTAAATGAATTTAAATTCACTTCTTTAATACTGTAAAAAAATTTATAGCAATTAATTAGAACAAATCGATGTTTTATCGTGGATGCAAGAAAATTACGCGATAAATGAGTAAAATCAAATTGATTCACATCTGTAATTTTCATCATTTTATATTATTTTATGTTATTTATGAATTAATAAATGAGTATTAATAATTTAATTTATGACAGAAAAAATTGGGACAAATTCAAAATTTTCAATAATTGCAATTTGAAGGTCGGTTGACCCCCCACCCCAAACTGTTCTTTAATGGAAGCTCCCAATTTTGAAAAATTGAATTCAATGAATTTAAATTAACTCCTTTGATACCGCAAAAAAATTTATAGCAATTAATTAGAACAAATCGATGTTTTATCGTGCATGCAAAAAAATTACACGATAAATGAGAAAAATCTAATAAAATTCACATCTGTAATTTTCATCATTTTGTATTATTTTATGTTATTAATGAATTGTAAATGAGCATTGGTAATTTAATTTATAACAGAAAAACTTTGGGCAAATACAAAATTTTCAATAATTGCAATTTGAAGGTCTTCCTCACGATCTAGATCCAGATCGATATCGCCTAGGAGGCCCAGGAAACGGGACACCGACCAGGAATATGTGCGAGAAGTGGAGGAACGCAGGGTCGTATACGTCGGCAAGATTGCCGGCAGTACGAAACGCGAAGATCTCAGAAGGAGATTCCAGAAATACGGTCCGATCAAGAACATCAGTCTCCATTTTCGTGATCATGGGTAATTTTTTTATGATATTATTTATCAATTTTGAATTGGCAGATTACTCACAAAATATTTAAAAAAATTCATATTCCCTTGATTTCTGTCTAAATTATTGGCACTATCATAGCTAATTGTTCATAGGTTTTGAATGATTTTTTTTTGAAAAATTATTTTGTTGGAACCAAGAATTGAATAAACAAAAATAATTATTATTCTATGGGGAAGTTCAAAATAACTGAATACTGGAATGATTTATCAAAAATAATTCCAATGGAATCAAAAATTAAATAAATTAAAAATTTTTATAATTTGAAAAATGATGAAATACTTTTTTTCTTCACATACATCGTTTAATATATTTGTAATATATAGTCTGAAAAATGTTTCTATTGGAATCAAAAATTAAATAAACAATAATCCGAATTTCAGGGATAACTATGGGTTTGTAACATTCGCGAATAAGTTGGATGCATATGAAGCTATTGAACATGGTAATGATAATGCATACGAGCCACAATATGACTTAAGTTTTGGTGGACGAAGATTATTCTGTAAAACTAGCTATTCTGACTTGGGTAAGTATGAATAATTTAATTTATTAAGTTCAAATAAAACTAGTTGACAAAATTATATTAATTTCCTATGTTTAATATATTTAATTAATTTTATTCAATTATTTCCAGATAATATGAGAGATGATCCAAATTATTTTGCTCCATCTGCAACAGACTCTTTTGACACATTATTGAAAGAAATGCAAGATAAACTCCGTAAACGTAAAGTTTGACATTGTTTAAATATTTTTTATTTTCATATTTGCTATAGTTTGTTGATTATTTGTTACAAGAATATTTTTTATTTCCAAGATTGAAAAAGAGTAAAATTTGTGAATTAATATTTTTTGAGACTAAGCATGACTTAATTAGTTACTTTTATTAGAAATTAGTAGGAACAATATTGCAAAAAAAATTTAATTAAAATTACCCTTTTTGTTTAAAAAATTCTACCAGATAAGAATTCTAGTTTTTTTCTAATGCGGATAATATTCCATCAATACTTATTCAATATGTTTTCCCATATTGGGCTGTGTAATTTGTATTATATAATATTATGTTAAATATAATAGAAATATAACTGAAATTGTTTTGTTTTATTTCATTTATAGCCTACCATATTAATTTTTTTAGGCCAAGTTTTACTGCAAACATCAAATCTTGAATCTGTGAATTGAAGTCAAGTCACTGATTTTAATTTTCTGATACTAAAAATATTTAAATAATTATCTTGACACGTCAGAGGAGGTTGTCAGGATATTTGAGAACTCAGTTTTTATTAACTGATATGGAAAATATATGAAAAAAAAAATTAAAAGTTCCAGAAACATTTGTTTTTGTGATGAAAAATTAAATAATCTTTGAGTAAGTTGAAAACGTGTATTTATGAGAATTCTGCTGAGAAGGTGAAATTTATATTTTTCTTGGGTTCTGTGCTTTCAAATTATGTATGCAATTTTATGGCATCATTAATAACTTTAAGCAAGAGCTCTGTAGTGAAAGGTATACTCGACCGCCATTTAATCTCCAGTTACCGAGATATGTCTAGGCCACGGTCGTATATACAGGTCTGGAAACTAGGCGGTTTCCTATGTGAGAAGTGAGTCCGCTAAGCGTCATCTGTTGCTTAGTACCAAAAGGGTGGCGCATGAGTCGGGGGATGTTCTCTGGCACGTATACGACGCGTGTTTGAACGATATGGCGCCTAATCAATCCTGTCATACTTCGATCCATGAGCCAGCTGGTGGCTGAGCGAGGGACTACGAGTTTGGCGACATGTCAAACATAGAGTTTCCAGACCTGTGTATACGACCGTGCTGTAATGTCAAGAATTGATTTGAAGATTTGTCATTGTCACAGCTGCCTATAATTGAGTAACTGTGCAAAAATATACGATGTAAGTCGTCGGAAAATGTATCCACCACCTGGGAAAAATATTGGCTCAAAAAACCAGTTTTGTTATTTGTTCATAATGCCTAGGATACGAAATATTTATATAATAAAGATAGGGGTACGGGGCGTTATGAGATTATGGATTCTTGAAACCACAAAATCTATGATTCGAGTGTATAAAGATACTGTGGTCTATCTATGAACTCTATCTTGGCGCCGTTAACTGTCAAGTGTCAGCTGTTCCGTTCTGTTAATTTCAGAAATTTTTTTAAATGTGTATTGACTTTTGTAAATATTTAGTAAAAGTGCTGTCTGTTGTTGTTATATCTACAAATAGTTGATAAGCTTAAAAAAAGTTCCATCTACACCCGTGTTGTAATATACAGGTATTATTTTATTACAAGTAATCCCTTAAGTTGTCATAATAATTGCGTTTTAACTGAACCATAAACGGGATCATCTATATCACTTATTAGAGATTCATATTTTATCGTAAGCTTGGCTTTACCTATTTCATAAGATTTCATATTTATAGCTGATATTTCTCAGATACCTATATGAATTTCAAAATACCAGTTTTCTGAGGTTATGTATTATTATTATAAATGTTACATGTAGGTAGTTGACCTTATTTGGAAAGGTAAATAGTTCACTGTAGATTGTAGGAAAGATGTATTCTGATTAGTAAAAACCTGGGATTCCACGATTTGCAATTCGGGTGAAAAATATTGACATTTTGATAGTCTATATTTTGAGGCCATGGACGAAAAATCTACTCCCTCCCGTAGTTTGAAAACCTCTTTATCAGGACAATTTGAAATGTTTTTCCGGGAAGGTACCTGGTATCACTTAGAATCGATCTTTTTCTCCAAGCATTTCCAACATCTGTCGCTTTAACTTAGAGCAATTGCCCTATTGAATTGTTTCTTCACTATGCTATAACGGTAATGAATGATCATTATTCAATTGAATTAAATTAGCTACAATTTTAATTTCAAGTGATAACAAATATAACCACGTTTATACAGATAGTGAAGAAATTAAGCTAGGGATGTGTTGCTATAAATAAGTTGTTTTTTTGCACTGTTCAAGTATTTCTCCAAATTGTTGAAGAAAGCGTATTTCTTTCATCTTTTACAATTGTCCAAAATCCATTATTGTATCAATGAAATACAAATGCGTCGCTACTCATATTCCGTCCATTTGAATTTCCCACCGCCAAATTTCAAGTGGACTATTGTAATTTGTAACAAATGTTTTTTGCAAGAAAGTATCAACTGGTCATGTTCTATAATTGATGCAGCTACACCTTTTAACTGTTCCGTAAATCATTATCCATTATAATCTAGATTGAAAGTATACAATAAATCAAAGAACACAATGCATTATGTCATCGGTAGCCGATGACGGAATAATATTGATACAATCAAAAATAATAATACCAATAACCAAGCTCCACAAATATACACGCTACAAAACATCTGTTGGACATTTTCCAATTTGCGTGCATAAATAAAATAGTTTCCGAAATTACTGCTAAACTATACATGTTATTAAAATTGATTTATCCATGAATGTGAATATCTCAGCCTGAAAACTTTCTATATTGATAAAACTGATTCCCTTTGTAATATAAGATTGTGACGTAAACTGAATGGATTATTAAACTCAATTAATTCCTGTACATTGCAAAATGTTATCAAAGTTAATTTTGATGTAGGTAACCGTGCGATCTTGTGAACATTTTTGAAATTGAAACCGTAGTGATTTAATAATGAGTGAGGAGGTGGCAATGAACGATTCGAACACTGAAAACTGTTCTAGTAATACAAATAATAACAACGAACAAACTAAAGGTGTTAGTGCTAAAGTGAACTTGTCAGAACGGCAGGGATCATCTTCGTCGTTGATCAGTGTGTCATCCAAGTCTGGTATCAAGCAACCGTCGAGGATCGGAAGACCTTGTGCTGGACAACACAAGCCAGCAGTTCCCTCTTCTCCCGGCGGCCAAAGTGAGTTGTTTCAATATTTTATTTTTATCTTTGCATTGCATGATTTGGGTGCGCACTCAGTTCCCAAAAGTGGACCCCTCTTATTGGAGTTGTTGGAATAATATTTGTATTTGGCAAATTAGTCCTAGCAACATAGGACTTAATGGACGTAGTGTATATGTTTCCAAGAGCACTTGGAAGATAAAAAATTAAATACTTATAATTAGTAGGCATTTAGAAACTGAATAGAAATAGTTTTGAATCATCGAATGGATATTTATAGTACCTACACTAATTATCAACAATTTTGGGAGTTCATCTCATAACATTTAAATACAATAAGAAAATCAAATGTTCAGTAATGAAAAACAAAAGAGTTCCACCCTCTGTACCACCTCTAAAACGAAATTGTTAGTGAATATCCTATTTTTCTTTTAGTTTTTACGCATAAACGCTCGGTTTCCAACTTTTGTAATTGAAGGCCAGTCGACGAAAGATAAACTGGTTCTTGTATTGCGATAGCGGAGCGGAGCAAACAAAAAGGATCCACCAGGTGCAAGATAGTAATTAGGTTGAGGCCTATATTTTAAAAACACCTTAGGTCTATTATTAAGAATACCCACTTCATATAACAATAGTTTTTCTTTCTAAATTATCTTCAAAAACAGTGTCAATGCAACAGAAAAATATGATAATTCCTCTCGGAAGAAGCAGTATTGCTTTCAATGCAAACATGCGGAGGGGTGCCTATACCATTCCAACGGCCATTGACATAAGACTAAAATCTCATCAGATTGTCTTGAGAATATCTCTCTAAATAACAAGTGTGCAGCGCGTTTGCTTTGATTGTCCATGTTGACGGTCATTTATATAAGAGACCAATATCTTGAAAGTTTTCGATTCTTGAGAACTTTTTGATACAGTATGTCAGCCTAGAAAAATTGTTGGCTCTAATCATCCGAGATCTCTGATTTCTTCTGGATTTTCCGACGCTGTATCGAGTTTTGCTGTTACCTAAACTAAATCAAGGTGAACTTCAGATAACCTTAATAAAGTGTCAACAAAAACAAAGAACTTAGATGCGCAACCGACAACTTTGCATATGCTGTCATCCTTGTTGCAACAAATAATGACTGGCGAAATTTGAAAATGCTGTTAGCATTCCATTCTAGTTTATATAAATGCAGTGGTATAACTGAATGACACATAACTTATCCGCGTTATCCTTACTTTAAACGTTCATAGTGGTGAGAGTTAAGTCGGTTGTGTCCAAAGCTATACCTTATCTTTTGCGCTCCCCAAAAATTACCGCCACGAGAAAAATTCAATGAATTTGTAGCTCTTCTGCCAATATGCATTCAATAACCCACCGATAAAACCAGAATTGCTGCTTTCGTAACAATTCGTATATTTTACATCGTCCAACGTTTGTTGTTATTGTCAAACGATTATTTCTAAATCCGGTAATACCCGTCTTGCTTAATACACCAAAACGTATAACAAATTGGAATTTTATGAATATACGTCAATTTGTTTGGAAATACAAGGTGTTCCATCTCAGACGAGCCATCCCGTATATTTCTTATCCCATAGTGAGTGGAAAAATCTCACGGAACACGTCGAATGATTTTGTTTGGGGGACATCTTTTGACGTATATTTGAGGCTTGAACGAGCAACCCCCTAATAGAAGCCGCTTCAACCCCTCAAAATTGAATAGGGGAGAGGGGTTGAGTGATACGTCATTTGAAAGGTCTTAGAAGCCTCTTTACAACGGTGTATGAAAAACGTAGATTTGATGAACCGTTTTCGCCAAAAATTAATTTTGTTGGTCGAATGCGCCACCTTGAATATTTTGGTTATTTGTGCAATGTACAAGCTCATTTTTATTAAGCCTTTTTTACAAACTTAAACAGTCTTCTAAAAATCACATTCGTAAAAAAATTGAATTGTGTTGTCATGCTTACAATGAAATCAAATCAAATGTTCAAATTGTCCTCCATTGACTTCCATACAATAATACATTCTCTCAAACTAATAAATAAAAAACAGCAAAACGTTTCCTTATCTTGCCTTCATTTTTTGTGTTCTTAGAAGGTGTTTATCTGGTTTTAACGTTTCTTCGATCATCTCATCATTTTAATCAATCTGTTGAGTTACTACTTTGCTGATTTGTTTAAAAGTTCAAAAAATATGGTGTACACATTGCAAGAACGTGTTGAGCTGGTTAGCCTTTATTACCAAAATCAAAATTATGCCCGAGCGGCTGCAAGGATATTTAACGAAAACCATCCTGAACGTAGCGTTCGCCATAAGTACGTAATGGAATTGATTTCAAAATTTGTGGAGACGGGTTCAGTAATGGATAAAAAAAATGCACCCATTGGAATTGTTAATGATGAAGGAGCAGCTGTGGCGGTATTGGGACATGTCCAACTTATGCCAAACACTCAATCTGTACGACAACTTTCTGCAGCTTCCGGTATTAGCCAATCTAACGTTTCCAGAATTTTACATAAACAGAAGTTCCATCCGTACAAAATTAAATTAATTCAGGAATTAAATGATGAAGATTGGGATCGAAGGCAAGAGTTTTGCGAAATTATGGTCGAGCGTATCAACAATAACCCAAATTTCTTGTACAACGTTTGCTTTTCTGACGAATGCACTTTTTTACTTAATGGAGGGGTTAACCGGCATAACTGTAGAATTTGGAGCTATACAAATCCTCATGTATTTCGAGAAGTTCACACTCAACATCGGGAAAAGCCTAAACGTTTGGGTAGGAATTTTGGGAGACCACCTAATTGGACCTCTGTTTATTCCTGGTAATTTAAATGGCGAAATTTATCTTGAAATGTTGGAAAATGCGATTGATCCGTTAATAACTGAACAATTAGAAAACGATCCTCTACTACTTGAACAACAATTGCATTTCCAACAAGACGGAGCTCCTCCTCACTACGCCGCACCAGTTCGCCAATACCTCAATTTGCAATACCCCGGTCGTTGGATTGGAAGAAGAGGTCCTATGGAGTGGCCTGCCCGATCTCCTGACCTGAACCCTCTGGACTTCTTCTTGTGGGGACATCTTAAGCCCAAGATTTTTGTGACTCAGCCTGAAAATTTGGACGAACTACGCCAACGAATTGTAAATGAGTGTCGTCAAATAACTCCAATTATGTTGAACCATGTTAGAGACGGTTTTCAGTCAAGATTGTATTATTGTATGGAAGTCAATGGAGGACAATTTGAACATTTGATTCAAACACGCAGATTTAATTTTTTTCATTGTAAGCATGACAACACAATTCAATTTTTTACGAATGTGATTTTTTGAAGATTGTTTATGTTTGTAAAAAAAGCTCAATAAAATTGAGCTTGTACATTGTACAAATAACCAAAATATTTAAGGTGGCGCATTCGAGCAACAAAATTAATTTTTGGCGAAAACGGTTCATCAAATTTACGTTTTTCATACACCGTTGTAAAGAGGCTTCCAAGACCTCTCAAATGACGTATCACTGAACCCCTCTCCCCTATTCAATTTTGAGGGGTTGAAGCGGCCCCTATTAGGGGGTTGCTAGTTCAAGCCTCAAATATGCGTCAAAAGATGTCCCCCAAACAAAATCATTCGACGTGTTTCGGGAGATTTTTCCACTCATTATGGGATAAGAAATATACGGGGTGGCTCGTCTGGGATGGAACACCTTGTATATATAATTGATATAATAATAACACTCTTTGCTAACATGGCTACAGTTCCGACAACTATCGTGTATCTTCAAAACGGTAATAATGTATGAATAAACATGAAATACCTTAAGATATTTATAATCAAAATGAGGTTCAAGTAACAAGTGAAATTTCGGTTTGAATATGGGGAAATTCATTGCTGGGATCGGGATCGAATAATTGAAATAGAATAATAGGGTACAGGTAAGCAGGTAATTAAGAAATTTTAATGCAGAGATTTACCAGGAAGGTACAAGTAAGTGGATTATGGGGAATTTTATGTTATCAAGAGTATAAAGACATCGAAAAGAATGCTGTCGTTATTTTTGTACCTTTGAAAACTACTTATTCTAGTGGGTTTCATTGAAAACATCTACTCTGATTATGCAAAAAAAAAGTACACCTAAAATTTGGAAAAGTGTGCCTTGTTTCTAAAACATGATTGGCCAAAGATAATCTATTTTAATGAGTATAATAGATCAAAAAATTTGCCTTACATCTGATTGCCGGTCATTCACGATTTTGTAGCTCTCTAGGTATTTGAGGAGCTCTATGTTGATTGCTTTCTCCATCACTTTAGAGATCACAGATAATAGAGCAATGGGTTTATAATCAGTAGGAAGGGTCTTCTTCCCTTCTTTGTTGAATTGGTTGCACTATTGCTGTTTTCCAGCTGGAAGGAAACACGAAATTTGTATGAAAGGGTAAATAACCTGCAGAAAACTGGTGTTCATTCAGGCGCACATTTCTTGAGAACGACAGGTGGAATACCGTCTGGCCCTATAGACTTTTTGATATTGAGATCAAGCAGAATGCGCCTAATTGTGACTATAGACAATTTCAGGCATATGGCTATCGATGGCAGCAATATTATGAGAGTCCTTCTCTTGTGGATCCAAAGTGGAATTTGCTGCAAACATTCCAGCATAAAGTTGGCTTTTCCTTGTGGTGTAGTAGCAAGTGTGCCGTCATCTTTGGTTAGGGGAGGGAATGAACTGGAAGTGAAATTCCTACCAATTGCTTTGGCGAAAGTCGAAAACGAACGTGATACATTCGGGCATTCGATAAGTTTTGATCTTATTTTGGCATTATGTGCCTCTTTCGAAACGTTTATTGTTTCATTGCACTAATTTCTGACTTCAACATATTTTCTTCTGGTCTCCAGACATGAATTACCGCGTCAACGACGGTATGTTGTCTGTTTTGAAGCGACGGCTCTAGAACAGATTTTATTGAACCATCGTTCTCCAGATGATAATGGTTTGTTGGGATAAGGTATATAAGTTTGCGTTCTCAGCCTGATACTATCCAAGATCTCTGTGGCACATTGCGTTGGGTCATCAGATTCAAAACATACGTTTCTCCAAGGAAGTACATGCGAAGACCGTCCCAGTTGGCTGAGTTGTAATGCCAAACTGTGCGTGGAGGTGATGGATTGGTTCGTGGAGCGATACACGCATTTCTCTATAATTTATTTTTTTACAATGCCCCGTGTAGAATCTCACGAATGAATAATAAATATCGTTTATTAGATGTTTCAATTTCAAATGAAAAAGAATCAATTAGTGAATATTTGCGTACCTCCTACGCCATCGCCAACGTTCCTCGCTGACTCTTCCTCAATTTTATGAAATAAAATGTTAAAATCTCTTTATTATTCGATCATCATTAATAGTAATCGTCCTTGTTCATGAAATATGTACGTGTCTCTGTAGATTCGTAAATTATTCAAGGTAGGTTGGTCAGGACAAATTTTATCGAGCTCAGATGATGCATGATAATCGATTCAGCAAGGTTTGAAAATGTTTTGAGGTAAGAACTTGATTCCAGACCGCGGTTTAGTCGATATGTGTTTCAAAACACGTTGGATTTGGTAAGGTCATCATGCAAGGGATTACATCATCCGTTATAGATGAAACTAACAAAAACAAAATATTTGATCGTGTTTAATTCAAGTGCCTTAAAAGTACACCGATTTGTTTAGAACCGAGATAATTAACTGGAACAAATGGATCAGTTCTCTATTCAAAAATCATTGTTTTCGGTTATTTTTAATCTAGTTCATCATCATTATCATCATTTGGGGGAGAGGGTTTGGCCCCCAAATACACTTAGGCCACTTCTAGCATGTTTGTGGCCCGCCAGAAACTCAGAATATTGCTAGTGCTGGCTTTCATAAGTTCTTCTGGGAGCAGTTGTGATTCTCCGAAGTATCGGTGCCTGAGGGATGCTAATGCTGGGCATTCCAACAGGACAGGGACCTAGACGACCCTCGCCTGGCTAGGGAGTCGGCCATTTCGTTTCCTTCAACTCCATTGTGTCCAGGAGGGACCCAGATGAGTTGAACCTTATTTATCCTGGTTAGTTCAGCCAGTGTAGCTTTGCATTCTTTGACAAGCCTTGGTGTGATTCTGGGTGATTTGAGAGCTTCCAGAGCCGACCGGCTGTCTGTGCAAATATACAGGGTGTCCTCGAACTGCGTGGCCAAAATAAAACCGAAGATTCTTTGAAAAAAAGTTGAGGAGCCTTTTTATTAGTGCCTCAAGTGTCTTGTTTACCCGGTAGAGGGCTTCAAAATTGCAAAAATAATTTTGTTTTTTCGGTATAACTTGAGAACGTGATGAAGAACTTTTACAATATTTAGCAAGTGAGTTACTGTCAATAATGGCCATTTTTGAGAGTGGAGCACAGAGCCTTAGAGACCATAGAAATGGCTCAAACTTGAGGATGTAACGGGAAAAGTGTCCAGAACTTTTTTGTGGTCAATGTAATTCACTCGATATTTTTTATGTAGATAGCTTATCTAATTTGAAAACTTTTCTTACTCTTAGAAAATTTTGATAAAATCAACGGATTAGCTTGAAAAAAATAATTTTCGAGTCTCTGCAATTTTGGCTTACTAATTTTACTTGATTAAAATACCTTAGTTGCCTTTGCTTTTCTAATGTCATTTTCGCATTTGAAGAATTTATTCTCAAAACTGTCAGTTTTTACTTTGCTTTCCGTAAAAATTTTATAAAATTATGGCTCAAAATTTCACAAACACTGAAATGGTTAATATGTTATTGATTTATGGACTTTGTCGTTGCAATGGCCGGAGAAGGGAAAGATATCCGCATCGCAGAATTCCAAATCGGCAAACCTTCGCGAAACTGGCAAATTTGAAGCAAATCGCAGAGAAACTGGACGCAGACGGACAAGAAGGACGTTAGAGCTCGAAGAAGCGATACTGGAAGCGGTTGAAACTGAACCTGGGATAAGCACACTACGTTTGGGACTTCGTATTGGAGACTCAAAATCATTAGTTCATAATGTACTGAAAGAAGAACTGTTGTATCCCTATCATATTAAAACAGTTCAAGACTTATTGCCCATGGATCCAGGTCATCGGCTAGATTTCTGTCGGCTTATTGTCCAAAGACAAAACGCAAAGCCCAATTTTTGTAGAAGAATTCTGTTCACGGACGAAGATACTTTCACGAGATGTGGTTTTTTTAACCTCCATAATGAACATTTCTATGCTGATGAAAATCCTCATGAAACGGAAGTTACATATTTTCAGAATCAAACTAAAATCAATGTTTGGGTTGGAATTGTGGATAACTTTATTATTGGCCCTACCGTTATACCCGATCGATTGAACGGGGAGGATTACTTGAACTTTTTGGAACAAAGGCTACTTGAACTGTTGGAAGACTTGCCCTTACACATTCGTCGTGGCCTGGTTTATCCATGATGGTGCACCTCCTCATTTCACATTAGCTGTGAGGCGACATTTGAATGCGGAATATCCAGATCGCTGGATAGGTAGAGGACACGATGCACCAGTGAACTGGCCGGCCCGCTCCCCTGATTTGACGCCCTGCGACTTCTTTCTATGGGGCGCTTTGAAGTCGAAAGTTTAAGCAGCTACAGTAAACACACGAGAGGAATTGTTGCAACGAATTAATCATGAAGCGGATTTATTGAAGAATGATCCTGAAGTACTAGCCAGAGTTCAATCCAATTTCTTGAAACCAATTAATTTGTGTATTCAGGAAAATGGGCAACATTTCGAACAATTGATGCCTTAGCGATTTCCCAAAATGTTTTGTTGTTTCTTTTAATTTAGCATTTGTTTTTCCTAAATAATCACATCGTTTCCCCATTTCTATTGTTTTTATTATTCGTGTTTTACCGAGATATTAACCATTTCAGTGTTAGTGAAATTTTGAGCCATAATTTTATAAAATTTTTACGGAAAGCAAAGTAAAAACTGACAGTTTTGAGAATAAATTCTCCAAATGCCAAAATGACATTAGAAAAGCAAAGGCAACTAAGGTATATGCGCCTATTTAAAGGTTTTCATGGCTCAAGGCAATATTGCGTAGACTTCCTCCTGAAAAACATGCAATAAGTGCCTAGAGTCACTGAGATAGTGATCTTTGGCATTTTTAGGTACACTTTATATATTTATTCAGCATTACCTTCAAAATGTGTGAATTATTATGAATGGTTGAAGATAAGAGATGAAGCGAGATATTTCGGAACTATCCGACGCATTTTCGTTAAATTCACATAATTATACTGTTCTATTACATTTTTACATTTTTTGAAACTGTTCTTTAAGATTATAATTAAAATGAAACAAAAAATCTTTATATGAAATTGGGATTCTTAATAGATTTAAATTGGTTTTAAAAAATAGGTCGGAATCTAATTCTACGAAATTTCTCCGATTACTTGTAGAATCGAAGAACCATTAATATTGCCTAGGCGTTTCCTTAATTTGTTTTTTTCCACTACTCACCATCTTTTTCATACAAAAATATTCTATTGAACTCGTTTTACCCTCGAATTAGTTTCTGACCAGCTTTCGATAATTATTTTAATTACTTATTCTAAACGTCAACGCCAATTATTAACATAATGTCTTCGTCGCTTTGCTTTCCTTTTACAATTATGGATATCAACGACCCGGTTTCCTGCTTTAATTTATCGCCCAGTGGTTGTTGTTATTATTATTTTTGTGTGTGTGGGCTTTAATAAAACACACATTCTGTGTAATAGATCTAAGTCACGGACTATGTACGTTTTGTTGTTATTACTTTGGTAATGCGGGACTTGACTAGAGACTGCCCACCACATCTCTACTGTATTCTATCGTTTGTTGTGTGTTGTGTGATCTCACTCGGCCTATTGCCATTATCAGTCAAGCACGTACCTGTTGAATCGGTCCAAGATTGTTATACTATAAGATTGTGTAATTTTTATTATATTAGATTGAATAAATGCCATCCGTGGCTTTTGCGGAAACGGATATGTCTTATTGTGGTAAGCGTTCTTTTTTTTTCTCATATATATATACACGTTTTTTATTACGTTGGTGGATTTATTGATATGTTTGATTACTTATTTTCATTATGGAAAAATAAATTAAAATTATTTCTACTTGTCCGAGGAGTTTTCAACAATTGTTTGAATTTTTAGGAATTTTTATGTACTTAGTAGTGTCAGATTAAACTTTCCATGGTCAATTTTATTGTTGAATAATGGATCATCGTAAGAAGCGTTAAGTTTCTTTAAGATGATCAGCATTGAAGAAATTTATACATGAGTATTGTTTTGATTTATTTATAGAATTTTAGACAATCGAAAATACTTAATATAGACAATGATATTTTATAATATGATTCAAGTATTTTATATTATGAATTATTGTTTTTTTCAAACTTATATGTCGCATAATTTGTATGGTAGAATATAATTTTTTGGGAAATTAAATAACATAATATTTTGAATAACATTAAAAGAACTACAACGTCAAAACAAAATGAATTCATTAAACTGTTTAAGGACTTCTTTTAATCTACATTTATTCACTTTATAATATATCAAATTATGATTTCAACTATTCAAATTCTTTAAGAAAATAATTAAAATAAATTTACTTCGTAATACTATCAAATGACCTCATACGCAACAATTTTTTTGAAAAAATTCACGTTTTGGTTTTGAATGCTATACTCTACTTCCCTCACCATACGTAGTATAAGTGAAGTACTATGTATTTGATACTCAATCCTTACTTTATTTCCCAAGAAGGCTTCCGTTTCCCAAGAAGGCTTTGATGCCAGACTCGGTCAAAAGCTTTGGATATATCCAATGCTACAGCTAGAGATTCTCCATATTTTTCAATAGATTTCAGCCACGTAGGCAAGCAGGTCTCCTTTTTTCTCTGCTGATGAAAGTCATATTGTCGGTCATTCATGATTTTCGAGCTCTATGTTAAAAATGATGGCTATTGGGAAAAAAGCTCAGATATACACGAACATTATACAAGACACAAAAACTGCTTCTAATAACTTTTGACCAGGTTAATTGTACGGGAAAAGAACCCAAGAATTTTAGGTGTTTAACTATACAATAAATAAATATATTTATCAATATTTAGATACTTGAACTAAATCAAAATAGGACTGAAAAATTATCTACTTTTTATATTGTAGAAGAATTCAATTAATTATTTTCATATGTTCTTCATAATAATACATTATCCTTTTTTGGGCCTAATTATTCCCTTAATGTACAACACTACATGTATATCTGTATGCAATATTTCTTGGAAACATAAACTCGTCTTATTTTATCTTATCCAATCGGCCTTAAAAATTGACATCCACCTTCAGTGTGTTATTTTTAATCTATAGTACAGTTTGTATCAATATGTTTTCTGTTTATTAATATGTACCATACACTCAAATTTAACCCGATGTTGTAATTCACATAGTTACAGTATAAACACATATGTTGCCAATTCGAATAAATTTCAAAGTCATAAGAGTATAATTTGGTGTTGTAATCTTACTCATAATTATAACAATTAGGTAATTAAATTTGTAAGGTTGGATTGTGTAATTATTGAAGGATACGACTTTGACACCACTGACGCGGGTTCAAGTCTCTAACTGTATACCGATTTTTTTTGAGACACTTATTCCTCATCACAAGTTTTTTGAAGCTTCCTGTATTATAAACAGAATGATCTAATACAAAACTGTTTGCTTTAATTTATTATGTTAGTTGTAAACTAGCCAATATATTACAATGTCCGAGAGCGAAGAATTGTGCTAACAAATATAGAGTGAGGAAATCAGTTAAATTAAACCTAACTGCTTTGGAAATGAACAATACAAGAGTACAGTGCCCTTTGGAGTGTTTTATTGTTTGTTTGGTACTGGTTTGCAATAAATATATAGACAGCTAAAATGAGATAGGGTCGATTGTGTTGATGATTTTGACAAATCACCTGCGAGCAAAATATAATAATACAGTATAACCACATATGTGCCAATTCGAATAAAATTTCAATGACATAAGAGTATAATTTGCTGTTTTTTTATACTATTTAGCTGTTTCTAAATCAATTTTCAAAATAATTTTTGTTTCTACTGGTGCTACCTGTTGCTGCTGGCAAAGTTCGCGGACATCTATTTCTTGTTGTGATCTTACTCACAATTATAACAATTAAGTAGTTAAATTTGCAAGGTTGAATTGTGTAATTATTGGAGGATATGACTTCGGCACCACTGTCGCGGGTTCAAGTCTCTAACTATAGATCTATTTTTTTGAGACACTTATTCCACATCACAGGTTTTCTGAAGCTTCCTGTGTTATAAACATAGTATCATCTAACAAAAAAACTGTTTGCTTTAATTTATTATGTTAGTTGTAAACTAGCGAATATATTACAATGTCCGAGAGCGTAGAATTGTGCTAACGAATATAGAGTGAGGGAATCGGTTAAATTAAAGCGTCGCCTAATCTGATCCTCAACAGGGAAAACTTTGTCGTCGGTCACAATTTCCACTGGCCTTCCAATTCCAGCGTCATCTTCCGGGAATTCTTGTCCCATTCGGAACCGTTTTGACCTCCTTTATCTCACTCTTGAACATTTTTTAATTGGTGACTCGCTGCTATCTTCCCCACAACCGGACGTCACTGCGTCACTCATATACAATAAAATAGATTGTCTTGATGGCAGTACATTGAGCGACTGCGTCAACACTTTTGGAAGCGGTGGAGCAAGGAATATATTTCCTCCTTGCAGCAACTAAACACATGGAGAACACAACCGGATAGTGCCACGCAGCTTCAAATGGGGAACCTGGTAATGGTTAAAGAAGACCATTTACGATGGCTGACGGGTAGAATAAAGGAATTGCATCCAGGAAAGGGCATCAACAAGAGAGTGATTTCAATAAAAACCTCCAACGGCATTATAAAACGTGTAGGCTTTTTGATAAAGAGCTTGGCCTGTCTCATACGTGGTGACTTTACTCATCAATCTGGACCAGAATTTCTTTGTCAATTGTTTCTAATTCTCTTACATTGGTTTGGTTTAGTCTCGCCATCCGGTGCACTCAAGTAGTCTCGCATTCCCGGTAACTTTTGCTCGAGTACTCTGTCAATGTGGTACATTGCTTGATTTCTTAGTGCAACATCTATTCTTAGATGACGTGATATATTTTGATTTTTTTAGCACGTGGTACATTCACCAGAAATCCTTCAGTAGCGTTGCAACCTTCGACCTAGGCTTCGTTATTTTAGTAAAACATTATGAAAGAAAACTTTTTACGACTCGTGGCCGTAAATATTATTGAAGAACACCCTTAGAAATTCCAGACTCCCCTTCGTTGTCGCCTCGTCCGTAAACATCTAAACTTGTACTTTTTTTCACAAAATATATACATGTGGCAATGGTAACCTTCAGGTGATCTTTTTGCTCCTGACAAAAACCTTGCTAATTGATCAAATTTATCAATTTGAGCTCTGGACTATAATAATCAACGAAGCCACAATCTGTTTCTATTATACAAACGATGTTTATATAAATGTAAAGAGCTTGATTTTTTATTTCTAAAATGTATTAATAAAAATACTAGTAATATTAGTCGAGGAAATGAAGCACTAAAATAGGTCCTACCTCCCAAAACTGGCCATCCAGTAAGATGGATTCATTTGCGGATTTCTGCATTCGATTCAGAATGTATTTTAGAGATTTTGCGCCGCGTTTGTTTTTTGGGCAAACTCGAAAAAATGCATTTTCATGAATGCACTTTTTGAGGTGAATAAAAAATAGTAATTACTCAAACGGGCTCTAGTTGGTTTATAGGGGGTACTCGGGGTCGCTGATCACGAATATTATGTCCAAAAAATTCCCTGAGCTCACCTTGGATCATCTCCGGGGTATACGGGGTCCTGACGTCCTGAATACTGATGAATTACATTAACATTTTTTAAGCTATTGCATATAGCTTTTATCGCGGGCTTTGAGCGCGGCGACCGAATCAAGAAATTCCGTAACGAAAAATAACCTAAGACCTAAACACCTAACATGTGTCAAATTAATTAATTAATTTGAGGTTTCTAAAAGTGAGAAATTTCGCTATTTTATACGAATGTTATAACACTCTAGCGCTTTAGACTCCGGGATTTTCACGTGGCCTATCGAAATTAGAAGGTTCGAATTATCTAAAAACATAATTGCATGAACGCCAGACGTCCTATGTAATTAGCTACGAACGAAATCATTTTGACATATGCCTCGAGGAGCTTGCTACGCGTCAGTAAGAGTTTATACGTTAGATGCGCGTAGCAGAGACCTGAGAGTACCTGTTTCTATTAAGCTATTGCATATACTGCATATAGCTTTTATCGCGGGCTTTGAGCGCGGCGACCGAATCAAGAAATTCCGTAACGAAAAATAACAGGAACTCGTTTATGTTGCGCTCTCTCGGGTGACTAATATTGGAAAAATTGTATATCACGACAAAAAACGATAATTCTACATTCAAGTTTTATAATAATCGAAGGCAAGCTGCATCGACTGCATCTTCGTTGCAAGAATTCAAAAGACTGCCTTTAAATAGTGTTCAGACGACAGCTCAAAGTGTCTTAGATTTCCTTAGTAATAGAAATGGCATTTCAATAATGACTTTCAATTGCCAAAGTCTAAATAGTCACAAATACGATTTACAAGATTCAGTTACGAGACAAACAAATGTGTTACTTCTTACCGAAACTTGCATGGCGCATGATAATCCGATTGAAATACCGAATTTCAATTGTATTGTTCAATTCAAACGAGATACTGTTCCAAAAGGTGGGGTAGCTATTTACCAAAATAATAATAATGTAACTAATATTATGACTCCGAATATTGCACACGTTAGCGATGTTAATGTTAGGCGCTCATTTGCTGGAGATATGTGTGCGTGCTTATGCAAACTTAGAAATGGCCTACACATAGTCATGGTAACAATTTACATTTATCCGAATCCAAAATTGGACGAGGTAGAGCATTTTATTCATCGCACTTTACTGGAGTACACTGAAGAAGGGTCGAAAATACTTGGTACAAATGGTAATAAATTTCCACTTATCTTGGCTGGCGATTTCAACATCAACTTCGCTGATAAAAAATCAGAGCGGTTGACAACTTTTCTTTCGGAAAAATTGAATTTGAAAATGAATAATGATCCACAAGAATCCACAACAAAATATGGGACCACCATTGACGCGGTATTTTCCAGATATTTAGAGGATATCAAGTCTCAAACTTATGTCTCGTATTTCAGTTATTCAGTAACCATAAACCTATAGTTTCAATGATAACAAATTCTTGAATACATGTATGTATTGTAAGATAATGAAAATATTTTAAATGATATTAACTTCTCATTTATTCAATAAAAGGAAAAAATTTGTTTTCTTGTCGGTCACCACGCTCAAAAAGTGTAACTTGAATTAATATCACAGAAAAAACTTGAATTAAAATATCAAAGAAAAAAAAATACTGCATAAATTAAAAAAAATAAATAATTATAATTGCATAAGTTGAGAAAAAATGCTATGCAATAGCTTTACCGCGGCAGTCCCCGAGTGCCACACGTATCTTTTTTTTTTTATGCTTGTCAACTGATCGACCAAGGATATAAATGTTTGCTTTCACTTCCTTGTAACGTAAGTTAGTATTTTATCATAGGATTAGAAACGATACGTGGTATGTTCCAACAAAAAAAACTTGGAAGCGATAAACTTGATTGATTTTATCAATGTAACTATCTAGCTGTCAATTATGGGAAAACAATAGAATTCCAAAGATCCTATCCCCTTGTTTCTATAATATAAAAGAGTTATTGTGCCTGTCGCAGATCCAAGGAGCGTTCTGCCTTTTCGCCTTTCAAGCAACGGTATTTTTTTGCTGTAATTACTACTTAGACGAAATAAACAAACCCACACCAAATTTCGTCGTACATACTGTCCTCCATAATAACATGTAATAATAATAATGTGAAACAAGATGTTATTATGCGAATCCTTATTGAGTTTGTACGAATCTGAACGTCCATACGGAAAAAGTTTCCACACCGTCCAATAAGCGGAATATAATCACAGGGACGTGCTAATATATATGGTATGTGAGACAGAGTCGAGGCGGACGCAGAAAAAAAAAGATTCTCACATGAACGCGGAACAATAGAAAACAGACGTAATATATCTCCGCATGTTTCCCAAGAAGCACATTGTTTGATAAACAATTCAAACTCTAAATATTACATAACGCAATTTACATCGAAATAAATCATTGGAGTCACCTTGAATTTTCTGCAGTTTACCGGATTTTAATTAAAATAAAATTGTAGGTACACGCTAAGAGCGGTACGTGTCCTGTAACCATCTCGCTAATCAAGACGAACAATATGGTACAGTGTGGTGTTGTGTTTAATTAGTAGATGTCCTAATGAATATGTAAATAGAGTCAACATTGTTGGACATATACGAAGATATATTGCTCCAAAGAATGTGTTTTATCAGAGATCCTAATTCAAGTTAGTCTAATCTCTCATAGATTATACTGGAACTTGTTTTATTTTTAGAACTCGAGATGTAATAGATTATGGTCATGGGGAAAACTAGCTTTCAACTCTTTCGGAAGCTTAGGCCCTCCATAATCTACATTTTTCCATACCTACCCCTTATGAAAATTTGAAAATCGAGAAATCCTAACAAATTCAGTTTATCGTTGAATCTTGTTCTGTAAGATATCAAAAGACATAATAGACTACCCATTTTAATATTTGAATTAAAATTTTTTTAGTTAACAAAACAAACTTTTTATTTTACTAAATTACAGCTAACTCTTTGGGATTTATGATAACTTATAAATATTTGGCTAATTTAATTCTAAGTTTTAAAAATCACGTCTTCTAAATGACCTCCACCAACTTCAACACTTTTTTCAATATTAGATAAAAAGTGGTTCATTACACGGCGTAGCAAACCTTCGTCTATTCCTTCAACTTCTTCACGAATTTTGACTTTCATTTCCTCGATTGTACCTGGACGACTCGCACACACTTTGGCTTTTAAATATCCCCACAGGAAAAAATCGGGTGCCGTTAAGTAGGGGGACCTCGAAGGCCAAGGCAAATCTCCGAATCGAGAAATGAGTCGACCATTAATCGCAGGACCCTCATTGAGTTTCTGGCGGTATGAGCTGTTGCCCCATCTTGTTGGAATAGTGAGGCATTGTTTAGTAATCCTCGTCTATTTAATTCTGGAATGAGAAATGTCTCTAGCATATTAACGTAGCGCTCGGATGTAACTGTTACAGCGCGGTTATTTTCATCCTCAAAAAAATAAGGGCCAATAATATCAAAAGATCCTACTCCACACCACACAACAACTTTTGGATTATGGAGGTTCTGTGTAAAGATTTCACGAGGATTTTCATTTGACCAGTATCTAAAATTCTGTTTATTGACTATGCCGTTCAAATAAAAATTTGCTCCGTCGGTCATTAGGAGACTGTGAATTGCTCCTTGATGTAAATCGAAAAATTTTTGACAAATTGCTAACCTTGCTTCTTTATCTTGATTGCTAAGGTGCTGTGCCATTTCGTATTCATAGGAATGAAATTTTAAATCTCTTTGAAGAATTCGATCTAAGCTTCCCTTCGAATTCTTAGGATAAGGGTTTGTCGATTACCAGACCTTTTAGGACTTCTCGTAAACGCAATTCTAACTCGTTCAATATTTTCTGGTGTACGAACTGTTCTTCGACGTCCAGGCTTCTTCAAATTTTGTACAGAACCATTTTCACGCCAATGAAGAACCCATAACTTAACAGTTTTACGATTTGGCGCGTGACCCCTATTGTTGTTATTAAACTGACGCCGGAATGCACGCCTAACTTCTTCTAACGAATTGCTTCTTATGTAAGTTTCTACAGAAAACACACGTTGTTGGACTGAGTAATCCATGAAAGTTCAAACGGATGTTGAAATAATGTCTCAAAGCAAAAAAATTAAATAATTATTGATGAAAACTAACAAACTTCTCGTAGAAAAATGGCGTTCCACGAAATTATTAATTTAAAATTTATTTGTGACAGGCGCCTAATACTTGATTAATAATTTACTTAAATCCCAAAGACTACAGAAGATAATCCCACAGAGAACAACCTATTTAGTTATCTCGCAGGGAATTTATTAATAATATAAAATAGTCTATCATGGGGAACCCAGTATAAACTCTTTTTGAACATGCTTTTATTATGGTTAGTCTGTATCTGAAGAGCCGAATTCGAGGTCTCTAGACACTGTCACTTGGTTAATCACCATCTGATGTTAAAACTAATGTTAGAATCGAATTTCTCATCTTCGAGAACGTGTTATAACGATGTTTCAGTAAGATCGATGAAGTGGACCAAAATCAAGATTTTTCCATATAACTAACTCTATGAAATTTTGAAAATCGAGAAATCCTAAATTTTCAGGTTATTGTTGAATCTTATTCTGTAAGTCATCAAAAGGATGTTGTAATAATTTTTTTTTGCATAAACTCCTTTAGAACATTCTTTTGTTATGGCTAGTCTGTTACTGATGAGCCGAAATCGAGGACTCTTGACAGTCTTGACACTGAAACGTGGTTCATCATCATCTGATGTTAAAACTAATGTTAGAATCGAATTTATCATCTTCTTATAACGATGATTAAAGCGGATCGATGGTGTCGACCGAAATCGAGAAGTCCTAAAAAATTGATCTGGTATTTTCTTCAGGTTTTTTGTTGTTGAGATGAGCTGGACAGATCGGAAAAATTGTACGTTTGAGGTAGTTTGATCATCGTGATTTTTCAAACCTTTTAGTGAATTATAAAGCGCCCTATTTTTAATAAGGGTCTCATTCAGTATTCTTCTAATTTACTGACCTATTCGGTTACCCAGTCCGCCTCTGCTTCCTTCTTGTTCATCAATCGATCCGCGACGCAAGTCTCAATTCGTATTACGAATTATTTGTTCTTCATACTCAAATTGTTACGAAATACTATGAGTCATTTCTGAATTAATTCGTTTCGCACGATTAGCGTTTTTACGATGTCGTCTCTTGTGACAAAACGAAATGACAAGATAAACAATGTAACGCGCGGCGAATAATAATAAAGGACGCGTGGGCAGTAGGCAATCTTCTCTCCGATCCGATCTTCTTCATAATGACTATTATTACGTGTAGAATCGATTGGTTGTGGCTTTTAATTGTCAATAAAAGAGGCTAGTGATACAATTGAAGATTACGACACGGAACAAACAACATTTTTGATGCAGCCAAAGGGCATGAAAATAATGCGTTCACTCGTCGGAATGATTAATTCAGAAAACCATTAAGTGCCTCGGACAGAGGATCGGCGAATGAACTTCTTCTTTTTCTGATTCACTTCAAACAAGCTGGTAGTTCAAAATATCTTTGGCGTGTGCCTTCGCCATTTAGGAATGAATCTATGTCCTGGGTGTGAGTTTTAAACTGCCTCTCAGTACCTACCTTCTCCTTTCCAACCCATCTTACTATTTGGTTGGAGAAGGATTCCTTCTAAAGGTGTTTCTTATATTTTGGTTTCACGAATAGTACTGTGACATATAATACTTTTGAAATATGTTATTAATTCTTCATTTTTTTTTCATTTCCGATACTTTTCTCACTACGTACTCGTAGTATAAGGGTATTGTAATCGGCCTGAAAAAAATTCCGGAAGAGCTTTTCTCTTCAGAGCATCAAAGATCAGCTGGATGGGGAAAATTCAACGTCTTATTCGGTGATGAAAGTTGGTCAAAACGGTTCCGAATGGGATCTATAGAAGATGACGTTAGAACAGGAAGGACGGTGGAGTTGTAAGTGACGACAAAACTGCCCTTGTTGGCCGTCTCGTATTAGGCGATCGCCGCTTGAAGATGGAAGAAATGGCACAAATGTCGGGGCGTTCAGATGCAAGCGTTCGCCGATCTCGATCCTTTTTGAAACTCTGTGGAGAAACCCCTGTAGATGGGTTGAAGCAATACCTTCTATAACACAATGCCTTACGTAAGTGTGACCTCATCAACAAAAGGCTTGCAGTAGAGGCAAAGCTTATAACAGTCAATCAATCAAAACGGCGGCGGACAAGTCCAGATCACTTAGACCGCTTGATTGGGTCCATTGTGCGCCCCTTGATACAAGACTCAGTCCAGCAGGCCTAAGGCAGAGTCGAAGGCTAGGATTATGCTTGGACTGATGACTCTTATGTTCTCAAGCGGTAGGTAAGCGCTGCCGAGGTGTTGTAGCCTAAGTAAAGCCAGTGCTGAACATTCTACAAGGATATGAGAGGCAGTTCCGTCCGCCTCTCCGCATCTACTACAACCTGTGTCATAAACGATGCCCATTAAGAATAGATGTTTGTTCAGATGATAGTGTCCTGTGAGGAGTTCGGATTCCTTGTACTCCCAGTACGTCCTATGGGTTATGAGGTCGTCTGGTGTTTGAAACCTGAGAGCAGCTTCCAGCAGCCCAATCTCAAATTTTGCCATGACTACGGGTTCCCCTCATACCGACCCACTGGCCCAGTCCAGCAAGCCACTGTTTTCATGTAGAGCAGATAGAAATAGTCTCTTGTCCTATTTTTGTCGCTGCTATCCTGGTAGAGAGCAGTTGCGACAACCACCTGGTTCTATAAACAATAGTAGTCGACTTTCAATTTCCTGATGAACATATTCCCTAATGTTTCTGCTGACTTGGTCCGACATTCCTTTGTGATCCTCTGTCTCAGTTGCTCAGTTGTTTTCTGTTTTGATGTTTACGCAACAGATTTCAAATGATCTAACAAAAGGAAATCCATTGGTGTGAGGTCTGGTGATTCAGGTGGCCACTCTGTAGGTCCTCTTCTTCTAATCCACCGATCTGGATAGTGTTCATCCAGCCACTCTTTCACTTGAAGAGCGGGATGTGCTTCGTCTTGTTGATAATACAGCAAATTTCCAGTAAACTAGATTACCGTGCATGTCTGTTTGGTTTTCAACATCTTGTAAATCATTGGTTCTATTAAGGTTACTATTCCTAACATTTCTACATAGATTTCTCCAGTTAAGATTTTACTTCTTCCAAATGTACATCAATATACTTCCTCTTGAAGTTTCGAAACAGGTTTCTTCAATTTGAAAACTTTGTCCACGTTTTGTAGTTATAGCCCTTTGCATACCACTCCATCTTGAAATTTTGGAACAGGTTTCTTCAATTTGAAGTTATAGCCCTTTGTATACCGAACACTTCTGCACAAATTATGATAAAATATTCTGGAGAAAAGACGTGTTAAACTGACCATAGGCGTGCGTTTGTTTCACGGGGGCGCTATTTCAGTGATGTAGACAAACCGAAGCAACATTTTTTCTCAGGGGTATTAAATCGTTTCTGTAACGATGTAATCATTACACTGATGTCAGGGTGGAATATATTTAAAATTAGAATTTTTGTCACTGCCCTCGTATGTGGTAGAACGCAAGTTGTCTATAGGCATTCTACTAACTCGTCTATGTTGCCGGTTACCTTAGGGGTATCTCAAGGCTACATACTTGGACCAGTACTCTTCTTAATATATATTAATGATATACCGTTACAAGTTCTCGAAGGCAAAGCAATCTTATATGCAGATGATACAACCAGACTTACAAAATTCACTCATGAAGAGTCATAATGATTTGCTTAACTGGTTTACACATAATAAATTGAATATTAATAATGATAAAACTGTGACCTTTTATTGTCCTTACGACAAATATTGGACTTTAACAATTGTGAATTCATATCATTTCTTGCATTACTATTAGATAAAGGATTAACTTGGAGGAAACCTTTGATCGAGTTGTTTCGTCAGTTGCTAAAGGAATTTACTTGCTAAGAAACTTAAACAAAATTGTATTTGTTAATGTAATGCTCACAACTTATTTTGGTGTAATACACTCGAAGATTAGTTACAGTGTTTTAGTCTGGGCTCACTCAGCAAATATGTCTCATGTGTTCAAGATCCAGCGTAAAGCAATTAGGATTATAAAAAACTTGCCTTACCGACAAGACTGTAAGCATGCCTTTAAGGACCTAAAAGTTATGTCTCTTCCTTGCATTTACATTCAACATTGTTTAATATATGTTAAAACACATATTAACGAATGTTTTACTCGATGTGGTATGCACTGTGTCAACATTAGAGCGAAATATAATTTACTTATTAATTATCACCTTATAAAACGTAGCAGCAATAGCTGGGGGTCCAACTTTTTCCAATAAACCACCACTACTGATTAGAGAGCTCCCACTCGACAATTTTTCAAGGGTTATTACAAATTTTCTTACTTACACTTTCATGGAATTTTTAGATTTTTAGTTCTGATTTGATAGTATTAACTTTTTATTCTTCTTTGTTCTATCATAATTTTGAATCTGTTTTTTTTATCTTTTATCTTGACGAATGTAAGAGCCAATAACACTTGGTATTTAGCATGAATAAATTATTCTATTCCATTCTATGTATTAATTACAAGATGTGTTATAATCTTATAACTGACCCTGTAGTCAAAATTTCGTTAGGATTCTTAACTGGGTCAGGAAGTATGCATATGGCATTAGGTTATTAAGTAGACATTCCGATCAGATTCTTGTCGACACTTTCTTGGCAATGGCAAGTCGCTAAGTTCGTGATCAGGTGTAAACCAACGTTATAATGAGATTCCACCCACATTGTGGAATTTTGCATTATTTTTCTTCTCACTAGCGGCGCATAAAGACTGACCTTCGCTCAGTGTATACGTTTGGTGTCAAGGAAGTATGCTGCAGAAACAACATTTTGAAAGTTTTACGCTGCTTACGAACTACAAACGGCTCTCTTTAAATAAATAAACAAACATTGTGTAAATATTCCGTGCCTCTCACATTAAAGGTTAGAGTTTGTGCAGTTGCTGTATTTATTGAATTTGATTCTGAATGGTAGAAAAGTATATTCACATAAAATATGTACAGGTGATCCAAAGTCGGCGCCTAAGGCCTATTACGGCAAATGTAAAACTGATAATTAAATTCTGAACCAAGGATCGCAAATATGACAGCCTGAGGTACATTTTCAATGAATACAGAAAAAAATGTAAGTCAATAATAGCCGTAATGACGTCATCGGTTTTTTTTTCACAGAAATATACCCACACAAACAGTTGGGAAGCTCTTAGCATTGTGAATAACTTTTATCTAAAAAAAAATTCTCTATCTGTTTTTGCTACAAAGTCGAAAAATGCTTCAAGAAATTACGCCAACGATAGAATCAAGTTTTCCATGAAAAATAATTCACAATTATTTCATATACCAATAAGGCGAATTTCAATATTTCAAGCTAGTTGTGATTTCTTACAACAAGTATTGTTAACTTCTTGGACCTTTCAAAATGTCAAAAAGTAAGGAAAAAAATGTTCACAATACTAAGGGCTTCTCAACTGTGAAAAAATATTCCTGGGAAAAGCCCTTAGTATTGTGAATAACTTTTATCTAAAAAAATTCTCTATCTGTTTTTACTACACAGTCAAAATGCCTCAAGAAATCACGCCAACGATTGAATCAAGTTTTCTATGAAAAACAATTGACAATTGTTTCATATACAAACAAGGTGAATTTGAATATGTCAAACTAGTTGTCATCCGTGATTGCTTATAATAAGTATTGTTAACTTCTTGGACCTTTCAGAATGTGTAAAAGTAAGGGAATAGTAAGGGCTTCCCAACTGTGAAAAAATATTCCTGGGAAAAGCCCTTAGTATTGTGAATAACTTTTATCTAAAAAAATTCTCTATCTGTTTTTACTACACAGTCAAAATGCCTCAAGAAATCACGCCAACGATTGAATCAAGTTTTCTATGAAAAACAATTGACAATTGTTTCATATACAAACAAGGTGAATTTGAATATGTCAAACTAGTTGTCATCCGTGATTGCTTATAATAAGTATTGTTAACTTCTTGGACCTTTCAGAATGTGTAAAAGTAAGGGAATAGTAAGGGCTTCCCAACTGTGAAAAAATATTCCTGGGAAAAGCCCTTAGTATTGTGAATAACTTTTATCTAAAAAAATTCTCTATCTGTTTTTACTACACGGTCAAAATGCCTCAAGAAATCACGCCAACGATTGAATCAAGTTTTCTATGAAAAACAATTGACAATTGTTTCATATACAAACAAGGTGAATTTGAATATGTCAAACTAGTTGTCATCCGTGATTGCTTATAATAAGTATTGTTAACTTCTTGGACCTTTCAGAATGTGTAAAAGTAAGGGAATAGTAAGGGCTTCCCAACTGTGAAAAAATATTCCTGGGAAAAGCCCTTAGTATTGTGAATAACTTTTATCTAAAAAAATTCTCTATCTGTTTTTACTACACAGTCAAAAATGCCTCAAGAAATCACGCCAACGATTGAATCAAGTTTTCTATGAAAAACAATTGACAATTGTTTAATATACAAACAAGGTGAATTTGAATATGTCAAACTAGTTGTCATCCGTGATTGCTTATAATAAGTATTGTTAACTTCTTGGACCTTTCAGAATGTGTAAAAGTAAGGGAATAGTAAGGGCTTCCCAACTGTGAAAAAATATTCCTGGGAAAAGCCCTTAGTATTGTGAATAACTTTTATCTAAAAAAATTCTCTATCTGTTTTTACTACACAGTCAAAAATGCCTCAAGAAATCACGCCAACGATTGAATCAAGTTTTCTATGAAAAACAATTGACAATTGTTTAATATACAAACAAGGTGAATTTGAATATGTCAAACTAGTTGTCATCCGTGATTGCTTATAATAAGTATTGTTAACTTCTTGGACCTTTCAGAATGTGTAAAAGTAAGGGAATAGTAAGGGCTTCCCAACTGTGAAAAAATATTCCTGGGAAAAGCCCTTAGTATTGTGAATAACTTTTATCTAAAAAAATTCTCTATCTGTTTTTACTACACAGTCAAAAATGCCTCAAGAAATCACGCCAACGATTGAATCAAGTTTTCTATGAAAAACAATTGACAATTGTTTAATATACAAACAAGGTGAATTTGAATATGTCAAACTAGTTGTCATCCGTGATTGCTTATAATAAGTATTGTTAACTTCTTGGACCTTTCAGAATGTGTAAAAGTAAGGGAATAGTAAGGGCTTCCCAACTGTGAAAAAAATGGGTATATTCCTGTGGAAAAAATTCCGACGACGTCATTAGGGCCAAGTTTTTTCTCTTTTAACTAAAAATGTATCGCTGGTCATTATATTTGCTATCATAGTTTCAGAATTCAATTATTCATTTTTACTTTTGCCATAGTAGGCAATGGGCGTCATCATATCAAATATCACGAAAGTATAATAAATTTTCACCTACCATATATGAAAATAGGTCATATTATCCATTAAAATGTGACCGAAAATAATGTTTATCGGCCCTCAGGCCTCTAAACTCACAACAACACAATTTTGTTGCTTTCCTAATATAGACGACTTAGATTGTCATTTGCGGTACTTTTGACGTTTCACACAAACAGACATCAACAGTGTAAGTTAACGAATTTGTTATTGAATGGTAAGTTTATTGCCGTCAAGTATTTAGACTATATTCTTTGGGATACACTATACTATATATTTAAAAAAATATACCTAAACTCTTAAAACGCTTTATTTCGACATAATAAGAATATACATAAAAGCTTTTGGTATGGTTATAATGGGGAGACATTTAGAAGACACGGTTTTTACATATTCAAATATGAAAATGCGTTCATTACACAAATCATTCATTGCTTCTCTTAAAAAGTTTTCTTTCTCAATTATAGTGCCAGATTTTTTTGTTGATTCACTTCTAAGCTGAATATATATGTTTCACTTTGAATCCTCTTTAAAATTTCAATAATTAAATAGTCTATTTAATCGAGCATGGAAAGATTCACATGAATTTGTACTCCTGTTACAGGAGCTTGGCCCACCTTTGGGGAGGAAACGTTGCCTCTTCGGATATATAATTTTCCAACACGTAGTCACAAAACTCAGTAACTTTTCGGTCATCAGGAAGTGCTGCCATTATATAATCAGTAAAAACATCTCAAAATGTCTTCAGGCTCTAAAATTGGCAGTCCAAAGAAAGATTTTTAAAATGACGCTGTTTCTGATGTTCATTTATATTCCTGGGATAAACCAAGAGACTGAATGAAATTGGATGTATACAATTTTGAGTAATCAAGTAAAAAGCCCAAATTTCCCAGTCGTAATTCTAATTGGTCATTTCTCTCATGTAACAATTTATACAAAATGATATGTGTCGAACCGCAATTAAGTAAATCTTTTAAATAACGCTAGTAACACGGTTTATGATACTCTTAATTTTAAACATAATGAATAAGAGTGGCACCTACAGGCTTCCCACTATGTGCCTGCGGTATTGAAATTACTAATCATACCCGATTGATCATGACGTGTTAAACAGTTTGTCAACAAACAATCAACCGATAGTACAAAGCTGTTTTACCACCTTTACTTAGGTATCTATTTAAATTGCGCATCGCATTAACATAATTATCAAGGTGCAATCCATTTTTTTGCCTTTTAGAAAAAGGTAATAAATAACTATTTTGAAACCTTATCCACTTATTATACACTACGCGACGAAGTCGGAACAGTATATTGCGTTAAATTCACTCAAGCTTTTTCTAAAATCGTTATAAAAAGTCATAGCGCTCCATAATATTTTTCATAGAATTTTAAGCAACTTTGAAAAAATTCTTCTGTCCGAATGTGGGTCACAAAACTCGTCTACACGACAACTTAAAAACGCAAGGTTCTATCATATTCAGATTTTGACAAAAAATCGTTTGCTGTTCGCTCCCTTTTGTGAAGGGACGAAAATCAGTAACTCCAAAAGTGTACATTGAATCGATTCAAGACTTACAGTAGATTTAAGTTCATTTAAAACTGCTTTCACCCAAATTTCAACAAAATCGTTCATCAACAACAAAAACAATTATTGAAGTAAACTTAAATTTAAGTATATCGTAATTCAACAGTGTCTAACAATCGGCGATGAAGTCTAAGGGTCAGGATGCTCGGCTCCGACTCAGTAGCCTTGGGTTCGATTCCCAGAGACGAACAATTTGTTTTTGCTATAACATCTTCTCAAAAAATTATTAATTCAAATGTTATTTTTTAGTTGTGTAAAGGTAATGAAATAAATAATTTATTTCATTATCTTTACACAAATGTGAAATATCTTATAGAATGTGAAACAATTATATAAGAAATCAGTAACCAAATCAAATGATTTGCGAAGAGTAATTTTGCCACGCACACTATCTATCTATTCTCCAAGCGGCAACACATTTCCAGATTAATGTATATTTGCGACATGTAAGTATATTATGCAGATGCAATGCAGCATATCTGAACTCCCTTAAGTTCAAGCGAGCTAGCCGAATCAAATGGCGACATTTTTTGAACTTAAAGTGTACTGAAATTGATAAATAATCATATTCTTTGAGATATATTCCAAGTTCCGAATATAATGTTTGGATTAACACCCTCCATATCGGTACATATTAATTAAGAAGATATAACTTTTTATAATCAGCGTTCGAATGACCTTCAGAAAGGACTGTACCTGCCATAAATGTATAAAACCTACATAATAAAATGATTACATTTCAAAGAACAGTTACATTTATTCATAAATTATGTGTTTTAGCATAATTGTTCATAATGCATTGCACGTATTTTCCATAAAATATTTGTATCAAAATCCACCAACGTAGTAGCGTAAATATATTCGAGTTTTCCCGAGGGATATGAAGAATTGTGAAACGATGACGATGTTATTTTTAGAAAATTCAACCGACGCCATAAGACGATTAACTGACGACTATGGCCGCCACAGATTGACCGGTAGGTATCCGTTTCCACCACCATAGCCGACTTGAACACCATTTGAAAAACCCTAGCCGTAATATTTTCAATCCTGAATAAACAGCCATTTTTGTCACTGCGTGTAGTTCATATGCAGTTAGTATTTTGCATGTAGCTTCTTCATTCCACCAACCCACGAGCTTTTGTCACAACGTTCCGTGCATTTTATTCGAATCGTCATCTGTAAATCTTCTCACATCATGATTGGGCATATTTGAATCCATGTTATTAACATCCATTTCGTTCAATCACTAACACTCTTTTTCCCACCACGTCTTGATTTCCATTCCGTTTCATCTCATTTTCACAAAACTCTTCATTTCTAGGCGAAACTCCTGTGTTGAAATAATTCATACGTTTTGGTGACTTTCACTACAACGTGATGTGAAAAAATCAATAATTTTATAAATGGTAAGCGGTCTCTCTAGTCTGGATCGATCAGTAACATTACAAGCTTATAGATCCGGACAACTGTTGTGCTCCCTCATCGCGCTCATCAGCGGAACAAGAAAGTTTGCATTGTTTCTGAAGAATCATCGTAAATAACCCGACTAGCAGATTCCTATAGAGAACCATAATATCTAACGCCATCTAGCTAATAATTCTCGAACTTTAAAAAAGTTACGGGGAATGTTAAGACTACTTGAGCGACGAAGATTATTTCAGTGCAGGACTACTGGCCAATTAGCCTAAAAAAACCCAGATATGACCCAATCTGATGCTCGTTCACCATTCACAATTTCTCCGCCGCTTTTTGTCCTTTGAAATATTGTCGGCACATCCATTTTCCCGCATGATTTTGTCTACATATCACTTTACTGCATGCTTTTGCGTTTTGTTTAGATGTTTTGGAGGACGCCAATGCCGAGGTTGAATTGTTTGGTCGCCATGTGAGTTTTTCTCCTCCTAACCGATATACATCCCGTAAGTTGCTTTAATTAGTGCTGAGGTAAAACGTCAAGTGTTAATTTTAAGGGTAATTATGTTCATATAGATTTTATTTTATCGATTCAATAGGAATTGTTGGTCGATGTCGTAGTTTTTTGTTGGTATTGTTATTGTGATATTTCCAATACTAATCAACAATTTCGGTTCTATTCAGCGTCGGTGAAGAAGAAGAAATTGTTGATTGGGATTTGAAAAATATTGGTTGTTAGTGATAGTTGAATATACGAAGGTTGGTCAATAAGTTCTTACCAAACAATAAAAATACGTATTATTTTGGGTTGATTAATTTTTATCTATGAAGTTTTTTCTTTGAAGTGATAATGTTTAATCATTGCCCGAAAATTGTACAGCAGCCTATTGAAAGATGATACTCGTCAGAAACAAACTTATTACCATACTACGACCGCCATTCCTTAGATTTTGTGAGGACTCATTGACCAACCTTCGTACTGTGTTGAATTTTCACCTGCATGTGATACGTGTGCTTATATGTTGCTTGAATAGTTGGTAGCACCGCTTCGTCACTGGACTATCTGTGGGAATTACATCCACATCCTCTGAGCGAAGCTGGCCTCAGTCGTCATTCAGGTATTTATTTTGATTGTACACAGGTTGAGGTGAAGTGGTGACGGTAAATTCATTCATGTGGTGGTGGAACTTTGAGAGGGGAAACCTCATATTTTAGTCGCTGATTATGAATGATTCGAATTCATATTGGCAAAATAGGAACATACGAAAATGAGAAGAACTTTCTTGTATCCAAGATGCTTAGATTCCAGCTAAAATTGTAACTCAAATCAAATTGTACTGTTACGAAAAACTGTTGTAGGTGAAACTGAAGGTTTCAGTTAACATTTGGAAAAAGACCTTTTTACAAAGGAAACATGCTGAGGATAAGACTAGAAGGAACTGACCTAACAAACCTTTGATTCTTCGTTCTTGAAAAAGCAGGACTTGTATACTAATTCATAATTTTATTACCTTTACTAATAAACTATAAAAGAATTCAATCATTCCAAACATTAATTATCCCACGTATAACATAGCAAAATGGTTGGTTAAAGAATTTAGCAACTTCCAAGCCCCACCAAGTTTGTCTGTAAAGCTGAAAGATTTCATACTTGGACCTGGTGTACTCTCGTTTCATTTGATGTTGTTTCACTATCTACGAATACCCTAATCCCTGAGTCAATAAACATTCTAAAGAAATGACTTTCAAATATTAATATCGCGGATAGAAACTGCACGGAATACGTGACCCTCTCTCTCATTTTTTAGTCAATATTTTTCTTATCGAACTTGAAACCTCCTTAAAATCAAAATTAAATCAGTTTCCAAAAGTTTGGCATAGATATGTCGATGATATTTTCGCGATTATGACTAAAGATTTTGATTTACATGGTTTTTTGAACACGCTTAATAGCTAATTTGATTCACTCGAATTCACTGTAGAAATAGAAACAGATAAGTAAGCAGCTTCCTTTCCTTGATATTAACATTATCGAACAAGGTCGTCAGTTGGATCAAGTAATTATAAAATAGTTCCATTTAATAATCTTGGTTCATAGATTGTTAAACGACGCTTTCACTCAGCGAAATTATAACAACGGAAGTTGAAAAACTTTAGCTAATTGCTTTGGATAATGGTGACGATCAATCTTTGATCAATAACTTAATTTCTAAGCGAAAACGGAAAATTGAACGTAACCGATTAACCCAATAATTAGTTCAATTTAATTCAAAAATTTTACTTATCATGAGTAATTAATAAATTCCATAATTAGTTTTCTAACCATACAACCCGTTTATAGATGTAAGAATAAGCTGAAAAACCGTTTAGGCGATACCTTTGATGAAGTTTCCGACTTCGGCAGGAGAAAAATCAGCTTTAGCCAAACATATTATAAATACAGGGTCACACATTTCTCAAGAAAACTTATCACTCTTAAAACACAGCAATGACAAATATCTAAGTATTTTAGAAGGGATGGTAGTGTATAAGCGAAAAGGCAATTTAATGAATTCAGATTTATCAACAGCTGAGGCTTATCCCTTATATACCATAATAATTCCAAATAGTATTAAAACAGACACATTTTGATTTCTAATTCATTTTACTCTGTTGATGGCTACTTGGTAGCTCAGAAATGTAACTGTTTTCTTAGTGAATGAGGATGACAGGCTAATGTCTCCGGCGTGAATTTTTCAAAGCCTACTAAACCTATTTGATCTATTTTCAATGAGGAAATAGAACTGTATTTTTACATTCGAACATGCGAGCATTTTCTAGCATTGCTCTAAAATATCCCTCTCTGCTTGCTTAATTATTATGGTAATCCAAAATCAAAACCAAATTGATAGAACCTTGATAGACATTTTCTTTGGGATCAGATTCTAGCACGATTTTGACAGAAGACACCGACAGTTTCATAATCGGCCAGCGAGTATGGGTGAGCGGCACCAAACCAGGCACCATAGCTTACATCGGAGAGACCCAGTTCGCGCCGGGAGAATGGGCCGGAATAGCTTTAGACGAAGCGATAGGTATATTTAGGTATGATGATGTCCGGTCGCCATTTAACCGTTACGATTTTAGGCAAAAACGACGGATCCGTGGGTGGGACCAAGTACTTCCAGTGCGAACCGAAGAAAGGTGTTTTTTCCAGGCTGACGAGATTAACGCGAGTGCCTTTGGATCTCCCGCATGGCGGTTCAAACGAAACTTTCTGTACGACGCCCGAAAATAACGGATTCAGACATAGTCCCACATCGCCAACGGGTAGTCACAGAAGCATATTGAAATCACCGACTTCTATGCGTAAGTACCATAGATCTACGATATACTGACATGGAGAGCGTTTTTGGACAAAAGATATTGGAGCCGGTGAATCTTCAGATTCATGGTGGAGGCTCCAAAAAAAAAAAACTTATGAATGTGACGTAGCGTTGGGTTTTTTATTTGTTATTGTGCCCACAAGAATGAAATGCAATGAACAATTCCATGGAAACATTTTAAGATCAAGAGTTCTTAATTGCAACATCAATATTTCATTGATTTTTCCTGCGAATATCGTCTTTGTAGCAGCGAAAAAGTGATTCGTGTTAAACAAGGGAGGAAGCCTTAAGGCCTTTTTTACAACAAAGAAACAATTCCGTATGGCAAAAGATTCTATCGCTTATTTTCTAAACCAATAATGTCAATAATTATGAAATTGTTCAAAATGAAATGGCGTGAGATCAATAGTTTTTAATTGCAACATTTATCTTTGGTTCCTGCAAATCACGTGATTTGTCTCAAGTACAATTACCCAACTAGTAACTTATTTCCTTGAAGAATTACAACGACTTTTCTAGGTCAAGAAACAATTCTGTATGTCAAAAAATTCAATAGCCGATTTTCTAAACCAATAATTGGAAAGCAATCATGAAATTTTGATTGCAAATGAGCAGTGTCTTCTGGTCACATGACTATGTCTTCGCACCATCGACGCTCCAAGTTTGTCAGAATATAATAGATCTATGTTACGCGAATCTAAATTGCAGATGCTTCAACCACCAGTTTGGCGTCGAACGCGTCTCATTTGATGGATTACAAAATGGGCGATAGGGTGATAATAAAAAGCAGTCAGGGTTCGAAAGTTGGCACCGTCCGATTCATGGGACCAACCGATTTCGCAAACGGCGAATGGGTGGGTGTCGAACTGGACGACCCCAGAGGGAAGAACGACGGTTCCGTCGATGGCAAGAGGTAAATAACCACTCCATTCCGTCCGAACCGACATAGAAAATTCGCGTTGTTCTAGGTATTTCGGGTGCCGCCCGAATTTCGGGCTGTTCGCTCCCGCCAGCAAAGTGAGCAGATCGCCGTCGAAAGTGAGACCCGGAGCTTGCCAGATCCATTCCGGAACGGGAATACCGCCGTCCGGAATGCGCAGGGCCAATTCGAAAGAATCGATGACTTCGATGGCCAGCGCGACATCTAGCGTGAGAAGGGTAAGACTAGGAGTCAATTCGTTAACTCCAAAGGTAGGTTGCGTGTTATACTTTTTGAGGTTGACTGGGGATCTGATCAAAAATGACGTCGCATGGACTGTTATCGATAATCCAACTCAACGGTTTCTTCAATTGCTTACGGTCTTTTTGACATTACCGCGATATTTCTTGAGATATTAAGCAATTAAGTTACAGAGGTCGAATGTCGCGTAAATTGTTTTCAGAGGTCAGGACCTCTTGAAACTTTTGTCCACGATGCTAGGCATGTTGTGGAGATATTTTTCAATATTTTTGGTATCCATTTGTCGAATGTCGTTTTCAATCTTCAAATCACTTCCGGTGAGGTTGGCATCAACTTTGTTATTTAAAATATCTTTCATCATGGTTCATGAATATTATAATAAAGTATCAAGTCCTCACGTATTGTAGCGGCTTATTCGCGTTTTATTTGCACGTCGTTTTGACAGATTCGCAGCCATGCCCGATTTTCTTTGCCAAAATATTAGAAAATCGCACCGATTTGTGAAGATGAATGTCCAACTGACTGAGGATAATGATCAAATGGTTTCAATGATAATTTGCTATACAGTTCGATGATTTACTGAATTTACGTTTTCAAGGAGGGGAAATTGAGGGCTGTATGTATAGAACGATAAATAATTTGAAATTAATACCTGAAGACATTTTTTCAATGACCATATTTTGGCTAAGATGCATGTTATAGCACCAACCCACCAATATTAGATTAAATGTTGTTTTGTGTGTTCCTAACTTTTTTTAAATTGATTTGGTTCTAAATTGAATGTATTTTTATGTTTTATACTAATTTTTGTTGATTTTAAATTATTAATATCTATTTTTTCTACTAACCATCAGTTTGGCATTCTCTAAAATAATTAATTTATTATTTATTTTGATTTTAAAATAACGTATTTTTAAGTCGGTAAAAAATTCAAAACCTCTGAATTTACTTAATTATTTGATAATTTTCCCGACTTTGAAAAATCTGGAATTTATAAAATTTGATTGTGAGTCATGTTTAAATGGCTTTGGTTCAAATGCGAAGCAATATTCTAACTCGGGATAATTTTAATTTATCACTAACAGAACATATTTTTTAATACAGGTCACACCATTTCTAATCGATAAATATCTAGGTAATTTTAAAGGGATAGCAATGTACTGGGTTCCCTAATAGACTACCCATTTTATATTATTAATAAATTCTCTACGAGATAACTAAATAGGTTGTTCTCTGTGGGATTATCTTCTGTAGTCTTTGGGATTTAAGTAAATCATTAATCAAATAGGCGCCTGTTACAAATAAATTTTAAATTAATAATTTCGTGGAAAGCCATTTTCTCTACGAGAAGTTTGTTAGTTTTCATCAATAATTAATTAATTTTTTTGCTTTGAGACATTATTTCAACATCCGTTTGAACTTTCATGGATTACTCAGTCCAACAACTTGTGTTTTGTGTAGAAACTTACGTAAGAAGCAATTCGATAGAAGAAGTTAGGCGTGCATTCCGGGGTCAGTTTAATAACAACAATAGGGGTCACGCGCCAAATCGTAAAACTGTTAAGTTATGGGTTCGTCATTGGCGTGAAAATGGTTCTGTACAAAATTTGAAGAAGCCTGGACGTCGAAGAACAGTTCGTACACCAGAAAATATTGAACGAGTTAGAATTGTGTTTACGAGAAGTCCTAAAAGGTCTGCTAATCGACAAACCCTTATCCTAGGAATATCGAAGGGAAGCTTAGATCGAATTCTTCAAAGGGATTAAAAATTTCATCCCTATAAATACCAATTGGCACAGCACCTTAGCAATCAAGATAAAGAAGCAAGGTTAGTAATTTGTCAAGAATTTTTCGATTTACATCAAGGAGCAATTCACAGTATCCTAATGACCGACGAAGCAAATTTTTATTTGAAAGGCATGGTCAATAAACAGAATTTTAGATACTGGTCGAATGAAAATCCTCGTGAAATCTTTACACAGAACCTCCATAATCCATAAGTTGTTGTGTGGTGTGGAGTAGGATCTTTTGGTGTTATTGGCCCTTATTTTTTTGAGGATGAAAATAACCGCGCTGTAACAGTAACATCCGAGCGCTACGTTAATATGCTAGAGACATTTCTCATTCCAGAATTAAATAGACGAGGATTACTAAACAATGCCTTACTGTTCCAACAAGATGGGGCAACAGCTCATACCGCCAGAAACTCAATGAGGGTCCTGCGAGAAATGTTTAATGGCCGACTCATTTCTCGATTCGGAGATTTGCCTTGGCCTTCGAGGTCCCCCGACTTAACGTCACCCGATTTTTTCCTGTGGGGATATTTAAAAGCCAAAGTGTTTGCGAGTCGTCCAGGTACAATCGAGGAACTGAAAGTCAAAATTCGTGAAGAAGTTGAAGGAATAGACGAAGGTTTGCTACGCCGTGTAATGAACCACTTTTTATCTAATATTGAAAAATGTGTTGAAGTTGGTGGAGGTCATTTAGAAGACGTGATTTTTAAAAGTTAGAATTAAATTAGCCAAATATTTATAAGTTATCATAAATCCCAAAGAGTTAGCTGTAATTTAGTAAAATAAAAAGTTTGTTTTGTTAACTAAAAAAATTTTAATTCAAATATTAAAATGGGTAGTCTATTATGGGGAATCCGTATAAACAAAAAAGCAATTTATTTATCTCCAGCTGAGAGTAACCCCTTGCTTTCATTATTATCCCCAAATACTATTTAAACAGGCACATTTTAATTTATAACTTAGTTTCCTTTGATGCTACTTGGTAGTTGAAAGTACTTAGTAGTTTAACAGTATTTTTTAGTGGATAGGAGCGATTTTTTCTCACTTATTAGTGATATATCATGTGTTATTTTGACTAAAAAGGTTTTGAGTCTTTTGCCGATTAGCCCCAGAATGTCGTTTTCATTTTTGACTAATATGCATCCGTTTGTGTGTTTTTTTATTAGAAGCTACCATTGAAGAGTCCATCGCCTATTGTTACAAGACCGTCGCTGCAGGTAACATACTGAAGTGGAATTTGATTGTACCAATTTAAAAACATAAGAACGCCTATCGCCTATGCAAATAATAATGTGAATCTGCGATTGAAAGAGAATAAACAACTAATTTCTTAGATACGTATTTGATTTTCGCACTATTGGAGAGGATTTAGAAATTTCTTGAATTAAAATAGTATTCTCTTATTTATTAGTCAATCGCCGCCAGGCAGCAAATCTTTTAGAAGCTAAGCTTTCGAATCGGGGGTTTATATGTACTAGTATTAACACATTTTTTTAGGTTCTTATTTGTCTACTGTTTTATTATATATTTAACAAAATGTTGTTGTTTTCACATAGTTTATGCATTTTTAACATAAGTGATATTTTTAAGTATTTTTGTATTTAATAAATACTTATATTTATTTTACACTTCTCCATTATTTGAACCCAAGCAGCCTATCAGGCCCGGATTTAGAGAGAATCTCCGGGCAGGACAATCCTTCCTTCTCGCTCCCCTATATATACAGATTGCCGGAAATTATGAACAAAAAAACGGAAAAATGAACGAGTTATATTAAGAGTTTTAAGATTTTCTTCAAATTTGGTCACTTGTCACAAGTTCTTTTGTACTCTTGGTCCAAATTTGACGTAAATCTCACCACATTGAAGACCTTACAATTAAAGAACATAAAGAACTTTGAAATTTGTCCTCCTGTTCTATCGCTATGAAATGGTTAGTGCATAGGGACCGGCTTCGGCACCTTTACACTATTTATTTTTTCTGCATTGATGGAATTTGCAAAGTATTCCGAATCCGCTGTAACGTTACGATCCTACTCTTCAACTTTAAACAGTAAACTCAAAACGTAATTTGCCTGATTTGACAGAAAGTGCAAAATTAGAAAATGAGTACATATTTACAAATGTTGTTTTGCAAAATACATAAAAAAATAGTCCCGACAAAAGTTTCATTCATTAGCGAAGAGATGCCGTCGGAAAATGTGGTTAAATTCGACATTTTTGTTTAGTAGATCGTTTTGATTTAAATATTGAGCATAATTATACGTTGTTGCATCTTTAATGTTAATTGTCAGAAATTTGTTAATTCATGTGAAAGAATCATAATCTCAAAATTTCTTCAAACATAGAACCCTTTGAAAAATAAGGTTCATTCATGGGGTACCAAGGGTTTTCACTTGTCAAGCAGACTGTGCAATTGCCGCTCAATAATTTAACCTTGGTGCGTTCATGAGAAGCTGAGTAGGAAAAGGAACATTGCAGAATTTCGTTTAAAAAGTAGAATCGTGACATCGCGCACTATTCAGTTAATCGCGGTCGTTTTGGTGGCATACGGAAATAATAAAAACTGAATCATTTTCAATTATTTATCAGTACGTAGCTTTTGTACCGAATTTTTAATTACATTTGAAATGATTTGAATTGACTTCTGTAGTGTAAACAATTTCTTTCATATGTCCCAAAAAAAAATCTAGCGGGTCCAAGTCAGGAATTCTCGGTGGCCAACTAATTGGTGCGTCTTGACCTCTGCCAATCCAACGGTAGTCGAAATTATGATTGAGTCAATGCCGGTGCATGAGCCATAGATTTTGCCTCAACTGTCGAGTTGGTGAAGCATGTTTTCTAGGAAATCAAAATACTCTTTCTGTCCAGATTTCTCAGCAATATGTATGCCGAAACCGTCCGATCATAATAGCATGGAAATTGCATCTGCTCACATATGTATATTGTGGAAATTGAATATTCCATTTCGTGTGAACAAAGCCTCATCAATAAAAATAATTTTTGGGAGAAACCGAGATTGTCTGATGTGGTAAGAGTTCTTGGGTTCTTTTAAATTGATAAGGGTGCAGTCAATTCCTATTTTAAATCCTTGTGACTGTAGAATTTCGCATACCCAATGCGCAATGCTCTAAAATTTCTTCATCATTCTGTCTTCCTGCATTCCTTTCGTTTAAACGCTCCTATTTCTCGCAATTTCACGTGTACATTAATGAAAGTTCGGAAAATCTTTGGTGATACAATCTTCTGGCTGTGTTAGTGTTTCCATGGCATTCGCCTTAAAAAGATGGAGTGCAGACGAATCCCGTCTATTTAGGGACAGCCTCAAAAGCTGCAATTAGAACCGCAGGACAGAATCAAAGTCCTGTGGCTCACGGAGAAGCATTTCAGTGTCGTCATCCAGTTAAGGGGCGAATGGAAAAATGGTCGCACGTCAATGCACGGTACAATTTGGTACACTCCGTGCGTATGGGGGATCTCAACACAGTCTTCCAAGCCGAGATGCTTACCATCTATAGATGTGCGGAGAAGCTATTCGGCTATGGTAAGATAAATGATACCATCTAGATCTCTGCGGGCAGTTAAGCGGTACTCTACGCACTGAAAAGCCCGACTGTGTCTTCGAGACTTGTCAGAGATACCAACGAAATCCTTAACAGGCTAGTCGGTGGAAACAAGCTCAACCTGACCTGGAATTCGGGTCACTCTGGTTAGAAAGGGTATGAGAGAGCGAACAAACTAACCAGAGACGGGGCCACTTTGGACGGTCCTCAAGACTCTCTTGCTGGTATCCCCTACTACGGGGGAGATCAACATGCCTCAGCATGGAGAAGCATTGATGGCTGGCGAACTGCCAAAGCTATGCTTGGGTATGAGGTAGGTCTAAGCGCGTAAGCGATATTCTCTCACTGAGTAGACAAAGTATCGGGATAATCCCCGAGATCTTTACAGGTCACTTAAATCTGATGAAATTTAAACATGTAGTAAGGAAAAGCGACATTCCCTTCTGTATGAGATGCGAGGGAAATAAAGTTGGGTCGTCAACCCACTTTCTTTGTGATTATCCTGCGAGGATCATTAAGGCCGATAATCATCAAGGTGCGAGGATCATCAAGACCGATAACAAAGGATCTAAACGTAAAACAGATCTTAGGATTCTGTCCAGCAGTGCCTGAAAAACGTAGCAGGGGATAGTGTACAAGGGTCTTTGCTTGAATGCACTGAACTTTCATTTAAGCCCGCTACCATCTTAACCAATACCAAATGCGTTCATGTTTACTGAACAAGAAAACTTAAACTAGTTTTTGATAAAATACTTATCTTGTCTATCTGGTGTCTAATAAGAAAATTGTGACAGCGGCCTACTGTGTGTTTTTATCAATTTGATGTGGCATTCAGAAGGGGTTATTGAAATGAATCCCATTTTTTGATCGATAATGGCTCTATGTACTAAAAATTATGTAAAGATAGAAAAATGTCCAAAAGGATTGGTCTAAATGTTGGGATTTGTTGTTTCAAAATTTGTCGTTCCATAAACAGAATAATCCAGGAGGGGTTGCTGATTGAACACCCTCTACAGGGATGGCAGGTGCCAATAAGTATCCTCCATAATAGCAGCATTTGATTAGTGAAGTACACACATACTTCTATACAATGTCGACAGACTCCCAAGGTGTTGAACTTCTGATTGTTGATCCTTGATAAATAAATGTTTATTTGCTAATGTCAAGCTGGAAGAATGAACTAAAGTTAATATTTATTTATGGCCCAATAAACAGTAGCATCATCAGTTGCGTGTTTTACACGGTCAACTTCTTTGCCTAGAGTCTAGAGTGTGTATGAATATAAGCAGTAGCGGATTCAGAATACAGCTTGGCAAAACAAAATCCTTGCAAAAATTATTGAAACTGGTGTAAAAGTCATAATTTTATGACCGCAATGAAATTGTTTTTCTTTTTCCTTTTCAACGTTCAACATGCGATATCTCGTACAATCACAGAGGTATAGAATAGTGTTCTTCAGTCCCATAAGGGCAATGCTTTACAAAAAGACCCCATCTAAGAATTTTGAAGAGAGGCTATCTCTTTCTAATTGTATGCTTCTAATTGTATACTCCGCCTACTTGGCGCGTTATTTAAAAACAACAGCGGGACATATCGGGAACGAGTAGAAAGAGAAAGCCGCTCGTCAAATTCCTTAGACGGAGTCAAAAAATATCTACCTTCAAGTACTCTATTCTTGATCTCTAAGCGTACAATAAGCAATTTACAATATGGCGGAGTTTTCTAGATACTAAGTCGTCATTTTCGAGTCTCCTGCCTTCATCCTCTAACTAGGAGGTTGTGCCACCTCAAAACTTGTAATAGTAAGAAGGCTTCGAATCGACCATTCGAACTATTTTGTTCAAAACTATGAACAATATCCATTTCAAAATAATCAAGCCTATAGATTTTGAGTCCTCTGGTATAACGATAATAAAAATTGCCCCAACAATGTGGTGGTTGATGAAGTTTCCTATGATATAATTACTTTTAACGCTGGGGTTCCACAGGGATATGTCTTGGTACCAACTTTGTTTCTGCTTCATCACAACGATCTGTTGGAGGCTTCTTTGTATCCCCTCCATAGATTTGCAAATGATGATACACTTCATGCCGCTTTCTAATCTAGAGCCCATATACTATCAAATGAAGCCAGAGGGATCCCACAATCCCCAATATGAACATTTATATGAATATTTAAAATAGCGTGGCATCGACTTTTCTTATCATCATATTACTGTTAATTTATTGCTATTATTATATTATTCTTCATGTCAACTACGACGTATTGTAATACTAATAAATAAAATAAATTTATTTTTCGTTCATCTTGTTTATTGTGACTGTCAACGTTCAGATAACATCACGTAACAACACTCTCCATTCTTCTATTTGTATTCCTGGTTGCCATATCAAGGTGGTCTTACGTCCCAAAAAGACGGAACTGTCTACTACCGAGGCATACCGTCCTGATCCTGATAGGTAATCATATCTCGGGACCTCGGGAGATGCGCGCTTCATATAGTGAGTGAAATTATCAACCCTACTCTTTTACTATACTCTCAAATACACTTGTTCTTTATCTACCAGGCTTCAATCGGTCACGAATAGCTAACCAAAACAAATAATATAATTTTGTAATTTTCTGCATTGATGCTACTCACTAGTAATGCAACGTTACATTTCCCGCCAGATCCTCGCTCGTCTACTAAACTATAAAAAGGTAGAGGATGTAGATAAATGAGCTTTTCTAAATTCACGTTACAAAAACCTTTTCTAGCTCTTCTACTATAACCAAACAATAGGTAAGTCTTTGCTATAACTCTAGTGAAAACAATGATTATTTGTACTCTTCAAGATAAATCGAAAATCTTGAACCGTTATTATGATTTGCTGTCTGGCGAAATTGGGCGTCCGGATTGCATGTACAGGCTGGTTGAACAGTAACGTTCTTTCCTGCTCTCCAATTTATTTTAATAAGTATCTCTCCCCAGGACATCGTTAAAGAGAAGCAACTGCAAATCGAGCAGCTATTGAAGGAACGAGACCTAGAACGCGCAGAATTCACCAAAGCAGCTAGTTTGGCAGACGATGCCGAGCAGAAATTGGCCGTTTTGCGGCAAGAATTTGATCAGGTATGTTATCGGAATATCTTCCTTGTGCCACGTCTATTTACCATAAACAAATGATTGAAGATGAACGGTATTATCTCAAACCAATTCGTACCTCAGAATTAAGAAAAGCAGATTGTAATTTTATATTTGACTCAGTATCGGGCTGAATGTGAAATCAAATTGGAGGAACACCTGGCTCTTCTTTCGGAGTTGAAAAGCGACAGGCAAGATCTTATTACGCAGCTAGAAGACGAGAGAAGAAAGAACGAAGATTTGCTGTTCAAATTCGAAGAGGCTGCTATAACGAAAACAGACATCGAGGTACGTTATTTTCTGTTTGCTTATCACCAATCGCTCATATCTTTCCAAAATCATTGAAGATCTTCTATTTTTTTCAGAAAAAGTCTTTAGAACAAATAGTAAGTTGAATTAAGAGTGGGTATTTAAGAAAATTTGTTTTTGTGTTTGTTTTTCTTGAAATGTGCTTCTTGTTGTCTTCTGTCTCGGGTCGATTTTCCTCAAACTATTATTTTATTTTTTTATTTCCTTCGAAGGCAGCAAACGAAGACAACTTGTCCAAAATAAAGGCTTTCGAAGAACTCCTCGAGGCCGAACGCAGCAAAGTAGAACTTTCCGAAAAAGATGCCAACAAACTATTCGAAGCAGAAGAGGATTTGATGAAAGCACGAGAAGAAATCGACAGATTAAATCGAGAATTGGAAGGAACCAAAACTGATAGGGCCACATTGCAGTGTGACAATTCTATAACGAAAGGTATGACGACAATTGAGCGTTAGATATTCGTGTTACCGTATGAATAATTTCATTTCAGATCACATCCAATCATTACAGAACGATTTGAAAGAAAATACGCTACATCTCGAAGAAGTAAACAAGATCAGAAACGATTTGAGCGAAAATCTAACAGCTCTAACTATAGAGCGCGATTCGTTAAAAGCAGATCTTGAAAATTACAAGACCACATCTCAGGAATCACAGGGTGAACTGGTTAACAAAGAACACGAAGCAACAATGGTTCGTGGCGAGCTGGAAGTGCTTAAAGTCTTCTCGGAAGAAAATCGGGTGCTCTTAGAAAAAGTTACCAATGAAAAATTATCGCAAGAGACTGAATATACCAAAGAACTAGAGAAACTGAAGATGGAACTGAGTGCCAAATGTTTCGATGTAGAAACTGCCAATGACAATTTGAAGCACAAAACGGAGGAATACGAAAAAATAATTAGAGATTATGAAACTTTAAAATTAGAATCGCAGAATAGAGTAACACAGTGGGAACAGGAAGAAACCTCGCGAAATGAGCAAAATGATCAGTTTACTAAAGAATTGGAGGATTCGAAAGTTTCGTTAAATAAAATAACAATCGAATTAGCGGAATTACAAGCGGTCCATACTCAACAGATAACACAAAAAGATCAACAAATGGAAGACATTTCAGCTAAACTAGCTAATTGTGAAACCGAATGCGGAGTATTGAGACAGCAGGTGGTAGATCTGAGGAAAACAATGGATGAATCGACTGGCAGCTTGCAGGAACAAATGGCCAAAGAAACAGCATTGAAAGCAGCACATATAGTTGAGCTTGAATCCGAATTACAAAACAAGAACAACCAAATCCACGAATTTGTAAGCGCCAAGACAAAGATTCAAGAAGATTTCGACCTCAAGAAATTAGAAGTGGAAAAACTCCAGAATGAATTAGATTCATCGAAGAAACAACTGGAATCGCAATTACACGAAACGCTCAAAGTAAAAGAAGAAAAGCAGCAATTCGAACTAGCTGGTGGAGATATGAAGAGGGACAACGAACAATTCCAACAACGCGTTGAGGAGCTGGAAGAACTCAAAAAACGACTTGAGGGTGAAATTCAATCGCTCATCAATTCCTCTGGAGATCACAGTTCTAGGTTGGAGCAAATGAACGAGGAACTGAAGAAACGGCAAGATAAACTGGACGAAACCAAGAAAGATTACGTACAGAAATTGCAAACCGCCGAACGGTTACAACAAGAAACCGCTTTGCAAATGAAACAACTCGAAGAGGAATCGCAGCAGAAGAATAACGAGTTGGAAGAGAAATTGAAAGTTTCTGAACAATCTATTGTTTTAACCAAGGAACATTGTGAAAATTTGTCAGCGGAAATGAATAAATTGAGAGAAGAACATTGTACTCAACTAAAAGCAATGGAAGGTGTGCTCAAAGAAAAAGAATTACTCGTTAGTAGCTCGACAAATAAATACCAAGAATTCGAGACTAAACTCCAAGAGCAAATCGATAAGAGCAAATCTTATTTGGAACAAATTATCGGCGATTACGACGATAAATTGAAAAATCGCGCCGTAGAATCTACCAAACTTGTAGCGTCTTACGAATCGCAATTGAAAGAAGCCCAGGAGGCTTCGACGAATTTGCAAAATCAGTATGAAGAAAAGCTGAAAGTTTTGGAACACAAGAAAGATGAACTCGACAACTCTATACGACGATTGGACCAGGACAACTCCACAGAGAGAGAAGGATTGTCATTGAAAATCGACGAACTACAAAAATTGACAAACGAAAAAGATTCTCAGATAAATGAAGCAAGAGAGAAGCTGCACGAAAAAGATACTTTGCATAAGGAAGAAATTGAGAAGGTCAAGCAAGATACTCAAAACGATCTGAATGTTTTGCAGAATAAAATTAATGAAATGCAGACTGCTATCAAGCAGCTTGAAGAAGATGCTGGCAATAAAACAAGGGAACTGAATGAAGCAAATCAGAAATACGAACTATTTGTGAATCAGATTGTACAAAACGCTAGCGAAAAAGAGATGACTTATATAGAGCAAATTAGGAACTTTGATAATTTAATGGTGGAAAAAGAAAACCACATAAAGAAGTTCACAGGGCAGATTGCCAATTTAGAAGAGAATATTAAGCAATTAACTGATACTGCATCAGAAAAAGATGGAAGTATTGATTCGTTGAGTACAGAGTTGATGGAATCTAAGGAAAATATAAATAATCTGGAGAAAAATCATCTGGAACAAATAGAAAAGTTTACCGTTCAAATTGCAAATTTAGAACAGAAGATACAAGAACAAAGTAACATCGGTACAGAAAGTAGTCTAAAAGTAGACGCAACCAATAAAGAATTGGAAATTTCTAAAGAAAACCTAGTCCAAATGGAGGAAAAGCATGCGGATTTATTAAAATTACTTGAGGAGAACAGGAAACTGCTGGAACAAAGACAGGAAGAAAGCAAGACGTTTGAAACTCGAATTGTCGACCTAACTAGTAAATGTTCCGTATTGGAAAGTGGTTTACAAGATAGCGAAAAGAGATTCGAAGAATTAGATAAACGGAATGTTTCTACGGTTTCCCAACACAATGAACTATCGGAAAACTACGCTTCGCTTACGGAAAAACTACAAGCGGCCGATACAGTCACCAAAGAACTCCAAGCGGAGCGCAACACCATTCTTAAATTACTGCAGCAATTGAAAGTGACCAAACAACAGAAAGATTACATTTTGGAAGTGGTTAACATCAACAACGACATCAATGAGGATTTAAGAGAATCGATGAAAAATTTAGACGATACTTACACGGACCGGGAATTGGCGTCTCGATTGCAAGAGTCGGAACAGGTGTTAGATATGCAAGAAGTTCAACTGGAGGAGTATAAACAAATCATACAAACTCAGAAGGCGGAGCTGGTGGCTTTGCAGAAGCAGTTATTTAACGTAAGTTGTTTAACGTAGCCCAGTTAAAAATTTCTATTATACAGGATGTCCAGGAAATAACTTTAATATACTTCAGGGTTTGAACAAAAAAATTTCATACGAACAAATGGATTTTGATTTATATGTTCGAAACGTTTTATTATAAAATGAGGAATAAATATGCGATACCGTCACTGTCTGCAAACACAAATATTAGGAACCCTCAACACAGTACAATACAATACCGCGTACGGTGAGCTCTACGGCAAATCGGAGAATCAAATTATCAGAACATTTGAGTCATTAAAGGATATGTCGAAAAAAAAATGCTCACTCTCTGTTAGGTAAGCCTATGTTAAAAATTCAATTTGGTCAATACTGCATAAAAATAGCTTTTAATAATATATCTAAAAATTATCGCGTTGTTGGAAAAAAATCGGTTGTCTGTAAAGTCGGTTTACTGACGATAGTTGAACGTGACAACGTCATAAGAAAATACTGATGGAATGGACGGCTGGCTGGTCCAACCTGTCATTTCAGACACGTTGTTATGATATGGTGGAAGATTTAACATTTATGTTTTAATTTTTTGAAATCATAGCTACGCTCGATAATTATTTCGGTCGAATAGTAAAGCAATTGATATTTTACTCATCGTGAAATAGTTCTGTTAATTTATTGTTATAGTTTTGTCAATTATAGCATAACCTACAATCGCTGCACTAGCGGACCGATGCTATTTATTTTAATGATGAAAGCACGAATATTCGACAATATATTTAATATCGAAAGAATCATTACCTTTATCGCCGCAATTATCGTTGCTATAAACAATTGACACCACATTCACTTTTCACTACACTTCATACTTGACGAAAACATGTAAATGTATTATTTTGTATAGCAGCTGTCCACGCGGACGCATCGCTCACTCAAGTAGGAGACGCTCTCGCTTGCTTAAATGGAACGCCTTAGAGCGAGGTAACGAACTACTAAAGGGTTTTCCATTATTAGTTACGATTTTATTATAAAATAAAATACACATTATGTGAGAAAATCTCAATGCCTTTTTTCAAATTTGTAAAACAATGACTTTAGTCGTAGAAATAAAGCACTAAAATGGGTCCAACCTTCCAAAACTGGCGCAGTAAGACGGATTGACACGCGGTTTTCTGCATTCGATTCAGAATGTAATTTAGAAATTTTGTGCCGCATTTTTATGAGTGCACTTTTTGAGGTGAATAAAAAAATAATTACTATGTGAATAATGAGTCAAACGGGCTCGAGTTGGTTTCTCGGAGGTTTTCGGGGTCGCTGATCACGAATATGATGTCTAAAAAATTCCCTGAGGTCGCCTTGGACCATCCGGGGTCCTGAAGCCCCGGATATCGGGGGGATGTTTTTGTATGTCAACTGATCGAGCGAGGCCATAAAGATCGCTGATGATGATTACGACTTGCAAAATTTTCCTGAAACACCTGGGGATACCCGGAGACCGAATATCTGCGTCATCTTCTAGGAATTCGTTAATTTTTCTCAATAATATACAACAAATTCTGTCTCTCGAGGGTTTTCGGGGTCGTTGTTCAGGAATATAATGTCCAAAAATATTGTATGTTTTGATAATGAACTGTTAGGTTCGAAATAGCAATCAACCACAAATTAACGGACAGCTCCATTCAAATTCTGAGCTTAATTTAAATTACATATTTTTGGAACAATTTCAAACAGCATCATTAGAAGATAATAGCAAATGGGGTGCAACTAAGGACTCAATTTACGTTTGGCAACCCAGTTTGAACAGAAAGTCTTTGAATATGTCATAAAGAAGAAATAAAACGTATAATGTGCCAGCTGCAACATAGCCTCTGGTTATGAGATCTCTAGACACTCCAAAAAAAAATACAACTGATAAATTGAAATTAAAAACCCCTTGAAAAAAGGGTATACAAACTCATGAGTCTTCAGGCCTTATACTATTAGTATTGGGTAATATCGCTATGCACAGTCTACATTGAATTCGCTATATTTCAACACGGTCCGGCCGTGCAGTAGTCACTACTATGAAGGCATTCATCAAAAAACTTTATATTTACCAATTTTTTTGTATAGTTACGTTTTCTAGAGCGTGGAAAAATATGTAAAACTTGTGATTTCAGGCAAAACAACAGAAGCAGTATACAAAAGCCGAGGACAATAACGTGGATAACTCTGTAAGTACTATCTAGGAGAGGTAATATGCATTTCCGGATCTCCTGAAGATAATCTGATAGATAGGAAATGTAGACACTGAGAACCTTTTTCGGCTACCAAGTAGCCATCATCAGAGTAAACTAAATTATAAATCAAAATGTGCCTGTTTAAATACTATTTGGGGATTATAATGAAAACAATGGGATACCCTCAGCTGAAGATAAATCGGAATTTAATGCAATGCTTTTTCGTTTATACATTTTCATCCCTTCTAAATTCGTCCGACCCTGTGTTCCTTCTAGTTTGACCCACATAGAATTTTGAACATCCCGGATTTGTCGAAGTCGGAAACTTTATCAAAGGTGTTGCCTAAACGGTTTTTTAGCATGTTCTTATATCGATAAACTGGTTGTTTTGCAAATTTAGAAAACAAATTATGGAATTCATTAATTACTGAAGGATGAGTGAAAATTTTATTGAGGTATTTGAAGGTAATGGCTCTTGTTCGAAATCATATCAAACTGACCGTTTAAAATGTTTCTTGTAAAATATTCACACAAATTCAATTTAACCCAAGAATGGTGACAGATGTTCGAGTTATGTTTTGAGCAACTTGTACTCATTTTATTTTCTTGTCTGATGTTTGGACATTCTTCAAAGCTCTAATTCTGTTAGTTGGGTACGTTCCATTTCCCTGTTTTGTTTAAAAATTAAATTATTGATCAAAGATTTGTCGTGACCATTGTCCAACGCTATTTGCTGAAGTTTCTCAACTTCGTTGTTATAATTTTTCTGGCTCAAGGGGACGTTCAATAATCTATAAACAAGACTATTAAATGGAACTATTTTATATCTAAATGGTGTAACTGAATCTACTGGGGTATACCTATGTGTTTGAGTGAGTTTTCTGTAAATGTCGAAATCCAAGTGATTACCAAGCTGATTATCTGTTTCTATTTCGACTGTGAATTTCAGTGAAACAAATTGACTAATTAAGCGTGTTAAAAAAGCCATGTTAATAAAAATCTTTAATTGTAATCGCGGGAATATCGTCAACATATCTATAGCAAACTTTTGGAAAATGATTCAATTTTGATTTTAAGGTTTCAAGTTCGTTTAGAAAAATATTGCCCATTTTACATCCGCATGTTTGTTTACAGTATTTTTTGTTGAAAGTGAAATAACTGGATGTTAATATTTGAAAGCCCTTCCTTCAGAATGTTTATCGACTCGGGGATTGGAGTATTAGTAAATAGTGAAACAACATCAAATGAAACGAGAGTCTTGCACTTATTACGAATAACAGCTTTATCTTGAAAGTTGAGAGACCAAATCGTATTTTCAATATCATTTATTAAATCCATAGATAATTTCTGAGAATCAAATTGCAAAATTTAAACCTTTATTTAACAAACTTATTTCCGTTTATTGAAATTAATATCGGTTTGATTGTGAATAATGTTTATATTCTTAGTTTCTTCTCTAGGAGTTTTTGGTAACAATTGTTGAAATTTATTGTTGATTGATTCAATTTTTCTATTGGTTTTTGTTGAATTTGCTTAATAATGTAGAATAAAGTGATTCCAATTCGTATGATGTTGTTTCAAAAGCTAGTTTTAAATGTTAAGCCCAAAGTTGTAAATAATTTTAGTTTATCATATTTGTTACTGATATCTGATTTTAACCATCTTTGTTTTACTGAGAAAATGATTTTATCTATTTTCGCATTATTACACGTATATATTTTGATGAATATGGGAAAAGGTTAATCTACTTTTAAACAGGAAATTTTTGTTTTTAATTTATTAAATTCTTTAACCATCTTTGTGTTGCAGAGAAAATGATTTTATCTATTTTGGCGTTCTTACACGAATATATTTTTAATGTATTTTGAGAAATCGTTATTTGACAAATAATCTTTAAGGAAACGTAAATCCTACTTTTAAACAGGAAATTTTGGTTTTTAATTTAATGAATTTTTCTTTTTATTTCCTAACAATTCTGGCTGCCATTGGACCGATTAGGATTGGCTGTTATAATATTGTTGAATTTTGATCAAAGCTTTTTTGCAACTTATAAAATCAGTAAACTATTGTGCGCATGCTTTAAGCCTTTCCATATCAAAGTTTGTTGACAGCTTTTTAATACGCATATTAATCATCTGCTTGTATTCAAGAAATTTACTCATTTTGGATAATAATTTATCCGATACTTAACATTTCTTGAATTTCGTAACTCGATTAGTTTATTTATATCATATATTGTTTTGCGTTAATTTCTGCATGAGCTCGCTTTAATTAATTTCTAATACTCTGCATGTCGCTACTTTTTATCTTATTTTCTTTCGATCAGACGAACAATAATCCGAATAATGATTATCAGCAACTGTTGGAGGATAAAACGTTCGCCGAAAATAAAGTGGACTTCCTAAATTCGATAATAGTCGATATGCAGAAGAAGAACGAAGAACAGAAAACGAGGATCGAAATATTGGAATGCGGATTCAGTCCAAATGCCGCCGCTGAATTACAATTGTGAGTATCATTTTCACGTGAACTAGGTACAGATAATTGGCGACAATTTGATAGAATATCTTCAGGGATCAATTAGTTAGGAAAATCACAACACCCAGTACAGATTTTTTTAAATCTTATGCTCATTTTGCTAGCCAGCATCATCCGTTGTTTCTCTGATGATGTGATGATGCTAGCGGAATATTTTTTAATGTATAGTGGAAAAGGATTAAGATTTTACTATTAGTGAAAATCTACAGTTATAAACTCAATACGTATATGAATTTTTTACAAAATTGAGATTGGATTTTAAGTACAGGGTGTACCAGTCGTAATCTAACTTCGTCAATCGATAGTATATCGAAAAATAAGTCGAAATGCATAATACAATTTTTTTCAGGGAATAAAACCACCAAGGTAAGGTTTAAAAAATGGTTTCTACACTGGCCGATTTGGCGATTTAGAGCAAATTTTGTTTGAATACTAAAATAAATACATTTTATTTGACACTAGACATATTTATCCCTTGGCATAGCTACACCGGGGGTTGCTCCCCTTTCCACACCCTATTTCTACACCACTGCATATTTTCCAAATACTGTTCATTTTGTTGATTCTACCTTCAATTTGGCAAAAAGAAGATATTCTTGCAAAACTTTGATTATAGGCACCTTATACAAGATATAAGTTTTAATGTAAAGTCTTGTGAATAAATTCTCGGGAAATACAGGGTCCGGCGGTGAAACGGAAAGATTTCGTAAATAATTTTATTGTTCAAGAATATTTTTTCAAATAATTTTCAATACATTAATGGAAAACAAGAGAGTAGCCGTTTGGTTTACAATGTCAAAAAAAAATTTTTTTGAATACTACATCCGCCAAATGTCTTATGCACTCTTGGAGTCGTGTCTGAATGTTTTGCATAACTCTGCGCAGCATATCAACAGGTATTTCTGCAATCTCGTCACGAATCCGTTGTTTGAGAGCTGGAATTGTCCTGGGTGGATCACTTGCAAACACATTCGTCTTTAGGTATTCCCAAAGAAAGAAGTCGCAGGCGGTTACGTCGGAAGACCGAGGGGGCCAACTGATATCCCTGTTTCGAGAAACGATACGCCCTGGGAACAAAGCATTTACAGCGTTCATTGAAATTCTTGCAGTGTGACTTGTTGCCCCGTCTTGTTGAAAAAGTGTGTGTTCATTCACTGGAAAGCCTTCAAGTGTGGTGTGAGAAAATTCTGAATCATCGCAACGTATCGTACAGAATTGATGGTAACGGCATTTTCAAAACAATATGGACCGATGCAAACCCTACCTCAAATCTTTCCCTTTCACTGCCGGACCCTGTAGGTCACACTAACACATATGCTTTTTATTTATTATTAATTATCAAATTGTTTCGATTGCGACGGGACTTATACAGGAATCTCTAAGCAATATTTACAAAAAAGAAGGTATGGCCATAAGTATAGCACAATAATCAATAATCAAAAACTTAGAAAATTCCACCACCCTTGCTAAACAGTCCTTTGATTATAACCATCAATTCGATTACAAAATGTTGATATTTCAACCAAGGAAACCAATTATTATAAAAGATCTATTCTGGAGATGATTCACATAAAACGTGAATAAATCTGTAAATCATAGAACAGATATTCAGTCACTAAGTCAGATTTATACTAATTTAATTGATTAAAATTCTTGCAAATTCCTACATGCGTCTTTATAATGTATATTTTAGGCAGAATGCTCAAATAGTAATATTTCTAATAAGGTCTGACAACCTTCTTCTATTACTTCATAAATCTTCAACATCTGGTTCGAAAGTGGATACCTGAGCGTTATTTTTTTTTGTTTCAGTCGTTTACAGAGTTCACATGTGTTCGTATATTAAAAGAATATTGCTAAGCAGCGGATTCTTGTTACATCATAATGGTTACAATTTTGATTATTCGTGTTTCTGTTCGTTTCGGCGACGTGGATGTTTTTAATTGAAATTGCTGCGATAAGGCGCTTTGTGCTGATACAATTAGTTTCAAGAAATCCCGTTTTAGACATAATGTCTTCTGATGATGGTCTTGAGATCGAAACATACGTAAAGGCGAAAATAATAAGCACATGTGTTAGTGTGACCTATTTCCCAAGAATTTATTTATAATTCATACTTGTAGATACCCACCCAGAGTAGATTTTTTCCTTTCATAGATGAAAAATGAGCATGATACACACAATGAATGTTATCCTTTGATAAATCATTTTTTTACTCAATATAAACATCACAAATTGTAACAACTGCTTGAAATAATAACTGTTTACTTTTATAAGTGGCCATTTTAGATTTTCTTTAACCTTCAACTTCATTCGTTACAAAAACAGCAGACTTTTGCTTTTTTTCTAAGAGTGTTAATTCAAATATTGGCAAACGGTTAAAATTGGAAAATTATTGATGAGATGTTTTCCAGATTCGAATTATCTGAATCATTCTTAATTTTTTTGCCTTAGGCTTGGTTATAATCCATTAGAAAAGAGACAACCTCCTAGAATGTACTGTGATATTTGCGAAGAATTCGATTTGCATGAAACAGAAGACTGCCCACAACAAATGTCAGAAGATATGCCACCCCCACCACCGCCTGCAGAGAAAAAGAAAAAAGAGAAGCCACCACAGAGGCCTTATTGTGATATATGTGAGGGTAAGGTAGAAAATCGTGAAATTTTTGTAAATCATTAATATTCCGCTTTATTTCATAGCTTTTGGACATGCCACAGAAAACTGCGATGAAACATTCTAATTGAAGTAGAAAAGTTTAAATCAATTTATTTAATGTGATATGATTAAGTTATTTGTTAACTAATTGTTGGTAATTGAGTTAGGATTCACTAATTCATATTAAAGCTATTTTTATTATTCAGTGATTTTATTTGCGTTCCTATCAAAATTATAAAATTTCGTATATAAATAATCAAGTAAGTATATTAATTAATAATGTAAAACTGTACATACGGTTTATGAATAATTTACAAACTTATAAAATAACAAAAAAGAAGTTCTGCTTATTGAGATGTAATTTAATCTAACCCTTCCTTCTTTTCCTTGATACCTTCCTGAAACAAACTCGTGAATAATCATTGAAAATGTGAATTCACTATTCATTTTACCTTAAAACGTTCTTCAAACAAAGCTAATTCTGATATCAAATCAGATATTGCATTCATCAAGGCATCTTGAGGTGAGTAATCTGATGTGGTCTGGATTCTGAGAACAAACTTGTGTTCTAATGGATGAGGTACTTTGTAACCAGCAAATAAAACATTGGGATCTTTCAGAAGTTGACTGAAAATTAAATTTTACCATTATCTAAATTCATTTCAGTCTTAAATTCTGCAACTTACTTTCTGATCATGTTTCCTAAAGTGTGGTCTTCTTTATTTATTGTGAAAATAGCAGCGTTAGGCACTTTGGTATCCTGTTCCCTGGTGATTCTACAATAGTAAGGTTAACTTTGAGAATGAATAAGAACTTAAGAACGTCCTCAAGTAAACTTACTTCTTTTCTCCATCATATAGCAAGAACGATTCGAAGGTAGGAGGCGCATTCATACTTGTAAAGGAAGAAAAACAAAAACTCGCAATTTGAAATACTTTGGTAATTTGTTATTTGGATCTTCTTAATATCACAGAACAACCTTCATTAACATCACTTAAACTGGTTTTTGGTTCAATGAAAAGCACAGAACAGAGAACAATCTGAAAATTCAAAAGTTCAAGATTGTGTATACATAGAGATTATATAGAACTATATGATCTCTATGGGTGTATATAATTAATTCTTATGCATAGAGTAATATTAATTAACGGATAAAGAAGATGATCTATAGACTAATTTTAAATTGTTTCGTTACATATGCGCTCCATCTATAGGTAAAATAGTAATATAATAAGATTCTTGACAAAGAATCTTATTATATTACTTGTCAAGAATCTATAGGTAAATGGCTGGAAGATGAGCAATAGTGATCTTTAGATAGTTCTTTCATTTGTCTACCATAAGCTAGATGTCAGGACTAGTAAGAATCTATAAGAATAATATTTACTTTTTACAGTTAATTAAATACAATTACATAGTTATATTGGGATAATATATCAGTTTAATGAGCGTATCGAGTATTAATTCATGTATCATTTTCAATTGAGTTTCATCGAAATTGTCATTACGGCAAACCATTTTTCAAGTTGGCCTTCATTGCACTAGTTCGGATAAGCGACGGGGCGATCTCTCCGAGGATTTTCTTTCCTCTCAGTGTGCGCGTATTTTCCTTCGTGGTAGGTCGATTTGAAAAACTCGTAAAAATGGCGGAAGCCACAGGTGCATCAAATGTAAACCCGAATGCAGAACTAGTGAGAGGGCAAATTTTCGAAGTAGGTCCCAGATATACAAATTTAGCGTACATTGGAGAAGGTGCTTATGGAATGGTCGTGTGAGTACACTTTTCAATATTCATTATAGTAGGCTGTGTAACACTTTACACGCCCTAAAACAATAGTTTTATGATAATATTGGTTTCAAACGTCGAATGAAATTTTAATTTCGTGCGCTTTCTTTGCTTGAATACATAAAAATTTTTGGATAAAAACGCATTATATACAATTCGATCAAATATGATTAAATGAGGTTATGTTTAAGTATTCTGATCTGTCAAGTTACTATGGAAAAATAAAACTGTAAATATTCCGGTTTGGTAACTATACTATTATGTAAATATTGATTTGTGACCTGTGTCAAAATCTATGTACAATGTGTAACTGTATAATTACTCAATGATAATAATTAATAGTTAAATTCGAATACTGTTTATATATTGATCTCTATGCACTTTCAAAATCAAAATCTTGTTAATCGTTCTCCCTGGCATTTACTTTAATTCAATTAACAGTATGTAAAACAGAGATGAGGAACATTTTTTATTGGTGATTCTTTTCGAATTTTCTCATTGATACGTGTAATAAGTACCTACCTATCAACTTTTCGAATTATTACTATTATTATTGATATTTTCATAATTTGTTTTTGCTATGGACGATTCAACCCCGACTTGGATAATACTGTCCTGTCCGTTGAACTTTTAAGTGAAGTTTGATTTTATTTTCTGTACAAATGCAGAAACGCAACACAATATAGCGAAAAACATTGACCCAAATCCGAATTATTTCGTGAATCGATTTTCAGTGAAAGAATCAAATCGAAACAACTAAGTAGGTGTCAATAAATATTTCACCGATCATTCATTGGATTTTTAATCATTAAATACATTTTCAATGAAATAAACACAAATTCATACCCGAAATACAAGAGAATATCGAGTAAAGAAAAAATTGCTCAATAGACCCACCTATGATAGACCTACGTAGAATCTTGCCTACCATGAGCAATTAACAATTATTATATTTGGTTATTATAAAATAACGTACCTATTGAAAATTGAAATACGAATAGTAATAGATGCATATTTCTTTATGGTAGAAAATATCCTTATGTTATTTTTTTGCATCTTCAGCTAAGCGTACAAAAAGTCTTTTTACCCTTCCTCGCCAAACTTAACAAATAACAGTTCAACAGTAACCTCGTAAAATGCATCAGAAATTATTGTTGAACGAGTTATAATAAAACTTCAGCGAGAATTAAAGGTTCCCACACAGGAATTCAGACCTTATTCCAAAATAATGAATTATTCAAATGATCCGCTACGCCACAAATAAAAAAAACTGTAACGAATGAAGTAAGAACGCATAGGGTGAAACGGAAACTATGATGAAGTCGATGATGCAATTCAACACCTTATTAAAGGAGACCTTCCGTTTTCCTCTCGACTTGATTGGAGAATTAAAATTCATGTAACTCGAATCTCACAAGACTTGGTTACGCAGGGATTTTGGTTTATTTCCAAAGTTGAAACCGACCGCAACATCCTTCTGCATGCGTCAGATCTAATGATGAAGAGATTTACGCGTTTATTGTCTTGTTCAATCGTGTAGCTATTTCAGTTTACCGCATACTTCTAAAATAGGGAATAAGAATATGCGTTTCCTGTAGATAATATAACAATTATAATTCAATCGCGTTTTTCCACCACCATCAGAATCTGAATGAAGCCATTAACTTGAGAGTAATCCGTTACAATTTTACATGAAAGAAGTAAATGGTTCATCTATATTTCGTAATAATATGTATTATATTGGAAAATATGACGCAGTCGGTAGGATGTGTCAAGTACGTTTCGCAAAAATGTTGTTATAGCTATATTATTTAGTATATATACATGCCCAACAGGTTAACCCAATTATAGGACAAACAATACAGAGCAACATAATATAAAGAATAACAAGAAATATATAACAAAAATGATATCTAATAGGAATGATGAAAATAAACTGGCCAAATTTTTAGATTAAATGGTGACAAATAACCTTACCTGACCACACATTGTGAACAAATAACATTAAAGTTTGTTGTCATGACGAATATTGAACATCTAGATAATACATTTGTACTAGATCTAACATTGTAAAAAGTTAAAGGACAGCGACAAGATAATCTAGGTACAAAAAATTTAATTTACGTAATAGATACCTGCAGTCAATATTATTATTCAACAAATTATGGAGGAATATTGTGCTCCCTATTCTTCTTCTCAGTTCAAGTGTCAGACAATCAAAAGTAGATTATAATAATTGATGGTTAAACCTCTTCTAGTAAATATATTGGAAGTTCTAAACCAGAGATATTTCAAATATTTACGTTGAATGCTCTCAATTAGTGTAATCTGGAATTTATACTGAGGGTTCCAGATCAGCGAAGCATATTCCAGTTTTGGTCTAACCAATGAATTGAATAGTGTTTGTAGTACCTCCAAATTATTGAAATATTTGGAATGCCTAAGTACAAACCCTAAAGTTCTATTAGCTGCAGCACATATATCACTAATATGTAGATTAAAAGTGAATTGATGGTCGTATAGAACACATAAGTCTTTGACTGTACTACGAGAAATGATTACTGAATCTAAAAGATAATCGAAGGAAATAGGATGAACTTTACGACTGAAGCTAACAACACAACATTTACTAATATTTAGACTCAATTTATTGTTGGCGCACCATTCAAAAATATTGTTCAGATCATTTTGTAGTACATAGCAGTCATCTATAGTCTTTATTTCTAAAAATATTTTCAAGTCATCAGCAAAAATTAGTTTCAAGCCAATTATGGTTTCAGCCAAATCACTTGTAAATAACAGAAACAGTAGAGGACCAAGGTTTGAGCCTTGAGGCACACCGGATTTGGCAACAAATGAATTTGATATTGGACCGTAATACTGCACAAACTGCTACTAAGGAGGTACTAGACCCTAGCTTGCCTAGAAGAATCGTGTGATCAAGTTTATCAATGGCCTCCGAAAAATCTTTATATAATACGTCAACCTGTCCTTGGTTGTCAAGAACAGCAGCAATATACGTGTTCAAACAAGTAAGATTCGTAACCGTAGATCTCCTTTGAACAAATCTATGTTGGTATGGTGACATCATATGCGAGAAAGTACTATAAATGCGTCGATACAGACACATCTCAAAGACCTTAGACAAGTTAGACAATATCGCAATTGGACGATAATTGAGTATAATACAGACATCACCAGATTTGTGAACGGGAATAATCTTTACTTTTTTCCAAACATTAGAAAATTTATTGGATTTCAAACTGGGATTGAACAAAATCTGTAGTGGGACAAAAAACACAGAAGCGCAATCTTTTATTAAGAAGCTTGGTATTTGATCATGTCCAGAGATATATTTATTCTTAAGGTTTTTAATAGCAGTTACAATTTCTGATTGACTTATTGACACAATATTTAAAAATGATGAGTTAATGTTGGTCAAATCAGAAATATTGCTGAAATTGTTATCGTTATTGGGTTCAGACTCGGGTTCAGAGTATACAACTGGCAAAGAATGTACCAAATGCTTCAACAATTTGTTTGGAATCAATTAATAAAGATCATTAAAACGCATAGAACCAGAAATTCTAGTCGTGCCTTTTTTTTCATTCATAAAATTCCAAAAACCTTTTGTATTATACTTAGGAGTGAGTGGGATTGAGATCAGTTTCCTAAAAATGTGTAGAGAATATTATTAATCGTTGAATTATCTATTTGTTCATTATTCATTCGTTAATGCAGCATTTCTTAAAGAAACCCTAAAAATCAATAGTGCATTATTGTTATTGTTTGACACTATTTTAACCATAGACCTATTATCCTAAGGAGACGAAACATCTCATTCATAAAACTTCATATGACTTGTCGCAATGATTACATGAAGTATGACAAAAGAAAACCAACGAACCTTTTTGTCGTTGAGTCATAATCACTCCTTATTGGCAACGCTGTAACTATGATTGAAAACTTGGTACCACTTGTAAGGCAACACCGCTTCGAAATAGCTACGAGAAATACGGAAGCTGTCAAATTGCGTAGTACAGAACAAAGTCCCCATTGATAAAAGGTGCGCGGCGTTGTCGCTTTCTGAACAAATGATGCAATGGAATGGAATAGTTAGGTATATATAGGTACTACGTATGGTGAGCGAAGTAAATATTGGTAGCACAGAAACTGCGAAGAAATAAAAATTGTAATTTCTATCTGAGAAAGTGTTATCACCGTTAAATTGGCAGGAGTCATATCATTGTTCAAACAATTATAACTCACGAAGCTTAGGCACGTCATTGTAACAAAATTAGATTATTCATATTCACATATTATTCCTTCGTCGAATAGGACAAGAATCTCGATTTTTTACTGGGGCTTTTTCTTTATTAATTCTTCCAAGCATTGCACTTTAGGAAAAGCGTTTTCGGTAATTCCTCATGCATGTTATTTCAACATCCCCATTTCATATTCGGAATATGAAGGGTAAATACTAAATCAGATAATAAAACAATAGTTATTTTCGTCCGGAAGCGAATGGTTTCATCAGAATAACGAACCCTTGAAAGAACTTAATCACCCACCTCAAAATGTGGATGATTTCAAGACTGCATTATGCAGGAATGCTAATCTGATTGACGATTGACCTTGAATTGTCGGTTTTGTGATCAATACTGAACTACCCTCTCTATAAATAGGCCGCATTTATTATGTTATGAAACTTGGTTAAAAATAACTTCAAGAATAGAGTGCACCACTTTTAGAATCCACCTTGGTGAATTGATAATGTCGCTCCAGTTGCGGCTTCTCCGGAATAGAAAAATAAATATTATTATTCATTTATACTTCCAATTTAACAAGATTCAAATATTTCAGAGCATCGCTAAGTTTGAATACGCATCAGATATTTAGCCAAAGTTCAAAGGGTAGGTAAATTGAATAGAATCAGCCATTACGTGATAAAATTCATAAGTTTATTAAGAAAGTGACTATAGTTTCGCTACCACCGTAGCTTCTTCAAACTTATTACAAAGTACTAACCGTAGGGTAGGTAAATTATTCATTTCACCACATGCATAGAATCTGCAACCAACTAGCCAAAGTCATGAAATCCAGATCAATAGTTCACTGATCAATGTAGGCAGATCGATAATATGCCTCAACTTTGATGCCAACGACCAATTATATTCGGTCAACAGAATCCATTTTTGAGAACATGTCCATACGTCGTTGTGAACCAACGAAGACAATTTTCCATTTCCGTTGTCACCCAGTTCCGAAATGTGTTTTTTACGTTAATCGCTCGAAAACTGCTTGGAGTGTAAATTTCTAAGCAATACTTGGTGGCAGCCCACGGTCATTTGTTTTTGGCGATTCGATTTTCCGTTTCCGAGTATTACGTCAAATGTGTAATTTTTCAAAATGTTACTTTGATACACGATAACTGTCGAAGAAATGTATCAATTTTGATGAAATGTTAACTGGACACGTTCTTTTTGACGGTCTTCCGTACCTTATTGAAATTAGGGAGAATCGGAAAATGGTGAGTATTTTTTTTGGGTTTGGATATTTAGGCAAAAGGGGTCACTATGGGTCTTTCTAGCGCCGAAAAAGTAGCAAGCGCGAGACAACAGTTCGATAGAAAATTAGAATAGAGTAAAACTCTAGATGCTTCTCTGTTTCGAAAATGTCGAGATAAAAGAGTTTCGAGCGAAAATATAAAAACATCTATTTCTAGATTTTTATTTTTACACAAAACCTGATAACTTGACGAGAATCTACGCAAAAAAACGTATAAGAGGGCAATTTATAAATTATGATGCCTTTTATACATGGTGAGCTAGTTGAATTTAAACTTCTCGTCATTTCGAGTTTTGTCAACACACCTCACCACATAAAATTTGTATTACTGGCAGAATCTGGAACCATTAAACTTTCGCACATTATGAGTACAACATACCAAAAAATAGCATCGATGGACAGATCCCAAAAGTGGCAGAAGGTTTCGCCATTCCATCTATGCTCAATTTGCGCTACATGCGTTTGTTAATCGACGGGCTTTGATGAATATCTTCCTAATCCGGTCTGTGGGCAGACCACTGAACCTGACACAACCCTTGTTGAGATTATGATGAACTGAACAGAGAGGGAAGTCCTCTATGAGGCACTGTCCGCATCATAAGATTGTGTGAGTGTGATAAAAGATGGTATGTAGGTAGTTGGCGGAAACGGCGGAAATTGCAGATAGCAGTCAAAAAATGGGATTGACTTTTTGAATCTGTTGCAACTTTTGTATCTGCGGGGTTGATATATTACCAGGTTTTGGTAATTGTAAATTATTTTTGATGAGCCGGGTAATGTAAGATATTCCATAGACGTTGTTTGTTAACTTTTTAGTAACTAAAAGTCGCTTCAGTAATCTTTGTTACGAAGATAAATTGCAAGATTCGATCTTCCGAACTTTCGAGTGAGAACAAGGCGTCTGCATTAAATATGCTTGTCGTTCCAGTTCATGCAGCACTCTTTTGGAGTGGGGGAATGGACGGTCGATGAGCTGCATAGACTCCACAAAGACACCCGGAAAATGATGCATATCCATCACAGTTTGCATCCTAGGTCATCCGTTTCCCGCATTTATCTCCCACATCAACGGAGAGGTACTCCTTAGTCTGGATGGTCTGCATCGACGTGGGTTCTGAGTATAGCTTGTAGAGTTCTTAGGAGTTCGGCCCCCAGTTGTCAAAAGTCATGAATTGGTCGGAATGGGGGCATTTATCGTTAAGGCCGCACAAAATGCTGAGAAAGAACTTGGCCTCGAATTTCGCATCACTCGAGAAGACCAACTAGAGGGCAACCTCGGAGCAAGATCTTATGCTCAGGCGGCATGTTGACAAACCGATACACGATGTTTTCTACATCGAAACGTGCTTGTCAACCAGGATGACCGTCCTAAGGTCAGTCGGGCTTACATCCGAGACCGAGGGATTTACCGCAGCTTGCCAAGATGGCGTAATAACACCTTGGTCTATCGCCGCAACGTGATGGGTGTACAGGTTCTTGATGTCAGCTGCAGGGTCTGTAGGTGCCTGAGATGCTTATTCACCTGCTGTCTGCGTGTTCGGCAAAAGCGACCTCGGCGTACATCCATTGTCATAATGCGGCCATACTGGTGCTGTATTATCTAAGGCTTTCGTACGGCATAGACCAAGAGCCGGTGCTACCTTACATGCCAGGAAATATTGAGTCCGTTGTCAGATCTATACAAACAAATGGGGTTGACGTTGTCCTTCTCGATGAACAAACCAAGACTATGTATGTCATCGAATTCTCCGGCAGAGAAGAATATCAAGATCCTAAGTTCGAGCTCCGCACACTATACCCAGGCCACAACGTCGTATTAGTGATTCTGATCATCGGTGTTTTGGGCGGAATTGGGTCTTCGCTGCGTTCAAACTTGCAGATCATTCCGGCCTGTAAGAACTTGGTGCAGATCTTGATAGACCGGATGCAGGAGTCATTCTGGGTTCAATAAGACTACTTAGGGCACACGATTTAGGAACCTGAAGCTACTTACCGACCGGGGGGAGGAGTAGCTTTGGTTTACTGACTTTGGTTGTCCTGGCGCTATATCGCAGCAGCCCCGATATAGATATACATATTGTATATACATAATAAAGTATAAATATGAAAAAGGTGTATAATTAGATCAATATTATGAGAAATTACTCAATTCTTGATACTCTGGCAACGTTGAAAATCGAAATTACTGATTTTTTGGGGGATGTTTTTGGATTTGTGGGAGGGGTTGAATTGGGAAAAAATTATGGCACTCGTGACCTCAAATTAACGTATTCGACACGGTGCCATCATGTTAACTTGTAATCCGTAAGTTTTAGCCACGAAATGACGAAAATGTCCATTTTCTAGGCTCTGAAATGGATCGGTAACTCTTGATGGCATGTGGTATCGTAACAATTGGCAACACTAATAAACTTTTTCCACCATGTTTGGGAGGGAAGGGATTACTCGCAATTCAGTTTTGATCCCATTTAAACTGGTCCCATTCCCATAAACGGACACGATAAAAAATGATGGCATATGGTGGAAGTGTATAAGAATGTCATGCTTTCAAGTAACCGCAATAATTGCGGAGGTTGTATCTCGAGAAGTACATGAGAGCGAAGATTTGGTCTGTGAGATGAATTAATCATTGAACCGTCCTCTAACAATAAACCATAGTGCCAACGGGTTAACTTTCTAGTCCTATCGTATCGCTCCAGCTCCTAGGCTATGTTATCATTCGAGAGGTTGCTAGATGCAAGCTTTGCGATTACGTTTGGAACTTTTGATTGATGACAGGCGTTGCGAGCGTCAGCAAGGTGCCACATCTCTGGGTATTAATTGCGGTGCCGTGGTCGTGGGACGACAGCGAACAAGGCGGGAATAACTCTACACTAGCTGGTGCGAGCGGTTAGGATATGGGCGAAAAGGGCCGGGTAAAGTAGGGATGGTTGCACACGATGCGACGATAGCAGAACGTCACCGAGGCTTATTCTCCATCATGCTACGTTGTACCGCCCTTGACCCGTCGCACTGCGGAATCGCTCGATAATGGCGAAATAATATCCATCCATACCGCATAATATCACATGTACCTTCTAGATTAGCACACGTCATGTAACGACCCCTTTGATCAGGACTCGACATTGCACCGGGAAGTGTCAACAATGCGACTAATGACGTACGGAAATGTTCGTTTCTGCTAGACCTATCACAATTCAGTGGTATCTAATGGCGATTTATATGAAAATCACGAGAATCAAATTGTCATTGTCGATTGATACTAGCCCTAAAATTGAAAATAATTACAGCACCGTAATCAAGTAAATGATCACAAAATTCTCGAACACTTATTGTCTTTGAAATTATTACACTATTCATATTAAAGCATTATTTATATAATCAAACAAACGGATGTGCAATGGGCAATCCACTGTCTTCTTTCCCGGTCCATATTTTTCTAAGCGAACTTGAAACCTTAAAATCAAAATTAAACCAGTTTCCTAAAGTTTGACACAAATATGTCGATGATATTTTCGGAATTGTAACTAAAGATTTTCATGTTTTTTTGAACACTCCAAATAACCAATTTGATTCAATTAAATTGGTTGACGGATTATTCTCCGATACAATGAGTACATCGCTGGTGTTCCACAGGTATCTGTCTTGACACCAACTTTGTTTCTGCTCCATATTTCTGCTCCATATAAACGATCTGCTGGAAGTGACTACCTATCCCGTCCACAGCTCTGCAGATGATGGCATACTTCATATCGCTTTCTCATCTAGAGCCTCTCTATACCATCCAACGAAGCCAAAGGAGCCAGCGTTTTTTGTCCCAATTATTGACTGGGCAAGGTTCGAGGTTACTTAGTAATTGACAGCCAGTTTTTGACAACATGAGAATATATTTATTTCAATAGGTACCTATATAAAAATAAAACAGAAATTCACCTTGACTAGTGTGAAAAATAAATGTATGATTGAGATCGTAATTAAAACTAAGTGAGCAAGTAATGGAGTATTCAATCGCTGGTGTCCCACAGGCTGTCTTGGCACCAACTTTGTTTCTGATTCATATCAACAATCTGTTGGAAGTGACCTCCTGTTTCTTCCACAGCTTGGCAAATGATGGTTCGCTTCATACCGCTTTTTCATCTAGAACCCCTATATCATCAAATGAAGCAAGAAGGGCAAGACAGAGACTGGTCGTTGCATTTTTTAAAATTTTTAATTAATGACTATAACTACGGATATGGGCATTTCTCAAGTATTATCCTAAAGAATAAAAACATTCGAATACTAGATATTCCTTTATCACAAATAGAAATGACTTCAATGGCATTCTTCTAATACTGAAAGGAAGTTTGTTAAAGAAAATAGAACACCACATCAAGTTCTGTAAACTCTGTGAAACTCCATTTAAGTATTCCCTTCATGAAGTTGATGCCGCACAGTGAAGTTGTCTTCGTTTGTTTTAACGTACCTATTCTAGATAATGAAAATACACATAGAAGGCAAGCTTAGAACACACACACAGTCTATCCTATAACTCGGGTCGCCCAAAATGCGAATTGCCCTCCTTTATATCTTGAAAATATCATCACATGATGGGACATGGCTCTACGAAAGTATAATATATTAGACTGTCCAAGGCATGAAAAGTTATAACCGAAGCAACTTTTGATACTATTCCTTCCAAGCTACGCAACACATAAACTCCTTTGGACGCCGCCAATGAAACTTCCTTTAGTCATGGTAACGCCCGAGGTAACGCTTAACAATTTGACAGTGGACACATCATCGCGATCAGTACAAAGTGAAGTTGGCAGTGCCAAAGGTAGGTCATATATATTAAAAATAGTAGTGGCCCATCACGGAACCTTGGGGAACCCCTGCGTTCATTGGTAAGAAGTCAGACTGACTATTATTACGAGGGCAAGGTGCAAAAAATTATACAAGAAATGATTTATTTGATCGAAACTTATTTTATTTCTTAACATTAATCTCCTTGTAGTCCAACGGTTTTAAAATTTTTCGATCCGTTCCAAATAATACGATTTCGGCAATCCTTCAAAATAGGCGGTTGTTTCAGCGATGACCTCATGACCTCAAAAATAAACAAACCGATTTTGAAGAGTTGTATGTTTTTAATTGGTTGATCAAAATATTGACAACTGCATAATCGAAAGCCTGTAAGCTTAACACTTTCAAAAGATTAATTAATTATTTCCAGTAGATTATTAATACCCATAGTGGTAGAGTTACTCGCTTGAGTTTCCACAGTCTTGAGCCAAATTAGTTTCATTGTTTTCACATTAATTAATATCTCCAAATTCTTCGTTCACATCTCTTGCATTACTATGAAATTTCGAGCTGATTTTGTTGGACATTTTTGAACTTAAGATTAAACTTTAATTTTTCCATATTTTCGAGTTGTTACGCGATGTGGACAGATATTTTGCAGCCGGCTGTACGACTTATAGGTCGAAATGACGAAATCATTTTGGGGCACATACAACTTAAAGTCTATTTCACAGACACTAATCCGCCAGTAACGTATGTTCAATCTCGCACTGGAAGCTGTTAGTTATTTGATCGCCAATGTAAATTCTACAGGTCAATCCCAAGCGCACGATGCGATCCTCAAGGGCAGTTGCGGTTCCATTTAGTTTGATTAAAAACTTCGTATAAATAAAATCCCTGCTGTGTTACTCATAATCACGCAGCAGCTCTGTAAATCTCGCGTTAAAGTTCAGCCAGCGTAGATCTTCATTAAGGCGTATATCTGCTTGGTGTATACACGTCCTTTGAACACAAAGTTTCCAAATTGAAAGAAACTGAACTCAACAACTTGTATCTACAGCCGCTTTCGTTTCATGTAAATACGAACCGCTCCAATGAAGCATTACTTTGGACGTGGTGTATAGATGGTAAAATATATGCGATTGATATTTGAATGTTCTGTAAATTCGATTTTCTATCGTCGAACAGTAGCGGAACCAGTCAATTGACATTTGCATATCGATAACTTTCAAAGTACTGGGGGCTATTCAAATATTCGCGCAAACAGATGTGACTTTTCCGTAAAAACCCTACAGAGGCATCGTTTTTTAGGCTTCAGACACACACTGGAGAATTGGCAGGATATGGGGTTATTTTTTATATACGCATAGACGCAGAATATTTGTTGTTCTTCTATGTTTCAGGATGGAATTTCAGAATGAGCTCGATTCTTGTGGTTACCATCTTAGCATCACTAAAAATATTCAAAGAATTATGTCTTCGTTGTATCCAGCTTATAACTCTCTGAAGTTACCTTTGCATACATATTCAAATCTATTTTTTATTCATTCACCATGTATGATGTACTAAATATCCAGGCTGTATCTGCATTTTTGCTCTGTAATGCTGTAGAATAGTTTGCAGCGTAATTCTTATATAGAGACACTGCGAACGAAAATCGTTCAACATCTGCGGCCAACCTCTCAAAAAGGCATTGAAAACCCGAACAGAGCGGAATAAATTAAATTTCAATTCTATCAGTGAAGTAGGTCTTATTGATTGAGAAACGCTAGAAATAAATCACGTAGATACCGGAAGATTGTTTCATTCATCTATATGTGAAATAACTAGAAGATTGACTGAACAGGATTCGAGAGCTTCGGAAAATTCACTATATCATTCCATTTATTGATAATCAGTAATTGGATTTCCTTTTTTCAACGTCTCCAGTTAATGCGAACCAGCCGCATTTTCTCAACTGATGAAACGGTCCTAAATGTGCCGTCTATACAATTCTCCATTTCAAATAGTTGATAGCAGGATTGGTTCATATGAATTAAGTCAGTGATTTAAATTGTTAATTAATTCAAATGACTTTTTTAAAATGGGAACAAACTGCATTATCAACTTGGAATTGAAATATCCGATGGCAATACAGCGCCCACGACACAATACAATGCATCGTTCCCCGCGCGTTGGCCTGGAACGAATCACCGAAAAAAAATCAATGAGGGGATACCCAGACATAATACTGGCATCACGATTTAGATATGGAGTAGTTTGCGTGTTATCGTGAAATTTGACCATACTGCTTAGATGGCCAGCACGTTTCCTCGATCTCTCACAAATCGAAAATGCCTGGGATATGAGCGATACGGGATAGTGTCAAAGATCTTCGGATTCACATACAAGATGCTAGCAATAAAATTCTTGATAACCTTGCAGCGCCCATGACACAATACAATGCATCGTACCCCGCGCGTCGGAGTCGGGGAACGAATCTCTGAAAAAAACGAATCAATGAGGGGATACCCGGAGAGAATACCGGAATTACGGTTTAGATATGGAGTAGTTGGCGTGTTATCGTGAAATTTGGCCGGGACTGCTTCCATGGCCTGCACGTTTCCCCAATCTCCCACAAATCGAAAATGCCTGGGATATGAACGGTACCGGATAATCTGAATGATCTTCGGATTTACATATAAGATGTTTGGAATGATATACTCCAAACTGCATTATTAACTTCAAATTGAAATATCCGATGGCATTATGACAATCGGAACCGAGTAGCAATAAAATTCTTGACATCCGTGCAGCGCCCACGACACAATACAATGCATCGTTCCCGCGACTCGGCGTCGGGAAACCAATCACCTGTATGGTGGCACTAAGCTGAAATACCGAAAGAAAAACAAAAGTTTTATTTATTTTTTCCAAAGCTCCAGTGATACAAACATTTCAAAAATACCTAATTGGTTCAACCAAAATTGTTGGGTCGAGATATATCTGGGCTCTCATTTACATAATCCATTCCAGATGAAGTTAACATACTGTATATCGATTTATCGGAAGACTTCCTTCCGAATGTAAACAAAACGGTTCAACAGCTTTTCTGAAGCTTCTAAATTCATCACCGCCCCAAGCTAAACAACTGGAAATGGGCGGAAGAAGCTCAACTTCCTATTGTGCTGCGATCTCTGCTCAAAATTCTTTTATGTTGACTAAATTATTCCGACGATAATTAATTAAATCGCTTTCAGTTGATAGACTGGCTCAAAGGAAGAACGATTTTCGGAACAATCGACGCGAAAATTGATATTCAAGATGCCTTACGATGTCGGAATGAGAATGCGCCAAAGATTCCAGTAGGTAATTGGAAAACGTATAGAACTTCTTCGTTTCTAATCAAATTTATCGACTTGGATTTCATCAAATAGAAAACTAATTATTCATCAAAGTTATACAAATTCTACAGTTGTGGAACTTTGGTGAAAAACCCCACGCGAAGCGATTGAAGAATTTGATTCATAAAATGAGTTTCGTGTATGAGGCCGTTGTATCATAATTATTACTTATTTATATTTTAAACATTCTAAATTATATTTAGTACACAATATATACTGATTTGAATAAAAAAACGCAACACCTAGTAATAGTTAAGCAATGTAATTGAACTTTTTACAGAAGAGGCACATTAATGTAACTAGTAAATGATTAGATATTGAAGCGAAAAAAAACTGAAATAAAAAAGTTATTCACTAATGAGTGACACCACCGCGACTGTTTATGCACTCACTTACTCGATGAGGTACAGTTTGGACAAGATGATCAATGTCGCCTTGAGGTATCCCATCCCAAGCTTCTTGAATACGAAGTCGTAGATCATCTAAATTGTGAGGGGGGTGGCGTAAACTACTCAGTCTTGTACCGATTATATACCAGACATGTTCAATCGGCAAGAGATCCGGTGAACGTGCAAGCCATGGAAGTACCACCACATCAGCATCTTCTAAATACTTGTAAGGGTTACAATTTACTCTTACTTAAGGATAAACTAAAAGCTCTATTTTATCAAAATCGATAGCCTGACCTGATCAAAGCCGGATAAGGTGTTGTACTTGCTCGGTTATCAATTATTACTTCTACTTTATGTAGGGGACCCCTGCCACAGTTGTTATGCAGTTCCACGATTGTATGTCACAATTAAATCAGCGACTCCTAAAGTAATTTTTCCACAGCAGATTCAAGCTAGCCTCAATACACTTGTTGAATTTCCACAACATAGACAAAAAAAGGAAGAGGAAGAAGAACCCTGAAATCACAAAATGTTCAAACCTCTATTGTTCTATTGTCGTCAGAAGACAGACATGAACAAAATACATAACAATTGTTGAACAATTTAGGACTAGCCTATGTTCTGTCAGATACCACCTATGAAGACAAATTAATTCCTGAAGTCAGTGAATAAATCAAATGGAATTACAAAGATAGTAACCATTATCACGATAGGCTTTTTCTTCCAATAAGACAACTTTTCTTTCGTTCACAACCAGTCACGTTGAAACTAGGTTTAAATCCCCGAAGCTACATTAATTACTCAATTAATCCCAATTATTCCAATCCAAATTAGTAATTGATGTCTTTGTTTCCAACGGAAGAATATTCCCAGAATTTGGTTCCAAGCACAAGCTTGTATCACCTCCCTGTTGAAAAATAACCTAGCAACGGACTTCTCACTTGAACGATTGACCAGAAGTAAACGCCATTTTCTCTTCCCTTCCGGCGTCCGTTGTCTCACAGAACAACCTCGAAATAGAAGCGGTAACTTCGGATCTGACACCGAACAACCATGACCCTTAGAATATACGGTCCATGACTCTTAGAATATACGGTCTAGCATCGCTGACGTCACAGGAGTTAACCGATTATACTACAGCGGCCATTTCCAAGCCGTTAAGTGGAAATTGCACGTTACATACTGCGTTGTAACCCTTGCCGTATGAGGGCGGGCATTATCCTGTCGCAAAATTGGATTACTCAACCCCCGAAAATATGGCACTGCAACAGGTTCCAACACGTTGGTTATGTAATTGGCTGCATTCAAATTGCCATGGACGAAAAGTAGAGGTGACCTACTGTCATAACATATTGCATCCCAAACCATTACTCCTAATGTAAGGGCAGTATGAGGCTCAACAGAAAATTGCAGATTTCTTGTTTCCCCATCATGGGCCCACAAAGAAAATCGCGACTCGTCACTGAAGACCAGATGATGCCATTCCTGCGCCCAAGCTCACTCGCTCATTACACCGCTGTAGCCTACGGGCGCGATGACGTGGGGTAAGGGGAAGGCATAAAAATGGTCGGTAAGAACGGAGCCCAAAAGACCTTATCCGTCCATAGACGGACGCCATGGAGACTCTTTGTCCTGAAGCTTCCAACCAGTCATTTCCTACGGCTCTTGTAACTAGTCTCTTAGGGTTAATGTTCTTCACGATCTGTTGTCCGCACGTCGGGATCCGCGGCGACGCTCACGAAGACCTTCTTCAGACCATCTTAACCAACATTTTAACACTGTTGTAACGTTACGACCCACACGGTTGGCAATATTGCATCATAGGTCGTCCTCTTCTCGCATTTAACTCAAGCGTCACTGGAGAGGTAGGGAACTCCTTAGTCTGGAGGGTCTGCATCGAAGTGTGGTTTTGAGTATAGCTTGTAAAGTTCTTAGGAGCTTAGACCCCCTCCTGTGAAACAATCACTATAATATACCATAATATGTTGATAGTTTACGAGATAAATATGAGACTTTACCGGCACCAAGGTGACGTTATTGGTAAGTCTAGCCTAGATACCCGAGGTTCCGGGTTCGAATCTCGCTAACAAAAAGAAGACGTTATTACTTCTCCGAAGATAAGGAAATCATGAAAATATTTCATCGACCACTATTGTGTAATGTCATGGCATTCACATTAATAATATCAACATCGAGAGCTTAATGTGTCTAATAATAATTCACCGGAAATATTCACGTTCATATATACAGGGTGTCCTCGAACTGCGTGGCAAAAATAAAACCGAAGATTCTTTGATTCGAAAAAAATTTGATGAGCCTTTTCACTTTTGCCTCAAGTGTCTTGTTTAGCCGGTAGAGGGCTTCAAAGTTGCAAAAATAATTTTGTTTTTTCGGTATAACTTGAGAACGTGATGGAGGACTTTTACAATATTTGGCAAGTGAGTTACTGTCAATAGTAGTCGTTTTTGAGAGTGGAGCATAGAACCTTAGAGACCATAGAAATGGCTCAAACTTGAGGATGTAACGGGAAAAGTGTCCAGAACTTTTTTGTTGTCGATGTAATTCCCTCTATATGTTTTATGTAGATAGCTTATCTAATTTGAAAACTTTTTTTACTCTTAGAAAATTTTGATAAAAGCAACGGATTAGCTTGAAAAAAATAATTTTCGAGTCTCTGCAATTTTGGCTTACTAATTTTACTTGATTAAAATACCTTAGTTGCCTTTGCTTTTCTAATGTCATTTTGGCATTTGGAGAATTTATTCTCAAAACTGTCAGTTTTTACTTTGCTTTCCGTAAAAATTTTATAAAATTATGGCTCAAAATTTCACTAACACTGAAATGGTTAATATCTCGGTAAAACACGAATAATAAAAACAATAGAAATGGGGAAACGATGTGATTATTTAGGAAAAACAAATGCTAAATTAAAAGAAACGACAAAACTTTTTGGGAAATCGCTAAGGCATCAATTGCTCGAAATGTTGCCCATTTTCCTGAATACACAAATTAATTCGTTTCAAGAAATTGGATTGAACTCTGGCTAGTACTTCAGGATCATTCTTCAATAAATCCGCTTCATGATTAATTCGTTGCAACAATTCCTCTCGTGTGTTTACTGGAGCTGCATAAACTTTCGACTTCAAAGCGCCCCATAGAAAGAAGTCGCAGGGCGTCAAATCAGGGGAGCGGGCCGGCCAGTTCACTGGTGCATCGTGTCCTCTACCTATCCAGCGATCTGGATATTCCGCATTCAAATGTCACCTCACAGCTAATGTGAAATGAGAAGGTGCACCATCATGGATAAACCAGGCCACGACGAATGTGTAAGGGCAAGTCTTCCAACAGTTCAAGTAGCCTTTGTTCCAAAAAGTTCAAGTAGTTCTCCCCGTTCAATCGATCGGGTATAACGGTAGGGCCAATAATAAAGTTATCCACAATTCCAACCCAAACATTGATTTTAGTTTGATTCTGAAAATATGTAACTTCCGTTTCATGAGGATTTTCATCAACATAGAAATGTTCATTATGGAGGTTAAAAAGACCACATCTCGTGAAAGTATCTTCGTCCGTGAACAGAATTCTTCTACAAAAATTGGGGTTTGCGTTTTGTCTTTGGACAATAAGCCGACAGAAATCTAGCCGATGACCTGGATCCATGGGCAATAAGTCTTGAACTGTTTTAATATGATAGTGATACAACAGTTCTTCTTTCAGTACATTATGAACTAATGATTTTGAGGCTCCAATACGAAGTCCCAAACGTAGTGTGCTTATCCCAGGTTCAGTTTCAACCGCTTCCAGTATCGCTTCTTCGAGCTCTAACGTCCTTCTTGTCCGTCTGCGTCCAGTTTATCTGCGATTTGCTTCAAATTCGCCAGTTTGGCGAAGGTTTGCCGATTTGGAATTCTGCGATGCGGATATCTTTCCCTTCTCCGGCCATTGCAACGACAAAGTCCTTAAATCAATAACATATCAACCATTTCAGTGTTAGTGAAATTTTGAGCCATGATTTTATAAAATTTTTACGGAAAGCAAAGTAAAAACTGACAGTTTTGAGAATAAATTCTTCAAATGCCAAAATGACATTAGAAAAGCAAAGGCAACTAAGGTATTTTAATCAAGTAAAATTAGTAAGCCAAAATTGCAGAGACTCGAAAATTATTTTTTTCAAGCTAATCCGTTGATTTTATCAAAATTTTCTAAGAGTAAGAAAAGTTTTCAAATTAGATAAGCTATCTACGTAAAAAATATCGAGTGAATTACATTGACCACAAAAAAGTTCTATACACTTTTCCCGCTACATCCTCAAGTTTGAGCCATTTCTATGGTCTCTAAGGCTCTGTGCTCCACTCTCAAAAATGGCCATTATTGACAGTAACTCACCTGCCAAATATTGTAAAAGCTCTCCATCACGTTCTCAAGCTATACCGAAAAAACAAAATTATTTTTGCAATTTTGAAGCCCTCTACCGGGTAAACAAGACACTTGAGGCAAAAGTAAAAAGGGTCATCAACTTTTTTTCGAATCAAAGAATCTTCGGTTTTATTTTTGCCACGCAGTTCGAGGACAGCCTGTATATTTATATATTAAAGCCATTTTCAGGTTATTTTATTAAACTCGTATATAATCCCGGATACTTCGCCGATGGAAATTCGCGTCATGTAACTGGGTAAACAGAGGAACTGTAATAAAGGCTAACGGGGAAACTCTTATTTCTCGTTACGTAGAACATCAGGTCTCGGTGGAGTCGTGGTTTATGTAATATGATGTGGAGCCAGGGGTTATGTCTGGTTCGAATGCGGTACGTTCACCCGTTCGAACCACACCTTCCCTGTCTATTCGCTTTCCCATCGCTGACGTTTCAGATATGATACAACTCCCGAATAAATCTGTTGCACATTGAACTGTTGTGTAATTCAGTGGAATCTGAGGTATCTGAACTGCGAATCATCCGCACAAGAAAGTTGTTTTGTTCGGGGGTTAAGTGGGCGTTGGTCAATTGGCCTCATTTCCTCCATTTACAGTGGCCTCAACGCTATAATAAAATTACATATAAATTCTCGGGAAATTCTGTTTAATTGTATTGATTTCTGGCTTCAAATCTTTTTCTGATAGAGGGATAGAAAATGCTCGGTGGATCTTTGAATTATAAGCTATAATTTATGACTAATATCACTGAAAGATTTCATCGGAATGGTCGCATCAGTGAAGGTGTATTTTCTATAAATATTGAATGAGAGTTTATTATTTTTAATTTTATATTGTTATGATGGATGTCAAGACAAGAAATCAGTACAATTAAACAGATAGCTTTAAATAACAAAATTCCTATTCACTTCATTAATCAAATCATTAATCGTAAAGGACAAAAACAAATTTCGCATTTATTATATTCCCTAACAGAAACAACTGAAAAGAAATATGCATGTTTTAGTTATGTTGGCGAATTATCAAACAGTATGATTAACTATTTTTCAATTTTTAATATAACAACTTCTTTTTCTAGCGACTTGAATCTGAGCAAATTACGATTTAATGCCGAACAAAAAACAGACAAATACAAAAAATCCGGTATCTACAGGATTGAACGTGGTGAGTGCCCAATGGCCTATGTTGGGCAGACGGGACGCAATTTTGAATCACGTTCCAAAGAACATATTTCCTTCGATAGTAAATCAGCAATCTTCGAACATATTAATATTTAAAATCATAAAATAACAATAGATAAAAATCCTTTATACTTGTAATAAAGGGAAGTCAATGAATCTGTTGGAACCTTTGGACATTAACAAACTGTTGAAAAATCCCGAATTCAATACTATTAATAGCCAATTGCGCCTTAATCCCTCCCCATTACAGAATCTGTGAACTATATGTATAAATAAACCTGCTTTTCCACATACACTTGATAATGATGTAAAAGTCGAAACCGGTCGTGTTTATTGAAAAATAAAATCTCTTGCGGAAATTACAAAAAAAAATTGTTTTGTATCGTTTTATTGAATTAAAACATACTTTATCTCCAAAAATAAAACTAGTAACTACAATCCAGTATATCGCAAAACACAGACCATATCATATACAATGCATCTGTTATTAATAATTTTGTAAATCATTTACATTCGGGTTTTTATAAATCAAATTAGTGCTAGTTGTGAGTCTGAGTATTCCAAAAGCCCAATTGAATTTTGACGAGAGTGAAATTACGTGATTTTATAAAGCTCAGGTTAATCTTTTCTTCGAACATTCAAAATCAGCAGGCTACGTGATGGATATTCAGGGACAAAATACTTAGTTCGTTTTCCAGCTAAATAACATTTCAAACTTGAATTCCCGGCAATGTCGAGGGTGATGTATTTAAAACAGTTCATTATCCTTGATTTTAATCTCTTTGGGCTTCAGGCTGCACTGTTCAATATTTCAATGGACTAATTGTTTTCTCTTTAAAACTTCCGCTGCTACTGTTGCGCTGTTTTTCATTGTGATTGAAATCGTTATGTGTCTCAGTGTAACCGGTATAACAGCTGTATTTAAAATGCAATTTTCAGAATGGCCATCGACTTGGAATAGAACCCACGCAATAAAAGTTGACACTGATGGATGAAAAGTCACGTTTGGATAATTTGATTTTTAGAAATTTTATCGTATACGGAATAACACACTTAGAAATATTTATTTCCAGGGATTGTCTGGGAGGAGGCAGGGGCTTCTTTCAACTCCAATCTTCGCCAGTCTCTTTTATATCAAACCTTGGATGGAACAGAAATCGGAAGATTGATTTGAAATTGAATGTTACCAATACAAATGATGTTATGTTAAAAAAGGGGCGCAACGTTTTCTTTTTTTGCTATTAGAGAGTACTGTTTTTCAATAGCATCTCCAGAAGATAATGAAGTTTGAGTGTTCGGTGAATTATGGTTCAAGGACATCGAACTGACCGTTAGATCAATTTCCAGAAAATCGAAGTTTACGAAGTGGCAGCAGATCCCGTGCATCGATTTGAGCAGAGAAATAGCCATTACACTAAATGCCAATTTTTCACTATTATTTTCTTTATAACGAGTTAAAATATTCCTTCTAGTTTTACACACATAGCATTTTTAGCACGACTCCAAATCAATTTGATGCATTCCAGATTTGTCGACATCGGGTTACCCCTTATAAAATTGTTGGGTTAATCGCTGAAATTGGTTCAGCTGGATCTGAGAAAGACGTCTGTACAAATTATAACTATATAATGCCTATAGAATATGATTATATCAGGGTCACTGCATATAGGATAAGCAGATTCTAGGGTCTCGGCACTCTGTACCGTAGTACAGATCATGATTATCTAATATTGAAACTAAAGTTAGATTCGAATTTCTCATCATCAAAAAGTATTGCAACTTAGTTTCATCAAAATTGATGAGGTGCACCAAAATCGAGATATGTATTTCCATACTTTACCCCTTATAAAATTATCCAAAAATCGAAAATTCCATAAAGATCACTGAAATTGGTTCAGCAGGTTCTGTTAAAGACGTCTGTATAAACTATAGCTATATAATGCCTATAGAATATGATTTTATCAGGGTCACTGCCTATGGGATAAGCAGATTCTAGGGTCTCGATACTCTATACCGAGGCTAATAATGATCTAAGGTTGGAGCTGAAATTAGATTCGAATTTCCCATCATCGAAACCGTATTGAAACAAAGTTTTATCAGAATCGATGAGGTAGTCCAAAATCTAGATATTTCCATACTTACCCGTTATAAAATTATCCAAAAATCGAAAATTGCATGAAGTAGGGGTAATCGCTGAAATTTGTTCAGCAGGATCTGAGAAAGACTCCGATTCAAAATATATAATCAAATTATATAATCCCTATAGAACATGATTTCATCAGGGTCACTGCCAATAGGATAAGCCGATTCTAGGGTCTATTCTTATGTATTTTGACGCGCTGAAGACGATGGTTTGGTTTAAATTTGGATTAAAAAACTAAGGTCATTTTTAGGACCCAAAATATGTCCCAAATCGATTTGTTCGGTCTTAAAATACTCGTTATGAAAACCTCTAATAGAACCTGGAATTTGGATTCCGTAAAAAATTTGGTTTTTACCTTTGGTTCAAAATTTTCAAAATCGCGCCAAAGTTATGTCCTTGAACCAAAATGCTTGAATTTTGGATATTAGGTGCAGAATAATGAAATCTTTCGAATGAATTTGGTTTCAGATCGATAACATAAGTGTTTTGTCTGAAGTTCGTAACTGACGGATTCTTCGAAATGGCCGATTTTGGCGCTAAACAATGAGGTAGGTCTAAATACCAAACACCAAAAAAAAGGAGAAATAAAAATACTATATTTTCATCAAAACAGAATATGAAAAAAGAAAAATTCTCTGACATACTACATTTTTCAATAAACCCTATCTTGGGCCCATGAACTCGAAACGTCTTCGAACCGAAGCCAAAAATGGCGTATTAATTTTCCCAACAACTTTTGTTGTAAACATTTTTTCATACAACCCATCGTTTTCTCTCAAAACACAAAAAATTGAAATATGGCCATTTTTGGGTTCCAAGAATGGCCATAGTTCCTCGAGCACATTGTTAATCCAAATGTAAACTACACCATCGTGTTCAGCTCGTCAAAATACATAATAATAGACCAAAATTAGAACTTGCTGAAATTCTAGACTCTGTATCGAGGTTCATAATAAAACTGAAGTTAGTTTTGAATTTCGTAAGGGGTGTACCCTTATGAAATTATCCAAAAATCGAAAATTCCATAAGGGGTAGTCGCTGAGATTTAACTAAGTTCACTGTCTATGGTATGAGCATAAGTCATGTACTAAGGTTAAAACTAAAGTTACATTCTAATTCCTCATCATATAGTTAATTGGTGTACATGAATCTCGCTGAGTAGGTTTTCTGTATACCTGTCCAAATGGTGACAATCTTTGATAAAATTAATGTCAAGAAAGGGAAGCTGGTTATTGATTTCTGATTCTACAGAGAATTTAATTGAATCAAATTGGTTATTAAGCGTGTTCAAAAAGCATGTAGATCAAAATCTTCACTTATAATAATTGCGAAAATATCATCGACATATCGGTGCCAAACCTTTAGAAACTGATTTAATTTTGATTTTAAGGAGGTTTCAACTTCGCTTAGAAAAATAAATAGTAAAGGGTAGAGCGGATTGGCCATTGCACATGTGTAGAATAGAGAATTGAATTGTATCGACGAATGGAATGTGATGATATGTGTATGTAGGGTCGACTGAAAATGTTAGAATCTTTATTGAATAAACAAAAATGGTTACCTATTACAGTTTTCCATCGTTTGTGTGACATCTATTTGAGTAGGAGCGACATATTGTTGAATAATAATTATAGTGAAGCTTAGTTCAGAAACATCTTTTGCGTAAATATTTGTGAGCGGTTAACTAGTATGTGATTGTTTATTCCCTTTGAAGCCCTTTGAGTGTGAATTTGATCCTTCTGTTCGCATTGACCTTTTGTTTACCCTCTTGGGTGGAATAATTAAGGGTTGAAATGAGAGGAAATTGTAGATTTTAGTTAAATTAATTACTAACGAAGGTGCAAACTATGAGCATATTATTCCTCATTCCATTGCTTCAAACGACTCTGACTGTTGCTCCATATATCGAGCCAGCTTATTTATTTTATTTTTTTTCGTATAAACTTCAATTGTCATTTTAATGTCGCAATGACATAATTTTATGCACTTTTTTATACTTTGAATACAAGAGAGGGAAACCTATAATGTTCGAAGAACATCATTTGAGCCAGCGGTGAAATGTTGGGAGATGAGATAGTACTACAACTTCGCTGTTCGATAGAAACCTTTCCCTGTCTCGCTCTTCTGGCTTCATTGGATGGTATATGGGCTCTAGATGAGAAATCTGTATGAAGTGTACCATCCTGCAAAACTGTGGACGGGACAGCTGGTCACTTCCAGCAGATCGTTTATATAGAGCAGAAACAAAGTTGGTGCCAAGACAGATTCCTGTGAAACACCAGCGTTGTTAGCCATTGTATCGGAGAATACCCCGTCAACCATCATATGAAGTGATCTATCTGAGAGGAAACTCGATAGTAAACGACAAAGTTGAGGCGACAAACCATATGACGGAAGTTTCCCCTGAAGGCTTTGGTGCCAGCCTTGGTCAAATGCTTTTCAATAGATTTCTGCCATACATGTGTTACGTAGGCAAGCAGGTCTCCTGTTGATCCCTGCAGACGAAAGCCATATTGCCGGTTATTCCCAATTTTGAAGCTCTCTCCATCACTTTAGAAATCACAGGTAATAGTGCAATGGGTCTATAGTTATTAGGAAGGGTCTTCTTTCCTTTTCTTAGAATGAGAAAGCGAAATGAAGTGTACCATCATCTGCGGATCTGTGAAGGGGATAGGAGATCACTTCCAACGATTGAACTGGCTTGAATAGTTCATAATAAATTGCAGTATATCCATTTCGAGCGCCACGAATCAGCTTTAAGCTTAACTTCTTTGAAAGATGCTATGCTGGAGACCTCCAAAGTGTCATTCTAAAAGGACAATATGCATATCTGGGTGCAAATATCGTTACAGCAGATATGAAGCAGTATGTGGTAACACACATTATTAGATCTGCAATACATGCTATATGATGTCTCTAAAGTGATATCCTGAAAATAGTTTTTTCAGGCATTAAATATACGTTGAATTGAATTTTTTTTTTCATAACAATATCTACTTATTCCAAGTGGGTATTGGGTTTTCTGCTCTATCAAAGTAATTTTTAGACTATAATCCCAATTTTCATGAAGTTCTCCAGCGAGCACTATATCAAGTAGGTAGTTGGGCATAGTAAAATGAAATGCACTTGACCGACTTCCAAATTGAGCCGTAAGAGTCACAAACAACAATTTGTTGAGAAAGTTTGAAATTTCGTTGGAAGTGAAGTACAAATATATAGGTAAATATCGTTCCCATAACATAAAAGGTAATACAGACAATTTTATAGAATAGAATAGAAAAGAATATTTTATTTATCCAAAAGCCAATTTACATAAATCGATAGGACAGACAGAACTCAGCATTAGCCATCAAAATACATAATACTTGTAAATATGAAAAAGCCACTTATATCGACATCAAACTATTTAATTATTTGCCCGAAAATATAAGAACTCTGGAATTGCGAATGTTCAGGTCATCAGTTAAAACCATGCTTCTCAAGCATGCGTTTTATACTGTAGATGAATACATGAACAACAAAAAATTAAATTTTTAGTGTATCTAAATTGTAGTATCATTGTTATAATGTTTATATTTTATCAATTCTAGTTTTGTACCTCATTGTAACTTTATAATCTAACTTTATGATTGTAAATGTCACTTTTTATTATTCAATATGACGTGTCCTATCCATTTATGTAAATTGGCTTCTGGATAAATAAAATATTCTATTCTAATCTTGGAAAGCGTAGATGCACTTATTTTGAATTGGTTGAACTCTAGCTGTCTTCCAGCTGGAAAGAAACACACCAAATTTGTTTGTACTTGCGGAAAACTGATAATTCAGGCGCACATTCCATTAGAATTTTTGGTATTGAGATCAAGGAGAATGCACCTAATTGTGTGCTGACGAAAATCAGTTTCAGGCATATGGCTATCGATGGCAGCAATATTAGGAGGGTCCTTCTTTTGTGGATCCAAAGTGGAATTTGCTGCAAACATTCCAGCAAAAAGGTTGGCTTAATCTTGTGGTGTAGTAGCCAGTGTGCCATCATGTTTGATTAAGGGAGGGAATGATACTGGAAGTGAAACTTATTGTTTCAGCGCAAATATTTCTGGCTTCAACATATTCTGTTCTGGTCTCCAGACATGTTGTTTGTTTTGAAGCGATTTTATTGAACCATCGTTCACCAGATGACGGTGATTTGTTGGGATGGAGTATGCAAGTTTCCATTCCTAGTATGAGAATATCGGAGATCTCTGTGGCACATTGCGTTGGGTCATCAGATTCAAAACATACACGCTTTTCCAAGGAAACTAGGAGAAAAATATGCGAAGACCATCCCAGTTGTAATGCCAAACTGTGTCTGGATGTGTTAGATTGGTTCGTGGAGTGATAAAGAGACAGGTCGTAGTGATGAGTGAATGGTCAGAGTATCCCACTGGTGCACGTACCTTCACTTCATAAGGCATACTTGTGCGTAATAGCAATATTTCCACGCCCTTCTGCCTACATGAGAAAACAGGAACTATTATTTATTTATTGTAATTATTTATAACACAAAAATTGGACAAATTTGAATGTTTTCATCAAAATTCATCCAATTTGGTTGCAATTTGGACAAAATAGCCCAATTTGAATTTTTGCTCCAAAAAACGTATAAATATATATCTTCCAAGAGGAGGGGAGGGGGTAAACGGAATGTCACGAAATTTGGACTGAAATATCAACAATAAAAGTATACTAATTTCAAACCTTAGCCGGAAGTCTAAGCGGTTAAACAAAATAAAACTCCAAAACTTACCTGAAAAAGGGCAAAAAAACAGTTTTTTGAAGGTTAGACATGTTTCCACCCAATATTGGTAATAGAAATTTCAGGACCTTATTATTTCTATGATAAGACATCATTTTTTCCAGGTCGCTCGTCTTATTTTTCCGTAGATTGACTCCACTATAAGCAACAAATCTATCTGTGTATTTGGATTGTTGCATTCATTGCTTCAATGAGATCTACTATCGCGGACCCCTATTCATCTCATAGACCCCCAATTTTTTTTTTGCTGACATGAACTCTTTGTAGGTCGTCGTCGACCCCTGGGGTATCTTGGGTATCACTGCCCTATACAATCCAATGAAGAATGGGGAGCTGATATCTAGTAGAGTTTAGTGCAACCTAAACCCAAGCTTGCGTCTTCTCCATGAAGACGGATCCCACAATCCCTAATGTGCAACTATTCCTATAAAGTCTAAAATGCCCAAAACAACTTATATCGAACACAACTAGTTCACAATCTACGTCCAAAAACTTGGAAATATCGACTGAAATAGTTATTGATTTCCGACCGATGACCCGATTATTACTAAAGCAACAACTTGCGTAGATACCTATTCAAAATTTATACAGCTGAGTATAAATTAGACGTGGTTTTACTGTTAAATAGAAGGTTTGTTGTATAAAGTAAAATAAACTACGTTCTCGAGTTAATATCCTTATTAAAATGCAAAATTATTTGTGTTCGAGTCGTTCTGGATGTCACATAGCTCTGCCTTCCGCTTCTAACTTAATAAAGATCTTCATTTAATATTTAACTCCGTCTAATCTGTTAGCGACACATCAGTACGACGTTATAGAATTTTCAGCTCGCTGAACTGAACGGGGGATGATTTCATCAAGATAGAATTTAGAGCTCGTTTCTAACTTGATGATTGATTAATTACAATTTTCCTTAGCTTTCAATATGTCGACAGAAAGCAATACCCCATTACGACATTCACTGGTGAATATTATTTTACTAGCTGCTAATACCCGCAGAAAACGGCATCGACCCCAGCTTGAATATGTATATTTCAAATGAGTAGAAACAGGAGTGTAAAGACGTAAACTTAAACTGTAGGTCATGTAATAGTTTATTTGACATCACAGGGATATCTATGTTATGGAATGGTCTGTCACGGTCATTATGGGACTGTCAATATATCGACTGGCTGTCATGTAAACGTTTTGTATTGTGTTGGGGATGTTTGTACACTGCGACCAAAAATATCTATTGCGGTTTTCGAAGAATTGGCAGTATCACCCCTTTCTTATAATAGGGTCTCTTCTTTCTTTCTTCCAACCCCATTCGAGTGGTTGTTCTTTTCTCTCTCAATTTCCTGGTGATATGCTCTGAAGGCATGGAATTTGGCAGCATTCCGCGTTGGTGGTTGTTTTGCCAAATTAGATGGTACTGCCAGAGACAAATTTATTGTATCTCAAAGCGATGATGGATTGGACCTAACCTTCGCCTGCCCCGTAAATTTGTGTAACTTTGGCATCAGTATCGTGGAACTTCTCAAGCTTCGTCGAACAACAGAGTTTTTTTTTAAATAGCGTTGAAGGGAAAAGTGTATGTTACTGAGGATGCTTAGTGGACTATTGAAATGTTCAATGCAATACTCTATTATCATTAATGCTTTTGAAGATGCTCGTTGTTGAAGAGAATGCAAATCAAACTCTACAAATCTTTGCTACCTTATTAAGAATGTATAGCATATTTATTTGAAGAACCTACGATTCGATACGAAACACCCAGATACTTTTTCATTGAATAATATTTTTTCATTAGAAATTCCCGAGTTTTTCAGAATATTCCATCGAGAAATGAACCAGTTCTTTCATTAATACCTATCTTACAGTATTATTATCTTTGGGAGCTTTCTGATGTTATCTTAACGATGAAACATATAAACCCCTATAGCGTTTTCGTTCTACATGAAGTTGCGTTATGTTAATCATTTTCATTTTATGGAGATTTTCTCTCTCGGGAAACTTTTCATCCGAAAATACGCTACTGGAGAGTTTCTCGGATATTAAATATCGCTAAAATGTATATTCTTCCTATTGGAACATTCAATATGTAGATAACATAATGCAAAAGGTTTCATGTGAATTCCAATTCCGTTAATGGGCTCCGAAATAGAAACCTAATTTATTGTAATTCAATGTGTCAAGTACGATAGTACTTTGAAGGTAGTCGCCTCGATAGCAGAACATGTCACGGTAAGGATTATCTTGACAGTATTACATTTATCGATGGCTAGTGTAAAGGCTGACATAGGTAATTGCAGCTTTACAACAAGTCAAAACAAGAAAGGAAACTATCAGCTTAGGTAAATTATAAAAGACTTCAAATACTAGTCAGTAGCAACACTGTGTAGTCCGATTTATTATATTACTAACATGATGACATTACATAATTCTGCTGATTTCCACTGTATATTTTACCCATTTTTTGAATAATAGCTCTTAGCGACAATAGTTTTTTGAAGTTTAAATTTGTGTGAAGTATGTAAAAGCAATAATTAGTACTTGAATCTGCATAGAACTGGTGTATTGTGATATGAATTGAAAAGAAAACCAAGTATCTATCTGCTTTAAAGGAACAGTAATCAAAGACTACTTTCACCTCTCCTAAGCAAGATGAATTGAAAAGGAAATGACATACATTTTCGTACAAACTTGGTGTTTCCTTCCAGCTGGAAGTTCAACTAATTCCAAAAGCAGGAAAGAAGAACCATTGCACTATTACCTGCGATCTCTAAAGTGATCACGTCGAGCTCATACAATACCTAGCGAGCTCCAAAATCGTGAATGACCGGCAATGTGACTTGGCAGCAGAGATCAACAGGAAAACTGTTTGCCTACGTAACACGTAACACATGTAAGGCAGAAATCTATTGAAAAACATAGGGAATATCTAGCTGTATCATTAGATATCTCCAAAGCATTTGAGTGAGTCTGGAACCAAAGCCTTCTTGAGAAACGTCCGTGATATGGTATGCCGATATAATGGCTGACAACGCTGGTGTTCCACAGGGATCTGTTTTGGCACCAACTTTCTTGCTGCTCCATATAAACGACCTGCCGTAAGTGACCACCTGTCGCGTCCACAGCTTTGCAGATGATGGTACACTTCATACCGCTTTTTCATGGAGAACCCTTACACCATCCAATGAAGCCAGAGGAGCGAGACAGAGACAGGTTGACGCAATTAATGGAGCTCTGGTAAATATTTTGAAATGGGGATCTGACAATCTTTTTCATATATTCTGTTATTTACTGATTCAGATGAGAAGGTACACAGATCTTATTCGTCAATACCAGTGGCGGCTCCTCGAAGGAGGCTAAGGAGACTCAGCCTCCTCACCAATTTATCTTAATGATCATTCTCCATTTTATTTCCTGTTTCTCTGATAATTCTTTATATTTTACAATTAATTCCCCGTTCTCAGTAGTTATTTTTAATCTGGCAACAGTGGCCAGAGGCTAGATTCTCTATATATCTCAAACGCTAAATACGGTGGTCAACACAGTTGCCGTTTTCCAAGCAGTTCAATTGCCAGATAGGGTAAAAGAGCGAATATGGCAACACCCTATGTGGGCTAGCTTCTCGTACGGAATCGTCGCTCGAATGAAATACGATTACTTGCTACCACCCTTCCGCTAGAAGAATGCGACACGTGTCATGTTCCGTTAGTTCTTGTTTTTGTACCGCGAGGCGAAGTAAGGTTAAGTAGTTAAGTTATAATTTATCTAATCGGTGAACGTTAAAATGATGAGTGACTTAGTTGCTGGGTTCTTAGAAAATCCATTTAGTGGATTAACATATCATAGAAAAGTGTTTTGTTAAAAATAAACGGCCTTTACCGGATTTGAAAGGATTAGTGGTGACGATGACAGGTATGTTTCAAAATCGAAATACACAATAAATTATATTGCTTGCTATTTACATCTGATACAACTTCATGTTGGGGGCACTCGGGTTATGATGATTTGAAAAATTTAGCTCGTGGTATAGACAGACATGAAAAATCGCAGGAACATATTACTTCGAGTATTAAATTTAAATTAACCGGTAAACAGAATATTGTTAAAGGAGGAAAACATATAATTTGGTAGAAAAGAAACTACATTATAAACAACTTTTTTTATGACATTTTAGATACTATTAAAGGTCAAATTGAGATTCGATTTTCCGATTTACATGAATTGAAGTTTTTCGACTTGACGAATAGAAGATTTTTCGAATCTTTTTCAAAAGAGTTTCCCAATACACTTTTAGATAACTTAGTTCTAAAATATAAATTTTTTGATAAAATAGCACTGCACAATGAATTATGGGTTATATACCTACTCGGATAAAGATATTTTAGGCCAGTACGACATTCACGCCGATATGATAAAATATATGATAGACAATGATTTGCGACAAGTTTTATAAACTACTTTGTTTGACAGTCACCATTCCTGTCACGTCGGCATCGGTGGAGAGATCATTTTCTACTCTCAAACGAATTAAAACTTACATGCCAAATACAATGGGCCAAAATCGTTTATACAATGTTAGTTTGATATCTATTGAAAAAGATTTAGTAAAACACTTAAAACAAAATGATAATTTTATGATAATATTATTGATCATTTTTCGCAAACTAAAGACCGTAGAATTCCGTTAATATATAAAAAAAGTTAATAAAAATAATAAAAAAAAACAAAATATGAAAAATTAAAAAAAAAAAAAAAAATATCAAAAACCCAAAGAAAAAAAAACGATCAAAAAAATTATTTGCCAAGAGAAACTCTACACCTCCACTTTGGTTCTTGCTTGGCAACAATTAATTTTGTCACTGAAGTAGCTGGTACGGTCGCTGTGCAAAGGTTAAATTTATTGGCTGAATAGAGTATATTTTTACAAGAACGCCTCCTCTCTTAAAAAGTTCACGAGCCGCCACTGACTTCAAGCAGTCCCATAACATAACCCAACGCAATGTAAAATATTAGATTAAATGGATATCTCGTACTTCGCCTTTTGGTGAATCGGTACATCTGTTTTGGCTGATTGACTCCTTTTTGCAAATCAGACAAAAACAACTGGAAATGTCCTTGGCTCCAATAATTTCAATTTGCCTGCCGAATAATATTTGCAATGAAATTATTGCCAACACTAAACTATCTCAATTTCGTAATTGAGTTATAGTTGCTCCAGCCATAAATTTCGTGAATCTTAGCCCTGCCGCCGTTTTCCAATCGAGTTGATCGATGTGTAAATAATCGAATTCTGTAACATGTTAATAACTTCAGTTCTGGAAAGTTCTTGATTGATGAATAATTCATCAATTATGCGATGAATAACTAAACAGTGCAAGTTTCAGCTTCGGCTAATAGAAGCCAATTAGAGTATCAGCTAATTAATTTTCATTGAAGAAGATTTATGTCAGCTGATACAAATTAATGGAATTTCTGGAAACGTTTTGTCTTGTATTGTTGACAAGAATTCTCCACCTTCATCAAATGTATCAACCGTTCAAGCAATGTCATAGGAACCTTCCCAAATCCAGAGTAACTACCAATAGAATAATGGCTCAGAAAAGTGATTGAAAAAATTCTTCTGTGGAATGAAAAAGATTGAGGCCCAAGTAAAACGTATAACACACAAGAGAATGTAAAAGAAGACATCTATTTTCACTTGCTGGTTCTCTCCAGAATCCTTTTTTGTAACCAGCTTCTCGGACAAATAATTGTTAACGATATATTAATATTTCCATGTTAGGACAGCTTTGTGGAATCAAAAAGAGTTGTAGGTGACCAAAGACGGCCCAGTATTCCGTGATTGGCTTACCCTTACAAAACAGGAGCGATGACCGTATCAACTACAGCCACCTTATAGAGTACGGACTTCCGAATCAAACGTGTAGTAACTGGACCAACGCCAAAAGAACGTTTACCATTTCATTCAACCGGAAGAGATGACAGTCTAGCGAGGTCGTCACACCCCCATCATTCTCTGTCATGAGAATTTCAGTACTTTTGAAAGCTCTAATCTTTGTAAGGGTTTAAATACCAAGTGGATAAACTAATATTGCATTTTTTTCGCTTGGTTACCGACAACTAATTGGAGATGGTCGTGGGGTAATAATTGGATGTTAATTTTAGCGCCAGGGTATTTTGAACCAAATGAATTTATATTAGTTTCTTTACATGGAATTCAAACACCCAAATTCCCCAGATTAACGTTATCTTAAATAAAAGCTCATATCAAGAATGAATGTCCAGTATGACCTTGTTTATACTCCAGGTAGAAGTAAATGTTATTTAGACATGTGCAAAAGGACAATCCTCGGTAGTCAAGCTGGTATCAATACACTGGACCCATCTCCAATGAAATGTTGGGTGAAGAGGTGCAATATAGGGGTTGTGAGTGAATTTCTTCTAATTAAATTGAAATTAATCAAAAAATCTTCTTTTTAGCCTGAAATTTATTCCAGAGCACTTTGATAGAGATACAATTATCGATATTTGTCTGGCCTGGACGGTTCACATTGATTTTCTCGTAGGTATATTAGGAAATAACCTGAAAAAAAATATTTGTTAGTGTATTAACATTATCAACATGAAAAAAGATTATTCTAAACTGATATTTGTAATTCTCAGGGTTCATTGGTTTGAGTAAATGCTAAGACCTCCTACATATTATTCAAGTAGCTAATTGAATCTTAACTGCCAAAACTCCTCTTAATTGAGTTTTTATTACATTCTTATTTGTCTGTAGTTGCTATATAATTTGACCATGGTAGTACGCTTAAGAGAAAGAAATATACAATATTGGATTGAGATGAAATTCAGGAGAATGCAACAACGAATTGAGTTTACAAACGTATTTACTCAAAGCTAAATCAAAAATGAAAGGCATTTGAATAGAGCCGAATAATAATTATAGAATTAATTACTAGAAAGCATTGAATGTCGTCATGTATGTAGATACAATCGTAGTATTCTATAATTATAATTCAATTATAAAGCTAATTAATACAAAGTGCGTACTGTTATGTTGTGACCTAGACTGTGAAAATATTAAAACATGTTAATGTTGTTGATACTCAAATATAAATAATGAAATACTCGAATGCACGAAGTCGAAATCGATACTTATTGCTAGTTTGTTGACAATAATTATTCAAACCATTTTAGAGCAATGAAATAATGTAGCATTTTGGTTTGCTCTCTCTTCAAATACTTGGATAATAATAATAATATTAACTTTATTCACAATTTTTTTTACAAAAACATATTACAAAAAAAATTGATGTACCCCATGTGTGGATCTGAATCCTAAAATAAAAAAAATATTAGATATTAATAAACTATAAAGAGTTTACACTGTGTATATATTATAACACTATTGATAAGAAATAATCACCCTTATCCACTAAAAATATTATTATCGTAATGAGGACCCTTCGGCTACCGGGGCTACCAAGTAACCATCATCAGAGTAAACTAATTTATAAATCAAAATGTGCCTGTTTATAAATACTATTTGGAGACAATAATGCCAACAATATATTACTCTTAGCTGGAGATGAATCGGAATTTAATAAATTGCTATTTCGTTTATACATTTCCATCCCTTCTAAATTACGTAGATATTTGTCTGTGCTGTGTTTTAAAAGTGGTTCCTGGTTTCACACCAACTCTCCGCCGTGCACAAAACAACAGTGACGTCTGCATATGAAATGCAGGCTTTGATAATGACGTTCACGTACACGACGGAAAATAGGGGACCGATAATTGTACCTTGTGGTACACCCGTTGTCAGATATCTTGTCTTACTCTCTATACTCGATATTTTAACCACCTGCGTTCTCTCCCGCAAGTAGTTCTCTATCAGTGCAAAAGCAAATGTGTTCAGACTATCTTTGAGCGTTTACTGTGCTCGAAGAAAAAGCTTCTCGTTGGTTTAATGCCAATCAATTGAAACTCAATGAGGAAAAGGTAAAGTTTTTGGTGTCCTCTTTCTCAAATGGAACCGGCTTTACTTCAATCCACTATACCGATGATTCGTGTTTCCAATGAACATGGTAGATGTACTAGTATGTTGATTTTATTCGTTTACAGATAATTTATCTCCGCTCCAACGATACTAATTTGTTTTCAGAAGTATATGGCAAGAAATATTAGTCCACTCCATTCATTAAAATATCACAATTGTGAATTATTGGGTATTGTTTTGTAATTTTGAATAACAAATAATGAGCTTTTCGAGAAAAGTTTTTAATTTCGAAGGAAGCTTTTATTAAACCAGGGATTTGTTGAAGGAAAAGTCTTCGTAAATAATAAATCTTGGCTTACTGATTAGTTAGCTCTTAAGTATTCATTCCCGGAATTTAACTTTGTTCTATTTCTTGTATACAGTAAAATCGTGTTCCGCTGAAATCTCCGATACTCTAAAATACAAACAAAGACTTACGAATCCTAATCTTCCTATAATTCCTAAGATTCATAAGCCGGGTAATTCAATGAGACCAATCATTTCAAACAATAATTGTATCACGTATAATGGTTAGTTAAGAAATTTAGCAACTAGCAACTTCCAAGCTAATAGTCGAGTCAAAAATGTACAAACCCAGGAAAAATGAAGATACACATTTCTTTTTCCTGAAACCTTTTGCAATATCCTAAGCTAGTGAGATATGGGGCAGATGCCCCTTCCCTTCAATGAACAAATAAAGAATAAAATTATTAACTAGATCGATTTTTGAAACGTATGTTTCTGATGATCATCATCTAAGAGTTACATTTTTACTACAGCATATTTGTTATATCTTACGTGATATTTTCATACAAAAATAAATTAATGTCATTTTCATATAACTTAACGTTTTTCCATAAAATAACCGATATTTCATTAATTTGTAGCGCCATCTATGAGAAGTTTTTGATTTTATATTCATAATCAGTGAAGTTCAAAACCCCAGAGCTTCAATTTTCGCTGATAAATAACGAGTATGTGTATTTGTTAAATATACATCTTTTTGAAACTAGTACTGCTACGCGAGCGCCATCTATGATATACATTTTTTACATTAAATTCGTAATCAGCAACCCCAAAAACCCCCGGGGTGTGATTTTTGATAAAAAATCGCAAATAGTTATCGAGTTATCCAATTTGTTATATAAAAATTGGACCCAATGAGCGCTACTTCCGGTTTTACGAAAGTTCCATCTACATTTTGGTGTTTTTGACTTCATATTCATAATCAACGACCCAGAAAGTCTCCTAGGTTTGTTTTTGGCCAAAAAAGCACCAATTGTTTCCGAGTTATTCAATTTGTTTATTAAATTGTTTACTTATTGTTTATCAGGGGGTAGGGAGCATTTGCCCCATATCTCACTGGGTGCACTATGTTGTGTACGGCTAACTTAAGACATTGCAAAATGTTTCAGAAAAAAAATTATATATAAAAATTCTCGGGAAATAGGTCACAATAACACTTTGTTTTAAATATTCGTCTTTACGTACGTTTCGGTCTCACGACCATCATCAGAAGACTCACTATGTCTAAAAAGGGGGTTTATTAAAACTAATTATAGCACAAGCGTCCAAATCGCACAATTTAACTTCAATCAAAAGAGCCCACGCCGTCGAAACGAACAGAACCACGAATAATCGAAATTGTATCGTCAGAATTAATGTATAAAAATTTTTTTTTTGTAGTAAGAATCCGCTATTCAGTAATATTATTAAAATATATGAGTGCATATTGATTGGTATTCTCACAACAAATGAGAAGAACGAAGTTATTTGTCAAGTATCTACTTTCGAAACCAGATGTGTAGGATTTATGACTAGGCACTTAAGAAAGGTTTCAGACCTGTACTGGGAAATAACTATTACGAATACTTCCTAAAAACATTTTCTACACTTATAAAGACGTATGTAAGAATTTGCAAGAGATTATTTAATCAAATTAGTATAAATATGACTTAGATTTTGTGTGTCTACCCTATGATTTACAGATTTGGGGTCCCGTTTTATGTGAATCATCTCCAGGATAGATCTTTTATAATAATTGGTTTCCTTAGTTAAGATACTAACATTTTTGTAATCAAATTGATGGTTATAATCAAAGCAATGCTTAGCACGGGCTAAGTTGTTATTTCTTGTGCTATATTTATGGCCGTACATTCTTTTTTGTAAATATTGTTTAGAGATTCCAGTATAGGTTCCATCACAATCTAAACAATTCAATTTATACACTGTGTGGGTTTGTTTATCTTTGGGTATTAAAGGTTTTAGATTTGAGAAATATTTCCCAACACAGTTAGTAGGTTTATGCGCAACATTTATATCATACTTTTTCAAACATTTTTTGATTTTCTCTGAGGTCTCCGGAATGTAAGGTAGAGTTATAAAATTGTCTGTATTACCTTTTATGTTATTTTTATTAGACGAACCATTATAGATTTTGTTTATTCTTTCTTTAATGATAGGATTGAAAAAAGTTTTTGGGTAGCCATTCAATTCTAGTGTAGTACGAACAATTTTTACATTTTTGGGGCGGTCATCTGCGTGGGACAATTTTATCGCGCGATCTGTAAGGCTGTTTATGACACTTTTTTTATAACAAGCTGGTGCAACGGAATTGAAGTGAAGATAACGTTGAGACCATACTTCTTTAGAAAACCAAGAGGTTTTTATTTTTCATCAGCATGTTGGGCAGAGATTAAAATTTTGTTTAGAATGCACATTCTTTCAGTATGGTGAGCAATTTTTTGGACAAATATTCGGCACAGCAATGGGATCTCCTATTTCAGCTACCATTGCTAACCTCGTTATGGAGTGCCTAGAGGAATCTGTTATGAGTTCATTAGATTTTCGGCCTGTATTCTTTAAACGGTATGTAGACGATTGCCTTATGTGTGTTCCCAACGATAAAATTCAATACGTAATTGATAAATTTAACAATTTTCACTGTAAACTTCAATTCACTTGTGAAATAGAATTAAACAATAACATAAATTTCCTAGATATGAACATTAGGCATGATGCTGATGGAAAAATAAAAACCTCTTGGTTTTCTAAAGAAGTATGGTCTCAACGTTATCTTCACTTCAATTCCGTTGCACCAGCTTGTTATAAAAAAAGTGTCATAAACAGCCTTACAGATCGCGCGATAAAATTGTCCCACGCAGATGACCGCCCCAAAAATGTAAAAATTGTTCGTACTACACTAGAATTGAATGGCTACCCAAAAACTTTTTTCAATCCTATCATTAAAGAAAGAATAAACAAAATCTATAATGGTTCGTCTAATAAAAATAACATAAAAGGTAATACAGACAATTTTATAACTCTACCTTACATTCCGGAGACCTCAGAGAAAATCAAAAAATGTTTGAAAAAGTATGATATAAATGTTGCGCATAAACCTACTAACTGTGTTGGGAAATATTTCTCAAATCTAAAACCTTTAATACCCAAAGATAAACAAACCCACACAGTGTATAAATTGAATTGTTTAGATTGTGATGGAACCTATACTGGAATCTCTAAACAATATTTACAAAAAAGAATGTACGGCCATAAATATAGCACAAGAAATAACAACTTAGCCCGTGCTAAGCATTGCTTTGATTATAACCATCAATTTGATTACAAAAATGTTAGTATCTTAACTAAGGAAACCAATTATTATAAAAGATCTATCCTGGAGATGATTCACATAAAACGGGACCCCAAATCTGTAAATCATAGGGTAGACACACAAAATCTAAGTCATATTTATACTAATTTGATTAAATAATCTCTTGCAAATTCTTACATACGTCTTTATAAGTGTAGAAAATGTTTTTAGGAAGAATTCGTAATAGTTATTTCCCAGTACAGGTCTGAAACCTTTCTTAAGTGCCTAGTCATAAATCCTACACATCTGGTTTCGAAAGTAGATACTTGACAAATAACTTCGTTCTTCTCATTTGTTGTGAGAATACCAATCAATATGCACTCATATATTTTAATAATATTACTGAATAGCGGATTCTTACTACAAAAAAAAAATTTTTTTATACATTAATTCTGACCATACAATTTCGATTAGTCGTGGTTCTGTTCGTTTCGACGGCGTGGGCTCTTTTGATTGAAGTTAAATTGTGCGATTTGGACGTTTGTGCTATAATTAGTTTTAATAAACCCCCTTTTTAGACATAGTGAGTCTTCTGATGATGGTCGTGAGACCGAAACGTACGTAAAGACGAATATTTAAAACAAAGTGTTATTGTGACCTATTTCCCGAGAATTTTTATATATAATTCATACTGGGTCAAGAATCTTATTATTATGAAAAAAAAATTTGTATCTCAATTTATTCGACCGTTTTTTTTGTAAATTTTTGAATCGACTACAAGTTTGTCTAGAAGAATTACTTGGAATTAATTGCAAAATTTTAAGCTTTCAATCTTGAACCTGGTGATATTCACGTTTCATTTGATGTTGTTCCACTATTTACAAATACCCCGATCCCTGAGTCGATAAACATTATGAAGAAATGGCTTTCAAATATTAATATTCCCGATACAAACTGAACAGTAGTAATGTATGGTAATTATATCACTTTTAACAAAAACTACTATAAACAAACAAGCGAATGTGCAATGGGCAATCCACTCTACTTTTTTGGCCAATATTTGAAACCTCCGTAAAATCAAAATGGAATGAGCAAAAGTTTGATATTTTGATTTTTGCTAACGCTTAATAGCCAATATGATTCACTGCAATCCACTGTCGAAATAGAAACAGATAAGCAGCTTCCTTTCCTTGATATTAACATTATAAAAGATGGTAATCACTTGGATTTCGACATATGCAGAAAACCCGCTCAAACAAATAGATATTATCTGGCGGATTCAGTTCTATTTCTGCTTCAATATAACTTATACGTGTGCGGCAAAATATAAAAGCCTAACCATATTCCCTGTAAAAAGGAGACGAAAAATTGTTAATAAAATATTCAATCTTGGATTTATTCGTGCATGAGATTGTGTGGATGTTTCCTCAGCACAAACAAAATATATATATGGGGTCATAATTTGCGTCGTGAGAGCATTCGCAGTAGCAATTCCGAATGTCTGAATTTCAAATATTCTACATTCTCTCTCGTCCACGAGATGAATCGTAAAAAATTGGTTTTTTTAGAATTCGTCTGAAGTATACTCGTTATTTCCAAATAACGAATGCCTCTCAGTACAAAACGTTCCTCTGACGAGGATAAGTACTTCGGTAAAGGTCGAGTGTCCTCTGTATAAATACCTTAACGACTCTATCGACGTCACATTAATGGAGATCTTTTGTTTCAGGTCGGCTCTCGACGCTGCCACTAAAACGAAAGTGGCCATAAAGAAGATATCGCCCTTCGAACACCAGACATACTGCCAAAGAACTCTCCGAGAAATCAAGATACTCACGAGGTTCAAACACGAAAACGTAAGTTAACTATAAAACAAACATATCGCCCGTTAAAATCAATAGTGGGACAATTCACAAAATGTAATTTCGCATGAATCGAGCTTAAAGTAATACACTAAGAGCTCACAACTAACACTAATAAGTACGAAATAGTCACCCTTATTCACAAAAAAATACTATTAAAATTCAAAGAACCTTTCAGCTACCAAGTAGCCATCATCAGAGTAAACTAAAATAGATAGAATATACCTGTTTGAATACTATTTGGGGATAACAACGTAAACAAGGACTTATTCTCAGTTGGAGATAAATCTGAATTTAATAAATTGTTTTTGACGTGACAACGTCTTATAATTCGATGGAGCCGGCTGCACGCACGAAAAAACATGACTCATTTGCCGTTACCTCGCTCTGACCGGCTGTGCGTTACCTCGCTCTGAGGCGTTCCATTTAAGGCTTGAAGTGCAAGCGAGCTCTCCTACTTGAGTGACCGATACGATGCGCGTGGACAGCTGCTATACAATAATACATTCACATGTTTTCGTAAGTGCAGTGAAAAGTGAATGTGGTGTCAATTGTTTATAGCAACGATAATTGCGGCGATAAAGGTAATGATTCTTTCCATATTAAATATATGTTCAGTGATATATTGTCGAATATTCGTGCTTTCATCATTAAAATAAATAGCATCGATCCGCTAGTGCAGCGATTGTAGGTTATGCTATAATTGACAAAACTATAACAATAAGTTAACAGAACTGTTTCACGATGAGTAAAAAATCAATTGCTTTACTATTCGATCGAAATAATTATCGAGCGTAGCTATGATTTCAAAAAATTGAAACATAAATGTTAAATCTTCCACATATCATAACAACGTGTCTGAAATGACAGGTAGGACCAGCCAGCCGTCAAAGGGAACAATTTTCTCCTATATCAAACACATTGAGGCGGGCTTTTTAAAAGCTAAATTGACATAATTGTATTTATGCGTACAAATAAATGTAACTTGATCAATTCAATTGTGATTTCCATTTACCTCCTTCTCTATATCCTTACAAAATATCTATCAAACAAATAAAATTAAAATTTTCTTTTGAAAAATGAAACCATTCCATCAGTATTTTCTTATGACGTTGTCACGTTCAACTATCGTCAGTAAACCGACTTTACAGACAACCGATTTGCTTTTCGCTGATACGAGGTCTGTCCCAAAAGTGTCCGACTAACTCGATTTCTCGGCGCTCGACTTATTCTTCGTTATCCGGTTGGTGGCATCCTTCAAAGTAGTCCCCATTTGATTGAACAACACGCTCATAACGATGCTTCCATTTTCTAAAGCAGTTTTGAAAGTCAGTTTTTGGAATCGCCTTTAGTGCATTCGTCGCATTAGTGTCAACAGTCTCTTTGTCGTCTAATCGGTGTCCTTTAAGCGGCATTCTCAGTCGAGATAATAGCCAAAAGTCGCAGGGAGCTATGTTTTAATTCATCATTTCCAGATTGTCCTGAGCGATTTCTAATCGAAGGTTTTTTTTGCTGTTCTGATAGCAGTTTTTCGATGAATTTTGCACACACACGAGTCATTCCCAAATTCTCGGTTAAAATTCGCCAAACAGTAGTTTTTGGTATTCCAAGGTCATCTTCTAGTTTCCTCACAGTCAAACGACGATCTTGTCCAATCGCAACCCGCACACGCTCGACATTATCCGATGTTGTTCCCGTCGAAGGTCTACCAGAACGAGGATCGCTGTCAACAGATGTGCGGCCACTTATAAACCGCTTATACTACCCTTTTATTTGTGTTTTTGTAATATTTCAATAGTTTCCGCACAACTTTTACTAAGATTAAAACAAAATTTTATGCAAATTCGCTGTTCAGTTCTTTCCGTAATTTTTGGCAATAAACAAAATCCGACGAACGCAAAAAAGACGTAGGAAACAAATACACGCTGCGCGGGAACTAAGGCATCTGAGGAGAAGGTTAGGAGTTACTGGTGACGTTCGTACCCTAAAGAGGTTGCCCGAGTGTTGTGGCGTGAAGATATGAATGCAAGTCGGATACTTTTGGGACAGACCTCGTATATTTCCATCCCTTCTAAATTACCTAGTTTACCGTGTTTTAAAAGTGACAATTCAATTCAGGCACTAAAAATGCCATATGTCGCGGTGTTTTGTCATTATGACAGCGAAAAAAGTTTGCCCTAACTTTTCCAGCGACAAAACGGAACCTAACTTTTGAAAGCATGACGACCAGCATTGTAAACAAATTTTTGATGACGTTATGTCAGTTTTTCTCAAACTTGCGTTGTCAGAAAAGTATCTTATTTGTGGAAATGTCGCGATTTGGACAGTCTTCGAGTGAAGAAATTGAAGAAGCCATCAATAACAATGTGCCTCGCAATACTGTGAATTCAACTACGTCAATTTGTCGACAATTTGCGATGTTTTGTTTGGAAAAAAAACATGAACTCATTGCAGAAACTTCCACTGAAGAGTTAGCTCCTATTTTATGTGACTGGGCATTCAACATGAAGAAGAACAATGGAGAAGACTACAAAGAGAGTGCAGTCAAAACGATTTGGAACACTTCAGCAAAAATGTTACAAGAGAAGTACTTCAAAGAATATAAAAGAATTTTTAATCCGTTCACGGACATACAGTTTAAGAAAGCGAGAAATGCACGCGACACAAAACGCAAAAATTTTGCAAGCAATCCCAGAAAAAAGGAAGGTGAGTTCTAAGGCTCTCACAAAACAAGAAATTTTTGAAATGGCACTATTCTGGAGTGAAGAAGAACCTGTAGGCCTTCAAAGAAAATTTTATCATATTGCTGCCTATGAATTGGCTTGGAGAGGTGGAGAAGCAGCAAATTGTAAGGTATTCTATTTTAAAATCGAGACAGACAACCGTGGAAGAGAGACCGGAAGAGTTGAATATAACCCAGTGTTTTCGAAGACAGCACAAGGTGGAAATCAGAAGTTGGCCGACAGTAAATGGTTGGTAGCAAACACTGAAGAAGATTGTGTATGTCCAGTACAATTGTTTAAACAAATTATGGGAAGACGGGGAAACCATATCACATGTGAAATTTTTTTTTAACTCCAAATCATTTCTGGCAAAAAACAAATTCGAAAGGACGGTATAAGAATTCTCCTATTGGGATAAATGAAATATCTAAATGGACCAAATCCTCGGCGAAAAATATTGGACTTGATGTCAAGCGGGTGAAAATTACGAACCATTCTAATCGAGCTGCCGCCGTAACTGAATTGTCCAGGAGTGGTATAGGTGAACAAAAACTTGTGAAAATTACGGGACATAGCAACCCATCGTCATTAAAACCGTACCTTCAGTTAGATGAAGAACATCATAAAAAAATCATTGGTTCCATTCGTACTACCGTCCAGGAAATAGTTACTACCACCGCTCAAAATACTAGCATGCAGCAAACTATTAACAAAAGACAAGAAAGTCCTGAACATCAAGCTTTTTTTAATAATTGTGTTTTTAACAATTGTACTTTTCCGTTAAATTAAATAAACTAATTTACATCTTATTTTTTTATTTATTGATTCACATATTCATTAAATTGTCTTACCATTAGGCAACAAAATTCTCATTAATACATGTCAAGTTTACTTCGACAAAAAAAAGCTCTCGTGTAATTATAAGTGATAAAATGGTGTGACATCTGATTATTATTCTTCTTCATATGGACAGACTTCCTTCATAACGAGTTAAAATCTAGTTTGACCCACATAGCATTTTGGACACTACAATCAATTTAGTGAATTCCAAATTTGTCGAAATCGGGAACTTCATCTGAGTATTGCCTGACCTGTTTTTTATTGCATCTGTAAACGGGTTTTATCGTAGAGAAATAGAAACTAGAAACAGAAAACGCACCTAAACAGGAGCACAAGAGCCTCCCTCAACTGTAAAAGAGAAATGAGACTTTTTCCATTGTACTATCAATTTGGTTTCTGCGAGATTCTCCCGCAAGTCTGAAGTTGTTCAGTTAAATGAAAAACGAAATATTGGAAAATTCCGAGTATATTTGCTAATATAATCATTCGAAATGCTTTGCCACTGACGACCTTTGATAAAAAGCGGCAACAATGAATACTCCTTGACATCTGATAACAAATTACCGCAAATAATTTGTCTTCTGTGTTTTTTTTTCGTTGTTCCACTTTATTATATGAAATAAATTGACCCGTACAGTTTCTGAAAGATTGCGAAAATCAAATGTTGAGCAAGAAACGAATCTTTCTTAATGGAAAATTTATTGCCAGACTATGACATTCTTTATAAAACTGGAGACACAAAGAATTTTAACCTGCATGATACTACTGGTCGTTTTTTATATTCTGTATGTCTTTTGTTATTTAATGCGACCAATAAATCCAGAGCGAAAGGAAGAAAGCACCAATTAAATACTAATTATTTTGTTCCAGATAATTGACATCAGGGATATACTTCGAGCGGTAACCATAGATGCTATGAAGGATGTCTATATTGTACAGTGTTTGATGGAAACAGACTTATATAAACTATTAAAAACACAGGTAAGCTTTATCAAACCTTCTATGCAATACCAAATTTTATTTGTTAATACCTCGTGATTTGAAATTGCTTCCAAATACAGTTCTTTTACTAACATATTACTGCAATATGGAGTTGAATGATGATGGATATAGGTACAGAGTTGGACATTACTGACCCAACGTTGTCTTGACAATGTAAGGCTGTGCATTTGGTACTTGTTACGTCGTGAAACATTCGATAAATCCACATATTTCTAAAAAAAAGTTGGCTAATATGAATTCCAACTAAGAATTGATTCAGTTGCCTTGGATTTTTTAAGCTATTGCATATAGCTTTTATCGCGGCCACCGAATCAAGAAATTCCGTAACGAAAAATAATGTAAGACCTAAACACCTAACATGTGTCAAATTAATTAATTAATTTGAAGTTTCTAAAAGTGAGAAATTTCGCTATTTTATACGAATGTTATAACACTCTAGCGCTTTAGACTCCGGGATTTTCACGTGGCCTATCGAAATTAGAAAGTTCGAATTATCTAAAAACATAATTGCATGAACTCCAGACGTCATATGTAATTAGCTACGAACGAAATCATTTTGACATATGCCTCTAGGAGCTCGCTACGCGTCAGTTAGAGTTTATACGTTAGACGCGCGTAGCAGAGACCTGAGAGTACCTGTTTCTATTAAGCTATTGCATATAGCTTTTATCGCGGGCTTTGAGCGCGGCGACCGAATCAAGAAATTCCGTAACGAAAATAACAGGAACTCGTTTATGTTGCGCTCTCTCGGGTGACTAATATTGAAAAATTGTATATCACGACAAAAAACGATAATTCTACATTCAAGTTTTATAATAATCGAAGGCAAGCTGCATCGGCTGCATCTTTGTTGCAAGAATTCAAAAGACTGCCTTTAAATAGTGTTCAGACGACAGCTCAAAGTGTCTTAGATTTCCTTAGTAATAGAAATGGCATTTCAATAATGACTTTCAATTGCCAAAGTCTAAATAGTCACAAATACGATTTACAAGATTCAGTTACGAGACAAACAAATGTGTTACTTCTTACCGAAACTTGCATGGCGCATGATAATCCGATTGAAATACCTAATTTCAATTGTATTGTTCGATTCAAACGAGATAATGTTCCAAAAGGTGGGGTAGCTATTTACCAAAATAATAATAATGTAACTAATATTATGACTCCGAATATTGAAATAAATATTGCACACGTTAACGATGTTAATGTTAGGCGCTCATTTTTTGGAGATATTTGTGCGTGCTTATGCAAACTTAGAAATGGCCTACACATAGTCATGGTAGCAATTTACATTTCTCCGAATCCAAAATTGGACGAGGTAGAGCATTTTATTCATCGCACTTTACAGGAGTACACTGAAGAAGGGTCGAAAATACTTGGTACAAATGGTAATAAATTTCCACTTATCTTGGCTGGCGATTTCAACATCAACTTTGCTGATGAAAAATCAGAGCGGTTGACAGCTTTTCTTTCGGAAAAATTGAATTTGAAAATGAATAATGATTCACAAGAATCCACAACAAAATATGGGACCACCATTGACGCGGTATTTTCCAGATATTTAGAGGATATCAAGTCTCAAACTTATGTCTCTTATTTCAGTTACCATAAACCTATAGTTTCAATGATAACAAATTCCTGAATAACCTACATGTATTGTAAGATAATAAAAATATTTTAAACGATATTAAAAGAAAAAAAAATACTGCATAAATTGAAAATAAATAAATAATTATAATTGCATAAGTTGAGAAAAAATGCTATGCAATAGCTTTACCGCGGCAGTCCCCGAGTGCCACACGTTTTTTTTTAACCCAGAGTCACATCAAGGCTTGTCAAAGAATGCTGAGATACACTGGCTGAACTAGCTAGGAGAAATAAAGTTCAACTCATCTGGATCCCCAGACACAGGGGAGTTGTAGGGAAAGAAATGGCCGACCCTCTGCCCAGGCGAGGGTTATCTCGCGCCCCTATCGGGCCGGAGCCAATGGTCGTTTTATAAAACTGCGTAGGGGGTCTCGCCCTTCTGGGCCAACTGAATAAAGAGTGGTCTACACTGTGGCGAGAATCACCACGCATGGGGCAGCCCAAGCTCTTCATCAAAGAGCCTGTGCTCTCAAAGAAACTCCTTTCTCTGAACAGAAGGGACATCAGAGAGATGACTGGAATCCTAACCGGTCACTCTCGTCTTAACAAACATCTCCACACTATGGGCATCACAGATGACCCAGTATGTAGGAAATACACAGAGGTGGAAGAAATTGCCTCTCACATCCTGTTGGAATGCCCAGCATTAGCATCCCTCAGGCACCGACACTTCGCAGAATCAAAACTGCTTCCAGAAGAACTTATGGAAGCCAGCACTGGCAATATTCTGGGTTTCTGGCGGGCCACAAACCTGCTATAATAGAATAGGCTTCTGAACATTGGGTGCTCAATGGGCCCAACTAAGTGGCCTATGTGCATCAGGAGGCTAAGCTCCCTCCCCTCTTATGATGATGATGCCTTGGATTTCGTAGGAATATGGCGCTTTTTGTTTAAATAATAACTGGAGAAGATTGCTTCTTCTCACGTCAACCTGTATCTGTCTCGCGCCTTTGGCTTCATTGGATGTTATAGGGGCTCTAGATGAGAAAGTGGTATGAAGCTTACCATCATCATCTGCAAAGCTGAGGACGGGGCAGGTGGTCGCAGCAGATAGCAGATCGTTTATATGGAGCATAAATAAAGCTGGTGCCAAGACAAATCCCTGTGGAACACATTTGAGGTGGCAAACCATATGACGGAAGTTTACCAAGAAGACTTTTGTGCCAGACTCGGTCAAATACTTTGGAGGTATCCAATGCTACAGCTAGAGATTCCCCATGCATTTCAATAGGCTTCTTCCATACATATTGTTATGATTTCATTTCCTAAACAACAAAAATGATAAAAATTAGAACTTACCGAACATTGAAAGTCAGAAAAGATTAATAAAAAGATATTATATGGAATTAAAAACAATATTAAAAGTTGGATAATAGTTAGTATAATATAATAAACAACAATGTAATTAGAATTAGAAATGTAAAACAAGAACATCAGTGAAAGTGAATAAACGTACAGGGTGTCCCATTTTGGGTACTTTTGCGGGGTATCTCCTTTATTTTTAAAGATAGAGAGTTGCGGTTTTCGCGACACTGTGCTACTTTTTCGTAAAACTCAAGATGCCGTTAACAGAATTTTCATAGCCCTTTTAGTTTTTAAGATACAGGGCATTTCTGAAAATGTTGCATTTTGTGACCCCCCTCGTATCTCCGTTATCCTTCAACTTATCGAAAAGGTAAAATAACATTCTAATAGTTTTTTTTCCGTAGAATGCAGTGGTGTAGATAACTTTTGTTACATATTTACTGTTTTTGAGTTATATAGCAAACTTATGTTTTTTTAAATGGAACACCCTGTATATTTATAGACTATAAAATTTGTCTTTTTTTTACCTTTTCAAAAATATATGATAGTATAAATTTTTTTTCAGAAACACGCAAATAATTGACAATTTTCAGAAAATTAAATACATATTTTAATAGTAGGCTATGGATAACAATAATAAACAAGTGCAACTTACATATTACTAACAAATAATTGGATACCTTGTATATAGGTATCTATTAAAAAAAATTATTATTTAAAATAAGTTGAAAATCTCCAATAATTCAAAATTTATAGAATACTAAATTCTGATTGGTCGAGACGGATTATAAACGTCAGACTGATAATGTAAAACTTATGTCAGTTTGCAACAATCATCAAAGCATTCTTGATAGGTAAAGAAAGCACCTCATAGGTTGAATATGACATCAGGTAGCGTCGGTTTTGAAGGCCTATAAAAGGCATCTGAAGACAAGCCGAGTCAGTTAGCCATCAACATCTGAATAGTCAAGGTACTAAAGCAACTCATAAAGTTTACATAACCTTAGTTTATTGGATAAACATCGGTGAACCCAAGTGTTCCAGTAGCTTCGTAAGGTTGAAAGTAACCGAAGCAAATAAATAATTTCTACAAGTCAAGTAGTGGTCCAAGTCTCCGAACAAAGTTTAAAGGTTACAATAACCTACAATTCATAAGTAACATCGAACGATAGCCAGTCTTCGATAAAGTTCCAAACATCATTAAAGAGTTTTGTATCTTTAATAAAAAGAATAAAACTAAGTTAACAATTTTCAACAGTTCCTGATTTCAAAAGAAGTAACCAAAATAGTTTACCTGTGTTTATTGTGTATAGCAAAGAAATTGTGTACGGTTAAAGTGAATTATCAAATTAATAAGAAGATCAAGCCAATTGAACATTGCCTACATTTTAAAACATATTCTTGGATATAAACTAAACGTAAGTTTATTTATTATTTCTCCTTTGTATTATTACCTGTCTGTAAATCTGAAAAAAAGATTGTAGATTATAACTTTGTAAACAAATATTAATAGTCAATAATTTTGAGGTTAGATCATAGATCTATTTGAACATAACATTGTAAAATAGATACCCGAGGTAAATTAGAGTCATAGAAATTTAAATATAAAAGTTTTAACATTCAAAGAACATTGTGTTTAATTCCATATAAAAATAAAAAGGTAAAAGTTCATTATTCAATACAAAACAAACATAAGAATCAAAATAAATAAGGGAAAGCTAGCCGGTAGAATTAAAAGTAATATTATTTCATTAATTAAAAAAAAATTAATCAAAAATAAAAACTCAGTAAAGAGTTTTTATATAACAATATATTACGTAGGCAAGCAGATATCCTGTTGATCTCTGCTGAACGGGAGCCATTCGGGCATTCGACAAGCTTTGATCTTATTTTGGCATTATATGCCTCTTTCGAAGTGCTTATTGTTTCATTGCAAATATTTCTGGTCTCAACATATTCTGTTCTGGTCTTTGGACCTATGTTGCTGTTTTTTTAGGCGACAGATTTTATCGAACCATCGTTCACCAGGTGAAGATGATTTGTTGTTATGGGGTATGCAACTTTCCATTCCTAGCCTGATTATATCCGAGATTTCTGTGGCACATTGCATTGGGTCATCAGATTCAAAACATACTCTTCTCCAAGGAAACTGGAAGAATAACATGCGAAGACCATCCCAGTTGTAATGCCAAACTGAGCGTGGATGTGTTGAATTGGTTCGTGGAATGATATAGAGACAGGTCGTAAAGATGAGTGAATTGTCAGTTTCGCAATGGTGTACGGACCTTCACTTCATAGGAATCTGGATTGTTAGTGAGCAATAAGTCGAGCGTATTGGCATAATGATGGTTGTTATCAGGGATCTGTGTTGGTTCATTAATTAACTGCTCGAGACCATAGGTAATGGCGAAGGCATCAGCCTCAACCTCATAATGATTAATTAACAGTCGAAGTCTCCGAAAATCTTATTCTCTCATATCGGAACTGAAAGTGAGCTAGATCGCGAAAAATTGCTCTAAACCGTTCCTGTAAACCATTAAATTATCTCAAAAAGATGTCAGCGGCATCGAACCAGGCTACCAGAATTATTTATAATACTATGTTTATCAATCACCTTATCAATTTGCTACAACCATACACATCTTCTGAATCCCCTCCAACGTTCTATTTTATAAAATACGTGAGTGTTCATGTGTGAATTCCTTTGTAAGATCAGTATGCGTGTGTTAACGAGCCATATTATATATAGTCTGGATAAATCGATAGTCAATTAAGCGTAATTAACTGTGGTACTATTATATCGAGGGACTGTAAAGTTTATTAGATCCGATTGAAACCGAATCGGATAAGACGATTTATCGGTTTTCATACGACCCTCATGGCTCGAAACACGTCAAACAGGTATCGCCATTATTTGATATATTAATCAGTAACTCTGTCGAATTCGGATCTTATCTTGTTCCTTATTCTGTTGTTAATCAATGAGATATGGCACTATTCAATCTACGTATACATGGATTGAAAGTGCTCCTTACTCCAGCTTATTCGTTCCAGCAATAATGGCAGTTTTAACAGCATCGTAAAAGATTCAACCTTGGAAGAGAGTAGTGCTTTTTTTGGTGACTTTGTTACCTAGGGTCGTGACCCAGCGAAAAATTTTAATGATAAAACTAACAACACCCTAACATTTCTATTAAAAATATTTGGTGCAACCCTTTCGTATATGCAAAAAACAGGTTTTCAATCCTTTTTTTTTGAGGTGGTTTTGAAGTTTTATGTTTTTTTGGACCCCTTACACTATTGGCTAAGGTTTGAGATTTCAACCCTTTTATTATCGGTGTTTGAGGAACCTTCAGTTTAAATTTCATGAGGTTGTGTTTATCCCCCCTCCTGGAATTTATATATATACCTTTCTAATGGAAAATTTTTAAATTACGCTATCTTGGTCAAATCTTGCCCAAATCGGATGAAATTTTGTGTGAAAGTAGCTCATAATAGTTACGAAAAGCTGTAAATTTAAGTCAAAAATATCAAATAGTTTTGCATAAAATTCAATTTTTCGGGAATTTATGTATTACATTGACTGTTAGATTTCTCGAACTTTGTAGGCCTGGTAGTGGAGTAAGTCTGGAAAATGAGGGAACATTTTTAGAAGACCCTAGTGACCTGGGAAAAAAGTTTCGTTTTGATGTCAATAACGATGCCCTCAAATCTTTATGGCCTGACTGAATCAAAACCATGTCCAAAATCAGAAAAAAGACATTTTGACCAATTTTGGCCTTTTCACGGGTCACTTTCTCAGTTTTTTTTTTTAGCACTCTCGGTACTAGCTAAGGTACCATGATGTTTGAGGAACTTCCAGTTCAAATTTCGTGATGATGGAATAGATATATACATGTTTTTTTTCACAAAATTCCAAATTGGACTATTTTGGCCAAATCTTCACCGAATTGAATGAAGTTTGGTGTGAAAATAGTCCATGGTGACCACAAAGCACATGCCAAATTTCATGTAAAAATATGGAGTCGTTCCACCGGAATTTCATTTTAACATAGAATATGTTTTTTACGGAGGACCTAATTGATGGAAAGCGTTACGTGGATCCGTAACAGGTCTGATTAGTCGAGACCACCAATAGGCTCCTCCTTCTCTTATACCAGGGCCGAGCGTCGAAGAGTGTATACGTGACTGCGACCACATTCATATAAGACTACTGAGGATCGCGGACCTTGTTCAGAATTATCAATTTATTCTTTTTTATTTGTTGAGAAGAAAGAACATGAAACATGTTCTATGTTATTCGTTTTTATCGAATAAAAACTATACATTTTTTTAGCCCAATTATCAAAAAATTCGGTGGAGATTTGGGCAAAATAGCCCAATTTGAATTGTCAAAAAAACATGTATATTGTTATGATTTCATTTCATAAACAATAAAAATTTAAAAATAATAACTTACCGAACTTTGAAAATCAGAAAAGATCAAATAAAAGATATTTATATGGAATTAAAAACAATAGTAAAAGCTAAATAATAGTTAGGATATTAAAATTAACAATGTAAAACATAATAACAATAATGTAATAGAATAAGAAGTGATAAACAAGAACTTCAGTGAAGAAGAAGAAACGTACTGTGTAACGAAGGCAGAAATCATAATTAAAGTGATTACAAAACTATCACGAGATAGTACAAAACATTGAATAACGTTATAGATATAAGTTAGGATTAGTAAATTTGAGTTATGTAATGTTAAAAGAATGTTATTGATATAATATAGTAGTATGTATTAGATTTAAGAATAAGTAACTGTCAAGAAAACCATAAATATGGGAATAATCATATTAATAATAACCCAATCATAGGTTATATTATACCAAAGTGTGGGGAAAAATGTAGGCAATATTAATTTAAAAAGAAGGAATCACTATCAATTAAAATAAGTTGAAAATCTCCAATAATTCAAAAATTATAGAATACTAAATTCTGATTGGTCGAGACGAATTTCTAGTGTCAGTCTGGTAACAATGAGTACTTGTGTCAGTTTAACAACAATTAACTTGGCATTCTTGATATGAAAAGTAAACACCTCATTGGTTAATTTTGAAAATGCTTGGCGTCGGTTTTGGAGGCCTATAAAAGGGTCTGAAAGTAAAGCCAAGTTCAGTTTGCAATTACATCTAAGCAGAGACTGTGCTTCTCTGGCAACTCACCAACATTTTCTAACCTAAGTTTATAAAAATAAACATCAGTGAACGCAAGTGTTCCAAACTTCGATAAGTTCCAAATAACTGAAGTTAATAAAATTTATTAAAAGTCAACGAGTGTTCCAAGTATCTAAATCAAGTAAAAGGTTGTAATAACCTCCAATTTATAAGAAGTATCCAACGATTGCCATTCTTCAATATAATTTCAATAAAGCATCGAAAAGTTTTATGTCTTATCTAAAAGAATAAAACAAAGTATTATCAACAGTTCCTGATTCTCAAGAAGAAGTAACCAAGATTAGTTACCTGTGATTATCGTGAAATAGCATAGTATTGTGTAAAAAGTGAATCAACGAAATTATAAAAGAAGTAAATTGAAAATTGCCAACATTGTTAAACACACTTTTGGATATTAACTAAACGTAAGTTTGTTTATAATTTCTACATCATATTATCCGTATTATCTGTAAAGTAAAAGGAAGATTGTTGATTATAACAGTATAAACAAATATTAGTTGTAAAAGTGATTTTAAGGTTATGTCATAGATTTTGTAAACATAAAATTGAATTACCCGAGATAATAAGAGTCATAGAAATTAAATATTGTGAAATCAAAGAGCATTGTGTTTAATTCCATATAAAATTATTCTATAGATAAACTTCAGATAAACTTCATAAACATTAATCCAAATAAAATTCAATAAAATAAAAAATAATTAAAATTTCTTAACAATATATTCCATGAGGGGGATAATTCTATCATCACGAAATTTGAACTGGAGGTTGCACAAACATCGACAATAGAAGGGATCCAAGTTGGTACCTTAGCTAGTAGTAGAGAGAGACCCGTAAAAATCCCAAAATTGGTTAAAATGTCCATTTTGTGGATTTTGGACATGGTTCCGTTTGGACCAGGTCATAAAAAGTTTGAGGACATCGTTATTGACATTAAAACAAACCTTTTTTTCCAGGTCGCCGAGGCCTTCTAAAAAATTTCGCAAACTCATCTTTTATTGCTAGGCTAACTTTGCACACTTGTTCGTTCCACTGATGGGCGCTATAACAAGAGCGAAACAGCTGTCTGGAATTACTATTCGATCTGTACTAGAAATATCTTATCATTTCATTGTTATCTGGTAAAGCCATAAGAGATAAATATGACTATATTAATATATTCATTTGTTTCTAAATTCTCGTACAATGAAAACAAAAAGTTAAAGTAATTTTTTTTTAGTGTATTTGGAACAGAGATATATTATTCTGCGCGTTTCAACCATTTATAAAATAATATGATACCAATGTGAAGTGTGATGTTGTTTCCCAGAGAGACGAGAAAAACCAAAGCATAGTGTCTTGTTTGTTTATTTGTTTCCGAGATACAATAATTAATACTAGTTTAACGTCCTTCCATGTCAACAACTTTGAGTTCATCTCTGTTTTATTCGTGTGGAAACATGACACTGACGATTTCTACATTTGCAATTTCCTGCTTTTCCGTACGAACGTGATTCCAGAGACTCCACGTTTCGTTTTCAATCTTACGTTTCGTGGTTTCTGTATTTCAACACTGACTTATTTGATAACTCTGAAGCTCTAATGTTGTCTGTATTATATTGGTGATTATGTTTTGTACATTAATGTGATGAGAAGACTCTGGCCGTTCAAGTGGACCTTCAGACTACAGATGATGAAAGAGGTGGAAGTCATTTGAAGCAAGTTCCGCTGAAAATGTCAACAATTTCCGACTTGAATTCAGCCAGAAGATTTTATATAGCCAAAGCCATCATCATAATAAACTCATATTACTCTTATGATGGCTACTAGGTGGCTGAAAGACCCTTAGTACTTTAAGCCTGACTGCACTGAATAAATGGTGCAGCTATAAAGGGTTGAAGATTAACCCTAAGAAAATAGAAATTGCAGTTTTCACTAGGAAGTACAAACAGTAATCATCAGAGATAAAAATCGTTGACCAAGCTATCTTAGACAAGAAACTTCTATGGAAATCACAACTAGAACAATGCCGCAGCTCAAACACCTTAATGTGGATCTTTGAAGCCATCCTTAAACCAAATCAATCCTGGAGTATCTGAGAAAGCTGATCCTAGGTGCTGCTATGGGAGCCACGAAAAGCGCCCGCACAAGGAGCATCAGGTGGAACCACTCCACCAGATTATAAAAGTTGAAGTTTAAAATGTCAAAAACGGTCGACATTGTGTTATTTTCTACGCACGTTTCAATATTCCTCAAAACCTTTGATTATCATCACTGATGGGGGGATTTTCTGTGAAATTAACAATTAAAGTAATGCTACGTGATACAAGACTACGTTAAAACAACATATAACGCATCGGGAACCTAAAAATATAAAGTTATTGAAGTTTATATGTGAAATCACGGGTTTTTTGGCCAATATGTTTTTCCGAAAGTGGATATGGCGACTGAAACTCATTAAATATTTCGTGTTTGAATGTAATAATGTGTCCCAGTTGTCAAATCGGCCGTTATTGTAGAACAGTGGCATGAAACCTCTCGAAAATCGAGGAAAAATGTCGAAAAACACGTTTTTGACTTTATGGATCTCTAAATATTGTCCGATTTGGTTGGGATTTGGCGAACCCGAATGAATTTCAACAGGGAACAATATACTCGATGAAGAGCGATACATGCTCTTCAGACTTCGACTGTGAAGAGTATAATAATAAATTTATGGTTCACTCTTCTATTTTTCCCATGAATCATCGTGTTGATATTGAAATTAAAATACTCATCTGTATTCTTACCTCGTGAATTATACCAAGGCTATGAGATAATGATAATAAAAGGGCAGTTAAATAAAGCTACATTGAAGTTGCTTTGGAATATGAAGCATTATCTGTTTAATCGCAGAGAAATGCCGCAAGTTGTGTAAACGCCGATAGCTAATATTTATTTTGCTTCATCATATTCGGTAGCGTATCTTGTTGATATTATTCGCACTAGGTATAGTTAACGTGAAATGGGAAAACAGTATAAACTAAGGTAACGAGTTTCCGCTTGTCGTCAAAATTTTACTTTAGCAGACTTTGGTATTTTTTTCTGCGGACAAGAATAATTGGTTTGTAGAATTGAAACCGCACGGATAACAAAAACCGTTAAGTTTTTCATAATTCGTTCTTAGCTTACTCTTAAAACTGATCGGAATGCTGATGACTCATCGCATCGTTACGTTGTTGTTGTTTATTCTCAGTTATTTTTTCCGGTTTGAAATTTATCTAATGTGATGATGTTATAATATGTGAGTGTGAAAGCTTGTGTATGTCTTCTGGTTCAGATTTTCCTTGGCATTTTACGATTAACGGCTAGCGATTTCCTGATTTATTTTCGCCTCTTTGCTGTTGTGTTCCTGGATACAGTAGTAACTCCGCTTCCAAAGAATCCTGAAAGAAAAAAAAAACAATGATTGTCAGCAATACATAAAGAAAAGAGCTTTAATGTTGCAAAACACTTGGTAGTTCATCACACATTTCGCAAATTCTCATATTAATAATAATAAATAAATAATCTTTATTCACGAGACCAAGAGAAGTATGGTATAGAATGCGTCAGGACAGATAGGTACAAAATTAAGATAATGCTACGTATACAGGCTGTCCCAAAATTGCTGGGAAAAAAAAGTACCGTTTGTCCGTGAGGAGAGTTCAAAGTTCACTTTAAAAATCACATTTTTATGCGGGGAACAAATTAGATGAAATTTTGCAAAAGTCCATTGTAGAAAGTTACCCCACTTTCAGTAGCCAAAGAAATTGTAGAATGGTAAAACCACCCTCACCCCTCTGATATTTTGTTATTATAAGTTTATTAGGGGTGGTAATATGGTTCTAAGATTGTTTCAACAGAAAGACTTATTCATTATCTTCATTTTTTTCGTGTTTGGATCTGTAGGGGGCCCAATTTTGGGCCCATCGTAAAAATCCAAAATTCAATGAAAAGTAGATGACTTTCTCTATATTATATAAATCCAAAAGTGTGACCTCTTAGTCACACCTCCGGCATTTATAGCAAAATGTGATTTGATTGTTATTTTAGGTAATATTTGTCAAAATCTACAATATACATTTTGTTTTGAGTCAAAATATGCATTTTTCAGCGTGAAATCGCAATTTTACGGAGTTTCGCAAACTTCCCACGCAAACAAAATATTTTTACAATATTCTTTCCATTTAAAAAAAAATCTCAAAATGGGCCTTATCTCGGGCTCATAACCTTCAAATGACTTCTACGTTGGTTCATTCGACGTATTCAAATTATCTATGACTTTGATCTCCTGCATTTTTTTGATTGGAGGCTTCATTTCAAAATTGATTTAAATAAATGAAAAAAACCAGAAAATTTTCTAGCGGCATTTTCTGATGAAATAAAAGTGCTTTCTATTCATCAATCTGTAAAAAAAGGATTTGATCACATTCCAGATATATCAAATTTTGCCGGATTCTCAGGGGAATCGGTCGACGGTGCGACTGGACTAATAGTCAAAATGTGTAAATGGTGATTTTATAAACAAAATTATTGAATGATGAATTTGCACCTAGTAAAAACGGAAATTATTGAACGTAGATATAAGTTCAGCAGTGTAGTTTACTTCAATTATTATCCGCCAGAGTAAAATGTGATGCGGTAGTGGTCATAAAGCGAACCGACTTAACCGGCAATATAACCCAGTTTGTTATTAACCTCAATAATAATCAAAACGTATACAATGCCGCTATTTACTTCTAAAATATGAAACGACGTGGTGAGTTTTATCGGGAAGAATATGACGTCAGTAAAGTAAACGGCGCCTGCTAATATTTATTTTGTCTCAGTTGGGGCATAGCGTATCTTGTTAAATATTATTTGCAATAGGAAAGAGTAAACGTGAGATGAGGGAATCGAGCATAGCGAGTTTTCGCTTGCCATCAAACTTGGTTGTTTTTTCTTCTTCGGATAGGAAATTGCTTGTTTAATTGAAAAAGTATCGACACCAATCATCGCAGTGATTGGTGTCGATACTTCTTCATTTTTTATCACTTGTGATATTCCCAGACGATAAGAAATTGATACTTCCCACATTGCAAGGAAATTCTAAATGCTACACCTTAAATATTTTATTTACATGGCGAGATTTTATAATATACGAGGACAAGGTGAATAGTCCCTGAAAAATAAAACCGATGTCGCCACAATCGTCTTGGTTAAACATTATTTCTTACGTGGAAAAAACATTTTGGGGACTCTTCATCATCGATTGAAACGATTTGCAAGTGATTTAGTAATTTTCGATGAGGTAGTATGACCACAAAGAACGCCGAACGTTCTGGTCGTCCAATTGAGGTTATAAGGCCAGAAATCGTCGATAAAACCCATGGTACGATATTGGACGATCAGCGAATTAAAGTGCACTATATCTTGGAAGTGGATAGACTATAATAGTAAGCTGCAAATCCATGAAAGTGAATTAGTCGACATCAAAAAAAAGAAAGCGGCATTGGCACACAAAGCTGACCAAGTCCAGAGGTCTGACAAACCTAGTTCTCACAACGGCCGTCCGTCAATTGTAGAGGGCGCTCCGGTACGTGTACTAATCGCCGAATTTATACGCATTATTTCTCTCTACAATCGCCCAGATAGTTGGCACATCTGCACAGTGCGTTAAACAAAGCGAATAGCGTCGAGTATTTCGACGCACCGCTCTGCCCAATAACTTGAAGATACGACATTGAATTCTCAAACAAGTAAATTTCGAGCATCATTCTATATTCTGTGAAAATTTTAAGTAAATCGGAGTGACCGTTCGACCTCGAGTTGAAAGGAGGCAAGACTTCGTTCACTACCGCTCAGTCCGTCTTGATAATATAATTCAAACGCTGGAAATTAAAACTTATCTACAGCACTTCTTAAAATTTGCCGATACGATACGATATTTTTATCGGTATATCGGTTTATTGGAAAAAGAACCAAATTAACTTTTTTGTAATCGACATGTATCATATTAAATACGATATCATATTGCGATAACATGAATTCACAGTTTATTGACAAACAGTAAATATCCCAACTAGCATGGCTGAAATTTATTTAAATTCAATTTTCAGAGCTGGTGCTTTAATTTTGCTGCGAAGTGTCGTATTTAGTTTAACCAATGAGATATTATGCTATAAACCGCGGATGTCCATAATCGATCCTATTCTAATATCTCGCTTTCCGCCGCCCAGAAGGTTCCAATTCCAATGGGACGGTTATTTTTTAATGTAGTGATGGATGTCGATACAATTGAAACCATGGGAACTTTCATTGAGCAGTTAATTTGAAGTTCATCCTAGTTGGTTTGAGAATATCCTATTATTGACCGAACAAGCTTATATTACAAAATTTGCGGCGTCTGCAGCATCTGGGGCTGGATATAAGTTTGATAAATTGAAACTGAAGCCCTGGTCGGAATGGCGTTCACCAATTTGCATTCCAATTTAACCTTAGACTCAGAAACAATGTACAATGTAGGATGATACATAGTTGTTATTACGATTATCTCAGGAATGTTAAACGATTCCTCTGTTATATACAATTTATTCGTAATCCAATCGCGTTGGCTGAGATTGGTAATTGTTAACATATTTTTCATTAAATAACTCACTTAGTATTATTATATACAATAGTCTTCCGAAGACGCGATAGTAACAACAGTGTAGTATTATTTGACATCCACCCTTCATTGATATGATTCCAGCAGGTTATTCCAACGTCATACTTTCATATGTAACAAATAGTTGGAAATTACTGATTCATAAACTTTCATTAGTCCGCATCTGTATATTATCGGGTGGTTGGTTTGTAGCATGACCCACATCTGTTGCGCAGTGGTGGCAACTCGAGAAAAAAGGTTTCTACGTTGCTTATCACTAATTGTGTAGTTTCGACAGTGCTCCCAATCCCCTTTGACAGCCATCTGTTGGTCAGCATGCATCTTTGTTGGGTTTATACTGAATAATACTAGAGCGAAAGAGCATGCATGTGGAGCGCTTCACCGACAAAGATGCGTGTGTCGGTATATATAACTTGTCAATATTACGAGAATGTTTCACATTAGGACCATACTTAGTAATACTATAAAAGCACAATGATATCATGAAACGTAGATGCGTATTTTGTCAACCAAGTTGCCATTTTCTGTATAAATGTCTTAAATTAACAGTACAATTAGAAAACATCGTATATTCTTTCAAAATTACCGTCAAACTAATACAGCTTTTCGACCTCTTGGCCTTGTCAACAAAAATTGAGTCAATTCAAAGTACAACATGATGGCAATCGTGAAATTTAACTTCGTGAAGTCTAAACGCCATGTGCTGGGAGATGTTCCAACTAATTCGTTCGTATATCGTATACGACTCTATAAAGCACTTACTTGTATTCGAAGAAGCGACCGGGGATGTTGCCCAAAATGTACGAGGGCAAGGTGAAAAGTCCCTGAAGAATGAAACAGATGGCGCCACAATCGAAAATCCCATGTGACATTTGTGATGTACCATCTTTAACTAGAAAGCATTAAAATTTTCAGACTGATAAGTCATTTAGTTCTGTTTTGACACCAATCGAAAACAAGCAACTTTAAAGACTTTTGTAAATATGGTAAAAAGTGAATTTCGCGTCTTGATTAAACATTATTTCTTGCGTGGAAAAAGCATTACGCAAACCAAAGCAAAGAGTGTTTGGCGATGTTCAAGCGCGATCAGAACGACTTTTGGCGCTGGTTTGTAACCTTGAACGAAACATAGATCCATCAAAATACATCAGAGACCAAAGAACAGTCCACATTTGCCCCCTTACGATTTTTATCTATTTCCAAACTTGAAATGGCTCGCCGTAAAGAGATGAGGTCATTGCTGAAACAAACGCCTATTTTGAAGGATTGCCCAAATCGTATTATTTGGAAGGGATCTAATAATTAGGAAAACACTGGACGAAGTGTATCGGGCTATAAGGAGATTATGTTGTTATGTCACTAATCTTATAATCAAACGGATCATGAGTGTTCCGACCTCTTGGACTTGATACAAATGTATTTCTCAAAATAAAAGCGAATGCTTGAATAAATGACTTTTTTTAAATTGTGCAATGAACTTTTTGAGCGGTCGCTAGTTGAAATAAAATAATAAGCCACATTGCGTGCCGTTAACCGCTTATTCAGGTATCTATGGATGGTACATTCATTCTTTCTCCCTTGGTGTAGGAAGAATGATCCTTTGGAGGATCTAAGGAATATGTATTGGTTGTTTTGGTTTAGACAAAAGTCTTGTATTAAAGTTTATGTAACAATATATGAAGAGTTAGTGTAAGTGTATAACAATAGTTATTTTTGTTCCAGAGGTTGAGTAACGACCACATATGTTACTTCCTTTATCAAATCCTGCGAGGACTGAAATATATTCATTCGGCTAACGTACTTCATAGAGATCTTAAACCTAGCAATCTTCTACTCAATACCACCTGCGATTTAAAGGTAAGTTAGCACGTTTGCATTTATCAAAAAATCTCACAATAATTAATAAAACATGGCAAGATAAAAGAGATCGACTGGTACCGATACACCGACCATATCGGCCGATATGCCCAAAGTATAAATATTTTGACGAAAATCTTCAATATAGGAAGACATGGTGAAAAATAAAACAGATGGCGCCACAATAAAAAATCCCATGTGCATGTGCATGAATTGCGCTAGGAATTGGTTCGTCATCCACCATATTCTCCAGATTTGGCTCACTGCTATTTTTATATATTTCTAAACTTGAAGAAATGCTTAGGCGTCAAGCTGAAATAAATCTTTTAATCAATGCAAAAAAATTCCTGGTGATGGTTTGTCTGCATGGGGTATTGCATATTTGAAATATTTGCAGATTTTTCGACTCCTAATGATATTGTTGCTTCACACAGTTTATATTTAGCACTAGAGGGAGATACTTCATTCTTGATGAAATATTTCCAGAAAATGCCCCGGAGCTGACCATCATATCATATTGGGGATTGTGGGATCCGTCTTCCTAGAGAAAATAGAATATTGAGTTTTGGTTGCATTAAACTCGATAAGGTTTTCAAATCCTCATTTCAAAATTCTTGGCAGATTGATTGCAGCGATTGGGGCTCAAGAGGAGAAAGCAATATTCTAAAAGCCTGCGACACATATACACCAACATTGATTAAAAGGATCTACAAGGGGAGGGTCTATAATAATTTACAGAGTGCGCAAGGTAAAGGCACGGCTAACATTATATTTTACATTCAATCTTATTAAACAACTGGTAAGCGACAAGAAAATTTCCCAGCGCCTGCACCAATTTGTCAAATCTTTCGTCAGATTACTCTTTGCTGTTTTCAATATTTATGAATTGAAATTCATGTTTCTGATTATGATTATTTACTTCTCAAAGTACTGCATACTTCCAACGTATAATTCAATAATATTTTCTTAAATAGAATAAAGTACTTTCTGTTTTATCTTTTTGACGCTTTTCATTTCATTTATTTATCAAGGTTTACAAAGTAAATATTATATGAAGTCTCGCAGAGGCCACATGGCTGTATGAGAGCTGTTTACATTCTTACCATAATTATAAGTGAAGCTAGGATTTATAGGCAACGAATTGAAGAAAAAGTCGCTTATATAGGCAAAGATTTTTATTGAAAAAGCAGAAATCATAACATATAGGCAATATAGGCAAATTATTAATAATACTTCATTATTTATTATACAAAGTGAATTAACTCAACACAAATATATTTGCACAATATAATATTAATAACATAATAACTAAATAATTTTTAATTAATAATTGAACATTGTAATTCTTAAAATTTTATCATTAATGGCTACAACTAAGTGCTTTTCTATATCTTCTGTTTTAAAACTCTGTCTTCTATCTCTTAAAATTAATTTTGTAAGGGTTACAATTTACTCTTACTCAAGGATGAACTAAAAGCTCTATTTTATCACTTGGTTGCCGACAGCTACAGTGAAGACGGTTGTGAGTTATAATTTTAGATGTTAAGAATTCGGGCGCCAGAGTATTTTAACCAACCAATGAATTACGTTTATAATTTTAGATGTTAAGAATTCGGGCGCCAGAGTATTTTAACCAACCAATGAATTACGTATTTAACTAGGGGATACAAATACTCAAGGTCCCCAGGTTCAATTACCCTGAAAGAAAGAAATAAAAGACCTGTACCCAGAATGATTGAAATTTACTAGTAACTGAGATACTAATATTTACAGTTTATGACAGAACTTATACTAATGAGATATGAAGCGAATGAATTGAAAATATGGATGAAGATAATTGTTTAAACATTAAATCAAGAAAACAGTTGAATTTACTCAATATACAAATACTCAATGATTATTTCAATTGTTACATAAAACCAAAATCGGTAGCCTGACCTGCTTGGTTATAGGTTAATACTTCTACTTGATGTAGGGGCTCCTGCCACAGTTGTAATACCGTTTCCACGATTGTACACCACAAGTAAATCAGCGACTCCTAAGTAATCTTTTCCACAGCAGACTCAAGCCAGCCTCAATACACTTGTTGAATTTTCCACAACATAAACTGAAAAAAAGGAACCCTGAAATCACGAAATGTTCAAACCTCTATTGTTCTATTGTCTTCAGAAGACATACATGAACAAAATACATAACAATTGTTGAACAAATTAGGACTAGCCTGTGTTCTGTCAGATACCACCTGTGAAGGCAAATTAATTCCTGAAGTCAGTGAATAAATCAAATGGAATTACAAAGATATTTACCTCTATCACGATAGGGTTTTCCTTCCAATAAGACAAACTTAGTGTGGACTTCCGTCCACAACCAGTCACGTTGAAACTACGTTTTAATCCTTTAAGGTGCATTAATTACTCAAATAATACCAATTATTCCAATCCAAATTAGTAATTGATGCCTTCACTTTCAACGGAAGTATATTCCCAGAATTTGGTTCCAAACATAAGCTTGGTATCACCTCCCTGTTGAAATAACCTAGCAAAACGACTTCCCGCTTAAACGATTTGACCAGAAGTAACGCTATTTTCTCTTTCTTCCCGGCGTCTCGTTGTCTCACAGAACAACCTCGAAATAGAAGCGGTAACTACGGATCTGACACCGAACAACCATGACCCTTAGAATATACGGTCTAGCATAGCTGACGTCACAGGAGTTAATCGATTGTACTACAGCGGCCATTTCTAAGCCGTTAAGTGGAATTTACACGTTACAAATTGTACATTGAAAATTGCTCTACATCGACAGTTGTAATTGGAGCATTGAGCGGAAAATAAATCTCGCTCAATTTGTAATTCTTCGGAAAATGTCCCATTGAAAACTTTAGCAACATCAGTGTGACACAAAAAAATTATGGTTATTTCAACGCTGTATGTGGCGCACTCTAACAATAAACAAAAAACCAAGTAAATATTTGAGTTTCTCATCATTAATGCTCCCAGTATCACGAATTTTGTCAAATTGCCATGTTATTGAAGAAAAATTAATCAAAAAATGAGATAAACATTTTTTTTGGGCGCCCTGTATCTCAAGAACCAAGCCGTTAATGACCCATGTTTATATGAATTTTTTATCATATTATTTTAAGTTTGTTCAATAACTTAATAAACACCCTGTATAAATGTTTTGTGGTATTCCTTTCTTTGCATTTGTGTACGAGACTGAAGAACTACTACTTTTGTATTCTTGTTTCAGATTTGTGATTTCGGATTAGCGAGGGTGGCCGATCCAGACCACGATCATACAGGGTTCCTAACAGAATACGTAGCTACCAGATGGTACAGAGCTCCTGAGATAATGCTTAATTCAAAGGTAAATATGAAGCATGCAAGTTTACCGGAATCATATTTCTGCAGTTGGTCAGATTTCTCATGTCCCGCAGGCGCCAACAAATATTGCTGCGTCAGATATCTACTGTAATATTTGCGATAGGGAATCCTCCAGGGCATGAACAAACAGACAACTATATTTCAGAAAGCGGAAATATCCTAGAAGGCTCATTATTTTTAATCAATAATTTAGTTTCTCGTCTGATATTTGGTCATTGCTTTATTAGTTTCAACTCTTATTAGCTTTGTTCATCTTCTAATTTGAGTTGTACTGGTTGAATGCTTGGAATATTTCCTCGTAATTCAATATCCGTCGGCGTATTTGCCGGTGAGTAGTTGTTTAGGACAAGACCTGATTCCTACCAGACTTAATTTTTTTTATCAAACAGCGAAGTTGTGGAACTCTTTACCTAGTGAGGGATTTCCCTAAGCCTATAACCTCCAAACCTTCTAGAAAAATGCCTCTTCCAACATTCCATCGCTGGTTCACACGATGTCCTTCGAAAATTATAGGTTTCCCTCTTGTGTAGTCAAAGTATTAAAAAAAAATAAAGACCAACGAGCGTAGCGAGTGAAACGATTCGCCATCCGCTCGAATTGGACAATGCTACATCCAGCTTTTCTTGGCCGTCTTGTAACCGATCAACAAGACATTTGGCACAGAATTATAACTCGACGAAGATCAAATTTTTAAAATCAATCTACTTCAAAAAAGTTTGTTAATTTTAGACAATTTTGGACCAACTTCAGTAAAGAGCTTGGACGAAATCGAAATCAATGGAATATAACTGGTACCCCCACACAGTTATGAAATCTTGAAAAATCATGTCTATAATTTTAGGCTAAATTTAGTCTAATTTTAGACAATTTTGGACCAAATTTAGTAAAAAGCTTGGACAAAATCAATATCTACGAAATAAAACTGGTATCCCACACGGTTAATTATCTTCAAAAACCATGTCTATAAATTTAGACTAAATTTAGTCTAATTTTAGACAATTTTGGACCAACTGCAGTAAAAAGCTTGGACAAAATCGAAATCTACGGAACAAAACTGGTACCCCCACACAGTTATTTAATCTTAAAAACCCATGTCTATAATTTTAGACTAAATTTAGTCTAATTTTAGACAATTTTGGACCAACTTTAGTAAAAAGTTTGGACAAAATCGAAATCTACGGAATAAAACTGGCACCCCCACACATCTATGAAATCTTGAAAAACCATGTCTATAATTTTAGAATAAATTTAGTCTAATTTTAGACAATTTTGGACCAACTTCAGTAAAAAGTTTGGACAAAATCGAAATCTACGGAATAAAACTGGTACCCCCACACAGTTATGAAATCTTGAAAAACCATGTCTATAATCTTAGACTAATTTTAGACAATTTTGGACCAACTGCAGTAAAAAGCTTGGACAAAATCGAAATCTACGGAATAAAACTGGTACCCCCACACAGTTATGAAATCTTGAAAAACCATGTCTATAATCTTAGACTAATTTTAGACAATTTTGGACCAACTGCAGTAAAAAGCTTGGACAAAATCGATATCTACGAAATAAAACTGGCACCCCCACACATCTATGAAATCTTGAAAAACCATGTCTATAATCTTAGACTAATTTTAGACAATTTTGGACCAACTGCAGTAAAAAGCTTGGGGAAAATCGAAATCTACGGAATAAAACTGGTATCCCACACGGTTAATTATCTTCAAAAACCATGTCTATAAGTTTAGACTAAATTTAGTCTAATTTTAGACAATTTTGGACAAACTGCAGCTTGGACAAAATCGAAATCTACGGAATAAAAACCCCTATTTGTAATAGGGTTATTTAACCTTGTCATCGAAACAGCTTTTCGGAACTATTACTTGTAATGTTACTGTTCGATCTAGAGCAAACTTACCATTATTATTGTTATGTATCTGGCGAAAGCTAATAAGAAATATCAGTTTGATTTCTGTAATTTCGGAACATTCTAATATAGGAATACAATGTGACCTTTTCTGCTGTTTTTGATGAAACGTCGAATGTAAAAATGTATCTCTAATTTCATATCATCCCGTCGAAAAAATAAACTAATCAAAGCTATTATGTCTATTTCGTTATAGGGATACACAAAATCCATAGACATATGGTCGGTAGGATGTATTTTAGCAGAAATGTTATCGAATAAGCCAATATTTCCCGGCAAACACTATTTGGATCAGTTGAACCACATCCTGGGTATCCTGGGATCGCCATCGCAAGAAGATCTGAACTGTATCATAAACGAAAAGGTACGTTTAATGGGTTGGTGTTGGGATGAGTATTTTCATGATTACTATTAATGATGATAATGAAAGTGATGGATCTAGACGCCTCCGTTATATTACTTTGTGTAATTTTATCGTCAATTAGACTGAGAGGTTCGTAATAGCGTAATGCGTTCTCAAGTTGCACAGAATCGAATTGTAATTTTTTAACCGCACAAGAGAATGACATTTCTCCCGGAATTCATTAAGATAGCTTGCTTATAATAAATTCATTTGCTTTAGGAGATTTCACCACTTTGTCATCCCCAGGTTTTAATAATGTATTATCTGGATTTTTCTTTTACGTGAAAATGTAGTAAAGCATTTAGATTAGGTTGTTCCAACTAATAAACTATAAAACAGTTGAGTTGTTCATCAACTATTGAAGAAGATGATTCCGTAAAAAAAATAGCGCGTTACCATAGCACAACTTTTTTAAGGCCATTTTACAAAATTGCTTTTTTTTCAATTAAGCTGCGGTTTGCAAAAACTATACAGCCGATCTTGCTGAAATTTTTTTGTGGATAATGGTGATTACTTCTAATTTATAGTATACTAGTACCTGGTCCAGTTAACCTTGTATGTATCGAATCCTTGTTGTCTGGATATTAAGGAGCGAAACATCGAATCTAGTGATCATATACAATTTAATTTTTTAAAGGCAAGAAGCTATCTCCAGTCATTACCGTACAAACCGAAAATACCGTGGCAGAAACTTTATCCTAACGCCGATTCCAAAGCCCTAGACCTTCTGGACAAGATGTTGACCTTCAATCCACATCGGAGGATAGGCGTAGAAGACGCTTTAGCTCATCCTTATTTGGAGCAATATTACGATCCGGCGGATGAGGTAAGAAATATGCAACAAAGGCATTACGTGAAAAAAAAAGAGCTACGTTCAATTATTCAAAAGGAAACATAACTCTCATCTCCGATTACAATTAAAAATTTCATAGAACCCATTTCTCTTTCAAGAATTTAATATTTATTTTCTGGAATATTTCATGGAAATGTAAAAACCTAAACAATGGGATGTAATTGATCACGTGACGATTGACAATCATTGTGTCAATACATAATTAAATTTCAGACAGTGCTTCAAAAAGTATACATTTCACGTATTTCCATGTATTCAATTGTTACAAAATGATTGCTTTGGGAATAAGGCTTACAGAATTGAATTTCCCCGGGAAATACAAAGGTGAAAGTTATTTGCTGCTGATAAAACTAGCGTGCCGTGAATATTCTGTGCATCTATTTGTTGCAGACGGGACTGCAATAAAAGCGAAAATGAGGCCAAGCCTTTGAAGATATAATCCCATTACGCTTTGATTTCTAGGGGCAAAATTAGTTTCCTGAAATGAGAAATATTTAATTTTGTAGTTCCCTGGCTCAGCGTTGTAAATTAGTATACACATACAGGGTGACTTGCGATAAACTAAACGATAACCGTGTTTGATGCTTGCGTGGAGTGTTATCAGCAAAACGTACAATTGGAATTCGAAAGATACAAGCAAGATCATGAACCAATTACAGTATTGGTCTTTATTCATGTCAATCTATTGGGTCAGTCCAAAAAATGATAAAAAACTATATTTATCCAAAATGCAACGCTTCAAATTTAGAATTAATCACGTACATTTCTCAATAAAATGCTATCCATGTACACTCTTCAACTTTAGAATTGATCACGTAAATTTCTCAATAAAATGTCATAATATACACTCATCAACTTTGGGATTGATACGTACATTTCTCAAAAAATACCATGTACACTCTTCAACTTTAGGATTGATCACGTAATTTTCTCAATAAAACGACATGTACATCTTCAATTTGAAAATTAATCACCTAAACTTCTCAATAAAATGTCATAATATACACTCATCAACTTGGGGTTGATCACGTAAATTTCTCAAAAAAATACTATGTACACTCTTCAACTTTAAAATTGGTCATGTAAACTTCTGAATAAAATTATTTTTATCCAAAATGCAAGTCTTCTAAATACCATGTACACTCTTCAACTTTAGGATTGATCACGTAAATTTCTCAACTCTTCAACTTTAGAATTGATCCCCTAAATTGTCAATGAAATACAATGTACACTCTTCAACTTTAGTATTGATCACGTAAATTTCTCAATAAAATGACATTTACACTCTTCAACTTGAAAATTAATCACCTAAACTTCTCAATAAAATGTCATAATATACACTCATCAACTTTGGGGTTGATCACGTAAATTTCTCAATAAAATGACATTTACACTCTTCAACTTGAAAATTAATTACCTAAACTTCTCAATAAAATGTCATAATATACACTCATCAACTTTGGGGTTGATCACGTAAAAATACTATGTACACTCTTCAACTTTAAAATTGGTCATGTAAACTTCTGAATAAAATTATTTTATCCAAAATGCAAGTCTTCTAAATACCATGTACACTCTTCAACTTTAGGATTGATCACGTAAATTTCTCAACTCTTCAACTTTATCCCCTAAATTGTCAATGAAATACAATGTACACTCTTCAACTTTAGGATTGATCACGTAAATTTCTCAATAAAATGACATTTACACTCTTCAACTTGAAAATTAATTACCTAAACTTCTCAATAAAATGTCATAATATACACTCATCAACTTTGGGGTTGATCACGTAAATTTCTCAAAAAAATACTATGTACACTCTTCAACTTTAAAATTGGTCATGTAAACTTCTGAATAAAATTATTTTATCCAAAATGCAAGTCTTCTAAATACCATGTACACTCTTCAACTTTAGGATTGATCACGTAAATTTCTCAACTCTTCAACTTTAGAATTGATCCCCTAAATTGTCAATGAAATACAATGTACACTCTTCAACTTTAGGATTGATCACGTAAATTTCTCAATAAAATGACATTTACACTCTTCAACTTGAAAATTAATTACCTAAACTTCTCAATAAAATGTCATAATATACACTCATCAACTTTGGGGTTGATTACGTAAATTTCTCAAAAAAATACTATGTACACTCTTCAACTTTAAAACTGGTCATGTAAACTTCTGAATAAAATTATTTTTATCCAAAATGCAAGTCTTCTAAATACCATGTACACTCTTCAACTTTAGGATTGATCACGTAAATTTCTCAACTCTTCAACTTTAGAATTGATCCCCTAAATTGTCAATGAAATACAATGTACACTCTTCAACTTCAGTATTGATCACGTAAATTTCTCAATAAAATGACATTTACACTCTTCAACTTGAAAATTAATCACCTAAACTTCTCAATAAAATGTCATAATATACACTCATCAACTTTGGGGTTGATCACGTAAATTTCTCAAAAAAATACTATGTACACTCTTCAACTTTAAAATTGGTCATGTAAACTTCTGAATAAAATTATTTTATCCAAAATGCAAGTCTTCTAAATACCATGTACACTCTTCAACTTTAGGATTGATCACGTAAATTTCTCAACTCTTCAACTTTAGAATTGATCCCCTAAATTTTAATGATATGCAATGTACACTCTTCAACTTTAGGATTGATCACGTAAATTTCTCAATAAAATGACATTTACACTCTTCAACTTGAAAATTAATTACCTAAACTTCTCAATAAAATGTCATAATATACACTCATCAACTTTGGGGTTGATCACGTAAATTTCTCAAAAAAATACTATGTACACTCTTCAACTTTAAAATTGGTCATGTAAACTTCTGAATAAAATTATTTTATCCAAAATGCAAGTCTTCTAAATACCATGTACACTCTTCAACTTTAGGATTGATCACGTAAATTTCTCAACTCTTCAACTTTAGAATTGATCCCCTAAATTTTAATGAAATGCAATGTACACTCTTCAACTTTAGGATTGATCACGTAAATTTCTCAATAAAATGACATTTACACTCTTCAACTTGAAAATTAATTACCTAAACTTCTCAATAAAATGTCATAATATACACTCATCAACTTTGGGGTTGATCACGTAAAAATACTATGTACACTCTTCAACTTTAAAATTGGTCATGTAAACTTCTGAATAAAATTATTTTATCCAAAATGCAAGTCTTCTAAATACCATGTACACTCTTCAACTTTAGGATTGATCACGTAAATTTCTCAACTCTTCAACTTTAGAATTGATCCCCTAAATTGTCAATGAAATACAATGTACACTCTTCAACTTTAGGATTGATCACGTAAATTTCTCAATAAAATGACATTTACACTCTTCAACTTGAAAATTAATTACCTAAACTTCTCAATAAAATGTCATAATATACACTCATCAACTTTGGGGTTGATCACGTAAATTTCTCAAAAAAATACTATGTACACTCTTCAACTTTAAAATTGGTCATGTAAACTTCTGAATAAAATTATTTTATCCAAAATGCAAGTCTTCTAAATACCATGTACACTCTTCAACTTTAGGATTGATCACGTAAATTTCTCAACTCTTCAACTTTAGAATTGATCCCCTAAATTGTCAATGAAATACAATGTACACTCTTCAACTTTAGGATTGATCACGTAAATTTCTCAATAAAATGACATTTACACTCTTCAACTTGAAAATTAATTACCTAAACTTCTCAATAAAATGTCATAATATACACTCATCAACTTTGGGGTTGATCACGTAAATTTCTCAAAAAAATACTATGTACACTCTTCAACTTTAAAATTGGTCATGTAAACTTCTGAATAAAATTATTTTATCCAAAATGCAAGTCTTCTAAATACCATGTACACTCTTCAACTTTAGGATTGATCACGTAAATTTCTCAACTCTTCAACTTTAGAATTGATCCCCTAAATTGTCAATGAAATACAATGTACACTCTTCAACTTTAGTATTGATCACGTAAATTTCTCAATAAAATGACATTTACACTCTTCAACTTGAAAATTAATTACCTAAACTTCTCAATAAAATGTCATAATATACACTCATCAACTTTGGGGTTGAACACGTAAATTTCTCAACTCTTCAACTTTAGAATTGATCCCCTAAATTGTCAATGAAATACAATGTACACTCTTCAACTTTAGGATTGATCATGTAAATTTCTCAATAAAATGACATTTACACTCTTCAACTTGAAAATTAATTACCTAAACTTCTCAATAAAATGTCATAATATACACTCGTCAACTTTGGGGTTGATCACGTAAATTTCTCAAAAAAATACTATGTACACTCTTCAACTTTAAAATTGGTCATGTAAACTTCTGAATAAAATTATTTTATCCAAAATGCAAGTCTTCTAAATACCATGTACACTCTTCAACTTTAGGATTGATCACGTAAATTTCTCAATAAAATGACGTTTAAACTCTTCAACTTGAAAATTAATCACCTAAACTTCTCAATAAAATGTCATAATATACACTCATCAACTTGGAGATTGATCACGTAAAGTTCTCAAAAAAATACTATATACACTCTTCAACTTTAAAATTGGTCAAGTAAACTTCTTAATAAAATTATTTCTATCCAAAAGTCAACTAAATTTCTCAATAAAATGTCATATACACTTTTCAAGATCGATCACGTAACTTTATCAATAAGATGCCATATACATTCTTCAACATAAAAATTGGTAAATTTCCTGAACAAATGTTTTTTTTTCCAACAGCCAATCGCAGAGAAACCATTCCGGTTTGACACTGAACTTGATGATTTGCCCAAAGATATCTTGAAGAAATACATCTTCGAAGAGACCTTATTGTACAAGCAACGCCTGGTGGATATACAACAGCATCCTATGGCCACGTCATAGTCATTTGAAATACGCGTCTAAATCTATCGCATTATTTTTAATTAGCCAAAAATATTATGTTTTCGGTGATGGAAATTATACTTCGATGCTTTTAAAAGATAAGATATGAAAATAGTATTTTTCGCTTTTATATTCGTTACAACGTTAAATTATGTTCTTTTCTTGTCAGTTGTACATATTATTAAGATTCTTGCAAATACTCCAGGTGTAACAGCAATTATTGAAGATGGAATTTCGCAAAAATAGATGTCTATTTTTGAAGTATTAGTTTTTATAAATCAAATGTGGTTGTGTCAAATGCACTAAATTAATTCATTGTCTGCACGTTGAATAGTTTTACTTGCGCAAGGTATTTTTATTGACCTTAGTTACAATAGAATTATTTAATTTTCAAATATTCTAGGTGAGTATTAGAGTGGAAGTTGCAGTTTTAGAGGGTCGTAAACTGAAATAAAAGAATAATACAAGCAAATCCACTCCAGGTCACATTAATGACGGAAAAGCTACGCCATCGTCGGTTAGTTTTGCGTTATTTTACACTTTCAACATGAGGCCATATATATTTAATGTCTCACTCGCTACTTATTTTACCGCATATTGAAGTATTTAAATAACTTTCAAGATTATTCTTATTTATTGTAGTATTTTACGTTATTATGGAATGTGTGCAAAATTAAGGGAATGAGTTTCAACTCAATAATCAATTCGATCGATCAAAATTAATTTAATTAAATATAAATACCACATTTCAGTGATTTTTTTATTTGTTCAAAATGGATAATGAAAAATAAATAAATTAATTTAATCTTCGGAAATATTATATTCCGAAAAGAAATATGATTTTCACCTTATAAAATCAAAACATTGATTGAAAATTGAAAGTTTATAGTTAAATATTATTAAAAAATTAATTTCCTAGAAATAAAAATACCTTGCATGAATATTAGTGTTGTTCTAAAAGTTTCTAGTAGAATACTTGTAAGCATCATATTTCTAAAGACATACATACATTTTTTATTCGTGATTTAATTGCACTTGAATCATTTTGTTGCTGCACAATTCGTATTGATGAAAGTGTCGCACTCTATCTGAATAATTAATCATCATTTAAAGGTAATCAATGTTAGTCCTTGGCTGAAAGTTGAAAGGTTTTTCAGTACATACTCTCCCTGGTTTGTTGTGTAACGCTTTCATTAGCTTCATTGCGGTATGAAGCAAGCTATTAATTAATCCGCCGAGTAATGGAGCAGAGAGGATCTGTAAAATTTACATTTGCTCTGTATGAAACGTAATCATTTTACTTTTCATCCAACAATATCAGAATGTTCGGTAATTTTTTTAAATATATATGATATATATTAATTAATTATTCATGACCCATTCATTGGAAGTTTCTCATTTGAAACTTCGATTAACGTGAAATAAATTATATATTTCACAATGAAAACCTAATTTGATTTTTAAACTTAATATCAAGTTTATCAAATTTTTATTTTGGAGATTGAACAAAATTTTCGAAGTTTTTTTCGGTGCACTGTAACACCTTTTACTCCATATTCTAGTATTATGGGTTTTCTTAGGAATTTGATGTATTGATTGAATAACTTTGTCTCAAATAATTTTCATAGTAAGTAGCTTTATAAAATAAATCAACGTTAAGAAAATATAGTTAAATCCAATGCATGGCACTTGTAAATTAGATATTATTTAAAAAATACAATTTAAATAATCATGTTTAACATTGATTATAAATAATTACATATTTATTCTATAAACATTAATAATTTTATTAAAATCACCATTTTTAAAATTTAAATAATTTTTCAGGATATCAAAAGATAAGTGTTATGCATTTTAAATTTATTCTTTTCAATTAAATTTTAATCACGCACACAAATATATCAAAAGATAATAATATTAAAGGTCTGTCGATGTATTGCTTTTGTTAATATCTATAATTATGTATATATATGATAAAATAAGTACATAATATTTTGTCTGTGATTCATTCATTTATGGTAAATGTGTACCTATCTGTATATAAAATTTATTTCAGGTAAATTAATGCTACAACTAACTTGTCCGAATTGACCAGTTTAATGATTTCATTTAGCAAATAATATATGTATTTTTTCCAATTTAAAGCAGCTATTTTCACTTTTAGAGTAAATAAATTGAATGCAGCGAATTTCAGGAATTATCGTTTATATCACTAAAATCAATTTTATTGTGCAGCTTTCCATTGATTTTACATTTTTATTCCTTAAATCCGAAACCCACAATTTCACCTAATTTTTCATCATATTTTTCGCAACATTTCAGGGATTTTTGATAATTGGGTAGTTATAAAAAAAAGCTTTTTGTTTCAAATCGAATAAGTTGGTGTGGATTGCGCATTGATTTCCTTGAGATCAATTCTAGACTTAGTTTAAGGTCGTTTAATATATGTCTTTAATAGATTAGCAGACCCAGGAAATTTATATGTGTTAAGTTAGAAATAGTGTGTGGAAGAACTATAAGGTTATTTTTATAACTGCTATTTATTATTTCGCATTTTTTCAATTGTAAATTTTACTGGGTAATGTTATCCACGTTTATTATTATGAAAATCTAACTGTAATTGTTATTAATATCAATATTAAATATTTCTACGATTCCGTAATAGTGTAAACTAACATGTTTCAACCCTATTGTAAATTCAAGCGTGTGTTCATTTCCGTTTCACGCCAGTGGAAATTTCGGGGTAGTTCTCGCATTTACTACAGATGTCGCATATAGTTGCGTAGAAGAATGTAATCTGGCTTGGGTAATATAGGTGGCGCTAAGAATGCTCTTATTTCTCCTTTCAGTGAAATCATACTGTTCCAACTCAGGTAACCATAAATACGTAAATGTAGGAATTATTAAATTAAATGGTAAGGATTTTAAATGTGTTGAGAAGTTAGCGCCACCTGTGTATTACCGTGTAAACTTACGTATGTTCATATCATTGTTCAAATTCATGTTTATGGGAAACTATTGTCTTGTAGATGAATGGGACCAATCAGATGGAATAAACTAATATTCACGAAGGGTTTAACGATTTCAAAGGGGTTGGTTTGATAATCCCCACACTCTGTCCACAAGATTATCAATATTTGGGCATCTAAATACTTATATCAAGTTCTTATCTACAAATATAATTATTTATGTATAAATTCTCGGGAAATAGGTCACACTAACACATATGCTTATTATTTTCGTGTTTACGTAGGTTTCGGTCTCACGAACATAATCAGAGGACGTGTTATGTCTAAAACGGGATTTCTTAAAACTAATTGTATCAGCACAAAGCATTCCTATCGCACCAATTTCAATCAAAAATGCCCACGTCGCCAACACTAACAGAAACACGAATAATCAAAACTGTAACACATTAATGTTTTAAGTATATGAATTTGTATCAAAAATCCACTGCTTAGCAATTTTCTTATGATATATGAACTCATGTCAACAAAGTCAGTATACGACTGAAACCAAAGAATATAAAATATAGATACTTGAGCGTTATATTCTTTGGTTTCAGTCGTATACAGACTTTGTTGACATGAGTTCGTATGTCATAATAAACTTGTTAAGCAGTGGATTCTCGATACATATACATATACCGGGATATCAAAAATTATCTTGGTCAAGGGTGGTTGTGGAACCTAAAACGTGTGTCTTACTTTACGTTTGAAATAATTATGCCACTTGTGTCAAATTAATGAATTTGAAGTTTCTAAAAGTGCCAAATTTCGCAATTTTATTCGAAAGTTGTTACCCTTGGATGTTTCTAGCGCTTTAGACTCCGGGATTTTCACTTGGCCTATCGAAATTAGAAGGTTCGAATTGTATAAAAACACAACAGTTGTAATAAACTGTTTTTGGCTATGGACCGCTAGCTTTTACCCGCTTTGGGTCTATTTTAGTAGCTAGAAAATTCCCTTTGGTACGTCGTACGTCAGACGCACATAGCTGAGACCTCAGAGTACCTCGAACTGTTTTAATTAAATTTTTCTATTTAAACGAAATTTTTGAAAAAAAAGAAGGGTTGTCGGGTACGTATCGCGACTAAATCTAACTACATGGAGCGAAAACGGTACGCGAAAAGCCCTCGTAAAGAAGTTCTATTTTAAAACAGTTTTCGACCCGGTTTGGGTTTATAGCGACCTTTAAAAAGGTTTAAAGTTAACATTTCGATCATTTTCGCAACTCCGGTGAATAATTTGCAAGAACTTCAACAAAGAATAGTTACAACTGAAATAAATAGGTATGAAATTTGTAGGTTATTGATGATGTCAGTGTGACAGTGACATAATTATTTCAAACGTAAAGTAAGACACACGTTTTAGATTCCACTACCTCCCTTGACCAAGATAATTTTTGATATTCCGGTACTTAAAACATTAATGTTTTAATTATTCGGGGTCATTTTTAATCGAAATTGGTGCGATAAGGGCGCTTTGTGCTGATACAATTAGTTTTAAGGAATCCCATTTTAGACATAATAAGTCTTCTGATGATGGTCGTCAGACCGAAACGTACGTAAAGACGAAAATAATAAGCATATGTATTAGTGTGACCTATTTACCGAGAATTTATAAATAATTCATACCTAGGTCAAGAATCAATATAATTATTTTGAATGAATGAACATTAAATGATAGGAAAATAGTTTTAGAAACTTAACCGAATTTTTTTTAATGGAATTGTACATGATAGAGAAAACATGTACAGATCTGGTCTGGTCTGTACCCCTTTATTACAGCAACTAGAATATCCTCAAGCTTCGAAAACTAGCTTCTAATAATATTTCTGACGTGATTTCCATTCTCATGAAGCGGAAATTAAAAGCTCAAGCAAGTCTTTGGCGAACATATAATTAAGATTCCATAGATATTAATCCAACAGTAGTGATATAATAGAGAAGCACTGGTACCAATATTTTTATAATTATAGTTGCCTATTTCTAAAAATAACTGAAATATCAATGCAACAAGTAAGGTTATAGATGGAGAGCTACGTCGATGTTTAAAATTGTAGTTTGACATAATGGAAGGTTGTTAAAAAAGGCCTAAATCAATTTCTTTCTATGAATGTTACAAATAATATTGTTATAGTGTGTTAAACTCTTAAATAGTTCTCAGAATTATATTATGTAGTTCTTGATAAGTGTATAATAAAATATTGCAGATGTCATATCGTTTTTCCTTTCACCCAAATTTCGTCCGAAAGTCATGCAGGTAAAGAAATCATGGATTCGACCATAATTTGGAAAATACCAAGCGATGCAATAGGAAGAGCACATATCATCTCCAGGCGGCAGTTTTAGATTAGTATATTGCTTGTAAGTTTATTTTTGGATGCTAGGTAAATTTTCAACCAGGTAAGACGATCGAAAGTTATATTCTTGAAAATCAGAAGAGGGCGAAAGGGTAGAGTTTTTTGGGAAACAATGCGGCCGGACGAAACTGTAAACGCCTTCATAATAGAACTTACTTTCACGTGAACATATACTTATTTAAAGCGTATTTTGGTTGATGCCTTGGGGAATTGTGTTAAATACACAATTTTATAACTATTGATAGACAATGCCAAAGCGATATTAAGAAAAAGTCAAGCCTTTATAGATTGAAATTTAAAAAATGTGCATTTTGAACCAATGAAAATACTTGTGGCACTCGGGGACTGTCGCGGTAAAGCTATTGCATAGCATTTTTTCTCAACTTATGCAATTATAATTATTTTATTTTTTTTAATTTATGCAGTATTTTTTTTTCTTTTGAGCGTGGTGACCGATAATAAAACAATTTTTTTTTCTTTTATTGAATAAATGAGAAATTAATATCGTTTAAAATATTTTTATTATCTTACAATACATGTAGGTTATTCAGGAATTTGTTATCATTGAAACTATAGGCTTATGGTAACTGAATAACTGAAATAAGAGACATGACTTGATATCCTCTAAATATCTGGAAAATACCGCGTCAATGGTGGTCCCATATTTTGTTGTGGATTCTTGTGGATCATTATTCATTTTCAAATTCAATTTTTCCGAAAGAAAAGTTGTCAACCGTTCTGATTTTTATCAGCGGAGTTGATGTTGAAATCGCCAGCCAAGATAAGTGGAAATTTATTACCATTTGTAACAAGTATTTTCGACCCTTCTTCAGTGTACTCCAGTAAAGTGCGATGAATAAAATGCTCTACCTCGTCCAATTTTGGATTCGGAGAAATGTAAATTGCTACCATGACTATGTGTAGGCCATTTCTAAGTTTGCATGAGCACGCACAAATATCTCCAACAAATGAGCGCCTAACATTAACATCGTTAACGTGTGCAATATTTATTTCAATATTCGGAGTCATAATATTAGTTACATTATTATTTTGGTAAATAGTTACCCCACCTTCTGGAACAGTGTCTCGTTTGAATTGAACAATACAATTGAAATTAGGTATTTCAATCGGATTATCATGTGCCATGCAAGATTCGGTAAGAAGTAACACATTTGTTTGTCTCGTAACTGAATCTTGTAAATCGTATTTGTGACTATTTAGACTTTGGCAATTGAAAGTCATTATTGAAATGCCATTTCTATTACTAATGAAATCTAAGACACTCTGAGCTGTCGTCTGAACACTATTTAAAGGCAGTCTTTTGAATTCTTGCAACAAAGATGCAGTCGATGCAGCTTGCCTTCGATTATTATAAAACTTGAATGTAGAATTATCGTTTTTTGTCGTGAAATACAATTTTTCAATATTTGTCACCCGAGAGAGCGCAACATAAACGAGTTCCTGTTATTTTTCGTTACGGAATTTCTTGATTCGGTCGTCGCGCTCAAAGCCCGCGATAAAAGCTATATGCAATATATGCAATAGCTTAATAGAAACAGGTACTCTCAGGTCTCTGCTACGCGCGTCTAACGTATAAACTCTAACTGACGCGTAGCGAGCTCCTAGAGGTATATGTCAAAATGATTTCGTTCGTAGCTAATTACATAGGACGTCTGGAGTTCATGCAATTATGTTTTTAGATGATTCGAACCTTCTAATTTCGATAGGCCACGTGAAAATCCCGGAGTCTAAAGCGCTAGAGTGTTATAACATTCGTATAAAATAGCGAAATTTCTCACTTTCAGAAACTTCAAATTAATTAATTAATTTGACACATGTTAGGTGTTTAGGTCTTACATTATGTTTCGTTACGGAATTTCTTGATTCGGTCGCCGTGCTCAAAGCCCGCGATAAAAGCTATATGCAATAGCTTAATAATATTTCTGAAGAAATATAGAGTAATAAAGAACAACCACTCATTCAATCAATGATGAATGAAATCTGCCCAAAGATTCATATACATCACCAATATTTTTTTGCATAACTGTTAACACATTTTTTGGTCGAAATTATATCGGAATCGATGAAATCGACCTAATTCACTGTATGTCCATACTTACCCCTTATGAAATTTGGAAAAAAACGAAAATTCCAGAAGGTTTATCTTAGAAGGTTGTGAATACCAATTTTGGGTGCATTAATCATGCTAAAAGTGATTTTTATAGTGTATTTATCTAAGGGATGGCTAAATTGCATGGTTTTGGAATGCTGTAACGTGTTGCTCTAGCGTCTGAGGTGAAAACTAATGGTAGAATCGAATTTCTCATCCACGATAGTGCCGGAATATCAAAAATTATCTTGGTCAAGGGTGGTTGTGGAATCTAAGACGTGTGTCTTACTTAACGTTTGAAATAATTGTCACTGCCACACTGACATCATCAATAACCTACAAATTTCATACCTATTTATTTCGGTTGTAAAACAATAATGGACTACAAATTAAAAATTATCTTGATGGGTGGTTGTGGAATGTAAAACGTGTGTCTTACTTTAAATTTTTGAATATGTTTTGTTGTGTCAGAATCTGTTAAGTCATTGTTCTGAAATTTTCTAATCCAGTTTTTGAATCATGCCTCTTACCACAAAGCACAAAATTTTCATGATTGAAGCCTATTTTCGAACGGGTGCGCTAGTTAATGGAAATTGGCAATACAGTCAACGTTTGTGTTTGGACAATTTTCGAGAGCACTTCCCAAACGTGGCAATATTACCGGACAATTTTTATGCGTGCCTTACAAATTGTGTTGAAGTGTTTCGCGAAATTGGTTGTGTGACTCATAAAAAAGGTGCTGGTAGACCCCAAGAGTTTGTACAGAAGAAGTCAATGACTCCGGTAAATAATTTGCAAGAACTTCAACAAAGAATAGTTCAGCAATGTGCAACCATAAAGCCAGAAATGCTGCTAAACGGTTTTCACAGCATGAGGATGCGCGTCAACTTGTCCATCAAACAAAACGGGGGACTTTTCCAACAATTACTGTAATTTAGTTTTTCTTGTTACTAAAACCGTTATTTCATAATTTGTAGTTCATTATTGTTTTACAACTGAAATAAATAGGTACGAAATTTGTAGGTTATTGATGATGTCAGTGTGACAGTGACATAATTATTTCAAACGTAAAGTAAGACACACGTTTTAGATTCCGCAACCACCCTTGACCAAGATAATTTTTGATATCCCGGTATATTATGATGACGTTATATCGAAATCGATGAGATCGACCAAATTCACTGTATTTCCATATGATAATCATAATTAAAGAAAATGTCTCATCTTTTCACCCATACTTCTGTGACATTTTTAAATAGTAGGAGACAGAGAATAGATCTTTTCACTTTCAGAGATCAACTGTCTAGATCAAAAGTAGTCTCACACACGATGGCATCTACTCTCGCAATATTATTGATAATGTACATGAACTTAATTAATAGCCTAACCTGCTAAATGCGTTTGATTCCTCGAAGAATTTCGCAGTTGGTTTGAGGCTCTTTAAAATTATTTTCTGCTCAACATTCGATTAAAGTGTACCTTGGAACATTCAACATAAGGTGTAATAAATAGCCGATTCTGTTATTACGAATTTTTGAATATGAATTTCTCCAAATTCGCGCGTGTATTTCGTATTCCGTATGGGGCAGAATCGGACACTTTTCGACATATGTATTAGGAACACATGAACACTAAGCAGCTGAAGCATACTGAGGTTAGATATTCAAACCCATTGCGCTACCGCTTAGTTTACAATCCACTGGATGGCAGTGATGGTACCGCAGGTAGAAGAAATCTACACTGATGAATAAAACTATGATGTATACCTGTCACTTATATATGAATGAATTAGTCCGAGGTCTATACTCTACGAGTCTATAAACATTCAATTGAAGGGATTAATGTGAAATAATGACTAGCCACAAAACTGAAACTGTTAATAATTGAAGTTCAAAGTTTGTGTAAAATGTGTATTTTTTTTTTAATCAATAAAAAGAGAACTAATTAACGTAAAGAATTTTTTTCAAAGGTGTGGCGTATAACACTTTTGCATTTGACAAATTAACAAAATCGTTAGGCAATAAACTAAAAAGAAATACAAATTTGGGTTCTTTTGCAGCTGTTCCAGTATTTTTATTCGAAGAAATCGGTAGGTCTGAGAAAATTTAGGAAAATACGTTCTATCATGAACCATGAGAGGTCACTATTCGATTTTACGTGGCGAAAAGCAAAGCGTTGAAAATTTCATGACTGGAATTCAATTACTCTATCATTCTAGCGCCATCTGCCGATATTACGCTCAAGTATGATTCCTGTGGCTTGTCACTGTTCACGACTTTGAAAAATGAGACAACTCGTAATTCAACATAGTGTAGATAGTGTTTCACACTAGGCCCTTCAATTAAAGCCATCGTTAATTTCATAAGTGATCCCATTGATTAATATACATAATCAATGGTGATTCTAATGTTTACTCCGAATGCACCAATATAAAATGTCATTCTAACGTCAAATTGGTTACAAGCTCAAATCGAATATTCTTAATAGGAAGATATTTGCCGGCGTTAGTTGGTAACTTTTCCTTATAAATAATACATAAACCGTCGTAAAACCTCGTTTTTTCTAGTTAGAATGTTTGAACTATATAGAAATAACAATGAACCTTCGTGAAATGCCTCACAGTAACTAAAACGGCTTTTCACCGAATTCGGATTTGAACAAAACCTATTGATATACGGAAGCAATATGTCCCAGTAGTATTGAATAACTGAAGTTTTCCATTTTTTGTAACAGGAACACATAAGTATTAAGATGTATTTTATATTTTACACCCGGACCCGAGGTATTGTTCTGTGCTAACTGATAAATTATCCTGAGCTTTATTGCTACTCGCACAAAGATGGCGGCACTATCGGCAAAGTGCCACACATAAATTACTGTAAATGAATGTGATTATCTTATGCAAAGTACAGGTTTTCACTCATAGATGGTAGTAAACCGAAAGTACAAGTGTAGATATCTGTAAATATATGAGAATTTGGTTATAAGATATTGTAAACGTCATCATAAACATCAATAATTTGGCATTACACCGATAAAATCAAAGTGTTTAACCTAAAACCGATGGGACCGGACTTATAATCAGCAGAAAGGAGTGTTATCATAAATAAAGAATATAAATGTATCGGTGATAATATGAGCAAAATTAACATTAGGAATTAGTTGCGCTGTGAAAATTCAAAATAAATATGATTCTTAGGTGTACATATAATAGTGCTACTGTGTTACTATTTAGTAGTTTAGTTTTTATAGTGCCCCAATATGCTGAATGTTTAGAGCAAATTATTTACGCAATAAATTGTGGAGGCGACGCTCACATCGATTCCTACGGAATTCGATACGAAAGGGACCCACTTAATGGTAGAATTGGCATTTCTTCAGACTATGGTAAACGTTTATTAATTGGACGGGTGCCGCCTCAGGACCATATTTTATATCAAACGGAAAGATATCACACAAATACGTTCGGCTACGATATACCGATCAACACGGACGGTGATTACGTCCTAGTTCTGAAGTTCTCCGAAGTCTATTTCAATGCTCCAGATCAAAAAGTTTTCGATGTAGTATTAAATGGTGATCATACAATTGTTGCGGAATTGGATATATTTGACAAAGTTGGACGAGGTGTAGCTCATGATGAATATGTCCCTTTCAAAATTTCAAAAGGTATGTGTTTTATTACAAATTATTGTTCATCGTAATTAGGATTTAAGGATATATGAACAATGAGCGAAAATTAAGAATTTTCTACTGATAATTTTTCTGTTAGGTCGTGTTATTTATAATGAAGAGGAATCTGATATCCACGGTGGAAAAATCCGAGTGGAATTCATAAAAGGCTACAAAGATAACCCTAAAATAAATGCCATGTACGTTTTAAAGGGTAGAATGGACGACGTTCCAAAACTGGCACCGATACCCATGGAACCAGAACCACCGGAAGAACAAAAAGAAGAACCAGACGTAGTTCCGAGAAATAGAAGACCAAGTGGACCAAAACAACCTGATCCGTATACGATGGGCGATTCGTCGTTAATGCTTCCAGTTTTTATTGCAATCGGTGCGTTTATACCGTTACTATTTTGTTTGTGTAAATTGTGATCCAATTCCATTTTTTTATTTATTACTTGTTTTAATGTTGGGTATGTTGTTTTAGTATGTTCATACGTAATTTACACCGTTTTTTGGTTTGATCGGCACTTACATTCACTGGCCACAAACATTTTGAATTTCTTTTCTATTAGGATGAAAAAAATATCCAGACATTTAGAAGTGCCTTCTTGATTTGATTTAGAATCGACGCTACTCTCTCAAAGTTTCACAAATATATATTTATTGTTCTCCAAAAATGTATTTCTTTTATATTTTTGTAATATAGGATGACAGTGAATATTTTCTGGAAATTAATTAATTTAATTTGTATTTAACATTATAAAAATGCTAAGGTTACATTTAATAGATATCCCAATTGACAGTGTTGCTGAAAATGTGTGTTTTGTCTTTTTTGTATAATTTAAAAAATAGCGTTAATGTAATAAATATGTGGAGAGAGAAGAAGAGAAAGGCATTGACATAATAGCGCAGAATAAGTGAATTTTAGCTTGACTAGTTGGTGAAATTGTCACAAATTCTAGAAGTATAAATAGAAATATTTGTAAGTACATTCAACATTCAGTTATGGACGAAAATGAAAATAGTTAAAGTTCTTACCTTGAAATATCAGTAGCTATTCTTAGGTTATGTGATAAACTGCGCGACGTTTAGATAAAAATCCACCAAGATAGATCGCGGCTGGCTTCAATTTGAAGAGCATTGTGAATATGCTTCATTCCACTTTAAGGAGTTTGAATAATTTCATCTGTAGAAAGATGCTTTTTAATAACACTTTTTTAAACTCTTTTTTAGGTTATAAAGTATTCTTTAAACGATAAACGTCAAAACGTCACTACTAACTTCATATTCCTATCCATAGCCTGCTAGAGATGGCTATATTTCTAACTTACAAGACAGGTGAAATTAGTTGTTATTAGAACGCAATTTAGCGTGTAATTTTGCAGTTTCGATTGTTAGGGTTGGTTTTTAACGAAAAATAACGTAATTAATAAATTGTTGTGAAATAGATTATATTTCAATTCTGCGGAGAGCAATTTATTTTACTCCGTTCTCCGTGTTTTTAAGTAAATGGATTATTGGGGAAGGATGAGAGAAGACTTTCAAAGCAATACCGCCTTCTCAATTTTTATTAAAACGACATGCGGTTAGTCCAAACCATGGTCGTACATATAGGTCTGGGAACTCTATGTTTGACGTGAGTCTCTTGCATGTCGCCAAACTCGTAGTTCCTCGCTCAGCTACCAGCTAGCGCTTGGATCGAAGTATGACAACAATCCCATTATTAAGTGAGAACACGATCGTATACGTGCCAGAGATCATTCTTCGACTGACGCGCCACCTATGCAACAGATGACGCTTAGCGGACTCACTTCTCACATAGGAAACAGCCTCGAGTTCCCAGACCTGTATATACGACCGTGGTCCAAACGAACAGGAATTTCATAATTGAGTGATGAATTGTGATTGAAACAAATTTACGCTAGAAAAATATTTTGGCGAGTATTTCACCAAATCGGGACATCCTCAGGATGAGTTATTAACTAAAAATAGTTATACTTCATATTTTATCATAGAATCAGTATCTTTCATCTATAATTTGGTCATACGAACTTTTGGCAGAGTTTTATACCACCCCATTTGTGACAGATTTTGAAAAGTAATTATGTAGGCTAGTCTTATTTTATTGGATAATTGTTATAAGATGTAGCAAGATATGAGATGAGAAATATTTAATATACTGTCTTTAGGTAATAAATAACCAAATTTAAGTATATCATTTACATAATTGCAGTAAAAGTATTCATATCTTCGTACAACTGATGAAAGTTGCACGTTACAATAATCCAGTCGCACCGTCACAAAAGTTGATTTGAAAATTTGATATGGCTAATTTGTATGTTATCTTATGTTTTTGGGTGCACTAAAAACGGGAAAAATAGTTTAAAAATTTTCATTTATTTAAATTAATAATAATAAAAAACAAAAAGATCAAAGTCATAGATAATCCAAAAGTATGACCTCCTAACCATCACTGAAAAAATTAGAGCGAGTCAAAGAAAAAAAAAATGTCATCCAAACTATCATATTTTACATGGCTAAGAGGTCACACTTTTGGATTTAGTTAGAGAAAGTCCTCTACTTCCATTAAATTTTGGATTTTTACGATGGGCCCAAATTGGGCCCGCTACAGCCCCAATCACGTTTACATGGATATCTAGATCTCTGCTGGAACAAAATTGATCTACATTAGCTCAAAATACGCGTATCAGAGAGCTCTAACAGTATCTCGAATTTGTTTTTTTTTTTCGAATATCTTAACAAAATTTCTTCAATTTTTCGAGGTCAAAAATGTTCACAGTCCCGCCAAAACTCCGCATTTATAGGAAAATGTGATTTGATAGTTATTTTAGATGATACTTGTCAAAATCTACAAAATGCATTTCTTTTTGAGTCAAAATATGCATTTTTCAGTCCAAGTTAATAATTCTATTTGAATACTTCTTGAAAATAAAAATCAAAAGTTAATTATCAGAAGATGTGATGTAACATAGTAGGTTAAATTTTACTATATGGATAACACCTCCTATTACATAGCCAAAGGAGGAAACGACAGAATTTCAGTATTACTAAAGTAATTCTAAGAAATCAAGGGGTCGCAAAAAATCCATACCTGTCTGGTATATTGTATATTATTATGCCCTTTCTTATCGAGTAATTTACATATTTCTCATTACATAGAAGAATTATATTAAATATCGGTATTTGTATACGTAAATTATATTATGTTGGAAATAAGACGGACGTTCTTAATTTTTTGTGCGCAGTGTATTATTTTTAACGTATTTATACAATTTTATTAAATTATTTATATATTGTTATGTACTGCTGGAACTATTATTGGTATAAAGTAACACCAAAACTTCCTGACAGCTTTTATTCCTGCAAATTTATATTTACTTATAATTTAAGATTACAAGCAATATGTTTTTGTCGTTTAGTCATATTCTCATTTTATGGAATCTTACTTTTTGGTTCTTTAAATTTTAATTATGCTACGTTTTTTTAATATGAATCTGAAATCGACAGAAGCTTGAGTCGCAACGAATCGGTGGAAATTTGCTGTTCTTTGAATCTAATTTTCAATAAGATGATCAAGGAAATTATCCACTATTTCATGTTTTCGCTTCAATGAAATACTTTAAAAACCAAGTCTCTCCTGAATTTATTTCAGTAGAATTTTGCGATGTTAATATATTTATCCTATTCCTCTCACGAAAACACAGATCCTGATTTCTGCTTCAGATTGTTGTTTATTCAATTCCTATAACCTGTCATACGAACCGGATATAATCTATAATTTCAAGGAAATAATTATTTGAAAAAACAATGCTTCCTTCAGATGGAAACAATTTATAATTATATCAACTCACGATGGAATTTCCATTTAAAATGTCAATTCCAATTCTTTGTGCAATATAACCTGCAATATAATGACCAGAATGATATAGAACGACTTATTTTGGATTAGGAATTTTTTTTTTAAATATGTTGAATATCCAATTCACATTTATAATCTGTTTTGGAAATGTCAAAGGACGAGGTTAAACGCCAGAAAAATATTTCTAACGTTCCGGAAAATAGCAGTGTGTATTTATTTTTATTGATTCTGCTAACAAATATATGTATGAAACATAAAGACGTTCAGAAATTAAAATATTCGATCGTTTCAATAATTTCCTGCTCATTTAGTTTATGTTTGGACGTTTGTTGTTTTTTAATTTTAAAATCACACCAATCGCAAAAATTAGCTCGAAATTAATTTCTCGTTTATTAAAAAAAAATAGACAACCGTAATTTGAAAATTTTGAAATTAAATGTGAGGAAAATTTCAAATAAATATTTTTCAGTTCAGAAAAGTTGCAATTATATTAAAACTGCATTTAAATTAAAATTTACGATTTTTAGCACTATTGCTAAAAATACTATTGAAGTACTAAGGACCGTTCGGCTACCAAGTAGCCATCATCAGAGGTCCAGAAAGGTCCTCGGTACTTTATTAGTATTTTAGTGGATAAGGGTGTTATTTCTTATCAAATGTTATAATATATTCACAGTGTGAACTCTTTTATAGTTTATTGGTTACGATTTTTAGGTTTAAAACAATTTAGCTTCCCACATAAGTTATTCATTTATTTTTAAATAATATAGAAATATTGATAATACGGTTGCCGCTTGATAGATCGGTAAATGGGATTGTATTAAATATATATTAAATATATTAGTCATTCCCTTGTTATTCTGGTCACTCGATGTGTCCATTGATAACAAATGAATCCTAATTCTCTCATTTGAATGCACACTTCGTTTAGTTCAGTATTAATTATATCATGAAACGTATTAATTCTAGTGCATTTTGCATTATGTCTGAAATTGTTATTCAAATAGAGTTAATTTGGCAAATTGTACAGGTTGGATATAATAAACCACTATTATGTTGTATCTGTATTTTATTGTGATGGTTCCCCTCATAATCCTCATTACATACGAGGGCAAGGGAAAAGTCCCTGAAAATGAAACAAGAAATGATTTATTTGGTCAAATTTATTTTATTTCTTAACATAATCTCCTACCCACTAAACACTCCACCTCGTGTGGTAGGCTCGATCCTGCAACCAGGGCAGTCACGATGACACTTGGGCTTAACAGCCCATTGTATCTTGCCGCACCACTTTCTCGGGCCATCGGAAAAATTCCGCAGTCGCTGGATTCGAACCTGCGACCGGCAGCCACATATATTAGAATATCGATGCTTCTACCCCTATCTCCTTGCAGCCCGATACACTTAATCCAACGTTTTTCTTTTTTGTCGATCCCTTCCAAATAATACGATTTCGGCAATCCTTCAAAATAGGCGTTTGTTTTTCGCCGAGCCATTTCTGCAAGTTTAGAAATAGATAAAAATCGCAGGGGGGCAAATCTGGACAATGTGGTGGATGATGAACCAATTCGTAGCGCAATTCATGCAATTTTGCCAATGCGACTGAGGACCTGTGCGCCAGTGCGTTGTCTTGGTGGATGAACACTTTTCTCTTTGCCAAATGCAGCCTCTGTCGCTTCAAATCGGCTTGGAGTCGATCCAACAGCTCTGCATAATATACGCCAGAGATATTTTTGCCCTTTTCAAGGTAATCGATATGGACGATACCGTGTGCATCCCAAAAAACTGTCGGCCGATAAACCCACTTTGGGCTTTCAATCTCGTGCACTTTAATTCATTGATCGTCCAATATCATACCATGGATTTTATCGACGATTTCTGGCCTTATAACCTCAATTGGACGACCAGAACGTTTGGCGTCCTTTGTGGTCAAGTCCTTTGTAAATCAGTAAACCACTTGAATCGTTCGTGAATCGTTCCAATCGATGGTGAAGAGTCCCCATAATGTTTAACAAGCGATGCTTTGGTTTGCGTAATGTTTTTTCCACATAAGAAATAATGTTTAATTCACTTTTTTCCACGTTCACAAGAATCTTCAAGGTTGCTTGCTTTCGATGGGTGTCAAAACAGAACTGAATCACATCTCAGTCTGAACATTTTAACGCGTTCTGCTTAATATCACAAATATCTCATGGGATTTTCGATTGTGGCGCCATCTGTTTTATTTTTTGGGATTTTCACCTTGCCCTCGTACAAACAGAAGTTGTCTATGTGGTACTTACAATTACAGAATATAATAATTCAAACCTGGAATCGACGTTCTGCTAGGTGTACTTGACGTATATTTCTAGGATGTTGGAATAAGTAAAATTATTAATAAAATAAAATACATTTATTATATATTTAATATAAAACATTTATAAACATTAACATCTCAATAAAGGTAACTATTTCACATGTAACTTTAAATTAAATTGGCTTCGGATAAATCACATTAATGTTATTTATTTTGATATTCGAAAGGAAGAGGAATTGATGTATTTAGAGATACTTTGGTTAACGACTGTGCTTTATTAAAAATCAATTATTTGGCAATACTGAAAGAATTGTGGAATCAATTTAATACAAATCATTAAAATAAATAAAAATTTGACATGAAGTTTATTGTAGATAATTTCTGTATAAGACAAATTAAATTGAAAAGTTTTTTATGTTTGCTACAATTTGTACATTTGACAATTTCTATTTATGAAAATTGTATAATTATCAACAAATACATGTATTTTGTACCAGAAAATAGTACAACATCGAAGGAGAGACATGCGTCTCTCCTGAGATGCATTTATCATTTTCTGCGCAAGCGAAATTTATTACAAAAACAAGAAAATTAATTAAAAGTTTTAGTAATAAAATTGTTTGACAAATCCGCCTGCAATAATCAGTAGCCTTTGGGATTCGAATCTTGACAACCATACATGACAATGGATAATTTAAATTTGAATATATGGTTTAATTCTCACAATCCATTTTAAATGGAACTACCAGATTTTGAGGTCAAAGGTTTCACTCATCTTCAGGCATACATAAAATAGGCGGCACAAAAAATTTTTTTATCAAAGTTAAAAATTGTAAAATTTGATAAAATTTGTTCAAATCGATGTTTTTTAAATTATTAAATTTAGTACAATATTGTATTTATTTAAAAAAAAATTATGTTACATTCAATATATAATATTTTACCACATCTATTGGTTTTTTCTTAACAGTTTCCCTCTCGTGTAGTCAAAGTATATATAAAAAAGTTTCAAGTTTATGCAAATACTCATTTCATGAGTTGTAATAATTATTCCAGTCGATAAGCTGGGGAATTTTAAAAAAAAGTTAAGAGGTCGTATCAAAAAAATTCTTTTTACATAATGTTCTGTGGCCGATTTGAATCATTCGTAATCAGCAACCACAAACATCCCTATAGCGACTTACCACACGATAATTTTAATGACGTGAAAATATTTTCTTTCCACAGTTTACCGTAAATTTTCCTAGTTTTGGTCTACTCTGGATCAAAATACGCAGCTGCCAACATCTTTTATGTATAAAACTATAATCGCGTGAAAAATGAGCATTTTGTATGAAAATTATGAAATTTCCCTGATTTTCAGCCAATTGAACGAGTTTTCCGGGAAAATGACATTGGATTCATGTTCAGCGACCCAAAAAAACATTTTTTAAGCTATTGCATATAGCTTTTATCGCGGGCTTTGAGCGCGGCGACCGAATCAAGAAATTCCGTAACGAAAAATAATGTAAGACCTAAACACCTAACATGTGTCAAATTAATTAATTAATTTGAAGTTTCTAAAAGTGAGAAATTTTGCTATTTTATACGAATGTTATAACACTCTAGCGCTTTAGACTCCGGGATTTTCACGTGGCCTATCGAAATTAGAAGGTTCGAATTATCTAAAAACATAATTGCATGAACTCCAGACGTCCTATGTAATTAGCTACGAATGAAATCATTTTGACATATGCCTCTAGGAGCTCGCTACGCGTCAGTTAGAGTTTATACGTTAGACGCGCGTAGCAGAGACCTGAGAGTACCTGTTTCTATTAAGCTATTGCATATATTACATATAGCTTTTATCGCGGGCTTTGAGCGCGACGACCGAATCAAGAAATTTCGTAACGAAATATAACAGGAACTCGTTTATGTTGCGCTCTCTCGGGTGACTAATATTGAAAAATTGTATATCACGACAAAAAACGATAATTCTACATTCAAGTTTTATAATAATCGAAGGCAAGCTGTATCGGCTGCATCTTTGTTGCAAGAATTCAAAAGACTGCCTTTAAATAGTGTTCAGACGACAGCTCAAAGTGTCTTAGATTTCATTAGTAATAGAAATGGCATTTCAATAATGACTTTCAGTTGCCAAAGTCTAAATAGTCACAAATACGATTTACAAGATTCAGTTACGAGACAAACAAATGTGTTACTTCTTACCGAAACTTGCATGGCGCATGATAATCCGATTGAAATACCTAATTTCAATTGTATTGTTCAATTCAAACGAGACACTGTTCCAGAAGGTGGGGTAGCTATTTACCAAAATAATAATAATAATGTAACTAATATTATGACTCCGAATATTGAAATAAATATTGCACACGTTAACGATGTTAACGTTAGGCGCTCATTTGTTGGAGATATTTGTGCGTGCTCATGCAAACTTAGAAATGGCCTACACATAGTCATGGTAGCAATTTACATTTCTCCGAATCCAAAATTGGACGAGGTAGAGCATTTTATTCATCGCACTTTACAGGAGTACACTGAAGAAGGGTCGAAAATACTTGGTACAAATGGCAATAAATTTCCACTTATCTTGGCTGGCGATTTCAACATCAACTTTGCTGATGAAAAATCAGAGCGGTTGACAACTTTTCTTTCGGAAAAAATGAATTTGAAAATGAATAATGATCCACAAGAATCCACAACAAAATATGGGACCACTATTGACGCGGTATTTTCCAGATATTTAGAGGATATCAAGTCTCAAACTTATGTCTCTTATTTCAGTTATTCAGTTACCATAAACCTATAGTTGCAAAGATAACGAATTCCTGAATAACCTACATGTATTGTAAGATAATAAAAATATTTTAAACGATATTAACTCCTCATTTATTCAATAAAAGAAAAAAAATTGTTTTCTTATCGGTCACCACGCTCAAAAAGTGTAACTTGAATTAATATCAAAGAAAAAACTTGAATTAAAATATCAAAGAAAAAAAAATACTGCATAAATTAAAAAAAAAAAATAATTATAATTGCATAAGTTGAGAAAAAATGCTATGCAATAGCTTTACCGCGGCAGTCCCCGAGTGCCACACGTATCTTTTTTTATAAATTCGAAGTTATCTTACAAAAGAGGGTGAAAATATGGTTAATTTAGCGTTTAGGGGTGAATGGGAGGCCGTGTCCACTTAGCTCAACCCTTACGAATGATTCAAATCGCCCACGGAACATTATGCAAAAAGAATTTGTTTGATACTTCCTCTTGCTTTTTTTTAGCAAGTCGGCCAAAATCCCCAGCTTATCGACTGGACTAAATGATATTGTTCATCTTTTGAAATGCAGGAAGCTATATGACATATTGTTAACAATTTTTATATATACCTAAATATGATATGTAACCTTTGACCTCGAACCCCGGTACTACCGATTTAAATGGATTGTGAGAAACAATTTTTAATATAAATATGAACTCACACTTTGGGTGATACCAATTATTTACAATGTGATGAACTTATTAACAAAACATATTCAATGAAATATATCCGGAAATAGCTACAATGAACCCACAAAAATTAAGGAGACTGTAAAACAGTTTTGTTAGACTTGGCAGCAGTGCAAGGATAGTATTATCCCGCGTAAAAGATGTCGAAGAGACTAAAAGAAAGTAGTACCAATGGTGCGCCCTTAATCTGGATCAGCCTGTATATTGAAACATATTAATACAATCTTGTATATTTGCACGGCGGCGTTGCGTATTTTACTTGCCGGCTTTTATTACGAGGGGGCAAGGTGAAAAAACCCTGAAAAATTAAACAAGAAATGATTTATTTGGTCAAATCTTATTTTATTTCTCAACATAATCCATTTTTTTAATGTTTCGATCCTTTCCAAATAATGCGATTCGCCATTCCTTAAAAATAGGCGTTTGTTTCAGCGACGACTTCATCATTCGAGCCAAATCTCTTTTCAACGAGCCATTTCTTCAAGTTTGGAAATAGATAAAATCGCAGGGGGTCAAATCTGGAGAATATGGTGGATGACGAACCAATTCGTAGTGCAATTCGTGCAATTTCGCCATTGCGACTGCGGACCTGTGCGCCGGTGCATTTTTCTGCTGGAAGAGCACATTTTTCTTTGCCAAATGCGACCGCTTTTGCTTCAAATCGGCGTCGAACCGATCCAACAGCTCTGCATAATATACGCCGGTGATCGTTTTGTCCTTTTCAAGGTAATCGATATGGACGATACCGTGTGCATCCCAAAAAACTGTCACCATGACTTTGTTGACCGATAAACCGACTTTGGTCTTTTTCGGCTTCGATTTGCCAGGACAAGTCCACTGTTTCGACTGTTCTCTGGTCTTTAGTGTGTGGTGATGGCTCCATGTTTCGCCCATGGTAACGAAACGGCGCAAAAAGTCATTATCACACTTGCACATCGCCAAACACTCCTTTGAAGTTGTCAGACGGTCGCGTTTGTTGTCAACAGAGAGCAAATGCTGCACCCATCTGGCAGATAGCTTCCTCATATTGGAGGTTATTCATTGGATATTCTGGATCAAGTTAAAAACCTTGGTGCAGTTTTTCCATCTTTTTTGACCATCTCCTTGGTCAAGAAGACCTATTTCAGCCTGAGAACTCTGCCCAGAAATGTCAATATAACAAACTTCAAGAGCCGTAAAAAATTTTGTGAGACTTCTGTATGGTCTATTCTGTATTTGGATAAGTGCTGTCTGTACAGGTACTCATGAACAGTTGTGCTAGGTTCATGTATGGATTGAGAGAATACGACCATATTTCCCAAAAGATCCGTGAATTGGGCTGGTTGCGAGTTGACAATCTGTATACATAACATATGTCAGTATTCACTTGTAACTTATTGAAAACTTCCTGTCCTATGTACCTTCGCGAGAAATTGGGTTAACGACGCGATGCTCATCAGGTTAATGTTCGGTTTGGAGACAAACTATCCTTACCTAAGTTTAATACGGCTTTGTTTCGGAGATCGTTCTCGTACAATGCACCAACGTTATATAATAAACTTTGCAACAATCTTATAGACATCTCTGTGGAGAGCTTTAGACGTAGATTAAAAGCTTCTCTATTGTCTACTCAATAGGCTTTGCTTGTTTGTATGTAGCGCAGGGTGGCTTGTGATCGGATTTATCATACTGAGCGTTGTGACGATAATGTAAATTATGATTGGTTCATTTTTTCGCATAACCATTTCATTTAGTTTTGCAGATAGGCGATCTAGACGAGCTCAAACTAGTAACCCCTTCACTGTCAAGCTCGAGACCTGCCGAACGTCTTCCTAACAGACTTAATTTTTTTATCGAACAACGAAGTTGTGAAACTCTTCACCTGCCTTCAAGAAAAATACGAATGCCTATCTCCTCTCTCTACATTCCACTGCTGACTCATACGATGTTCTTCGAACATTATAGGTTCCTTTCGTGTAGTCAAAGTATAAAAAAAAATTGGACGACCAAAACGTTCAGCGTCATACTACCACAACGAAAATCAGTAAACCACTTATGAATCGTCCCAACCGATGGTGAAGTTCCCATAATGTTTAACCAGCGATGCTCTGGTTTGCGTAATGTTTTTTCCACGCAAGAAATAATGTTTAACCAAGACGCGAAATTTACTTTTTTCCATGTTTACAAAAATCTTGAAGGTTGGTTGCATTCGATGGGTGTCAAAACAGAACTGAAAGACATATCAGTCTGAAAATTTTCATACGTTCTAGTTAAAGATGGTCCATCACAAATGTCACAAGGGATTTTCGATTGTGGCGCCATTGTTTTATTTTTTAGGAACTTTCTCTACCTTGCCCTCGTAATTTCGTTGTGGCCTAATCCTCTATAGTCCAGTCAAAAGTCATTACTAAAATTTTAAAGACCGCACAAAAATGCACAAGTCTTTTTGCATCGTGTTCAGGATGGCTTACACATCGTTAGTCAGAAAAAAAAACAGGGGGCTCGGGATTATTACTATTAATAAACAATGAGAAACCGTTTCAGGGGTTTGTTTATTTGTTTGCGCTGAACCCGAATCTGATGGAAAATGGGAAATCCGGGTAGTTTGCTGGATAATCTGGAAAATTTTTTCTCAGACTGTGGTATGGAAATAATAAGATGCCGTGATGTTTCACTACTGTTTTCACTAAAAGAAGGAAAATTAGTGGCAAATTGCGTTGGTTTTCCAACTACAATTTTCTGAAAAAAAATTAATATTGAAGTTTAATCAAATTTTCATTCTCCGGAGAACTATACTTGCTTTCGATTTATAACCAAAATAAAATACTCAGCGACCACAAAAACCTATTATTTGACACGTTGGACGAGGACAAGACAGGAATATGAAAGAAAACGGCGCAATTTTCCAGAATTTTCCTTCTTTTAGTGAAAATTGTACCTAGACACATCGCCATCTTATTACTCCAACACCACAGTTTGTTTGTTGCTAATATTTGGTAAAATTTTCCGGGTTTTCCAGCAAACTTCAGATTCGGATACAGCGGAATAAAAGAGCCCGAGATATTCCATTTGTTATAAAAGGCATTCCATTTGTTAATTGAAAATGGTTCTTTTTGTTTATTAATAGTAACAAAAAGAATTTTTCGTGTGATCTATAAAATAATATTTTTTCACACTTTTGACTGGACTAAACGGATAATAGACTAGTTTTATCCTGTTTCTATATTAAAAAAAGATATTTTAAAAAGAAAATATTTTGTTATTTTTGATGAATAAATTACAGATTACAAAAAGGGGTCCATAACAGCTGAATCTCCCTATACTTCCGAAAACATCACATGTCGGAAGACAATTTGAATAAAAAAAACTTGCACAACCACAAGCGATCATCTTCAATTAATACATCGGCCTAATTACGAGTTACTTTTAAAAAATGCACATCCATCACTGTGGTTAATGTCCCACTTAACAACCACAAGAATTCCTATAGATCACGTCGTTAGTTTTCGTATTACCGGAAGAATCACTAGAGGCTGTCGCTTCGTCACTCAAACTGCGCGACAACTTTTTCCGATGCAGAAGTTCCTGCACTAATTTAAACGAACCACCCGTTTTCCGTTTTTTCCCCGGACTCCGGCCCGAGTCCAGCGATTTGATACGTCTTTGCATTCTCCCGATATCGGAATCGTCCTCGATAAAAAACACTTTGGGCTTATACGTCGACGCGTTCGTACCAGTCCTGTGAACTTGCGGCGACACGGTCTGATTCTCACTTGTTAATATCGTGTCGCACACCGAAGTTCCCAAATCCGATTCGGGAAACGTGTAATCGTTAAATTCGAACATGTCGTGTAGAAACACGTCGTCATCTTCTATACTCGAGTTCGAGTTGTCGATGTACGACCGATTCAAACCGTCCAGAGTATGTCTGAAGGGAGTGCCGGGACGAAATTTGGTCCGGCTATTTTCGATCCCTCTGAAAGACTCGCTAGACGTGCTGGCTTCGGATATCTTCCAAATGTCTTTGTTCAACTCGCCTGCACTTACGACATCCACTTTGGCAGTTGCGGTGATGATGGTCTCGATCTCGGGAACGGATTTCGAATATCTTAACGATGTGTTCCTGAAACTGAGCTTGGACGTTGTGAAACGTTGCATTTTGATGTTGCTACGGTACGCGCGGCGAGGTTTCGGCTGCACTCTAAAATTGTTATATTGGCTGTGCGATACCAGAGAGCCGACATGCCCGTCCGGACTTCCGGAATAACCGAAAAGCTTCCAGAGGAAATTCTTCAACGCCAATCGGAAATCTTTCAGATGGTACGCGTACAATAACGGATTAACCGCGGAATTTAGATGGGATAGAATCACGCAAAAGAACGTCAAAGATCGGTGTATGTGACAACCTTCACAGAAGGCTATGATGCAATTGATGGTGTAGAGCGGGATCCAACAGATCATGAAGAATAATACTATGATGGCTAGATTTTGAGTGGCTTTGACTTCACGAGTCTGGGCGGCGCCAAGAGTGCGTAACATTGTACCGCCGGAGCATTCGGTTGAACTTGAGGTGGTATCTGGATGCATATGAACAGTTCGTCTTATCTGAAAAAAAATTATTTCAGTGTCTTATACAAAAAATTACTCTATTTAAACAAATCAAATTGTACAATTTTTTGTCTGACTTGGTGGCTCAACTTAAGATTCGATGAGTTCACCAGAAGCAAACTATTCTTCGTTACGAAATGACGGTATACGAACTAATACAGAGAGCTTAAAAATTGGGCTAAAGAGCTATAGCCGGATATAGACGGAGCTCTTTCGAATCAATTGCCCGAGCATCGCGAGAGCGAGGGATGGAGGGTTTGATGTGCAGATGGATCCACAACATGCTCTGATACAGGACAGTCATAGGAACTCTCAACTCAATGAGGTTGAGAAGGAGGTGTGGGTCGCTTGAGGATGTTCGCAGGGAGGTGTACTGTCACCTCTGCTGTGGAGTCTGGTGGTGAACGAACTTCTAATACTCCTCGAGAGTAAAGGATTCTGCGTAAACGGATATGCAGATGACATTACAGTACAAGGTAAGTTCGGGAGCACAATAGCATCTCTGATGCAGCAAGCACTGAACACCGTGGAAAAAAGGTGCAACAAGGAAATGAACCTTCGCGAGGAGAAAGGACATTGGAAACATACAAGACGTGACGGACACGGTCAAGTATCTTGGGGTAAGCCTAGATAAAAGGCTGACCTTTGGGAAGCATCTGGAGAAAACCACTTATGAAGCGATAAGGGCCCTGTGGACCTGGGGACTCACACCACGGATGATGCACTGGGTGTACACCACCATAGTGAGGTATCCTGTTGATCTGTGGTGAAGAAAGCCATATTGCCGGTCATTCACGATTTTGGAGTGCTCTAGGTATTGAATGAACTCGACGTTGATTGCTTCCTAATAAACTATGGAAGATTTCACATTGTGGTTACACTACTAGAAGACTATGAATAAGAAACAATCACTTTTATTCTCTAGAAATGCTGGATCTATTCCAATACGCACAAATTACCGGACGAATAACTCCACTCATTCATTTCAGGGCTACATTGAGTCGTTACGAAAAATTTTGCAATAAATCACCAAAGGTGTGTGTAGGCCATGAATTAGCTGCCGAATGGGGACATACACTTTTGAGATTACTCCATATCACCGTGTCTTCAATGCAACAGAAATGGTGTGCTTGGATATGCCTGAGGAGGCTTTAATAGTAATGCATTCATATATACTCGTATAATAATACAACTAAAACTATCCACCATTGTAAAACACATTAAGTTGTCAATTCGAATTAACTTTTAATGTAATGACATATAGTATAATTTAACTGCTTCCACGTATGTGTTTCTAATCATTTGCAATATGCTTTCGGTTCTTACGTGTAAGTAGTTGGTGATCTATTGAACGCTGTTAATGTAATATTTTTTATTTGTACCAGCTTTGAGCTGTCAAATTCCGTGCTCGGTCATTACCTTCTAAATAACGAAGAGGGATGAATCAGGAAACTGAATAATATGTATGTACATACCTGCTTTAAGACGACCTGATATATATGAGCGTAGAAAGCCGCAATTACCAACGCAGGAGTGATGATTGTGCCAAAGAACAGGAAGACAAGGTAATGGTAATCCATCACGCATAAAAAGAAACATCCCTTGAACTTCTTCTCTGGTTGATGCCAACCCATCAAAGGCAATAGCCCTATTATGAATCCCGCAGCCCAGCAGACGCCAATTATCGCTGTAACAAACATTTGTTATTATACCAGCTATCTAGAACTATCACTTTGTAATGTTTCTGATCGATTTAGACTACATAGACCATTATTATATAAATAAATTCACATATTCTTTATATTTCGATTGTTATATACAATAATTGTACATAATTTTGAGATTGTTCAATTTTCAATGTTTCTAAGCCCCAAATATATTGATGATAAATGGAAATAAGGTATTCCCAAATATATTATAATTAGCCCGAGCACTGACATGAGTCGGCGTCGGATTGACGTTTGTTTTATTAAATGAGGTTATGTTCAACTATAATACATCCATAGCATCTTCCACTTGGATAAAATACCTATTTCTATGACTTTTGAAATTGTCATCACATCATCTGACATTGGCATTCCATAAAGTAAATTTCATGTTTATCAAAATCAATCTTACATAAAAAGTAAAGGAATAAAAGGGCAAAAATGCGCGAAATTGTACATATTCAATTAGGTCAAGCAGGGAACAACATTGGTTGTAAAGTGAGTAAGTCATTTTAATCCAGGATCGAGAAATGCAAAAATGTAATAAGCTTTGTCGGCTTTTGTATGTATTGATGAGAGATTACTACTATGAGGCGCTTGGAGCTAAGCTAAAACAGTCGGATTTAGAAATAATAATTGCTATTCCAATTCATTATGCTTCTGATAGCGGCCATAGTGTTTTCAAAAGTTCTTCATCTCTCTGTCAAACAACGGTGCAACGTTGGGGCTCTTTAATGCTATTTTACAGTATTGGTTTATTGCCTAGAAGATTTGCGATTTATGTTGAAATAAAAGATACTGATGGTAGCTGTGATGCTGCTAAATTATATTATGGAATATTAGAGAACTTTTGTTCTCTTATTTTTTTTGTTTTTTTCCTATAAAAAAAATTATACAAAAGTTTGTCACATTATTTGAGAACATTCGAGATATGTTCGAACGGCCTAAATGAGTGCGGCTTATAGAAATATGAACACAGTTTCTATTTTTTTAAATGGGACATCCAACGGCTGGTGTTTTCAACCGAAAAACATCAGACTCTGGTTTTACAAAATCCAAACAAAATATCGGAAATTAAAGTACAGGGGAGGCAGTCGATACATACTTGGTGCTGTATTTTACGATACCAAATAATTGGTCATATTTTTTATAATGAAAACTGGCCAATTGTATAATGATTTTCTGCAAAACAAAAATTCGGAGACTTCGACAAACAGGATAGAGCTTTTAGAAATTTCTTGAACAATACGTACGAGTGGATGGGGAGGTCAGGGATCAATGGCCAGCAAACAGTCCTGACCTTAATCCTTTAGATATATTCTTCTGTTTTTTTTAAATAAAATATATGCGGATCCAAAAGATAATTTAGATAACTTGAGACATTAAATAGTGGAATAAATTGAGAATTTAAATAATCAACCTGAAATAATAGAAAATTTCTTAAACTAGTAAATCTTGAGCAAAGATACCAAACTTTGCTTCATTTCGAAAAGTTTTTGTAGGAGCTGTTGTTGATTATTGGTAATCTTTATTAATCAATAATATAATTGTTTTCCTCCAGAGGAAGGAAGATTTTGCGTTATATTTCTGGAAGTACCAAAGATAACTTCAATTATTAAATGGAATATTATCTTTTAACTGTTCGAATACATACCTCGAATGTTCGCGAAAAATTGCAAAACTAAGAAAATAAACCATTGTTTGATCAAGAAAAATTGTTTTTTGGAAAGATAAATGAATGATATAAATCTTTTCAGTTTTGGGAAGCAATATGTGACGAGCATGGCGTCGATCCAACAGGCAGATTTCACGGCAATTCCGACCTACAATTAGAACGCATCAACGTCTACTTCAATGAGGGCCAAGGAGTGCGATTCATACCAAGGGCAGTTTTAGTCGATTTAGATTCGAGCAGTATCGATTCGGCTAGATCGGGAGCATTCGGTCAACTGTTCAATCCCGACAACATGGTATTCGGTTGCGGCAGCGCGAGCAACAACTGGGCCAAAGGACATTACACCGAAGGAGCCGAACTTGTCGATACAGTTTTGGACATTACGCGAAAAGAAGCCGACAGCTGCGATTGTTTTCAAGGTATACAGATGGTTCATTCGTTGGGCGGGGGAACGGGGTCGGGAATGGGAAGTTTGCTTTTGGATAAACTGAAGGAAGAATATCCCGATCGGATAATTTGCACGTTCTCCGTATTTCCAAGTGCTAAAACTTCGGATACCGTCGTTGAACCGTACAATTGCGTAATGTCCGTTAATCATTTGGTGCAAAGTACCGACGAAACGTATTTCATCGACAACGAAGCGCTTCACGATATATGCTACAGGACGTTGAAACTATCAGAGCCATCTCTGGGCGACATGAATCACATCATATCCGCGGCGTTGTCGGGTATAACCACATGCATCCGTTTTCCGGGGCAATTGAACACAGATTTACGTAAAATAATGGTTAATATGGTTCCCTTCCCACGATTGCATTTCTTCATACCGGGTTTCGCTCCGCTTACTTGTCGAGGAGCCCAGTATCGCGCGGTAACAGTTCCCGAACTAGTTTACCAACTGTTTGACCCTAAAAATCTCATGTGCGCCTGCGATCCGCGTAGAGGACGCTACTTGACCGTGGCTTCTATATTTCGAGGGAGAATGTCGACCAGGGAAGTGGACGAACAGATGGTTAACGTACAAGATAAAAATAGCAGTTACTTCGTGGAATGGATACCGAACAATCTGAAAACGGCGATATGCGACATCCCTCCCAGAGGGCTTAAACTGGCGGCCACTTTTATAGGTAATTCGACGTCCATCCAGGAGTTGTTCATGAGGATCGGAGAGCAGTTTTCGGCTATGTACAGGAGGAAGGCTTTCGTCCATTGGTACACCGGGGAAGGAATGGAGGAGTTGGAGTTTCAAGAATCCGAAGCGGGAATGAACGATCTAGTTTCTGAATATCAACAGTATCAAGAAGCAGTGGTTGATCTCAGCGATGAGGAGGATGGGGTTGGTGAAGCGGAAGAAGAGGTAGAGTTCGGTGGATGATGCGAATCTTATATTCATCAAATGAAACAGATTATCATTAATTTCAAACATAAATGTGTATTAACTTATTCACAGAACCACTTTAAAATGAATTTCATGGGCGAGGGAATTTTGTTTTTGTTTTCAAGTTGACGTAGTCATGTAGTCCATATAGTGGGCACAAACTTAGTTCTGGTTCGGATCCAAATGTTCAAGACAAAATCTTCTCAAGATCTCCTACTGATAATGAAGGGTTTTAGTTTGATGGAAAAGAACCAGACTGGTCACAGCTCAGCCCAAATACATCTCGACAGAATACAGGGGCTCTTCCTCAGAGATCTTTACATCCACGAAGAAGAGTAAACCAAACTGCAATATCTCGCAATGATGCGGTCTATAGGGTTAGCTGCTTGTACTAGCACTGGCAGATAACAAGGCTTCAAATTCTTCAGACGAGTTATCTTTTGGGAGAGTCAAAACGCAAATAGTTGGATTCTACAGATTCGTTTGGTTCATTTTGATACTTGAATTTCTAACCGACCTTTATGGTGAAGGTCCGAATGGTGATACTGGTAAATAAGATTTTTGGGCGTGAACTTTTTGTTTTGTTTACACCTAAAACATTATTAATCACATTTCATTCACACGCATATGTAGATCATGGAGTGGGCATATTTTTAGTTCAGTTTTGGATTCAAATGTTCAAGATAGGCTCATCCCAAGATCTCCTACTCCTAATGAGCGGTTCTAGTATCGTTTGAAAAACCAGATTGGTCACAGTCAAAAACGTCTAGACAGAATACAGAAGCTCTTCCTCGGACGCCTTACATCCACGAAGAAGAGCACACCGACTGCAGCATTTAGCAATGATGCGGTCTACAGAGTTAGCTGCTTGTGATAGTACTGGCAGGTAACAAAGCTTCAAATTCTTCAGATGAGTTATCTTTTGGGAGAATCAAAATGCAAATAGTATTTATCATTGCGAACACAAAAAAACACTTGCATAAGTAACTGAAAATGAGAGTAGAATCCTGCTGATGTTGAGATATGCGCGGGGTTGCCAAATTGTGCTCAATTTCTTCAAATTTGGTGAAACTAAAAAATATGTTTTATCTGTTTAAAACTGGTATCAACTTCCTGAAATTCTACGCATGACCTGGGATATCTTCGCGTACCAGAAACAGTTTGAGAACTCCTGCTTTAGAAGAACATATAGGTTAAAAAACATCTTGTATAATTACCTAACTAGATTTGATTGTTTAGAGCGGTTACTTTGTGCTATCATATCGATATTGTTTCCACTAAAACAAAACATTCTTTCTAGTATAGGTTTGACTACTTTGGTGGTCGAACCCATTGATCTGTTTCCATTCAATCACGTTATCAGTGGCTATATAATTAGTAAGTAATTGAGAATTATCAATAACTGATTGAACAACGAAGAATGAGATTTAAGAGTTGCTTCAGACTGGTGTTATTTTTCCTTATAAAAGACCAGAGCTATTTGCGTTGAAAGTTCAAAAGTGCATTTGTTAAAAACCTCGTTAACGTGATTCAGTCAATCTCGCTGATAGGTTTCAATATTTATGATCCCATATAATGATGAGAATGTCATATCCAGATATTTCTTTATCTAATAAAATAAAAACCTTAGTTCTTACATCTTATTCACCGATAAATGTGTTGGTTGCCTGTTTTGCTGGTGATTTCACGAAACATGACATGGCGTCCCGAATAATTCAAGCTGATCGCTGTCATGACTACGTTATTTATTCTGCATACATTTAAATTCGGAGTAGAATAATATAACATCGAATTGTCTTGTTGAATTATGCGAAATATAGTGGGTTTAGCCCCTCTTCTTGAACTTGTCACCCTAAAAATACTACCGCCGCTTAAGCCAATGCAATTGCCTGGGGCTCCAAATTGTAAGGGGTTTTTCTGAAAATTATCAAAAATGATCTGCGATTCGCTGGGACAAGAGAGACTGGCTGACCTAAGTATATTGTCCACAGAGAGTAAAGTAACAAACTCGTTGAAAGGAAACCTGGGTTGGGTGATTGTAAATAAAATTTGTTAGTTACAGCGTTTCCTTCTATTCTAAGTCAATGAAAGACAACCAGCGCTCAAGGCAAAGAGCATCGAGACAGGGAGCAGTCCTCGTCGGGTACTACGTGACGTCAGATACTACGTGATCGCGCAGATCCGTACTATCATTTTTAGCAATTCAATTTGACTAGACCCCCATTTCTCCGCCACTGGTAACGTGAGAAACAACACGCCATCACGTTTTCTGGCTATTTATGGCAATTTCGGTCCACTATCTCTTTTACTTTGGAAGAGGTTTGAAAAATAATATGTTTTTTAACATATTTCGATGCAGAACCCAAGGTTAAAATGTTGACAGCGTATTTCTGTTACACCCTGTAGTATACAGGGATAAAATAGTAATTTTATCTGCAATATTGTAATCGACATGAAGTCATAACAGATTTAGCATACTCTGGATTAAATGAACACAAATATGGTATGTATAAAAACGTTCTTTGAGTACTTAAATCAATATAATATGTACATTGTCAATAAGATATTACCCATCTCGCTAACTGCTTCCGGAATCGATCTGTGTTTAGTTCTGAACATGGTCTATGATCAATTAATGAATAAAATTAATCGGTTTACAGCTGGTTAATTGATGAGATATGACGGTATTGTCGACTAGACATGAAGTAATGTAACACTACCCTATTCCATTTATTCTATCACACTCTCACACAATACTTCATAATGAATAACACTTCTATATACTCGAGGAAATGAGCAGAAAAAAGGCCAAAGTAAAAAATCGGCAGAGCCGAATTTGAGGTTTTTTTTAATCGATTCTAGAAGTCACTTTAAAAAATTTTAGCAGTTTGTTTTTTCATGATATGCATTTTAACATTTCTACAGAGGAACATGCATCTTTTTGAATGCATTTTCAGCAGGAAATATTAAAAATGTAAAAAAAATGGCAAATATAGCCAAAATAGGCCAGAATTTCTTACATTGAGGTTTTTGGGGTTGCTGATCACGAATTACGACGCATCTGAGACTTAGGACATCCTGGCACTCTCATCGTCTCCAGGGAATTCGGGAAAATATCTTTTGCAATGGAGTGAAACTCATTGAGGAGGTTCTGAGGTTGCCGGTCATGACCATGACACTTGAGAGTAACCTGGTGGTCAGGATACCCTGATGACCTAGGTCATCTCCATGGATTGTTAATATGCTCTGAAATGCAACCAAATTCGTTTCTCGGGGATTTTTTGGGGCGCTGATCACGATTCTGGAGTCGGAATCAAAAATAATATCAATAAAAACTACGTGATCTTTACTCATATATTATTTCTAATAAATAATTCAAAAAGTTGAAGTTCGTGTTTTACGATATTGTTTTTGTTGTTTTTTCTCGTAAACTTATCTGTAGTAGATTGATTCTTAAAAAACAAGGTGAATTAACTCAATTTGGTTTCATATCAGAGCATATTAAAAAACAATCGATGGAGATGACCTAGGAGATTCCAGATCGTATTTTCGTAATCCCAGAGAAAGTTACCATCAATCAATCAATCAATCAATCAAAGCGGGGGCGGACAAGTTTGAAGCACTTAGACCGCTTGATTGGACCCATTGTGCGCCCCTTGACACAAGAATCAGTCCAGCAGGCCGAAGGCTAAAATTTTGCATGGACTGATGTCTTTTATGGCTTCAAGCGGCATATGTGTGTTGCCGAGGTGTTGTAACCTAAGAGAATATATATCAGCTATTGTACTAATACATTTTCTTCGCGACATCGATATCGAAGCTGCGCGCATGGCAAGCTCCCAGAGGTGAGCGAATTAACTGTTGATATACCGAATACAATGTTCAACCTGTATCGACAGTTGTGCCCGAAGTGGTTAAGACGCCGGAAAGGCATTTTGTTGCAGATTTTGAAACACCAAGCGGCAAGGTTAGTTTTTAAATTTTTGTATATTTTTGGTAATATTAAGTTAGTAGGTTATTTGAAAGATTGTTTTAATTAATTGATATTCCTTGTTTATAAATTATATACGCCATTCCATACACACAGCTTGAATATCGATGTCGCGAGCGTATCTCTAGATCCTTGTTATTTTGTGTGCCTGCAATCATTTATATTTGACCCGCAGAAGTGTCCGTAAGTTATTTTGCTAACACAAGTAGGGGAAGTCACGTAATCAATTGATCACAGCTTGTTTATTTATTTCATAGGCGACCCAGTCAGATCAGATCGAGAAGTTTCATAGTTTTGACGTTGTATAGGAAATAAATGTAGTTGACTGTTGTAGACCTCTGTATAATATATAATACGATACTGTTTGGGCGATAAACCAGTTACCTTTATAACATTAAAGGACGTTAAATGTAGGGCTGTGGAAATGAATATTCTCATATTAGTATTTTACGAGGACAAGCATTTTATTTTACTTCATATTTTTTTCGCAAGATGTACACCTCATTAGGCTCACATTGCTCGACTTTAAATAAGATAAATGATGTCACACTCCAGTTTTAACGAGCTCTTTAAAATATAGCCAAGAGAAGTTTTTCTACCGCGTCTATTTTTCATAATTTATGAAGATGGCGAGATGAATGAAATTAAAACCTTCATTTTCTTCGAATTTAGAAGGCGAATATTTCCTTCTACATACTCGCAAGACGAATGAGCGTGAATCATATGATTCATCGAGAATTGGGATTAACTTGAAATGACGGAACACTGGAAACTTAAAATTGGCCTAGATTCTGCTGAGAATCGGAAGAAGTACCGATACATTTGCCCACCGACTACGTAGCTACACTCCTACACAGAAGCAAATACTCCGGGACATGGAATACCATAGAGCTAATAACACCATTGTTCCACATACGTAACCACCCCAGTGGTCATTGGTGGTCATGGGTAATGGTAAGTGATTAATTCCTTCACATAACCATAAGCTGACTTGTTATACATTCCCCAATATCTTGAATTGCGACGCAATTAAAGAAGATCTGGCAACGATGTTGGAATGGGGATCTGATAATCTGGTAGAGTTTAATGCAACCAACACTCAAGCTTGTATTTTCTCAGGACGGCGGATCCCACTCCCTAATATGATGATGTCAGGTACAACTATTCCTATGAAGTCCTCTATATTCATGTACGTTAGTACCACCAACACTAGACTCGAAACTAACTTGGAACCAACATCTGGGAAAAGTAATTTAAAAAGCGGAGATCACATTATTTGTGACCAGACGCTCCTTCGGAAAAAAATGGGGACTACGACCGAACATGCTCTACTGGTTGTACAACATGGTGGTGGTTAAGCCCGCAATAACATACGCCTCTTTGGTATGGTGGCCTAAAACACAATAAAGAGAAACCACGACAAGACTAATCAAGGTCCAGAGACTTGCATGTCTTAGGATCACAAAGGCCATGAAATCAACGCCCACTGGAGCAATGGAGACAGTACTGGGCTTGGTGCCTTCAGAATAAAAATACACTGGAGAATGTTCACATTGGGCCAGGACAAATGAGTGACCAGGGACGTGTTAGGCATGAGAACAGATCACATTCCAAAGCGCTACTCTTTTAACAACACATTCAGGGTATCAATACCAAAAAGGACTGAATGGGAACATACAAACCTGGGCGACATTCTACAGGGAAAGATCTGGTATACAGACGGGTCTAAGACTAAAAAGGTGCAGGTGCAGAAGTATACTCAAGAAACCCAAAGACAGGCTTCTGCTATTCATTGGGTAAACACACCTCTGTCTTCCAAGCAGAGGTATATGCAATCCTTCTATGCGTGGGGAAAAATAAATGGAGAGTCAACGAAGATGAGCAGATCCACGTATTGACAGACAGTCAGGCTGCACTTAATGCAATGACAAGTCAGCAAGTGACATCCCGTCTGATATGGACATGCAATGAAAAACTTGAAATACTGGCAGACCAAAACCGGGTTAAGCTGATCGGGATGTCGGAATATCAGGGAACGACAGGCAATGAAAACGCCGACAATCTTGCAAAAAAAGAACAGAACAGACCACGGGGGTACCAAAATATACAGCACGAAGGTCTGCAGAAGACTGGATCATGGGAAACCAAAAAAAATCCCTTTTCTATAGGTCAGTGTTCATCAGAAATATTTTCTATAATTCCATCACAAAGGACTCCAGGTAGAACTAGGCAGACCCTTCATTGTCAAGCTCGAGACCTGCCGAAGTTGTTTCTACCAGACTTCATTTTTCTATCGAATGGTGAAGTTGTTGAACTTTTTCCTTATGCATATAACCTCCAAACTTTCAAGAAGAATTCGAACTCCTCTCCCAACATTACACAGCAATAAACTTTAAATCTTTTTAGAGATATCTACATGGGACTAAGGTCAAAGTCGGGAAAACCTTAGTCCTTTCAATTTTAAAGGATCTAGCGGCATACCAATATAAAACAAACCGATAGGGCGATACGACCGACAGTCATAATCTAATCTAATCTATACTCTATATGCATTTCGAGTTGCCTGGTAAATGTACAGAAGAATATTACATCCCGCTTCGTTACACAATGTGTGGAATCACTCCTTACTCAATCAATCATTCTGAAATAGTGCGACTTACGTCAAAAATTTAATTATGATATTAACTTCCCAGTTATTGAATTAAACTAATATGCTCTAGTTGATAACTCGTATGATAAATAACTCATGCTTGATAACTCTGCTTACGACGGAATCAATAATTAATATACTTCCGCTCCTGGAGTATCTACTAATATTCTAATTGAATTAATTGAACTATAAAAGAGTCACTATACACTATAACACTAAATTTCTAAACAAAACAGGAAAACGGAATTAGAGAACTTCAATGAAATTCAAAAGTTTTTGGATAGTAGACTTCCGCGGACAGCTAATCTTGAAAAATCTTGTCTTCCGGATAGATTTCGCGTCACAATAGCTCGACTTGATGCCGACGTTTCGCCAACCATTACAGGTGGCATCTTCAGGGCAGGCTTGAGGCTTGAACTGAAACTGTTTCTGTTTCAGTTTCAGTTCAAGCCTCAAGCCTGCCCTGAAGATGCCACCTGTAATGGTTGGCGAAACGTCGGCATCAAGTCGAGCTATTGTGACGCGGAATCCATCCGGAAGACAAGATTTTTCAAGATTAGCTGTTCGCGGAAGTCTACTATCCAAGATATCCAACTTCTACGGAGAGGAAATCAAGAAGAAATCCAGAACCCTGGGAAATCTTCGCACCAAACTGTTGAGTTTGCTTTGTTCTCTTACTTTTCTTTGTCGTTGTCGTGATCATAATTTGATTCCCAATTTCCTTAAAATATCCCATCCCATAAATTCACATTCATCCAAGAACATATTTAAACGCGCTAGTTTAGCTTTGATTCGGGAACGAATTAAGTATACTAGACGCGAGATCAATTTCATCAATATAACCCTCTTTGGTCTCCACCTTGAACTTTCAAATACCCTTTCAGCATCCGATTGGTTGGTTCTCGACCGAATTACCTATGATCAAGCCGATTAAATTCGTACCCTCAATTCCAAACGTCATATTCAAAAATTCAATAAACTTCTTGCCTCCCAACGCCCTCAGCACCAACCTTCAAGACCAACCCCTCTTGTAAATACTGTGGTTAATTTATCTTCACATACACTTAATGAAGCTGAACAATCGGTTCTAATTTTGTCTTCACCCCCAAAAATATTCCTACGACTTCCATTATTTCTGCTGTAAAAGCATCCCTACATAAAGTTCCCCATCTCGCAGCAGATGAAATTCGTTTCGAAACTGCTAAAATTCTTCGTCATTCCAAGATTCCTAAATCAAATTGTCCTAAGCCTTTAATTCAAGCTCTCAATTCACTCAAATCAAATCCTGATTTGGCTATTTTGAGGGTTGATAAAGGAAACTCCACTGTTGTCATGAATCGTTCAGATTATGATAACAAAATCCTGCAACATCTGCAAACTAATTCCTATAAGCTTCTACCAAAAGATCCCACCTCCTCTATAGAACGTTCAATTTCACAAATTATTCGTCATTCTTCCCTTCCTGATTCAGATAAGAAATTTCTTATCCCCCATTGTTCAAAATGTCCCCGTTTATATGGTTTGCCTAAAATTCAAAAGCCCTCAGTTCCCCTGAGACCAATTGTCAGCACTATCGGATCTCCTACTTATAAACTCTCTCGATACCTGTCATCTATTCTCAAACCCCTTGTAGGTGATTCCAATAGTTTTATCCTAAATTCCTTTCATTTCGTTGAAAAACTTCAATCGTTGAAAGTTGACCCATGCGATTTGCTTGTCAGCTTCGACGTCGAATCACTGTTTACCAATGTTCCCATTCCAGACACCCTTTCCATAATTTCTCAATTGTTACCTGCCAAAAACATTTCAACGGACTTGCTACCGTTAATTGAGATTTGTCTATCCTCCACATATTTTCTATACGATGGCAAGTTCTACGAGCAGTCCTCGGGAGCTGCCATTGGTTCCCCACTTTCCCAGATCATAGCTAATATCTTCATGGAAGCTTTTGAACAAGATGCCATTGACTCATCTGTTCTCAAGCCGAAATGTTGGTTTAGATATGTCGACGATACTTTCGTTATTTGGCAACATGGTCGCGAAAAGCTTGTTCCCTTCCTCAATTATTTAAATTCATTACATCCCAATATCCGTTTCACCATGGAAGTCGAATCGCAAGGTTCACTCCCGTTCCTGGATGTATTGGTTAGTCGACAGACTGACGGTACTTTAGGACATTCTGTGTATCGGAAACCCACCCATACCGATAGATACCTCAATGGTCTTTCCCACCACCACCCTGCCCAAAAGCAATCTGTCATAAACTTCCTGGTCCACAGAGCTGTCAACCTATCTCAGCCTCAATCCTTAAAATCAGAATTAAAACATCTATCATCTGCCCTATTATCAAACAATTTCTCCCATTACAACATTCAAAAAGCCATAAAGAAATACACTTCACCTAAAATTCCAAATCGACCTGAGCCAGAAACCCTCCCACCTGCTTTATCCACGGCTTATCTTCCATATATTCAAAATATAACAGATCGAATTTCCAAAATCCTCAAAAAACAAAATATTTCTACCCGTTTTTCCACCCTTCCAAAATTATCTCAGTTTTACAAACCTATCAAAGATCACCTTCCTCCTCTCCACTAAGAAGGTGTTTATAGTATTCCCTGTTTTTGCGGTAAAGTCTACAATGGTGAAACAGGTCGTACAGTAGCTACTCGTGTGAAAGAACATGAGCGCTGTACAAGACTTCGTGACACCAGTAGATCTGCAATTGCGGAACACAAGTTTAACACAAATCCTTTTTGAAGATACTAAAATCCTAGTCCGAGCCCCAAACTTCTAGCGAAAAATCCTTGAAGCTATAGAAATCCCAAAACATCCGAATAATCTGAACCGTGACTCAGGGATATTACCTTCCCAACATTTGGAAACCCATCCTCGAAAATTCCACTTCGCACATGATCGCACAACGGCAGGGTCAGGTACCGGAACGAAGTTAACCACCGGAACAAAGGCAGTGAACTATGTAGGGTGAAGGATTTTTCCTACAATAAATACGGCTACAGAAACCAGTAAAACCAGTTTCAGTTCAAGCCTCAAGCCTGCCCTGAAGATGCCACCTGTAATGGTTGGCGAAACGTCGCCGTTTTCATTCAAAAGTTTCACAATCATCTTTCAGTAACTTATAAATTCCATAATTTGTTTTCTAAATTTGTAATACAACCAGTTTATAGATTTAAGAACAAGCTAAAAACCCGTTTAGGCTACTCCCAAAGTACACATTGAATCGATTCAAAACTTTTACAGTAAATTAAAGTTAATTTAAAACTGCTTTCATCCAAATTTCAACAAAACCGTTCAATAACAACACCAAAAGCAATTATTGAAGTAAACTTAAATTTAAACAGTACCCCAACTGTTTTGTTTATAGCAAACGACGATGAAAGAAAGGGTCTAGGGCCTAGGATATTCGGTTCCAAGCCAGTAGGCTAGGGTTCGATTCCTAGAAACGGATTTTTTTTGTAATAACATTTTCTTAAAAACATTATTATAAATAATAATTTAGTTCAGTACTCGGTATTTTAACACTATTTTCAGTGGATAAGGGTGATTATTTCTTATTTATAGTGTTATAATGTATACACATTGTGAACTCTTTTATAGTTTATTAATTTGAATATTATTTTGTGGGTGTACAGATAATGAAATAAATAATCTACATCTTTATTTTTACACAGATGCAACGAGTATCTTATAGAATGAGAAACAATTATATAAAAATCAGTAACCAAATCAAATGATTTGGGAAGAGTAAATTTGTCTCGCACACTATTTATCTATTCTCCAAGCGGCAACACTATTTTATCGTATACAACCGAATATGCATATCTTCAAGTTTAATTATATTGTGTTCCGTTTCATGTTCTAAGAAAATTGCGACGTACAGTGACAGTGAGCGGTTGGTTCTAGACTGCCAATGTGAAATATTCAAATAAATAGTTTAAAACGTGCCTGTTGTGAGCGGCAACATTAACATGTTTGGAATGTTAACAACGTGTCAACTTCAACATATAAATGAAAAGAGTTCTATAGTCGGCCCATCCATCATTTGTTTCGAACAAATTACGCACGATTAATTTTATAATTTATAATCGTACGTGACTTTAACCGGGAGGTCTTTACTTTTCCATCTATGATCAACTTCTCTTTACCCTTCATCAGCTTTGTTTGTTTTTGGTAGTAGATTGGGCGAGTAATGATGAGTAATTGTCATTCAATTGTTAATATTGCTTAGATTTGGTTAATCGTTGCAGTGCCTTAGTAGTCTCCTACTACCAAGCAAGGTGAAAAGTCCCTGAACAATGAAACAAGAAATGATTTATTTGGTCAAAACCTATTTTATTTCTCAACATAATCTCCTCGTAGCCCGCTACAGTTCGTCCAACGTTTTTCTAATTTTTTGTAATAATATGATTTTGGCAATCTTTCAAAATAGGTGTTTGTTTCAGTGATGACCTCATCGTTGGAGCCAAATATCTTTCCGTCGAGCCATTTCTTCAAGTTTGGAAATAGATAAAATCGCAGGAGGCTAAATCTGGAGAATATGGTGGATGACGAACCAATTAGTAGGGCAATTTTGCCATTGCTCCTGCGGAAGAGCACTTTTTTCTTTGTCAAATGCTGCCGCTTTCGCTTCAAATCGGCGTCGAATCGATGCAACACCTCTGCATAATATACGCTGGTGATCGTTTTGCCCTTTTCAAGGTACTCAATATGGACGATACCGTGTGCATCGGAAAAAAACTGTCACCATGACGTTTTTGGCTGATAAACCCACTTTGGCTTTTTCGGCTTCGATTCGCCAGGACAAGTTCAGTGTTTCGACTGCTCTTTGGTCTCTGGTATGTTGTGATGGATCCATGTTTCGTCCACGGTTACGAAACGGCGCAAGAAGTCCTACTTATCCCACTTGAACATCACCAAACACTTCTTTGAAGTTGTCACACAGTCGCGCTTGTTGCCAACAGAGAGCAAATGCGGCACCGATCTGGCAGATAGCTTTCTCATATTCAAAAATTCATGCAAAATGTTCCGTACCAGTTCGGTTGAGATGCCCATAGCCTCAGCATTCCCGTGCACTTTAACTCGCCGATCGTCCAATATCATACCATGGATTTCATCTACGATTTCTGGCGTTGTAGATGATCAGATCGTTCGGCGTCCTATGTGGCTATACTACCACAAAGAAAATCAGTAAACCACTTGTGAATCGTTCAAATCGATGGTGAGGAGTTCCTATAATGTTTAACAAACGATGCTTTGGTTTGCGTAATGTTTTTCCCACGCAATGTTTAATCAAGACGCGAAATTTACTTATTTCCATGCTTACAAAAATCTTCAAGGCTGCTTGCTTTCGATGGGTGTCAAAACAGAACTGAATCAAATATCAGTCTGAAAATTTCAATGCGTTCTAGTTAAGGATGGTACATCACAAATGTCACATGGAATTTTCGATTGCGGCGCCATCTGTTTTATGTTTCAGGGACTTTACACCTTGCCCTCGTGTTTCTATTGACTCTGATGAATTTCTAATACGACCCAGGTGTGACACCGGGTTTTTCATTTAAAGATCGTCACATGCTCCGCTAAAGATTTATGGAAGAAAATAGCTTCGATATTTGTTTCACAAAAGTCACACACATTTGCTACACTATCATTGATCCTACCTATTAGATCTGATAGATTACAATAGGACAATTTCTGGTGAAATTAGCCCATTCTATTAATCGTCACATCACGAAGTATTTACAGGCACATAAAGAGGTAATTTACCTCGTTATTTTCTGAAATAGCTGCATATTTATCGCTTGAATGTAAAATATTCAGTTTGCATATGAATAATTACAGTGGTAGAAAAACGCCGTGCTTATGTACAACTAAACAGGCTATTTCCGTTGAAAATTAACTTTCCTCCAATGCTTAACCAACTTTCGACTTAAAAGAGAATGTGTTTTTGATGTTAAGTGAAAACGTGAACTTTAAATGGTGCTTTTCAACGCGCCGTAGCTTTTCAATAAAATTAAACTTCGTCAAGAGGAAATGATGTATTCGTGGGGGACTATTTTCTGTGTCGTTAATTTGATTTGAAATGTGAAATAGAAGCAGTCATAGCATTTATCATGGATTACACGAGATTTATTACCAACAATCATGGATTTATTCTTACATATAATCAATATAATAATGGAAAACATTGTAAATACAGTGTGTTCCATGATTTAGCTTGGTGTATTGGAATCTGGGTAACTGAAAGAGTTAGAAGGTACATTGAACGGCAAAAGTTTTACGAAATCAGATAAATAGTAACTAAGGTCCGGTTTCAAAACTTTTTTATTTCTGCTGATTTGCGAGATAATTTGAAAAAGGTGGAAAAAATTCCATCAAAATCTATAGGAAAAAATACTGGTTCGTATTCAAACAACTGCAGAAAGTAGAGGTGTAGAAATTGGCATCTTTAACGTTTTCAAAATATCTTAAGAATTGGCAGAAATTAAAATTTTCTCAAAGCGGACCTCAGTAACACATCTGATACCACATAATGAGTCTTGACTTATACCTACCTCACTAACAATCCAGATCCCTATGAAGTAAAAGTTCGTGCACCATTGGGAAGGTCTGACCATTCACTCATCTCCACGACCTATTCGACCATGTTCACGAACAATTTGTCATTACAACGGGATGGTCTTCGCATGTTTTTCTCCGAGTTTTCTTGGAGAAGCGTATGTTTTGAATCTGAAGGAAGACCCAACGCGATGTGCCAAGGAGATCATGATTCAATAAAATCTGTTTTAAGGCCGTCGCTTCATAGCACCGTTCACACTGGGACCCACGTCTAGAGACCAGAAGAGGGTATGTTGAAGCCAGGAATATGCAATTACAGAATAGAACCATCGAAAGAGGCGTATAACGGCAAAATTATATCAAAGTTCAAGAAAACACAATAGGCTCCCGTTTGTTTTGGACTTTCGTCAATTCAATTGGGAAAATTTTCACTTCCAGCTCATTCTACCCCTCCCCACCCCCCTAATCAAGTCGACGAAGTCTCCCCGAAACAACGATTATTACCGCTGTTGATCCACAAGGATCTCTCTACTGCTTTGAAGATGATACTACACCTCTCATCTGGAACCGCTGCATCAGCTCATGGACCCAGAGTAGTGATACAGAGACAGGTCGATGCAAATAATGGAGATTTGGCAAACATTTTGAAATGGGGATCTCATAATCTAGTAGAGTTTAACGCATCAAAACTCAAGCTTGTATTTTCTCGAGGAAAGGTTTTTTAAGAAATTCATAGATAATCAATTTCCTGGTGATTCCCGACCACTACGAGCATTAAAACATGCAGTGCATTCCAGTTCACCCGGAACAATTCTATAAAACAAACGTAAACATTACGAAATAGATACTTATCTTTGTAAAATGCATTACAAGAACGATCTCGACTAGGCATATTAGGGTTTCGATGAACATGATTCCTCTCGAGGGAAATTAATTGCAAATTGCATCGAAAATATTAAGTTTCCTAGAACGAGGCACGAACGAATGCTGATGAATTGATCATGCATAAAATTATCTTTTTGGTGTTCAGTTGGAGATAGGCAATCACATTCTAGACCAATAATTACTCAGAAATGCATCCAACATTTGATTTTATTGAAGCTTCAATGTATGTCCAGATTCACTCGATGGATATCGTTGGATTTTTTTAGAAGCAAACCTCAATTTCTGGTCTGATGCCATTAATATTTTCAAATGCATGACGCATCGTACTATAATATCAGCCCAACGTCCGGTTTGACTATGTGACGTCCTTTTCATATCAACTCAACGTACGTTTATCAGTCATACACTTTTATACGCATCGATAACACCTATATTTGCAAAAAAGTGATAGATGGAAGATGTTTTAATTCTGATTTTAAGGATTGGGGTTGGGGTAAGTTGATAGCTCTGTGGACCAAGGAGTTTATGACAGATTGCTTTTGGGTAGGGTGGTGGTGGCAAAGGCCATTGAGGTATTATCTATCGGTGTGAGTGGGTTTTCGATACACAGAATGTCCCAAAGTACCGTCATTCTGTCGACTAAGCTAATACATCTAGGAACGGGAGTGAACCTTTGATTCAACTTCCATAGTGAAAAGGATATTGGGATGTAATGAATTTAAATGATTGAGGGAAGGAACAACATTTTCGCGACCATGTTGCTAAATAACAAAAGTGTCGTCGACATATCTAAACCAACATTTCGGCTTGAGAACAGATGAGTCAAAAGCATCTTGCTCCAAAAGTTTCCATGAAGATATAAGCTATGACCGGTAGATGTGGGGAACCCATGGCAGTTCCCGAGGACTGCTCGTAAAACTGTGGAAGATAGACAAAAATCGATTAACGGTAGTAAGTCCATTGACATGTTTTTGGCAGGTAACAGTTGAGAAATTATGGAAAGGGTGTCTGGAATGGGTACATTGGTAAAGTGATTCGACGTCGAAGCTGACGAGCAAATCGCCTGGGTCAAGTTTTAGCGTTTGTAGTTTTTCAACGAAATGGAAGGTATAGGATAACACTGTTGGAATTACCTATTAGAAGTTTGAGAATAGATCTTATCGGAATCAGGAAGGGAAGAATGATGGATGATTTGTGAAATTGAACGTTCTATAGAAGGGGTGGGACCTTTTGGTAGGAGTTTATGGGAATTAGTTTGGAGATGTTGCAGGATTTTGTTATCATAATCTGAACAAATGATGACAACAGTGAAGTTTCCTTTATCAGCTTTCGAAATAGCTAAATCAGGATTTGATTTGAGTAAGTTGAGAGCTTGGGTTAGGGGTTCAGGACAAATTGATTTAAGAATGTTGAAATGACGAAGAATTTTCGCAGTTTCGAAATGAATTTCATCTGCTGCGAGATGGGGAACTTTATGTAGGAATGCTTCTACAGCAGAAATAATGGATGTCGTAGGAATATTTTTGGGGAGAAAACGAAATTAGGACATTTAGATAGAACTGATTGTTTGATTTCAGAAAAGGTATGTGAACATAAAGTAACCACAGTATTCACAAGAAGGATTGATCTGGAAGGTTGGTGCTCAAGGCTTTGGGAGGCAAGAAGCTTATTGAATGTTTTCATATGACGTTTGGAATTGAGGGTATGAATTTAATCGTCTTGATCATAAGTAATTCGGTCGAGAGCCAACCAAACACATGCTGAAAGGATATTTGAAAGTTCAAGGTGAAGGACTAAAAGGGTTATATTGATGGAATTAATCTCGCGTCTAGTTTGCTCAATTCGTTCCGGATTTAAAGCTAAGCAAGCGCGTTTTTTTGCATAAATGTGAATTTATGAGATGGGATATTTTAAATATCAGCACCCAGGCCTTGTGTATATAGAGGGTTTGCAATGGTTGGTGCAGGAGGATACTGGATAGAGAATGACTTTGGAACGGAGACCAAAAATCAATTATCTTGGTTTGAAGTCGCGTCACACTTCCCGCATCAGACGAAATATTAGAAGTAAATAGGAAACGCTTGCTCTAATCTTTTAATTCTGTGGCGAATACAAAGTCAGTGAACATTTCTATTCTCCACCTCACCTTTTATCATTTCTGTGTAGCTGAAAAAGGTATGGAAGCCGTAAATGTAACTTGTATTTTCAACTTCAATGTGAAGTTTAGTTTAGTCAGAGTTAGAGTAGCCGCAATAGTCTCCCCGATGAACAGAAAACCTTGCAAGTCTAATATGATATTTTCATTTGTTGAAACTGTATCAGTCTTCACATCCAACACAGGCAGGCTGGACTATACCACAGACCTTTATAACAAGTTTCTAAGATATCCCTTGAAATTCCTAGCATTGACCTAACCGCAAGTGATGCCATAACATAAAGAAAACAGTTGAAATCTACTCATTGAAAGTGACTCAGATACTTTTATAAAATATTCAAGGAAAGATGCACGAATCCAGATACTTTTTCTCCAGATAAACTTCGGATATAAGGCTCTCGGGATTAAATTAAAAATTAAGTAGATGACATGATGTTAAATTGAAATAAAACGAATATAAATCTTCTGGAAACAACGAGAAACTGAAATATGAGAGACAGATTGATACTTTTTATCAAGATATATGAAGAATGAATTCATTTAAGACTATGCTTATCCCGGTCGAAATCGACCTACTCATTGGTCTTACGGCGACCTGGCTGTCTAGCACCCGTCATGTCACCTATCAAGTGTTGACAGTTGCGCGCTTTTCCCTGAATTTCAATGACTCATCACAACCAAACGATATAACTTTTTTCACATGTTATAGTTTTGGGCACATCTATCGACTAGCCTGGAAAATACGTCAACCACCAGTGATACCAATCGTCGATCTCATCAGCGGAACGAGTAAGTTTGCAATGAGAATAAATGTCCACTATCATTTTTTTTTAATAATGTTCACACTACCTATATATTGCATGACGTAGCTGCTTGGGAGTAGCTAGGGGGCTAGTGGGTACTTAGCCCCTTCCGTTTTAAAAATAGCCTCCAATGAGAATATAGCACCTCAACGAATTTTAATTATGTTACCTTTATTTTTAATTATTTTTTTAATACACATTATTCGACTTGAGAAACATTACTAGTTACAACTTTATAGTTGATTTAATTGCGTATAAGAAGCGAGAGGACTAATATACTGAAATAAACAGCAGCAACAACGCAGTAAAAAGAGTTCTGCGATATGGGTAAGATCCTTTTCGACAATGTGAAGAATACAAAATTTGGTTACGAAAACGTATGTCACTGGATCGATTTTAAAATTGACATAAAAAGTTAAACGATGAGCGATTTGAATTTAGAAGATACTCTTAAGCAGAAAAATTGGACTTTAATACTAAGTTCTAATCTTAGTTGATTCTAGATTCCAGATTCATGAACAATAATTGTTTTTATTAGTACTTACAGCCGATGTTTTTGTTTTTTACACATTCTTTTTAGTATGTTAGAGGCCTAATATTTGTGGTTTTTTCAAGAACAGTAATTGCTTTTACAAGTACTTAGAGCCGATGGCTGTTTTCTTTTGCAGATTCTTTTTAGTATGTTAGAGGTCTAATATTTGTTGTTTTTTCAAGAACAGTAATTGTTTTTATTAGTACTTACAGCCGATGACAACTTGTTTTTTAACAGATTCCTTCAGAATGTTAGAGGCCTAATATTCTTTTTAGTATGTAGATATTTGATGTTTTTTCAAAAATCGTAATTGTTTTCATTAGTACTTACAGCCGAAGGCACTTGTTTTTTTTTGCAGATTCTTTTAGTATGTTAGAGGCCTAATATTTTTTTGTTTTTTCAAGAACAGTAATTGTTTTTATTAGTATTTAAAGCCGATGGCAGTTATTGTTTGCAGATTCTTTTTAGTATGTTAGAGGTTTAATATCAGTTGTTTTTTCAAGAACAGTAATTGTTTTTATTAGTACTTACAGCCGATGGCAGTTGTTTTTTGCAGATTCTTTCTAGTATGTTAGAGGCCTAACATTTGTTGTTTTTCCAATAACAGTAATTGTTTTTATTAGTACTTAGAGCCGATGGCTGTTGTTTTTTGCAGTTTCTTTTTAGTATGTTAGAGGCCTAATATTTGTTTTTTTTTTCTAGAACAGTAATTGTTTTTATTAGTATTTACAGCCGATGACAAACTTGCATATTCTTTTTAGTACGTTAGAGGCCTAATATTTGTTGTTTTTCAAGAACAGTAATTCTTTTATTAGTACCTACAGCCGATGGCAGTTGTTTTTTGAAGATTCTTATTAGTATGTTAGAGGCCTAATATTTGTTGTTTTACATGAACAGTTATTGTTTTTATTTGTACTTACAGCCGAAGGCAGTTTTCTTTTTCAGTTTCTTTTTATTATGTTATAGGTCTAATATTTGTTGTTTTCTCGACGTTTTTAGTTTTTTCCACTATGATAATTAAAATAATCATTAACTTAGGTAAGTTTCTTCTTTTCATACTGGTTTTCGGTTTTTGAAGTAGGTGCAACCATATTTTTCGAAAAAAAAAAAGTTCTAGCTTTGTTTACTTTTAGTAATGGGTACCTACTTAGGTAAATGTCAACCACGATACTGAAGGACGTTTTTAAAAAATATTACTATTGCAAAACATAGCTTTCAACGGACAATGACTTATTTTTGTACTTTTCCTATCCCAAATAAGTAAATTTTCATTTTAAAACTCGCTTTGATAAATGGGTAAAATCACCCAGAAGTCTGAGAAAACACATGTTCTTAAGTTTTTCTTTGCGAGGTTGAAAATAGATAAAGTTCATTTTTATGAAGGGGCTTAAGCTTCCCCAGATAGAATTCGCTAGCTACGCCTTTGGGTAGCTGCTTCCCAAATCGAAGTAGTTCCCAAAACTTCCCCTAAATAGGACATATCTTGGAATGATACAGTTGTTTACAGCTTCCAGCATTCATATCACATTTACAGAATTAGATGATCCGATTGAGACGAATTATTGTGGCCCATTAACAGACTCAATTCGTTTCATCTCTAATGTGTTGGTATTCATGTAATTACGGAATGCGCAGGTTTATTTCCATCAGAAAAAATCGGTTGTCTGTAAAGTCGGTTTACTGACGATAGTTGAACGTGACAACGTCATAAGAAAATACTGATGGAATGGTTTCATTTTTCAAAAGAAAATTTTAATTTTATTTGTTTGATAGATATTTTGTATGGATATAGGGAAGGAAGTAAATGGAAATCACAATTGAATTGATCAAGTTACATTTATTTGTAAGCATAAATACAATTATGTCAATTTAGCTTTTAAAAAGCCCGCCTCAATGTGTTTGATATAGGAGAAAATTGTTCCCTTTGACGGCTGGCTGGTCCAACCTGTCATTTCAGACACGTTGTTATGATATGTGGAAGATTTAACATTTATGTTTTAATTTTTTGAAATCATAGCTACGCTCGATAATTATTTCGATCGAATAGTAAAGCAATTGATTTTTTACTCATCGTGAAATAGTTCTGTTAACTTATTGTTATAGTTTTGTCAATTATAGCATAACCTACAATCGCTGCACTAGCGGACCGATGCTATTTATTTTAATGATGAAAGCACGAATATTCGACAATATATCACTGAACATATATTTAATATCGAAAGAATCATTACCTTTATCGCCGCAATTATCGTTGCTATAAACAATTGACACCACATTCACTTTTCACTGCACTTCATACTTGACGAAAACATGTAAATGTATTATTTTGTATAGCAGCTGTCCACGCGGACGCATCGCTCACTCAAGTAGGAGACGCTCTCGCTTGCACTTCAAGCCTTAAATGGAACGCCTTAGAGCGAGGCAACGCCGCATGCTTAAATGGAACGCATCAGAGCGAGGTAACGCCGCATGAGTCATGTTTTCTCGTGCGTGCAGCCGGCTCCATCGAATTATAAGACGTTGTCACGTCAAAAATTCCATTGCCATTATCTACAATCTTTTAATGAATTTGTCATCTTTTATCACAATATATTAATAAAGTTATATACAATATGAAGAACTTGTCATGACTGCGAATTCGATATTGTCTTGTGGACGACAACTGGTGTGTGTATGTCCTTTTATGAAATAAGTTTCCCCAAAGTTCGGAATTTCATTTTGAACATATAACTTTGTGTACTTAACTGTTTCGAATTGCTCCTGCCAGAGTGAATTCCTATGAGAAACTTAATCGAAATGAAAATTTCAAAGAGAATTAAATCGACTAATGATGCTGTATTAATACTTCTCCGTACCAGAAAGGTTGAAGAAATTGTTTTCCCGGAGCCTTCGCCATTTTTTCGAATAATATTTTCCCATTAACGGCTCATAAATCATCGCTTTGAAGGCTCCATCGACAGTCACGTAATCTCGTTCATTTCTTTCCTTTTATCATTTCCAATCTAAGCCGATTCAATAAGCTTCAATGTCGTATGAAATCTTTCGTTTATTGTCGCTGAATATTTTATTTCCATTGTTTGAAAAATGGATCCGTGATAGAAGTCGTAGTTCCGAAAATGAATCGCTTCAAGAAATAGAACGTATTTGTCGAGGATTCAAAGGTGGATATGTAATATCAACCTAGGGCAAAAAAAGTATTTGGAAGCTTGCGACTGAGTCGTATTTTGTTCGTTCCTTTGACAGTTTATGTAGAAAACATTAAACCCACGAAATATGTACAGCCTGTTCACGAGAACGGACAAATAACATCATAGTAGCATGTGATACAGTGTTGTCAGGTTGTCAAGGTTTACATGTTTTTGAGTACAACTAAGAGGAACAAGGCTCTTTCTAGGAGAGAGGGAGGGAAACCTATACTATTCGATGAGCATCATGTGAGCCGGCGGTGGAATGTTGGGAGAGAAGGCTTTCGAATTTTTTTGAAAGTTTGTTGGTTACAGTCATAAGGAAAGACAGTTCCACAACTTCACTGTTAGATAGAAAAATGAAGTCTGGTAGGAACAAGTTCGGCAGGTCTCGAGATTGACAATGAAGGAGTGATTGGCTTGAACTCGTCTAGTTCATCTACCATGAACACCGACCATGGAAATATCTATAGAAAATGGAGAGATCGCCCATCTTTCTACGATATTCAATGAATTAATTAATAAGTGCGACATCATCATCATCATTTGAGGGGAGGGGGCTTAGCCTCCTGATGCTCTTAGGCCACTTAGTTGGGCTCATTGTGCGCCCCGTGGTCAGAAGCCTATTTTATTCTAGCAGGTTTGTGGTCTGCCAGAAACCCAGAATATTGCTGATGCTGGCTTCCATAAGTTCTTCTGGGAGCAGTTTTGATTCTCCGAAGTGTCAGTGCCTGAGGGATGCTAGTGCTGGGCATTCCGACAAGATGTGACAGGCAGTTTCTTCCGCCATAGTGTGGAGATGTTTGTTAAGATGACAGTGACCGGTTAGGATTCCAGTCATCTCTCTGATGTCCCTTCTGTTCAGAGAAAGAAGTTTCTTTGAGAGCCTAGGCATAGGCTCTTTGATGAAGAGCTTGGCCTGCCTCATGCGTGGTGATTCTCGCCACAGTTTAGACCACTCTTCATTCAGTTGGCCCAGAAGTGCGAGACTCCCTACGCAGTTTGATAAAGCGATAAACCATTGGCTCTGGTCCGTTAGAGGAGCTAGACAACCTTCGCCTGGCCAGAGAGTCGGCCATTTCGTTTCCTACAACTCCGCTGTGTCCAGGAACTCAGATGAGTTGAACTTTATTTCTCCTAGCTAGTTCAGCCAATGTATCCCTGCATTATTTGACAAGCCTTGATGTTACTCTCGGTGATTTGAGAGCTCCCTGAGCCGACCGGCTGTCTGTGCAAATATATATGCGCCTATTTACATAGTTTCTTCGCAGGTTTTCTATGGCACAAGTCAGTATTGCGGAGACCTCCGCCTGAAAAACCGTTCAGTAAAAGCCTAGAGTCACTGAGATAGTGATCCTTGGCCTTTTTAGGTACACTCCCGCCCCAGAAGCCTGACCTACCTTGGACCCATCTGCGAACCATACGAGCCCGTCTGGTTCTCATGGCCTCAGTTTTAATGTATAAGGGTAGAGGTGGTAATCCAACGAGAGCTTCAAGGGCTCTTGTCGGAGCCGAGCTCATGCCGCTCAGTATGTCTACGCATGCAAGCCGCTGCAGACAGTCAAGGGGGCGTAATAAAACGCCTGAGCTATAATTTTATTTCTTCCCACAAAATAAAGATAGAAATAATGAAAATAATTTATCAATATTTCAAAACAATTGAAATGAAAACAATTCGAACTTGATTTTTACGGGCAGCTACTCATTAGTCACGGTAAAACAAAAGGACAGGTAAATTACAGATAAAAAAAAGACCCATCATGTGACACGCCCCAAAAATTGTCATCTCATCTCACACTTTTGAAAATTTTTATTGTCTCTTTGACTGCTGTATGTTAAGGATCATTGAGAATTTACTGTAGAGGGTGGGTATCCAGAAATTATATTTTTTTTGTTTCCACCTTCCCCATGTCAGTATGATGAAGATAATATTGATTATAATTTAGTAGATTTATTTGAAAATAATGATGATCATTGTATATAGTTGTTTTTATCATCTGTAAATAAAAAATCATCACAATAGGTTAAATTTAACATATTAATAGTATACATTTATTTACATCTTCTTTCCTTTTTACCAACTTCCTTCAATCAATTATTTTTTTATACTTTTCATATTTAAACTCAAAGATCATTTATAAAGATCATTATTGCAATATTTTCATTTTTAATAGAAACAAAATTACTCATTTCAACACCACTTATACTGTTCATAAAATTTTGAAAAAAATATATTATATTATTTTAATTTTGTAAAAAAAAAACATATCATATATCCACACAACTTTTGGATTACTACCTCCAAGTGCATTTATTTACGATTTGAACAACAATATCGTGATCAGCGACCCTAACAGACCCTAGGTTCCAGGTTTTATTTCATTTTAGAGCGAATTATACCGTGAATTCTTCAGCAATGAGGTAACAAACAGGTTATGCTGTTCCCCAGGTGAATTATAGCATTATTTACAGATCAGAATAGTATTCAGCGATCCCAAAAGTGTACTAAAGATGACCCAGGTAACTAGGATATCCTGAACTCCAGGTATACTTTCAATGAAATATGTGTGATCAGAGATACGAAAAACCCGCGGATAAGAAGTTTTAATTCATTTTGGAGAGAATTGACGAGCTTTCCCTGAGAATGACCTGACACCCTGGTTGCACGGGTCCCCAGATGTATTGTAACACTATTCAAACATCAGAATCGTAATCAGCAACCCCAAAAACTTTGGTTTGGTTAGTTTGGAGATTTGGACTAATTTTGGTGGATATTTATTAAATATCATTATAGGTAAAAAAAAGTGCATTAAAAAAAATGCATTTTTGAAAACAAAGTTTCCAGATATCTTCCAGAATATAATGCAAAAAATTGCATCTCGATCTACCTTGGAGCAAAAATTTTATTCGTTGTTGTGCTCCATTTCCTCGACTATAGGTTAATAAATAAATGTGTCTATAGTTTCGCTAATACAGTAGCTTCTTCAAACGAATATTACAAAGTACTGTGTAATATTTGTTTGAAGAAGCTACTGTGTTAACGAAACTATAGACACATTAAATTTATTTATTAAACTATTGAAAATCGAACTTTGAATAGACATTTTATTTAAATTCTTCATATTATTTTCAAATAGATGAAATATAGAATATAAAAAAGTCCTGAATAAATTTCATCAAAATAATCTAACGTATGTTGTGTTGGAATTGGAATGGAAATTTGCAATATCAACTTGTGTGGATCAAGAGTTTTATGCGCAAAGGAAACGAAATACATTAATTTCATTCGTGCAATCTCATCGTTCGGTCACAAAACAAGACACAATTCCCCTGAGTAGTTTCATAAATTGTCTTTTCCGTCGAAACGAATAATTGGTGAGACAAGTTGAATGAAGAGGTGACGCTGTAGACATAATTCATTGAAGTAATGTGATAAATGTGAATGAGATTGTATAATTTAGGGATTCATGATTCCTCATGAATGGTAATTAAATAATTATCGATTTGTAGAAAGAACAGCGTATTCTGAAATTTGTATACATGATCAAAGTAAGTTTTTTTTAACCAGTGAGTTGTTCTCAATGTGAGACCCATAACCTTACGTGGTCCAGTCAATGAAGCCCAAAATCGACCAAACTAACTAAATTCTCTCGTAAATCACCGATTTCGATGTGATAGGACTTATTCGATTCGTAATCACCTATAGACAAAAGCCGATTACATCACAACTGGGATACAATTTTTTATACGGCTGATAAACAATAGATAACAATAAATAAATGACGATTCGTACAATAATTGAAAAAATTGGAAAATGCATAAAAATGGCTAATTTGGACTGATTTTGGATGGCGACGCATACATATTCATTCAATAGAACGGCAGAATCAATGTTTATAACAATTTGTTAGTTAACAATAAATAAACATAATTTTCTTATTTCGAAATGTTGGGAAGGTTTAGATTATTTCGATGTTTTAGGATCCCTATAGCTTCAAGGATTTTTCGCTGATAGAAGTTTGGGGCTCGGGCTAGGATTTTAGTATTTTTGAAAAGGATTTGATGATTAGTGTCAAACTTGTGTTAAGCAAGTGCAGATCTACTGGTGTCATGAACCCTTGTACAGCGCTCATGCCATTTCACACGAGTATCTATTGTACGACCTGTTTCACCAATGTAGACTTTACCGCAAGAACAGGGAATGCTATAAACACCTTCTAAGTGAAGAAGAGAAAGGGGATCTTTGATAGGCTTGTAAATAAAATAGTTTTAGGAGTGTGGAAAACTGAATAGAAATATTATGTTGTTTAAGGATTTTGGAAATTCGATCTGTTATATTTTCAATATATGGTAGATAGTGGATAAATCAGGCGGGGGAGTTTGTGGCTCAGGTTGATTTGAAATTTTAGGCAAAGTGTATTTATTTATGGTTTTTTGAATGTTATAATGGGAGAAATTATTTGATAATAAGACAGATGGAAGATGTTTCAATTCTGATTTTAAGGATTGGGGTTAAGATAAGTGACAGCTCTGTGGACCAAGGAGTTTATGACCGATTGCTTTTGGGGAGGGTGGTGGTGGGAAAATTCATTGAGGTTTCTATCGGTGTGAGTAGGTTTTCGATACGTCAGTCTGTCGACTAACTAATACATCTAGGAATGGGAGTGAACCTTTCGATCCAACTTCCATGGTGAAAAGGATATTGAGATGTAATGAATTTAAATGATTGAGGAAGGGAACAAGATTTTCGTGACCATGTTGCAAATAACAAAAGTGTCGTTGACATATCTAAACCAACATTCAGAAGAGATGAGTCAATAGCATCTTGCTCAAAAGTTTCCATGAAGATATTAGCTATGACCGGGGAAAGTGGTGGAACCCATGGCAGTTCCCGAGGACTGCTCGTAAAACTTGCCATCGTACAGAAAATGTGTGGAAGATAGACAAAAACCAATTAATGGTAGTAAGTCCATTGAAATGTTTTTGGCAGGTAACAGTTGAGAAATTATGGAAAAGGTGGCTGGAATGGGAAAATTGGTAAATAGCGATTCGACGTCGAAGCTGATGAGCAAATCGCCTGGGTCTACTTTCAACATTTGTAGTTTTTCAACGAAATGAAAGGAATTCAGGATAAAACTATTGGAATTACCTACAAGAGGTTTGAAAATAAATGACAGATATCGAGAGAGTTTATAAGTGGGGGATCCGATAGCGCTGACAATTGGTCTCATGGGAACTGAGGGTTTATTAATTTTAGACCCACCATATAACAGGGGGCCGATGAATTATTCAAACGGGGTGCCCTACGCAACCCTGATCCCTGATAGACAGTGCCTCTCTATTAAGCGCGGTGTCCCTGGAATGAGGCTTGGAACTGTTGACAGGACTCCTCACCGGACACTGTCACCTGAATAAGCATCTGCACTCAATGAACATCGTCGATGACCCAGGTTGTAGTAGATGCAGATAGACGGCCGAAACTACCTCTAATATCCTTGAAGAATGTCCAGCACTGGCTTCTATTAGGCTGCAATACCTCGACAGAGCATACATGCCGCCTAAGGGCATAAGAGACATCAGTCAATAAAGCTTTAAAGCTTATGAATGTTTTCCAGATTTGGTGCGTAGAAAATGGACTTTCATTGAATTGTAAAAAACTGTATGTATGGAATGCAAGCCACCTTTGCGACCATCTTGCAATTTCGTTTTTGACTTCCAGGGTGAAAACCTGATCTCTGAACAGGAATGTAAATTTTTAGGTACCTTTATTGACGAGCATATGTCATGGGTTAGGAATATAGATTATATAGTATCCAGACTAAACTCACATTTTTATTTGTTATCAAATCTAATGAACGTTCTCAGTGCAGACTGCCTAATGTCTGTTTATTATGGACACATATATTCGATACTGTCTTATCATGTTATAGTGTGGGGACAGTCTTGCGATTCCGAAAGAGCCTTTAAATTACAGAAACGAATTATAAGATTAATTTTCAATCTTGAGTTTCGCAAAACATGCAGACCCACATTTAAAAAACACAATATCTTACCTCTCCCTTCCATACATCTGCTAAAGATATTATATTCATTCATGCCAGACATGACCATTTATCGAAGGTGGGTGACAATCATAATTATTCTACACGATACAGAAATAATTTAGCATTACCATGCACTACAAGAGTGTCTATTAAAAAAACGCCTTATTACGCGGGTTCACACCTGTATAATATGTTACCAAAATGTCTAACAGCACAAAACACAATAATTTCAAAAAGCAATTAAAAGACATCCTACACAAAAATATTTTTATTCCATTCAAGAATATGAAACTTATTTTAAGTGTCAATTAAATAAATAATATCTATTCAATCATTCGACATTATTTATTTATGTGTATTCATGTTCATTTTTTATCAATTTGTAAATACAATACTTTCATATTTTAACTCTTTATTATCATTGTGTGTTAATTAATGAATTTTAACTCTACTTACATGTTAGACTTACCAACCATTAATGTACTTTAATATGTATTTAACAAATGGTCAATAAACTCTATCTATCTATCTATCAGTCCATACAGAATCCTAGCCTTAGGCCTGCTTCACGGAGTCTTGTATCAAGGGGGCACAATGGACCCAATCAAGTGGTCTAAGTGCTCTGGACTTGCAGCCCCCGTTTTAATTGATTGATTGATTGTTCATATCAATAGGTAAAAGCATTAGTCACGTTAAATTCAATCAAGGTATACCTTAGTTTTTATTTGGTTTCCATTTAATTTCAATTTAATAATTTTCATATAACATATAAGGGTAACAAGATACAAGAGTATCGGGACTCAACACAACTTCGAAACCTTTTAATTGAATCGTATAATTGTTGATATTGTCTATTGTTGTATTGAAATATCGATGCCGAACGGATAAAATGGTGCATTTTCCCGTACCCCCCATCTAAGAGAAAGACCTTCCCGTGTAAGATACTCAATTTTCGGGGTAAACGAGTCGTAAGAAAACTGAATTAATTAAAATCAATCTTTGTTTATCCAAGGCTGTGGATTTTTAGCGTTGTTCTCGTATATGCCGTGCATAGTTGTTTCAGTCAGCAAGAGATCACGACAATCTTGTTACAAGAGGGAATAGAAAATAATATACAAAACGCAACGTATGAAAACTACGATAATTAATGTGTCCTTGAGTAATACACGCGACGGTGTTGGGAGTTGCGTGGAAAAGCTGTCTTCTCACTGTAATTGTATTTTCCAAATGTTTTAAATGTAGGTGTTTGGCACGTTTTAATCTATTTAGCTAGTTTATCTGTGTAATTAATAGCAACAACTGGAAAAGTATGTGTAACAGTAACTTCTGATTAGACCCAATGTTCACGTCGGTTTCTCATTCTGCTCGACTTAGGTTCGATGAAACTTTATCAGAATCGTACCGTACAGTGTATGAGAAACTAATCAATCAAGTTCACGAGAATTATTTCTAGAGATGTGGCAATCAGTTTAGGCTTTTAAACAAATAAATGAAAATGTTTATGGTTTCGGCGTTTACGTGGTGGGAAATCATTGTAAAGACTCCTAAAGTTGGAGAATTAATAAACTATAAAATAGTCTACACTGTGGATACACTATAACACTATAAATAATAAATATTCACACTTATCGACATGAAATACTGTTAAAGTACTGAGGACTATTCGGCTACCAAGCATCCATCGTCAAAGTAAACTAAATTATAAATCAAAATGTGCCAGTTGAATTTTTTTTATACTTTGAATACACGAGAGGGTGCTTATAATGTTCGAAGTACATCGTGTGAGCCAGCGTTGGAATGTTGGGAGGGGAGATAGGCATTCGAATTATTCTTGAAGGTTTGGAGTTATAGCCATAGAGAACTCGTGATGGAACAACAGACGAGATTCATAATGAACACCGACCATGGAAACATCTATAGAAAAGGAAGAGATCTCCCACCTTTCTAAAATGTATTAGAGAGGTCAATGAAGCCGTAAGTGTGCCTTCATGAATCAGACTACTTTTCTGGATAGAATCTAAGAACTTCAGCGTATGTTTGGGAGCCGAACTCCAAACATGTGAACTGTACTCTACAACAGGTCGAATCTGTGCTTTATAGATTATGAGGAGCTGCTGAGACGTAAAGATCAACAGAGAGCACTGCATATGCCTTCACAGAGTATGTTTATGAACAGAAATACACTTCGCGTGAAATTTCAAATCGACCTGAGCCACAAACCCCCCCGCCTGCTTTATCCACTGCCTATCTTCCATATATTGAAAATATAGATCGAATTTCCAAAATCCTCAAAAAACATAATATTTCTACCAGTTTTTCCACGCTTCCAAAATTATCTCAGTTTTACAAACCTATCAAAGATCCCCTTCCTCCTCTTCACTTAGAAGGTGTTTATAGCATTCCCTGTTCTTGCGGTAAAGTCTACATTGGTGAAACAGGTCGTACAGTAGCTACTCGTATGAAAGAACATGAGCGCTGTACAAGGCTTCGTGACACCAGTAGATCTGCACTTGCGGAACACAATTCTCACACTAATCATCAAATCCTTTTCGAACATACTAAAATCCTAGCCCGAGCCCCAAACTTCTATCAGCGAAAAATCCTTGAAGCTATAGAAATCCTAAGACATACAAATAATCTGAACCGTGACTCAGGATATTACCTTCCCAACATTTGGAAACCCATGCTCGAAAATTCCACATCGCACATGATCACACAACGGCAGGGTCAGGTGCCGGAACGGAGTTAATCACCGGAATAAAAGCAGTGAACCGTTGAGCGTGAAGGATTTTTCCTACAATAAATACGGCTACAGAAACCAGTAGAACCAGTTTCAGTTCAAGCCTCAAGCCTGCCCTGAAGATGTTACCTGTAACGTCGGCATCAAGTCGAGCTATTGTGACGCGGAATCCATCCGGATGCCAAGATTTTTCAAGATTAGCTATCCGTGGAAGTCTACTATTCAAGATGTTTAATATTGTTATTATTATTTTTTGAATGTTTTAAAATGTCTATTGATTCTAGATTATTGAGTGTCCTTTTTCTGAAATGTCAGATATCGGGATTAAGGTGTGAGTATGTTGCAATAGGTTATTTGTACAATTATAGTCCTCTTTTTTGACTCCGTATCTTCTCAACTGTTCTGAGAACCGTACACTGAAAGTGCGTCAAGTTTAACTTATTAGTCGAGGAATTATAGCCAAAATGATCGAATTTTTTACTGGCAACCTGTATCGAGATGCGGTTTTCGCCATTTGCTTCAGAAACACAATAGAAAAAAATGTTACATATTTGTTTTACCAGGAAAAGCTTGGTTGCATTTGTGCATACAAAAAATGCATCTAAATCATGCAATTTGCTGATCTGTGTAAATATTATATTGTCCCTCATCAAATATTGATCAAAATTGGCCAGAATTTGTTACTCGGGGATTTTTGGGGTCGCTGATTACGGATTTGATGTTTTCATAATGCAAAGCTGCACCCTGGGGCAGATTTCAGGGGCTTGGGGTGGGGGATTTGCAATATAAAGCGGAAATCCTCAAATTTTCTCAATCATTCGGTATTTTATGGCAATTTCGGGATTTTTAAACACAAACTAAATGATATTCGTTAACTCAAGTGCCCGGGGCAAAGTGGGGCAATGTAGTGCAATGTGGGGCACTTGGAACTATAATCGAATTTCAACCATCAAACCTGAAAACTTTGTTCTCTGTGGGTTTTTGTGGTCGCTGAACACGAATTCAAGGTTCATTTTCAGCTCAGATGCTCCTGGAGCAGAGTGTCCTCTGGGACAACGTGGGGCATCTGGAGCAGTTAATCAATTTCCAACTGTCAAACATCAAAACTTCGTTACCCCAGAGAACAAGGTTTTTAGGTTTGATGGTTGAAATTCGATAATACTCCCAAGTGCCCCACATTGCCCCACATTTACCCGGGCACTTGTGTTTAAAAATCTCAAAATTGCCATAAAATACCGAATGATTGAGAAAATTTGAGGATTTCCGCTTTATATTGCAAATCCCCCACCCCAAGCCCCTGAAATCTGCCCCAGGCTGCTGCTTGGCATTATGAAAACATCAAATTCGTAATCAGCGACCCCAAAAACCCCCGGGTAACAAATTCTGCCCAATTTTGATCAATATTTGATGAGCGAGAATAAAATATTTACTCAGATCAGCTAATTGCATGATTTAGATGCATTTTTTGTATGCACAAATGCAGCCAAGCTTTTCCTGGTAAAACAAATATGTAACACTTTTTCTATTGTGTTTCTGAAGCAAATGGCGAAAACCGCATCTCGATACAGGTTGCCAGTAAAAAATTCGATCATTTGGCCTTTTTACGGCTATATTTCCTCGACTATATATACAAGGTATTACACCTAAGCACATGAACCCCAGATTTCTTTAATTCATCCTGAATTTTGAATTATTAATATATAGGTATAGATTAATTGTAGTTCTAAAAGCAACGTTTTTACATAAATATAATAATTATTAGACATGCAAAATCAGATTTCGTATTATTATTTACATTTTGAGGTATTTTACTTATTATAATGGCATCATAACCGATACGTTTAGCATATTGCCGGTGTTAATAAGTATTGTGTATGGTGGTATCTGTGTGGGTGGATTTTAATAAATAGCTATAGAATGGTCAGATCTAAAAAGTTAACTATCTCTAAGATGAATTTTATGTTTGGATGTAAGTTGTTAATATAATATTGAGAAAGTAAGTTACCGAGTGAAATACTCGCCTATTGAACATAGATAACCAGCTAATCTTTCAGTTTATATGATATTACATCAAACATATATGACTTTTTCAGTACGTAAAGAATTAAGAGAGTCTGAAGTCTGAAAAAGGGTCATAAAATATAAGATCTCTAAGGTGAATTCTATACCAAAACGTTTTAATTGCGCATAGACGATATTGAATGTGACAGATGATAAGTGTATAAGAGTGTTATGATCGAATAAAGTTCTTTGCAAAGTGGCTTCTTATTTGAATGTTTATGTTAGTCTTTCCCGCGTTTTGTGTCGTACGTACAATCTGTACGTTTGTTAAACTTTTTGCCAAATAAATGTTGTGTTCCTGCCTACAAGGGAAATTACAACATTTGGGCAAAATGAAAGAAATGAAGAATATATTCATGATGAAACAAATATTACATATAATAACAAGTATAACTCAAATCACAAAAGTGCTGAGAATTGTTACGAAGTCAACCATTATGTTCGTATTTCGTAGGCAAACGTATCCGTATGGGAAACTATATTTAGACCATAAATATAAGTGACTTATAGCAGCATCCATTTGTTTCATAGTATGCATTGTGTTTAATTTCACCATCTATAATATATGAATACATAAGTTAATTAACTTAGACTCTCCCAATCTGTCGTAATATAGGATATATGAATAATTCTTAGGCAACCACATCCTTGGCTGCCAGCTCGTAGGACTACCTACTTCCCATTGAGGAAAGATTTTCAATATAATTGAAAATGAATGAGATTACACTTTGATTCGAAAGCGATAACAGTCAGTTTATGAATTACAGAAATACTAGTAATGTCATGCTCAATCAGCACTCCTCCACTGTAGAGAAAATAACTAAAATCGTGACTTACCTAAAGCTGTTCTCGTCCTAACATTCCTGGAGTACCCCATGGGATGCAGAATGGCCCAATACCGATCCAGAGAAACAGCAACCAGAGAAAATATTGACACTGTACATAGAACAACGAGTAACGACACTGTAAACAGACATATGTGCAGACGTTTTGGTAATCCCAATGATGACAAAATAGCAAACGGTATGCCCAAAAGTCCAACGAACAAATCGGCAACTGCCAAAGACACAATATAGTAATTAGTCCGTCTGCGTAATCTTCGTTCTTTGATGAACACGTGTATCACTAGGGCGTTACCAATTATTGCCAACACTGCCACAACTACCTCGCAGCTTGCATAATAATAATCAGGTTCCAATTCTGGTTCACAAGCCGAAGGAGCAGAAGTATTGGTGATGTTCGATTGCATGTTTTATGAATATGTTGTTACTCTCCGGATTCAGAACACTCGTACGAGGGCCAAATTCTTTCGATGGTTGAATTGGCGCAGTTCAACTTCTCATCTCTACATGGTAAGATGTTATTCGAGTTTGGTTTTGATGTAATAGGTGAGTATCACTATTATATCGTTGCCAAGCATTATTCACGATATCTTTTTCTAACCCATTTTCACCAAAGCTCTGTAAAAAAAAATCAAATCAATATGGGCATATGTCAAAATAATTCTGCTAAGTCAGTATGGATAGTCGGAATGATGCCGGTAAAGGAACAATGTATTAAAAATAGACAACACGTCATGGCAACATTTTTACTTCCATCACTACATTTAGTATAAGGGCAAGGTCCCTGAAAAATCAAATGAAAGATTGCCCCACAATCGAAAATTCCATGTGACATCTTTAACTAGAAAGCATTAGAATTTTCAGACTGATATGTCAGTTCTGTTTTGACACCCATTGAAAGTAAGCAACCTTGAAGATTTTTGTAAACATGGAAAAAGTAAATTTCGCATCTTGATTAAACATTATTTGCCGCATATTATATGCTCTCTGTTGACAACAAGCGCGACTATATGACAACTTCAAAGGAGTTTTTGGCGATATTCAAGCGCAATAAGAAGGATATGGATCTACACAACACACCAGAGCCCAAAGAACAGTCGAAACAGTAGACTTGTCCTGGCGAATCGAAGCCAAAAAAGACCAAAGTGGGTTTATCGGTCAACAAAGTTATAGCGATAGTTTTTTGGGATGCACACGGTATCGCCATATTGATTACCTTGAAAGGGTAAAACGATTTTCCGGATACATCCGTTTTGAGCATTTCTGAATCGATGTAGTCTACATTAACGAGTGAAGAAAGTAACGTGATCAATTGATCACAGCTTTTTGATGTTCGTAAGAAGGTCAATTTTTGTATCTAACCAACTTTTTTCGTAGTGGAATTACTGACTGACACACTTCCTCCAGAGTTTTCATTGTAAGATTAATCTCAGATGATATATGTTTTACGTACTATTCAAATCTCCCATGGCAACCGACCCAATCTCTTTAGCGAAATATCAAATCATCCGAGTGAGTGGACAAAGGCAAACCAGCAAGTTCGATTCGATAAAGGGAAAACGGATCTCAGAACGGATTGTTACGATGAGATTTGTTGAACTTTCTGTGATGCCTCAAGCTAATTGTCAATATGTTCACAAGATGAAATGGGGTGAGTTTTCTACAGAAATTTACTCCTACAAAGGACCTCAACCTTCAACACTATTATATGTAAGTCATACTTCGTTTTCGATCAAAATTTCCTCAAGAACTTCTGTGACGAAATAAAGAAAGTACGTAATATTAAGATTATTTCCTTATGGTTTCATTGGCTCTTTAAATAAGAAATAATCACCGTTATCCACTAAAAATACTAAGGACTTCACGGCTACCAAATATCCATCATCAGAGTAAACTAAATTATAAATCAAAATGTCTGTTTAAATTCTATTTTGGGATAATAATGCAAACTAGGGGTTATCCGCCGCTGGAGATAAATCGGAATTTAATAAATTGCTTTTTCATCCCTTCTAACGGCACGTATTCTGTGCCGTTTTTATCGGGGATATTAATATTTGAAAGCCACTCCTTCAGAATGTTTATCGACTCAGGGATTGGGGTAGTTTTGTATATAGTGAAACGAGAGTATCACCAGGTTCAATTTTGCAATTAGTTCTAAAGAATTTTTCACAGACAAACTTGGTGCGGGTTGGATGTTGCTAAATTCCTTCACTAACCATTTTGCTATGTTATACGTAGGACAATTAATGTTTGGAATGATTGGTATCGTGGAATTACCCGGTTTATGAATCTTAGGTAAGCAATACAGCTTAGGAAGATTGGGCTTCGAAAGTCTTAGTTTGTATTTTAGATTTTCGGAGATTACAGTACAGTATTGTGAAGTATGATTTACTACTTTAACGCATCTAGATAAAGGGTTCCTGGTAATCTGTTAGGGACTATCATTTAACAAGGGATTTACCAAATTGTGATGATCCTCTTTTCCCATAATTACGATTGAATTTCCCTTATCTGCTTTCAAATAATAACAATGATTTTCAGATATTATTGAAGTTATTGGATGTACTATTATACGATTTATTTGAGACCAAAGCGTATTTTCAATATCATTTATTACATCCTCCGCAGGTAATTTCTTAGAATCAATTACAAAATTAAAATCTTTATTTAACAAACTCATTTCCGTTTATTGAATTTAATATCGGTTTTATTGTGAACAAGGTTTATATTCTTAGTTTCTTGTATAGAAGTTTTTGGTAACAATTTATTGTTGATTGATTTAATTTTTCTATTGGTTTTTGCCGAAACTATGCTAAATAATTTAGAATAAAAGGACTCGAAATCGTATGATGTTGTTGCAGCACTTAGTTTTAAATGTAAATTATAAGCTAAAAGTTGTAAATCATCTGGTTTATGATATTTCTTACTGCTTTCTGATTTTAACTATCTTTGTTTTGCAGAAAAACTGATTTTATCTATTTCCGCTTTCTTATATGTGACCTTGGTCATTCTTTGTTTACTATATAGACGTATCCATGATTGGATGGTCTGTTTCGTATGTTTCTGGATTGGTATAAGTTGTATGTGGTATACTTAGACCCTACGTATCTATATGGTTTAAGGTTGTATACAAAGGAATTTTATATGAATTCTTTATAAGCAGGAGGAATAGGAAAATGTGAATAAAACACAATTTTACCCCTTAATTACTTTATAACGATTGCTTCACCACAAAGTGGCATATTCAATCTCCAATATTATACAGGGTGAGTCAGTTTTTTGTAAACAAACTGCAACAGGAGATAGAACAAGTGTTTTTAAGAAGAAGATTTAAGACATATGTCGTAGAAGGTTTCGTTTTCGAGATACAGGGTGTTGAAATTGAAAAAAAAATTAGTTTTTTGCGAATATCTCCGGAACCGGTACTCTTGGTCATAAGCTCTAAAGTTGACCGTTTTCGAGAAAAATCAACTTTTATATTGAAAAACATTCTTACTAATTAAACAAAATTTATTCAAACGTTAGAACAAGTAACAAAACCAAAGGATTGACCATGTTTTTCAACATAAAAGTTGATTTTTCTCGAAAACATTAGACGGTTCAAATGGTTGTCTCAAAGTTGGGGAGAAAAACACCCATTACCCCTTCAAAATCTTCACCAATTATGACTAAAAAAATTTTTTTTACCGCACAGAACATAGCTTACTATGAGTAGAAAATGCTCACAAAAGCTGTTTTCTGTACGATAAACGGTTCCGGAGATATTCGCCAAAAACTAAATTTTTTTTCAATTTCAACACCCTGTATCTCGAAAACGAAGCCTTCTACGACATATGTTTATGGGAACTTTTCTCCTTAAAAACATCTGTTCTATCTTCTGTTGAAGTTTGTCTACAAAAAACAGACTCACCCTGTAGACACAATGTAAAATAAACTGTGATCCATATATCACTAACGTCTCTCACCCGTGGGAACTTAGAAACCGAAAAAGAAGTAGGAAAAGACGTCAAATTATGCCCTATATATTTTTCGAAAAATCACAAGGTAACGAGATGTTGACATTTTAGACTTATTTTCCGATTTTCTACGCTATTAATTTATAGATATCACAATATCGAATATCTGCTTAGTTCTTGTTTTACACGGAAAAGGTTTTATGTGCAGAATTAAATGGTTTCGTTTTGTCAATCGGTTTAATATACTGATTCAGAAGCTCCATAACGACATTTTACAATATTATTGTCACTACTGGAACTATGGGAACAATTAAGCAGTATTTGTAATTAAATTGAAATGCTATTTCCAGTGATTGAATTCGACACGTTCCATTCGTACTCGAACTAATATAAATTGAATTTTTCCTCGTGTAGGAAATGCAGTTTACATTTTTGGAGTTTCACAAATATTTACAAATGTTCCGGGTATATTTATGGGGATTCCCTTTGTATTTGTGTTGGAAATATGATTATTATTAGAATCGGAAGGTGTGGGTTTTGATTTTAATTGACCTTACAGTCGTGTGAAGGCAAGTCGTAAAGCTGGACAAAAAAAAACATACTAAATACACACGTTTGCCAATTTGAATAGACCTTATTTTTCGCTGGATTGAAGCAAGTGTTAGTTAGGGCCGTGTCAAGGGTTTTAGCCACGATTAGACAAGAAGAACGCCCGGTTCTCTCCAAAAAAAGATACGTGTGGCACTCGGGGACTGCCGCGGTAAAACTATTGTATAGCATTTTTTCTCAACTTATGCAATTATAACTATTTATTTTTTTAAATTTTTGCAGTATTTTTTTTTTCTTTGATATTTTAATTCAAGTTTTTTCTTTGATATTAATTCAAGTTACACTTTTTGAGCGTGGTGACCGATAAGAAAATAATTTTTTTTCTTTCATTGAATAAATGAGAAGTTAATATCGTTTAAAATATTTTTATTATCTTACAATACATGTAGGTTATTCAGGAATTTGTTATCATTGAAACTATAGGTTTATGGTAACTGAATAACTGAAATAAGAGACATAAGTTTGAGACTTGATATCCTCTAAATATCTGGAAAATACCGCGTCAATGATGGTCCCATATTTTGTTGTGGATTCTTGTGGATCATTATTCATTTTCAAATTCAATTTTTCCGAAAGAAAAGTTGTCAACCGCTCTGATTTGTTATCTGCGAAGTTGATGTTGAAATCGCCAGCCAAGATAAGTGGAAATTTATTAACATTTGTACCAAGTATTTTCGACCCTTCTTCAGTGTACTCCAGTAAAGTGCGATGAATAAAATGCTCTACCTCGTCCAATTTTGGATTCGGAGAAATGTAAATTGCTACCATGACTATGTGTAGACCATTTCCAAGTTTGCATAAGCACGCACAAATATCCCCAACAAATGAGCGCCTAACATTAACATCGCTAACGTGTGCAATATTTATTTCAATATTCGGAGTCATAATATTAGTTACATTATTATTATTTTGGTAAATAGCTACCCCACCTTTTGGAACAGTATCTCGTTTGAATTGAACAATACAATTGAAATTACTTATTTCAATCGGATTATCATGCGCCATGCAAGTTTCGGTAAGAAGTTACACATTTGTTTGTCTCGTAACTGAATCTTGTAAATCGTATTTGTGACTATTTATACTTTGGCAATTGAAAGTCATTATTGAAATGCCATTTCTATTACTAATGAAATCTAAGACACTTTGAGCTGTCGTCTGAACACTATTTAAAGGCACTCTTTTGAATTCTTGCAACAAAGATGCAGCCGATGCAGCTTGCCTTCGATTATTATAAAACTTGAATGTAGAATTATCGTTTTTTGTCGTGATATACAATTTTTCAATATTAGTCACCCGAGAGAGCGCAACATAAACGAGTTCCTGTTATTTTTCGTTACGGAATTTCTTGATTCGGTCGCCGCGCTCAAAGCCCGCGATAAAAGCTATATGCAATAGCTTAAAAACAAAACAAAAAACAATAGTTCAATAATATATTTCTATTTTTCATTATTTAACTCTCAAAAATGTACTAGGGGAAGGTGAAAAGGCCCTGAAAAATGGAACAAGAAATGATTTGATTGGTCTAAACTTATTTTATTTCTCAACATAATCTCCTTGTAACCCGATACTAAAAATCGCAGGGAGCCAATTCTGGAGAATATGGTGAATGACAGACCAATTTTTCTGCTTCGATTCGTCAGGACAAGTCCACTGTTTCGACTGTTCTTTGATCTCTGGTGAGTTGTCATGGATCCATATTTCGTCCACGGCTACGCAAAACGTTCCATACCCGTTCGGTTGAGCTCAAAGCCTCAGCAATATCGTGCATTTCAACTCCCCGATCGTCCAATATCATACCAAGGATTTTATCGACAATTTCTAGAGTTGTAACCTAAATTCAACGACTAGGACGTTAGGCGTTCTTTGTAGTCATACTACCACAACGAAAATCAGTAAACCACTTGTGAATCGTTCCAATCGATGGTGAAGAGTCCCCATAATATTTCACAAGCGATGCTTTGGTTTGCGTAATGCTTTTCCCGAGCAAGAAATAATGTTTAATCAAGACGCGAAATTCACTTCCTTTCATGTTTACAAAAATCTTCAAGTTGCTTGCTTTCGATGGGTGTCAAAACAGAACTGAATGCCATATCTAGCTGAAAATTCTAATGCGTTCTAGTTAAAGATAGTACATCACAAATGTCACACGGGATTTTCGATTGTGTCGCCATCTGTTTCATTCTCGAACCTGGCTCAAAGAAGGTGATATTTTAAATCACTTTATTTCGATATTCGAAAACATAAATTTGAGTAAATTTTTCCATAAGACTCCCGAAAACCGCATTTGTTTCTTTTTCAATGAAACCTGAATGGTTCCAAAGATTGTTCCAGGTTTTAGCAATACAAAGATTTCATTTTTTGCATGAAATAAAAGTATGTATTCAAATAAAAATGAGTATGGCTTGCAAGAAAAGACGGACTTTGTTCAAAGTGCTCTCAATTTGATTCTATTATCAGTCATATCAATTCCTTCATTTCGATTTCCTAGAGCTTATAATTTTATTAGAGAGTCTGAAGATTTAACTTTGCCAAATTTATACTACTACAAAAGAATACCAAGTGATTTCAGATGTTATACGACAATTGAAAGGTCGCAAATTAGTTATTAATGTAATTTCGAAGCCGAATACAACGCGCTTTGAGAAATAGAGTTGGCCTGGGTTGGTCACGTGACAAATTCTACATCATGGCCTACCTAACTCTCTAGTAGCCTATGCCCGAGCCGATCTTACGATGTTTCTTGCCTGCAATTTCTAGTAGGCGTCTAATTTTGAGGGAATAACCCTCACACTACATTGGGTAGCATCGTAAAATGCTGTAAGGATCTTACACATTACTTTAAGTGCTTCTATTTGGACAACAAAAGATATATCAGACATTTATCTTTGAATAGAGTAATTCATAGTTAATAGTGCACCTTGTCCTTTTGAAGATTTGTCGCTATTATACGACAGGATGTTGATGATATTGAAGTTTGCAAACGTCACCATTTATTTTTATATTGTCACATAGAAACCTATTATACAGGGGTATCAGAAGATTAATCTCTTTTATCAAAAATTATCTTGTTCATCAATTTCCATAGAACGGAGAAAATAATGTATGTATATGATGTTGGAAATGTATCTGGGGTCGACTTCTATATTAAAACCCAAAAGAAACTGTCAATTCATAACGTATGAAAGTATATTGGGAGGAAAATGTATAGTACCTACATAAAAGGGCAAAGTGAGTCCCTGAAAAATAAAACAGATGGCGCCACAATAGAAAATCCCATGTGTCATTTGTGACCACCTGATATGTCATTCTGTTCTGTTTTGACTGTTTCTGTTTAAAAAGCAAGCAGCCTTGAAGATTTTTGCAAACATGGAAAAAAGTGAATTTCGCGTCTTGATTAAACATTATTTCTTGCGTGGAAAAAACATTACGCAAATCGCTTGTTAAACATGATGGGAACTCTTCACCATCGATTGTAACCTTGTTGTGGTATCAGCCAATTGAAGTTACAACGCCAGAAATCGTCGATAAAGTCCATGGTATGATATTGGACGATCGGCGAGTTAAAGTGCAAGAGATTGCTGAGACTATGGGCATTTCAACAGAACAGGTACGGAACATTTCGCATACATTTTTGAATATGAGAAAGCTATCTGCCACTCTGCCAGATGGGCGCGACCGTGCGACAACTTCAAAGGAGTGTTTGGCGATGTTCAAGTGCAATAAGAAAAACTTTTTGCGCCGTTTCTTAACCGAGGACTAAACATGGATCCATGACAACACACCAGAGACCAAAGAACAGTTGTAACAGTGGACTTGTCCTGGCGAATCGAAGCCGAAAAAGGCCAAAGTGGGTTTACCGGTCAACAAAGTCATGGCGACAGTTTTTTTGGGATGCACACGGTATGGTCCATATCGATTACCTTGAAATATGAAATCTCCGACTCCCAACCCCCCTAAAAACCATTTTTACGGGGAATTCAAAGTTATATCTCATTTATTCGTTGTTGTTTCTTAAAATCAAAAGCACATCTTCGGATCATGTAGACTTTGCAATACTATCACTTATGAATCGAATGCCGATCTTTCGAAACTGAAGTCAGAGGTTTTGCAGTTTGTTTTTGTCTTTACTGACTGAACTACACCTATATAAAGTCGTTCTATTTTATAAAGATCGTTTTACAGTTCACAATTCTTGTTGCAATAGTATTGCAACAATACACTGACCTTCCAAGAGCTGGCCTGGAACTTTTTATGGTAAAACGTTTCACACTTGGCAATTTTTACTTGCAATTGCATACTTTAGTTTTCTACCAACGTTAAAGAATTATCAATTCGTTCGTTGTATGTTTTAAATTTATTTAATTTTATGTAAAAATGAATAGAAGCAAACAAAAGAAAAACGTTGCTGCTATAATTACTATAATTATTGCTGCCGCTGCTCTCTTGGCGAGAGAGACTGTAGAAATAAGACAAAGAAGGTGGTAGGTAAGGCCTTGGTTAAACCAAAATATAAGAAATCTTGGTTTAACTGAAGAGTTCATTGCTTCAGATAAAGAAATTGCTCACACTAATAATAACATTAAGATATCTGGCTGCAGAATGGTAAGATATTGCTAGAAAATTTCTAACAATGCTCCTGGTTTTAAACTATAGTACAACTAAATTTACAGTTTACGACTAGAGTCCAAATAGAAGGAAAAAGAATAAACGTAACACAAGAATCAATCAATCAATAGGTATACATTTTTCTATTGTTCTGTCATATAAACGTTAACGTCAATAAGCGTCCTTGTGGGAACTTTTGTTCAGTTGGTAACTAAAAAGTTCCCAAAATTTTCCCCCATAATTGCACGCAACTCGCAATTAATATCAAACCGGAACGATTCTGTGCAAAGTCTCGAACTGGCAAGAGACTTGCACGCAAGATCAAGAGCATTGCGTATTGCAACAAGAATTGCGAACTGTAATACGGTCTTAAAGGATTTGAAAGTAGATGAAATGATCTTGATTGTAACAATGTTAGTCTGGAACCGGAGGGTGAGCTAACACCCTATTATTCAATCATTTGTGATCTCAAAACTCTCTCGGTTCTCTACATCCTCCTATTTTAATATCAGATTTCACAATTTATATCATCACGTTATCAATTACTCGTCTATAGCAGCTTATTATTTCCTCCAAACCGTATGAAAATCTGATCGAAAGTTGTAATTATCATTATGCGATATTCAATTTGACTGTGGCCGGATTGATTTCCTACATTGTAGATGGGGCATTCAACAATTCTTGCAAATGAGCGAGTCACGTGGATGTGACGATAATTGGTAATTATATGCTATTCGCACTATTTGTAAATATTCAATACCTGATGAAATCACACATTTGAAATCAAGCGCTGAAGTTCCAATTGATATTGAATAATGAAACAATCATGGGATAGGTCTCGATACAGAGTGTGATAAAAATGTGTTATTTCGAAGATAAGTCAAAAAACATCCTTTTTATTCTACTTATTGCATTAATGATAGACAATAATGACGCCCAAAAACGTGTAGAGATAGTGGGAAATTCACCCAGTTAAAAAAGAAACAACTGTTGGTATACCAAAGTCCAGAACAGCAGAAGCTTGGGAGTTAGAACTCTTGAAAATACACCAGTACCTTTAAAGCGTAAGTCCATGCAATTGAGAGCTGTGAACACTGACAGCAGTCAGTGTGACGTAATCAACAAAGAGGCTTACGATAGTATTTTGGTATACTTGGACTACACGAGAGGGAAATCTTATAATGTTCAAAGAAGGTTTGGAGGTTATAGGCGTAGGGAAAGACCTCACTAGCTAAAGAGTTCCACAACTTCATTGTTCGATAGAAAAATTAAGTCTGGTAGTGAGAAATTCGGCAGGTCTCGTGTTTGACAATGAAGGGTGACTAGTTTAAGCTCGTCTAGTCTGCCTACCTGGAATTTCTCGTGGTGGAACAACAGACGAGATTACTGATGAACACCGATCGTGGAAATATCTATAGAAAAGAGAGATATCCCACCTTTCTACCATGTTCTAGAGAAGTCAATGAACTCGTAAGTGTGACATCATCAATCAGACGAATAGCTCTTTTCTGGATAGAGTTCAAGAGCTTCAGCGTATGTTTGGGAGCCAAACTCGAAACATGTGAACAGTAAACAAACATGTAAAGTAGCTCTTGGCACGGAATAGAAAACCAATGAACCTCACATGATCATCTCATGAGAGGGTGCTATTGGTGGTGGTCCAGAGCATTGATATACATATACTACATATTAGGGATTGTGGGATCCGCCTTCTTGGAGAAGAGGCAAGCTTGATTTTTGGTTGCATTAAGCTCTACTAGATTATCAGATCCTCATTTCAAAATCTTTGCCATATCTCCATTAATTGCGTCAACCTATCTCTGTTTCACTTCTCTGGCTTCATTGGATGGTATGGGGGCTTTAGATGAGAAAGTGGTATGACTATGAAGTGTACCATCATCTGCAAAGCTGTGGGCGGGACAGATGGTCACTTCCAGCAGATCGTTTATATGGAGCAGAAACAAAGTTGATGCCAAAATAGATCCCTGTGGAACACCACCGTTGATAGCCGTTGTATCGGAAGACACTCTGTCAACCACCACATGGAGTAATCTATCTGAGAGAAAACTCGATACTAAGCGACAATATTTAATATATATGATATATTGAATCATCTGATTGATTTCAGAGGAGGTTGCAATGTTGCATTCCATCTTCACTCCAATTGCAACAAAAATAAAGTTGGTGCCAAGACAGAAAGTGAGCATAATAATCGCTTATCAGCACTTTCAAACTCCTCCGTGAGACCAGCACCAGCGTCTTCCATTTTCCATTATCATTATAGAGTTCTTCTTGGCTATTAAGCCAAAGAATACATAAGCTCCTTGTTGAAAATGTTTCAGCTATTTTTGCATTCCAACATCACCGATTTATATAAAATTGTGTGCAAAACATTCTTCTGGTGTAAAAATATTATTGAAAAATCGCTATAGAAAAGATGAAAGAAAAGTAGACCTCCCCAAGATTTGAACCTGTGCCCCTATGTATATAAGATCAGCCCTCTACCGATAGCTATATGAATGAGTTTTATTTTTCTATGAGGGGCAAAATTTTTTGTATTCCCTTGGGAATAAAATATTGTAAATGTGGCACTTTATAGCCCCTAGTGAAGTGCAACAATGAATTTTATTAATTTTCCCTTCAACTGATTCAATTAAAAAATGGCCATGAACGTTCTTATAAATAAGAAATAATCACCCGTACTCACTAAATACACTTTTTTAGTGGATAAGGGCGATTAATTCTTATTTATAGTGTTATAGTGTATCCACACTACACAGTGTGAACATAGTTCATTCATGTCTTTGTTATAGTTTGGGTAAAAAATATTAATAATATTTCCGAAATCTGATAATTGATGATGTATTGCTTTGAATAAACGAATATAATACTGGATTCTTTCTTTCTACCACACGAGCCAGCGATGGAATGTTGAGGGAGGAGGTATATTGTATATAGGCATTGAAATTTCTCTTAAAATGTAGGTTATATCCTTATAAATAATAGATTTTGAACGAGTTTAGATGAATGAAGTTGAAGGAAATGTATATAATTTCAATATATGATGACTACAGTGTATGTAGTTAAGTGAATAAATTTATAGTGTGTTATTTTTAAGAGAATACAATAAATAACTGATATTCCTAGAAACAATTTTGCGATTCGTAAATTTTTCAGGAACCCGGTAACAACAACGGAAATGTGATTACCAGTTGGTACTTACCGTAACCTGGAACTAAGATCAGAAAACATTCCTGGAAAACTGAAATTCGATGCCACTGTCATCAGATGCATTTGGGAATAACGATAAATGTCAAGTTTACGTTTAACTTATCACAAATCATAGCATTCCTCAACGGATCATGTTACGAAACGACTTTAGATTCATGTAAATATCGCAAAAATTAGTTTTTTGTTTAGACGCGCGAAATTCAAGCCGGTGAACGATGTTGTACGTTCGCCTGGTTGGCCACCCACATGACCGATACGAATATATGCGTGGTATCGAGTTCGGTGTGCGAAATAAAAGCCGGTCGGACAGCGCTGAGAACACGCGTCGCCCCGAGTGCTATACAATAGGCAACTATCACTTCCGATCAAGAGTGCTACCTACCGCAACTTAGCGCGATATTAATTGGGTAGATACGCGCATGACGTCTTTCCAGATGGAAATCACTTGTTGATTTGTTATTAGTCAATATTATAAACTATTCGATCGCGTAATCCGAACTGACGTCTCAAAGAGACGCAAAGTTCACTTGAAAGTGTTTTCGAGTGAGATTGTTAATAAAGAAAGACTATTTATTCCTAAAAGAGATCCGCGAGCAATTGTCTTTTAAGAATGTCAAATCATCCGAGGAAGTGGAGAATAGCAAACCAGCAAGTTCAAAGTAGATTTTCCGTTTGCTATCAGTTTATCGTCTATTCCCATTGTGGGTTAAACCACAATCAGATAAAATTCCATTAAAAGTCTATCCTAAGATTATCATTAAATGTTATATATTAGATAATCTTTTCCGTTGTAAGTTAGTACTTTACAATATATGTTTGAAGAAGCTCTGTTGTGTAGTGTATTAAATTAGTGAGAATCAAATTTTAATAGTTATTTATTCAATTTTATCATCAACTTAACTTGAATACTTACTTATTATGAAGATAATTTTATTTGGAATTTGTATGGAGTTGTCCGTTACTTTGTGATATTCCATTCTTACAGAGAAAAACGAGAAATTTTACATTGTTAAATAAAACTTTATTTAAAAGAACTTTGATTGCAATTTCAAACTTTACAGCTCATTGTCAAAACATACAATGAGAAAACACTTCAACATCATGTTATTTAGGTGCTGAAATAGTCAACGGACCAAGAAGAAATAATTTATAATTTCTGTGAACCTAGAGACACTTGCGACCGAATTCCAAACAAAGATATTAGCAGTTACAACGTGTGCTCGAATTATGAGGGGAAGAGCCTATGAGAATAGACAAATCACAATCATAGTGAGCAACCTAACAGTGCTTAAGGTACTGGAGTCATACACAATCACCTCAAAATGTGTACTCGATTGTGCAAAAGAACTAACGGATTGTGTTTAAGAGCACCGTGCCTACTGGAAAGAACTGCCCCGTATGTCGCACTCCAAGCGACTAATGGGAGATCTTCAGCAGCAACGAGTGAAAAACTACTGCCGTTCAGCAGATAAGAAATACAGAATCTTGTTGCATTCCTGACCGGACACACCCCATACAACAAACATTTCTACACAATGAGTCTGGTAGATCAGTCTACATGTAACGGTTGCTGCGTGGAAGAAGAGACATCCATGCATGTGCTGTGCCAGTGCACGGCATACGCGGTTGGTCGTCGGACATACCTCGGAGACGATAAAACTACACCCGATGAAATCAGAAGTATCCCCTATCAGGCTACTGAATTTCATAGAATACACCGGACTGATGAGGAAATAGCAATATGTGGGTCTCCCTCTGGGTCTTCTTCCCAGAGGGAAGGACCTCACGGGGGAGGGGTTTTAGTCGGTAAGAATCCGGCACACCCGGGGACATGGGTCCCCTAGGCATCTCTGCAAGATGTCCCCTGCTCCAGGCAAAAAAAATAGTATTTATACGAAATTTTCAATGAAGCGAATCGATTCTAAGAATTAATAATAAAGATTCTTCACCCAGTATGAATTATATATAAAAATTCTTGGGAAATAGGTCACAATAACACTCGGTTTTAAAATTTTTTTGTCTTTACGTACGTTTCGGTCTCACGACCATCATCAGAAGTCTCACTATGTTAAAAAAGGGGGTTTATTGAAACTAATTATAGCACAAGCGTCCAAACCGCACAAATTTAATTTCATTCAAAACTGCCCACGCCGTCGAAACGAACAGAACCACGAATAATCGAATTGTATCGTCAATATTAAAGTATAAAAAAAAATTTTTTTAGTAAGAATCCGCTATTTAGTAATATTCTTAAAATATACAAGTGCATGTTGGTATTCTGATAACAACTGAGATCGAAGTTATTTGTTGAGTACCTACTTTCGAACCAGATGTGTAAGATTTATGAGATGCTTAAGAAGGGTTTCAGACCATTACTGGAATATTACTACTGAGCATTCTTCCTAAAAACGTTTTCAACAACTATAAAGACGTATGTGAATTGAAGTTTACAGTGGAAATTGTTAAATTTATCAGTTACATATTGAATTTTATCGTTGGGAACACACATAAGGCTACATACCGTTTAAAGAATACAGGCCGAAAATCTAATGAACTCATAACAGATTCCTCTAGACATTGCTGTGCAGAATATTTGTCCAAAATATTGCTCACCATACTGAAAGTATGTGCATTCTAAACAAAATTTTACAGCATTTATAAATTCCGTTTGATCTAGAGGTGTGTGGTTTTTAATCTCTGCCCAACATTTTTTGATGCTATTCAATGCCAAAACGACAGGTATATTTGTAAATAAAGAAACAACGTCCAAGGAAATCAGTTGATGGTTTACGGGTACGGACTGATTTTTTATAAATTCATTAAAATGCCATGAGTCTTTCACATAGAATTCATTTTTCCTTATTATATTATTGATAGATTTTGATAAAAATTTTGATAAATTGTAAGTAGGCGCTCCAATATCACTAACAATGGGTCTTAGAGGTATATCATTTTTATGTAGTTTTGGGAGCCCATAGATATAAGGTGCTAGCCCATTATGGCAAATTAATTTATTTTTTAATTCAATAGGGATTATCTTATTTTTATGCCATTTATTTATCAATTTATTCATGTTATTTTGTACTGATAAAGTAGGATCAGATTTTATTTTTTAAAGTTGTTTCATCATTTAAAAGGTTTCCTATTTTGTTTTCATAGTCATTTCTCTGCACGTTTATTCGTGGTTCTGTTCGTTTCGACGGCGTGGGCTCTCTTGATTGAAATTAAATTTGTGTGATTTGGACGCTTGTGCTATAATTAGTTTTAATAAACCCCCTTTTTTGACATAGTGAGTCTTCTGATGATGGTCGTGAGACCGAAACGTACGTAAAGACAAACAAATTTCAAAACAGAGTGTTATTGTGACCTAAGAATTAATGGTACACATAGCATCTAAGGTTAATTGAGCTGGGATAATAATCGGCAAGGGATTTAGGAGCTAGTTGCTCGTTAAATATATTGTTTGAAGGATTATTGTGTTTTTCTACCCTTCGAAATTGTATGTAAAATATTTAAGTTTTCTAGTGGACAAAAACGGTGTTGGGATCTAATAAAGTTGCTTGAAAAATGTGAATTACTTTTATTTAATTGAAATGACTTAAAATGTTCCTTATATCTAACTTCAAACGATCTACCTGTTTGACTAATATATAGGGTATTACATTCGTCACAAATTAGCTGATAAACTCTCCTGACTTCCGAAATTTATTAGATTTAGTTTTTGCATTGATAAATATGTTTGAACGATTTTGGCTTGTTCTGAAAGCTTCATTAAGCTTTCATTTCTTAAAGATATTCGAGATTTTATCAGATATTGGCCCAAAGTACGTCAAAGTAATATATTTTTTTCATTTTTTTGTTGCACGTTGGGATAAATTTGCTTCACATACCCCTAATGATTATATCTCAGCTGCAAATGATAATTGTAATCCTTCAAATGATATGTTAACACTGCCCTTCAGTTCCAACTTCAGAGACTATTCCTCGAGAAAGCTGAATATCCAATGTTTTTTTTTCTTATTTCATGTAATTACATACAGTTACTTTTTTCTTTGAATATTAAATTTGGTAAACACCACAATTGTTTGTAAATTACATTCAATATAACAAATAATTTGTCTTATTTGATATAATAAGTAACTGTTTATTTGTTACATAACAGAGAATCGTAAAACTCCAATAAAAGCAGCAACAACAATGTTCACGCCTCCACTACCTAGCATGATATTTAGAATTAAAATCAGTTCAAGTAAACATTGGATGCAACATTGCAACCTCCTCTGAAATCAATCAGATATTTAATATATCATATAGTCAGATAACTTATACCATACCTTATTGTTGATGATTTGATTGTCAGCTATTTTCAACTAATACAACGACATACATTTCATATTATTCCTTTTCTGATATGTTTAAGTCCGTTTCACATAAACGTTATTATAATCTTCAGAATCGGAAAAAGACAAATAACAAATTCTCAGATAATGAAACATTTATATAAGTTAAGAATGCTTTAAAAAGTTCATTTTGAAATTAATTAAGTAATAAAAGTATTTAACCAAATTCAACTAAACCAACATTAACGAGTGAGGGAAGTCAGGTGTTCATTTGATCACAAACTTTGTATTCTAAGTAGATATCGGATGAAGCTCCATATTAGGGCTACGAAATGATTAATTCGAAAATTATTGCTTCGTACGTGTTATATACACATTAGATATTTTGTTTTCATGAATGGAATTAATATACTGTTTATATTGAGATAGGATATAATTGTTCACAGATAAAATGAGTACTTCACTTTAATATTGTACTTCCTAGATATCGTCCTACGCACACATCAATCAATTCACAACACAACACACGTTCCACCACATCACGACTTTTCATCAACAACTGCGTGAATAGTGAGGCGGATAAATTAGCTCAAATAAATCGTTTTCGTAGACAGTGACAGGTATTAGGGGTTGCTCTATATTTATTTAGAAATAAGAGATAGCTGAATTGACAAGAAAAAATCGCTAAGTAATTTGGATCATGGAAAAAGGGGAAAAAATTAAGAATAATCGTTCATCCGATATTACGTCCTCACAATCCCACCACTCACTGTCATAAGTGTGTCCTCACAAGAACTGATGCGGTAATGACAGAATACCACTACATCTTCTAAAAAATGTATCTCGTCAATCTGCAGTCCATTATGTGCTATCATAAACACTTGTTTACAACAGAGCATATTTCCAGAACCACTTAAACGAGGTGTGATAATACCTTTGCACCAAAAAGGGACACCGATTTGTTGTAAAATAATAGGCCCATAAGTTTACTTACCTCATTCTCAAAGATATTAGAAGAAGCTTAAGAATTTTAAACGTTTTTGGCAAGCATTACCTATTACACAGTTTTCAACATGGCTAAAGTTTGGAATAGATAAATATCGTAAGGGGGCAAATCTGGAAAATATGGTGAATGACTAACCCATTCGTAGCGGAATTCATGTAATTTTGCCATTGCGACTGCGGACCTGTGCCCCGGTGCGTTGTCCTGGTGGAAGAGCACTTTTTTCTTTGCCTAATCGGCGTCGAATCGATCCAACAGCTCTGCATGATATAAACCGGTGATCGCTTTCCTCTTTTCAAGGTAATCGATATGGACGATACCGTGTGCATCCTAAAAAAACTGTCGCCATGACTTTGTTGGCCGATAAACCCGTTTTGGACTTTTTCGGCTTCGATTCGCCAGAACAAGTCCACTTTCGACTGTTCTTTGGTGTCTGTTGTGTTGTGATGAATCCATGTTTCGTTCACGGTTACGAAAGGGCGCAAAAAGTCCTTCTTATCGCACTTGAACATCGCCAAACACTCCTTTGAAGTTGGCACACGATCGCGCCTACTATTTATCTATGGCAGACGCGCGTGTGTGTTGCCTACGTTTGTTAGCTTTCCGCCTATAATATTGTTGTCATTTTATTTTGAGAGTGTACATGCACTTCATTCAACTCGTTAAAAACTTAAAAAACTAACCTGCGATGATTTTGCCGCTTGGAGTTTCAACAACAATATAGGCATATCCATCGACTGAGTTTATACTGAGCTATGTAACTTGGTACGTATATATTTAATTCAAAGATATAGGCAACCAAACTAACACTTCCATCAAAACGCATGTCATATGCTTGGCACGAAAGTAGTGGGTATGGCCGAGAATGAAGGAACTATGAACAAAATCTTATTCCATTTATTCGGAATGAAATCTTCCTTCACATGTTTTCAACCCTGGTAGGCGGTGATTTCCTAGTGTTAACCTGAACCTGTTCAATATTTATAGAACACGGGGGATGAGTTAACCCCTCTTTAACACAGAAACCGATTGACTGATTGATATTCTATGACCTGTAGTCTTCAAAGTGAGCCGTTTTTTGACATTTGTAACGTAATTTAGATTTTCCTCAAAAATATGGAAGAAAATGAAGCCTACAAGTTGGAAAAATCCTCTGTACTCAATAAGAAGGACATTCTTAACGATGCCATGATCATGACTGAATTAGGAATTGATTTACAACAGCATTGCGTATCTGGTGAGAAATATATCGCATACTTGAAATCGACTTTCGACAGAGCTAACAAGACTGTCAGAGCCCTTCACGGAGTAGCCAAGAGGACGATGGAACAAGCCAGAAAACTTATAGTGATTTCGTTGAATAATAAACTGGAAGACGATTCAGATACGAGGCCAGAATTCGAGAAATTACTTCAAATTGTCGAGAAACAATTAATAGATTTCGATTGCAGAGATTATATCGATCCGAACTGTTTTTTGGATAAAAACAGATATCTGGAAGGTAACATATAACATAATTATTTTCAAATGCCGTCTCCACCAGATTTAGCTAAAAAATTCTTTTTAGACTACTTGTTCCCAATGTAGATATAATTCGATATATTTTGACTTTTCTGACAGCTAATATAATCACGTTTAATTTACATGACAGACATCCATAGATTGATGGATCAGTATCATAGTTCAGACTGTATATGACAGATAATACATAACCCTTTAGCAAGAAAGTCATATATCCAATAAGACTATATGGCTAATGTGACGTTTGTTGTTTTAGTTTGATTACCTTGATGTTCATATACTGGGATATGCCTTTCTTGTACATTCTTTGGATTTTAACTTGAAATTTCGCGCCAGGAAGTCGATATTTCTAACAAATAGCCAACTGTTCAGGGGGCATGCGTATTAGTCTTAAAACTCAACAATTGAAATATCTCTCTCTTTCAATCGGAAAATGTTTTTTGTAGAAATGAATAGGACATTAGCATTAATCTTATAAGATATATGAACGCAGCAACGTTTACATGACAGACTGCTGATACATTGACTGTCACAAATGTCCGACAGAGTATAATTTTATGTCTTTCCACGCCTTTAGCTGTTTCTGCTCATTGGAAATACTTTTATTAAGTATTGTAACTTGGGCAACGACAACGCTTTCTCTTATGTGATGCCTAGAACGTATTTTTCGAAAACTCAATTCCAAACGGCGTATAAGTGATTTAATATATTTTGACTTTTCTAACAGAAAATGTAATCACGTATAATTTGCAAGACAGAATCCATAGATTTATCACTGTTCAGGTTGTCTATGTTATGACAGACGACACATAATCCATCAACGAGCAGGTAAAGTTTAGATCACAGACAGCTAATACATTGAGAGTCATATAATTTCCATGAGAGACCATTCAATATCATAGATAAGGAAACTTTCACAAAACATAGGGGTGGAGACCGGATTTGTGAATAAAAATCTCTTGTGAGATAGCTCGTCACTTTTTGTAAATCGCAAATAATACCGTAGGAAAAGTAAAATCCGATCTGGCCAGTAGCAATAGTGTGAAAAGTGTGAAATCGGACATCGACGAAAAATATCCCGAAAATCTATCTAAAGAATCACTCATCGACCTAAACAGCGTGGTAAATTTGCCACCAGTTCCTGAAGACATATTCACCAGTTTTTCGGGGAAGCCAACTAGATCTTCCAGTTTATCTTCTCTGAAAAGCATGCGGAAAGTTAAACTGTTTTTACAGAGAGCAGAAAGTTCTGAAGACGAAGATAACAGTTCGGATAACGACGAACACGATTTTTCGAAACTAGTTTATGTAAGTATCTACCATTTTTTTAGAATATCTTTCATTGGTATTTGAATACATCCAGAACATTCTAGATGGAGACACGTTCTTTTTAAATATAAAAAAGCTCTGTCAATGAGTTTAAATAATTCGGAGTGTTATAAAACTTGCGTACGGATAGACCAACACTATCCTCGGGATCGAGAGAAGTGAAAATCCCACAGCTTCTTCGCGAATTGGAAATACATTCTTGTATGATATTTTAGCTTCAATGTTCTCGATTGACGTTTATATTTTTTAGCTTATTAAAACTATACAGAACGTCAAATGTTTGTGACGTACCTTGTTACTTTTGGCGTTAATTTCTTTCTACGGCTTCAATACTACCAGATCTGAATCCGATTGACTTTTATGCTGGTTTCTCTGGCGCCAAATTTTTGTCAAGGTTTACTCCTCGTTAAGGGTTTCTGCTAGGGGGGCCCTTACCACAAAGCGTATCACTGTGCTATATACGGATAGCCTTGTCCCAGGGTGTTCTCAGTGAAGTAAGCAACCTCTAGTCTCTAGCCAAGCCCCTTTACACACCCAGTTTCGGCTCCGCGGCTTCTAGGCAGGCCTCAACCGATACATCAAGTTTCGGCTCTCCCGTTTCCAATCAAGCTTCAGCCGAATCTCGGCTCTCAAGCATCTAACCAGAACTCGGCCAAATTTCAGTCCCCAAGTCTCGGCTCCACAGCTTCTAGCTGCCTCAGCAAGGTTTCATACACCGAGTGTCGGCTCGTATGTTTTTAACCAAGCCTCAGCCAGGTTTTACATAACAATTCTCGGCTCTCAAGCGTCTAATCCAAGACTTAGCCCGATTTTAGACATCGACTTTGGTTTTGCTAGCCAAACCTTACTCTTGTATGAATACTCTCTTCAACCATAGAATAACACGTGCCTGTAGCAAATTATTCTATGAGCGCGTACTACTCTCGGTATAACCTACAACTGTCAAAGTGGCGTCTGTCAGAGTGACAGCCTAAAGGCGCCCATACACTCAACTTAAAGGTGACCACGCAATATCCGACTAAACCCTTACAATGCAATGGCGTTGCACATAAAAAAGAACTGTATGTTAGCGGGGCGTAGTCCGGAAAAGTCGCTAGTGCACCAAATCTCGGCTCTCAAGCATCTAGCCAACACAACCAGATTTCAGAAACCGAGTCTCGATTGTTCTGTATCTCACCAAGCCTCAACCTGACAACTCACCAACTCTGGGTTCTGCCGTTTCTAGCGAAGTCTCAGACGGACTTGACATATCAAATCTTGGTTTCGCAAGCATTACAACAGGACAACTTTTATATACCCGAATTTCAAGCAGACGACGAGTGACGGGTTATTTCCGGTTTTTGAATAATTAGTTCAAGATTGCTTCTTTTGTGGTGGAGCTCCGGCTGTGCCTTGACGCAATAGGCAGGACATTTTTTTTATCGAACAGCGAAGTTGTGGAACTCTTTACCTAGTGAGGTCTTTCCCTATGCCTATAACCTCCAAACCTTTAAGAAAAATTCAACATTTCACCGCTGACTCACACGATGTTCCTCGAACAGTATAAGTTTCAATCTCGAGTAGTCAAAGTATTAAAAAAATCAACTTTTCTTTTCTATTGAAAAGTAGACAGAATACTTTCGAAATGAAAATTTATTATACTTACGTAAAAATAGCTAATTTTTGCATTCTCCCATTCACAGAAAATGAAAACCTAGTAAATGTAGTTTGTACGTCTCATTTCTGGACTTTTTAAGACAACAGAAATACGAAAGACATAGTTCGTCTGTACGTAATTTTTTGAATATTAAAACCAGTGATAACACGTCAATTGTTCGGTAGATAAGAGAAATTATCAATACTTACGTGGCAAAATTTTTATTTCAGGGCGACAACGATGAAAATAAGACTGCAGGATTCCACAATCCGGTGAAGAAACTGTTGTTGGGTAACATAAAAGAAGAAACACAAGATTGATAAAACGTTTTTTTATTTAATTGAGAGTACAAACCTGTTCAAAAAATTATCACCGTTTCATGAATAAATTCACTTTGTTTGTATTAAAATGAATCGTTAAAAATAATATTACGAAAACCCTCGGTGGGATACATGTGACGTTTCGGAATTGCTTTGATACATTTATACAGGACGAAAATCAACGCCAATACGATCACGTATCCGGTAAAATTGTAGCCTAATATCAGAGCTATCGCGTAGCCCATTGCGAAATAAACGAGGAATTTGTAACTCGCCATCTGTCGCAAACTGACTCTCGGTGGTAAACGCTTGGCTACGCGTGGATAACCAATTTTGCTCTTATCGAAGCTGAATATGGTTATTGGCTCGCACAGGAATTGTCTAGTCAATCGTCCTTTGAATGAGGGATTACTATACAATCGGTTAAACCTAGTTCCATACTGAAAAAAAACACGCATTTGAATGTTTTCTCAAGTAAGGACATTTTTCTGAAAGTGTGAATACAATTTTCATTTTATGGAGTGGTTAAAACTTTATTATCTATTCAAAATAAAAAAGAGATCAAAAAGGAACAAATTGAATTATCCAAACTAATAAATAACTAATGGAATAAATCTATAAAAAGTCCTAATTCTACCAATATTTACGATGATGCAGAGAACATCGTAAAACCTACCTGCTCGTTGATTTTAGCGGCCAGTTGATAGAGTATCCGAACCAAAAACGTATTCTCCGTTGACATTATAGGTTGCAGGTCGGGGTCACCTTCGTATTTGAGTTTCTTCGCCCGTTCTTTCACTCGTGACGGGGTTAGAAATTTGAAGTCTTCCGAAACGTCGAAACTGCTGGTATTCGGACAAGAGCAGTCGTCCATTTCTTTTTCCTGAATCTTCGAAAGGAATTCAATTATACACGGCCGATAAATAGTTGTATGCGTTAACTGAGTCAGTATAGGGGCTTTGCTTTTAAAGAATTGATAGCGAAATATATCACGACGATTTATACTGCGCAACAATGAAATCGGTACAATTAGAAAAATTTCGTTAGTTTTTGAAATCACCAATCACATACTAAACTATTTTAAAATGAAGTTTTTTACCTTCATATTTCCGCCTGAATAAGACAGAATTTGGTATTTTCAAATTGATTATATACTGGTTTGAATTTATACTTTCAAATGCTGCCAACATTTTTGGAATGAAACAATAAACTGTGGAAAATTATAAGGTGTGTCCAATTTCATCATCACTTAGTATATCAAACTATACACTAAAAGAGTTCACACAACCGTGGATACACTATAACACTAATAAGTACGAAATAATCACCCTTATCTACTAAAAATACCATTGAAACGACCTTTCAGCTACCATGTAGCCATCATCAGAGAAAAATTAAACAAAAAAAATTAAAAGTGTGGCACTCGGGGACTGCCGCGGTAAAGCTATTGCATAGCACTACGCCAATGGAAAAAGTTGGGCAGGAAAACATCCACTACCCCTTTAAAATCTTCACGAATTATGAGTAAAAAAGAGTATCATCTTGATCTCTATGAAGAGTATACTGTGACAAGTGCATAGATAACTCTACTACCGGTAGTAGAGTTATCTATGGTGACAAGTTTCAGTTGACTAAACACAATTTTATACGAAAGCTTTAACGTTCAGATCTCGATAGCGCTTCCGGCTCCGGGATTTTCACGTGGCCTATCGAAATTAGAAGGTTCGAATTGTATAAAAACACAATTGCATGAACGCCAGACGACTCATGTAATTAGCTACGAACGTAATCATTTTGGCATATCCTCGAGTAGCTCGCTGCGCGTAAGTTAGAGTTTATACATTTTACCTCTATTTTGTTAATTTGGGGCCGTTTCGAACCTCGTGCGGCCGGCGCCAGTTGTAATAAAGTATTTTGGGCTATGGGCCGCTAGCTTTTACCCGCTTTCGGTATATTTAAGTTGCTAGAAAATTCCCTTTCGTACGTCGCACGTCAGATGCTAGTAGCTGACAGCTGAGAATACCTCAAACTGTTTTAATTAAATTTTCCTATTTAATCGACATTTTGGGGCCCGAGACTATACTATTTAGTTGGCCCCGTTCATAAACTAACGACATGGAGCGAAAACCGCATGCGAAAAGTCCTCGTTAAGACGTTCTATGTACCGTAAATTTGCACTTTACCGTAAATTTGCACTTTTCTAACTCGCGAGCTACGCGCTTCTCACGTGAACGTCATTCGATTTATCGAAAATTAACCAATTCAAAACAGTTTTCGACCCAGTTTGGGGCTATCACGACCTTTTAAAAGGTTCAAAGTTAACATTTCGACAATTTTAAGCTCGGCCGAGCTACATGGTAGGCGGAGTGGTGGGTGTCAGGATATTTCGTTACAGTATTTGTTTTTTGTTTTTTTAGATTTTCGTTACCGTATTCGTCTTTTGTTTTTTTTTTCTTGATTCGGTCGCCGCGCTCAAAGCCCGCGATAAAAGCTATATGCAATAGCTTACAAAACAACTGAACCTCTTTTGAATTTTGAATATTTGTCGTAAATTTTACGACAGCGCGTCCGCTCGAAGTTTAATAGTATTTTTGGTGGATAGGAGTGATTATTTCGTACTTATCAAGTCTATAGTTCCTTTGCAGATATTTCGCAATAGTTTCTAGAATCATTATACGATTATGAACGAATGAACTATTATTCGGAAAGTAAACTGATCCCGGTTCGAATGAACAAATTAACCTTACCTCGTCGATCTGGAAGATGTCGATCAGATTCAGCAACGAAAAGTCGAGATAGGCTGGCACTTTCATACGTTCGTTCAGCGTGAATTCGTCATTTGACGACGACCTTTCGAACAGCGACTTGACGAAACCCCAAATACCGGCGTGCTGCTTCGCCTGTTCCTGTTGTTTCACGTTTATAATATCTTGCGCCACCGCGATCGATCTTTTCAAATGATGAATCACCTCGAAAACCTAGAATCCAAAACGACGTGTGGTATTCGAATACGAAAGTTTCACGTCGAACTTGGTCTTATACTCACTTCGTTAGCTGGCGGCGACGTGAATAACGGCTTATAACAAAAATTTGGTCCTTCGAGCTCGTAGATACGTTGTCGCACTATACACGTCCACTTCTTGTCTCCGTGCAGATAGTTACCGCACATAGCCGACGTGTTGTTGACTTCGGGAGCGAAAAGTTGTTTCCCCGGATTTTCTATGGCGAAATTAGTGGCGTTGGCTTTGGTCGTGTTCGTTGACCAGCAGCTGGTAGGTGACAATGGTGGTAAAATGTTGGACCAGTGGCTGTTGTAAGTGTGCGATGGCGAATTACTATTTTCGACGCATCTTTCCACTTCTCTCAGTAGGGAAGTTAAATTTGGCTGATCGAAAACCTAGAAGTGACGACGCGCCAATAGAGTACAGTTAGCATCAAGTTTCAAAGCGATCGTAACGGTTTTGTTTAGTTTCATGAATTTCTACATAACCTCACAACAATTGAGGCTAACCCGGAGCTAAAGTGGTCTAAAGAAGAGCACAAACCAGGAAAATGAACAAAACGCGTTTTATCGTACTATATGCCAATTAATTTATTTTATATTCAGAGTAATTCCTAAATTTACTTTTTAACTGTGTATAGAACTCTTTGAAATAAACAACATTTTCAAATAATTAATAGTTACCATCCTGTTATTACAAAAAGCGTCCTGTCTTAATAATAAGTTCAGTTGTCCCCTTTCTACACAACGCTTTGCACAACTCATCATGCACCGGCTTTGGATTTTTAAATATTTTGCAAAAGCTAAGCGAGTTCTACCAATACCCTCTAGATGCAAGGCCTGAACGCTTAGTACCAACGTAAGTGTGACGCCATCGACAGGAGACTTGGAGAAGAGGTATAGCTCACGAGTCTTAAGACAATTTCCGTTCTTGTTAATGGCGCATGACCGGTATCGAGTGTGACAGGTGATAAATATTACAAGTTTTACCTCTTTCTTGTGGAAAATTTTATGTTGTACCTGTTCCTAAGATGTCCTCGATTGATTGGAACGTATTTTTAAATCTAGACGAGCGCGAATAAGTTTTATGACTGAATAAAGTGCGTTGCAAAATGTTAATATTAGTTCTTCTTGAGTTTGGTGTCGTATGTACAGTTTACTGACTTTTGTTGGTTAATTATGGCTGCAAGGGAAGTTACAACAAAGGGCCCAAAGAAAGTAATGGACATCGGCTGTCCCTGTGAAAGATTTTATGGTAACAACAATAGCAGAACAACTCGTAGTGGTACCGTAGTAATTGTCAATTTCGTCAATTATTTTGAAATTAGAACAAATTGGATACAAAATATTCTGTATTATAATAAGGGACAATAATTCACTCAACAGTAAAGCCTTGAATAATTTTTCTGAACATAACAAGTTGAGTATCTTTTTTTATACCTTGACTACACGAGAGGGAAACTTATAATGTTCGAAGAACATCGTGTGAGCCAGCAGTGGAAAAATTTGCATACGAAAATATTTGAGTAAAATTTAAAGTACTCCAACCTGTTTTGTACTCCACTGAATGAAATTTTGAAATTGTTTTTTATTCACTGCATTGGGCATAGAACCTTTAGTTCTTGTACCAAATTGCATCATTTTATCGAATATTCAGAAAATACCATCGTTAGGAGCCCACTACAACGACCTTTTTTCCTATTTTTGGTCGCAGGTGAAGTTTGGCGGGCTTATTATGGGATAACCTGTATATGTCCTAAAGAATTCATGAAACGTGTGTTTTACTGTAGCTTCTAGCTTGTGACGTCACGATCGAACGTTCAGGCCTTGTACTAGAGGATATTGATGCTACACAGTTAAAAACAAGTATGAACTTAGGAATCACTCCGTATATAGATATATGGGATTTTTATTCCTTACCTTCGAAATCCTGTACAACATTATAGCCATCCTGGGACTAACTAAATCGACTCTACTGAACCGGGGCAATAATTGTTGAAAAATAACAACGTACGCCAGCAGATTGTCCACAATAAAGGACAATTGATCTCTTTCCACAGTTCCCGTTTGCGTTAATAATCCCATGTCTTCAAGATCAGGATTTTGTGGTTTTGGATTCCTACAAGAGAAACTTACTCAACTCATATCTACAATCCATCATATATATTGTCTAAACCCAATGAGTTATAATGTACAACGTCATGGAAAATGATTCGGCCAAAACGACCATATTTATCTATTAATTTAGCGGCGACAACATAAAGGCTTTTCCAATTAAATCGTTAGAACTTACAATTGACACAGATTAAGAACATCGAGTAATAATGCTTCAATCTTCATTTTTTTTTGAAGAAATATATTTTTAAAATAATATTTTAAATGCCCTCCTCAACTGAATGCATTCTGGAGGCCCAATTTGCGTTGTTCGTACCTTATTCTTGTACATCTAAGATTTCGAATGTCTCATAAGAAAAAGTCTAACGCTGTGAGATCGCATGATCTTAGTGGTCAGTTGAAGTGAGATTCCTCGAAATATAACAACCACGAAGCAATAATTGTCTACGAGATGTGCGACACGTAGTTACGTCAACACTCGAAGGACACATGCATGCTAACGCAACATTGTCCTTTGTCGGGATTCAAAGTGTATAGTGCGTATCGAGTTAATTGCGCAGTGGAGTATAGTCGGCACTATTCCGTTTAGTTTAGGATGAGAGGCCACTGGAGCTATCGGCGACCTCCGGCAGTCACTCATTACTAAATAGATTTCTCAGTTCCATAGATATTCCGTTAGCATATTCCTGTATCGCTCACAATTACCCGTAACACGATTTACATCTTCGTCTTAGAAAAAATAAGAGCCGATCAATGGGCACCGAACGGTGGCCTTCTCAGAATAAAGAGGCGATTCGTGAAGATTGTAACGAAGCTCAAAAATCCTGAATAAATATTTAATGGGAAACACGTATATTGGTCATAAATTTCAATTCATAAGCCGCGTATGTTTGATTTCATTTAAAACCGTGCATATTTCATGTCAACATTAGATAACGAAACAGATGTCGTAAGCATAACAACCACGGCACAAAATTTCAGAATTGGTGGAGCATCATTCGCGCGAAATGTTTGAAATTAGTTTGAAAAGATATTTTTTTATAAACTTTATTACTCGCCAATCATTGAATTTTGTAACTTAGACGGAAAAGATATGGACTTGCGGTTTGTGCCATTCGCTTGAGAATCATCGAATTAGTTATTTTTTTTATAGGAAAAAGTCTAAAGACGGGAAATAAAATTTTCGGAAGTATGACGTTTTACTCGCCAATCATTGAATTATGTAACTTTCAGACGGAAAAAGATATCGACTTGCGGTTTGTGCCATTCGCTTGAGAATAATCGAATTAGTTTGAAAAGATATTTTTTACATTATGCAACATCATTCAAGTAGTCGAGCAGTGACCAAGTATTAATTGCAATTAAAGCCTGCGATTCTAATACTATTCAGTCTGCCCTATTGACCCCTGGTTATTTACTCCACTGACATTACCCTAGGACAAGGCTATCCATAGATAGCACTGTGATACGCTTTGTGGTGAGGGCCCTAGCAGAAGCCCTCAACGAGAAGAAAAAAATCTGGCGCCCAGAAATCAACGTAAAGTCAATTGGATTCAGATCTGGTAGACTTGAAGGAGTGTTGAAGCAGTCGTAAGTAACAATCGCCAAAAAGTGTCAAGGTACTTACACAAGATTTTCATCAACCCAAATCCTACAGGATCCGGACCATCTATTTACAGTTTGCCTTATTGCAGCAATAATGATCTCAGATCGCGCAACACGACGACGCAAAAGATGTTTTTTCGGTAAGGAAAAAAAATTTTTGGGAACCGATTTCACTTCTAAATGAATAGTCTAATTTAACACAAAATATGAAACATAAACTGATACATCCTTCGAAATTTGACATTTGAATAAAAATTCAAATTTTTGCTAATTACTTATAAGAATCTCAAGAAATGTGGAGATTTATCTATTAGCTTTTATCTTACTTACAGATGTTTGTTGATGACATGTGGTGGGTACCTCCATGGTTGAATATAAGTTAACCAAAGTTCCAGCACCAATCTAAAAGAACCATCTAAAGGCCACCTGTGTATAAGGTTTCTGATGAAAATGTAAAATTTCCCTTGTACCATCGGTATGGTAATTTTCTTCAATTCTCCCATATGAGTATCGTCTGCTTTCGCACTGGTAGAGAACGCGTGAATTTGTTTGATAAACACCCTGACTATTCTCATATATTCCCCAGTTGGTAATTCATTATAATGTAACAATTGCTGAAAATGTTATTATATTTAAAAGTAGTGTCTTAAATAAGATGAATCAATGTAACACTCTCTGGTAATAAATGGCTCATCCATATCAAAGCTGGTAAATATTTTTTCTTATTTATTGCAATGATAATAAAGAGCGAATTGAATTCTTTTGTGATTCAAACAATTAACAAAGTATAGTTTAAGAGATTGAGTGAAGTTTTATATTGTGACAATTTAAAATAGAGAGCGTTTCTTTTGAGTTGTTAGGTAATGTTTATTCGAAGGACATTATACTTTTTCGTCAAATGATACCGGGATATCAAAAATTATCTTGGTCAAAGGTGGTTGTGGAATCTAAAACGTGTGTCTTACTTTACGTTTGAAATAATTATGTCACTGTCACACTGACATCATCAATAACCTACAAATTTCATACCTATTTATTTCAGTTGTAAAACAATAATGAGCTACAAATTAAAAATTATCTTGGTCAATGGTGGTTGTGGAATGTAAAACGAAATGTTAACTTTGAACCTTTTACAAGGTCGCAATAGTCACAAACGGGGTAGAAAACTGTTTTAAATTGGTTAATTTTCGATAAATCGAATAACGTTCACGTGAGGAGCGCGTAGCTCCTGCAAATCTTCGGAACATAGAACGTCTTTACGAGGACTTTTCGCAGGCGGTTTTCGCTCCATGTCGTTAGTTTATGAACGGGGTCAACTAAATAGCATAGTCTCGGGCCCCAAAATGTCGATTAAATAGGAAAATTTAATTAAAATAGAAACAGGTACTCTCAGGTCTCAGCTACGAGCGTCTAACGTGCAACGTACCAAAGGGAATTTTCTAGCTACTAAAATATACCCAAAAGCGATTAAAAGCTAGCGGCCTATAGCCGAAAACACTTTATTACAACTGGCGCCGGCCGCACGGGGCATAAAACGGCCCCGAATTAAAAAGATCGAGGTAAAAAGTATAAACTCTAACTGACGCGTAGCGAGCTTCTCGAGGGAAACGTTAAAATGATTACGTTCGTAGCTCATTACATAGGACGTCTGGCGTTCATGCAATTGTGTTTTATACAATTCGAACCTTCTAATTTCGATAGGCCACGTGAAAATTCCGGAGTCTAAAGCGCTAGAGACTTCTGAGTGTTATAACATTCGTATAAAATTGAGAAATTTCTCACTTTTAGAAACTTCAAATTAATTAATTTGACACAAGTTTTGATAACGTAAAGTAAGACACACGTTTTAGATTCCACAACCACCCTTGATATCCCGGTACAACAATATGAAATGTGATTGAACCTTACCATTGCCTGAGGATTATTGTATGTATTGTTCATTGTTTGAACTGGCTGCCTGATCTGATCGTTATTCAACCACATATCAATGAAAACGATTAGTACAGTTTCACTTCGCCATATTTCATTTCTTGGATGCCGCTCCAAATTTTGATGATACGAATAATCTTCAATTTGTTTGTTCAAAAGATGTGGTGACAACAAAGGGGAACTAATTACAGGCCTGAATAAATTATAAGTAATCAAATTAACCACACTTTTCATTTGCCAGAACTCACCTATGTGTTTGTTGAATTGGTTGAAACGGATTTTTACCATTATAATCAATATTTGGGAGTACTGGACAACCAGGATCCGTAGGTAGAAAATGTGTGATGTAATCACAGCATAACACATAATAAACTGTGCTCCATGAATAATTTATAGCCGAACTAGTTCTTTGATGCCATGGATTTATTAAATAATAAGCAAAATGAAATATATAATAGTCAAAAGGATCTGAAACAGTAATGACGTATAGTGAAAATAATAATTAGTCAATAAGTACTGCTACGTACTTAATTTTAAACAAAATATCTGCCTTGTTTGAGAGTTGACTTGAATTAAATCTGAATAGAATGGATGAGAGGCATTCTCTAAAACTTGCCTTACTTTTGCCTGAAACACACGACTCATATATTACAATTTAAATTAAAATATGTAGCAACTACTTACCGGTAAGTAAGAAAGAGGAAAATCGTATTTGGTATTGGGATCTTTCAACAAAGTATAGATACTTTTGAGAAAAGGGCCGCATGGTGAAAGAAAATGATGTAGTTGTCGAAAATCTTCACCCAAATTTTCTGGGGTAGTTCTTAGTCCCCAGCTCAGACCTCCTTGCGGTCCGAATATGCTATCGACAAGAAAAGGAAACACACTCTGTATATCTGTAGGGCTGGCGCGATCGAGTAATACAGTTAATTCTGCACATCTTGTGGTAATTGGCAAATTTAGGGCATGCTGTACGCGATTCTACAAAAAAAATAATATGTAAGAACTATTTTTTGATATAAGCAAATTAATATTACATAAAAAATTTCCGGTTCTTTAACAAACATTTCTCCTTCTTTCGGTCTTCTAATGTTTACAAATTTTCTAACCGTGTTATTAACGACATTTCAATTTCACCACAGAACAGCGTGCTGAGCTGCTAAAAAACTTAATAGTTGAATAGTCGGATACTGTCAATGTCCACTACCACTGAGTAGAGTATACTTCCCTAGTCATATTGATATCATATAATACCTCTATGCCCAACTCAATTTATATTGTTGTACCCATAGATCTATTATCCTAAGATAGGTCTGTGATAATAACCGAAATTCTGAGTTATAGCGCTGTCTAACGATGAAAGGTTTGATTAATAGCGTTGCACTTCAAAATAAGCAGATCACTACATTTCCAATGATTGAGATTTTGGAATAATAGCCGATATTCTGAATTCTAGGCAAAGGGACATCTAGGGGTGAAAAGTATTATCAATGGCCTTACGCTGCTAAATAAGCAGATCTCTATTTTGCAGGTCTGTTTTTGGAGTTTCCAAACCAGAAACCACTGAATGTAAGAAAGTGTGGTTGTACTTTGCTGGTTATGTTTCAGAAAAAGTCAAAATTAATTGAGTTCGATAATTAAGATTTTACCGTTCATTTTCGCAAATATTTTTCCTTCGTAAAATTATAGCAGTGATTGATTGCAAGTGAAGGTTCCCACAATGAAAAAGTAAAGGCAAATCGGAATGTCTTGAGATATTTGAAATTTGTTTGAAGTACATCATTACTATTTTTGGTACTATAAAAGAAATAATCACCCTTATCCACTAAAAGAACTCTTAAGTACTGAGGACCGTTCGCCTACCAAGTAGCCACCACCAGAGTAAATTAAATTGGGAAGCAAAAAGTACCCCAAATAGTATTTAAACATGAACATTTTGTGATAGTTAAAGCAAACCTTAGTCTTAGTTATAATTAGTGATTGCCGTTTTGGGACAGGTGAATAAATTGCAATGTAAAAGTTTTATATTGAATAGTTTCAGCATTAAGAATGTGTATATTCATTTTTAACATATAAAGTTATGGAAATAAAACTTAATTTACACTAAAGAATCATGAATGTTTTTTTTATCCACTATTGCATACAATGTTTCAACACACAGTGTCATCATGGGAGCTAAGTTATAAACTAATGAAGTTGTTTCTTATTTATAGTATATCCACAGTGTGCTCTTTTATAGCTTATGTACATCATTTGGATACAATTTCAATGTAACATGGAGTATAATTTACTGTCTTTCATTTTAATAATTTGATATATTTTGATTTACTGTTCCTACAATTATCTACATTTGACCTGCAGCAGTGTTCGAAGCCTATTTTGCTAATGAAAGTGAGGGAAGGCAAGTGATTACTTGATCACAACTTTTTAGTTTCATAAATAATGCCATTAACAAAAAAATATTTTATTCAAGGTTATACTCAACTAGATATTAACTTATCTGAGATTTAGAAATTAAACATGTTTGATTTTGACTCAACTTAATAGTCAACTGAACTTTAATAAAAGTTTTCAGGTATATTACTTTCATAAATAATGCCATTAACAAAAAAATATGTTATTCAATGTTATACTGAACTGAGATTTAGAAATTAAACATATTTGATTTTGACTAAACTTAATGGTCAACTGAACTTTAATAAAAGTTTCCAGGTATATTACTTTCATAAATAATGCCATTAACAAAAAAATATGTTATCCAATGTTATACTGAACTGAGATTTAGAAATTAAACATATTTGATTTTGACTAAACTTAATGGTCAACTGAACTTTAATAAAAGTTTTCAGGTATATTACTTTCATAAATAATGCCATTAACAAAAAAATATTTTATTCAAGGTTATACTTAACTAGATATTAACTTAACTGAGGTTTAGAAATTAAACATGTTTGTTTTTGACTCAACTTAATAGTCAACTGAACTTTAATAAAAGTTTTCAGGTATATTACTTTCATAAATAATGCCATTAACAAAAAAATATGTTATTCAATGTTATACTGAACTGAGATTTAGAAATTAAACATATTTGATTTTGACTAAACTTAATGGTCAACTGAACTTTAATAAAAGTTTTCAGGTATATTACTTTCATAAATAATGCCATTAACAAAAAAATATTTTATTCAAGGTTATACTTAACTAGATATTAACTTAACTGAGGTTTAGAAATTAAACATGTTTGTTTTTGACTGAACTTGATGGTCAACTGAACTTTAATAAAAGTTTTCAGGTATATTACTTTCATAAATAATGCCATTAACAAAAAAATATTTTATTCAAGGTTATACTTAACTAGATATTAACTTAACTGAGGTTTAGAAATTAAACATGTTTGTTTTTGACTAAACTTAATGGTCAACTGAACTTTAATAAAAGTTTTCAGGTATATTACTTTCATAAATAATGCCATTAACAAAAAAATATTTTATTCAAGGTTATACTTAACTAGATATTAACTTAACTGAGGTTTAGAAATTAAACATGTTTGATTTTGACTCAACTTAATAGTCAACTGAACTTTAATAAAAGTTTTCAGGTATATTACTTTCATAAATAATGCCATTAACAAAAAAATATGTTATTCAATGTTATACTGAACTGAGATTTAGAAATTAAACATATTTGATTTTGACTAAACTTAATGGTCAACTGAACTTTAATAAAAGTTTTCAGGTATATTACTTTCATAAATAATGCCATTAACAAAAAAATATTTTATTCAAGGTTATACTTAACTAGATATTAACTTAACTGAGGTTTAGAAATTAAACATGTTTGTTTTTGACTGAACTTGATGGTCAACTGAACTTTGATAAAAGTTTTCAGGTATATTCAATCTTTTCAAAAATGTCTCCATGTTTATTTGAGAGTGAACTTTGATAAAAGTTTTCAGGTATATTTAATCTTTTCAATAATGTCTCCATGTTCATTTGAGAGTGTTCTTGAAGTCTCTCAAGCAAGTCTTGGAGAGCTATAGTGCAGCCTCTCTTCCATCTGGCCGAAAGGTTTTTCAATTCGGCAACATTGTGCAATTTTTTATATGACTCTGCCCGTTTTAGATCATTCAATTCCTGTCTTCTTTCTAGAATGTCTTTTTCCAGTCCCTCTATTTGTTTCAGTAAGTTTTCTTTTGGTGTTAAAGTGAATAAATCGTATTCATTTTCGTCATCAACTACAGAAATTTCTGCTTCCTGTAACTGAATGTGATTGTATTTTGCAGGATCCTCCAATTGAACTAATTTCACAAAACACCTTTCTGACCCTTTCAAGTCAGATTCGTTAACTTCAAAATCGTCATCTGGAAAGTCTGTTGAATTTATAGCAGTTAAACATCGACGCAACTGCTTTGATTTTGGTTTGGACACTGCAAAACTATCACTCTTATTCCTACCAATATATTCCTTTTTTCTATTTCTTTTATCTGGCTTCTTTTTATGACATAATAGCTTCACATCTTCTATTACATGTGAATCGGGGAGTTTCACTTGCTGTGATTGTTCAAGATCTGTTTTCTCAATTATATTTACCAAAATTGAATCAGCCCCATTTTCTGCTGAGTTTTGCACACTTTGATTTCTCTTATCCATTTCCAGTAAACTTGAGAAGTTGTTTGTTTCATGATTATGTTCTGAAATAGACTCGGTGCCAATAGATTCTTTCTCACTTTCTGAAGGGGAGTTTGAGAGCATCATCGTTCTTTCAAACAACTTTTTCGAAACATTTTTCTTAATTGTAACACACTTTTCTGTATTCTGATCATTTTCTAAAACTTGGGGGATCACACAACTTGTATCTGCCGATCTTTTAGGTGTATTCTCATCAACCAAAGAATTTAATTTTTTCTCCGAGGAAGATTTCTTCGAATAATTTCTAGATAATCCTACGCGCCTCCAAGGCGTAAAATATTTACTCCTACTACCCTTTAGGGTGATAGAACTATTGGAATTGTTTGGAGACGGTGTTTGCATATTCGGTTTTCACGTTTAATAAATATTCTTCATCAGACTACCACCGCCGTACATCAACGTTATGGTCAACATTAACTAAAAAAACTCATCTTGAATACAAATATCAAATACATGATACATTTTTCTTTCCACTATAATTAGCACAGAATGATGATAAAAATTTTGAACTTCTGTGTTCTTTAATATTAGTTTCTCCCTAAAAGCATAGGCAACGTTATTTGTATGTTTACAAATATATATTTTCTGAATTCTAAAATAAGCAATACTTGCTGTGTCATAACGTAAGATGTGTTGCCTATATGAAAGTAGAACTCGGACCTAAGACTATTTCTGAGGTATAGAACATTACCTTGTGAGAGGCTAATTCGCCCTAAGCGTACCGAGGCTGCCAAAAACAACAAGCCTTTGATACATGGGTATAAAAGCAAGGAGAAGCAATAAATTACAGAAACAAACTTTCGAATTGCCTACTAACCTAGTATTACCTAAAAAAAAAACTACGCTTTAGAAGCAGAACAATAAGGAGCCAGGGTCTTACCGGCTGAAGTAGTATCGCCGATTCTGAAGCATCTTTGATTTAAGTATATGAACTATTAATTCGCTGCACACTCTTCTAGAGCATTTGGCAACATTGGCATAATCATTGAATTGACAATGTGTTACAATTTCAATTTTTCATGTTTTATTCGTTGTGACCACGGTCATATATAAATAGGTCTGGGAACTCGAGGCTGTTTCCTATGTGAGAAGTGAGTCCGCTAAGCGTCAACTGTCGCGTAGTACCAAAAGACGTCACGGGTGGCAAGGTATGTTCTCTGGCACGTATACGACCGTGTTTGAACGATATGGCGCCTAATCCTGACATCCTGACAACATACTTCGATCCATGCGTTAGCTGGTGGCTGAGCGAGGGACTACGAGTTTGAACATGTTGGTATCACGTAGATCAAATCGGAAGAGGAGAATAAAACACTTTTTTACTTCTAATTCTATTAATAATAAGAGATATTTTTGACAATCTGCTTTTTATTAAATTTGAAATGTCTTCTTCCTTTTTTTTCGTTTCTTAACAACCATGTCCGCTATTATCATAGACCGCTACACTACTTCCCCACCAGTAACGAAAAAACAGTTACGATACATATAATACAGATTACCATCAATAATAACAACAAATAAAATCAAAGGAACATATTCTAACTGATACGAGATATAAAATTAAAATTTAGTAAATTATAACATTAAATAAACACTAAAATTAAACATCGCTCGCAACAAGGTCTCGAGATGGAAACCGGATCGTTCTTCCACATCGTGATGGCTTTGTTACTTCGTGTTTACGATCTTTATAGACCGCTACAAACACATGTAGAGACTCATGTCAAACATAGAGATTCCAGACCTGTATATATGACCGTGATGGCACCTAATCCTGACAACATACTTCGATCCATGCGCTAACTGGTGGCTGAGCGAGGGACTTCGAGCTTAGCGGCATGTCAAACAATAGAGTTTCCAGACCGTGGCTGTGACGTAAACAATTTTAATTGAAATTAATGCGATAGAGACATTCAGTGCTTATTAAGTTCTCTGACGAAGTCACTCAGTTGTTCTGTGTTACCAACCAGGCTTGCGCTTGATTGAGGTTGAGGCTAACCGTAATGTCAGTTTATAACGAAAGCCTGTTTATAGTTTAGTTTGTGTAATTAGATAATTATATTATTTATATTGTATATTATACGAACTGTAATGGCAACAGACGTGGAAAAAGTGAGGCCCAACATACGGGTTGAAATACACAACAATTTAGCCACACCTATGGATATTGATGAAGATGCTAAAAGTGAAGAAGATGGTGAAATCAAAGATACTATCGAAGATATTCCAATTACAGATGATTCTCAAGGGCAGTCCGTAAACCAGAGCTCGAATAAGGTAATTAAATTATAAATTAAAGTGTGAATATCACTAAAATAATGTAACTCTAGGTTTGGTCAAGAAAGGCTCCATTTACAACAGGCATCAATATTTTTGATAAAGAAGAGCAAAGCAAATTACAAGAACGAGCCAAAAGATTTGCTCTCAAACCAAATGAAATAAACATATTTTCTGATGAGGATTTACAACAGTTACGTGAAAGCTTAGGGATAACTTCTGACAATGAAAGTAATGTTAGATTTGAAGCCATACATATGAGAGGTATAAATTTGATGAATACTGAGGATGTTCTAGAGTATTTTGCTAAATATGCACCTACTCTGATCGAATGGGTATGTGAAGATAGTTGCAATGTTGTATGGTCTGATGTTATTTCATCAGCTAGAGCATTGCATTATATATCAAGGGTTGTTAAAGGGATGCCGGTGCGGGGTTTTGAAGCTGCTTCTGTAGATTTTATATTGGAGGATGAGGAACAATCAAGTAGGAGCATTCTCCTGAAGAATAAAGATCGAGAAGTAGAATTGAGTCAAGATGGAGATTTCGAAATGAATAACGATAATAACAACAAACTTGATCCAAAAAATATGGTAGATATTTCTGCAATAAATATCCCCATACCTCCGGGATATTGGCGTTTGGGTGAGGAAAATCGCAAAGCTAAATCGTTACTTCTTCGGTTTGCGATTAAAACTGATAAACAGCCGTACAAAACAGAAAATTTCAGTAGGTATTACAAGAAATTCGGCAACCTTTTTGGTGGCATCAAATCCATTGGTTCGGAGAACAAAGGTCAGCATACTAGAGGTATATTTTCACGGAACAAGGAATTGAATAGAGATAAGAATGTAATCGACAAAAATCCATGGGGTGTGTTGGCAAAAAATTGGAACGAAGATGCCAAGTTTCGTGAACGTGTCCCTGTTTACAATAACAAAGATGAAGAAGTGGAGCCTGAAGAAGAGGTACAAGAATCTGTTAGAGAGGTGGTGAATCCACGGATTAGAAGTAGGCTGGGATTGAAGCGCAAACTTGAAGCACCGCCCCGAGCTTCACCAAAGTCAGATTCTGAAGGTAGGACAATATTTAGCTTTAATTTGATACAGTAAATATGACTAGTTTTGCTAATACTTTTACTTCTTCAAATTTTTTGGGTTTTCCATAACTCGGAAAATTTGGTCACATGGTGGGAAATTTATGATGATCATCACTTTTAGTAACGTTATGTACCCTTATATACTTCAATCATACGATATTTAACTTTTAAATGTGGTTTTGTGTCATTAATTGAAAATATATATATATATTCGGTTTTCCCGCACATCGAGTGGAAAATTCGTAGAAAATTGAAATCTGGATAGTCAATTCTTATGGTAAATTTAATGCCGAACAACTTTGGTTTGAAACTTTTTTCCTAAAATGCATAGTTTTAAAGCTATTAACGTTTTTTGGCCGAAAAACACGGAAAATTGTATATATTGTAATGAACTCCCTACTTTATTTAGTAGCCCAACGTTGTGGCGCCAATTATTAATGATTCACTAGCTATTCCACTTTTGAAAGTGCTAATTATTGAAACTGCCCCATGTTGAGCGCCAATTGTAGTGAACTCCCTACTTTATTTAATAGCCCCACGTTGGGCGCCAATTATTATTTTGGAAACCATGATCATTACCTTTCTTTTAATCGATGTGTTACAATTTCGATTATTCGTGTTTCTGTTCGTTTCGGCGACGTGGACATAAGTGTTAATGTGACCTATTTCCCGAGAATTCATATATACTTTATTATTCATAACCGTCTCAAGAAAATCTCAAATTTTCCGAATTTTTCATCTGTAGAGAGTTTTATGGGGAAAATAACAGCGGAATCGTGATCAGCGACTCGAAAAACTTACTAGAGGTAATTTTTGCAACAGAATTATACTTTATTATTCATAACCGTCTCAGGAAAATCTCAAATTTCCCGAATTTTCCATCAGTAGAGAGTTTTTTTGGGGAAAATAACAGCGGAATCGTGATCAACAACAAAATTATACTTTATTATTCAAAACTGTCTCGGGAAAATCTCAAATTTCCCGAATTTTCCATCTGGAGAGAGTTTTTTGGGGAAATAACAGCGGAATCGTGATCAGCGACCCAAAAAACCTACTAGAGGTAATTTTTGCAACAACATTGTTTTATTATTCTCAACCCCCAGGAAAATCCCAAATTTCCCATCTGGAGGGAGTTTTCCGAAAAAACTAACTGCGGAATCGTGATCAGCGACCCAAAAAACATACTATGGGTCATTTTCGGCTCTTAATTCATTAATTTTCTAAACTTTTGGATTGTTTTTATAAGAATGCTCCTCTGAGGGGTGGAAACCCCATTTTGGGGGGGTAAAAAGGTCGACCCCCGTAGTTTTGATAGTTATGAATGATCTATGGGGTATTAGGAACAAAATTTATGAAATTCTAGCTTACTATATTTTTTTTTATTGTGGCTTTTTTCCCGGCTTATTACCTGGACTTGCTCCTTTTCCCGACTTTCGCGAGGATCGTAACGGTTAAAGAGATTCGACATTCGATTAGGTTTTCCCCCTATTCGACTCTCGACCAAGTCTGCATACATCTGTTGATAAAAATCCTATCCAGGGATGTCTTTTAACTCTGTGGCAAATTTTCAGCTTCATTCGTCGGTTTCATGCTCACGTAAACCGCACAAAGCAAGATGTACTTCACGAGTCGAAAAAATTGTTCCATTCTGGATTTTTAGTGGATAAGGGTGTTTGTTTCTAATTATCATTCGATATCTAACCTCCAATCAAAATGAAATGTTTAATACTTCTAGAATCGCTCAAGTCCGATCAAGAAGACAAGCAGACTAAGATTCCCAGAATGAGAATGTACGCCGACGATGAAGAGGAAAAGATCAAAAGGAAGAGATTGTTGCAAACTATCAAGAAACAAACTGAACAGATAGCAAAAAACGAAATACAAAATTCCGATTTACGTAACATTTTGCGTATTACCAACCAAAAGCCGAAAATCAAAACGGAACCGGACGACGATCAAGATTTAGGCGCCAGTCTCAAGAATAGAAGCCGCAAGCTCGTTTTCACCGTTGCGCAGGAACTGGAAAACTCGGAATCTGAGAACAGATACGAAGACCAGAGGCTGGAAACGCGTAGGATGCGATCTCCCGTCTACAATAGACGACCTATTTCCCCGATACAATACTCCAGTAAGGAGAGCGACAGGTTCAGGCGACACCATTCGCGGGAAAGACACCGCTCGTCGGACAGAAGATCGCCGAACAGAAGACGGGAACAATCCAGAAGGAGAACGCCCGAAAGGCGATACGGCAGAATGTACTCGAGCAGGAACGACAGCGACGACGATTTTTACAAACAGAAGACCAGAAGTAAGGTAGCGGTCGTGATAAAAACGCCCAAAGTACCGACCGTCGCGTCTTCTGTACAATCGCGGGTGAACAGCAGGCGAAGGGCGGAAAGTTCGTCGGGCACTTCGAGCGAAAGTAGCGATTCGTCGGACAGCGAAGAAAGTACGTCGGACGATAGTACGTCGGACTCTGAGGACGAAACCGAATCGCCGAAACATCAGAAAGCCGTCAGACGACCGGGGTTCGGCGAAGATGCGCGTCACAAATTGAGCAGAAGCAACGATCACAAGACTCCGTTGAAAGTGGAAATTAGCAACGAACATTATCGGAGGAAATGAAACGGCGATATACCGGATCACAAGGGGACCATTGTAAGAATATTTGAATAATCTTTTTTTTTTTTTCGTTTTTCTGAAAGGTCAAACCTAATTACTGAATGCAGTCAAGTGGGTATAAAATTAGGCCAAACCCGTAAATCGAAGATTTTTGGAATTTCTTAGGGACAAACTTAAAATTTTTCAATAAATAAGCTCTTTCCAGGTTTTTTTTTCTGACAATTATTTATTTTGTTCTTTTGCCAATTAATTAACACAATTTTTTACCTAATTATCTCGATTTTTCATAAATGATCATGTGGAAATAATGATTTAGAAATAAATTAAATTGTTTTTACCTATAATATGATTCCTTTATAATATAATAAATTTTATTTCAGGAAATTAAACATCATTTAAAACCCCCTAATATTTGACTTACTTTGACACAAACGTTAATTATTATTTCAGAGTAAATTCTAAGATTTTGGAATTTCTTATTGAAATTTTTCAATAAATAATCTATTTGATTTTTTTCTGCCAATTATTTATATATTGTTCTTTTACCAATTAATTAACACAATTTTTTACCTAATTATCTTATTATCTAACCTAACCTAATTATCTCGATTTTTCATAAATAATCATGTGAAATAATGATTTATAATGAACGAATTTTTTTATGCCTATAATATAATTCCTTTATAATATAATAAATTTTATTTCAGGAAATTAATCACTATTTAAAACCCCCTAATATTTGACTTACTTTGACACAAATTTTAATAATTATTGCAGAATAAATCGAAGATTTTGGAATTCCTTAAAATTTTTCAATATATAAGCTCTCTATGTTTTTTTTCTGACAATCATTTAAATTGTTCTTTTGCCAATTAATTAACACAATTGTTCACCTAATTATCTCGATTTTTCATAAATGATCATGTGAAAATAATGATTAGAAATAAATTAAATTTTTGTTGCCTGTAATATAATTTCTTTATAATATAATAAATTTTATTTCAGGAAATTAAACGTCATTTAAAACTCCCTAATATTTGACTCACTTTGACACAAATTTTAATTATTATTTCAGAGTGAATTCTAAGATTTTGGAATTTCCTATGAAATTTTTCAATAAATAATTTATTTGATTTTTTTTCTGCCAATTATTTATATTGTTCTTTTGCCAATTAATTAACACAATTTTTTACCTAATTATCTTATTATCTAACCCAGCCTAATTATCTCGATTTTTCATAAATAATCATGTGAAAATAATGATTTATAATGAACGAAATTTTTTTTGCCTATAATATTACGATTCGGTTATAATATAACAAAAACATGAAATTAATCACTATTGAAAACCCCCTAATATTTGACTTACTTTGACACAAATTTTAATAATTATTGCAGAATAAATCGAAGATTTTGGAATTCCTTAAAATTTTTCAATATATAAGCTCTCTATGTTTTTTTTCTGACAATCATTTAAATTGTTCTTTTGCCAATTAATTAACACAATTGTTCACCTAATTATCTCGATTTTTCATAAATGATCATGTGAAAATAATGATTAGAAATAAATTAAATTTTTGTTGCCTGTAATATAATTTCTTTATAATATAATAAATTTTATTTCAGGAAATTAAACGTCATTTAAAACTCCCTAATATTTGACTCACTTTGACACAAATTTTAATTATTATTTCAGAGTGAATTCTAAGATTTTGGAATTTCCTATGAAATTTTTCAATAAATAATTTATTTGATTTTTTTTCTGCCAATTATTTATATTGTTCTTTTGCCAATTAATTAACACAATTTTTTACCTAATTATCTTATTATCTAACCCAGCCTAATTATCTCGATTTTTCATAAATAATCATGTGAAAATAATGATTTATAATGAACGAAATTTTTTTTGCCTATAATATTACGATTCGGTTATAATATAACAAAAACATGAAATTAATCACTATTGAAAACCCCCTAATATTTGACTTACTTTGACACAAATTTTAATAATTATTGCAGAATAAATCGAAGATTTTGGAATTCCTTAAAATTTTTCAATATATAAGCTCTCTATGTTTTTTTTCTGACAATCATTTAAATTGTTCTTTTGCCAATTAATTAACACAATTGTTCACCTAATTATCTCGATTTTTCATAAATGATCATGTGAAAATAATGATTAGAAATAAATTAAATTTTTGTTGCCTGTAATATAATTTCTTTATAATATAATAAATTTTATTTCAGGAAATTAAACGTCATTTAAAACTCCCTAATATTTGACTCACTTTGACACAAATTTTAATTATTATTTCAGAGTGAATTCTAAGATTTTGGAATTTCCTATGAAATTTTTCAATAAATAATTTATTTGATTTTTTTTCTGCCAATTATTTATATTGTTCTTTTGCCAATTAATTAACACAATTTTTTACCTAATTATCTTATTATCTAACCCAGCCTAATTATCTCGATTTTTCATAAATAATCATGTGAAAATAATGATTTATAATGAACGAAATTTTTTTTGCCTATAATATTACGATTCGGTTATAATATAATAAAAACATGAAATTAATCACTATTGAAAACCCCCTAATATTTTACTTACTTTAACAGATATTTTAATTATTATTGCAGGATAAATTCAAAGATTTTGTAATTTGTTAGTGACAAACTAAAATTTTGCAATAAATAAGTTCTTTTTCTACCAATTATTTATATTGTTCTTTTACCAATTAATTAACACAATTTTTTAACTAATTTCGATTTTTCATAAATGATGATGTGAAAATAATGATTTAGAAATGAATGAAAATTTTTTTGTCTATAATATTATGATTCCTTTATGATAGAATAAATTTTATTTCAAGAAATTAATCACTATTGAAAACCCCCTAATATTTTACTTTGACACAAATTTTAATTATTATTGCAGAGTAAATTCAAAGATTTTGGAATTTCTCATCGCCATTTTTTAATAAATAAGTATTTCGATATTTTAACGATATAATTTCTATTTATTTTCAGTTGTCTTTTTATCTATCAGAAGACTTCTGAGTTACTATTATGATGAAACTTTTTATATTTTTTTTCTCATGTTGATGTGTGTGCCTCAAATCTTTGTTTTTATAAGAAGTGAAGTGTCTAAAAACAATTAATTTTAATATAATGTACATATTTATGAATAACTAAATACTAAAAGTGTAGCTTAGTAAAAATGTATATAGACCATTGTGCAACTTTTTTCTTCCTTTTTGTGTAAATTGTTTTTTATTGTAATTTCCTAATTAAATTAAATTTAATTATAAATATTTATTTCTGATGCATATTAGACATTACAAATCAGGATTTGTAGCAAAGCAACTAGAACTAAAACTGAAAACGTAAGTTTTTGTGTACAAGTGTAACAATTGAAAGATAATTTTGTATGGAGGCGCATTGTTTCGGTTCCAGCTATTTTCTAGTAACATTTTGAAGCGAGAAAATGTCAACTACATGCCTGCCACTAAATTTTATTGCGATTTTTTAATATTTTGATTTCAAAACAATTTCAACCCTGTATATTTCGTTTCTCCTTAAATATTGAGCGCAAATGTGTTGAAGTCAGAAGAAAATACAATGTCACTTCTTTCACACACACACCTAGTTGTGTTAGAATGGGCTGTGATTGGCTAATGCAGCATGTCAAGAAGGAAAATATGTGACAACAAACTTTCAGTAATCTGTATTCACAAAAATATATAAAAATTTAAACTAACCTGCGATGACCTTGCCGCTAGGAGTTTCAAACCTGCGACGTTAATGGAAGCAAAATACGTGCCCGGGTCTTACGGCCGATGCCGGTTGAACATTGAATTCAAACAAACAGGTATATCCCCCGCGGATTCAGCTACACCATTTAGATATAAAATAGCTCCATTTAATAGTCTTGTTCATAGATTATTGAACGTGCCTTTGAGTCAGCAAAATTATAACAACGAAGTTGAGAAACTTCAGCAAATAGCGTTGGACAAAGCTTACGACAAATCTTTGATTAATAATTTAATTTCTAAACAAAAAAGGAAATTGGAACGTATCCAAATCACCAAGTTAGAGCAATTACCTTCAAATACTTCAATAAAATTCAAAAGTTTTACTTGTCATCCTTTTTATAATTAATAAATTCCATAATTTGTTTTCTAAATTTGCAATACAACAAGCTTATAGATGTAAGATCAATCTAAAAACCGTTAAAGCAACACCTTTGATAAAGTTTCCGACTCCGACAAATCCGGGATTTACAAAATCGATTCTGAGTCGTGTTCAAAATGCTATGTGGGTGAAATATAGTGAAAAATCATCGTTAGCCAAACATATTTTGAATATAGGTCACACCATTTCTCAAGAAAGTTTATCACTTTTAAAACACATTACACACAAATATCTAGGTAATTTAAAAATGATGGAAATGTATAAACGAAAAGGCAATTTGTTATATTTCGATCGATCTCCAGCTGAGAGTAACCCCTTGTTTACATTATTATCGCCCAAATAGTATTTAAACAGGCACATTTTGATTTATAATTTAGTTTACTCTGATGATGGCTACTTGATAGCCGGAAGGTCCTCAGTACTTGAGTATTTTTGTTGGATAAAGGTGAATATTTCTTATTTATAGTATTGAATTCGGTATATCAACTGTTAATGCTCGCCGCTAGGGGCGTTAGTTAATCACTGCCCGATATTTGGTGCTATAACTTAACTAGTTTGTGAAATTTAAACATACATCAGAGTGTGCCGGTATTTGAGGTAATTGCTTGGGTCGCCATCATGGCGCTGATAAAAGTCCTGAACCAAAGAATAATAGACCGTATTCTGAGCCATAACCTTGCACGTTGAACATTTAATTGTATTCATCGATAATATCCAGTCTCGATTCAATTAATAAGTGATTGATTGAAGTGTATTTGCAAATCATCAGACAAAAACATAACTGGATATGTCGCAGTATTCAATAATCTGTGTCTTGGTATCTACAAAATAAATTCAATGTATGATATTATGATAAAACAACAAACTTCTATTAACATGAGAGCCTCTAAGCCAGGTATAGCACCTCCCACTCATATTGTTAATATAGTGCTCCTAGCGGCGAGCGAATTAACTTAACTGTGGACATACCGAATTTACAACCTGACCTGACCTGCATCGGCGGTTGTGACATAGTAATATACGTATTATTAAAGTGCATGTAATTGATTGATGTTCCTTCTTACTAGACACAGTTGATTTTTCTTGCCCTTGAACACATTATTATTACATTGCATGCACTCGGGCAGGGGGTGCCGTTCCTGTCCTAAAGCGTTGTCAAATAATTACTATTATGTATTATATCTATGGTATGACATTTCATAGAAGGATCAGATCATTTAATTTTGACTACAGTGACTATAAATAGAGTCACTGTAATTTATAAATTAATATGTACTATAGCACTAGTGCTATAGAATATACTAATGTATTGTCAAGCATTATTATAAAAAGAGTTCTATATATAGAGTAGACAAGTAGTGTGTTAAGCATAGGAAAGCGCTGGTATCTAGTCGGATATTCTGTCCTTCTCGCACATGTTAGTGTGCTCTCACTCGCAAGGTCTCCCCTTCTATCACAAAGAGTATAAGAATACAAGAATAAGTATAACGCGCGCACATCGTGTGAGTGGGAGCGCAGTACATGTGCGAGAAGGACAGATACCAGTGAAAGGCTTAGTTGTCTACTCTATATAAAGAACTCTTTGCTATTATATTGTTCCGATTTCTATGTCATACTTTTTCTTACGTGTTCTGTGGAGATAACCTTAGATATTGGAAAACTTATAATTATAATAAAAGTACATAAATACCTCACGTGTAATTGTTTAGCTTGTTTTTATTAAATTTTTTAGCTTTTATCAATGGCGAAGGCTAAGAATAAAAAGAGGATTAAATCCGACGCAATTCAGATAAGAAAGTTCAAAGGGAATCCAGCGAAACCTATGAATCCTTTCGAGGTACATATCAATAATGAAAAAATAAAAGTGTTGGGACGAAAGAATAAACACGAAAAGGGTTTACCTGGTGTATCTCGCGCTAAAGGTATCATGAAACGCACACATACACTTCTTAACGAATATAAAGCCCAACACAAATCTAACAAGTTCACCGATAGAAGAATAGGTGAACGTAACAAAGCTATGACAAATGAAGATCGAACAATTGCTCGGTTTACTGCCGTTAGAGTGAAAGCCCATAACAGGAAGTCGTTATTTAATTTGGCCGACGATGAAGTCCTGACACATAGAGGTCAAACATTAACGGAAATCGAAAAGTTTGATGATCCTCGATCAGACGACGAAGACAGTTTAGATGAGGAAGATAAGTCCGGAAAACTAGATAGATCGTTCGTTGAAGATGCACATTTCGGTGGAGGAATATTAAGGAACACTGGAAAGGAAGGAGCTAAAACGCACAAAGATCTCATAGAGCAACTTATAGCCGAATCGAAAAAACGTAAAGCAGAAAAACAAAAAACTAAAGAGGCGACACTATATCTAACAGAGCAACTAGATACCGAGTGGAAAGATTTATTGCCTTTAGTGAATAAGCAACAAAAAACTGACGATCCAGTAGATAAACCTAAACAAGACGATTATGACAAAATTATGAGAGAATTGAAATTCGAAGCGAGAGGGACGGTATCTGATCGGCTAAAAAGTGAAGAAGAATTAGCTAAAGAAGCAATCGATAAATTAGAACAATTAGAGAAAGATCGATTAGATAGAATGAAAGGTGTTACAGAGAAAGATGTTCCAAAATTAACACATAGAAGTGCAGATGATTTAGATGATGATTTTGTTTATGAATCTGAGCCCGAAGCGGACCCAATTGTTCCCAACGATGAAGACGGCAAATCTAGTGAAGGTGATACATCTGATGAGGATGCGGAAACTGATTCTGAAGATGACTTATCGGATCTTAGAGTAGACAGCAGTGAAAGTAACGTCGAAGATGAAGGAGAAGTCGAAAAAGATTCGACAATATCACAGGAATCAACTAAAGATTTAAATGGTGGTGTAACAATTGAAAAAGTGATAGATGTTGATGTTGCGAAAAGTAGTAACGAAACAAGTGAATTGGTGAAACAAATGAATGTTGAGACTTGTGAAGGTGTGTCTCCTGAAGAATCTGAAGGAGGTCATTTACATGAACAAATAAAAGAAGATCTATTGAAACGAAAAATTATGATGGAAGCCGCTAGGAAAGAATTGCCATTCACTTTTTCTCTACCCGATTCATATGAGAAATTACAACAACTTCTAGATTCTCAGTCTAGTCTTCATCAGGGAATAATTGTTGAACGAATGATTAAATGTAATCACTCTAGTTTAGCCGAGGGGAACAAAGAGAATTTGGGACTTTTGTTTGCCTATTTGTTGCAATATGTCAACGATGCTGCTTCGGGTGTATCTGTGACAAGTTGTTTCGAGAGGTTTACCGCTCTAGCTCCACATCTCTTCGATTTAGCCCAATTGAATCAGGTCAATGCGCATAATTCCATGGTTGAAGTTATAAAAGAGAAATTCCAAGATTACAGGAAGACGCCCAAGGAATATCCCGGATTGGAGACTTTGATTTTCTTCAAATTGGTCAGTTTGTTGTTTTCAACGTCAGATTTTAGGCATCAAGTTGTCACTTCTGTCGTTGTTTTTATGGAACAAGTTCTGACCAGATGCAGAGTCAAAGTGAAAAGAGACATTTCTTATGGTTTGTTCATGACAACATTAATTTTGGAGGTAATTTCATCCTTTTACCACTTGAATTATAACTTATTAATGCACTTTTCGGCTTCATGTCAATGTAAACTGAATCTTAAGGAGGTTCGATAGTGTTGGCGGGGGAAATATGAGAAGAGCAAGCGGGGTCTGGCAACGCTGTAAATATTGCCGGCTGGAGTTGTACCGGGATATCAAAAATTATCTTGGTCAAGGGTGGTTGTGGATTCTAAAACGTGTGTCTTACTTTACGTTTGAAATAATTATGTCACTGTCACACTGACATCATCAATAACCTACAAATTTCATACCTATTTATTTCAGTTGTAAAACAATAATGAACTACAAATTATGAAATAACGGTTTTAGTAACAAGAAAAACTAAATTACAGTAATTACACTACATGTGCATCGAACAAAACGGGGGACATTTCCAACAATTACTGTAATTTAGTTTTTCTTGTTACTAAAACCGTTATTTCATAATTTGTAGTTCATTATTGTTTTACAACTGAAATAAATAGGTATGAAATTTGTAGGTTATTGATGATGTCAGTGTGACAGTGACATAATTAATTCAAACGTAAAGTGAGACACACGTTTTAGATTCCACAACAACCTTTGACCAAGATAATTTTTGATATCCCGGTATATATAAACACATGTAAAATAATAACAGTTCCTCAAATAATGGCTATTGTAAAAATATTAGACTATTTAAGAAGTTTTAATTGCTAATTTCCAGCTATTTTTTCATAGAAATAATTAGTGGGACTCACGGTCGTATAAACATGTCTGGAAACTCGAAGCTTTTTCCTATGTGAGAAGTGAGTCAGCTAAGTGTCAACTGTCGCGTAGTACCAAAAGACGTCACGGGGGGCGCATGAGTCGAGGGATGTTCTCTGGCAATCTTTGTATTGTGGGGCTTGAAATTTAAACGACATACTTCGATCCATGCGCCAGCTGGTGGCTGAGCGAGGGACTACGAGTTTAGCGACATGTAAGAGACTCATGTCAAACAATTGAGTTTCCAGACGTGGTGGGACTCGCTGAAACTTGCACAGAATATTATTGTAATAATGTTATTTCTTAAAAAAAAAAAGCATTTCTATTTAGCCGTTTTTCTATAATTTGAAGATTTAACCAAGTCCCCATAAGCTTTCATGTTGAAATGTTGTGTTTTTGACTCCATATATTTAAAAATCGGTGTAGTTAGACGTATTCTTATATCGTTATTCTCAACGGTCTGAAAAATTTCAGGAAATTTTATCATTAAAACTATTTCTACCGAACCTCCTTAAGCTAAGATTACCAAACAACGCGAAATACTTGAAGGTTCAAATTAGGGAGAGGGTAAATTACCAGCGCTAATAAAGCGGCTATTATTAGGGTGATTATTTCGTACTTATTAGTAGTTCGAACATACAATGCTGTTCAAATCTTCAAAAATTAGAATCATTCCTCATAGTTAAGCCATTTAGTCATTGCACTGAATTTTACTCAACGTGTTACCAAGCAAGTATTAAGCTTTCAGTTGATTTCGTCATTTCTTTCTGTTTAGTAATTTATTTATCAAAGACTTACCACATTGATGATAACTCATTTAGTATTAATATAAAGACAAAGATCAATATCAAAAATAACTCAATTTAAGAGAATTATAATTTAAAAAATGTAATTCAACAGAATATAACAAATATAAATTAATCATAATGTTATATTAATTTATGTTGATGAAACTACTGATGAGATATAATCACCCTTATCTACTAAAAATAGCCTTTAGGCTACCAAGAAGCCATCATTAGAGTAAGCTCAATTATCAATCAAAATGTGCCTGTACGTACATGACATAAAATACACAAGAATTTAACATAAAATCACCAATGGACTGCACTGTAATTGAAGCTGCTGAAAATTTAGCAACTTTACCACTGTAATTATTTACAAGAAGGGCCTCGCCCCCATTATGATGAAAAATTTTTTACAAACTACTTATGTGTTCCTTATGTATGATCAAAAAAGAAAAATCTGCGAAAATCCACCCTTTTCCAGAAATAAAACCTCACAATTAAAACCATGTTTATCTCAAAGTATTGACCTAAAAAGCACATAACAACTAGCTTAAATATGATAAGTATGTAGTTATCTATATTTCAATATTTCGATAATAAAACGCAGTAAAAATACAAACTTTGTGTTTAAAGTAAATAAACAGCATCCGCCACCAGCCATTCAATTGTAGCCTCTCTACAAAGTATTTCTCCTCGTTTCATTTGAGATGCTGGTGTCTTAGATATCTGATTTCCATAGATATCAGTATTATGATATGTTTCATCGTTCGGGAGCCTCATAGAGAGCTGTGTACTTCTCTACTAGTACCTAAATTCATTTTGTTTTGTTGCAAATTATTTGAACTTCAAGTAATGCAGCAGCTGCTGAAGATTATCGACAATAAGAACGAATTTGTAGTATTTTTAATAGACCACGGGGTTCTGAAGAGCTCCGTTGTATGCGACAAAGGCAATGAGTGTTACAAAATCACCATCGTCGATGACCATAATTCATCGAGATGAAATTTCATGTTACTTATGAATCTAACATAGAGGTTGAATAATTTCTAATAAGCCATTATCTATTTCAGTATAGCGTATTGTCGAAAAGATTTTTACCGGCAGTCATGAATTATTTGGGTGGTATTTTACATTCTGCTATTCCAAAATCCAGCGTCCGCTTGACCAAAGTATTACTCCCCTTTCGGCCAACTTCGGCACATCTGGTTTTGCTACAAGACTTCAGTGAAAATGAAGAACTTTCACTGAAAATGGAATGCGAAGATCTCGCGGATGGTCGAATGGACGAAACGTATAAAGTACGTGCCCTCTCTACTTGCGTCAAGTTGTTGAGCGAATTTCGCGATAATTTCAAGAATTTATCGTGTAATGTTGAAATATTCGAGAGCCATCTTCAATATTTGGAGATGATCCCCACATGTTTTTATCCTCAAACTGTGAAAAAGGATATTGAAAATTTGATCAGTTCCTTGAATGAGATGAAAAGTCAAAGGAAATTACGGTATATCATGATGGAAGTGAAGAAACCTAAAGCACTTAGGATGTTAGAACCGAAAATAGTTCAAATGTAAGTATTTAATAATTTTTGGTCAGTTTATTCATTAATTTGAAGAAAATTGTCAGAACAAATTTAAAATATTTATTTTCTCATTACAGATACGATGGAAAAAGGCACAAAGTACAGTCGAGAGAGAAAGCCGAAAAAGATAAATTATTACATCAAATTAAAAAAGTTAAGAAAGGAACTATGCGGGAAATTCGAAAGGATAACGCATTCTTGGGAAGAGTTAAAATCAATCAACAGATTCAAAGGTTGGTATCCATTTATATTGTGTCTGTTGTGAAATTATCGTTACTTTTTACAGTGACAAGGAACGTCGAGAAAAGGTTAAAAGAATATTTTCGGAAGCGGCAATTCAACAAAGTGAGCTCAATGAAATTGATCGAAAGAAAAAACGTAAATAAATATGTACAACTACTTTTTTTGTATATATTTTGAGTAATAAATATTATAATGCTATTCTTTATTTCATTTGGTAATTTTTGACAATTTGTCACATATTTACAATGAATTTTATTACCAATAAATCTAATTTTATTCAAGTTTTAAAGTAGATACTGAGATTTTAATAATAACATTTTTCAATTCAAGCAGGTATTCATTAGCTTTAATAGTTGATTCATATTTTTTTCACTGAATATAATTTAATAATTAACATCATTTAAATAGTTCAATTAATTAGTTTATTTTAATTTTAATTCCATTTGTTTCAATTTAATTTTAGCACAAAATATCTACAGATTTATTTCTGCAGGGGCACACATTTTGTTATCACTATTTATATGTACAAATCCAATTGTATTCAATTTTTAATGCAGATACTGCAATATTAATAATTAAAAAAATTTAATTTAAGGTTTTAATAGTTTTAATAGTTGATTATATATTGAATAAAATTGCTTTTCGATATCTTGAAGGTAAGGTTGACAAAAAATAGTCGTGACATCAATTAATTATAAGAAATTTTCAAATTACCTACTAACCTAGTATTACCAAAAATATATATAAACTAAAAAAGTAACCCGTCAAAAGTTTAACAAACTTAACATTTCATAAAGTTACAAAATCAAATTACTTTTTGAATAAATTTTTATTCATTAATTAATCCCATGAATTCAATCTATATCTAACATAATATGGAGTGTAAATGCAGAGCTTTCACACAACTAGCTTTGGGTAAAACGCAAAAAAATGCCAAAAGATGATAATTGACTTACTAAAAAGATATTTTGTTTAAAAAAAATTGCCCAGAGCAATCGTGCAGAGATATTTGTTGCATGGGGCATTTCCGGTCAGGAATGCAACAAGATTCCGTATTTCTTGTCTGCTGAACTTCGGTAGATTTTTCACTCGTTGCTGCTGGAGATCTGCCATCAGTCGCTTGGAGTGCGACATAAGGGGCAGTTCCCTCCAATAGGCACGGTGCTCTGCCTCGAGCCATTTTTGGATTACAGATTTCGCTGTGGCATGGCAAATACCACATAGGTTGGCTCTGGTCCAATCAGGGGTTGTTCCGCCCCCGCTTTAGCGAGTGCGACGTTAGTTTCAGTTCCTTCGCAAATTTCACCCATTTCTTTAATGCTTGATGTGCGAGTTTCAGGTCAGAATCTGTTTCATCAGTACGCAAATCATCTATGAATTCTTGAATACACTTTGATCAATGAATGCAGTTCTCACTTCATTCATGATGGTTAATGCAGGAAATAGTTGGGCCAATGGAATCTCGTCTTCCTCGTCTAAGATGTCATCATGGTCAACAGCATCCAATAATCCGGTATTCGCAAAATATCTTGATATTATAGTACGAGATATCTATACTGGAGCACTCGTTAAGTTGATAGTTTTTTCTGCTTCGTGAGAATTTTCGCAAAAGTCTTCTTAACAGATATTTTCCATACGCTACCATACAACTATAGATAATTCTTTGGTCCAGTGCTTGATAGTGTGTTATTATATTTGGAGGCAGGAAGACGATGTTTACATTTTGTAATTGGAGTTTCAGATGAGACCAAAATCCAAAATAATATGATATTTCTATTTTGATTTTTTATTTTTTCGTCCAATTTCTTTAATCATGAGGTCATTAATACTCTCGTCCTCCAGGCTGGTTCATTTCGTTTTTTCAGAGTCTCATACGAGTGTCACTATTGGAGTTCTTTACTAGTGCCGTTAGTTCCTTTACACAAGCAAGTACACATTGTGAGGTGATTGTGTATGACTCCAGTGCCTTGGGCGCTATGATTGTGATTTGTCTATCCTCATAGGCTCTATCCCACATAATTTGAGCATATGTTGTAATTGCTAATATTTTTGCTTGGAATTCTGTCGCAAGTATCCATAGTTTTGAAGAAATTGTTTCTCCTTGGTCCGGTATTTCGATTATTCCAACATCTGTACTTTTTTCGGTCTTTGTGCCTTCGGTAAACCATACGGAATCCCCTGGTAGCATATGAGGATTGCCCCCAGCGTTCTCTTACCCATTCAAGGTTCGAATCGTGAATGGTACGGACGTGTTGTGAACCCTTGTTCATGTCGGATCTCATCCCCAATGGCCCAGGTGATCCAGGAATGCTTCGGGCTTTTTGGTCGGCCTTTCCTTGTACATTAAGATCCAAGCGATATGCTTCTCTTATGGCTTCTTCTTATTGTTATTCTTATTCTTATTATTGGCCACCACACGATTGCGGCGTATGTTACAATGGATCTCAATATGGTGGTGTAAATCCAGTGTACCATCCGTGGTGTGAGTCCCCAGGTTCTTCCGACTGTGCGACGACAGGTTCACAGGGCCCTTATCGCTTTATTAGTGGTTTACTTCAGATGCTTCCCAAAGGTCAGCCTTTTATCTAGCCCAAGGTACTTGACCGCGTCCGTCATTTGTATGTTTTCCACATCCAAAACAGTCTTGTACGTTTCCAATGTCCTTTCTCCTCGTAAAAGGGTACAATGGTTATTTTCAAGGGATACACTAGAGTCCTTCCTAGTTGCACTATTTTTCCACAGTGTTTAGTGCTTGCTGCATCAGAGATGCTATTGCTCTCGAACTTCCCTTGTACTATAATGCCGATATTATCCGATCGCAGAATCCTTTACTCTCAAGGAGTATTAGAAGTTCGTCCACCACCAGATTCCACAGCAGAGGTAACAGTAAATCCCCCTGCGGACATCCTCCGGCGACTTGCACCTTTCTCTCAACCTCATTGAGAGTTAATTTTGCAATTAAGACAAATGCTTAATGCATCTACGTCTTTGAATATGTGTAGAGGTTTTATATTCTATGATTTGAGTGAACTGCAAATGCTTGGTGTTGCATCTCAATAATATTGATCAAAATACCAAAATGTTACCTACCTAAAATAAGTATAGATAGATTTTAATAGTATAACAAGAGGCTAATTCGCCCAAGCCGCACCAAGGTGCCAAACCTTTGTTACATATGTACAAGGCAAGGAAAATTGATCAATTATTTCAAATTATACCTATCAACCTAGTATTCTAAAAATATTCAAAAATGAAAAAAATTAGCACATGAAAAATTCAACAAACTGATATAAGGCCAGGATCTTTACCGGCTGGACTAGAATCGCCGATGAAGAACACCTTAAAATGAGAATTTCGGACACTTCTGCTCGTTAAATGTATACCTTGTGATATACCTATATTTGTAACCAAAAATCAAAGTTGTCGGAAGTTCAATAAATACTTAATTTCAGTTGAAAAACTGTCGAAAATAGCTTAGATCGATTGAGAAATGCTCAAAACAATATTTTCGCGAAAATCCGTAAAAAAAATTTGGTCCGATTACAATAGTTCTCTTATACTAACCTATTTATTTTATGTCGTTGCTGTTTTTTATTCACGTAGGAAATTACACTTAAATTTACAAAAGGTTTGAAAAAATTAAATCTGATCAAAAAGAGAAACATGTTTTTATTTTCAGGATAAATAAGGGAACGGAAAGTACATTAATGTGGTTACAATAATTAAGAATATTTCTTCAAATATTGAGGAATTCTAGGTTGGACGAAACACATTGGGTCCCACTCAAATATTTGTGAATTAGTCCCCTCTTTTCCATGCTCGTATGTGATGGAAAACCCTTTTTCCGTTTTTTTCGGAGTACGATATAAGACGATTTGATTTCTTTTGTCCGAAATACTTTTCCTCGTTTTATCCCTCCATATTTTCGAATATTTTTGTGCTATTCTAAACCTACTCTTCACTTTGATTAAATAATCTTCCAGATACTCGTCTTTCTTCTTAATACCGCCAATAATTATTATCCTGAATGTTTCTCTCAACAAATTGTGTCTATAATATGTTTTTGCTTCATCTAATTTCGCTAAATAGATTTTTCTCTCTGCTGTAAATTCTTTCCATAATTTCAAACTTATCTTCATCTGTTTCTGTTTGTAAACCTGGTCGGCTATATGTAATTTAGAATGTTTAATTACTCTACGATTTTTGAACGTTATCCATGATCTGAAGCATTTTTGCAATATTGTAAAATGATATCTAGATGTAGCTAAATTTAATTTATTCTTTTTTAATAAACTGATGCTCAAAAATGTTTTCCATCTATTGAAATAAAATGACAGTTTTTTCTGATTGAGAATGATTTTAGTTTTTTCTACAAGTTCATTTTCACTTATTCGTTCATGTTTCTTAGTTATAAAATATATTTTCAACTTCCGGAAACACCTTTTTTTCCAACGTATACTGTATAGGTTTATGGCAGATAATAATTTTTCTCTTTTTACTCTTTTTGTAGATGCATTCTTTTTTAATCCTTCCAGGCATCTCTTTTTCATTTTATATGCGATGAATTCATTATAAGCATTTAATTTTTGTCTTACATATTTGTTTCTATTAACATTATGTTTCAATAAAACCAAAGACTTTTGCATTAATTTGAATTTATGATATGTTTCTGACATTGTTAACTGTTTCCTTTTATCAATTTTATAATTTTTGTACCAAACAAGCCCGTCTATTACTTTTTGCTTAAGCTTATGTGTATAACATTGTTCAGCAAGTTCTTTCTGAATTTTTTTATTTTTTATAAATCTAGCATACCAAAGTAACGCGTTGAACGTTCTTCTAATTAACACTTGCGAATAATGCGCCAATGCGTCATTATATTTCCGTTTCAAACATCTGGAGCTTAAAACATAATTCAACCACCTATCGAAATATGGTTTCAACATTTCAAATTTATTCTTATTTCGATATTTAAAATGTTGAACCGCCATAGCGTTTTTTAGTTTCTTCGAGTTTCGATTCGCTGTAAATTGTTTCCAGTGCGTGAAAGCAATTTTCATATGACGCTTCTTGAAATTTTTTTCATACATCAATTGTGATATGGTTTCTTTAACACGTACAGTCTTACTTTCTATCTGGTAGAAGGCCCATATTTTAAAACACTTTTGTTTTAAATGAAAATTATAGTGCAAGTCGGCCCTCAAGTTGAATTTCCATTCTACTCTTTCTCTGAACCAGTTCATTTTTAGTTTGGAAAAAGCATTTCTCGTCAAACGACTCAGATTGTATTTTACGGCAGTCGACGGCAAAATATTTGAACAAGATTTTCTATAAAATAGGTAGCCATATTTTCGAGTAATTATTTTAACTCTGATTAAATTTAATTTTGCCTTATCTACATGCTTTGGTACCTTATATTTACGCTCCGATGAGAAATTCATAGCAAACTAAACAACTAACAACTACATACGTTATTAAAAAATTTTCTTGTCATAATTTGACGAACTTCAAATATGTACGATTTACCAACCTAATTTCTATATTGTTCACTTTCAAAATATCACCAACCCCTCAAAATATGATAAATTTGAGTTTTGAATTGTATTGACATCTATTGCTGGATGGCTGTACTAAAAACATCAATATCATGACAAGGCAATATGAATGCATAGTCATTGTAAATAAGAAACAATCACTCTCATTTATGTGTACCTACAATGTGTACTCTTTTATAGTTCATAGTCATTGATTGTAACTTTAGTCTATAATTCACTATTTTGCCAATTCCGGTTTAGGCGACCAGTTCATAGATTAAAAATTAATCTGTGACGAGTTGATAATCTGTTAACATTTTACAAATTAATCTATGGTAGTGGGGCATTACAGAAAATAGAAGGGAAAGTGACGTTTTCGAGAAAGTGAATTTTGCAAACAAATCTTGTCGAATTATAAAACAAAATGTCATGCGGTAGAAACATTAACATTGAGTCGTAAATCCATTCTACATAATTATATTTGCCTAAATTATTTGTTATGAACTAGTAACAACATGAATTCCGGTTCTCACTCACAAAATTCACAATCACCCCCTGACCCAGATCCCAGAGTTGTTCCCCTAAAAGCGAAAGAATCTTCGAGATATTGTTGGGTTTGTTTTGCCACAGAGGAAGAGGACAGGGAAGCTTCATGGGTTCAGCCTTGTAATTGTAGAGGAACAACGAAATGGGTAAAACTCAGATAACTGTTGAGAGGTTCCTAATTTACATATTTTGCTTTAAATCAGGTTCATCAAGCTTGCCTGCAACGATGGGTCGATGAAAAACAGAAGGGGGGTAATGTTGGGAAAGTTTCTTGTCCCCAATGCCAGACTGAGTATATTATAGTTTTTCCCAACATGGGGACGTTGGTGCTGATATTGGACACTGTAGATAGTTTTATATATAAAGGCTGCCCATTTTTAGCAGCTGGTATTGTTGTCGGAGCAATTTATTGGTGTGCTGTCACTTATGGAGCCATTACGGTTATGCAGGTAAGTTCAGGCCTCTTAATAAACAATTTATATTTTTATGTAGTTGTTGAACTTGATTTTCAATCTGTATGTAGATGATTGCCTTATGTGTGTTCCCAATGATAAAATTCAGTAAATGTTTAATAAATTTAACAATTTCCACTGTAAACTTCAATTTACTTGTGAAATAGAAGTGAGTAAAAACATAAATTTCCTAGATATGAACATTAGGCATGATGCAGATGAAAAAATAAAAACTTTGTGGCTTACTGAAGAAGTTTGGTCTCAACGTATCTTCACTTCAATTCTGTTTCACCAACATGTTATAAAAAAGTGTTATAAACACCAAAAATTAAAAAATTGTTTGTAATATACTGAAAATGAAACATTCTCCAATCCTATCTTTAAAGAAAGAATAAACAAAATCTTTAATGGATCGTCATATATAAATAATATGAAAGGTAATACTGACAATTTTATAACATTACCATACATTCCGGAGACCTCAGAGAAAATTAAGAAATGTTTAAAAAGTATTATATAAATGTTGTGCATAAGCCTACTAACTGTGTTGGGAAATATTTCTCAAATCTAAAACCTTTAATACCTATAGATAAACAAACCCACACAGTATACAAATTACATTTTTAAAATTGCGATGGGACTTATACTGGAATCTCTAAACAATATTTACAAAAAAGAATGCATGGCCATAAATAACGCACAAGAAACAAAAAACCGCCTTTGCTAAACACTGCTTTGATTATAACCATCAATTCGATTACAAAAATGGTGATATTTTAACTAAGGAAACCAATTATTATAAAAGATCTATTCTGGAGATGATGATTCACATAAAACGTGACTCGAAATCTGTAAATCATAGGACAGATATTCAGACATTAAGTCATATTTATACTAACTTAATCAATTGATACTCTTGCAAATTCCTACATGCGTCTTTATAATGTTAAAAGTATATTTTAGGCAGAATGTCAAAAGTATATTTTCAAAGGTTTACAAACCTTTTTCTATTACCTCATAAATTTTAACATCTGGTTCGAAAGTAGATACTTGCACCTAATGGTCTAGTTTTTAGTCGTTCATAGACTTTGTTTGACATGAGTTCGCATTTTTTGAGAGTACTGCTAACCAGCGGATTCTTGATACATTATACTTATAACATTGATGTGTTACAATTTCGATTATTCGTTGTTCTGTTCGTTTCGACGACGTGGACATTTCAATTGAAATTGGTGCGATAAGGATGCTTTGTGTTAATACAATTAGTTTTAAGTAATCTGATTTTTGACATAATAAGTCTTCTGATGAGGGTCGTGAGACCGAAACGTACGTAAAGACGAAAATATGAAGCATAAGTGTTAATGTGACCTATTTCCCGAGAATTTTCATATAAAGGTAATAGGAGCGGCATGAGTTTGACTTCTAAGACAATTCCTAGATTCGGGCCTGCAATTACAATTTGGGCTGTTACTTATGAATCATCCTGTATAGAATATGTGAATAAAAGACCGATCATTTTGAAATAAAATAATATCTAAAGTTAATTTCAAATTGTTTTTTAATAAAATTCTAGTGCTCCACTTAATGTGTATATGAACGCTTGGCAAAATCTGGAAAACGTCGGTGCCGTTTTAACAGAGCCTTCGGAATGAAACGTGTACAATGATATTTATTTTCAAACCGCACTTACCCTAAGTGCAGTTAATTTATTAGCCTGCCGATTGTATGTTGTTGTTGTGAAACGATTTGTGGTTTTTGTAACAATAGAAGACTTCAAATGTTTTGAATGTTATTGTTGGCTCCGTTATTTTAATGTGAAACAGAAGGAATGTACGAGTGTTCGATTATCATATTATTTAAATTTGTAAGGCCGACAGGCCGAGCATCGATTACAATATAGCCAAGAAATTGTGGATAATAATTATTAACAAATAGCTAATAATAATATTGCAAACGTAGTTCATATGATTGCTATCTTATACAGGGTGTTCAGTTTTTTCGTTCATAACTTCGGCAAACGATAGAACTTCTAAAAATAATAGGGGTCTTTCATATAAATTTTTCCTCTAAATCACTTCGTTTTCGAGATACAGGGTGTTGAAATTGAAAAAAAAAATTAGTTTTTTACGAATATCTCCGGAACCGTTCCTCGTACAAAAAACAACTTTTGCAAGCAATCTCTACTCATAGTAAGCTATGTTTTGTGCGATAATTTTTTTTTTTATCCATAATTGGTGAAGATTTTGAAGGGGTAGTGGTTGTTTTTCTCCCCAACTTCTAGGCCACTGGAAAAAGTACGGTTTTGAGACGACCATTTGAACCGCCAATGTTTTCTACACAAAAAATGTACTTCTGGTCATAAGCTCTAAAGTTGACCGTTTTCGAGAAAAATCAACTATTATGTTGAAAAACATGGTCAATTCTTACTAATTAAACAAAATTTGTTCAAACGTTAGAACAAGTAACAAAACCAAAGGATTGACCAAGAGTACCTTTTTTGTGTAGAAAACATTGGCGGTTCAAATGGTTGTCAAAACCGTACTTTTTTCAGTGGGGTAGAAGTTGGGGAGAAAAACACCCACTACCCCTTCAAAATCTTCACCAAGTAAAAAAATTTTTTTCATCGCATAGAACATAGCTTACTATGAGCAGAAAATGCTTACAAAAGCTGTCTTTTGTACGATAAACGGTTCCGGAGATATTCGCAAAAAACGGAATTTTTTTTTCAATTTCAACACCCTGTATCTCGAAAACGAAGCCTTCTACGACATATGTTTATAGGAACTTTTCTTCTTAAAAACACTTGTTCTATCTCCTGTTGCAGTTTGTCTACAAGAAACTGACCCATCCTGTATAGAAAATACATAATAAAAATGAAATAATTAATACGAATCAACCTTAACTTGAATTACGTAACTAGACTGTATTATTAATATTTTTCTAATTTGTAAATTATTGTTAATAAAAGTTATAACTTCAGTGTTAGCGATACTAGTCACATTCATAATTGATTAATAATCCTTGATGTGTGATTTACTACAATTGTAAATAAATGTAGTAGTACTATAGTTGTTATGATGATCCATTTTATGCATACTCAATGGGTGAAAGTTGTTAAGTGTTACTAGTGCCTTTAATTTCAAAACAAATCCCCATAGCCAACAGGGCTTTTCCTATTTTACTACAAACATGACATGATTTTGCGAAGGTATTGTTTGAAGACACTTGTTTAGTGAGATTAACTATTAATTTTCTTAGGTTATTGGGCAAAAGGAAGGTTTGGTAATAATGGAACAAGCCGATCCTTTGATATTATTGATAGGCCTGCCTGCGATTCCAGTAGCCCTTGTGTTGGGGAAAATGGTCCACTGGGAAGACGCAGTTTTAACTTTCATAAGAACAAGTTTACCACATTTCCCCTTTGTTAAACATCTTTTACCTTTTAGGTGCGTATATTAATCAATATTTTCGTCAAAGTTACAATGTGAATGTTTATAGGATCGACGTAGGACCTGCCGAACACCGGGAAAGCGACCTCCCCCCCATTACCAATCCCGTATCGGCTACAAGGATCCTGTGCGGAGCCTTGTTGTTGCCTACCATCGCGAACATTTTCGGGAAATTCTTTTTCGACAGTTTCAAATCGAACTTTCACAAAACTATTCTAGGAGGCTTGACGTTTATAGTTTTGAAGGGTTGTTTGAAAATTTACCACAAACAGCAACAGTACATCAGACAATGCCAGCGAAAGATTTTGGATTACACGGAGTCCAACATAGCGACCTATTTAAGATCGAGGCCGCCGGAATGATTTTTCTTGTAAAATACTGTAAGCGGACGAATGGAATACGGAAATAAATTTTCTATCGTGTTTATGAAGTTACATTGTTGTTGAATATTTTTTAATGAGAAACTAAATATTTATTATCCAAATAAAACATAACATTTACTCATTTGAATTAAGCCGTGATTTAATTTTATCGTGTGGGCCAAAAAACCTGCAAATTTTTGGCTGTAATTAGATTTAGGTAGCTGGTATGGGTACGATAATTTTTTGGCATGATTAAACGGTAGGTTATGAAACAAGATTTGCCGACGTCATCGATTTTTTCCTCCACAGTGACTATCCCACTATAAATAACTTTTCAATTATAACACTATGCAACACACTTTTCTGCCTAACCTTCTCGAAGTTTGCGTTCGATTCTACATCTATTTCGAATAATTAAGAGCCACCTTAGAAGTTGAAAAGTTTGCTTTTGCGCTCAAGGCGATTTCTTTTACAAAAGTAAAACTGCTGTAAATATCCTGGAATTACTTTTTATAAACTTGACTCAGCATCAGTCTATGATATATCAAATTTTTCGCAATTGCGTGGAAAAGTGAGATAAACAGTTAAAAGTTGCATATGTAAGACTGTTTGGCTGCTATTTGCAGAAAAGTAAAAAATAATGCTAAAATTCATCAACTTTGACGTAAAAATGTCCAGTTAAAAAATCCCAGAGCCAAATTCAGATCTAAATACCGTTTTTTCATAATTTGTAACTGTAGAGTGTCATTGCGAAGAGATTGATATCATTACGAGGTACATTTGAACTTTTATTGAAAAGTTATGGCGCTTTAATCGATTAAGTTTCGTGAAAATTCTCACATATTCAACCCATCAAGGCCCAGGCAAAACGCAGCCTAATTACAGACAAACTAACTACGCAGTTCATAGCATAAGTGGACAGTTTTTTTTTGTTTAGCCAAATTGATTGTTCAAACAATTGTTATAAATCAACAAAATTTCGTCTTTTTGAGGGTGCCAATGGACTATGACCTACGGACTTTTAGTCGCAAACCCAGCAATTGTATATTGTTGAAACGCTCATTAATAAATGATTGTTTATTGTCTTAACAATCAATTTGGCCAAACAAAAAAAAACTAGTAACTTTTTTCCACTTTGCTATGAACTGCGTAGTTAGTTTGGCTGTAATTAGGCTGCGTTTTGCCTGGGCCTTGATGGGTTAAATATGTGAGAATTTTCACGAAACTAAATTGGTTAACGCGCTATAACTTTCTAATAAAAGTCCAAATGTACTTCGGAATGGTATCAATCTCTTCGTAATGAGTCACTATACAGATACAAATCGCGAAAAAACGGTATTTGGCTCTACGATTTTTTATTTGGCGATTTTTACGTCAAATTTGATGAAAATTTAGTGTTTTTTTTACTTTTCTTCTGCAAATAGCAACCAAACAGTCTTACATATGCAACTTTTAACTGTTTATCTCAGTTTTCCACACAATTGCGAATAATTTGATATATCATAGACTGGTGCTGAGTCAAGTTTATAAAAAGTTACTCCAGGATCAGCAAAGTTTTACTTTTGAAACAAAATTCGCCCTGAGCGTAAAAGCAAACTTTTTAACTTCTAAGGTGGCTTTTAATTATTCGAAAAAGAATCGAACGCAAAAATCGAAAAAGTTAGGCAGAACAAAAAGTTGAATTTTGTTACATAGTGATCACTGGTAAAGCTCACTTTTTGTTTGCAATTGGTCAATTTTCTCTTCGATTTCTTTAGATGGATCATGTGAAACCTCGATATATTTCGCAGCTAAAATGCTGTTTGAAAAGAATTACATTGACAAATTCAACAGGAACTGATTTGTATTAAAAAAAGAAAATAACTGCATAACCTGAACATGCAATTTTCAACAAAGTTAATATTTGAATGTCCAATAATTCATAATTAACTTCTAGTAGTGGCTTGAATGGTTTTTTTCCAAATGGGGCTTCAATGTACGTCGAAATCTTCTGACTATTCTGACTTTCTTCATAAATGAGTTTATGCATTTTTGAATTTATTTCTAAATTGAATTGATATGGGGAGTTTAATTTTCCTATGTTGGATGAATTCAGCAATGGTTTTGGCATAGTTTCCAATATGTGTAAATAAGTATATCACCCTGTATTGTTATGCAATTGAATACGTTTTTATTGTTTGTTTCTAAATTTCTATAGTCATTAAACTAATTAGTACAGTCAAATGGGTATTGGACAAGTAAATCCTTGGGAAATGGATCGATTTTGATGTGACATTCTGTTCAGAATGTCATCAGAAAAAAATTAACCACAAATAAAGTTGCGCAAATTGTTTATAAACAATAAATAATCAATTTAATTAGCTAATTTTGGAGATTATATAAAAATGTCTGAAAAATGCAAATTATAAACAGTTTATTTATTAACAAAATAGATGAATTTGACCAAAACTCTGAGTTTACGGTCGTTTTCGGATAATTTTGGTATTCTGAGTTCGATTTTATCGTCAATATCGTCGAATGTATACCCGCAAATTTGCTAATTTGTTATATACAAATTATATTTATTATTAAATTTATCCAAAATGTCGAGTTTATAGTCGTTGCCGGATAATTTTGACTGCCTGAGTACGAATTCATTGGTATTATGGTCTTTAAATGCATACATACATTTTTGGATTGTTATAAACAAGTTATTTATTAACAAACAAAAGAATAAAGAAATGTGACATTTTTATTCATTTTTATATAATATACACACTCAGAACTTGAATTTTTTGACAAAATTGATGAATTGTATTAAGTCTTAATATAATTAAAAAAATGGCATGCCACTAATTTTAAATAATTGTTTTCCCTTCCATAACAAATCTCCCATACCTCCTTAAAAAAATTGATATGTTTAATTTTATATATATTTATTGATACTTTGTCATACTAAATCATGAAAATTTTTATTATTTTTTTCTAATTCGCTTTAGAAAATTTCTACAAGAATGCATTTAAAGACTATAATAGCAATAAAATCGTACTCAGGAAGCCAAAATTATCCGACAGCGACTATAAACTCGGCATTTTGGTCAAATTCGTAAATTTAATAATGAATATAATTTGTTTATAACAAAGTAGCAAATTTGTGGATATACATTCGGCGATATAAACGATAAAATCGAACTCTGAACACCAAAATTATCCGAATATCGGAGTTTTGGTCGAATTCGTCTATTTTGTTAATAAATAAATTGTTTATAACAAAAAATAGTATTTATTCGATCAAAAACAGTCAAAATTTGCAATTTTCAGTAATATTTATGGTATCTCAAAAATGAGGTAATTAAATTATTTATTGTTTATAAACAATTTGTACAACTTTTTTTCTGATGACATTTTGAAGAAAATGCATTTTGTCCCATCAAAATCAATCCATTTCCCAAGGATTTACGGGTTTGGCCTATTTTTATACCCATTTGAATGCATTAAGTGAATTTATTGAAAAAATTAGCCATTTTGCCTCGGCCATCTTGGATTTTAATATTTTTCTGCTCGGATTTGTAAGAAGCCACCTGAAAACCTGCTATGCATTGTTTTCGTCAAGATAAGTTAGTATTTAAAACGTTATTCCATTTAATGTTCAAACATTCTACTCGCCTTTATTCAAAAATCTGAAATAAATGAGGAAATTTTGATTTATTATATTTTATCCCGCATTTTTCTAATTCATTCTAATCTACTACACTATTTGATATAATTAATAAAAGAGCAATGCATTTAATATCTCCACAACATCTTCATAAAACAGTTGGACATATATTATTGTGGAACAAAACTTTCTCATAAAAATTCAAAATCGTATATTGGGCAAACGGGATGAAACTTTTTTACAAGATTTAAAAAGCAACAAATCTTAATCATATGTTTACTCATGCACCAAAAATTGTACACAATCAAACAAAAGTCCTTTTGTTAAATATACAGAAACATTGACACAGAATGACACGTTGTATTTCACGAAAAATTTACATTACTTAGGATATTTTGAATGTAACATTTTTGACCCACACGACATTTGCTTTAATAACAAGTAAACTTTTTCTCGATTTTTTTCAGATAAAAATTCTGGTAATAAAGTACTGACTTTATCTAGTATTTTTAATACTCCAACAAAAACTGTTGGATATTTAAACTGTGATTGAGAATATGGTGTAATATTATATTTTCTGTATCTGTTAGTATTGGATGAAGTTATTGTTTAATGTTTTATTTTTGTATGTAAAATAAGTTGAATAAAATGGTTTTCCGAGTATTGTTGTCTTTTTTTATTATGTTCCTTTGCATGATGCTTCAGAAGATAAATTATATATGCTGATGAGTGATATTTGATGTGAAATCAATTGATAATATTGGTAAGTACCCCAACAGGGAAATAATTATTTTATTTTCAATAATGATTCATGACTCTGGTATGAATTATATATAAATTCTCGGGAAATAGGTCACACTAACACATGCTTATTATTTTTGGCTTTGCGTACGTTTCGGTCTCAAGACCATCATCAAAAGACGAATCAACGTCTAAAACGGGATTTCTTAACGAATAATTGAAACTGTAAAACATTAATGCATCCACTATACTTAGAAAAAGCATAGGATTCTTGATTATTCATATACTGATGTTTTACAGTTTCGATTATTCGTGTTTCTGTTCGATTCGGCGACGTGGGCATTTTTAATTCAAATTGGTGCGATACAATTAGTTTTAAGAAATCCCGTTTTAGACATAATACGTCTTCTTATGATGGTTGTGAGACCGAAACGTACGTAAATACGAAAATAATAAGCATATGTGTTAGTATAACCTATTTCCCAAAAATTTATATATATTTTATTTCCTTAATGTTGGTTGTATAATTTAATATATAATGATGCTCAACCCAACTGACGGTAGGAACAAGTTTTAGTTTCTACATTTTTGACAAACCTAATCGACACTTCGAAAAATGTAGTAATATTTAAATCAATTGGTACATTCTCATGCATATAGACGTTGATTGAAAGAGTTGAGCAATCAACGATTAAACTCATCTGCTTGTAATAATGCCCCCTTCGGGTTGTTTTGACTGTGAATTCTCAAGTGTATAGAACTTGTACATTTCAAAACCGTATTCATATAACGCTGGGGAAATCAGTTTTGAATTATTTGTTACGGAGGATAATAATATTTCATTATGTGTATACATTAAGCATCAAATGTTAGATGTCAAACAGCGAACTAGCCCGTAGGGGATACATGTCGTGGCTGCACGCACTGCATGCATCCTCAATGCCGTGATTTTTCCGCACAGACGTGGTGGAGTCAAGTATTCTACCTGCGGAGAACCGCCTATATAAGAATGAATCCCCGGGAGGCTGCAGCACTAGAACCAGATCTAGCCGCATCAGCACCACCTATGGTGCGTCACAACAGATCTGGTAGAGCAAGACTACTCCAAAACACCGAAGTTGATCTTAGAACTAGGAAACCTCGAATCACCGTCAGGGTCTCCGTACGACTACACGAGCTGGTAAAATTTGACACGTTGACTAATGACGAGCTTCCGGAATTCGCCGAACTCAGGGAAATCAACTCGTTCCGGAAGGACGGAGATATTGTTGTCGGAAACGAATATTGTCAGATCTACTGGAATTACCCATTTCCGACCGTCAGGTTCATACAAGCAAATAAGCCTGACGTTGTCGTCCTCGATAAACAAAGACTAGGTATCTACTCCTGCAGAGAAGAACGTAGTCTTGAAAGAGAAAGAAAAATGGGCAAAGTATTAAGATCTCCTGTTCGAGCTCCTCACGCTATACCAAGTTCACAAGGTCGTATTAGTGGTTCTGATAGTCGGAGTTTTGGGCGGAATTCGGTCTTCGTTGCGTTCGAACTTTGAAGATCATTCCCGCCTGTAAAAACTCGGAGCAGACCTTGATAGACCGGATGCAGCCAGAAGGCAGTCATTCTGGGTTCAATAAGCCTACTTAGGGCACACGATTTAGGAGCCTGAAGCTACTTACTTATTTTTTTATAGTAACTACTAAAATCTATGCAGATGTAAATCATTGCACATTGTCAGTCGAACTTTATCTCAGATTCTTACATGGCAGCCTTAAAAACCACATAGCCTCGAGAATACGCATGTGGCAAATAAAAGAAAACCATGTTTGCTGATATTATATGAGTGGTAAGTTTACTATATACATGCACTAACACTGAGATAGTTGATTGAAATATAACAGGTATAATATTGAAATGTTCTATTAAATATAGTTAATAATATTATGGTTAAAGTTCCTTTAATGTTATGACCAATTTCATGCTTAAATGATTTGCTTTGACAATAACTTAATAATAAATTTAGGATACGGAATCTCTATGTTCAACAGATTTTCAATCAATTATATTATCCTCACGGCTATACTATATATTTTCACATGTTATCTATCTATTACAAAATTATCTGTACATTTCGTGAGAATATATGTCAGCTTCCATAATTTGCTGATTCCTTATCAGTTCAACGAAGTCTTGAATCGGGAATAAGACAGTTATAAATTATATACAGACTGTCCTCGAACTGCGTGGCTAAAATAAAACCGAAGATTCTTTGATTCGAAAAAAAGTTGATGAGCCTTTTTACTTTTGCCTCAAGTGTCTTGTTTACCCGGTAGAGGGCTTCAAAATTGCAAAAATAATTTTGTTTTTCGGTATAACTTGAGAACGTGATGAAGAACTTTTACAATATTTAGCAGGTGAGTTACTGTCAATAATGGCCATTTTTGAGAGTGGAGCACAGAGCCTTAGAGACCATAGAAATGGCTCAAACTTGAGGATGTAACGGGAAAAGTGTCCAGAACTTTTTTGTGGTCAATGTAATTCACTCGATATTTTTTATGTAGATAGATTATCTAATTTGAAAACTTTTCTTACTCTTAGAAAATTTTGATAAAATCAACGGATTAGCTTGAAAAAATTAATTTTCGAGTCTCTGCAATTTTGGCTTACTAATTTTACTTGATTAAAATACCTTAGTTGCCTTTGCTTTTCTAATGTCATTTTGGCATTTGAAGAATTTATTCTCAAAACTGTCAGTTTTTACTTTGCTTTCCGTAAAAATTTTATAAAATTATGGCTCAAAATATCACTAACACTGAAATGGTTGATATGTTATTGATTTATGGACTTTGTCGTTGCAATGGCCGGAGAAGGAAAAGATATCCGCATCGCAGAATTCCAAATCGGCAAACCTTCGCGAAACTGGCAAATTTGAAGCAAATCGCAGAGAAACTGGACGCAGACGGACAAGAAGGACGGTAGAGCTCGAAGAAGCGATACTGGAAGCGGTTGAAACTGAACCTGGGATAAGCACATTACGTTTGGGACTTCGTATTGGAGCCTCAAAATCATTAGTTCATAATGTACTGAAAGAAGAACTGTTGTATCCCTATCATATTAAAACAGTTCAAGACTTATTGCCCGTGGATCCAGGTCATCGGCTAGATTTCTGTCGGCTTATTGTCCAAAGACAAAACGCAAACCCCAATTTTTGTAGAAGAATTCTGTTCACGGACGAAGATACTTTCACGAGATGTGGTCTTTTTAACCTCCATAATGAACATTTCTATGCTGATGAAAATCCTCATGAAACTGAAGTTACATATTTTCAGAATCAAACTAAAATCAATGTTTGGGTTGGAATTGTGGATAGCTTCATTATTGGCCCTACCGTTATACTCGATCGATTGAACGGGGAGAACTACTTGAACTTTTTGGAACAAAGGCTACTTGAACTGTTGAAAGACTTGCCCTTACACATTCGTCGTGGCCTGGTTTATCCATGATGGTGCACCTCATCATTTCACATTAGCTGTGAGGCGACATTTGAATGCGGAATATCCAGATCGCTGGATAGGTAGAGGACACGATGCACCAGTGAACTGGCCGGCCCGCTCCCCTGATTTGACGCCCTGCGACTTCTTTCTATGGGGCGCTTTGAAGTCGAAAGTTTATGCAGCTCCAGTAAACACACGAGAGGAATTGTTGCAACGAATTAATCATGAAGCGGATTTATTGAAGAATGATCCTGAAGTACTAGCCAGAGTTCAATCCAATTTCTTGAAACGAATTAATTTGAGTATTCAGGAAAATGGGCAACATTTCGAACAATTGATGCCTTAGCGATTTCCCAAGAAGTTCTGTTGTTTCTTTTAATTTAGCATTTGTTTTTCCTAAATAATCACATCGTTTCCCCATTTCTATTGTTTTTATTATTCGTGTTTTACCGAGATATTAACCATTTCAGTGTTAGTGAAATTTTGAGCCATAATTTTATAAAATTTTTATACGGAAAGCAAAGTAAAAACTGACAGTTTTGAGAATAAATTCTCCAAATGCCAAAATGATATTAGAAAAGCAAAGGCAACTAAGGTATTTTATTCAAGTAAAATTAGTAAGCCAAAATTGCAGAGACTCGAAAATTATTTTTTTCAAGCTAATCCGTTGATTTTATCAAAATTTTCTAAGAGTAAGAAAAGTTTTCAACTTAGATAAGCTATCTACATAAAAAATATAGAGTGAATTACATCGACCACAAAAAAGTTCTGGACACTTTTCCCGTTACATCCTCAAGTTTGAGCCATTTCTATGGTCTCTAAGGCTCTATGCTCCGCTCTCAAAAACGGCTATTATTGACAGTAACTCACCTGCCAAATATTGTAAAAGTCCTCCATCACGTTCTCAAGTTATACCGAAAAAACAAAATTATTTTTGCAACTTTGAAGCCCTCTACAGGCTAAACAAGACACTTGACGCAAAAGTAAAAAGGCTCATCAAATTTTTTTCGAATCAAAGAATCTTCGGTTTTATTTTAGCCACGCAGTTCGAGGACATCCTGTATAAGATATTTGTTGTACTGTGTTTGAAAAATGGGGAAAGATGTAACCTGTAATTAAATAAGTTGTGCTAATGCTGATACAGGAATAATTAAAAAAAAACATTTTTATTTATAAATTATAAATATAATCCGCTAACATGTTCTTCATATTACGCAATATAACATATTGCACTACTTTTTGATGAGCTTATTTTACGCATTTAAACACGTTCATACGGAATATGAATCTGGAGTTTGTCTACATTCAATTCGAAGAAGTTTTGATTTATAACGTGAGTAAATATTATCACATCTCACCAGGTCTATTGGAACCATATCTATTTTCTGGTTTAAAATTGATCCGTATGTTCAAGAATTAACACGTAGCACGATTCTGAAAATCTGTAGAGAAACATTGAGAATCCAACCGAAATATTTTCGATATTGTGAAAATTCTGGTTTCCCCGGAAGTCACCTCCCCTTTGTAATTATTAATGGGTCAGTGATCACTCGCTGCGTAAAACATGGGTCAAGAGGAGCATTGGTAATCTCAATTTTTACAAATGGAAACCTCATTTTACCTTCCTATGATTCAATTCTATCCGAGTTCAATTGACACTGAAGAGTTTGAGAGCTTGAGCTTGTCTAGATCGCCTATTCGGAATATCTCGTGGTGGAATAGCAGACCAGATTTCTGATGAACACAAACCATGGAAATATCTATAGGAAAGGGAGAGATCCCCCACCGTTCTTCTATGTTCTAGGGAGGTCAATGGTGTTGTAAGTGTGACATGATGATCGGACGAATAGCTCTCTTCTGGATAGAATCCAAGAGCTTCAGTGTATTTTTGGGAGCGAACCCCAAAACATGCACAGTACTCCAGGACAGGTTGAATCTGTGCTTTGTAGATTGTGAGGAGCTGCTGGGATGTGAAGTAGCTCTTGGCACGGAATAGAAAACGCTGTGTCTAGACTCCCGGTACCGGTATCCAAATAAATCCCGGTAAAATGATGACGTCTACATAATGACGTAATAACCTACCGGTATTTGCAACAATCCCGGCAGTTTTTATTATCTTTTAGAACTAATTCCTTGAATGGATTGATCCAATGCGATTATTGGTCGTATTTAGAAAATTACAGTTGAAATATTTTTTTGTCATCGACCATTCATCTTTATTTTTATACCAGTTAGAATTAAAATAGTCTAAAACAACTTTGGGAACATTTTCGCACAGAATTTTGTATAAGTTGTCGAACTCCTCCACAGTTGTGGAGTAAACCATTTTTTGAATTATTTCAAGGCTTAGATTTCGTTGGCTAGAAGATATTCCCATTTTTTCGCATGATATTTGCCTCTGAAATGTACGCATGGACTGGAAAATACAGATAATAACGTTAGCTTCTGGGAAGCACTCTTTAACAATTTTTCTTTCCAGTAAATCTTTATCTGTCATTATACACTTTGTTTCGCTCCATTTAGAATTTTTAAGTTTAAATTCGTTCAAAAATCATTCAAAACTTTCTTTGTCTTCATGAGTTAGTAAACAAAATGCAATTACTTCGGTTTGGCAATTTCCATCTTCACATACGATTAAAAACAAAGGAATACCTATATTAATTAATTTGTAAGTTCCGTCAAGGCTTAAAAACTCTGGAAATGCATCAAAAGTAGCGTTCATCTTTTTGGTTTGCATAAACATGCCTCTGAAATTGTTAGTTTCATCTTTTAAAATACTAACTTCACAGTCATATGATTTTTTTTAAATATTGACACACTGCTCCAAATCTAGAGGTGCTTTATTCTATGCACTTTCCTTAATGTTGGACAGATCTTTTAAAGTTAGTCTCCAATCGTTCTCTAACTTTTTTTTTATTTGCATCTAACAATAACATTTCCTTTGCTTTTTCTCTACTATCAAGTGGTAACTTGCGTTGCTGAGGCAAAAAATCAAATAACACCTTGCTTGTTTCGTGATTGTTCTTTTTGAATAGCTTTAACTTCTAGAAATTTGCCATTTTGGGACACCCGGAAAGAAATGCATGCAGGACAAGGGTCTTCCTTTTTAAAACTTCTTACTTCTTTTTTATTGCTTCCCGCCTTTCGAAATTTTTGACCTCCGAAAATACAGCAATATTTTACTTCATAATACTTTAATTCTGCTCTGATATTTTTTTAAATTCTTGATGAAGTAATAAGCCTCGCGTCTCGTTTCCAATACTTTGAAAAGGTTTTACCTTCGTATTGCTTTATAGCTCTGCTTACAGCTTCAAAAGTTTTGAAGGTTTAACCCACGAAAAACACCATTATTAATTTTGCACACTCAAAACAATACGTTGTAAACACCGGGAGTATCAATATGTCTACGTTATGTGAACGATTTGCCAACCTAACCTCAATTTCTTTCTACGCACCGAACAAATCTACCGGGATTATTGCAAATACCGGTAGGTTATTACGTCATTATGTAGACGTCATCATTTTACCGGGATTTATTTGGATACCGGTACCGGGAATCTAGACACAGCAAATAGAAAACCAAGTTTTTGTGACGCGGTTTTCAGCAATTTACCTCACATGATCATCCCATGAGAGGATGCTGTTGGTGGCTCGAGGCATGGATATGGAAGTATTCATAGGAATAGTTGTACCTGACATCATATCAGGGATTGTAGCAGTACAAAAGACACCTCCTGTGTGTCATGACCCGCAGTCATAAAAAATGACACTGCAAAACAGTACCGACATGGGAATATAGTAATAGTTGAGGATGCAGTAAGAACAACACTCCTAATAATCACACAAAATCACTTAAAATTCACATCCTCTGTACAAATTGAATGAAATCTAGAGTTTTAATTACATTTAAATATGTTATATTCAGTTTCTGAGGGAAAATCAAAATATACAGAAGGATCTTGTTTGTTTTATCGATTGCGATTATTGCGCCTATTTTCCATTAGGTTTCGCTTAGTAAAATAGGTAGTTGGTTGAGAGCTCTTTTATATTTGTCTTGGTTTGAGTATTTTAGGTGTGTAAATTTGTGTATATAACTTGTGCTTAATCATATATTTTTTCACATGTTTGTATTAGTTTTAGCAACTATGAGTGTTTCAATCATTTCCTGTATTAGTTCTAGTTTCTTTGCTTATATATATTTAGTTTTACTTTATTAGAATGTACGTCGGAAGAATGATTCATAATTACTGTCTGAATATTAAAAAACGAAATAAAAATGTTGGGCTGTGGGGTGTATTTAATGTGGGGCTAATTTATGTAATTTTTCATATTTGATTTAAAGAAGGTAAGTGAGATTTTCTTTAGATACCACCTTACACTGTTTCATGTTTGGAGGTTTCTTCCTGCTTTACATATTATATTGTTCAATTTCTTTGGAGCGAATATTAACATTTTTCCGCATTCACTGTTATTAACATAACCTTTTTGAAAATTACTTATTTTATTATACAAAGCTATTTCTATTCTATAATTTGCTAATTCGGTGTTTAAACCATAGATACTAAATATGGTTTTAAAAATTAAGGACATTGAACAATATAATGAGAGTAGATTTTTAATCCTATCAATGGCGTCAGTGCTCTACCTCTTGGATAATTTTAAGTGCTACACGATTGCAAATGAAAGGTATCGCAATGACGTAAGTTGACAGTATTATAGCTCATAGAGATATATAAATAGAATGAGCGTATTTAAATCTGCTCTCTGAAGCTAAATTCTTAGTCGCCCCTGTCACCGGTGTGCCAACGCGCTTCTATTTATATATAATATCTATGGGTCCTGCGCCTGCCATAGAGATCAAGAATAGCTTACTTGAATGACAGATTTCGTGACTAGGTCTAAGAACTCTATGGTACTCCTATCCATTTCTAATTTTTCGGAAGAGAACAGACTATAAGAAAAGGATGAAACCACCGCGCGCTTAGACCTAGTCAAATTAATAACATTGCTTTTATGGGCTTCGAGTACACAATTCTTGATCTCTATGGCTCGTACCCAGCTTTTCTTTTATGTAGTGGGCACACGCAGCTTCCTTTCTCGACGCTTTCATTCATGAGACTATGACTGGAGAGTTGTTATCTTCTCTCCTTCAGAGAACGCTTCAAATTCGTTCAATTGATGTCCTTTGGAGAAGTTGTCATTATTGAATCACAGATAAATTCAACTGAGGGTGTACCTGACAACTTTTCAGTTCAAAATGGGTGGTCCATAGAAAGACAACTATATTAATCCTCGTTTCACCACAAATAGTCGAGGCGCACGGTCACGAAAATCGTCGGAAAATCCTGAAAAATTTGAAACAGCTAAGTTTGATGTTACTTTATGTTTTTTGGAGTGCTGAATACAGGAAAAATAGATAAAAATTCTATAGCTGCCGTTCGAAAAGTTATGGCCATTTTTTGTGGTTTTTCACTTTTTTTTTAAATTAATTTGAAAAGTTGAATTTGTCATAAATTCTTGAGAAACAAGACGTTCATTTATACATAATAATATTTACACGTTTTTCCAAGGTAATATTTATTTTGCCGAATAATTCTGTTTTCATTCGGATGTCTGTGATTCTAGCTCTAAGTCTTTGTTCTGTAGTTTAGGTATTTATTGCAGAGAGAAAACTAAGGAAATAAAATTATGTTGTTCTGTAAACTTGAGGATATTGCCAATAAAACGAATCATTATTACATTAATTGAAACATTGCATACTATGAAAGCAATACTTCTAATTACTGATTAATGAATATTCAAGCTAACATGATTGTAATATATAACAAATTGCTGAATTATAATAATACTAACAGAGATTCTAAGTCTAGGTTCCTATTCTGTACTGCTGGTACTTCTAAGAATGGTCTACTAGAATACAGATGGCCCTAGTAGTATTTATCTGCAATTGATGTTTAAATTTAGAATACTTATTTATAAAATTATTGCATTCTACGGAACTATGTAACATTCCTAGAGCTATACCTAGAACAACGTGTAGTCATCCTGTCTTTATATGCCGAAATTAAAGGAAAAAGCAAGCTATATAATTTCACCAGAATCTTGCGTCAACATTAAAGATAAAATATTGATAGATTTGGGAAAAGCAACCAGAAGAGGTGTTAAAAGGTGTTTTAAATGTGGTGTGTTGAATGGAACGAAAGGTACGTTATGTAAAAACAAACAATGCGATGCTGTGTTTGAAGATTTACCGAACAAACGAAAAGTTAGTTTAGACGCGGTCCAATTAATAACTGGCAATCTCAGACGAGTGTATTCGGTCCAAGTAGGCGACGAGGGGCCATATCATAGAGGTTTTGTGCAATTACCGTTGATGCAAACACGAAATGAAGATAGCAACGTTTCGACAGACGTAGGTTTATGTTTTGTAAATACCTGTCAACGATTATTCCACGATTCCATTCTTAAATGTCACGAAAACGAAGACAACGACAATCCAGAAGAAACAAATAGTGCTTGTATTCACATAACTTCGGCTTTGAAGAGTCGCAACGTTGCGATTCCTTTGGACTTCAAAAGAGGAGCCGTAGATAAGTTGAATATTTCCGAAGAAATTAAACAACGCTTATGGTTTTATGCCAAAGAAACGAGCATTCACGTACCAATTGTTCAAAGGGTATCCAAACATATAATGGCCATTAAATGCCAAGTAAGTCCCAAGCATCCTTTAGGATATCTTCATTTCATCATCAGGAACAATAGAAGAGATGCACACGAAAAATATTTCTGCAATTGTTCAGAAACAGTCTGTAAGTTTAAATTAGTTTTGTGAATTTAACGCAAGAGTTCATATAGTAGAAATATACTAACACCAAATCACCATTGAATTGGAACATATCAAGAATCAGCATCTGTAGAATTTATCAGAAACTAAGGAACAATGGGGCTACGCCAGCGGTAGGATTACCTGGAAATAAGGAATGTCAGTAGTCAATTCTTGATTAGATTTCCGACAATTCCATGAATGAGTTCAAAATTTATTATTAAATTATTTTGTTCCGTAGTCATTTCCCCACGATTTTTTCACATTTCGAATAGTTTTATTGATAAGAACAAAATAAACCAAAAGTTTCCGATTTTTTCTACAAGGTTTTATTATATTAAATTCTCTGATAGTAGGACACACTAACACATATACTTCGCTGTACGTTTATTTAGTCTCTTCTAGAATAAATTTTGCTCAAAAATGTTGGATAAGGATCTTGGGTAAAATATTTACCCGTTTTCATAGAAATCATAGTTTCAGGTATAACGAATCTGAATAATAAGCCAGGAAGATGTATCCACTATTTTGTATGTATTGGGGCGTTAGCCAGTGATCCAAAATGTGCGAGGGAGTTCCACAGTTTTGTAAGCTTGGAATCGTTCTCCTCAGGTAGGTGTTACAATAAACCAATGGGCACGCTCTTTTCCCAACGCATCACAATTTGTCCTTGTTCACACTGCTAGTTTCCACAACAGCAATTTTAATGTATCATGTTTCAAAGTGGCTATATCATTATTAGATTCGAATTATAAATTATACGTAATTATTAATGAAGCCAGACATTTTTTCAGCCAGTCCAAACCACCTGGAAAATAGCTCTCAACTTATGTTGAATATTAAAAGCTTGAAGGAACCGGAAATCCAAAAATTGCAAACAACAGGAGCTAAACCCTTTGGGTTATTTGAGAATAATATATTAGAATGGAAGGAAGTAAGTTAATTTCAAGGAATCTTACTAAAATTTAACACTGCATGGTTTAAGAGAAGAACATCAAAAACATTGAAGAAAACTCGGAAAAAAGTGTTGTGTTCGACGAAATTGAGGAAGTTGTGCCCAAAGATATTTCCCATTGAGATAAAAATCTTGAACGATCATGTGATTGAATCCAATAACAATACCACAGATAAGGAGGAAAATTTTACATGGACATTTACAGACTGGTTGTCTTACGTAACAGAGTCTATTAACAAAACGATGGTATTTGAAAATTGTGGAATTTTAAACAATTTGCTTTTCCATATTCCAAAAGTAAATTGAAATTTTTTTAGATGATTTCACGTTAAACATTTCCCATAATTGCAGGAGTTCTATGAAGTTTTGAGAAAAAGAATCCCGTCCATATATCTTGGGAGTCCAATTGAACACAATTTCAATTACGAGGTTATTTATATCATGAATATTGGCCATTTGAAGCATATTTTCAACACTGTAAAGGTACCAATAATTTTCCTTAGTAAGTAGTTCGTTTCAATCTAACAGTGCTATTTTTGAAAGATCAATCTTATAAAATCAAAATCCCGATTCTGCTTGTGAGTCCTAAATGGAGAAAGAAGGGAGAGATGATTTTTACAATTTACACGTGGGGTGATGGTTTGGGGTGCAATATGTTTCAGTAGTAGGTCAGCTTTAGTTTTCTTTAAGGGGGAGTCCATTAGTTACCTGAGCTCAACATGGGGGATCAAAACTCAATTAAAAGGGGTGACAATGAAAATCTCACGTCATTTTTTTAATTCAAAGAGTATAGATTATTATAACAGATATCATTTTGCATTACAAATAATCAATTCGCAATGAACCTCACATGATCATCCCACGAGAGGGTGCTGTTGGTGGTGATCCCGAGCATAGATATGGATGACTTCATAGAAATAGTTGTACCTGACATCATCATAATAGTAGGGATTGTGCGATCCGATTCCTGGAGAAGATGCAAGCTTGAGTTGTGTTGCATTAAACTTATCTGATAACCATATTCAAATCGTTGCCAGATCTCCATTAATTGCGTCAAGCTGTCTCTGTATTGCTCCTCTGGCTTCATTGGATGGTATAGGAGTTTAGGGGATCTAGATGAGAAAGCAGTATGTAGTGTACCATCATCTGCAAAGCTGTGGACGGAAAACTCGATAAGAAATTAGGATTTTTCGAAATGTGGTTCGCCAGGGTTATCCTGGCAAAATTTTCCTATTTCGGTTGCTTTCGAACTTTTGGTTCTCATCAGTTAGGCGAAGAATCTCAATTTTATGTGTAAATATGTTGGTTCAAGAAGTATATTTGTTATGGAAAAACTTCTCATGTTGGCATAAACTTACTGGTATTACAACTTAGAACTATAACATGAAATAATATCCTTTTTTTCCAGATAAAATTGAACGTTTCTAAAAGATTCGTCTCAACGGATGGGGTTGCTTATGTCGAATTTAATGACAATGAGGAATACAACACGAATTATATGAAGAGCTTCATCTACTTTTTGAATGTTGGCCAATTGACAGTGGATGAAAGTGACAATACGAATAATTCTTTCCTTGTTGAATGGATTCCTAATGTAACTAACGTGAGCAATGTGGGTCAATTGAAATTACAGTTCAAATATGGTAGGAAAAGCATATAGAAGTGAATATAACAATGATGCAGTGGCGGAACTTCAATTTTTTGGCCCCCCCGCAAAATATTATTCGGGCCCCTACTACAAAAGAAACACAAATTTTTCTAGATATTTTTATTAAAAAATAACAAAAAGGAACAAAATTGCATTACTAACAATTAAAAATTAGCAAAAGAAAATATATTTAAAATTTAAAATCCTTCCTCCTGGATTTCAAATTTGCAAAATCTCTAATCACATCTTTTATTTCCATATTTGAATTGAAAAATAAAGCTGAAAATATAACTTACCTACTTTCACAGTTCACACTTAATATTTATTTAATATTTTGTAACGAATTCGAGTTGAATGCAAATTTCAAAGTTACCCACAGATTCACAAGATATAGGTATCTTAAAATTAACAAACTTAAAATCTAATAGAAAAGTAGAAGAGGGTGAAGTTTACAAATTGGTAGGTTTTTATTGGTGACAGGAAGGAAGTGGTGGAAAACATGCTATTACTGAGGAATGTGTATGAAGAAAGGTTCAAATACTTCAAATGGAATTGTCGATGCGCCAAGAAATGGTCATAAATAACATCTGGAGAGGTATCATAAATAATAAATATTTGGGTTTGTACAGTTCTGAAAACATGAAACAAATGAACGTACCTACCGGAGGGGACGAGACGGTGATGAGACGGTTGTAAAATTGGGAAGTACATACATAATTAAATAATATAAAATAATATATAGTGGCGTTAATTAGCGACGTAACACTGTCACTGATCAACCCACCCAAACAATTTTCGACAAGTGCTCTGAAGAGTGTCAGAGAGGGGCCTTTTTCTTTGTTTTCAGGCAGCCGAGTCAGTGCGTCAAAACAAAGTATTGACAAACAGATGTGGGAGGTTGGAATACTTGCTAAGGGTTTTAAAATGTTTTGTATTAGAATTGTTTGTTTTTTTTTGCGCTTGCTGGTAAAGTCGGTTATCAGTTTCGAGAATGTTTCACTCTTTTCATGATGCATTTGGGCCCCTATAGCTCTGGGCCCCCCCGCGTTGCGGGGTCCCGCGCATTGTAGTTCCGCCACTGCAATGATGTTTATCTTTATTAGAAACTAGGACACATCAGTCACTTGTTTTTTTTTGTTGGATTTGCTGAAACAAATCGTGAACCACTGATTCAATGAGTGATCTCTATATTGTCAATACTAATTATGAATTCAATTAAATTTCATTCTTATCTCATTCAATTGACTCTAATAAAATGATAAAACAATGTCTTAAAAACTGTTAGTATATACATATTTTTTTATTTATTCACTGTCAATAAAGTGAGTTGATTAGCGTATATACAAACAGAATGTTCTCGAACATTTCATAACTTATAAAGATGAAACCACTATAAAATTTGTTATGGTAATTAATTAATTTCAATATCGAGTCCAACTTGCATTGACATTGAAATTGAACTTGTCTAATAGCATGACTTTGTTTTATCATCTATACTTTGCAATAATTCATTTATATGTGGCGTTGTTTTTTTATTAAATGAATATGCGTATTAGTAGTGCCACCTATCGGATAATATAAAAACTAAGTTAATTCGTACAGGTTTCTCCACCTGTTAGAACATAGTGTATCTTCTTACTTTCTTACGGCTGTCATTAAGCTAGGCATTTAAATAGCGTATAAACATGAGTTGTTTTTCAATATTATGTACATAATATAGATTATATATTTAAGTAAGTAAGTAAGTAAGTAATAATTTTATTAGTTCCTCAAAATTGCCGATTGGCGTAGGACATGTCAGATAAGTACACAGAATATCTTAAATCTAGTATTATATTTCTATCTTATCACAGAGAAACTCTTGTATCGTGTAGTAGCCTCTACTTGCTAAAAAATGTTTAAGCTTATACTTCAACAAATTTATATTAAGATCTCGAACCTGAATCGGAAGTTTGTTATAGATTTTGATTATTGAATGTTTCAAATTTTTTTGAAGGTAGGTAAAGTTTAATTTATCCACTGTAAGATTATTCTTAGATCTAGTATTATGTTTATGATCAGCTATGTGGTCTTCAAATAGATCTTTATTTTGTGCTACGAACTTTACACACTCCAATATATATAAACTTGTTAGTGTAAGTATGTTTCGCGAGATAAAGTGTCTTTTACAACTTTCACGATTTTTTAAGCCGAGGATATTTCTTAGGCATAGCTTTTGGAGAATGAAGATTCTTGACACGTTAGTCGAATTACCCCAGAAAATAATACCGTAGCGAATTCGGGATTCTACATGGCTATGGTAGACAGTAAAACATGTTGCTAAGTCAACCGTAAGTCTTAGTACTCTAATAGCATAGCAGAATTTGAAGAGGTTTCCTGCTAAAACATCAATGTGATGATGCCAGTTTAACCTTGAATCAATTACTACCCCTAGGAATTTGACACTATTAACTGGCGTCAAAGTAGTGTCATTTATAATAATATTAAGATGATTTTGTGTATGCTTATGGGAAAATTCAATTAGCTGCGTTTTATTTACGTTCATTTTTTATTTATTCTCAGTAAACCAGCTTTGAACCAGTTTCAGTGATTCTAGGATTTTGTCTTCAAGCTCTTTGTCTGTATCTTCACCAAATATCAAGGATGTATCATCCGCGAACTGAACAAGGATATAAGCTATTATTTCGGGTAAATCGTTTATATACAACAGAAATAATAAGGGCCCCAGGATCGAACCTTGCGGTACACCTTTAGTATTTATAATTTTGCTGGAACTTACGTTTTGGCCAAGATCATTTATTTCTGTTACATATTGATTTCTATTCCTAAGATAAGATTTTATTAGTTGCAGAGATACACCCCTGAAACCATACTGCTCCATTTTAGTAATTAATATGTCATGGTTTACGCAATCGAAAGCCTTGGATAGATCTATGCACATTGCCAATGTATGTTTTCTGTTGTTAAGAAAATTTATGATTTCGCCAAGAGCTACATATATTGCCCTAGTGGTAGTTCTCCGCTTTCTAAATCCGTTTTGGGAGTCGGAGAGAAGAGACTCATTTTCAATGAAATTGATAAATCTACCATGTATAGCTTTCTCAAAGATTTTGCTCAGATTTGAGAGTATTGCAATTGGACGATAATTGTTTATATCACATCTTGAGCCTTTTTTGAAAACTGGCTTGATCTTAGCAGTTTTTAATTTTTCTGGAAATATCCCAGTTGTAAAGGTTAAGTTAATTATAAAGCTTATAGGTTCTGCTATGATGTGTGCTACTTTTTTCAGGACATTCATGGAAAGCATTATAAGCAAGATTCGTTTTATTTCATACCCATGAACATGAATTAATTGTTTAATGAATAAAAATGTACTGCAAATATTTGATTCATTGTATACAAAGTGTGCTTCATACTTATACCATTGTGGCATCTGGTACATACCACATACCGTACAGAACTGAGAAGTCCACGATAGGGTTACGTCACAACCCCATTTTTTACTGCTGTATAAATTACAGGTCAAATATGGTAAAAGAACATGTTGAAATGATAAACAAGGATCTTTAGAAACTATGACGGTTGTTTTGTCTGAAAATAAATGTTTCATAACTTTATCCAAATCTTTCAGGTGGGAGTAGAAATGTTATGTAGGTTAGGTAAGGTACTTACCTTTATTTTCTTCAAACATTTGGTAAGCAGCAAGGGCTTTAATTACATTCAAGATTATGAATAATTTGTCATATTTCATATAATAAGTAAAGAACTCTCAATTGTGTTTGTAAACTATATTGAAAACCTTCCCAATGTGACAACAATGGCTGACTTTCAATGAACTATAGCATTATTCCAACGGAGAGTATAACCATATTATCGGTGATTTAGCGAACCTATGATACAGTTTTATTGTCACGACACAAATGATGTTCAAAGGTTAAAAATTAACGAGAATAATTATGATTGATGACAGGAATTAGATTGTATAGTGATAATTTGAAAAAAAGTTGCTGAAACGATCAAATCGTAGCGTAGTAGGTTAAATTATGTTCGTTACTAAAAGGACCCAGTGTGCAGTTTATAAGAAATATTGCGCTAATCGCTAAATATAAGCATTAAAGAAATAATATCAGTAAATAACCTTGCTAGCTAACAGTGTGTATACGAACGTCCACGTTGACAGATAAGAAGTGTATTATCAAACGCTATAAAACGAGTTCGAGGTGTAAAACAAACCATTGGAACGTGATGCCCGACTACGTTTTCAAGTTAGATGAGAAGGCAAGGAAATACGCTGAAGATGTTTTGAATGAAAACGACGATTCTCGGACCAATTGTCTCAAGATAATCCGTCAATGGGCCGATGACAACTCAAGTTTACACGTAAGAAGGGAAGATGAGTATATTTTACCTTTTCTACGCGGATGCAAATTCAATATCGACAAAACCAAGTCGAAACTAACGAATTTCTACACAATGAGGCGTGACCGACCAGAATGGTTCAAAAACCGAAATCCCCTGCTCACAGAAATACAATATATGACACTTCAAGGTTGCTTCGTACCATTGTTGAAAACAAATGAAAGGGACGATGACAATTGCCTCGTCGTGATAATACGCCCATGTGCGTACGACCCGAAAAAGTACGAATTGGATGACTTCTTAAAGGCGGTAAAGATGATTTTGGACGTTGCAGTGATGGGTGAGGAAAAGGCTCACATTTATGGTGTCATAGCGATTATAGATATGTCAGGATTCAGTTTTGCTTACGCACGTACACTTTCGTTCTTCAAAGTAAAGAATATGGTTCACGCTTGGCAGAATTATCACATCAGGCCGAAACAAATGGAATTTTTTAAAGGGCCTTCCTATATTAACGTCATTTTGAACGTTTTCAAAAGGTTTATGTCAGATAAATTGAGAGGTAGAGTGAGAGTGCATTTCGGTGGCAATGAAGATATTCATCAGATTGTTGATAGAACAATTTTACCAAAAGATTACGGAGGCGATGGGGAAACCATTGAAGAACTAGGCAAATATTGGAATAACAAATTATGCGAATTTGCTGATTGGTTCGCCGACGATGAACAATTTAAAGCTCTCTCTAGTTGACCTTGAATTTCATAACAATATTTCTATAAATCCATTATTATATAATTATATTGAAAGTATTTGGAGCAAATATATTCTAAGATTAGAAGTCCCAGAATTATTTTGAGTGATTAATGAAAAATAGGTTGTGAAAAGAAATTATATTTAAATAAATTTATCCATTAAAATTTAACACCTTCAAACTTAATCAATCGTATGAATATGTTACTCTAGAAAATTCTTGGCTTCCGGATGGATTCCACGTCACAATAGCACGACTTGATGCTGACGTTCCGCCATTCTGAAGTCAAGAATTTTCAAGATTTGCTATCCCCGGAAGTCTACAATTCAAGATATGTTCCTCTACTCAGGTACGTGACGTGTTTTATCTACCATATAGGAAAAATTAGAATCGTTGTATAGAATCGAAGATTTTATTAAACAAAATTAACCATTGTTAAAATTTCTTATCAAATTGTACTGCAATATCGCGAGGGTAATAAAAACATTTGTTTCATTTCACAATATTTGATTGAAAGATCTAAGTATTAAAGTCTCACGAGATTTTGTTATAATGTGAATATAATTAACAGATTTGTAGATAATTAATTCCCATCAACCTCCTTTGGTTAGCACAATTATTTTTCACTTTCGGATACTTCTGGGGGTTAAATATAAATATATTTCTTTTTTAGTTTGATATTTTCTCGAAGCTGCAATTTCAGGTTAGAATGTTATTTGTAAGTTTAATAGAACACACAGAAGATATATTATCTCCAAGCGGTTATTCTAGGTTTGTATGTTATTGGTAAGTTTATTTTGGATGCAATAACAAACAACTGATTAATTGATTCAAGACCCGATTTTCGAAATAAATAATGAGATATACTTACTAATTCTGGAATTTAGCAATGGAATCTAAGGAAATAAATTGTTTGTTAATAAATGAAGTAGTAGAAGAAATGTACAAGCGATCCCTGGAAAGAAATAAACTACCTTATTACCGTTAACATGAATGTATGAAGGCATCGAGTGAAAACTTATAAACCATAAGATGAAATTTCGTTTTTATTAGACTATTTTTAGCAAATATACATCACAATACCACATTAACAATAAAATATTAACATTTTGAGCACATTGCTAGAAAATTGCGTTTCGTGGAAATTAATGTCTAATAATATCTAACATTTTCCATCTAGAAACATAATCTTCTCAAGTAATGTTTCTTAATTCAAATAACATACTCAAAACTGATTGGAAAAACATTTATGTAATTTTGTCCTGTTATTCCATTAAAAAAAAACAATTCTATTTAGCCGCTATTTTTTAATTTGAAGATTTAACCACGTCCCCATGAGCTATCATGTTGAAATGTTTTTTTTTACTCGATATATTTAAAAAACGGTATAGGGAAACCCTCCAAAAAATTGCGTATTCTTATATCGTTATTCTCAAGGGTCAGTAAAAATTTTAAAACATTTTATCATAAAAAACTATCTCTACCGAACCTCCAGAAATGTTAATACTCACAATAGCAAATTTAATACAAGTAAATGATATCGATTTAAAGCTATCCGCTTTCTTTTCTGAAGTTTAATTTTTTTACCTGTATTTGAAACTATTAGAAGTTCTATTCTATTTCGTATATCTTTTGTCAAGAATGTTTTCTTTTAACTTCCACTCGGTTTGCGTTCAACTGACCGATGAACTTGGTCATCTTTATTTCATAGTATGTTGAACAAAATTTACCCATATCAATATCATTAATACATATAAGTATGCTACTTATATGTATTAATTCCTTTACTTTATCCAAATCTTTCAGGTGTGAGTAGAAATATTATGTAGGTTAGGTACTTAACTTTATTTTCGTCAAACATTTGGTAAACAGCAGCAGCAATAATTACATTCAAAATTATAAATAATTCGTCTTATTTCATGTAATAAGTAAGTAAAGAACTCTCAATTTTGTTTGTAAACAGTTCATTGAAAACCTACCCAATCTGACAACAATGGCTGATCTTGATCCTTGACGTTAATGAACTATAGCTTTATTCCAGCGGAGAGTATAACCATATTATCGTTGATTCTGTGAATCTATAATACAGTTTTATTGTCGTGATGGTCAAAGGTTATAAATCAACGAAAATAATTATGATTGATGACAGGAATAAGATTGTGTAGAGATAATTTAATAAGTTGGTGAAACGATCAAATCGTAGTACGAGTAGGTTAAATTATGATTGTTACTAAAAGGACCCAGTATTTTTCTAATCGCTAAATATAAGCATTAATGAAATAATATCAGTTAGATAACCTTACTAGCCAATAGTGCGTACACCAACTGACACGTTGCCAGATGAAAAGTGTATTATCAATTTTAGAGCTAGTTCGTTTGTTTGAGGTGTAAAACAAACCATTGAAACGTGATGACTGACTACGTTTTCCAGTTAGATGAGAAGGTGAGGAAATACGCTGAGGAAAATTTGAATGAAAACGACGATTCTCGGACTAATTGTTTCAAGATTATCCGCCAATGGGCCGATGACAACCCAAGTTTACACATAAGAAGGGAAGATGAGTATATTTTACCTTTTCTACGTGGATGCAAATTCAATATCGACAAGACCAAATCGAAACTAACGAATTTCTACACAATGAGGCGCGACCGACCAGAATGGTTCAAAAACCGAAATCCGCTGCTCACAGAAATACAATATATGACACTTCAAGGTTGCTTCGTACCATTGTTGAAAACAAATGAAAGGGACGATGACAACTGCCTCGTCGTGATAATACGTCCATTTGCGTACGACCCGAAAAGGTTTGGATTTGATGACTTCTTAAAGGCGGTAAATATGATTTTGGACATTGCAGTGATGGATGAGGAAAAGACTCAGATTTATGGTGTCATAGCGATTGTAGATTTGTCAGGATTCAGATTTGCTTACGCACGTCAAGTTTCGCTTTTCAAAATGAAGAATATGATTTACACTTGGCAGAATTATCATTGCAGGCCGAAAAAATTGGAATTTTTCAAAGCGCCTTCCTATATCAATGTTTTTTTGAATGTTGTCAAAAGTTTTATGTCAGATAAATTGAAAGGTAGAGTGAAAGTGCATTACGGTGGCGATGAAGATATTCATCAGGTTGTTGATAGGAAAATTTTACCAAAAGATTACGGAGGCGATGGGGAAACCATTGAAGAACTTGGCAAATATTGGAATAACAAATTGTGCGAATATGCTGATTGGTTCGCCGACGATGAACAATTTAAGGCTCTCTCTAGTTAACCTTGAATTTTTATAACAATATTTATATGAATCATATTTCAATAATAATCCATTATTATATAATTACTGAAAGTATTTGAAGCAAATATATTCTAAGATTAGAAGTCGCAGAATTATTTGAGTGATTCATGAAAAATAGGTTGTGAAAAGAAATATTTAAATAAATTTATCTATTAAAATTAAACACCTTCAAACTTAATCGATTGTATCAATACGTCCCTCTAGAAATTTCTTGGCTTCCGGATGGATTCCACGTCACAATAGTACGACTTGATGCCGACGTTCCGCCATCCGGAAGCCATGAATTTTCAAGATTAGCTATCCTCGGAAGTCTACAATTCAAGATATGTTCCACTACTCAGGTACTTGATGCGTTTTATCTACCGATATAGGAAAAAATTAGAATCATTATCTGGAATCGAAGATTTTATTAAAAAAAATATCCATTGTGAAAATTTGTGATCAAATTCTACTAAGTTATCGCGACGATAATGAAAACATTTGTTTCATAATATTTGATTAAAAGATTTACAAGTGAAGTCTCACGAGATTCTGTTATGATGTAAATTTAATTAACAGATTTGTAGATAACTAATTCTCCTCAACACTTCTGGGGGTTAAATCTAAATATATTTCATTTTAAGTTTTTATCTGAATCAGGAAGGGAAGAATGACGGATGATTTGTGAAATTGAACGTTCTATAGAGGGGGTAGGATCTTTTGGTAGGAACTTATAGGAATTAGTTTGGAGATGTTGCAGGATCTTGTTATCATAATCTGAACGATTCATGACAACAGTGGAGTTTCCTTCATCAGCTTTCAAAATAGCTAAATCAGGATTTGATTTGAGTAAATTGAGAGCTTGATTTAAAGGTTTAGGGCAATTTGATTTAGGAATTTTGGAATGACGAAGAATTGTAGCAGTAGAAACGAATTTCATCTGCTGCAAGATGGGGAACCTCATGTAGGGTTGCTTCTACAACAGAAATAATGGATGTCGTAGGAATATTTTTGGGGAGAAAACGAAATTAGGACCTTTAGATAGAACTGACTGTTCTGCTTTCGAAAGGGTATGTGAAGACAAATTAACCATAGTATTTACAAGAGGGGTTGGTCTGGAAGGTTGGTGCTGGGATCCCGCTCCTCCTCTTCACTTAAAAGGTGTTTATAGCATTCCCTGTTCTTGCGGTAAAGTCTACATTGGTGAAACAGGTCGTACAGTAGCTATTCGTGCGAAAGAACATGAGCGCTGTACAAGGCTTCGTGACATCAGTAGATCTGCACTTGCGGAATACAAGTTTGACACTAATCATCAAATCCGTTTCGAAAATACTAAAATCTTAGCCTGAGCCCCAAACTTCTATCAGCGAAAAATCCTTGAAGCTATAAAAGTCCTAAAACATCCAAATAATCTGAACCGTGACTCAGGATATTACCTTCTCAACATTTGGAAACTCATCCTCGAAAATTCCACTTCGCACAAGATCACACAACGGTAGGGTCAGGTGCCGGAACGGAGTTAACCACCGGAATAAAGGCAGTGAACTGTGTAGCGTGAAGGATATCTTCTACAATAAATACGGCTACAGAAACCAGTAGAACCAGTTTCAGTTGAAGCCTCAAGCCTGCCCTGAAGATGAACTGTAACGGTTGGCGAAACTTCGGCATCAAGTCGAGCTATTGTGACGCGGGATCCATCCGGAAGCCAAGATTTTTCATGAAAGTAAATTGTCCATAACTTTATCAAAATCTTCCAGGTGGGAGTAGAAATGTTATGTGGGATAGGTACTTAACTTTATTTTGTTCAAATATTTGATAAACAGCCACAGTTTTAATTACATTTAAGATTATAAATACTTAGTTTTATTTCATATAATAAGTAAATAACTCTCTATTTTGTTTGTAAACAGTTTATTGAATTAAATCGTTAGTTGTATCCAAAAACATTAAAAACCTACCCAATCTGACAACAATGGCTGACCTTGATCCATGACGTCACATATAGCATTATTCCAACGGAGAGTATAATAATGTTATCGTTGATTCAGTGAATCTATAATACATAGTTTAATTGTCGTGAGACAAATGATGGTCAAAGGTTGTGAATTAACGAGAATAATTATTATTGATGACAGGAATACGACTTGTACAGCGTTAATTAGATAAGTTGCTGACACAATCAAACCGTAGTAGGTTAAATTATGTTCATTACTAAATACGACCCAGTGTGCAGTTTATAATACTCTAATCGCTAAATATAAGCATTGGAGAAATAATATCAGTTAGTTCTAGCCGACAGTGCGTATATGAACTTCCACATTGCCAGATAAAAAGTGTATTATCAAACGCTATAAAACGAGTTCCGAGGTGTAAAACAAACCATTGAAACGTGATGACTGACTACGTTTTCCAGTTAGATGAGAAGGTGAGGAAATACGCTGAGGAAAATTTGAATGAAAACGACGATTCTCGGACTAATTGTTTCAAGATTATCCGCCAATGGGCCGATGACAACCCAAGTTTACACATAAGAAGGGAAGATAAGTATATATTACCTTTTCTACGCGGATGCAAATTCAATATCGACAAGACCAAATCGAAATTAACGAATTTCTACACAATGAGGCGTGACCGACCAGAATGGTTCAAAAACCGAAATCCCCTGCTCACGGAAATACAATATATGACACGTCAAGGATGCTTCGTACCATTGTTGAAAACAAATGAAAGGGACGATGACAACTGCCTCGTCGTGATAATACGTCCATTTGCGTACGACCCGAAAATTTACGAATTGGATGACTTATTAAAGGCGGGAAAGATGATTTTGGACATTGCAGTGATGGGTGAGGAAAAAGCTCAAATTTATGGTGTCATAGCGATTATAGATATGTCAGGATTAAGTTTTGCACACGCTCGTCAACTTACGCCTTTCAAAATAAAGAACATGGTTTACGCTTGGCAGAATTATCATTGCAGGCCGAAACAATTGGAATTTTTTAACGCGCCTTCCTATGTTAATGTTATTTTGAACGTTTTCAAAAGTTTTATGTCAGATAAATTGAAAGGTAGAGTGAGAGTGCATTTCGGTGGCAATGAAGATATTCATCAGGTTGTTGATAGAACAATTTTACCAAAAGATTACGGAGGCGATGGGGAAACTATTGAAGAACTTGGCAAATATTGGAATAACAAACTGTACGAATATGCTGATTGGTTCGCCGACGATGAACAATTTAGGACTCTCTCTAGTTGACTTTGAATTTTTATAACAATATTTATATGAATCATATTTCTATTAATCCATTATTAATATATAATATATGAAATAAAAATTATATTGAAAGTATTTGGAGCAAATGTATTCTAAGATCAGAAGTCACAGCATTGTTTTGAGTGATTAATGAAAAATAGGTTTTGTTCTGTAACAATAGCAGAACATGTTGTGAAATAGAGTGACGCTGGTATGGTATGAGGAAACCAAACGCGAAGGGACTGAATCTGTCGTAGCACTCGCTAAACTGGGGGAGGAACACCCCTGATTGGACCAGAGACAACCTGTGGCATTTCTTATTCCACAGAGAAATCTGTAATCCAAAAATGGCTCCAGACAGAGTACCATGCCTATTGGAGGGAACTGCCCCGTATGTCGCATTCCAAGCGACTAATGGGAGATCTCCACCAGCAACGAGTGAACAATCTACTGACGTTCAGCAGAACTCCATTTTGTTTGTGAACAGTTTATTGAAAACCTAACCAATCTGACAACAATGGCTGACCTTGATCCATGACGTCATATCATTCTTAACATAAACGAACTATAGCATTATTCCAGCTTAGAGTATAATCATATTACCGTTGATTCAGTGAATCTATAATGCAGTTTTATTGTCGTGAGACAAAACATGTTCAAAGGTTATAAATTAGCGAGAATAATTAAGATTAATGACAGAAATACGATTGTATAGAGATAATTTGAGAAGTTGCTTAAACGATCAAACCGTAGTAGGTTAAATTATGTTCGTTACTAAATACGACCCAGTCAGTGCAGTTTAATATCAGTTAGTTATCCTTACTATGCAACAGTGCTTATACGAACTTCCACGTTGTCGGATAAAAAGTGTATTATCAAACGCTATAGAACGAGTTCCGAGGTGATGTGTAAAACAAACCATTGAAACGTGATGCCCGACTACGTTTTCCAGTTAGATGAGAAGATAAGGAAATACGCTGAGGAAAATTTGAATGAAAACGACGATTCTCGGACTAATTGTCTCAAGGTAATCCGCCAATGGGCCGATGACAACCCCAGTTTACACATAAGAAGGGAAGATGAGTATATTTTACCTTTTCTACGCGGATGCAAATTCAATATCGACAAGACCAAGTCCAAACTAACGAATTTCTACACAATGAGGCGTGACCGACCAGAATGGTTCAAAAACCGAAATCCCCTGCTCACAGAAATACTATATATGGTACGTCAAGGTTGCTTCATACCATTGTTGAAAACAAATGAAAGGGACGGAGACAACTGCCTCGTCGTGATAGTACGTCCATTTGCATACGACCCGAAAAGGTACGAATTGGATGACTTAGTAAAGGCGGCAAATATTCTTTTGGAGGTTGCAGTGATGGGTGAGGAAAAGGCTCAGATTTATGGTGTCATAGGGATTATAGATATGACTGGATTGAGTTTTGCTCACGTACGTCAACTTTCGCCTTTCAAAATAAAGAATATAGTTTACGCTTGGCAGAATTATCATTGCAGGCCGAAACAATTGGAATTTTTTAACGCGCCTTCCTATGTTAATGTTATTTTGAACGTTTTTAAAAGTTTTATGTCAGATAAATTGAAAAGTAGAGTGAGAGGGCATTACGGTGGCAATGAAGATATTCATCAGGTTGTTGATAGGAAAATTTTACCAAAAGATTACGGAGGCGATGGTGAAACTATTGAAGAACTTGGCAAATATTGGAATAACAAATTGTACGAATATGCTGATTGGTTCGCCGACGATGAACAATTTAAAGCTCTCTCTAGTTGACCTTGAATTTTTATAACAATATTTATATGAATCATAGTTCTATAAATCCATTATTATATTATTACTATATTATATTGAAAGAATTTTGAATGATTAATGAAAAATAGGTTGTGAAAAGAAATTATAATTAAATAAATTTATCTATTAAAATTAAACACCTTCTAAATTAATCAATATGTTCCTCTAGAAAATCCTTGGCTTCTGGATGGAATCCACTATTCCAATAGCATGACTTGACGCAGACATTTCACCATCCGGGAGCCAACAATTTTCAAGATTAGCTATCCCCGGAAGTCTATAATTCAAGATATGTTACGTTCCTCTCATCATCATCATCGTTTGAGGGGAGTAGGCTTAGCCTCCAAATGCATTTAGGTCACATAGTTGGGCCCATTGTGCGCCCCGTGATCAACAGCTTATTATATTCTAGTAGGTTTGTGGCCCGACAGAAACCCAGAAGACCACTCTTTGTTCAGTTGGCCCAGAAGGGCGAGGCTCCCCACGCAATTTGATAAAGCGACCATTTCCTCCAACTTCACTGTGTCCAGGGACCCAGATGAGTTGAACTTTATTTTTCCTGGCTAATTCAGCCAGTGTATCCCTGCATTCTTTCACAAGCCTTGATTTGACTCCAGGTGACTTGAGAGGTCCTAGTTGATTTGTTTAATATTTGTAAATGGGGCTCTTCAATCCCTCTTTTCGTAAAAAACGTAATGTTGCGATTGCGGGCCAAAAAATCAACCTTTCAACTCAAAACAAGATTTAAACGAAAGATGTTAATGGCTTTCACCTATGAACCAAAATTCAACCACTTTGGTTCATATGGGCCGATTTGTGACCATTTTGAAAAAAAAACAAAGTTTGGATCAGGAAAATAAATTCCTAGTTAAATAGCTGAAACATTTTCGCAAATTTTGATGCCAAACACGATCTTCTAGGTTGCGTCAATCCCACGAAAACTCAATTTCGAGTAAAAACTATGAACCATAAGATGAAGCAAAGTCAGATGAAATTTCGTCTTTATTTTACTATTTTTAACAAATATACATCACAATACCACATTAACAATAAAATATTAACACTTTGAGCACATTGCTAGAAAATTGCGTTTCGTGGAAATTAATTTCTAATAATATCTAACATTTTCCATCTAGAGACATAATCTTCTCAAGTAACGTCTCTTAATTCAAATAACATACTTAAAACTAATTGAAAAAACATTTATGTAATAATGTCACATGTTTCAAGAGGTGTTTGATCTACTGGAGTGTCGTTTTCGTTCGTAAAATTGATATTCTCGGTGTTATAAAAGTAGAAAATATCTTAACCTACTGACATTCCTAGTATCTACAAGGCAAGGGTGAATAAGATTTATAAATAATGACTAAACAACCTTTTGGGTCTTTTATCGAATAAAAATTTAACATGTACAAAATGCCGAGTATAAATAAATTAAAAATGGTTTTAAGTACTTTATTTAGTATCATGCTTCCGTGCAATTTAAAGAACACTCTTCGCAAAACACGATTAAAGTCACGAAATTCATTTCCACTTCACCCTCGTTTGAATTTGAGCACCATCAAACTTATCGTTAGGAACAACACGATCCATATGATGGTTGAAAGGAAGCCGTAGTAGACATCTGGTTCTACCATGCTCCAGCCTCTCGTTAGCATAGCTCTTAGAGAAGTGGTAGCCAGCGTGAGTGGCAGAAACGTTGAAATATACCTCAATACAGTGGGCATTCCTTCAATGGGCCAAATAACCCCACTGAGAAGTAGAGTCGGGTAAAAACTGCCCAAAGCCAATTGTATGGCGTTTCTTTCCAACTCGCAAATTGCCGAAATGACGAAGCCGAAACACATACCGCATAAACCTTGAAGAATAGTCAGAACGATGACCCATCCTATGTCTCCCTTACATTGAACTCCAAAGACCAGGATCATGAAGATGAGTACCAAAGCTGTTTGGCCACACATCACTACGAACTGGGTAACCACATGAGAGAATAGAATTTCTCCTGGTGATACTCCTGCGGACAAAACAATGTTAGTGTTATTGGTTGGTTGGAATATGTTGTAATTGAATATAATAGAAGCTTTGGCTTCACGAATGACTTAGCAGCTGAGCCCCTCGACTGTACCACACTGTAATATGATTGAAGCGCAGCGAGCGTAGCTTCCTTGGCTCGACTCAAATAGAATAATTATTATTAATGTACAACTCTGATATGATGATGTTTTGCATTTGGATAGGTCGAAATTCATTTCAGAACTCGAAATATTAAAGGAATTGTTTTTAAACAAGATCTTCTTCCTCATAGAGTAATATGTGTTGCATATATATACGGATTCACCTAAGCGGTGATAATTTATTCAATGCCTATAGCTAGTAGGTACTTCAACATTAAATCGAGTTCAAAACCAACGTTTTGATTGACAGCATCATTTTGCTTCTATAGATTGCAATAAAAAACTAATACGTATGTTAGAGTTCAAACGACGAAAGCTATTTGATTTGCAATTTCAGTTCGTAGTGTGCGCGGGGTGTCAAAGGGTCAGAACCTTTGAGTATTTATTATGTTATATAATATAATAAATACTCAAAGGTCAGAACTCCCACAAACACGCACTTTTAACTGACGGTCAAGTCTTTTAAAGTTCGGTATTACATATCTGAGTAGCGGAAAATATTAAATCAACATTATGAATATAGACTTTTTAAGCGAATTTATTGATTGAGTTGAGAAGTACTTTCTCAACACCACTGGATTATACAGAAAAAAGTGCCCCAAGAAAGTAAAAGTTATTTTCTCCTAACATTACAATAACCATGATATTCACATGTGTCTAAAAGTCGAAAAATCGACCTCTTGTTTATAACTCGAACATGAAAGACTATAACAAATTTGCCCACCCTGTACGTTTATTGCCTCGTTCGTTGCCAAAAGTTGCGAAAAACGTTATGCTTATATCGGATTCAAAGACATTATTTCTTACGGTTGTTAGCTACGAGTCTTTTCTAAATTAGGTAACATATATTGCTCCCATAGAAAAGTAGCTACTACGCTTCAGTTTAGCTACCAATTATTTAGTTTATTATTCGAATTATATTATCTCACCTGCAACCCATGATCTATCCAAAAGACCTTCCATCCTTTCGATAATCAAAGCCGAAGAAGTCAGAGCGACAGCCAAGAAGAACACAATCCTGCAATTGAAAACAAAGTATCAGCTTATAAAGTTTCGTTTAGCGTTTTGTTAGAACTCACGTCAGAATAACACCAGGCGCTACGAAATCCGTGAACGAAGGCGTTTTGGATCCGTAAATTGGTTCTTTGAACGATATAGGAATTTCGGCCAGGTCAGGATTCTGGTCACACGAACTTAACAGGTCTTTGGCGAAGTCTTGATACGATAGTTGCAGATCCCTTTGGAGTATTATCCCGATTTGCTGATCTGGAAAATTCGAAGGAAGAACTAGTCAGATTCATACAAAGTACAAAGTGGAAGATTGCACATTTGATTCAATAAACTGTGTTATACAATGTTTACCCCCACCCCCTTTCACCCCCTTATATACGTTCCTGTATGAATTTCTGTTTTCATCTTGGCAAGTTTTGCGAACGCTGACAGGAAATGAAGGAATTACATTTTTGTTATATTTTAATATGAATATATCTTGAACAGTCCCAGACAGCTGTTTCGATTTTCTCATCAGTTCGTCAGTGGAACGAGGCAGACGAGAAAGTCCCTGATTAAACCATCCACGGGAAATCTTTGAATCGTGAGAATTGTATAATCAATGTGTGGTATTATGAATTACATTCTCAGTGGAACATCTGTTTTCCGGCAGATGGTGTTGGAACATCTAGCTCCACCGGAGATGGTTGATCAGCGACTTCATCCTCTGCCCCATAAAAGGACCAAACAGCTGTCTTGCACTAATATGTTGCCTCTCTTCAGCCTATTGACTTCTAACACGAGATGAGTTTGTAATTCACCATGCAAGAAATGTATCTTATTTAATCAAGTGTAGAGTTACCTTCCAAAAACGTAGTGACATTTAAAGAGGTAAATATTTTTTCAAAAATGGTCTTATGGTTTCTATCTCATAAATACTTACTTGACATATCGAGCCACACCCTCACTTCGCTTTGATCCAACGTTTCTTCATCCGCGTCCTTCCCAAGTGCCATACGTGCAACCAGAGCATCTGTGAAATTTTCGGTAAAATACAAAGCTCCCCATGCATCCCCTCTCCTGACTGCTTCAACCGCAGCTTCCGGGTCCGGATAGTAATTTTTCTCTATAGTCGAGTTTTTCAGATTGTTCAAATATCGACAGCTCAGATTTCCGAATTTACACCCAAACTCGTAATCGCACTCTTGATACGACTGATTCCAGTACATCTTCTCGTGATTCACTATGGCTAATTTGAGTCCCGTCGGATCTCTCCCTATTGCCATACAGAACAGAATAACCTGCATAACCGGAAGGGCGAATATGAAAAGCATCACCCCCACGTTCCTCCACATTCTCAAGAAGTTCTTCTGTAGAAGAGCCTTGATTTTGCCCCAAGATGTGAAGTCGGAGCAATTCGTGCAGTCGTCGCAGGCTTCACTGAGGCCACTCTTTGATGACGATGCCTTTCCAAGCTAAAAAACAAGCAATTCTCTCTTATTGAAGATATAAAACGGTGTGACATATAACGTTTTCGTTAAAAGATGTAATTTAAATCGAGCGAAAAACTTTTGAAGAGACTATATTCTAGAATTGGCTATACTCACTTCTAAGTGTCCATTAGATCCATCATGGATCAAGATCTCTTTGCTTTGGTGGAAATTCAAACCTACAACCCCACTTTCTTCCGTCACTGATATCGAATCTTTCTTGCCCCAATTGAGTGTAGCTAAACTAATATTATTACTAATGTTGACGTCGGATTGCCCTCCAACTTGTTGTTTCCTAGATAATTTTAAGAATACTTCTTCTAAGGACTGACATCCATACATAGATAGCAACGCGTGTGGAGACTCTTCCGCCAAGAATTTTCCACCTCTCATCAGACCAATCTGAAATTCAAAAGCGTTCATAGCGACAATAATAAGATTATAATTTTCAATGAAGCTGATTGTATATCTGAATTTGGTACAATTCAAAGTACACTCCGCACAATTGAAATTTGACCACAAGCGAGAACTCGAGAAGTAGATACAACAATACCTATCTTTTAGGGTCATCAATATAACTTTTAGAATTGACATAATATAAGAAGAATTTGGTCGTTATCTTCATATTAGCATTCAGTTTTCTTGAGATTGAACGTCAAATATTCAAGATGAACTGATACATTATTGGTCTATTGATAAACAAGGGGGCACTAGAAGAATTCTCAAGGATATGAAACAAATCTGAATATCTGATTCATATGATATCTGAATACATGTCACATCATCATTAACCCCTGTCAAAAAAATTGAAAAACATAATCTTTTGATGAAATGATATTTCTGAACAGTACATACTACTAATTCATTATAATACGTTTGATTGGCCTTGCAAATTCTCGCAAAGTTTTATTCTTGGTACTGTTTACTGAGCGATGAGTGGGTAAAATAAAAAAAATACAATTTATTCGAAGAATATAGATCATAAGCATTCATCAGATGAAAGTCTATTTTGATAAGGAATTAATTAATTCTAAGTACAATGGGGCAAGGTACATGACTTCGGTTAAACTTCAGTCAACATGAATGGTTACTGTTCTGTTACTTACCGTATGAGCTTGTCTTGCTTCTTCTATATAATGTGTTGTTATTATTACAGTTTTATTACCATCTTTAGTAATTTGTACGAGATGATTCCAAATACTTTGACGTAAGAGGGGATCAACCCCTACAGTCGGTTCGTCCAAAATAAGTAGTTCTGGATCATGCATTAAGGCCACAGCAAACGAAACTCTTCGTTGTTGTCCGCCACTGAAATAGAAAACGTCTCAGTACTTGAAGAATTTGAACTTCTCGATCATTTCACTAGATTCTAATAATGACAAGTAGGTAAGAAAGAACCAGGCCCGAACAATAAAAGGTCTATGTAAGAAATTAGATATCAATAAATATGTGAATATATTCATTTATCTCATGTTGGCTGTTGCCAGATAATAATGATAATGTCTCTATAGTCTAAATCGATCAGTAATGCCACAAACTTATAGTTCTAGACGGCTGTTTCGCTCTATGAAAAAAGCTGACGCCCTAGATATCGATGAAATTGTTTAAAAATTATTTTTAATGTTTGTTAACTGTTCAAGAGGTGATATAAAGGTTGCTAGTGATGATTACGACGTGAAAAAACATAACTGCAATAACTGGTAGTACCCTGAGACTGTGTAACCATGTCATCTTCTAGGAATTTAATAATTTTTCTTCGTAAAATATAACAAATTCTGGCTCTCGGGGGTTTTCAAAGTCGCCGATCACGACTATGACACTTACAATGTTCTGCAAATTATCTGTAGGTGTTTCCGGGTCTCTGGAGCCTTGTGTATCTACGTCATCTTCTAGGAATTTTTTTATTTTTCTTCATAAAAGGTAACAAATTCTGGCTCTCGGGGGTATTCGAAGTCGCCGATCAAGATTATGATACTCAGAAAGTTCTTGCCTAGAAGATGACGTAGATATACAGAGACCCAGAAACACCCTCAGGTAATTTGCAGAACATTGTGAGTGTCATAGTCGTGATCGGCGCCTTTGAAAACCCCCGAGAGCCAGAATTTTTTACATTTTAAGAAGAAAAATGAACAAATTCCTAAAAGATGACATAGATACACAGAGACCCGGAAAAGCCCCCAGGTAATTTGCAGAACATTATGAGTATCATAGTCATGATCGGAGACTTTGAAAACCCCCAAGAGCCAGAATTTGTTACATTTTATGAAGAAAAATTAACAAATGTCGTGGTTTCCCGGTCTCAGGGTACCACCAGGTATTGCAGAAGAGTTTTTTCACGTCGTAATCATCACTAGCAAACTTTATATTACCTCTTGAACAGTTAACAAACATTAAAGATAATTTTTTAATTAATTTCATCGATATCTAGGGAGGCAGAACGCCCGGATGCCCCGGGGGAGGTCCATGGGGACTTAAGGGAATCTTCTTGATAGCATATTCATGTTCAGCGACCGCCAAAAATCCCCGAGAAACCAATTTGAGTCCGTTTTTTTATTCGCCTCAAAAAGTGCACTCAGAAAAATGCATTTTTTGGCTGTAGAAATGCAACAAATTTTTTCCGCAAACAAAAAATACCGGACAAATTTTCTAAATCACTTTCTGAATCGAATGCAAAAAACCGCATCTCAATCCATCCAAATGCGCCAAGTTTGGAAGGTTTGGCCTATTTTAGTGCTTTATTTCTTCGACTATAGTACATGGAACCAGAGTTATGAAGTGGGTGCTGAAAACCATACAACTGGGATACACAAAAACCCCTATTGGCTGAGGTGTAACTGATGACAAGTATCAAAATCCATGGCAAAATAAAAAGTATTTATGATTCTGTCCGCGATTCGATCTCACCAGTGGTGATGTGAATGGTAGGCTTAACATTTTCGAATAAAAATATCACTAACATATAAAATGACCTTGTAGCAATAAATGAATATAATATGTAATCCACGGACGAAATGCTTACCTCAAGTTTTTCACTTGCCGATTTTGACTTGGTAAATCTAAGAAGTTTAGTAAAAACTGTAATCGTTCGTTAATTTCAGGCGAGTTCATGCCGAAAATCCATCCAAAGTACATCATCGTTTCCTTGATCGAAAATTCCCCGTATAAAGCTATTTCCTGAGGCATGTAACCCACTCGTTTTCCTGGTACACCCGATCCTTTCGTTCCCGGTTTTCCGCCCAGTACCCATATTTCTCCGGAATTCAGTCTTCTTCTGCCGACTATGCAAGATAATAAGGTGGTTTTCCCGCAGCCAGATGCACCCAGTAGACCGTATCTGAAAGAGAAAGTAACGGATTGTTACGCGTTTTCATATATCGAATTAAATGAAATTAGATTATTGAATGGCATGTGTTGAGTAATGGTTCATAATTAACTGTATAATGTAGGTACGTAATAAGAGTTTCAAGATTACTCATATTTGCAATTTCAACACTGAATATGATGCAAGAGGGTTTTTTTTTAATTTAAAAATTGATATATGTATCTATAACACTTTAATGTAAACTACACGGTAAATAGGCAACTTTTTCAAATTTGCAAGTATGATTAGGTCGTAAACGTATATCCAATTAGAAAAGTACTACACAGGGTGTCCCATCTAAAATCACTACAAACTAAACAATATTGAAAAATATGAACTCTGAGGTCTGATAAAAACATGAACGATGTCCATTACCATCTACAGATAGCTCTGTGTACTGGCTAAACAACGAGGTCCGCGTTCGTTTCAGATTCAAAGGAGGTATCTGTCCCTATTCCAGAAAAGATTCCATCCTACCGAGGGGAGAATCTTGAACACTCAAGCTTGTACAACTGTTTCTATGAAAACCATGCTCGGAATCACCAGAAAACAACAGCGCCCTCTCAGGGCACGATCATTCGAGTTCTTAGATTCTATTCAGAAGAGACTAACTTAGCTCAGGCTGGTCCCTCCCTTATTGACAAGCTCGAACCCTGCAGAACTTCGTTTTACCCGATTTACAGACTTCATGTTTCTATCACATCACCAGGTGTGCTTTGTACATTATGAAGAATTGCTGAGATCTAAAGTAGCTTTTGGCACCCAGATTGTATGAAGCGGTTTTCGCAATGGACCTGACATGAAAGGGTGCTGTTGGTCCAGAGTATGATATTAGGAATCTTAGAATCCACGTTCCTGGAGAAGATACAAGCTTGAGTTTTGACTTATACTGCATTATCAGATCCCCATTTCAAAATCCTCGGCAGATCTTCATTAATTGTGGCGGCCTGTCTCTGCCTCACGCCTCTGGCTTCATTGTATAATATAAGGACTCTAGATGAACATGCGATATGAAGTTTGCCATCATCTGCAAAGCTGTTGACGGGACAGGATATCAGGAGTAGGAACAAAGTTGGTGCCAAAACAGATCCCTGTGGAACACGAACGTTAATAGCTATTGTATCGGAGCAGACTCTATCAACTACCACATTAAGTGATCTATCAGAGGGAAAATTTGTGAGTAAACGACAAAATTGAGACGGTAAGATTCCAAAGAATGCCTTGATGCAAGATTCAGCCGAAAGTTTTGGAGAAATCCAGTACTACAGCTAGAAATTCTGACATATTTTCAACGATATCTGCCGTATATGTGTCACATGTTCAACCAAACCTCATGTTGATTCTTTTATTAAAAAATACTTTGCTGCTTAAGAGCTGCTGTGTGGTTGAACATCATTGCAGGTGTGATTCAAATCTCCTCTAAAATATCTTGTGGAATGTTCTACTGGCTCTGGGCAAGGAGGAAATCAGTGGTATCTTGCTGTCATTCCAATAAAATTATATTCTCAAGAAATCGAAAAATGGACAATGGGACGAACAAGCATTATCTATTTCATACAGAATCTATAGATCTATCCACTTCAACTTGTTTTCTATTTCAAGGAGATCGAATATTTTCCGTTACCGTTGGGTTCCGAAACGTATTTTTTTCGTTAGTCAATTTCTTTCTCAAAATCGACTTGAATTAGAAATTGGGGATTTGGCACGTTTTCAGGCAGCCGACGATCAATTGTTTCTGGCGATCCCATTATCCATTTCCGAGTTGTTGAATGTGTGATTTCTCAAAATTTTGTTTTAATACATGATAACTGTCGAAAAAATTTATTACTTTTCATGAAATTTTCTGAATACGTTCCTTCAAACATTATTGAAATCGGCGAGAATCGAGAAATGGCTAGTATTTTTTTTGGGCGTGTATATTTTTGAGTCGTTCTACCGGCAAAAAAATAGGAGGATTGAAAAAACTCAGACGATAGTTCGATAGGAAATTTAAAGGGGCAAAACCCTCTAGATGGTTGTTTGTTTCGAAAATGTAGGAAAATGGACTTATGGGGGGAAATCTATTTTTAAGTCATGAATGAAGGCTTTTTTTGCTCGAAAAATAATTCTTTCATAGAGTATCTGATCACTTGACAAGAATCTATGCCGAAAACCGTATAAGAGGGCAGTTTATAAATGATGATGCCTTTTATACAGGGTGAGATTTTCGCTATTTCCAGTTTTGACATGCACCCGCGTTTCTTAGTCAAATCAAAGCCGGAAGGACGTTGATGAATATCTTTAAAGCCCAAAAAAGTAAAAAAAACACTAAACTTTACAAGGCTGAAGGATTCCACTAAACATAACTCGGACTGTGGATATACCACTGAACCTGACACTACTCTTAATAAACAACAACCAATTACTAAGTGTAGATTATTTTCATATCAAATATTCTTTTCGATAATAGTCAACTAGATCAATTAATATGATGGAAAACACGCATGCATTTGATGTCTACCTTGATCCTAACTAACTCTAAAACCAATTATTATATCTAATTTGTTAACCTTCACAGGTATTCCGATGATGATATAAATCGTGCTCATTTTTTACGAATTTATACGCAATATCAATGACAACAAAATTTAGGTATGTGGCTGCTCTCTAGATTTAGCGGGCTTTTCGCTGTCGTAATGAACCCGAAATTCAATAACATTAGTATTTACTTTGAATAAATCCCCTATCTGGCTTAATATATAAATAGAGTTACAATGTCGAAACATATTAACACTTTCTACACAATCCGAGTCTCTGAAACTTGTTGAAACAAATAAATAATTTTGAAAATCACATACCTCATATGTTCAAAATGTGGAGGCAGAAATTATTCTCAAATACAAGGCAGATATTCAAATTAGGATTGTGAAAAGTTAAGCCAGTAACAAAAATTATCCAATTAACAAATAATTCCATCTTAGGATGGCCACCGTACCACCCAGAGCTCAACCCAGTTGAAAACGCATGGACCTCGTCGGAAATTGCTGCTTGTCATATAATCTTTTATGCAGATTCGATGTTGGCGAGAGAGATTAATAGCAATGGACTATTTCTATCGAATCGGATTAATCGAATCCTTATTTGATAAAAGTAAAACGAAGAAGTCGATACTTACATTGTACCTTTGGCTACTGTCATGTTGAGATCACTCAGCACATTGTTTGGGTTCTTGTTGGACCCGTAATGTTTGAAGGCATGTCTCACACAAACCGCTTGCTGTCTTTTGCTCCATACTGAAGACAGTTGGTGAATAAGTGGTGGACGTTCTGCGGTGACACCTACTAGATCAGGTCCTGGCACAACTGGTTCAACTCTCTCTCCCATCGCTGATCCGTCACTGTAATTTAAAAACGGAATTAAATTGTGATATATGAATAAAAAACAACACTTTTCTCATCTCTTAGAATATTTAAATAATAATAATGAATGATTTTTCATTACTGAAGCTCTCCAGGTTTCAATTCAAATGGACATCATCGTGCGTATTCTTTGTACAACTTTGACTAGCACAGTTTAACGTGTGGCCTACAGGTACATCTTGATAATTTAACCTACGCCATCACTGTCACTATTCGATTCGTTTTTGGCAGTGGCAGCTTTTCCGGGTGATTTTCCAAAATAAGTTACACTAGCTCAGACAGAAGCCATAAGACGAGCGTATCTCTTTGACCTTATTGAACAAGGAAAGGCCGAAGCATCTTGGAATGTAATCCAAGATGCTTCGGCCTTTCCTTTGATCACCTGGACCATTGGGGTTGAGATCCGACAGGATCAAGGTTCACAGCACTTGCGTACCGTTCACGATTCAAACCTTGAAGGAGAGGGGGGAGAGAACACTGGGGGCAATCCTCATACGATACCAGGGGATTCCATATGGCTTACTTAAGGCACCAAGACCGTAAGAAATACAGGTGCTGGAATAGGCTGGAATAGTCGAGACAAAGGAGGAAGGAGAAATAATTTCATTTCTTTGGACCTAGGGAGACTCGCGACAGAATTCCAAGCAAAAATACTAGCAATTACATGTGCTCGAATTATGAGGGGGAGATCCTATGAGAATAGACAAATCACAATCATAGTGAGCGACCTAGCAGTGCTTAAGGCATTAGAGTCATACAATGAGTACTCGATTTTGTGAAGGAGCTAATGGCACTAGTAAAGAACCCCAATAGAGTTACACTCGTATGGAAATCTGAGAAAACGTACCTCTGATTGGATCAAAGCATTTCTCATGCCACAGCGGAATTTGTAATCCAAAAATGACTCGAGGCAGAGCACTGCACCTATTGGAGGGAACTGCCCCGTATGTCGCACTCCAAACGACTAATGGGAGATCTCCAGCAGCAACGAGTGAAAAATTTACTGACGTTCAGCTTACAAGAAATGGGTTTGGTAGAACAGCCTACATGCAGGGGTTGCGGCGTGGAAGAAGAGACACTCATGCATGTGCTGTGTCAGTGCACGGCATACACCTGTTGGTCTTCGAACATATCAAGGAGACGATAAAACTACACCCGAGGAGATCAGAAGTATCCCCTACATCAAGCTACTGAATTTAATAAAGTGCGGTGGGGCTGCTTCATAAGCAGAACCAACCTTACGGAGAGAGGTTTTAGTCGGTAAGAATCCGGCACACCCGGAGGCATGGGCTCTTGAGGCGTCTATGCAAAAATTCCGCTCCTCTACGCACAAAAAATGTTAGACTAACAGATATCTTCTCTTCTTGAATTTTGATTTTTGGGTATATACTGAAGTGAATGTTGTTTTGATGCTTACGGTTGTTTAACAACCATTAAAATTCAAGTTGAAAAGAGATTTCTAGTCGTAACTAGTTTTGAAAAAATTACTGAAAAAATCCAAAATATTTTGATACATCATAACTTGAATATGGCATTTAAACGCAATTCCAAATTAGGACATCTTATTTAATAAAAAAGACAAAACAAAGACAAGTGATAAATCTGGGGTTTATAAGCTGTTAGGAATGCAAATCCGTTTATATAGACCAAACATGACGCTCATTTCCTATTAGGTTTAATGAATATAGATAGATGCATTAGAATCTCAAAAACGGGTTTCATATCTACAGATCACTTTTTCGATAGTAATCATTATTTTCCTGGAATAGACAGTTTACATATTTTACATATGGCTGATAAAGGCTCGAAACTAAACTTCCTGGAATCCTTGGAGATTGACAAACACAAAAACAATACTAAAGGTCAAACTATGTAATGTGTATATTCTTGGAATTATTATCTCGATAAGCTTCTATAATCTACTGTTTATAGGGTCATTAATAGAATTAAGACCCCACCATGTAATCCTATAGTAATAATCTTCTAAGTTGATGAATGATCGACCACAGTTATCCTTTGCGACTTATTGATAAGTATATTAATAGTTGAAGTTATGTATTTTAATAATGCCGTCTGGACATGGTGTAATAACAACTCGAGTATCGGAAGTTACAAATAAATGATATCAACATAGTAGTGTTTAGTCTTACGATACGGATGAAATTTCATATCATAGTAAAGGGTAATGATTATGGCAGATTCAATGAAGAATTCCAACAATACTATAAACAATCATATCTCACTTGGTTTCTATAGAAACTAAATAAGATGAAATAAGATTTTAATTCATACAAAATTAAGAATATCGTCAACGTTGAGAGGGATTAATTTATCGATGAATATTTAAATAATCAAGATCTGGGAAGAGTCATGAGAGGAGGATCTGATAATCTAGATAATGCAACCAAAAATCAAAAATTGAAATTTAATATAAATTTACAGAGTAAAAATAATTTGTTCATGTCAAAATAAGAACAAGTTACTGAGTTCAAAGATTCCCAAATGAATATCTACTTAGAGTTACATATATGTAATTTTTTGGGATATAGGTCACACTAACACATACGCTTATTATTTTCGTCTTTACGTACGTTTCGGTCTCACGACCATCATCGGAATGGGATTTCTTAAAACTAATTATATCAAGCACAAAGCATCCTTATCGCATTAATTTCAATTAAAATGCCCACGCCGCCTGAACGAACAGAATCTGTAACACGTTAATGTTTCAAGTGTATGAATATGTATCAAGAAGCCACTGCATAGCAATCTATCTTTGGTAAGCGAAGTTATCTTATGCAATGTCAGAATAAGACTGACAAATACAACTGTAATACGCTCAAATATCCACTTTCGAACCAGATGTTAAGGATTTATGAGGTAATAGGAAAAGATTATCAGACCTTACTAGAAATATCGTTATTTCAGCATTCTACCTAAAATATACTTTTAACATTATAGAGACACATGTAGGAATTTGCAAGGGTTTTAATTAATCAAATTAGTATACATTTGACCAAATGATTGAACGACCGTTCTATGATTTACGCAATTAGAGTCACGTTTTATGTGGTTCATCTCCGAAGTGAATCTCTTATAATAATTGGTTGAAATATTAACATTTTTTAAATCGAATTGATGGTTATAATCAAACCAATGTTTATCAAGAGCGGTGAAATTTTCTAAGTTTTTGCTTTTAGTACTATACTTATGACCATTCATTCTTTTTTGTAAATATTGTTTAGAGATTCCTGTATAAGTCCCATCGCAATCTGAACAAGTTAATTTATATATCTCTAGGTATTAGATTTGAAAAATATTTCCCAACACAGTTAGTAGGCTTATGCGCAACATTTATATCATACTTTTTTAAGCATTTCTTAATTTTCTCTGGGTAATGGTAATGTTATAAAATCTTCTGTATTACCGTTTATATTATTTATATATGACGTACCGTTATAGATTTTGTTTATTCTGTCTTCAATGAGGGGGTTGGAAAATATTTTTTAATAGGCATTCATTTCCAGTGTATTATTGGATATTGGATTGGGACGGTTTTCTTGGTGTAACAATTTAAAGTTATGTACGAATCAATGTACACCTATATTTTACGGTATTATATCATGATTCTTACATAATAAAGAGGTTTGAAATACGATTAGAATGTACGACAGGGAAAGGTGGGGTTGAGTCATTTGGAATATTTGGCTTTAGACTTTTAGTATGCTATATGACTGTGTGCGAACCGACGTTGTTACAATTGAAAAGGTCGAGTTTATTCCGATCATGGTGTTTGAAATATAAAACATAAAATTACGAAACCGTGGAATTTCAATATTATTTTTGAATGGTTTTGATGCTTACTTGTTGGAAATTCATATCTATAGTTTTAATGAAGAATACACTTGCAAAAAATTTTTACAAACTTCGTTTTTATTAAATAAAACGTGACATGTTTCACCACACGGTGGCTTTATCAAACAATGGTTTTACAAACTGTGGTTTATTCCTTAAATATTAAAATTAAGATTAAGAAGGATGGGATGAGTGAGGTACTTGTACAGTAGGATAAGAGTTACTTACAAATAAATTTAATAATAGAATTGGTAAAGTCTTTCTGATCATTCCAAAGGTTTCCTGTATGTTTAAACTTATTAATTTCAATTTCCTATAAGTTGTTTAATACTTTACTCTTAACTGACTTATGGAGAATTTCAAAATCATCTTTGAAATGATGATCGGTTTCTTTAATATGATTTACAACTTTTGGATCTCCTTTGTTCAAATTAAAAAGTTCTTCAATTCTAGTTTTGAAAGATCTTCCTGCCTGACCTATATAGCATTTATCACAATCTTCACACTCTACCTTGTATACTCCTGATTCTCGATCTTTTTTAGTTTTATCTTTGTTGTTTTTAATATATTTGCCTACCGTATTATTTGTTATAAAAGATGTGGTAACATTGTGTTTTTGATTAAATTGCATATATCATCAGAGAGCTTACTTACATACATTATTGATTTATAATTATGAATCTTAACTGTACTAGGGCAAACTAACTTTATTGCTTCATTATAATCTGTTTTTTTAAGTGAAACCATTTGTTTGATAAAGCCACCGTGTGGTAAAACATGTCACGTTTTATTTGGATAAAAACAAATTTATTAAAAGTTCATTTTTTTATTATCTCTGATTACCCATGTTCTAATGATATTTTTTGAATATAATTAAATTGTCTCACCCCTTGATATATCGGACTTTTAACTTATCCATGTTTAGCACTGATGTGACAAATCATTCATACAGAAAAGAATTGTATAACTTTCACAATTCTATCGTTTTGTCGCTCTTTAAAGGAAGACAACAGGAATTTCTAATGGTTAAATGATTCAATAATCGAAGTGAATGTGACTACAGCAATTTGTAAATAAAAGTGATAGTGATGTTTGCTAAGCAAATTCCTTGACATTGAACCACATGTCTTAGAGTGATAGCAATGTACAATTTATAATTATATAGTATTGCATTGATATAATAACGAACAGTATGCCGTTTTCCTTAATTCCTTTATTATCTAGAATGTGTTGTCCGTTTTCATCGATTGGTCCATGAAATATATAAAATGTCTCCAATTTTGCCGAAGTATTTGGAAGAATTGTTACAAGGATGCTTTCAGAGGATTAATCTTGTATGTTGAATATTCATCCAAGACGATGGGGATCGTCATATCACCTTATAAAATAAAACCCGCGATCATTCAATAGTCCAGTTATTCCGATTCCTATGGATATTATTGTATTTCATATTTTTGCGGTGGTTATGGCACCATATAGGAAGCTTATATTCGAATTTTCGACCATCAACCCCTTGCAATTCCACAATCTTGGATTAAGAAGTGATTTCGTGTTTCGCGAATAACAGCCGTACTTTTGATTTTATCGAAAAAATAGCCGATACATTTTTGTCAAGACGAATTTGTATACTTGATATTTTTCAAAATTATGTGAATTAATAAGTAATAACCGATTGTTTAAAAAAAAGGGGTTGAATATCAACAAATAGGCACATTCAATAGTATTGATCATAGATTATTAAACGCCCCTTTGAGCCAAAAATTATATCGAAGTTGAGTTGAGAAACTTCAGTGAATAGCGTTGGACAATGATTACGACAAATCTATGATCAATATTTCAAGTTATAAGCAAAAAAGAAAATCAGAACTTAACCAATTAATCCAATTAGAGCCACTACGTTCAAATAGTTCAATGAAATTCAAAGGTTTCACTTCTGATCCTTCAGTCATCAATAAAATTCATAATTTTTTTTCTAGTTTTGCAATACAACCTGTTTATAGAAAGAAGAACAAGTTGATAAAACGTTTGAGTAACACCTTTGACAAAAGGCAATCGATTGTGTGTTCAAAATGCTTTGTGGGCCAAACTAGGTATAAAACTCGGTATAAAGAACATTTTGGTTATATAAACAAAAAATTGTGAAAAATCAGCTTTAACCAAACATATTCTAAATACACCCCATTTATCTTGAAAGTTCATGACAATTTAGAAAGAAAGCAATTTAATGAACTCAGGTTCATCTCCAGTTGAGGGTGATCCCTTGTTTGCATTATTGGGTTCAAATAGTATTCAAACAGGCACATTTTGCTTTCTAATTTAGTTTACTCTGATGATGGCTAATTGGTAGTCGAAACGTCCTCAGTACATTAACAGTATTCTTAGTGAATAAGAGGGAAATTTTCTTATTGTTAGTGTTATAGTGTGTGCACAGTGTGAACTCTATTGAAGTTTATAAGATACAGATATTAATTAATTTATCAATTGTTACATCGGTTCGATTCGGTGTCGCCATCTTAAGATTCTCCATAGCTTTCGTAAAGTTCAAGAAATCTATCAGTCAATGATGAACATAGTTGGGATTTTTAGTTGGACATTTACTCGTAGATGGCGTTAGATGTTTCAGTTCTCTCTAACATTCTATTAGTCGGTTATTTATATATTCGACAGAATCATCGAAAAAGCTGCCCAGAACTATCAGTTTGTGATCTCACTGATCGATCCAGCCTAGAGAGAATAAATTATTCAACATTGAATGATTAATTGAATCGCAATATGTGGATTCATCAGAAAGTTATTGAAAATTGACATTACATTGATATAAAAGTATAAATTTAAAATATTACTGAATTAATAATAATTAATGAAACGTAGTGAATCCTCAAACTTCAAAATTAATAATTTACCTGTCGTTTCCCATGAAATAATCTAATAACCATTGGCCCAATGAATTGAGCATGACTTCAAACACTAAAGCAACACATTTTCTATTTTATCTAAATATTGTAACTGGTTAGTTCCCATACAACCCGGATTAAGCCCTAGCTCTACAACCAACTGATACTGACTGTACTTTATTATTCAACTTGAACATTGCACACATATAAATTAGACAGGTTTTATACGTAATAAATGGATTTTTCTTGTAATTATTTAATCTGAAATTATTGTAATTAATGTTAGAGTTAATTCACTTTGCATGTAATTTTTTTTTCTAAATTATCGTCTTCTAATCAAATATAATCGTCTGTTTTGGTATCTTGCAAACATGATGTGCTACATGACATCGAATAAAGGGAAATAAAAACTATACAGGTCCAAATGAGACCATTCATTTTAAATTTCCCGCAACCCCGAATTTGTTAAAGGTAGATACAAATCGGTACAACGGTAGTGTTTAGTATTTCAATTTTATCGACAGTATGATAATGTATGGTTGTTAAAAATAATAAACTGGTCAGTAAGATAAAAAATAGTAAGCTAAATCAATAAATTATCATTAATATGAAATGGTAGATAAAATTGATAATTAATTAATAAATAATGGTACCAATAAGACTAATAATCGGTCAGTATTAATTAATAGGCCGAATTCAATGTTGTTACTAAATCAGCGAGTATACTCCAGGCGGTAAGACCCCGGATCAATATATTTTTGCTTCTAGTAGCGTAGTTTCTAAACTCCAAGCGGCTATGTTACCGCAGGTTATTTGTTCAATTCTTATTTATTTTTGGGAATACTAGGTTAGTAGGTTATCTGAAAGTTTGTTTTTGTAATTGATCGATTTTCCTTGCCCTTTTACATATGCAGGAAACTCCAATCGGTAAAGTTATCTCAGGTTAGTTTGTGAAATTTTTATATACTGTTAAGTGGAACCTGTACTGCGAGTAGGTAAAGGTCCATAAAGAAAAAGAAGATGAAAAGTATCCGGAGCACTGAATCACAGTAGGGCATTCTGTAAGTAAATGATAACCTGGTGGTGGAATGGTGAACGATAGAGAGGAAAGTCAGATGTCAGGAGTTTAGTTAGGAAGATATTTGTTACTGGTGTATTCTGAAAGTATTGTAATAGTTGAATTGGAATTAATAAAGAAGGGTAAACTAGTAAAAGTGTAACAATACTTTTGGGAATACTAGTTAGTTAGTGGGTTATTTGAAAGTTTGTTTTTGTAATTGAATGATTTTGATTGCCCTTGTAAGCATGCAAGAAACTCCAAGAGGCAAAGCGATCGCAGAGATTCCAGGTTGGCGAAATAGACGAGCTCAAGCTAGCCACCCCGTCATTGTCAAGTTCGAGACCTGCCGAATTTATTCATACCAGCCTCCAATTTTCTATCGAACGACGAAGCTGTGGACCTCTTTGCCTTATGCCAATAACCTCCAAACCTTCAAGAAACATTTGTAAGAAGAGAAATATTGACCGCAGAATTTTTTTGTCATTTTGTTTCAATATCTTCTCGGAGGACGTTGTTGATTGACCTGAAGTAGACGTTTTGGATGGCCAAAAGGATGGCCCTACATGCCATTCAAATCAAGAATAATTGGTTTATTGCGTTGAAGGTTTGATAGGTGTCATTTATCGATTTCAAGATTTCAATTGGCTGCCTAGATTGTGGTGGGGTAACCACCTTTGGATTTTTACTTTGGGGCTACGCGATATTGTGATGAAGAATGCCACAAAAACGATGACTATTTGGAAGGAAAGCCGAGGAGGTCATTTGGACGATATCACGTTCCATCAATAGCCGCATACGCTGTACTTTTGATTTGAATAAAAATATCATGGATTTTATGCAAAACACCTGGCTCTCAGATTATTTGAATCAAAAGGTTTTATTTGAACCCCCTTATTATAACAGCTACATGCTTAACATGATGCGTCTCAGTGATTCTATCTCCCATATTTTCCCCTCCAATTTGCTTAATGATGTTCCAAGATTATTTGGAAATTCTTGGAGCATAGAAAAGCAATAATACACAGTCACCTAAGAATAAAATAGACCATAAGGTACCCAATACATTGCCTTGGAGTACCCCAGTATTTGTAATTTCTCCCTTAGATTTTTTGTTAACAAATTCTAGTCAAAGTATTTTAAAGGGCTATTATCCTTGATGGAACTACAATCCCCTGAAAAATATTATTCATCAATTTAATGGAAATATGAAATCGAAAGACTCTTCAATAACATATTTACATAATATTATAAGATATAAGGAGAAGTCAATACATCCTTATATTCTTCTGGGTCGAAAAAATTACCTTCGATCGTCTAGATTTTTACATAATAATAAACGAATTAATTCGAAGATCGTGAATCACATCAGTATGTGCATTCACTAAAACGTGTTTAGCCACGGATTTCTTCTTTCTACGAGGTTATCTTTGGAACATTTAACGCAGTTTCGTTCAATCTTGATTTGCATGAACATGAACATATTCAAATAATATAAAATCATCGCAACTAGTCGAAAAAGCGTCCTATAAGTTTATATGCTCATTTTACTACACGTCATTGTTTCTTTTATAATTGACAAAGCAATCTTATCACAATTTACAACAAAGAGATTTGTCCATTATTTCACAGCTGTGTAACAATCTATAGAAACTTACATTAGTTTATGGTAATAACTATTCGCTGTGAATATAGGAAAACAGTCAACTGTCTATTTTCTTTGTTGGCTCTTGGCTTGTTCGATCAATGAAATAATTTCTATTCCCTAACACATTCGCAGGTCGTTCCGAGACAGTCTCTAAGGATAGAAAAATTTTAATAAAATAATCATCTTAAAAAATTTAATAAGTAATATGTGGCAAAACTTTTCAAACATACATTATCAATATACTGAAGGTTACATCAAAATTCTCAATTCAATTGCTCTATTGAAGACCGGAGCAGTTCTAAAATGTTAACATTTAAAAAAAAATTCTTGGCCATCTTTCAAGTACATTTATTTACATAATAGAATTAATTCATTTGAATAATTAACTTGTTTGTTTTGAATTGTTTATGTCTTATTTCTCCAACTACATTCTTCCTTCACTAACTTGTTTTGAACGGTCGAACTAACGCCCTCGGGGAAATATTGCCTCTCCAAACTTAGGGTTCCACAATTACCAAATTAAGTGCAGAAAAGGGTTGAAGTACACCCACAAAAAGAACTATTGGGTAAGCTCTAAGGAGCTACTATTTTCTCTGGCAAGCCCATATACCGTGTCATTTAATAAAATTCCACTCTTTTTTTTCTAAGTGGATACGCACTAGCTGGTTAGTTATGTTTGTAAACAATGTGTCTTGTCTAGTTATATTATTCTAGGACACTGAGTGACCCAGTTTAGTGAAATCATTAAGTAAGAGTGAAATAAAACAGTGGATCTTATTATTACTCGAATCATTTCACGGGCTAGTACAGTCCACTGTACGTTTTGTCCTCAAGAACATGTTGCATATTATGTTTGATTTAAAAATGTGCTGAATGTCGTCTTTCCAAGCAATACTTGCAAAGTAATATGGTTGCGATTCTCGACAGTATGTGATGAATTGAAAGTTTCAATTATATATTATGTACATTTATAATTCGATAGTCCATACCTGATAATTTACATCGATCGATCGCTAACTATTTATAGAACGCAACCGATATGTAATTTTTTATTTAAATGCATTCGTTGGTTCCATAAGGTCAGATATTGTAATCCAATTCGATGCAATAATCTATGACTCGATCACAAAATAAATATCAACCGCATTACGAACAATTAGAAAAGATACCGAACATAATTGTAAATGAGCGTTGCCAAAATAAAAGAAGAAATAGGAAAATTGCTTAAATTATAGGCACTTTATAGGCTCTTCAATTATACAAGAAAAATTCATTTTATTCTAGCAAACTGAGATTTCCTTTTATGGCCTCAACTGAGATGAATTGTAGGTCGGCATGAGATCATAAAATGTGATCAAAATAGAAAATAGTTATTATAGGATATTTATAGGCTTTTTTTGGACACAACTACCAATTTTCAGACTCAATTTTCTCAAGTCTCGTCAAAAATTGCGCCTGGAAATATGAAATTATGTCCAAAAAAGCCTATAAATGACCTATAATTTCTATGTAACTTTTTTCTATTCTCATCAAATTTTATGCTCTCATGCCAACCTACAGTTCATCTTCACCGAGGGCATATAAGGAACACTGTGTTTGATAGGATACAATGAAATTTTCTTGCCATAATTGAAGATAGGCTCTTCATAATAGGCATATAATTTTGGCACCTCAAACGTGAATTTCAACTTAAGCCAACAGAGCCTCGTTTTTTTAATTGTTGCTAAAAATGTATAGTTGTGTTTGAAAAAGCCTATAATTATGATGTATTTAAATTTTTTTTTTCTGAAATGGGCCTGCTAGCTCTGGGGACGTAATTTTCTTACCATACCAGTCAAATTAATCGTTGAAGTATTGGAGACAACAGAACCTTCTCCGATGTGGCGATTATATTAAAATTCAAGCAGCTAACTCCCAAACGAAAACACTTGTTGACATTTACTCTGTCTCTGTTCTTGCAATTCAATTGAATTCGCTACCAAACAAAAAGAGGAATCTGTTCCCTGACCACCTCCGTTTTGGCAGTATTTAACTCTAAACACATGCAAAGTGAAATGCATATACATTTCGTATTAGAATTAATCAACTTAAAGCTGCGTTGGTAGCTGGACAAACTATTTAGTTTTCACTGTACTTTTTATAAAAATTATTTCAGCTATTGAAACTGGCATTAAATAATTTGGTATAATTATGAATGTAGAGAGTAAAAAGCCAAGTTGACTTTTGCATATCTCCAGATGATCGCCAAAGGTTATGGAGAAGATTCGGCAAATTCTTTGCACAGTACAGTAGCGGGTGAGAGATCATATATGGCGACATAATTTGCAGATCGCATCGAATAAGTGTTGAATGGTGGCAGTTGGACTGCAGCAAGGTATATGTACCTACTACGTGACACATTTATTGGTGATGATACTTGCAGGAAATATTGATGAATGTATCTGCACGAAGTCGGAATTTGACCAACGATCTGGCCTCCAAGGAGTCCAATCCTAAATCTCATCGAACATGTGCGGAACATAAACGAAAGTGAAAGTTCTAATTCTTCTTCAGCTATCTTACCATAGGTGAGTGCTGGTGTTTCTAGTATGCGGAAAGAAATTGAGAATGATGACACTTGAAACCAGGGGGTGTTGAGATGCATGGATGCTGCGATCAGAGCTCCATGAGGTATTTTTGTTATCGTTTTTCAACTGAAAATTCATTTTGAGAATTTTTTTGTCAAGTTAACAATAAAATGCTAATAATAGTTGAATCAAAGTAAACATGTACTTGTTACCTCTTTAATTGTATACTCAAACTAGAAAATAAAAAAACTCTAAAATGAAAAAAGAATTAAGGTATAAAAGCAAATTATTCCAATGGATCGATTTTGTCCAGCTGAGTATATAATTATATATTACGTTGTTTTTATCCAACATTTCTGACATTTAGGGAACGGAGATATTGGATTTAAGTCCCCAAAACCACACCTGCGTGAAAATGTGATGTCTTTTATGTCACTATTCTAGATGTTTTTAAAATGATTCTTCAGCAAATAAACGCTAAATGCATATAAATATATTCTAAGTAAAATAGCTCATATATTTGAAATATATATTACACACATTTATTTGTTGATATTTCATATTCTATCTTATGTACCAGCTGGTTTCTTTGTTGCCTCAAGTAGTATTGCATAATTTCAAGGGTACTTCAATATCTTCTATACTTTTCTAGGAGAGTTAGGTACACGCTATCTGTTCTACTTTACTTAAAATGTAACTCATGGTTTTTTAGTTTATTAGGTATTCCCTAGATCGAGCTAAAACTCTCTTTGGCATTCAAAACGTTCTTTTATTCTAATTCCTAAGCTGTGCTTCAACTACCTTGATTTATTATTCGTTGGTTTATTCATAGTTGACTTGCTTTTGTTTAATATCTAATGGAATTAATGAAAATTCATAAGACGATCTATTGATATGAATTATGAATATCACATTTTTTCAAAACTAAAGTTTGTTACATGGAAGCAGTGACGGATCGAGAAAATCACTTAGGAAGGGTCGAGTTACATCGTATACATACCGTTTAAAGAATACGGGTTGAAAATCTAATGAATTTATTACAGATTTCTCTAGGCATTCCATACCTAAGTTAGCAATAGTAGCTGAAATAGGAGATCCCATTACTGAGCCGAATATTTGCCCAACATATTGCTCACCGTATTGAAAAAAAATTAAGCATATGTGTTAATGTGACCTATTTCCCGAAAATATGTATATAATGAATAGAAGACATTAATTGATCAATTTGGCTAGTAGATATTTATGAATCATTTGAATCAATTCCCCAAAGATGACATATTTTTTTGAATAAGATTCTTTTACGTTGACTTTCATAATACTTTAAATCTTACTGTATTCTTCTGGATACCCCACTGTATCATTCCTAATAATATGTACCATAACTTCTTACATCCCGTTTTTTCCGAATTCCTACGAACTGGTATTTCTTGTTCTTGAACGCTGTTATTTAAGTGTTACCTCAAGTGTAAATTTATTAAGCTCGTATTTTTATGGAGGAACTCAGGCCCCAGTGTTAGAAAAAGCTAAGTATATAGATTAGACAAATTATCGTACCTGTTTCTGGTTTCACTAACACACAAATCTTTTGAATGTTAAATTTAATTACAATTAATCATACGGCCGTACATAAACCTGTTTAAAATCGCGTCATTGAACGATTTTTTTAACGTGATTCCAAAGTGCGAGTACCTTGATTTGATATTGAGATATATTCCATACTTTAAATTAATGAGGGAAGCGCACAACCGCAGTTTAAACCTCAGTTTATCTGAACTTTGATGGTAACCTCGACCAAAGTTCCTAAACGCCAACGATGGTACGTTGGATCATTGAAGTATTTATGAAATGAATGATTTGTGCCTTGTTCGTATCCTTCGTTATTAATCATTTCAGAGAAAACCACTGTGTGGTTAAAAAATTGTTTTCATATTTTTATAGATTCTATTTCATTCTTTTTTGTTATATTAGAAAAAAATTATGATAAGGTCTTTCTAGTCCAGATCGATCAGTAACGTCACAAACATATAGTCCCAGACCGCTGTTTCGCATCAGTGAAACGAGCAGTTTGCTACGTTACTAAAGGATTTCCAAGCATTCAACAGAGTAAAAAGACCAAAAAATCTCACGCCATCTATGAATAGATCTCCCACTAAGACATCCTGCAATGTAACACATTGACAGATTTCTCGAACTTTACAAAAGTTACTGGAAATGGCGACACCAACCAAACCAATCTAATAGAATTAGAAACGAATGAATATATGATTCTCAGTTATCTCACGTTAACAATGGCAAGGTCTTCTTCGTTCTGGTCGATCAGTAACGTCGCAAACCTATAGTTCCGGCAGGGGTCCGCAAGTTGGCTCGTTCCACTGAGGAATTCTCTGAGAAGAGCGAAGAGCTGTCTGAGGTTAGAAAGACCTTAGCATTGTTATCTGGCGGGAGCTAGGTAGCTCAGTGGTAGAAGCATCGATCTACTAATCACTGCGACTTACGGTCGCGGGTTTGAATCCAGTGACGGCGGAATATTTCCGATGGCCGAAGAAAGTGGTGAGGCAAGATACAATGGGCCTAAGTGTCATCGAGACTGCCCTTGTTGCAGAATGAAATTAAGATTAAATTCGGACTCAGGGACACCCACACACTATCTTATGGGATGTTACAGGCCCATAAGGTGCCCATAAAGGGTTTCAACCACCTCTCGCAAAAGCCAACATATGAGATAAATGAGTACTTGTTTATACTTGAAATGTTTATTGCTTACTTCATAATTTTATATCTGTTTGATGATGGCACTTCGGTATTTAAACTATAGTAACGTTTTCATGTTATTATTAAAAGTGGTATAGAAACAAAGTGATTGTTCTTTCATTTAATCATTTAATTTGAATGAAATGATAGATTATTTCAGCGGTTCGATTAATCGTTGCCATCTCTAAAAAGGCAAAGTATGGAATCAATCTGAGAACCAAGATGTCAACCGATATCGTGAAGAACAATTTTCTCTTTTTTTATGTAACGTTTACGATTTAATCGAGGACTATGTTCAAGAAACTGTTCGAATGACGTTAGCAGAAGGCGAATGGTACAATTTCCGCTTGTGCAAAATGTCGCGACCATCAATAATTTACTTATATTCTTCGACTTTATGAATATGGTCTGCTATTCTATGGTTGTAAATTGTCCATTATTAAAACTATTTGCACGTTATATAATATGGTCGCCTGGCTCATAAATCTGTATAGGTATGATGGTCGATGTAACAATATCAATATTTGCAGAAGTAAAGTAAGAATTGTGATAAATAAATCATAAAACTTTGATTTACAATTTACGTCAGTTCCTGAACAAAACTATAGTTATTTGTTCAAGTAAATTTGTTTGTCACATGTGTTATGGAGATGACTAATTAGCTCGTCTATTTAATGGAAAATATAATAATTATTTCTACACAGGTAGGTTCAAATCTGACGTTCAAAACGCAATGTTTAGGATTATTTCTACATCGAGAACAGTGTTACGTTCGAATGATTAACAAACCTAGTTCAAGAGAATCACATTTCTAGATATGTACGTCTGTTACTGCAATAGGTAGGTTGTCAATAATAATATCCACTTTCCGTTTCCAAAATAACGTAATGTAAAACCTCGTACGCCAAATAATAATAATAATATTCATTAAACGGGAAACCCTCATATTGTGAAAAAAAATTAATTTGAGTAATACAATTAAATACACGCTGCACAATTATTTTTATTTCATTACGTATTTATTTGTCATATTATTATTATTCATGTTCTTTGACCATAAAACAAGCTTATTTAGTTCCTCCTAGAGAATAAATGCATCAGCAGGAGATCTGATTGCTCTGTTTATCAGGAAATTACATAAAAAAAAGATATTGGCAATATCATTCACAAATATATTAAGGGGTAACGGACCACAATGTGACCCTTGTGGAAGGCCTGAAAGTACACCAATTGGCTTAGATATATTATTGCAAATATTAACACTTTGAGAACGGCTGGTCTGTAAACAACAAGTCTATTTAACTATATTCCCCCAACACGTTGGCGAGAGCTGAGCAGATGCTCTTCTTCGCATGCCAAACACAGCGGGTCATCCACTTCTAGACCCATAGCGCATTTATTTAATTGACAGTGTCCTATAGTGATTAGTGAGTAGTCACAAGTTCTCCCGAGACAGTGTCAAGTAATTTTCGGCGCTGTTTTTGAACAAAGTACGTTCATCGCTACGTTGTCCTGTTTACAATCTGTGATTTCGTGTCATCGTGCTTGAGCGCTTTGACGGTGTTATCTTTGAGAATGGTACTAATGCATTTTCATGATGATACGATTGTGCAAGCCAGCTCATCTGCCTTATGAATGTCTTCTGTTATCTCTACTCAACGCAGGTTGATGTTTTTAGTGTTTGTGGTATGGCTTAGGAGGTGATCTTGTTCCTGTTTATTGCTAGTGATGCAGCTCTGTTTCAAAGTAACGCAGATTCTGTGATTCAGAATTTTTTTTCCTTCATGGTTGAAAGCACACATTTCCGATTGGAATACTATTGCGTATTTCCCTAGGGGTATTGTTAGGGATAGGTTTAGATCTTCCTAGTAAATACCCTGAAAGCTCACATTTTGATTACAGAGTCATCAGTGAAAGATATGGAGGCTTTTCTCCTTCTCTTCATGGCTCCAGTATCGGTTTATACTGCATATGGTCTTTTGAAGACTTGAACTGTTGAATATGTGGTTATCTGGCACGTTGTCTGTTTAATTACCGAGAGGAGGTATCTTCTTGACCACCCACTCCTGGAGGTAACTGTTGTGCAGATGCAGTAGCCACTTTCTCTACGTAAATGTCAAAAGCATTGCTTCTATCGAGGCTGTGTTAACTTGCCGAATATCATGTTGAAGTACATAAAATAACCTTTCATTTCAACCTAAGCAGAGTGAGCTACGACCGTTTCGCCAGTTGAGGGGACAGTTTGAAAATTTCCAAAAAATTGACTAAAATTGAATTATAATCAAAACTGTTTAATATCTATGGATAGCTTCTTGTAACTAATAAGAGCTACTTTCGCACAAAATTTCATCCGGTTTGGTCAAGATTTAACCAAGATGATGAAATTTGAACTAAAGGTTCGTCAAACATCGTCTATAAAAAGGTTCAAATCTCGAACTTAAGGCAATAGTTTAAGAGATACAAAAACCCCTAAAAAGGGTTGAAAACATGTTTGTTGCATATACGAAAGGATTGCACCAAATATTTTTAATAGAAATTTTAGGCTGTTGCCAATCTTACCAATACAAATATTTTGCGCCTGGTCACCAAAAAAAGCACAACTTGACTCCACTATTTAATAATATGGATAAAAGATTCTCGTAGGTAGAATTGATCCAAGACTGGTATAAAATTTTACCTTTCCTACAATTGCTGTTATTATTCATTGGTAGAGGGATAACCATTACTGATACAAAACACATGTGTCATCTACGAAATAACCCAAAAAAATTTTGGAATTCATTAAAAACATGGCCTTCATTTATTTGTATCATAAAATGTAAAAAATTCCATTACTGTGTTATAATTAATCGTTAGCTTGATTAATTACGCAAATGAGTTAGTTTCTTTTACTTTGTTTTTCAATTAACGTGATGTAAAAGGTGCAAGGTCTTAGAGCGTATCCATATTTGCAAATACATTATATTACACGATATTTATTATAGCATGATAATTACTTTACCAATAATTATTGTCTTCAAAATAACTGATGCTTCGAACAATAGATATTTCACAGAGTTAGTGCTTTATAATAATTATTGTAATATTGATTATTCCTTTACACTATAGCTTGTGTAATGGTGATGCTTAGCTACTCTACATTCTTCATAGAAGCACATTCATCTTAACTTACTATTATACAGGTTGAGTTTAAGAGACCGGTGTATTGAGAATGTGACAAGTGTAATAAAAATTGGTCAAAGATTATCTGGCGAGAACTAGGTGACGCACTCGATTCGATTGATTCATTTCATTTGAAGCGTTTGTGGTAAGCATGAATAATCTTCTGAAATGACGCTGATACCAGAAGAAAATATGAAAATAATAGAACGTTATTAAGAAATCGCCAGAAACCAAATACATTGTTTAACAAAAACATAGCCTAGCCTTTCATTATTAACCCGTCCAGCTTGGCTCTGGAAAATGCAGGACCGAAAACATGAGATGTAAACGCAACATAATCAATTACCTTACCATTCATGAACTGATTGGAAACAATACATACATTTCTCGATATATACATTGTTAACGCTATTGAATGCTCCTCAATGAGTTTTTATTTAATTGTGTGATAAATATTAATCAATCAGTGAACGTAACCATAGCTGTGTAGCATTCATATGAGGGCTACGCAAGGTCTCTCAGTGGAATTCTCGTCGACACTGACTGTTCTAGATTTGAGACAAAGTCTACAATTTGCATACTCAGCATGAGATAATTGATAGCGCTGCGGGGCGATAACATTTAGTAGGAGCTTTTATTGTGCATAATACATTTGTCTGTTTCGTTCTTAATTCGTGGATAATATACGTTATCGACGACAATTACGGTTCGCGTGATAGAAAGAGAAGGCTTCGAATTAGATCCTTCCGCTTCTCAGCGTGAGGATGAAACTTTCCACTATCACTCAGTCACACAGAAGGAGAACAAGAAAAGAGATACGTCGTATAAATTAAATGATCATTATCTCAATTTTAAGGCCTGCAAACTTTTCCAGTACAGTGCCAGCTCGATAATCCATATCTCCAATTAACCGGAGTCTTCAATATTCCGGGCAAGCATTTCAATTGCATTCTGTGCTTTACAATTCAGATTTGTCTACTTCATTCAAACTACATAGGAAAACTGAAATCGATAGTGAGAAATTCCCCTAACTTCCCCTAAATTGCCAAGCTGTGAATTCTTGATACATATACATATACTTAAAACATTGAAGTTTTAATTATCCGTGTTTCTGTTCGTTTCGGCGACGTGGGCATTCCAAATTGAAATTGGTGCGATAAGGACGCTTTGAGCTGATACAATTAGTTTTAAGAATCCCATTTTTGACAGTGATATGTCTTCTGATGATGGTCGTGGGACCGAAACGTGCGTAAAGACGAAAATAATAAGCATATGTGTTAGTGTGACCCATTTGTCGAGAATTTATATATAATTCATACCTGGGTCAAAAATCATTATTAATTTTCAATCTAATATGTATCTAGGATTCACATAAACAGTATGTGCTTTTGATTTGCCTGGAGCGCTTGTGAAGATTAATAACTGTTTAGTTGTTTGTTGGTTCTCCCATAGTAACATACATGCTATTTTACTATATTATTAATTAACTAAATCAAAATGTCTTCTAAAAAACCTATTTCACTGACAATGAAACAAAAGTTCGATATATTAGAAAGACTAACCTAATTCGTGGTGAATGTGGAAAAATGTTCGAAAATTAATACGGAGTAGGAACATCAACAATTTCACTAAATGATATTCTTGTACTTCAAACATTAAAAGAAACGCATTCTATTGTTGATATTGGTTGAGTAGCGGGCTTAATAAAAAGTACGCGATTTCAGAAAAAAACTTTTGAAAAATAAAAATAGGAAATTTGTACAACTTTGTTCTTTTGATAATGTTCAGCAAAATTAGTATTTCACACTGAAAATGTGAAAAATCACTTAAAAAGCTGATTATCTATAGCCGCGCACTTTCTATGGCGCGTTCTAGCGGAGAAAATACGAAACTTCCAAAAAAAAGTCCTCGAACCTAAAAATAGGTAATTTTCTGCTCTACAACGATGCTCTTTAAATAATTTCCACCAAAATTCATATTTTTCACTTAAATTGCAAAAAACGGGCAAAAACGCCAAAAAAACGTATACAGGATGTTTCAGGAAGACCTCCCGTAAATGCAGGGAACAGTAGATTTTACAAAAATAATCATATTCTTCAAATAAGCTATGGTCCCATCTTCTTTCGTTTCGGAAATAAGGGCATTGAATTTAATTTTTTTTAAACGAAATTTTGCTGTAGCTCCTGTGCAGCTACAAATATTTCGTTGAAATCTGGTACTCGGGAATTTTAGAAGCCGGCGAATACGATGGTTCAATTATTTTCAGATTATGCGGTAGAGGGCGCTAGGTGCGCGACTTTTCGGCCATTCTTTTGGCCTTAACCTTTTTGAAAATAATTTTTTTGTTTTCTTTGCACATTTTTCTGGTTTACAATTTTATTCCAAACAAATAGTGTACTCTTGTTGAGGCTCTCAAAATCTCACCGTTTTCGGGAAAAACGCGTTTTTTAAATGAACATTCGCGATTTCTGTAGTAAGTAAATTTGATGAGTTTTTGTTATGTTCATTTATACGCGTTTTCCTCGAAAACGGTGAAATTTTGAGACTCTCAACAAGAGTTTTTTATTTGTTTGCAATATAATTATGAACCAGGAAATGTGCAAAGAAAACAAAAACATTATTCTCGAAAAAGTTAAGGCTGAAAGAAAAGCCGGACAGTCGCGCATTCAGCGCCGTCTACACTACTACACAGGAGCCACAGCAAAATTTCGTTAAAAAAAATTTAATTCAACGCCCTTGTATCTACGAAACGAAAGTAGATAGGACCATCGTTCATATGAAAAATCTATTTTATTTGCGTTTACGTGAGGTCTTTTTGAAACATCCTGTATAATATATCTTGAAAATAACTTCTCCGTTCATCTGCGGATTGTGAAAATTAGTGTTCTAAAAGTCGAAAGCTTTCCAAAAAACTAGTTCTTCAACATTTTTACGTTTCAGACAATTTTTATGTCTAATTCCGATGGACTAATTTTTTTATTCGTGTGGTTGATTTGTAATATTATTATCTTTCCAGTATCAGATTGGAATGTCGATAATATAAGGGAATATTTACGATGTGAAAGAAGTAAATGAGAAATGTACTTACGTTATTAGCATATTTGGTTATCTGTGTAAGAATAATATTTATAAATTATCGGAGTTAACGTTGTTGCACAATATAACTTTCACTCAAAACACATTCTGGTCGAAATTCTCCAACTCCTGCAGAAAACAATTAAATTATGACAACACACAGTAACACTTCAAATTTTATAGTCTTTTCATAATATCGTTCGATTTCGTTATATAACTGATTGTCGTTATTCATAATCATGGATTGTTCCGGTTGTTTCGAAAGGGATTAGATGTAAACAATTTTTTTTGGAACCACGTCGAATTTTGATCGGTAAAATGAAATTATCGTTCGAGTTAATTATTCAAAGCAACATTCCAACGGTGGTAATTTGGAAATATACGTACCATAGAAGCTAAACAACAATCTATTATAGAGGGAAGTACCCAAAATTAATTATATTTTCCGATGCCTCATAGTTTATTTAATAAATTAGTATATTCGACAACTTGGTTCTAGCGAATGCTATTTGCTTTGCACATACATGGAATTTTATGATTCAATTAACCTCGGCCCCTCTTCTTGTCAATAAATTCATGATTGGGTACCTTATATTATAGCCGAATTGAGATCTTGAATATTGTAGACCTTTGAGTTTATATATCTATGGTTTTGGAGTAAAATCATTGTGAACATTCCATAGTTGGAGAGTACATTTCAAATTTACATAAGAACTTTTAGCATTCAATTTATAATTAATGCTGAAATTGTTACACCACACTATAACATTATAGATAAGAAACAATCACCGGTATCCATTAAAAATACTCTTAAAGTACTGAGGACCTTTCAGCTACCAAGTAACCATCATCAAAGTAAATTAAAATAGAAAAATGTGCCTGTTTATACGGGGGCAAGGGGAAAAGTTCCCTGAAATATGAAACAATAAATGATTTGTATGGTCAAAACTTATTTTATTTCTCAACGCAATCACCTTGTGACCCAATATACTTCGTTCAACGTTTTTCTAATTTTTCGATCCTTTCCAAATAATACGATTTCGGCAATCCTTCAAAATAAGCGTTTGTTTCGGTCATGACCTCATCGTTGAAGCCAAAGCTAAGTTCTATAACAAGTTACAACTTCATTATAAATAAGGACGAAGGTAGAGACTGTGTATCTCTCAAGATGAAGTTGGAAATTGTTTTATGAAATTGAATAAATGAAAGTTGCGGTATGCTCTTGGTAAAACAATATTAGGTACATACTGTAAATAGTTGGTAAAGTTGAAAGTTGTTCAATAAGGGCTTTGCCGCATGTAAATATTAACGTAAAAATGATTATTAGTTAAAATTACCCAGGTTATGGGAAAATGTATTATCTATATATTAATAGTGTAGTTTTTTCCTATTGTTTGATTATAAGAGAGGAAACCTATAATGTTGGAAGAACATCATGTGAGCCAGAGGTGGAATGTTAGGAGATGAGATAGGCATTCGACTTCTCCTCGAAGGTTTGGAGGTTATAGGCATAAGGAAAGACCTCATTAGGAAAAGATCTCCACAACTTCGCCGTTCGATAGAAAAAAACAAATATGGTAGAAAGAAGTTCGGCAGGTCTCGATCTTGGCAATAAAGGGGTGACTAGCTTGACCTCGTCTAGACCGCCTATCTGGAATACCTAGTAGTGGAATACCAGACGAGATTTCTGAGAACATCGACTACGGACATATCTAGGGGGTCAAATCTGGTGGATGACGAACCAATTCGTAACGCAATTCATGCAATTTTTCAATTGCGACTGCAAACCTGTACGCCGGTGCGTTGTCCTGGTGGAAGAGCACTTTTTTCTTTGCCAAATGCGGCCGCTTTCGCTTCAAATCGCCGTCGAATCGATCCAACAGCTTTGCATAATATACGCCGATGATCGTTTTGCCCTTTTCGAAGTAATCGATATGGACGATACCTTGTGCATCCCAAAAAACTGTTGCCATGACTTTGTTGGACGATAAGCCCACTGTGTAGTCAGGACAAGTCAACTGTTTCGACTGTTCTTTGGTCTCTGGTGTGTTATGATGGATCCATGTTTCGTCCACGCTTACGAAACGGAGCAAAAAGTTCTTCTTATCGCGCTTGAACATCGCCAAATACTCCTTCGAAGTTGTTACACGGTCGAGCGAGAGCATCCTTTGTGTGGTCATACTACCACAACGAAAATCATTAAACCACTTGTGAATCGTTCCAATCGACGGTAAAGAGTAACAAGCGATGCTTTGGTTTGTTTGTTTTCCCACGCAAGAAATAATGTTTAATTAAGACGATTATTTCCATGTTTACAAAATCTTCAAGGCTGCTTGCTTTCGATGGATGTCAAAACAGAACTGAATGTCAATCAATCAGAAAATTTTCATGCATTTTAGTTAAAGATGTCACATGGGATTTTCGATTGTGGCCCCAACTGTTTTATTTTTCAGGGTTTCTCTTATACTATTTGGGAATAATGATGCAAACAAGGGGTTACCCTGAGCTGGAGTTAAATCTGAATTTGATGAATCAATTTTTCGCTTAAAAATCACCTTCAGGAATTAATGAACTAACAAGTTAAAAAACAGTTCAGGCAACAGCTTTGATAAAATTTCCGACTTCGACTAATTCGGAATTTACAAAATCGATTATGAGTCATGTTAAAAACTTCTATGTTGGTTAAACCAGAAGGAATATTCTAACTGGGTGTATATAACATTTCGCCCATATAACGTAAAATAATGATGAAAAATCAGCTTTAGCCAAACATATTTTAAAAACAGGTCACACCATTTCTTAAGAAAGTTCATCACTTTTAAAACACAGTATGGGCAAATATTTAGGTAATTTATAAGGGATGAAAATGTATAAGCGCTTTCTAATTTACCAAGTAGCCATCATCGGAGTACTCAGTTCTTTAACAGTATTTTTAGTGGTTAAATGGTGATTGTTTCTCATTTGTAGTATTTATAATATTTATAGTCTTAGTATTATTAACTGAAGCTAGATCTAAAATTACGTTCTCAAATATTAGAAATCAATGTGAATGTGGAACCAATATAGGGGTGGGATAGACCATGGTTCGAGTCGGAGTTCATTTACCAAATTGTTGAAACGTGGTATATTATAGGTAACGATTTGCTCATTTAATACTATGTTACTGAAACATTAAAAGAATAATAGCAATTGGCCCCTCGTCAACAATTTTGTAAATAAACTCCCATCCAAATGATTTGTCTACCCCAATCCTAAATTTATACAATATCAAGATTAATTTCCACTATTTAGGGAACTAATTCTAGATTTAGCTTTAGTAAAATAGTTGAACGTAACGCAATGAAATAGTAATTTTCACAAAAAATATATTGATTAATACAATATATATCGAATAACACGACAATTGTTTCGACACACTGTATCTTCATCATTAGTTTTTCTAACTCACTTGATAAAGATTCCATCACCTACTGAAGTTTGGCACTAGTAATAAAACATGGGTCTTATTAATTGATTTATTTTTCCTTCAGAATCAAAATTGACAGATAATTGCTCATTATTGTCTCGGGTTTGGAAATTAAATGTAATTTATATTAAATTTTATGTGGCGTGTTTTATATATTTATTATTCCAATTAACTTGTGTCCCTCAATAAAATACTATGAAATATCGTTTTGAAATCGATTATCTATAATTATACAAGCAACATTAATTTGATATGAATTGATACGACGAATTTCCTCTATGTTGTAAATAACGAAGGCTTAAAATTAAATATACATAATAATAAATTATTACGAAAGAAATTCAGTTCAATAATACTTAATGAAAAATGTGAAAGGTGTGCATACGTATCACAGTTTGACCTTCACGTTTCCAGAATTTGGAATTCATTTCTTTACACTCACTTATTATTTTGACCAATGACTAATTAGAAATACCACCGTTATACTATAGAATGGATTTGAAATTGTGTTATGAAATTGCGAAATATGAATGCACAACGTGTTTTCCTAAAAATCTATCATTTCATTGTTAGCTTTTATCAAGGCTTTGTCTTCTTGATTTATGATTCAGCGTTTAAATAAGAGCTTGAAGAAATTGATTATTGTGTCGTTTGTATTGAATGAAATACGTTTATGATAGAAACATGAATGAAACGGACGAACAGAAATTTTCGAAATAAGTGGACACGTAAAAAATGTATCTCTATGAATCAGAGAATTGCCCAATACGGACTAGACTTAGTTACTGAAATTCCCCATCAATCAACGTCTAAGAGAATATTGTACCACTAGAGGAGCATATTTGGTGACGTTGAAGCACGGAGCTTCAGATGAAAGATGGAACTAGTTTATCTTGAAGGCAGAATGATTAGGAAAGGGAATTATATTCATCAGTGGAAAAATAGAAGATGGATCGGAACATGAAGCGAAAAGTTTTCCCAAACTTATACGATATATGCTGACTATGCATCTGAAGGAAAAATAAACATCTTTCTTCTTCAGATGCATAGTAGCTTTATTACCAAACAAGAAAAGAAGATACTTATTTCCGACTCCAAACCGGGCTTTCTTCCTTCTGTAGATACAAACAAGTGCTACAACCACATGAAAAAAAAAACCTCTGGAGGAGAGTGCAAGATATTACACTCACAAATGCTGTGAAACACAAGAAAATAGACAACACATTCCACAATGTGCGCTTGAAATCTGACGACATTGTAGCTGTACCTGCAAAGGTTGAAATACATTCGCAGGCCCCAACAACCCGAAATTGTCTTACTTTTTTTATTATTCTACAGAATTCCTATTGTGTTGCAGACTTGCTATGGGAAGCAGTCAGACACTAACAAAGCTGTTGAAGGCTGGAGGAACAAAAAACAAAAGCAAAAGGCAGATATACTTTGTTTGGAGAGAGAAGTTGAAAACCAAGTTGTATATACAGAGTGAGCGAAACTCAATGTCTCAGAATAATTTTCTTCTCGAAAGGGAAGAAAAATTGTTAAAAGGGTAATTTCTGGCAATACTGTTGCCATTGTTTTGCAATCTACGCTTACTCTCTGATAGATCCCTCCATGTGGTGGTTGACGGAGTATCCTCAGATACAATGCTGTCAACGCTGGTGTTCCACAGGGATCTATCAGGGCACCAGCTTTTTATATATTTCATATTATTCATATTATATTCTGCTACTTTGCTGCAAATTTAGACAAGTGTATCTTTGATAGTATATAGGCAAAAGAATATGAAAGTGCGTACGAGAAAATCAATATTAACCATATCTGGTCGACAAAGAGAGCATTTCAGTTACAATAAGAATTTGAAAGGTCGAGCAAGAAACCCTACATATTAGTTGGGGACACTAATTGCTATTTTATAAAATTATATAGTTTAGCCGGAATTCGACTGAATTCTATTGCAGTTCCCAAGACCAAGACATCTAATATGGTTGGTGCTACTGTCCATGAAGTTGATACTAATTATCATTCATTCACTGTAAATTACAATCTTTAATAGGAGCCATAGCATTTATTTTTATTCATATTTGGGAAGAACTCTTTGGAAAACGTTGGTTCAAAATTTGCAAAAGCTATCGCTTTCCATTATCAAATGATTTCTGAAATGAGCTTATCGAAATGCATGATTTTCAGATACATTTTTACTGATTTAAAGAATAGGCTTTCATTCTAGCCAATTTTGTAGAAAGGTTCGTGATGATTACACCATATCAAGTGAGAATGACATTTGAGATTTCGGAATATCTGGATCATGTTCTCGTGAAAAATGTTTTTAATGAAATTCAATGTTGCCTACGATGTTCACTATTGATTTTTTTTTGCTGTTCATTTTTGTTTGTACAGTTTGAGTGTAAGATTCAATTCAATATATAATTTGTTTGAGGAACCTATGATCAAATTCAGTGGTTGATTTTTTTGTCCTGAAAATATATCTAAGAGATTTTCTATATAAAAAGGAAAATATCAGTTTGTTCATCGATTTTTTTGATAATTTGAATGTTCACAATGAAATAATTGCACGAAGTATTTGTTCAAAAAAGACAAATTTCAATTGTTATTCTTTTTAGTTAAATTCTATTCTTCAATTGAGCCACCAGCTGGTTAAGTAAATGCATAGTCAATTTTTATAGGCTATATAAAAATCATTGAATTTAAATGACAAGACATTAAGTTGTCATTATTGTTACTGTCTTCAAATTATTGATGTTCCAGTAAATTATAATTAATTTGTAACATTACTTACGTATTTGATCAAACAAAGCTTATAATAATTTACAAAATCCCACGCATTCATTTGGCGAAATCAGTTATGTATCGAATAATATCGTCGACATCTAAAGCACAACACTCTGTATACCTTGCGTTAAACACTGCACAACACTATGTTACTCGCGATGTTTGGTGGATACGTCGCTTTTGGAGAAGGTTGATAGCTATACTAACCATTAAAATCTTTTAGTTGCGTCTAGTACGAGTTTCCCCACTACCGATATTTTGATATAGTTATAACAAAGCCTTCGACCTACAAGACTGAGCAAATCTACCAAATATTTGATATAAACAAGCGTATACCCTCCAGGGTGGACAGGTTGTACATTTATTCATATTTCAACATAATGTCGAGTCACTCTTGGAAATCTTTTGATTACTGTATTCAGCGTATTGAACGTGGAAAAGCTAAATTTATTCTATTTTACACATTTGTATATCTCTATATAGAATATTCTCAAATTGCTTCAAAATATTCTACAGGGTGATTATCCTGTGAAAATTAAAAGGAGTCTTTGATATATTTTCGAATATATTTTTTTGTCAAAACACTCCTACACGTTAAGCTTTAAAGTTGGAGCTAAACTTATACTAGTGGGAAGATAAATTGTAAGATTTTTCAACCTCAAAATGTGTCTGCAAGGGGATATACATACCCCTAAAATATTAATTTTATATCAAAATTTTTAATATGTCAAAATTTCATGTTTAATTTAGTTTACTCTGATGATGGTTACTTAGTAGCTGCAAGATCCTCAATACTTTAACAGTACTTTTAGTGGATAAGATTATTTCTTATTTATATTGTAATAGCTTATCTACAGTGTGAACTCTGTCTATAGTTTATTACTACTTAAGATTTTCTGGTCAGGTGAGTTCAACCAATTAATTAAATTGATAACCAAAATTTCCTATTTAAAAGGTACTTAAGCAACATCATACGAATTTGAATCCTTTTATCCTGAATTATTAAGCAAAAACCAATAGAAAAATCAAATCGATCAATAATAAATTTCAACATTTGGTACTAAAAAGTCCAAGAGAGAAATAAAAATTATTCACAATAAAACTGATATTAAATTGAATGAAATGGAAATGAGTTTGTTAAATGATGGTTTAAATTTTGCAATTGAATCTAGGAAATTACCTATGGAGAATTTAATTGATTTGAAAACACGATTTGTTCAACTTTCAAGATAACGCTGTCATTCGTAACAAATCCAACACAATTTAATTAAATCATATAAAACTACATCCAATAATATCTGTAAATCATTGACGGAAATTATTACTTGAAAGCAGATAAGGGAAATGCCATGATATCTATCGGTAACGAGTATTATCACTATTCGGTAAATGCTTTGTTGAATGATGGTTCCTATGGACAGATTACCAGGAACCCTTTATCTAAATGCGTTAAATTAGTAAATCATTCATTAAAATAGTATACCACTGCAATCTTCGATAACTCGAAACACAAACTCAGACTTTCGAATCCTAATCTTCTTAAACTGTATTGCTTGCGCTTGCGAAAAATCAATAATCTTTGTAGATGGTTTGAGCGACCGGGTTCAATATACTGGGTTCCCCATAATAGACTACCCATTTTATATTATCAATAAATTCCCTACGAGATAACTGAATAGGTTGTTCTCTGTGGGATTATCTTCTGTAGTCCTTGGGATTCAAGTAAATTATTAATCAAGTAGGCGCCTGTCATAAATAAATTTCAAACTAATAATTTCGTGGACCGCCATTTTTCTACGAGAAGTTTGTTAGTTTTCATCAATAGTTATTTAATTTTTTTGCTTTGAGACATTATTTTAACATCCGTTTGAACTTTCATGGATTACTCAACAACGTGTGTTTTGTGTAGAAACTTACATAAGAAGCAATTCGATAGAAGAAGTTAGGCGTGCATTCCGGTGTCAGTTTATTGACAACAATAGGGGTCATGCGCCAAATCGTAAAACTGTTAAGTTATGGGTTCGTCATTGGCGTGAAAATGGTTCTGTACAAACTTTGAAGAAGCCTGGACGTCGAAGAACAGTTCGTACACCAGAAAATATTGAACGAGTTAGAATTGTGTTTACGAGAAGTCCTAAAAGGTCTGCTAATCGACAAACCCTTATCCTAGGAATATCGAAGGGAAGCTTAGATCGAATTCTTCAAAGGGATTTAAAATTTCATCCCTATGAATACCAAATGGCACAGCACCTTAGCAATCAAGATAAAGAAGCAAGGTTAGCATTTTGTCAAGAATTTTTGGAGCAATTTACAGTCTCCTAATGATCGACGAACCGAATTTTTATTCGAACGGCATGGTCAATAAACAGAATTTTAGATACTGGTCAAATGAAAATCCTTGTGAAATCTTTACACAGAACCTCCATAATCCAAAAGTTGTTGTGTGGTGTCGAGTAGTATCTTTTGGTTTCATTGGCCCTTATTTTTTTGAGGATGAAAATAACCGTTCTGTAACAGTGACATCCGATCGCTACGTTAATATGCTAGAGATATTTCTCATTCCAGAATTAAATAGACGAGGATTACTAAACAATGCCTCACTATTCCAACAAGATGGGGCAACAGCTCATACCGCCAGAAACTCAATGAGGGTCCTGCGAGAAATGTTTAATGGCCGACTCATTTCTCGATTGGGAGATTTGCCTTGGCTTCCGAGGTCCCCCGACTTAACGGCACCCGATTTTTTTCTGTGGGGATATTTAAAAGCCACAGTGTTTGCTGCGAGTCGTCCAGGTACAATAGAGGAACTGAAAGTCAAAATTCGTGAAGAAGTTGAAGGAATAGACGAAGGTTTGCTACGCCGTGTAATGAACCACTTTTTATCTAATATTGAAAAATGTGTTGAAGTTGGTAGAGGTCATTTAGAAGACGTGCTTTTTAAAAGTTAGATTTAAATTAGCCAAATATTTATAAGTTATCATAAATCCCAAAGAGTTAGCGGTAATTTAGTGAAATAAAAAGTTTATTTTGTTAACTACAAAAATTTTAATTTAAATATTAAAATGGGTAGTCTATTATGGGGAACCCAGTATAAGCCGATTAGGGAACGTAGGTTTAATCTACTTTGCTTTAAAAGTATTTTAGTTCTTGTTTTCGAAGGGTAACGTTTTAGAGTGGGCTAATCCCCGTAAGGTACACCATTACTGTAGAATTCTACTTTCAGTCCAAGATGATGGGATTTCTAAAGGGCTTTGGTGGCTTGTATTTCCCAAATGGGAGTTCCATATCATCTATTTATCTAGGGTTACTCTTAGGTATTTTACCATTTCTTCAAATGGTATAGTTTCACCAAGCAGGGTGAGTGATCGTCGGCAAAATGTATTTTCACGGTGTACGAAACATTTGCCTTGTTAAATGTAATAACAAATATTACTTTCACATAAGAATAAGATACTAGGACGTCCCATTACGACTTACTGTAATAGTTCCAAGGCTTTGCTGAATCTGAATGGAATAACAAGTGCTATTACTTCAGCTACGACATAAAGTAACGTAATAGAAGTGTTATTGAATACAGAAGGAATATATGGCCTTCTTGTACAAAAAGAATATATTCTAGAATAGTTAAAACTAGAATAAGAAGGCGTAAAGTTAATTGTTGAATTCTCTTCATGAAAATTGTTTAACTTTGTGAATTAAAGAAGTTTGCACAAATTTAGTAAAGGTTGAAAACAAAATTAAGCGCATTGAACAATCCTGTTATCAGAATATTTATAGCAACTTTATCGACCATTTTTTTAATCAGCAGCACAATTTCGAAGAAAATTTCAACAAAAACAAAGCCGTTCAATCAAAAAAGATAAATAGTTTAATGAAACAAGACATACAAATTCCGGATGAGGTGCAGCATACGTTAAGCTTAGGTTCGAAATTTGCGTTGCCTAATAATAAAAACTTGCATATCGACATTGCTAATTTAGAATACGCAATCAGAACTAAAAATGTAGAAGAAAAAAACTAAATTATAAGTAAAATGTGATACATTTTTACAAATAAAGAGAACGAGCAGAAAGCAGAAATAGGCATAGCTAAAAATAAATTAATTTGCGATAATGGGCACCTTATATCTATGGGCTTCCGAAACTGCATAAAACTGATATACCTTTGAGACCCATTGTAAGTAATATTGGAGCGCCTACCCACAATTTTTAGGATTTTTTTTCAAAACCTATCAACAGTATAACAGGAAAAAAATGAATTTTATGTGAAGGACTTCCAATGATAAAATTTAGTACGTAATTAATAAATTAAAAAATTTTCACTGTAAACTTCAATTTACTTGTGAAATAGAGACATAAATTTCGTAGATATGGATATTAGCCATGATTCAGATGGAAAAATAGCATCGTAGTTTGCTAAAGTAGTTTTGTCTCAACGATATCTTGACGTCGATTTAGTTGCACCAACAAGTTATAAGACAGTGTTTTAAACAACCTTGCAGATCGCACTGTTAAATTGTCTCACCCAGAGGACCGTCCCAAAAATTTGAAAATAAATTGTTCGTAATGCACTGAAATGGAGTAGCTACCCAAAAACATTTTTCAACCCATCATTAAAGAAAGAATAAACAAAATTTATAATACTACGTCATATATAAATAATATTAACGGTAATACAGATAATTTTATAACATTACAATACATTCCGGAGACCTCAGAGGAAATTAAGAAATGTTTAAAAAAGAATCATATAAAATAAAGTTGCGCATAAACCTATTAACTGTGTTGATAAATATTTTTCAAATCTAAAACCTTTAATACCTAAAGATAAACAAACCCACAGAGTATATAAATTAAATTCTTCAGATTGCGATGGGACTTATACAGGAATCTCTAAGCAAAAAAGGATGTATCGTCAAAAATGTTAATATTTCAACTAAGAAAACCAATTATTATGAAAGATCTATCCTGGAGATGACTCACATAAAACGTAACTCTAAGTTCGTAAATCATAGAACATAGTTCAATCATTAAGGCAAATGTATACTTAATTAGGTATAATTAATTAATTAATTAGGTTAATTAGGATTTCAAATTCCTATATGCGTCTTTATAATCTTAAAAGTATATTTTAGGTAGAATGGTGAAATAGCAATATCTCTAGTAAGGTCTTTTCCTATTGCCTCATAAACCTCACACATCTGGTTCGAAAGTCGATACTTGAGAGTATTACAGTTTGGTTTCAGTCTTATTTAAACATTGCATGAGACGACTTCGAATATTAGAAGGCTTCTTGATACATAGTCATATATACTTAAAACATAAACATGTTACAATTTCGATTACTCTTGTTTCTTGTGCTTGATACAATTAGATTTAAGAAATTCCGTTCTAGACATTGATACGTCTTCTGATGATGGTCGTGTCACCGAAACGTACGTAAAGACGAAAATGATAAGCATATGTGTTAGTGTGACGTATTTTCCGAGAATTTTTATATAACAGTTGAAAGTAACGATGTTTTCAAATAATTTCCATCTCAGTAGAAATTTTGCTATAGTAAGACTGATACAATCTGAGAAAATGTTACTGATCATAAGATTATTTGTAATTAGTGAAATCTAATACACAACCCAGAACGATGAATAACAATTTGTTACGAATGGGTCCATATGATCAGTGTTAAGCAGAGCAAACCATGTGTTATATCACAACATACATTATCTTCACCAATCTAAGCGTACATTTTCGTTTATTCTGATTCAACAAAAACTACGGTAACAAGATAAATTATATTATATAACAATAATGGAATATAAATATGAATGAGTATTCCGAAATTATTATAATTAGGCTTGACCACCATATTCATTGATAGAATAAAACACTTTTACTTTGTTTTTATAATCATAACTTATATCATCGAACACTATTGTGACTGTAGTTTCGAAAACTAGCTCGTCAAATCACCAGATTTCGACTAATTCCTGAAAATAATCCCAGATCTGGTGATACATCACCAACAGTGCGAATCTGGGATTATTGATTAATTTTTTCACGGATATATCAGTAGTTGTACCCTTCAGTGGGGAGTCGTTATAAGAACGTTGTGTTATTATCTTGTTATTTGAGAATAATTCTATAAATGATAGGCCATTTCATCGGCTTTACCCAAGCTACTGTCTTGCCTACGTCTTCATGAATATTAAGTCATCGTTTATGCATTCAAATCGTTAATTGATTGCTTATAAACGAAAATATTGAAGCGATTGAGATGATTTATTATTTCGTATATGGCAAGAAACTAATTATGGATGTCGGAGGTGTGCCGCAAATACTTTTTATTGGACGTTGCGTTTTGTACAGCTCGTCGTGAAGAATGTACCATTATTTGATTATGGTTGGTTTATTTTCACATTAATGTAACCATATCGGTGCCATTAGTAAGCGAGATCGCCGTTTGCATATTGATATAATGGATTTATTTTTAACATCACCTATGAGGAAAATATTACGACCTTGGATAAGTTTAATCATCACATGGTCAAGACTGTTAATATTTACCATAATTTCTCCATTTTGAACAAGTTCTTTTTTTTCGTAATTTGGTATGACGTTACACTCCCCTTAGCATGTACGAGGTTGACTTAAATGGAAGTCATGCGCAAGAATGTTTTAGAATCAACAATGTAGAAAAAAATGGGGAGAGAAAGAATAAACATTGAGAAGCGGACTGTCGAAAATTGAATCCACTTGGTTGGCAAGAGTGTATTATTGTCAAAAGAGTTAGTTAAATAATGATCAACTGTTACTTTCATTTTTCGATATTTGTTGAAGCTAATAATCAGGTGGATGTCGTTTTTACGGACTTCAGCAAACACCTTCGACCATTTGGATCACAAGGAGATAATCAAAAAGTTCCATAGTCTTGGGTTTCCCCTACACCTGATTGCTTTCTTTGTCAGTTACTTGCAATAACGACACCAGTTTGTGGTAGTTGCTGGCTTGTTTGCTTGCGGGTCTGATATCTCTGAGGTGACATCTGTCCTGGTGTTCCGTAGGGCAACATCTTGGACCGTCTACTGTTTATACTTTTTTTCATAGCTGATGTCGCTGGGATGAAGATTGAGATCTGTCTAAGTGAACTTATTTAGCACGTACGGTGACCATCTGCAACATGTGACGTCACTATAGAGCGCCCAGGTCTTGTGTATATAGAGGGTATTCACTAATCTCGCTATGCTCTGAATTATTTGAATTTTAACAATAGTCCCATTCACCAAATCAAATAAGGTATAATTGGATGATTATACTTATTTTTCTATTCTCGCATTTGATTTGTATGGTCAAGCACTGGCTACCCGGAGAAATCGCCCTAGCTAGGAAACAAGTATCATGGACATGTGGATCATTTGTTATTTGGAGAGTGAAATATATCATTCTGATGGGTTACGCAAATACATTAAATTTTATTTGTTTGTATCTGTTACCAAATTATGGGTTAAGACGTACATAATGATACATAGAACAACTTTTTTCAGAGGTATTACGTCATGTACAAGCGTATGTTAGGAGTGTCCCCACAATTATTTTTTTATACTTAGAAGCGTATTTACTAATGTATAAATATTAGAAACTGTATATATTAGTTTTTATGTCAATAATATGCAATTGTTCAAATACATAATAATAATATGATACATTTCTCAAAATAATTAGCAAATGTATCCCGTTTTTTGAATTGGAACACCTGATTTTATTAGTACACTTAACAACAAATTCGCTTCCTATATTCATAAATGTGTATGAACACAATGGCTTAATTATTTGTAAACCTTCTTGGGGAACTTCCGTCATATGGTTTGCAGCTTCAACTTTGTCACTTACCAGCGACTTTTCTCTCAGTTAGATCACTGGTGTTCCACAGAGATCTTTCTTGGCAACAACTGTGTTTCTGCCTCATATCAACGATCTATTGGTAGTCTCTACATGTTCCATTCACATCTTCACAGATATATGGTACACTTTATATCGTTTTCTCATCTAGATCGCTTATACCATCCAATGAAGCCAGAGCAGTGTTGGGTGAGGAACCGTGTCAAATGCTTTTGTAAATTCCAGGAACACTGCAATACATTTGTTTCCTCTGTCTAATTTTTTTTTAATGTGATCTATTAATTCAAACATTGCTTCAGATGATGGCAGATGAGTATCAAATTTTATATAATAATGCCAAATCAGATTTCATCTACGTGTTTTCCTCTCGTGTGGTCCAAGTATAGAAAAAAAAGCATGCGTACTTGGCATTTGTCTTGAAATTCTTATGTGTAACAGATTTTCGACCTGTTGATCACCTAATAATTCTTCAAAAAATTTCAAAATGAAAAGCTAGCAAATAGTTTTCATTTATAAGGAGTGTAACTGTGGAATATAACAATAGTTTTTACTTTTTGTCTGTGGAATATCCAGAAAAATTAATTGGCAACTGAAGAGATTCCTAATTACTGGCTTAGTAATTTACTTGGGAACGATTCCTTCCCTGAGAAAGCATTGGAACATGGAACGTGAGCGACATGTTACACATTCATGTTGAATTGATTATAACATTGTGTCTGAATTGAAGCGAACTGGTTAGGCGAAAATACCTGTAAATGTCTCACATGAGACGAACAGGTAAAATTGGTAAATTTCCTAAGAATACACTAATACTGTGGTACAATCCGAAAGAATTTCCCCAATATTTGTCGGTCGGGATTTTGGTAAACTGAATATCCCTAGCAAGAATCTGGTTCTACGATATTATTATGGAATTTCCGATTCAATGAACTTCGTAGACCGGACTTGGTCAACTTTGAGTTAGGAAAACAAGTTATGTTACTACCTACTGCATCACATTCAATGTTGTATCTTCCTCATATTAACAAAACATAGCATTAACATTATTTTACTTGTATTTAAATCACGCTCAACTGAGGAAAAAGAGAAAGGGAAACTGGTCGATAATGTTAGTTTTTCAGATGAAAGGAACTAATGAAATCTGAACTACTTGTTTTCCAGAATAACTGAATATTATAGGTTAATATTCAATTATTCTGCAAAACAAGTAGTTTAGCTTTAGTTCGTTCCATTCATCTGTAAAATTAACATTATCGACCAGTTACAATTTAATTTATATATACACTCTCGGGAAATAGGTCACACTAGCATATATGCATATCATTTTCGTCTTTACCTACGTTTCGGTCTCACGACCATCATCAGAATATTATGTCTAAAACGGGATTTTTTAATACTAATCGTATTAGCACAAAGCGTCCAATGTCCACATTGTCGAAATGAATCAATCAAGCAAGCAAAGCGGGGGCGGACAAGTCCGGAGCACCTAGATCGCTTGATTGGGTCCATTGTGCACCCCTTGATACAAAAATCAGTCCAGCAAGTCTAAGGCAGTGCCGAAAGCTGAAATTTTGCATGGCTTCATTTTCTTATGGCTTCAAGCTACATATGTGTGCCGAAGTGTTGTAGCCTAAGAGAATACAATGCTGGATAGAGACAGTGTCCTGTCCACATCTTCTACAAGCTGGGTCTTTCTAAATTTCTATACTATGTGGGTTTGTTTATCTTTAGGTGTTAAAGGTTTTACATTTGAAAAATATTCCCCAACACAGTTAGTAAGCTTATGCGCAACATTTATATCATAATTTTTTAAACATTTCTTAATTTTCTCTGAGGTCTCTGGAATGTTTGGTAATGTTATAAGATTATTTGTATCACCGTTTATGTTATTTAAATATGATGTCTCATTACATATTTTGTTAATTCTTTCTTTAACGATGGGTTTGAAAGATGGTTTTGAGTAGCTATTAATTTCCAGTGTATTACGAACAATTTTCAAATTTTTGGGACGTTTCTCTGAGTGGGACAATTTAACAGCGCGATCTCTAAGGTTGTGTATAACATTTTTTTTTAAATTTGTTGGTGCAACGGAATTGAATTGAAGATATCGTTGAGATCAAACTTCTTTAGTAAACCATGAAGTTTTTATTTTTTCATTTGACTCATGCCTAATGTTCATATTTAGGAAATTTATGTTTTTGTTCACTTTTATTTCACAAGTAAATTGAAGTTTACAGTGGAAATTGTTAAATTTATCAATCACGTACTAAATTTTACCGTTTAAAGAATACCGGTTGAAAATCTAATGAATTTATGATGATGAATTATTTTCTGTAAATTAGAACTCCTATAACATTATAAAATTTATTTATTTATTCTGTTAAATTATTTTTACGTCAACCTATTTGACATTATCGAGAGATTTTTATCAAATTTCTGTGTCATACGCGGCAGAATATTTTATTTCTTCTTCCAATATCCGAAATATCTCACATTATCAGGTTTGTTCTTTTATATGATTCACAGACCATCATTATGGGTTTTCAGTTCATTCAAGTATATTGATAGGAACGACCAGCCGGTTAACTCTTACCATTAATATACTTTCCACCTAAAAAGGTGAAGGCAAAACCAAATACACTAATAGGTAAGATTCATGTTGGAATTATTTGACCACAAGCTGAAATATCAGTTGTTAATTTTTTTTACCATGTCACTCCTTTACAATTTCCCTTCTCCATCGATATCTCATTATCAACGAAGGTGAAGTTATTGAAAACATTGTAACCGTAAATGCTGTTAACGTTCTCATTATTATTAACCGGAATATCAATAAAGGATTCCAAGAATTCCGACTTGGGATATGTTTGAAACAATTTGTAATAAAAATCAGTGGCTCTTAACCTCTTAACATGTATTATTCCTCAAAACAATGATTTATTGCGGTTTAAACTAGGAGATGACCAAAACTCAGGGTCTGCACACGCTGTAACACGGTAAGCAGTCATCTAAGGTCAAAACTGACTTTGGAATCGAATTCTTCATCGTAACAGACGTATTAAAACGCACCTTCATCCAAATCCATGAGATCGACCAAAATCACTTTTTCTCCATACTTGCCCCTATGAAAGTTTGATAATTGCTGGAATTCATTCTGTAGGTACTTAGAACACTACTTATATGAATTTTACATGTATTATTCCTGAAACGTATCATTTATCGAGGTTTAAACTAGGAGATCGCGAACGTGTCATTAACCCTTCGTATACAATTTCTTGTGAAGGAAAAAATAGAGTACTTGCAACAAAAATTATATTGAATGCACGTTAACGGAAAAAAATACAAAATTTACAAAACAAAACTTAAGCTTGAATTTCTCAATATTTTATATTTTATTCAAAAACCAAAAATTATAAAGTTCTATTTATACCACCCTTTATAAAGCTTATAAAACGTTGTTTATAAATATGAACTGTCTATCGAAGATAACATATCTAAATAACACAATTCCAAAAGGAACAGGTTCAATATTTGTGGTGAATAAAAAGAACGGCCTTGACCACACGCTGTACGGAAGAAGAGTACGTAAAATGAAACAGACTCATCGTATTTAACTTATTCTCATTGCCGTACGTTGTTAACGTATCAATTTGCAAATAATAAAACAAAATTTCTTAATGACCATTTCGTTTAAACAAACAATGTAGGAAATGATTTTTAAATACATAACCTTCTATATTTATGAACATAATGGTGAGACACAATAGGAGAGAATTTCAGAAATAAGTTGACGTTTTTGTATAAATAGCGATTCCACCTTATTGACATAATGAAAAATGTTATTTAATTATTATTCCTTCAATATCGTGGATCCCAAGCGTTACAATGTTTACCAATCAGAATGACCAGCATATAACCCACCCAGATGAAGTCTATTTCCAAGCTTGTAGCTTTGTAAAACATGGAGAATCTCTAGCGGTAGTATTGCATATCTCCAAAGCATTGGACCAGGCTTAGCTGAGTACAAGACCTATACGCTGTGTAGAAAAGTCAGTGTGATGTCATCCACAAGAGGCATACAAACGTTACGACAGTATCGTTTAATCTTAATGGCGCGTAGTCGATTTTGACTGAGACAGGTTATAGATATTATAATTCAACAAAGTTTCATCTGTTTCTTGTGGAAATTGGAAAAGGTATTCTACCTGTAAATAAGCGTATATAAGAGTATTTTGACTGAATAAAGTGCGTTGCAATATGGCTTCCTGGGGAAATATTTATGTTGCTTCTTCCCTCGTCTTGTGTCGTACGTACAGTTTGCTGGTTAATTACTGCTGAATGCCGAATGAACGTTGTGTTCCTGGCCGCAAGGGAAAATACAACAAGGACCCAAAAGTTTAATAAGAGCACCATTCCATGGAACGATTATGTGAGGTTCATCGCAAAGAACTGCTTCATGGAACCTTGGTTTTCTATTCCGTGCCAAGAGCTAATTTACAGCCCAGCAGCAGCTCATGAACTACAAAGCAAATATTAGACCTGCCCTGCCTGGAGTACTTTTCAAACGTTTGGAGTTAAACTCCCAAACATCGGCTGAAGCTCTTTGAACTTCAGAAGAACGGTATCTGTCTGGTTAAGGATGTTTCGATCTCGGACGATGTTGTTTTTCTTTCGTGTGACTACACCATATAAAAATATATAAAGAATAACCGTCGTGTTTCCCCAATTTAGACCCACTGTATGTTCATGGGTTCAAGGAAGGTTTGGAACATAAAACCAGAAATTTACATTAATAGTAAAATTATACGATATCATACATTATTTAGATCTACTTCCGAATACGGTTGCATAAGGTCAGAGGGAAATTATGCATCAGTACATTACGTTTCCATGGAAGAATAAGATTATAATGAACAACTTGACCTTGTAGTCCCAAATTTCATGTAGTATCTAATCACATTTGTTTTAAAATGTCTGTTCCAGCCAGTTGTGTTTTGGTCTGATCTGCAAAAATAATTCTATCAAACAGTCAAATGTTGAATAATTGAAAAATTCAGATTAATCCAGAATGTTTCGGATATAATCGCTGACCACTAAGGACCTGAAGATGTAAATCACAGATTCAAATAATATCATCAAATAATTATGAATTCAATTGAATTTTTAAGAAATTGGAATTTCTTTTCAATAAAGTCGCCAAACAATATCTTAAAAAAGAATGATTTCGAATATTGTATAGACGAAATGACTAGATAATTTCCCAGAAACTAATTTTACTGAATAATATACTTGATATAAAGACTATAATATTCAACCCAGTCAAAAGTGTGTCTCTTTTTGCATCGTGTTCAGGATGACTTACACATTTTATCAAATTTTACCAAACATTAGCAACAAACACATTTTTTCTCGGACTGTGGTATTGGAATAATAAGATACCGTGATGGGTCTTGGTATAATTTTCACTAAAAGAAAGAAAATTCTGGAAAATTGTCGGAAAACGCACCAAATTTTCTTCTTGTAGTGAAAATTGTACCGAGACACATCACGGAATCTTATTATTTCAATACCACTCAAGCTAAGAAAAAAGTTGTGTTTGTTGCTAAGATTAGGTACAATTCTCCGGGTTTTCCAGTAAATTGGCCGGATTATTCAGATTCGGGTTTAGCGGACCGAAAAACCCCCTGATAACAAATTTCAGAAACTTTTGATCAAAAAAGCCCGAGATATTCCATTTGTTATAAAAGACATTCCATTTGCTAATTGAAAATGGTTTTCCATTGTTTATTAATAGTAACAATCACTACCCCTCTTTTTATGGAAACTCAAATAAGAGTAACAATAACAAATGTTAGCGTGAGAAATAGTAAAGGAATTTCTAAAATAAACACAAATTAGCTCACACCCGCATCAAGGAAGTTGATATGATACCATTGCTGACATGATCAAGGGGGTTTCAATAAGTTCACAAAAGTTTATAATTCTAAAGGAAATCATAAACCTCTCAAAATGAATAACCAATATAGCACGGCAAACAAATACAAGCTACATAATAAATGTTAATGTTAACCATCTGGAGATGTTTAGGTAGTGAGTTTTCCAGGCCCATTGTTGATCTGAATATTAAAGCTTTACACGTCTTTGTTTCATGAGTTACATAATTAATCAAAATTTATCACACGTAAATTGGGACGTAACGTAGTAGTATAGATTTTGATTTTACATTTTTTTATTCTTATTAGTAATAAAATTAATTATAATATTCTTTTTTATTATCTTTCATTATCAATTGTCATAATCATTACTGTTTTAATTGTTATTTTTATTATTAAATTTTACTGTTGTTGTTAAGTACGAGTTTATCTTTCCACTTACTTTCCAGTGTGCTAAAATCCTAAGTGTCTTATGATTAAAAGGGTAAGGGTCAATGATATTTTTCACGTTTGTTTTGGCTAATCAATGATTGGGATCAAACTTCAACGTGTCATGGATCTCTAAATTAAATGGCCACACTGCTGATAAATAAACAGATTGAGGATTAGGAATAACTTAAATAATGTTTTATAGAGCCATCAAGAGAGAGAGCCATGTTACATTTGTCATTATTTCGTAGATTACATGTCACTTTTCGAAATGTGGCATATTTTATGCGTTTCAGCGTGAATTGTGCAAACGACTGACGGCCTAGAGTTTCTTGAATAATAAAAGTAATGCAAATAATAAAAGGCACAATGATTATGCATGTTTGCAATGAGTCAGTTTACTTTTACTTTACTACTGCAAGCAACCGCCCATTAATTATGTACGTTGCGATTAACTTATTAGCGACGCCAATTCTATAACAAACCTCAACATTCAACACCTGTACAATTCTGTTATTTATCCCACACAATACAGAAAGTAAAGCTGAAGCTCATTGCAATAATCCTATTGTTTAACTTCTACACCTAGTTTACAATAGATGAGCGCAAGTAATTTTGTTATCATTGTCTTGAGTTTTCTTGGGATCAGCAATCGCTCGCATATCACAGCAGAATTTAAGGTTATGTTAATGGGTGGGACGACAACATTTTTACTTGAGGACTATTACAATTACGATATTTTTGGATATATTTTGAAGAAGACGATATTCAAACCAATCTGCAGATAGCTTTGCGTCAGTATCTTGGTGGTAATCTAGAGTGTTATGTTTTCAGCTGAAAGCAGCAGAAAGTTCGAAACAAATTCGTTTTCTGAACCCGTATGTGCTATTTATATTCTTTTGCCTTTATTTGGAAGAGCAATGGTTTGGCATTTAAAAAAAATCATTCCATCCTTTTTTTCTCAGTATCATGTGTATCAAACCATTTTTCGTCAAGTTTTAGTCCTGGATAATTTCTCTGTAGCTGTGACGTTCAATTCTATGGAAGTTTATTGTGAATTGGTTTTCTCATTTGACACCAGAATCTTTCCAACCATATTTTACCATGAGGATAGCTTTTTGATAGAGAGAAGATAAATTATAGTATTCATGACCATTATTTTAAAGTTATATTTTCTCTCTGAGTAGTATCAATTACTGCTAGTACTTCTTAATTGAGGCAGCTATAACTATCATATGATGCTATAAATAACTTGAAATCCATTAACTTTTTCTTAGGACATTTAATAGCCCGAATAATTTGAAGATAATGGATGGAGATCTGTAATTGTCAAAAAAATTTAGGTAGCCTTGCATTAAACTACTATTGATGTATTTTGAGAGTCAGTAATTATTATTATTACTAAATCTTCTATAAATAGTATTAAAATATCTATAGCATATTCATGTATGTTATCAATTATTCGATACCATTTCCATTAGACTACTGACTATTCATCAAACGATATAAGGAATGCCTACTTGAAAATGCGGAATATTTGATATTGGATTTTTTCAGCTAAATTTCTGTTTTAGTTGTTTTTCTCGAAGATAAAATTAACTGATTTGTAGATTTGACAAATGTATGTTCTTGTATAGTGACCAAATGGTGTCGAAATTTACTGGCGTAAAAATGTCCTCCTTTAATTCGTTTTTGAGTTGTTGAACGGAGCTGTCCGTCGAAATACTAAATGCTATCCCCTGTGTTCCACGCACTGTTCTGTGCAATAACTATCTGGCTGATTGTAGAAAGGAATAGTGCCAATAAAGTCGACGATTTGAACACGTACCGGAGTGCCCTATGGAATTTAAGGGGCTAGCGTTGAGAGAACTAGGTTTGCCAGATGTCGTGACATTGTCGGCTTTGTGTGCCAATGCCGCTTTTGTTTTTAGATGCCGACTGATACATTTTAATGGATTTGTAGGTTAAAATAATAGTCTATTCACTTCCGAAATAGAGCGCACGTAGACAAATGCATTCGGCTTTCACGTGAACAGAATACCCACATCGCGGTTTTTATATGTTGACCAACAAACATGCAATGTTGTTTGAAATCTGTCCTGGAGTACTGTTCATATGTTTGGAGTTCGGATCTCAAACATACGCTGAAGCTCTTGGATTTTATCCAGCTAACTAATATATTGCAAATGATTAGAAACAGCTAAAGAAGTGGAAGGACATCGTTTTCATAGAATAAATCACATTTACTTTGTTTTTATAACATGTTATATTATCAGGCACGTAGTCAGCAAGGGGCAGAAGGGGCAGTTGCCCCCCCCGAAATTTTTTATATATTATATTGAAATGTTATGTGTGTGTTAGTATGTACTGTACCATTTCTTCGAAGGACCAGTGTGAATTCGAGGGCTCACACAACCTTTTATTAAACTCACAAATTCAAAACGTTTTCCTTTAATCGGTAATGATGTATATCTTATAATATCTGCCGAATAATATATAAATACATGAAATATATAATAATCATAGTTAAACTTGTTTGAAATTGAGTTCAATATTGTAAATAAGGGGTTGCGAAATATCCAGTTTCCCTTTTTTATTACTATATTACTTGTAACAGTACAGGGGTATTTTTACTCTACCGACGGTATAGTTATAAACAAGTGGTGGGTTCCTACGTATTCATTCTTCTGTACATATTCATCAATGTTAACAATTATCTGCATGACCACTTGACCAGTGCAAACCAACCCTCCTTTGGGATAACACGTAGTAAATTTAACCTGTTTTTAATCTTATGTAATATAGTTAGTGTTAGCATCCAAAATTGACTTTTTATTTATAAGAACTAAAAACATTTCCATTACAAAATCAGGAATCAAAATACTAGATAAAGATGTTTAAAATGTGAATGAAGAACTACCGACCGCTGGAAATTCCGGGGTTAAAATCCTAATAATAAAGCTTTGTCCCAAGTACATCGAAATAACAAAGCAATAAACATTTACTGCCACCGATCGGTTATTGTCATCTTATTAGAATAATAACTACAACGACCAACACGGAGTTCTCAACGTCTTCAACATCCCGGCCCTTTTCAAAGATTCATCTTCAAGAGCTTCAAAAAATGCTCCACATAATATAAATTAAATTATTATAGTATTTTGTAAAGTGTGTTTTTCATTCGTCAATAATAATAATTGTGGCAAAGGTGATCATGAAACATCCAGCAAATTAATTGAGAGTTCTTTAGATTCGTGGAAAAAGGCTAGCGAGAAGTTCAAGGCTCATTGTGATACTAATTATCATAAATTTAGTATATCGGTTGCAGAGAATTTCACTCTAGTTTGCACAGGAGGAACTCGCGATGTTATGTCGGAGCTGAATTCAGCTTTGCAAACAGAAAAAGAAGAGAATCGGGCTGCAATCAGACCAATCATCAAAACGATATTATTTACTGCAGAAAATGAGTTCACTGTCCGTGGCGATATTGATAGCGGTGCGCTGGATTTAGAAAATGTGCAGGTGAATATTGCGAAAATTTCGAGCTCTCGGAACTCGTTGCATTTATTTTTAATTGAACTCGTTTGCTCTTCTTTTATTAGGAAAAGGAAGGTGAATTCCGGCGGCTGCTTCGTTTTCGAGTCGATGCTGTTCTTTTCCTTCTTGCCCCCAAAGTCTCTATCCGATGAAACCAGTCCTATTTTTTACTTTCATGATTTCAAAGCCTTTATTCAATGAAACTATTATCCCAAAGTCTCTATTCGATGAAGCCACTCCTATCCTTTATTTTCATGCTCTCAAAGTCCCTATTCGATAAACCCATTACTGTTCTTTACCTTCATGATCCCAAAGTCTTTACTCGATAAAACCACAGGGCACAACCTTATGTTCAACTCTGGTTACGCCTATGTACATATACATTTATTAATATGGGTGTTTTATATCACCCCCCCCCCCCGAAAAAAACCTGGCTACGTGCCTGATTATGGAACACTATTGTGATTATAGTTACCACATCTAACGTGTCATCTTCAAAACAATACTGAAAGTATAAATAAACATCTTGAGTCATCCAAAATAAGACAAAATGAATAAAAGGGGATACACTTGAATATTCAGTGCATATCTAAGTTTTCAATTTTTTTGAAAGTATTCGCCTTAAACAAAATTTCGTTATTGTTCCTATTGTCAATGAGACCCTATTTGGTGTGGTTGAAAACCGCTTCACGCTCTTCGACAGTGATTGCCATAATCTGAGGTACATTTTACGTACGAATTTATGTGTCAAGATCAAGTTATTCAGTGGGCTGGTTTATTGGTAATGTACTCACGTCTTCGTAAGAGGACACCCGAGCGCAATACCGTCCGTCTTACACTACGTAGCATTCTTGCAGACTTATGCAATTAGAGAAAGTTTCGAAATACGAAGTACATCATACATTCCACATTAGCCAACATCTTTAATCACTTATCAGACATACTTGATGAACTGATGTAGTGCTGGTCTAATGATATTTATTTTATTAACAGCTTCATATTGGATGTCAGCCACAGCATGAATCAATAAGACATTTTCAATCCTCCTTCAGGTCTTAGACTCTTGGCTGAAAGAGCCGCGGCAAATTCCAAGCAGGACTGTCGAGATGTACACTATGTTGCTTCCAAAGATTGGAGATGCGTCTGATTTCAAGAACTACCGGCCGATCACTTGTCTCAACACCTGCAAGTTATTTACACGTATCTTGTATGCTAGGTTGTCGAGATCGATCGGTCCGGCAATTGATAGCATCAGCGAGCAGCGGGGGGGGCAAAGAACGACATGGAGGGTTGCCTGGAGACCCTGGTGATAGATAGATCTATCACTCAAGCCTGTATACTCTACAAGCGCAACCTTTCCATGTCCTGGATTTACTACCGCAAGGAATATCATTCAACATCACATGAGCTGTTATTATATTAGCTCCAATGCCTTGTGGTACCAACCCCATTAGTGAGATGCATCACCATCACATCAGGCACACGATGAATCTTGACAGAATTGGTAACATTCTAGAGGGGCGTTTTCAAAGGTGACTCCTTGAGTCCCCTCTTGTTCAACATCTCACTGCTGCCGCTTTCCATTGCATTAAGACGGACTCGTGGATATTACTCTGGGCCATCCAACGACCGGAGGCATCAGATCACCCATTCATTTCACATGGATGTTCTGAAACTGTATGCCTCTGGGGAGAAGAACTTCAATGAAGCTCTCAACGTGGAATATGAACGAGCCGTAGGTAAGGAGTTGATATTGGACAAGTGCGCAGTATTTCATTTGAGGAGAGGACTCATTTATCTCCCACGTCATCGGGTAGGTAGGGGACTCCTTAGTCTGGAGGGTCTGCATTAGTGTTGCCCAAATGCAAGAACAAGACGAGACTTAGCCAGTCTTGGTCTTGGTCTTGCGTCAATACACCTGGTCTTGGTCTTGGTCTTGGTATTGCGCTGCCAGTCTTGGTCTTGGTCTTGGTCTTGCAGCAAGAGTCTCGCAGGTCTCGCAATTACCTATTAGTGTTTCTGTTTTTCATTTTTATTCAACCTTTTTATGTTGGCACAATTTACACAAAGCAATTTGGGATGCAGGAATTATTTCGAAAAACTCATCAAATTGGCTTTTAGGTCTTTTAGATCTATAACTCCAACTCTCACTACTCCGACTAGAACTATTTGAATCTTCGTCACTCATGTCAAATTGTAAACGTGATAAGTTTTCCGAGAACACAAGGATTAGAGTAAAATCAATTATTACATTAGACTCAAAGCAAAGCTCAATTGGGAATGACTGGAATTGAAATAAATACTATTACTTATAGTCCATTCGCTTAGATAGTGTCGCCTTGTACCGCGCCGCCTTGGCACGTGCTGGCTCTCATTAAAGGATGCCGTCGCAAATCAAAGGATGCCGCATGCGGCGTACAGACGCATGATATTGTAGCGTCCTGCTTTTCGCTCTTATACCTACCTTATTATTATAAGTTAGATTTCAAATTAGTTTGTAAGATCTCTTTTTCGGCCTGTAACTTTTGAAATATTAAGAAAATAAACATTTTCTCGGTAACATACTACATATAATTTTATTACGCTTTATTCTATATAGTTTATTTTTGTTTTCATTATTTTCATATTTTTATTTATTTTCATACTATATTTAATATATTATTTTTTATTTACTTATTCGAACTGCGTAAATTCCCCCTTCATCGAAAATGCACTGATAGTCATTTATATCTGTACTTTACGTCTTCCTATTTTCTGCCTATTTTCTTCTTCAAAATTTTATGTACTAGTACTTTCTTTTATTTTGTTTCGTTTTTTCTCTATGTGTCAATTTCTTGTATTATAAATTAAGCCTGTCCGCTCCCTGAAACGACACTCAGTCCTAACTGCAAGACGCAAGAGTCTCGCAGGCTTAGTCTTGTTCTTGCTCAAATCTTGCACGGTCAGTCTTGGTCTTGGTCTTGCTAAAATTACGCGGTCTTGGTTTTGGTCTCGGTCTTGCAAAAATGCAAGAACAAGACCAAGACTGCAAGACCAAGACCGATTTTGGGCAACACTAGTCTGCATCGAAGTGTGATTTTGAGTATAGCCTGTAAAGTTCTTAGGAGTTCTCTTGTGCCTTGTCAAAAGTCATGAATAGGCCGGAGTGGGGGCAATTATCGTTGTTAAGGCAGCACACAAAACTGCTGAAAAACTTGGTCTAGAATTTCACTTCAGTCGAGAAACTAGAGGGCAAGCTAGAATTTTAACCTTCTCGCCTAAGAGCCTAGATAAATGCCGCGGAGCAAGATATTATGCTCAGGCGGCATGTTGACAAACCGATAAACGGTATTTTTTATCGAAACATCGAAGGATTTATCACAGCTTACCAAGATGACGTAATCAACACCTTGGTCTATCGTCGCAACGTGATGGGTATGCAGGTCCCTGATGTCCGTTTCCGACCATCGGGTCTATACATGCAAATAGACCTGACGTTGTCCTCCTCGATAAACAAACTAAGACTATGTGTGTCATGGAATTCTCTGCTCCGGTAGAGACATTGCTTGAAAGAGGAGGAAAAATGGACAAAGTATCAAGATCTCCTGGTCGAGCTCCGCACGCTATACACAGGCCATCAGGTCGTATTAGTGGTTCTGATTATCGGGGTTTTGGGCGGAATTTGGTCTTCGCTGCGTTCGAACTTTGAGATCATTCCGGCGCATATCTTGATAGACCGGGATTCTGGGTTCAATAAGGCTACTTAGGGCACACGAGTTGAGGACCTGAGGCTACTTACTTGCTGGAGGAAGAAGTAGCTTCGATGAACTGACTTAGATTTTTTCTGGCGCGATTGCTCCTATGTCGTCGGAGTAAGCAGCAGCTCCGACCAGACATAAATTTTGAAAAAATATGTTTTGGCCTTCTTCAGAAATTGAGTCGATCGGAATTATTCTGTCAAAAACGTGATTTAAATGCATGATGCCTTCATTATTGACCACAATTGAATCTACCACTACTTTACCCGTTCAACTTACTGTATACGATTTATAGTTAAGCAGCATCGCATGCGGGACACGATGTATTTCTCAAGTATATCTCAGTAACATTCACTTATAACGCGGAGGATTGTTTGTCAGTGGTTCGATGTTGACACTGCAAATAACATATTCCGAAATAAACTGCTTATGGGTTTTCCTAAAATGATGTGTGTTGTTCCACAGTCGTATTATAAAATTATGAAACCTAAGTTTCTCTTACATACATCCATCAACATGTATTACAAATCAATCATACGTGCTACTCATTACGTTAAGCAATGGTCACAGCAAGGGGGTCAATATATGTATTTTGTATCATAGCATGACGTTATTATAATTCATAGTTCATTATAGGGATATTCCTATCTTAAGAATTGTCCTTGAGAAGTGTTCTCCATGTGCCTGCATTGCCATATGAATTAATTCATTTAATCGATTATGATAATTCAATAACTTACCATACGTCCATATAGTCATACATTATTAAAGTATTGAAGTTTCTTAATGAAAAATAATGTAGATATTGAGCTTGAGGTTTGAGGGCAGTGTTACTTTCATGTACCTACCATCATGTTAATGAAACTAAGCATAACTTGATGCCGACGTTTCACCAACCATTACAGGTGATATTTTCAGGACAGGATTGAGGCTTGAACTAAAACTGATTCTTTATTCCATTCTGGCACTTGACACTGCAGTTGTGTGATCATGAGCGAAGTGGAATTTCCGATGGGTTTCCCAATGTTAGGAAGGTTATATCCTGAGTCACGGTTTAGATTATACGGATGTTTCATTTAGGATTTTTATCGGTTCAGGAATTTTTATCTTATAGAAGTTTGGTCCTCGGGCTAGGATTTTAGTATTTCCGGAAAGGATTTGATAATTAGAGTCAAACTTATGTTCCGCAAGTGCGATTCTACTAATTAATAGCTCTTTTTCACAGGTGATATAACATATTTGGCAAGCACTTCCGAAAAAAGGATTCTAACTATTTTTTTATTAGCCTCGTTATGGGCTCGAAAGAAAATAAAAAGAAACATGACTTCACAATTTGTACTGGGTCCATTGATAATATACATTATCTTCAGGATTTGCATAGGACACCAAACTGAAGGTCTCCACAAAGATCCACTTGGTCGGGAGGTCAACGAATCTATCTGTCAATTTACAATCCATTTCAAGAAACTGTCGCATCTGTTGGAATACCTAATCAGAGCGACAAATATAATTGTTCAACTTTTCTTAAAGACGGAGTGAATGAAGTCGTTTCTTGATTAAGTAGTGCTATTAAACGAATGAATGTTGTCGTGTAGTGGCCGAATGGTGAATGGGATCCACTTGAAACTAGACATGATGCTCAAAATTTACTGGCATAAAAATATAATATCATACATTGAGCCGTTTTTGAGTTATTGAACAGAGTAGTCGGCCGAAATACTCGACACTATTCGCACTGTTCGGTGCGCTAACTATCTGGCCGATTGTAGAGAAATAAATCGAGTTCGCGCAACTACACAGGGTGTGGAACTGCGTGAGCGTAGCGTCTCATACTAGAGCAGTCAAATGGGTATTGAACCCGTAAATCTTTGGGAAAAGGATCGATTTTGATGGGACAAAGTGCATTCTCTTCAGAATGTCATCAGAAAAAAAGTTGACCACAAATAAAGTTGCGCAAATTGTTTATATTGTTTATAAGCAATTGAATGTTCCCCTAGTATTAAATAAAATTGTTGATTGTATTGTATTGTTGTATTTCAAACAATTATTTCCTCAATAAATTGTGCAAAATGATTACACATTTTCATGAAAGTGCAACACTGCTTGACAAATCTTCACGAAGTTATGTCTCTACTATGTGGAATTATATTTAGAGCTGGCAACAGTGTTGTACCAATTTAAAGGTCTTTAGTCAACGATATTGGGAACCAAAACATCGGATGATTAAAGTGAAGCTCCATAACTATTATTCTTTTTCTCTGGACAGGAAGCTACCTCTTTGTATATTGTTGCCATAGATAATCTATGATCGTGGAAGTGTTATGAGTTGAAGCACAATAATTCTACAATTCAGAACTGAGTAATGATTATAATTCAATGTGCAACAAACAACGATAAACTAACTCGGTAATGACTTGATTGCCTGGCTAATGAAGCCAATAAATAATCAACATGTATGAAATTGCTGATGTCACGAGCATTGTCAGTTTGAAAATATAGTTGCTCGGTTTCTTCCGATTTACCACAGAAGCGAAAACAAAAACTAGGCTATAAGAGTTACGCTTACGCAGGCTCAATTTAAGTAGGTTATGTTATGTAACCTACAGAGATACCGACCGAGACAGGAAATAATCTCACTTTCTCTAAAAAACACCTTAGGGTACATCCTATGCGATATAAGAAAGTTATTGCATACTTGGAAGTTTTGTAAGGAAATAAATTTATATCGATTGACGATTACATTCTACCATGTGTATAACCTTTGAAACGGTACTTGTTAATCTTGTAATATTGTTTTCCTTTGAATTGTTTTGTTGATCGATTGTATGTAATTGCCTTGTATTAACACGGTTAGTCATAAGTGGAAAACATGCGAATTTAATTTCAAGTGCTTGTTCAAAAACATTATTTTATAAAATCATTCATTCTACTATGAATATGACTAAACTTATTTGGCCAATACCATGATATAACATGAATATCTAAATATAGTTTCAGGTTGCGTCACGTTAATCACGAATCATTTACAATATTATGATCTTGATATGAAATATCTGAAACCTTCATTAATCAAGCATAGTCATGAAAGGTGCAAGACAGAAACAGGTCGAAGTAAAATCTGAAACGCAAGCGGCCGCATTTGGCAAAGAAAAAGTACTCTTCCACCAAAGCAATACACAGGTCCGCAGTCGCAATGGCAAAATTGCATGAATTGCACTACGAATTGGGGCGTCGTCCACCATATTCTCCAGATTTGGTACCATGCAATGTTTATCTATTTCATGGTCACAACCGGCAACCTCGAAAGAGCCTCCCTCACAAGTTTCATCCCATTCCAAGAGATAGTTTCAGGAATTTCCTGGAAACGACGACAGTACCACGACGTCCTGAGCCCCAGGTGCGTCGTAGTTCAAATCTGGCAACGGAATCGTGATCAGCAACCCCAAAAATCCCCGTTTAAGAAATTCTGGCCCATTTTGTGTATACTTGGCCATTTTTTCAACATTTTAAATATTATCTCCTGAAAATGCATTCAAAAAGATGAATTTTCCTCTGTAGAAATGACTATAGGCAAGGTTTATTAAGTATTACTCTGAGCTAATATGTGTATTAGTAATGCCATCTATCGGATAATGTCAAAACTAAGTCGATTTGAAGGTAACTCATGATTTGAAACCATAGAGATCATATATTAAATAGAGGAGTAAAGCGGGCCGTAATGCCACGCAGGGTTTGAATGAAATTTTCTCTATTAGCGTTCTCCACTCTTCTCGCTTTAATATAAGAGAACGCCGTCATCAATGTAAGCGGTTGGAGGAGAGTGTGAGGGGAAGTACCGCTAAGAAATTTGAACATGTCACGCACCTCTTATTACCTTAAACACAGGCTTTACTCCTCTATCTAATAAATGATCTCTATGTTTGAAACAGTATTCTTCTTCTTCTGAACATTGTGTATCTTCTTACAGCCAGATATGACTAAATTACAAGCAATTTTTACAAACATACAGAATTTTTTTCAGTATTTAAAATTTGGTATAATATCTCAATAAACATCTGCCTATTTCATATTTTAATTCCTTCAATTAAAATACTGAATCACACCTTTGTGTGTATAAGATCCTTGAAAACACAAAGTTTGTTTGGTGTTCAATTTACGTAAAGGTAAACAAAATAATTTGAATTTGAAATTAGCTTGGGCTGTTAGTTTATTACTTGCCAGCTTCAATATAATAAATGTTTTTCTCGAAAACGAGCTTTAATATAATAAATGATTAACAAACTACAAGAATTTATGATTCATATCTTTTTAATAGGATAGAACAACGAAGTTTCATTACCATGCCAAATTTTTTAATAGTTACTGCACAGATCACAACTTCACAAAAAAACCTTTATAATTTGATCTAATTTCTAGGTAACAATAAAGCTTGAGAGAATATCAGAAACTACAATGATTCATTCATCTCAAGTTTACGTACTTCGTTTGTGAATTAGATTAATTTCTAACAAGTAATTGTTTTCAATTTTTGATTTTCCATTGGTTTGTGCCGTCCTATGACACACTTGGTGCTAACATTGCCCGTCATGACTTACGGAAGATCTAATTTAGTCAATGTTCTCCGCATTGCGTTGGTTTTGCATAGGGACATCTATTCTCCGGTAGATGGCGTTAGTTGTTCATCACCTTTCTAACGCTTTCTGTTGATGGTAATATATACCTCAGCTTAATAAACTTTATTTATCTATCTATTATCGACAATAATTGACTAAATAAATCACAAGACTATCGGCCCTATTCGGATGTTTTAGATACATTTTTTCAGATAAATTATGTTTTTTGGATCTTTCCGTTCCGACTCTTGTTCTAGACCAAAAACTACCAAATTGTGCCGTGCTTTGGTGTGTGGTAATTTTTCCATTCCTTCCTCGATGGAATGCTGCCCCACGAACCGCAGGGCATAGACCTTATAGAAATAATATTAGCACAGAACAATCAAATTTAGTGCCGTCCTTTATGAAACAAATTTTTTCTAACAACCATAGCAGGTAGTGCCTTTTATAATTGTCGTTCTCGGTTATTCTTTGTTCAAAGCTTGTATGCATTAATCATTTGTTGAAATTGCTAATATACATTGTAAATACATTTCAAACGTTTTTTCTCCGTATACGGGATGTTTGATTGTGTTTACTTTTGTTTATTTCTTAAACATATAATGTTAGAATGAGACAAACTGATACAAAATACGGAATAGTAATGAAGTGAATAAAACCAGTTCATATTATCTTCAAGCAGCCTAGGTAACATAAACAAATTAAGAACAGCTTTTTATGTCGTTGTCGGATCCATTAAAATCAACAAACTCATTTTCCATCTTGGGATCGTTGTTGTTATGTTATTATTACCAATCTGATTACCGCTGCATTAAGAAACTATAATCATATGATGTACGTTTCACCAGACCATAACATGGCATGTTCATAATCAGCCGAATTGTACGAAAACGTAGAATCAGATAATTTTATAGAAATTCAGTTAAGCCACTTCGTATGCTATTTGACCTTCACATTTGCCTTGTCAATCGATTGCTAAAAAGAATTATTACAGGGAGAATATGCAACTATCGAGTGGCTTTGGTCTTTAGAACTTCTAAATTAGAAGAAAGAATGTTTGAATATAAGTAATCTTATTGCAGTGGCGTAGTATCAAAAAACCGTTTTTGGGGTTAAATATTTTGGGTAACTACACAAAAGTGAAATACCTCTAAGACCCATTGTTAGTAATATTGGTGCGCCTACCTACAATTTATCAACATTTTTATCAAAATCTATCAATAGTGTAATGGGAAAAAATGAATTTTATGTGGAAGACTTATGGCATTTTAATCAATCCGTACCCCTAAATCATCAACTAATTGCCTTGGGTGTTGTTTCTTTATTTATAAATATTCCAGTCGTTTTGGCATTGAGTAACATCAAAAAACGTTGGGCAGAGATTAAAAACCACACACCTCTAGATCAATCGGATTTTATAAAGTGAAATTTTGTTTAGAATGCACTTATGTTCAATATGGTGAGCAATTTTTTGGACTAATATTCGGCACAGCAATGGGATCTCCTATTTAAGCTACTATTGCTAACCTTGTTATGGAATGCCTAGAGGAATCTGTTATAAATTCATTAGATTTTCAACCCGTATTTTTCAAACGGTATGTAGATGATTGCCTTATGTGTGTTCCCAATGATAAAATTCAGTACGTGATTAATAAATTTAACAATTTCCACTGTAAACTTCAATTTACTTGTGAAATAGAAGTGAACAAAAACATAAATTTCCTAGATATGAACATTAGGCATGATGCAACTGGAAAAATAAAAACTTCGTGGTTTACTAAAGAAGTTTGGTCTCAACGTTATCTCCATTTCAATCTCGTTGTACCAACATGTTATAAAAAAAGTGTTATAAAAAGCTTTACAGATCGCGCGGTTAAATTGTCCCACGCAGAGGATCGTCCCAAAAATTTAAAAATTGTTCGTAATATACTGGAAATGAATGGCTACCCAAAAATATCTTTCAATCCTATCATTAAAAAAAGAATAAACAAAATCTATAATGGATCTTCATATATAAATAATATAAAAGGTAATACATACAATTTCATAACATTACCATACATTCCGGAGACATCAGAGAAAATTAAGAAATGTTTGAAAAAGTATGATATAAATGTCGCGCATAAGCCTACTAACTGTGTTGGAAAATTTTTCTCAAATTTTAAATCTTTAATACCTAAGGATAAACAAGCCCACACAGTATACAAATTAAATTGTTTAGATTGCGATGGGGCTTATACTGGAATCTCTAAATAATATTCACAAGAAAGAATGTATGGCCATAAGTATAGCACAAGAAACAAAAACTTAGAAAATTCCACCGCCCTTGCTAAATACTGCTTTGATTATAACCATCAATTTGATTATAAAAATGTTAATATTTCAACTAAGGAAACCAGTTATTATAAAAGATCTATTCTGGAGATGATTCATATAAAACGTGACTCAAATCTATAAATCATAGGATAGATATTCAGACACTAAGTCAGATTTATACTAGCTTAATTAATTAAAACTCTTGCAAATTCCTACATGCGCCTTTATAATGTTATTTATAATTTGTAATGCATATTTTAGGTAGAATGTCAAAAGTATATTCCCAATAACAGACAAACCTTTTTCTATTAGCTCGTAAATCTTAGCATCTGGTTTGAAAGTGGATACTCCAACCTAATGTTCCCGTTTTAAGTCGTTCATAGACTTTGTTGACATGAACTCGCATTTATTAAGAGTACTGCTTAACAGTGGATTCTTGATATATTATACTTATAACATTGATGTGTTACAATTTCGATTATTCGTGTTTCTGTTCGTTTCAGCGACGTGGGTATTTTAATTGAAATTAGTGCGATAAGGACGCTTTGTGTTAATACAATTAGTTTTAAGTAATCCAGTTTCATACATAATAAGTATTCTGATAATGGTCGTGAAACCGGAACGTACGTAAACACGAGAAAATATAATAGCAAAGTGTTAATGTGATCTATTTCCAGAGAATTTATATATAATTCATAGCTGGGTCAAGAATCTTTATTATCAAACTTTATATATAAATTCTCGGGAAATAGATCACAGTAGCACATATGCTACAAGAATACATATATTACAAGAAACAAACACTCAGAAAATTCCACCGCCCTTGCTAAAGACTGCTTTGATTATAACCATCAATTCGATTACAAAAATGTTAATATTTCAACTAAGGCAACCAATTATTATAAAAGATCTATTCTGGAGATGATTAACATGAAACGTGACTCAAAGTCTATAAATCATAGAACAGATGTTCAGTCATTAAGTCAGATTTATACTAATTTAATTAATTAAAAGCCTTGCTAATTCCTGCATGCGTCTTTATAATGTTGAAAGTATATTTTAGGTAGAATGCTCAAATAGAAATATTTCTAATAACGTTAATATTGAACCGGCGTTGGAAAATGTGTTCTTACGTGGCATGGGGATTTTCGTCCGACCATCGATAATTATTATCGTTTGAGTTATCATGGGACAACGTTGTCAAAGTTAACTTTGTAAAAAGAAAAACCTAATTATCTCTGGAACAAATCAAATTGTTGAACATATGAGCTTATTTTGCTTATTTCCTCTGGAAATACCCTGTATCTAGTTTTTAGACTTATCTCAGGTTGCAGTTCACTTGAACCCCATTTTTAATTAGCGTTACAATAGTTTATGACTTTAAATTACAACACATCTTGTACTAATCTATTGTTAATATTATTTAGTTGAAAAAACGGAGACCATGACCAAAGAGTAACATTCAGGGATAGTTGGTGATTTTACATACAAAGTTCAAGCTCGATGTCATTATGACAAGAATGTAATGGTACCAGACCAATTAACAACTAATTTTAATCATAATTGTCAATGTCTTATCATCTTACCGGATATAATATAATAAATAAGTAAGCCTGGCATTTGAATGATGAGCTGACGTTACCTTCCCGTCATTTTTTTTTGCCCACAACGAAACAATATTCACTTGAGCTTGATCGGATATTCTAAAGCAGGGTACACACTTTCAGTCGGCCTGTGCTTTACACGACTGTGCACTGAACCAAAATTGGACGTAAATATGATGAAAAAGTTCGTTATATCGATGGACGCATCAATCCATTTTGGTTCAATGAATGGAAAGGTATTGTGACAAAGAGCATTTGTTTTACAATAATGGGTATTTTTACAATCTTTTGATGAGTGTCCTTTTCGTAAACAGTTGGTACATGCCTTCAGTTTTCTGAGTTATACTGAATTTCAGAAAACTTCCACTTTCGGAAATTTAAAATGATTCTTTTGACAATGAAAGCATTATGTGCAACACTAGAATCTTGGGTTGATCTCTTGATGAAATGTGTTGGATGACAAGTTTTCTTGTACGAAGGTAAACCTTCTAAAAGTTGGCACCTCTGATTCGAAAATGGGTGAATTCTTTGGAAGTAGGTAATTCTTGTTCAAGATTGGCGTGTTCTTCCCACTAACGTTTTTCGTAACATCTAATTCGGATCAAACTAATTGAATAATGATAGTATCCCATTTATCTATAGGTGAACATCTGAAAATTCCGATTTTACCAAATTCAATTATTACCAATCTATATTTTGCTTTATTATTGTAAATCATTTTTATTCCCATTATAATCTTACAGATATTTTATTTCAATGTATTATCTGATTGCAAAACTTACTTTATTCCACTCTCAGATAATTTTGTATTGCAAGTAATAAGTAATATTGTCAATGCAGCATTAGGGTTTATTATTATGCTGGACAAATTCATTTATCGTGTGAATCCTAAATTGCAAGATTTCATCACTAAAGTCTATATAAGCGACGAACAGAGGAAGAGGGGGATATTCGAACTTTATTTTCGATCTAATGAATTGTAAAATTCCAAAATTGTCTGTATGCGAGAGTTCATGTTTCTCGATCGAACAAAACAATAAACTTAACTTTGCTCCTGAAATGGATATTTTTGTCTGCAGAATTACAGCGCATGCATAACCTGATGATATAAAAAAAAATCTTACCTTATGGCATTACTGGTCCAACTGAAAATCCTCCCCAGCTTCTCGTTGTTGTTGTTGTTGTTATTATTCAACAAATCGGAATCCTGACGTTGTCTAACAGGTGCACTCATGATTACGTTTATTGATAACGAAACGACCGAAACGAAACACTGGTTACACTGTAATCATTCGAAATATACGCCACGTGTATATGCCATCATATGAAGTACTCGTAAAGATATTTGGGGTTGTTTCCTCAGTTCAAAGAAATCGAACGAAAATGCTATCTAGAAATGTAAAAAATTAGACGTAAGTACTTACTGGGAATCGAAAACGAATATAGTGAGTCGTATAACAGCTATTCATGCTGAGAAATATCAATTTCATTGAATAATAGATGGGAGAGTTCGTTACCCTTTGAATAATTGTATTTGATAAAACATTCATTCATTTAATGGGTCATTTATATTTCCAGTAATGTCTGGTATATTCAATACTTCCACGCAATTTCGAAACAAAAAGGTTATTTCCCTGGAAAGTACGGGGTATCTCAGACTCGATGCCTCAGGGTCACTATGAGCGATCAAAAGGTACAAAACAAAAATTGAGATATCGGCTTCTAATGGGAAAACTTAAAGTCGCTTTTGTACCGAAAACGTTGCTGTTGGAAAGATCGAAAAACCCGGATATGACGTCATTGAACATATTTACATATAACAACAATACTAGGGCAAGATTACAAGTTCCTGGAAAATAAAACAGATGGCGCCACCCTCTAAAATCCCATGTGACATCTGTGACATAGCATCTTTAAGTAGAACATTAAAATTTTCAGACCGATATGTTATTCAGTTCTGTTTTGACACCCATCGAAGCAAGCTACCTTGGAGATTTTTGTAAACATGGGAAAAAGTGTATTTCGCGTCTTGATTAAACATTATTTCTCGCGTGGATAAACATTACGCAAACCAAAGCATCACTTGTTAAACACTTTTGGAGACTCTTCAACATCGATTGAAACGATTCACAAATGGTTTTCTGATTTTCGTTGTGGTAGTATGACAAAGGACGCGGAACGTTCTGGTCGTCCAATTCGTCGATAAAATCCATGGCATGATATTGGACGATCGGCGATTTAAAGTGCATGAGATTGCTGATGCTATGGGCATCTCAACCGAATGGGTACGGAATATTTTGCATACATTTTTGAATATACGAAAGCTATCTACCAGATGGGTGCCGCATTTGCTCTCTGTTGACAGCAAGTGCGGCCTTGTGACAACGCTTTTGGTTGTAATTTCCCAGAAGAATCTTTGCTTGCCTCAGTCCTATCTCCAGTGGTGGGATCTTTTGTTGTCTACTTATTTTTCAAGTTCATTCAAAATTGTACTGGCCCTTATCCCGTAGAAGGGTTCAAGTTCCACAAATGGTGTTTCGGCAACTTTTTTGCTAGATCGTCTGCTATTTCGTTGCCCTCCACCCCGGTGTTGTTATTGACTAGTTCATTTCTTTTTTTTTTTAAGTATTCCCAGACCATATTGGAGCTCACGTGGGGCATTGATGACTGCTTCACTATCCGACGTGATGACTGTTTCCTGTCTGCGGAGTTCTCTGTCTATATTGAACTGGACTCATTTTCCTATAGCGTGAATCTACGCTTGCAAAATGCTCGGGAATTTGCTTAAGCTTTCAGAGTATTTGGTTCCAGGCCCATACACTCCCATACCAGTTCCTTCTGTTGTTTTGGAGCCATTTGGTGTCCTTTCTACTGAGTGTGGGGATGGTGTTTTCGTCCCATTCACTTTTGCGACTCAGTTTCGTTTCAAATACTTTTGTGAAGCCATACCTTTATCCATCTTATCTTGGGGCATGTCCCAGGTTTACTGATTTACATTATAAAAAACAAATGGGGTACAACTAATAACTCAGTTAACGTTTGGCAACACCGTTTAAACAGGACGGCCTTATGCAAGTCCTAAAAAGTTAATAAACTTTTGTTTTACAGTCGCTGTTGCAGGATTGTGCCATAACGTACGGGTGACTAGATGCAGTATAGCCTCCAGCTTATGACGTCACGATTGAGCATTCAGGCCTTGTGTATATAGAGCGTATTGGCTGAAATCAATAATAATAATATGCTGCCCACTTTTCTGCTTCTGAAAGGCGATAATTGAATATCACCTAAGTAGATATTTGGATTATAACATATATCGTCCAACGGAGAATAAGAAACCGATTTCTTTTCCTCTACTCCTGGAAGTCCATAGAATTTCAGGAAAGATTTTGTCTTTTCTCATAAAACATAAAAAATGAACGGTATCGTTCAGCTCCTATTGGTTTTAGCAATCAACTAAAAGATATTCTGGACGAGAATTCGCTTCCTCAAACAGGTAACGTGCGTTAACGCATTAGCTTGTAAAATTGTTTATGTCGCAATTACCATGTAAGAGTTCATTTGTACGCGTAATTGACGTAAAATTGACCAGTTAATTTGAAAGTTAGATATGGTCACGTAGGAATTTCACGGACGGTTCAATTTCAACAAACCTCCATCATTAGCAGCGACATAATACTCATAATTATGAAGATGGCCAAACCACTGTGTAGTTGCTACTTTAATTGATGCATCGATAGCTATCAATTTACTTTACCAGTACGCACGAAAATATCGTCCAACATTCGAAACGTTTCAGTAACTTATCCAGCAATGGTTTCGCAACGAATTGATAATATGGATGAAAAGTGTAAATAAAGTGATATAATAATAATAATAATAAATTGCCTTTATTTAGTACAAAGTAAAAAGAGAATACAAGGTAGTGATTTTTAACCAATAACGTTATATACTCCTCGAAGCATAGTTTGCAGTCAAATATTAGTCCAAGATACCTAGCGCTATTTGAAGCTATCACAACCAGGCTCCGAATCTTAAGCCGCATATCAGTATCTTCCTCCACATCAGTCATCAGACCAGAATTAATGATGGGTCATAGGTATGAAAGATGCAGCATTGTCATCAGAAAAAGATTGTATGTATACTGACATATTTGACAGAGGACTGTATGTCGAAGACATATGTGAGATGTAGAGTTGGGCCTAATATCCACCCCTGTGGCACCTCGGACGTTACCTCTGAAGCGTCCGATAACTCACCGTTATATGGTTCTCTTGACTAAACGAGAGGGACACCTATAATGTTCGAAGAACATCGTGGGAGTCTGCGGTGAAATGTTGAGAGAGGACATAGGCTTTCGATTTTTTTTGAACAACATACGAGATTCCTGAAGAACACCGACCATGGAAGTATCTATAGAGAAGAGAGAGATCGCACACCTTCCTACGATGTTTTATAAAGCTCGATGAATTTGTAAATGTAACATCATCAATCAGACGAATAACTCTCTTCTGGATGCAATCCAAGAGATTCAGCGTATGTTTGGGAGCCAAACTCCAAAAATGTAAACAGTACGCCAGGACAGGTTGAATCTGTGCTTTGTAGAGTATTTAGAGTTGCTGGGATGTAAAGTAGCCGTTGACACGGGATAGAAAACGAAGTTTTTTGAAGCGGTTTATGCAATGGACCTCACATGATCATCCCATGAGTTGGTTCTGTTGGTGGTGACTTGAGCATGGCTATGGAAGACTTTATAGGAATAATAACATCATATTAAGGCCTTCCTGGAGAAGCTACAAGCTTGAGTTCTGGTTGCATTAAGCTCGACTAGATTATCAGATCTCCATTTCGAAATCGTTGCCAGATCTCCATTAATTGCGTTAAACAAGTCTATGTCTCGCTCCTCTGGCTTCATTGGATGGTATAGGGGCTCTAGATCGGTATGAAGTGTACCATCATCTGCAAAGCTGTGTCCGAGACAGTTGGTCACATCCAGCAGATCGTTGATATGGAGCAGAAACAAAGTTGGTGCCAAGACAGATGCCTGTGGGACACCAGGCTGTGAAGCGCCATTGTATCGGAGGATACTCCGTCAACCACAACATGAAGAGAATCTATCTGAGAGAAAACTCTATGGTGAGCAACAAAGTTGAGGCGGCAAACCACATGATGGAACTTTCTGAGGATGACTTTGGTGCCGGACTGGATCAAATGCTTTGGAGACAATCTCATGTTACAGCTGGAGATTCCCCATGTTTCTTAATAGATTTCTGCCATACATGTATCACGTTAGCAAGCAGGTCTGCTGTTGGTCTCTCTAAGAAACGAAAGAATGCATTTTGTTGATTTCTTCATTTGCAAACTGTACTTCTTTAAACTGACCTGCGGTTTCGGTAAGTTTGATGAGAAATCCATCTATTTATTTCTCATGAACTGGAAATTATTGTAACCAAGATTGCAGCACCAAAGAAAGACTCAAACACCTCGTTTATATTCAGAATTAAGTTGCCATTTGCGATCTGTGATAGTTGATGATGGCAACTTGTACACTATGGAGTCAATCTACGGAATGGTTGGGAAATTTGTCAAGGTGACTAGCGGCCTGACGAAAAATGTTTGCAATGATGCGATTAAGAAAACCCTCAGTTTTCTCCTTCTGAGAATTGATATAACCCTCTTTTATTAGCGAAAAAGAGTTTTTGAGTTTTAATTTTTCTACCATTTAGACAGGCTAAGGTACAGAAATGTACCAATTTTATTCTCAATGTCTAAAGAACCCACAGTTAAATTTTTGTTAGGTTATGTTCGTCCCCCTCTAGCAATATATCTATAGTGAAAGTAGCTATTATTGTGCAGAAATTACTGTCCGAAATTCAGCTCAAGAATCGGCATAGTTTGGCCGCAACAGTTTGTTTTTTAAATCAACTGTCATGGCCGATTCTGGTGCCATGGAAACCTCTGAATTGTTTTCCAACGCTTGTTATGCATGTACCTACTGTATTCTTGTGTAATGCCACTGCACTGGAAAGATGCACCACGCTTTTTGCTAATTTGGTGATAGTAGTTTGTTAAATGATAGTGTAACATGGCACATCACACTAAATAAATATTTTTCTAGCTTATTTTTCAAAAAAACTTGATGATTCAACTTACAGAATTCCAACGCAGGCTTAACTTTGAACCCTTTTTTTTTAAAGAATACCTTTTGTATGTAAAATTGATTGGAGAATAGGTCAATTTAGTCAAAAAAATGACATACGGGGAATCAGATTCAGTGAGTACAAGCATTTTCACCGATTATTTAGAACGTAGTGCAAAACCCTACCCTCCGCGATCACCCGATCTAAATTCTGTTTCAAAACACTCCAGGTATTTTGAGCGTGTTCCCCAATCAATGCGTCGCAAAATTGATGCATGTATTGAAGTTAGAGGGGTCATTCTCAACAACTCAGTTCGTGAATTAATAAACGTATTTTAGTTATCAACCGTATTTACTTTGATGCCATCCTGTCAAGCATAGATTTAAGAAAAAAATATTGCAATTTTCTTAACCTAAATAATTATTATGGCATATTTTTGAACCCTTTTATCCATCGTTACAGTTCTCTCAACGGGTTCAGAGCTATGCTTTGGTTTGGTTTTTATTTTTTCTTCGAAAACTGAGCACGAGCGCTTAAAAAGTTGTATATTTAGTTGCTTCAACAGAAAAAAATCGAAAAAATGTACTGGTGCTATTTTTCGTGCAAAATACTAACAGAGTTGGCCTGTGGGCACGCTCTGGTTCAAAAAGTACAGTTAAGACTCATAATTATAGATCAATAATGTATGTAGGTAATCTTTCTGATAATATATGAAATTTACTTAAAAAACAAAATGTTACCACATCTTTTAGAACAAATAATACGGTAGGCAAATATATTAAAAACAACAAAGACAAGAATAAAAAAGATCAAGAATCGGGAGTATACAAGGGAGAGCGTGAAGATTGTGATAAATGCTATATAGGCCAAACAGGAAGATCTTTCAAAACTAGAATTAAAGAACAATTTAATTTGAACAAAGGAGATTCAAAAGTTGTAAGCCATATTAAAGAAACTGATCATCATTTCAGAGATGATTTGGAGATTCTCTATAAGTCAGTTAAAAGTAAAGTATCAAACAACTTGGAGAAAATTGAAATTAATAAGTTTAAAAATACAGGAACCCCTACAAATGATCAGAAAGACTTTACCAATTCTTCATTATTAAATTTATTTGTGAGTAATTCTTATCCTACAATACCCGTACCTCACTCATTCCCTCCTTCCTAATCTCAATTTTAATATTAAAGGAATAAACCATAGTTTATAAAGTCATTGTTTGATAAAGTCACCGTGTGGTGAAACATGTCATAATTTGTTTAATAAAAACGAAGTTTGTGAAAATTTATTATAAGTGTATTTTTTATTGAAATTCAAAAAGATAATACCTCATGTCAAAAAATCGGTTGGAGCGTTTTTTGGAAATTAATAAGAAATCGATGTTTATTAGAAACTTGAATACCGTTTCTCGGAAAATGAATCGTTTGCGGACATATGTTTACGAGAACTTTCTTTCATATTTTGACCCAAAAAATCTGACCTCAAAGTTTTGTGCAACATTAATGAAACACCCTGTAGATAGGTACTCCAGTTGATCTAAAGTTTTCAAGTAATTTCATATTCAAAGTTAGTTTTTCGCTTGAGTTCCTACATACCGCTGTCTGGTAACTAAATATCTGAAGATGATTGAATCTAGCATTAAATTTTCACTATAACATTAAAGATACATACGATTTACAGCCGCGGCCTTCCACACAAATCTCACAAATCACAGAATATGGACGCTCTTATCGAAACCAGAATTTGTGGTTAGTCACAAAACAATCATAAATTTCGTTGGTTTAATCCAAGTGAAGTTAGTTAAAGTTGGTACAGAAGGGATCGTAGGTTTGTACTTTCTTTCTCAAGGTGAACATATATTTAACGCAATGCGCCGTATTAACTCAGTTTAAGAAAACCCGCTGTATACCAGAGTGAAGACATTAACCGCGAAGTTTTGACTTAGCTAGCACTACTGACCACTTTCGTTTGGTTGGGTAGAAAGTGAACACATGAGGGATAGCCTTTCTCTCTGATGACTATAGCATTGGCTGAAGACAAACTCAGGTGTTTGTTGCGTGCAACGAACTATGCTCATTATTTAAGCTGAAATGAAAGTTTCTGCAGTATGTGTATATATGTTATAGTAGGAAACACTTTTAGTTTCAACGAGATCTTATTTAAATCTCCGAACCTGTTTAATACGCAACACTTGAATCGAGACCTGTGTAATCTTAATCATGTAATCGATGAGTTGCCTAAAATCTGCGAGATTTACTCTGTCGATACCGGTGAACAGAAAGCGATTTCTTGTTTAGCATTTTGGAAACGAAAGAAACGGAACAGTAGCTATGGCGAATATCTTGTGAACATAAGGTCATGAATATTGAATGAATGACTGGACGATAGATACTTTCAACGATCGCGATTATGCAATATTCAAATTTGATTTGACTTCGTGGTCTCCTTTCAACAGGAATCGTAAAATATGGGGTTTTCCCCTACCCGCGTCACATTTACAAGACACGGTTCTTATGAGATTTATAGGAGCAGCATCCCTTTCTATTATAATAGGTTCTAAGCCTCTGCTTCCTCTCTTCCAACCCCATTCGAGTGGTTATTTTTTCTCCTACCCACGTCCTTATCAGGTGATATGCTCTAGAGACATGGTGTTTGGAAGCATCCGGCGTTGGTGAAAGAAAGTTTTTCCCGAGACAAATATATTGCATCACAGAGAGGTGAGGGGTTGGACCAAATACAAGGCCACCAGGTGGGATCGTTTGGTTATTAGACGGGTTCAATGTAGGTCAGGTTTTAGGAGCGGGAGTGTACCTAAAAAGGCCAAGGGTCACTATCTAATAGTCGATGGACAGCCGCCCTTGGACCAGCGAATGTTTGACATTATTCGCGTAAGAGCCATTCCCATTTTAGCAGCATCTTCAGCAATAGCAAACACCCGTTGGGTGTGTCTGGGTTTTGCCTCAAGCATAATCCCAAGATACTTCACATGTTTCATTACCAGAGGAACGGTGAAATTGTGGAACTCTATGTGTAGACTTTGGGACTTTCCTGATGCCTTTAACCCCGAAACTTTTAACAAACATTCCTGCTCTTCCAACATTCCACCAAATCAAAAAAAAAGACCGATTTAACCCTTTAGAATCATTTTTATGGGAAATTGTATATAAGTCGACCACTCGCTATCAAGCAAATTCAACCTGGCATTAAAGAAGAACTATTGTATCTGAACACAAGACCAGGAATAATACGAAGAGTAATTGAAAACCTAAAAGAGATATAGATATGTATTGATTTGATGGGAGGACATTTTGAACATCTCCTGTAGATTTTTTAAAATCTACTATTAGTATTGTTGGTGACAATTATTTTTGTTTCTTTATTTCGGTATTGTTGGTTGGTATCGGTTGAGATGGTAGCGGGCTTAATAGAAAGTTCAACGCACTTTTTTTTTTTGTTTCTTGTGCTATACTTATGGCCATACATTCTTTCTTGTAAATATTGTTTAGAGATTGCAGTATAAATTCGATCACAATCTAAACAATTTAATTTGTATACTGTGTGGGTTTGTTTATCTTTAGGTATTAAAGGTTTTAGATTTGAGAAAAATTTTCCAACACAGTTAGAAGGTTTATGCGCGACATTTATATCATACTTTTTGAAACATTTTCCAAATTTCTCTGAGGTCTCTGGAATGTATAGTAATGTTACAAAATTATCTGTATTACCTTTTATGCTACTTATATATGACGTTCCATTATAGATTTTGATAATTCTTTCTTTAATGATGGCATTGAAAAAGGTTTTTGAGTAGCCTCTCATTTTCAATCTATTACGACAATTTTAAAATTCTTGGGACGGTTCTCTGGGTGGGACAATTCAACCGCACGATCTGTACACAAGTTGTTGGTGGAACGGAATTGGAGTGAAGATAACGTTGAGACCAAACTTCTTTAGTAAACCAAGAAGTTTTTGTTTTTCCATCTGCATCATGCCTAATATTCATATCTAGCAAATTTATGTTTTTGATCACTTCTGTTTCACAAGTAAATTAAAGTTTACAGTGGAAATTGTTGAATTTATTAATCACGTACTGAATTTTATCTTTGGGACCACACATAAGGCAATCATTTACATACCGTTAAAGGAATACGGGTTGAAAATCTAATGAATTTATAACAAATTCCTCTAGGCATTCCATAACTAGGTTAGCAATAATAGCTGAAATAGGAAATTGGATATGCCATTGCTGTGCTGAATATTTGTCCAAAATATTGCTCACCGTATTGAAAATAAGTGCATTCTAAACACAACTTTACTGCATTTATAAATTGAGATCTAAAGGTGTGTGGTTTTCAAACTCTGCCCAACGTTTTTTCATGATACTCAATGCCAAAACGACTGGTATATTAGCAAATAAAGAAACAACGTCCAAGGAAATTAGTTATTAAAAATTCTTATTAGTAATAAACTTGATTATAATATTTTTTCATTATCAATTGTCATAATCATTGTCTTATCATTATTAATTTAATCGTTATTTTTATTATTAAATTTTATTGTTGTTGTTGAGTACGAGTTTATCTCATTAATATAAGCGTTTACCCTTCCTATAACCTTCCAGTATGTTAAAATCTTAAGTGTCTTGTGAAATAAAAGGGTAAGTGTCAATGATATTTTTCACGTTTGTTCTGACTAACAATGATTGGAATCAAACTACAACGTGTCATAGCTCTGTAAATAAAATTTCATAGAGTTTCATCAATACAATACCATGTTATAGCAGTTGCAATAATTTTTTGGCATTTTTGAATTCCGATTCTGAAGGTAATATTATAAATTCCATTATTGAAACATTCTTGTAGGACTTATATTAATGAATATAGCTATTGTCTAACTTATAGTGGATCACCCTGTGCAAAATTAATTCTTTCTTATTCAACTGTTTAGTTGGCATGTGACTTATCATTAAAAACTGTTGTCTACAGTTCCGTTCCATCACCTACCCAGTAGAAAATCTTCCGTACGCGTCCATGAAATGATCAATTGACGATTTTGCCTTTGAACGAAATTCTCGCGTCTTGCCTAATTTATACTGAAACTCACCGACCATGACTTACGAACGAAGTTCCCTAAAATGTTCTTACCTACCTTGATAAGGAGGCGTCGTCAAAACTACGTACGTATGGAATTCAATTTTAATCGAAGATCTGTCATATAAAATAATTAAATGCCCAGAGGTGATGATATTGAAATACGCGATGAAGGAATTGTCAAGGTTCGAGCATATATCAAGTTTAAACTTTGATCCAGTAGAAACAATTGATTGTAACGAACTTTGTTGGCCATTATTTATAAGAAATAATCACTTTTATCCACTAAAAATACTATTCTAGAAATTTTATTAGTCTGGAGTGAATTAATTTTTCAAAAACTTTTGCAATATTTGAAACTAGAGATATTGGCCTATAATTATCAGGTGACACTTTATTTCCAGTTTAAAATTTTCACCATTATTTCTCTTTATATATAACGAGTTGAATATTCCTTCTACTTTGACCCACATAGCATTTTGAACACGACCCACAATCGATTTTGTAAATCCCGGATTTGTCGAAGTCGGAATCGTTATCAAAGGTGTTGCCTGAACGGTTATTGGATGGTTCTTACATCTATAAGCTGGTTGTATGCAAAACTCGTTAAACAAATTATAGAATTTATTAATTACTGAAGTGAATGATAAGAGAAACTCTTGAATTTTTTTGAAGTATTTGAAGGTAATGGCTCCAATTTGGTTAATTGGCTACGTTCCAATTTCCTTTTATGCTTATAAATTGAATTATTAATCAGAGATTTGTCGTAACGATTGTCCAACGCTATCTGCTGAAGTTTCTCAACTTCTTTGTTATAATTTTGCTGGCTCAAAGGGACGTTCAACACTCTATGAACAAGCTCTTCTATATCTAAATGGCGTAGCTGAATCTGCCGGAGTGTACCTATTTGTTTGAAATCCAATTGATTACCATCTTTTATAATCTTAATATCAAGAATAAGACCGCTACAAAAGGCTGCCCACAGGGAGGTGTCCTATCTCCGCTTCTGTGGTGTCTTTTAGTCGATGGACTCTAGGGGGAGTTGGAAGAGGCTGAGTTTTATGCCCAAGTCTATGCCGATGACTTGGGTTGCGTTACCTTTGGGCAGTACTTAGGGACATTGTGCGAGCTGCAAAACACACTGCTAAGCGTGGTGGATCGCCGGTGTCGCACCAAGGGGTTGAGGGTCAACTGTGACAAAACGGAAATTGTACTGTTCACCAGGAAAAGTAAACTGGTCAGACTGCCAGAGATTACTTTCTCTGGCAATTCTCTGCAACTCAAAGGATCGGTGAAGTTTCTGGGAGTAATCCTAGACTCTAAGCTGACCTGACGCGAACACCTCGAATAGCGAGTGAGGGAGGTCTCTGCGTCCTTTTGGGCGTGCAGGAGAGCTTTCAGCAGCACATGGGGATTACAGCCAAAGATCCTTTATTGAATCTGTACCGCTATGATCAATCCTGTGGTCACCTATGCTGCGGTCGTGAAGTGAATCAAATTGGCTATTAAGCATGTTCAAAAAGCCATGTAAATCAAAATATTTACTTGTAATCGTGAAGATATCTTCAACACATCTATGGCAAACTTTTGGGAACTGATTTAATTTTGATTTAAAGAAGGTCTTAAGTTCGCTTAGAAAAATATTGGCAAAAGAAGGAGAGAGTGGATCACCGATTGTACATCCGCATGTTTGCTTATAGTAATTTTTGTTAAAAGTGAAATAATTTGGCCCCACACAAAAAGACGTGAGGATCACGAATTCTGTGCTGTTTCTATCGGGGATATTAATATTTGAAAGCCATTTCTTCAAAATATTTATCGACTGAGGAATTGGAGTATTTGTAAATAGTGAGACAACATCAAATGAAACGAGATTATCACCAGGCTCAAGTTTTAAATCTTTCAATTTTGCAATAAGTTCCAAAGAATTTTTCGCAGACAAACTTGATGTGGGTTGGAAGTTGCTAAATTCCTAACTAGCCATTTTGCTATGTTATACGTAGGACAATTTTGATTTTGATTTATAATTTAGTTTACTCTGATGATGGCTACTTGTTAGTCGAAAGATCCTTAGTATTTTAATAGCATTTTTAGTGGATAAGGGTGATTATTTCTTATTCATTGTGTTACATTGTATCCACACTGTGAACTATTATATAGTTTATTTGATGGCCATGTTCAGCTTAATTCCCTAAAGTGCAATCAATCTTCAAATGGCATCACTGTAATTCCGATAGATGAGTTATAATTGGAACAATAATAATTCTTAACAGGATTGGAAAAGACGTGTTATTGCATACTGGAATCACTACAATTATCCTTCTCATTACTACTCATTCTATTTCGTTCTATTCTTATTATTCATTCGATACAGCTAATGATTTAGCATTTAGGAAAAAAATGTTGTTTAACTAATTGTAACAACATTACGCTTAATAGATTCAAAGAATAGTTGTTTAAGAGGCTATCTGATAATAGTTGAATAATAACCCAACATATCTCATTTAGAGGGATATATATTGAACTAATTATTTCTTAGAAGAAAACTAGACGATATATATTCAAATGTAGGAAAGGCTGCTTATATGTTTTGTAATACATTTTTCAGAAATTCTTTATTATCCCAATGGAGTTGATTATAATTTTCTTTTCGTTTTTTCCTTCTATACTTTGACCACACAAGAAAGAAACCTATAATGTTCGAGGAACATTGTGTGTCACTGAATAAAAAAAAAAGTATTCTAGGGCATGTCGAATTTGTGCTTTGTAGATTAGGAGCTGCTGCTGGGATGTAAAGTAACTCTTTGAATAATTTGGTTTTTATCGTTTATTATGTAAAATTCCAATAACTATCTATCCTAAGATTATTAATAATGTCACATATTAGGTAGGTAGCTCTTATGGTGAGTTAGTACTTTGTAATATTTTTTTGAAGAAGCTAGGCGAAATTATTCAGGAAACTAGTGAAAACGGAGCTTTTAATAGTTATTTTATTCAAGTTTATAATGAATTTTAATCATCTTCTATTCAATTTTTGGAAATAGAAAACTTGATTGAAGTTTCGCTTACTCAGATCAAGAATTATTTTATGGTTTAAATCCATAAATGTATACCATAATGAAATGATTCTCACAAAATACAATGTGACGTTTATCAAAGTTCGCAATTTTGAACTTCTAAGATAATCACAATTGGCATATACCTCTGTAGAGATATTCATTTTATATGATATCCAATAGATTCACAAAATGGGGACATTAATAGGAACAAGCTTACCTATAACTGTTTTAATTAACACACCCAATATTGTGTTAGAGACTATTCTGAGATCCCCGAGTCTTAAGTTCTGGTCAGTGGAATTGATAAAATGCACTGAAATATTCTTCAAGAGGAAATCTACCCATTTTCCTAAAAATGTGTACAAGAAACATTCACAGAATTTATCCATTTGTGATTAGAAAGGAAAGTATTATGGAAAATTGTGCATATTGCAAGGCTCATTTCACTATTATTACGAATTAAGCTTCTATAACTTTTTGAGCGGGGTTTTCGCAATGGACCTCACATGATATGGATATGGAAGACTTCATAGGAATAGTTGTACCCTACATCATCATATTGGGGATTGTTACTTTGAAAATGTAGGTCAAGTATTTCGTTCAGTGAAAACTAAAGTGAGCAAAGACACATCACAATCAACAAGCGATACTAATTATTATCGTTTGAAGTTGGCACGCTAGTGTCGAAATTATAGTCACGATTTGTTTCTATAATATATCTGATAAAAGTGTTTTATGTTATTATAACTGTTAGTCTCTTCAGGACACCTTAAGCTTTTTATGATACCAGTAAAGTTACACTCAACCTAAAAAGTGAGGACACAATGTCACAATGGCGTGTACTATACATTCTGTCAAGCTGATCGATATAATCGAATTATAATTTGACTAATTTTAATGATAATTAAGAACTTCAAAAAATTTTGAGAAAATCATGCATTTTATCAGTAAATCGTCTGATACCATATCATTAGAACTTTGATAAAAGGGCAATTTAGTTCAAAATTCTATTACCATACGTCTACAATCTGAAGAATGTTTTAACATCGCATTAATTCCGAACTCCGAACTGTATTTCGCTGAATCATGGCAGTGTCGAATAACTGGTATGATAATTAACCACTATGTATATAAATATAAGATATCGCCAGTGATTTAACAATAATTGCTGAAATTGAGACTATTTTTTAGCTTTCACTTTGGATTTCAATGTAATTTCTTACAGCTGGTATAGGTATTGCAAAATGTGTTTCTTCTGTAATTCATATCAATTGTGTCAGTAGATTCTAACATATCAATAGATATTCCTTCCTCGAGGAATCTTCGACTTTAAACACATGTATTTAATACCAGGAAAATCCGCCTAGAAGCATGCATTCGTTTCATTCGATTTCCGTGGCAATAATAATTATTATTGCACATGATGCCGATTATTTATTAATTTTATTATGTAATAATCAATTGTAATTAGTGAAACGGATTACTGAAGTGGTATTAGAATGGAAATCTTACTTACCAGTGAAATTGTTGATTATTAAAACACATTTATACTTTAATATCAATTGTTTTCTTACAACGGCATCCTCAGGATGCGTTATTAACTGGATACAAATTAATATTATGGTATAGGCTGAAAGGTGGGCATTGCAAATTCCGTGATATTTCAGAAAATGTATTGGCAAAGTTATTAATTGGTGAATTATAAATATACATACAGGGTTCGACCTAATGTATTACCAATTTTATTTCATTAATGATACAAAAATCATTCGGTGATTTTGAACGAAAATAGTTTAGAATGGAAAAGTAGGCTTTGGAAATGTTGTTACAATTGTTGTTATAAAACTGATTTAATTCAGTAATCGCTGTTTAAATTTTTTTTCGACGTCATTTGAATGTCCTACGCATAGTCCTCAGCGTAATAAATGAAGACAACTGACATCTATTGTTGACAAAGAGTCAAGTGGAAGACTCAGAACTGCCTACAGTGAACGTAACGAAGAAAGACTTAGAAATGCAGTTATTGTTAGTCCAAAAACACCGCTGTTAAACATGCTTCCGCGTCCTTGATTTAAATGCTCGAAGCACGAGAAAAATGAATTTTCATTCATATAAGATCGCAATAGCTCAGGAAATAAGTGATCGTGATAAAATTAAAACACTTGAATTTTGTCATCTGATTCATGATAAAATCGCCAAGTTATCGAAAATAACCTTCTCATAAGTGAACAGGCACATGTTTATCTCAACGGCGAAGTAAATAAGCCAAATTGCCATTATTGGGCCCAAGAGAATCCTCAGGAAATTCATCAGCGACCTTCACATTGCCCCAAAGCAACTTTGTGGTGTGCCATTCCAACGTCTAGAATGATTGGGCTTTGTTTGTTTGAAGCGAATGGTCAGACGGTAACCGTTCCCGCTACGCGCTATGTTCAAATGCTGCAGACATTTTTTTTATCTCAAATTGAAGAACTATTTCTTCTTACTGGCTTCAGCAAAATAGGGCAGCAAGTCATATGACGAGAATAAGCATGGCCATTTCAAGAGAATCCTTTCCAGTCTCATTTCAAGAATTGGTACGAATCCATGGCCAGCAAGGATCACAGATCTTGCAGCTCCGGATGATTTTCTTTGGGGTTATTTAAAGCTTAAAGTGAATAAACCCAGAAATTTGAAATTGAACATTAAAACGAATATCTTGAATAGTACACTTCCGCGGATAGCAAATCTTGAATATTCTTGGCACACTAGCACAACTTGATGACATCGTTTCGCCAATCATTACAGATGGCATCCAGAAGAAACCAGAACAATCAGTTTCAGGCAGGCCCGAGCCGGTCCTGAAGATGCCACCTGTAATGGTTGGCGAAACGTCAGCAACAAGTTGTGCTATTGTGACGCGGAATTGTTGGGGGAATACCCATATAATTAAAAAAAAACTATTTCTAACATTTTAATTATATTGATATTAAATTAATCAAAATTATGATTTATCCTAAAATGAATTAAGACAAATGAGAAGATTTGATGAATTATTATCATCCAATTATTGTTTTGTATTATGTGTACCTACTATGACAATTTTAAATTATATTTTTTGTACAACTGTCAAAGAAACTTGACATTTTTGCATCTCTATTGATGCGTAAATGTTTACTTTTTTCACTGCCAAAATAATTCATAAAGTAAACATGAAATATTACTTTTTGAAGGATTTATTTTTAACACAGTCAATTATTAATTGATTATTATTGGAATAATAATTGATAGTGAAGTTTGAACAATTATTTCCGACATGTTGAAATTGAAGCAACTACGAGCAAACACAGTCAAACACGCAGCATGCCAACAAACCGTTTCTATAGTAACGACACAGAAAGACCACTGGATGCTGTGAAATCATATTGAAAGTATTTATTTTTAATATATTTCAGACGATGTAAATTCACATTCACAGTTGTACAAAAAATGTTGTTTGTATTTCGTGTATAAAATTCATGTTTTCATGGCACATTCGAGAGAATTTAACACTCTCACGTGACATTAAAAAAAACACTCATTTTACGCACTTAATACAAAAATAATTATTTTATACAACGTATATATAATAATTCTATAAATTAAAATTGCACCAGGTTACAATAATGATTATTATATTGAGACATAATAAAAATTCATCATCTAACAATGAAGTCCCATTAATTTCAGTCTTGTCTATGAATGAAAGAAATTGCATGAAATGTGTTGATAATGTGGCGAAAATTTAATTCGAGATTCAAAACCATATTACAATATCAAATTGAACTGTGATAATTACGATTTATCGAGATGAATTGTTGTTGTATCATGTGGTCCAATTTTGATTGCGATTTTTCGTATATTTGCTACAATAAAAGTTCAACCAATTATCGAGTACATTATTTTTATTTTTAAATTAAAATTATAATGTGTCAAAGCAACATTGCTTAACGTTTCACTTTTGGGGAGATTTTGTGAAGCCAGGTATCCAGTGATCCGACTTTTAACTCCTGGGTGTGTCAAATATCAATTATACCGACTTCTTTCATATTTTAGATGAGATGAGATGAATATTTAGTCAGTAGCGGTGCATTTTCCAGAAGCTCGTTCTACCCCTGTTAATTATATATAAAAAAATGCTGAATTAATCTGAATACTCGTACAGCATACCGTATTTAAATTTCTACGATATCTTATTATGTGTAAGAATTATTTATAAGGATAACATAACAAGTTCAGGTAATTCATTTTTTGACAATTCATCCGGCAATTTGAAAAGTTTATGACCCAATCCGTTAATTGCTGCGTCATACACTTGAACATAATTTATAATAATAAATATACCGGTTGCGAACAGCGTCAAAGTGCAAAGGTAAACTACGCATAAGGACAAGTTCTGTGATAATATTTTAATATACATCTAAAGTTTTTTAATATCTACGAGAAATAAAATTTTAGGAGGTCCATCCATTTTTATAGATATTTAGCTTATTCTGTTTTTTTTATACTTTGAGAAGGAAACCTATAATTTTCGAAGAACATCGTGTGAGCCAGCAGTGGAATGTAGGTAGAGGAGATAGGCATTCGTATTTTTCTTGGAGGTTTGGAGGTTATAGACTTCACTAGGTAAGGAGTTCCGCAACTTCGCTGTTCCATAAAAAAATTAAGTCTGGTAAGTGGTGACTAGTTTGAGCTTATCTGAAATATCTCGTGGTGAAACAACAGACGAGATTTCTGATGAACACCGACCATGGAAATAAGTATAGATAAGGGAGAAATATCTCATCTTTCTACGATATTCCAAAGAGGTCAATGAACACGTAAGGGTGACAACATCAATAAAACGAATAACTCTCTTCTGAATACAAAACAGTCCTCCAGAACAGGGCGAATCTGTTCTTTGTAGATTATGAGGAGGTGCTGGGATGTAAAGTAGCTATTGGCACGGAATAGAAAACCAAGTCTTTGTTAAGAGGTTATCGTAATGGACCTCACATCATCGTTCCATGAGAGGATGATGTTGGTGGTGATCACGAGCATTGTTATGGAAAACTTCATAGGAATAGTTCAGTGGCGGCTCCTCGAAGGAGGCTAAGGAGACTCAGTCTCCTCACCAATTTATCTTAATGATCATTCTACATTTTATTTCCTGTTTCTCTGATAATTTTTAAAATTTTACAATTGATTCCCCGTTCTCAGTAGTTATTTTTAATCTGGCAACAGTGCCCTGAGGCTAGACTCTCTATATATCTCAAACGCTGAGCATGTGTTGTTCAACGCAGTTGCCGTTTTTCCGACCAGTCCGAACGCCAACTGGGTAAATCAGCGAAAACGGCAACACCCTCTGGAGGCTAGCCTGCGGCAGCCGCTAGCAATCTATGAAATACGAGACGTGCTGCCGACTGCTGAATAGGTCAGTCAGTGTAGTGCTTGTTTATGTTTTGTCACGTCACGCGAAGTAAGGTTAGATTGTTGTCTGTTGTGAATTTAAAATGAGTGTTTGTGAGCTAGTTGCTGTCTTTTAGAAAATCCATTTAGTGAATTAACATATGATAGAAGTGTTTCTTTTAAATAAACGGCCTTTACCGGATTTGAAAGGATTAGTAATGTCAGGTAACTATCAAAATCGATCATTGTTAATACAAATAGAAGTATTGACAAGACGAATTTAAAAAAAAAATCATTGATTTCCCTGTAATGCTCCAACTCGATGGAATTTTACATCACGTGCAGTATTTACCATCCATAAAAATAAAGACAAATTAATTGAAACATTTGATTTTGTATTAAACAGTGATGACTTTTCAACAGATCAGGTTTCATTAAATGCTGCTGTTGGTTTAAAATCTTATTTAGAAAATGAAGAATTTTTGTTTTTTCTTGATAATTTTAAATTAATATTTGAACAAACTGATCTTATTTTCCAAATTTTACAACATAAATTCACTGATATAATTTATTCAAGAGATCGTTTGAAACATCTCATTGGAAAAATTTCAAGTTTCCGTAATACAGAATTTCATTTTAATATTTCATTTGAAAATTTTTCAACTGATGAGGCTCCTCCCGCGAAAAGGAGGAAAACATATAATTTGGTAGACAAGAAACTACATTATAAACAACTTTTTTATGAAATTTTAGATACTATTAAAGGTCAAATTGAGATTCGATTTTCCGATTTACATGAATTGAAGTTTTTTGACTTGACGAATAGAAGATTTTTCGAATATTTTTCAAAAGAGTTCCCCAATATACTTTAAGATAACTTAGTTCTAAAATATAAATTTTTTGATTAAATAGCACTGCACAATGAAATATACGTTGTATACTCGGATAAAGATATTTTAGGCCAGTACGACAGTCACGCCGATATGAGATGAAATATATGATAGACAATGATTTGGCAACAAGTTTTACCTCAGTTTTATAAACTACTTTGTTTGACAGTCACCATTTCTGTTACGTCGGCATCAGTGGAGAGATCATTTTCTACTCTCAAACGAATTAAAACTTACATGCCAAATACAATGGGCCAAAATCGTTTATACAATGTTAGTTTAATATCTATTGAAAAAGATTTAGTAAAACACTTAAAACAAAATGATACATTTTTTGATAATATTATTGATCATTTTTCGCAAACTAAAGACCGTAGAATTCCGTTAATATATAAAAAAAGTTGATAAAATTAATTAAGAAAAACAAAATATGAAAAATTCCAAAAAAAATAAAAAACAAAAAACTAATAAAAAATATTTTTGGCAAGAGAAACTCTATACCACGTTGGTTCTTGCTGGGTAACAATTAATTTTGTCACTGAAATAGCTGGTACGGTCGCTGTGCAAAGGTTAAAAGGCTGTGAATAGAGTATATTTTTACAAAAACGTTTTATGTCCAGCCTCCTCTCTCAAAAATTCACGAGCCGCCACTGGAATAGTTGTACCTGACATCATCATATTAGGGATTGTGGGAGCGGACTTCCTGGAGAAGACGCAAGCTCAAACTCTACTAGATTATAAGATTCCCATTTCAAAATCTTTGCCAGATCTCCATTAATTGCGTCAACTTATCCCTGTCTCGCTCCTGTGGCTTCAATGTATGGTATAGAAGCTTTAGATGAGAAAGCGGTTTCAAGTGTACCATGATTTGCAAATCAAGTGGTTACTTCCAGTAGATCGTTGATATGGAGCAGAAACAAAGTTGGTTCCAAGACAGATCCCTGTGGGACACCAGCCATTGTGGATGATTACATAGATATTCTAAATAAATAAAATCTATTTTTGGAGTATTATTCAATTTTTATGCACATTTTCGGGATAATAATACAAAATTTCCACAAATATTTATTTTATTTATTAACCTTACATTATAATATTTGCACACACAACAGAATTACATATATTTCAACAAGAACAGTGCTGATAATTTGAATACTCGTACAATAGATAGTATTTTCAATTCTACGATACCTAATTGTGTGTAAGGATCATTTTACAATGAAATTCGCTGAATTATTTATAATGATAACATAACAAGTTCAGCTAACATGTAATTAGAAAAATTCCGAATTTTTTTGACAATTCATTCGTCAAATTTGAAAAGTTTATGACCCTATCCGTTAAATGTTCAGTCATGCACTTGATAATTTATAATAAAAATACCGGCTATTCTCTTATTATACAAAATTACGAACAGGGTCAAAGTGCAGACATAAACTATGCGTAAGGACAAGGTCAGTGGTAATATTTCAATATACATATAGTTTGGTTTGAGAATAATGGGAATTATGAGAAAAAAGTTTTTTAATATCTACAAGAAATAAAATTGTAGAGCCTATCGAATTCAAAACAACCACTGCAAAAATTCTGCCTGTCCTCCACAGTGATACAAGGGGAGGGGGTAGCAAAAAAGATCTAAGCCTTATTAAGATATTTGACCCACTAATATGTCATAATGACAGAGATTCATAATTTAATTATTAATTTTTCGTATTTTGACAATCTGAACACGTTCATATAGATATACTTACCTTTTATTGCCGAAACTCCCTGTATATCCCACTAGGAACACAAGTTTAAGAATATATTGTGGATGATTATACTAGTGCAAGAAAAATTATGGATCAAGAACATACATAAAATGTATTTTTGGCATATTATTCAACTTTTATGCGCGTTTTCGGGATAATAATACAAAATTTCGACAAATATTTATTTTATTTATTACCTTACATTATAATATTTGCAAACACAATACAAGTACATATGTTTCAACAGGAACATGAAATTTGCATACAGTCTTGAACAAGAGTTAGTAGTTAACATTGAAAATCCACATGGATATTAAAAATTTTTCTTGAAAGCACATTTCACTATCTTAATATACTAAAATGAGGTCATAAAACTAAAATTCAAATGGAGCATCACAATAATTATTTAATGTATTAATTATTGATATCAATAAATCTCATGCATTTATAAAAAGATGCTGATTTTTTCGTTTAAGTAATTTTATATTATCAATCTTAAAAAAACAGTCAAGAAAAATATAAATTCAAGAAAAATGCATCATATCTATATCAGGTCAAAGTAGCTATTCTAAAATTCATAAAATTGTTATTAGTGACTATATTCACTAACAAGTCTTTAAAATATTCACAATTTCTGCCACATATTCTTGATCTGTAACGAATAGGGGCCCATTGTGAACGCCCACACTAATCTGACCCTCTAATGGTTCTGTACCGGGTTTAGTTTTCTTAAAAGATCCGTGATATTCCGTAGCTTCTGTATTTTCTATGATAAATTTAATATTCTCGCGATTGATACCACCTCCAGGCATAATAACGATCCTTTTCCCTACTTGCTCCATAAGTTTCTTAATCAATTTAACCCCTAATTGCGCGTTAGGTTGCTTACCGCTGGTCAAAACCCTTTCGAATCCCAAATCGATTATAACCTCGATCTCTATGGTCGGTCGCTCGCAGAAATCGAAAGCTCTGTGGAATGTCAGCGGCAAAGGGTAACAAGATTTAACGATTTCGCGACAAGATTTCATATCAACAGCGCCATTTTCTAATAAAGCTCCAAATACGAACCCGTGGGCGCCGTGTTTACGTAGAATTTTCGCATCTTCGGCCATCACGTCCAATTCTTGGCGGGTATAGATAAAATTGCCCGGGCGGCAACGAATCATGCAGTAAATCGGTATTTTGTTCGAAACTAAATTCAAAACTTGCGTCAATAAGCCGGGCGTCGGTGTCAGTCCGCCCTCTGTTAGCGAGGAGCACAACTCGATTCGTTTCGCACCGCCATTGTAGGCAGCTGCAGCCGATTCCAAACTATCGACGCAAACTTCCAAGACCTTTGACATTCTCTCTAACCTGCAACAGTAAATAATTCTTTTTGTTTACATTCTGAAAATTCAAACCAATAACAGTACTTACGATTGATACAGATGTTAGCGGATAGTAATAAAGTATTCTCACGATAATATATGATTTATTTGACAATACACTAATAATTATTTTACACGATCTACAGCAGACATTCGGAACCCGCCACCGGCAAATTTCAACTGGCTGCTAGTGTTCGATGCAGTCTGCGACTGTAAACTTTGGTTCAGTTCTTTGCTAGTTCTAGCCGATAAGCGTTTTCCTTCTTGAGATTTCTTGTCATCTACGTATTTCTTTTTCAAATTGTTTAGTTCTTCCGTTACTTTCTGCAAACTAAGTTTATATTCATTCGCTTGACATTCCGCCATATTCAACTCGGATACCAAGCTCTGAAAATAAGAATTATTCATAGATAGAAAACTGTAGGTATCATCTGATTCTTTTAACTGTTTACGGTTGCCTCAATGAATGTATTTATTCTAATTAATAATTACGGTTTTTAAACATGTTCATATAATGTCCGAAGTGTTTGATTTCATTGAATATCGCTGAAATAAATGATAATAGGTATATGAGGCCTTCCGTATGAAATCAGCACTCGTTCCCAGGTCACCCTCGTGGATCAACCTGAAAGTTTTTCCTACCTTTTCTACATTGACAAATATGACGATTCCCGAAATTTCAGGTCTTAAGTGTCGATATTGCATAATGAAGTTTTTTTGGCCTTTTTTAAGTAAAAAATAAAATTCGTCTTATTATCGTAAAATATTGGAAAATTAGCCTGAAAAAATGTTTGAAAGCACATAATCGATCGGAAATTTTCCGTAGAATACGATACTGCAGTCATATTAGAAATATCTTGAAGGTAAAATCCGGAAAATGGGGAAAACCGTTTTTTTAAAGTTCATTTCCCAAAATGCATATATTTTAACTTTTTTCTAACCTGGCTAAAACACAAAATGTGTCTACTTTAAGTCGAAAATGCTCCGGTAGTGACTAATTTTCACCAGAATTTTCGCTGTTTTCAAAAATTTTTCGATTTTTTGACGATTTTTCTTAAAAACAGACCCATTTTATTGCCTACAATGTAACCAAACGACCCCACTTAAAGCCCATGTCGAATTTCAAAATAAATTATTATTAAAAGTTTTTTCCAATATGAATGATTAAAAAGCTGAAATTCTTCAATCAAATATGAATCTTTTCTGCATATAATTCTAGAAATATAATCTATATAATTGTTTTCATATGTTAAAGAGTATAAACGATAAATTTAATACTAAATGGTTAGAACACTCTATACATCTTACATGTATGTTAGATAGCAATTTATAGATAACGAATCGAGTTTATTTTAATTACGCGAATATAATCTATATAATTGTTTTCATATGTTAAAGAGTATAAACGATAAATTTAATACTAAATGGTTAGAACACTCTATACATCTTACATGTATGTTAGATAGCAATTTATAGATAACGAATCGAGTTTATTTTAATTACGCGAATATCATATTGAGGTAACAACTTAATTAATTATAAAACATAAAACTAAATAAATACCTTCAGTTTATTACCCCTAATTTTTAACGCTTTTTGAGTCTTATTTAGTTCCACCTTGACCGCAGGACCAGGTTGCTGGGCGAGGACTTGCCGCAGGTTCAAATAGAGTCTTTCGACCTCCTTCAGTTGCCTTTCACGTTCAACAGCTTCCGAAGATTGGTGCAACAATCGCCTGTAGAATATCCATTTATATTATTCTTTTGTTATATAATGCAATTGCATGAAATGTGGAAAGTAGTTCGCCTTTATACTTTGTTAGAACATGTGACGATATGTGTTTGCGTTTTCAAAAAAATCATATTTTTAAACTTCCATTTAAGCACAGAATATATTGTATAAGATAATGACCTTTAATGAAATATCTTGAGATAGTTAAGCTTGTTATCGCGAATTATATGATTCTAAGTTAATGTGCATATGACGAAAGGAATAAGTTAGCGAAGGGCACCAGAATGTGGCGAATGAGACAAATTACTAAGCATGGTCCATTGTCTGAAAGTTCTTACTTCTGTAATAATTGGATTTTCTGAAGCAGGTCCATCACTTCCGGATCCGATCCCTCCAATTTTCTCCATCGATGCACGTTGAGGGGATTTTGAACCTCTTCCTCCAGAGCTCGACATTTCAGTCTAGCCCTGGTTAAGTCCCTTTCCAAATGGAACACTTCTTGTCTTAAATCGGACACGTTGTCCGCGGATTTTGTTAGCAGCACTTTTTCTTGTCTTAACCTTTTAATTTCTATCTTCAATATTTTGATGTCGTCCAATCTCTGATCGTATTGCGCTTCGCCTAAAATGGGAGAATGTGATTTTGGATGGCCGCATGTGCAATCGAAAATAGTATTAGTTGGGAGAGAGATTTCGACATACCCCGTTGTAGAGTCGATTGGAAGATTTTTGTCTTCTCTTGGAGGAGTGTTATTTCGTCATTCCGCCTCACCAATTGGGATCCCAATATGTCTCGCTCGTTCATCAATTGTTCAAGATCCTTTGCTTGTTCTCTTATTAATTTTTCGTTATTCTAAAAATGTATTTTTCGAACTGAAAACAGTTTGCCAAATAGAACGTTTCAAAAAATTCAATTTTACTAGTTTGTTATACGTTACATAAAGAATAAGAAATAAAGAACACGACCTATTACAAGGTGAGCTTTGACTAAATTGATGAATTGAAGAAATGATACGTTGAATAGTTCAAGAAATGTTCAGATGAGTTCAAGGCTCCCTTCACCGTCCACCATCAATACTGGACTTTAGCATTTCCAAGAAAATGAAAATTTTTGAGCCGATGATAACTTAAATCTCACCATTATACATTTGTGTAGTCTTCGCTCTTCTTCGCTCATTTGCTGTATTTCCTCTCTGCCTTTTCTTACTTGGTCCAAGGCATTGTTGAGTTCCATTCTGCAAAATAATTAAAAGTAGTGACCCAGTATCTAAGGAGGCTAGGAGCGAATAACATACTTCAGATATTCTTTGTCTTTATTCGCTTTCCTCAAGATATTTTCTTCTTTAATCAGCAGCTGCTCCTTCTGGAATATATCTTCTTTGAGTTGTTCCGTTTGATGGGACGTGATTCTTAGTTTCTTCTTTAATTCGCCACATTCTGCCGAAGATTCCTGAAGTTGTTTTTGTAAGGAATTCCTTTCCGCCCTGACGATATCTAACAAGTTCTGCTGCATTCGGAATTTGTTCATTTGTTCGCTTTGGGCTTTTTTCAGTTCGAAAATTTGGGTCTGTGAAAGGGGCAACGGTTAAGGGGGGGGGGATGAAATAGATTCGTAAAATTACCTTTTTAAGTTTGATCTGATCCATAGACTCGTCGATCTGTTTCGTTAAGTCGAGATGTTCTTCTTTGAGCCGTTCTCTTTCCCTCTCCAAACGACCAATTACTCGTTTTTGTCGGTTGGTGTCCATGTAGAATGTGTCGAGTTCTCCTTCTAACTTCTTCTTCTGCTGATCTTGTATCTTGATCAACTTTTGCTGCTCAACACCAACAGCTAGGTGAGTATATTTATGAATTAGGAAGACAACGGAACTATTGGATCTTCAGAGTTCTATGTGTGAACCGCTGATTTTGTATTTCAGACAGATATGATAGATTCAAGCTGCCATTTCAGGTAATGAGTTTTGATAAATACATAAAACTTTTTACCTTGTTGGCGAAGAAGACCCTTATTCATAATTTCCTTTTCTCGTCCCATGGATTCGATTTGTCTTTTATCCTGGTCCGCTTGTTTTTTGTGATCGTCAATTTCCTTTTCCATCTGTACCAGCCTCTGTCGCAATTTGGTCCTCTCTTGAGCTATTTCGTTCTTGTCTGCGTCTATGTTTAATATCTTTTTGTCGTAGATCTCCTTCATTTTGTTGAGTTTTTGCAGATCGTTGCGGAGATGATTCATTACATCCTCTGCATTCTGTAAGATAATATGACTACTGGTTTGTTATAAAAACAGAGAGTTTTATTTGCTATTCAGGAATATCCTGAAGTTATTTGGTTAATAGGAAGAATGTGTTTATCAATGGAGGTCAGTATGCTGCGCACCCGGAGGGTTAAGACGGAGTGAGTAGCTGTGTCGAAAGGATCGGCTTATGCTTTCGCTATGCACACGCGGTCTTACGCATAAGCTTAAAAGGAGCGCGCGCTGCAGTCTGTCGAGCTTCAGCAATGTCGTACCATTGCACATTTGCTCTAAGCTGGTCAGCATTTCACAGCAGCATCACAGATTGAAGGAAAATATTTTTCAGTGATCTGTCTGAATAGTAAGTCACTGTTCGGTGTATATGTTACTGTGAAATGCGGATATTTGAGAATGTCAACATTCTCCAGTGAAATTTGGAAATAATTTTTGATGTTTCAATTTGATTCTCATCAGAATGTATACTCTTAAAGGTAAAGTATGTATATTATAGAAAAAAAAAATAGATCAGATGTAATTTCACAGTCGGCTTGGTATTTATTACTTTAGGTAGCGATAATATCTCATCGACGTGTTATATTGAAGTTTTTGTTGGAACCTGCTCGGGTATCAAATATCTTAGTTGATCTGCATACTCTTAAGTTTCTTTTAAGCTGCCACCAACCCGATTCAATTCGTCCGCCACTCCGTGTTAATAAATGGGGACTCAGCATTTTCAACAATACGTACCCTGAATTCTTGTTCTTTCTTTGCTATCTGTCTTTTAGATTGTTCCAAATTGTTTTGCGAAACTTGGTAGTCTTCGAACACCCTAAAGTGCTTAACGTTCAGATTCTCGTGTTCCTTGAATAGCTTCTCGTAGCTGGCGCGATCCTCTTTGATTTGCAATTCGAGTCGCGTCACTTGCCTCATATGAAATCCAACCACTTCGGTCAATTCGTTAACCTGACCATCTCGTTCATCCAATCTCGTCTTCAGATCTGCGATTTCCCCGTTCAATTTGGCCTGCACGCGCTTCTGTCTATCCAATTCTGACACTTGATCCTGAAATACAAAAATACCATGAAAAAATTTCACGAACATGATCAACTCATCATTGGCGTAACTAGAGGATTTTCGTAGGGGGGGAACACGAATTAAATTGAATTTTATTCCTCTAGGCTGGGCCTGCCCCCCGGCCCCTATCTAGTTACGTCAAAGCATCCGATTGTACCTCAATTTGCCCGGACAATTCGTTGATTTTCAAATCGGCTTGAGAAGTCTTACGCTCTAACTCATCTTGGTAACCTAGAGCGTTTTGCAATTTCTGCGTTAGTTGCGTCACTTCCCCCGTCAATCGATCTTTCTCACGTTGAAGTCCTTCCTTCTTTTTGCTCACCACACCTACTCTACAACAATGTACCTCGAAAACGATTACAAATTAGGCACAATAGCTCACACTTACTCCTCGGTTGTGTCTTGCGCGAACCTATTTCTGAGTTCGATATCGGCATTGAGCGCCTCCACCTGCTTTCTCAGATTGTCGATGACCTCTTGGGCCGCCTGTTCTCTCGAGTGAGCCGCGTCGGCCATTTTCCACGCGCGCTGTATCTGTTCCTTCAGATCGTCGATGATCGCTTGGTCGGTATCCGCCAGTTTCATCGCGCTTTCCAGTTTCCTTGTGTTCACATCGAGGTCGAATTCCATCGTTTGACATTGTTCGGCGAGAGTTTTTTGTTTCTCGTTGCATTTGTAAAGGGTGTCGAAGATTTGGTTGAAGTCGTCAGCGTATTGAGAGGCGTTCGGATTCTGCTCTATATCTGCTATAACCTTAAATAAATCATCAGATTCTCTGTAACGTCGATCTAATAACCAAAATTTGAAAATCTAATAATTATAATATTGGGTCACGAAATAGGAAGATACATGAGGATTGAAAGCAAGTAGCTGGTTCTTTCTATGGATTAAATGGAATGGTACAATGTTTCTCATTGTGCAAAACATGACATTTTGAAAGTCTGTACTTGGGTGGTGATTTGAATTGGCAAACATGAGAATAAGAAGAAGATATAATGATTAATTTCGTAAGAAGTGGAGTGTTACTGATAAGAAATAATCACCCTTGTCCACTAATGTCCACTAAAATAATGGTACCTCGTAGTCGAAAGGTCCTCAGTACTTTAATAGTATTTTTAGTGGATAAGGGATTTCTTATCGATAGTGTTATAATATATTCACAGTGTGAATTCTTAGAAATGTAGAAGGTATTCGTTGCAATGGCTTGAAGAGTTCTTAACTTATATCAAAAGATCCTCAATATCAAATGAACTTATCACTATGAAAAAGGGAAACGAAGGAACAAAATGCAACAAATGCAACAAAAATTACTTTTAAAAATTCAAATGAAAGACTCTCGGTTAAATTAGAATTTTTTTAGGTCACATCGTATTGCTCACCCTATTATAATTTCTCTCTATGATTGTGAAGGCATGTTCTGGATTGTCTGGATCGAGTATTTCTTCTTCAGCTTCTTCTTGTGCGTCACCCTCTTCGGGGTCGCTCGGTTCGCTTTCCATAATTGCTTCTTATGCAAATTTATCAAAAAGGAAGAATAAATAAATTGACAGACGTTATACGTCATGAAAACTTCGAAACAATAACCGAAAAGGACCGCAGAGAATTTCCGTTTCTAAACAACAGATTTCACTCCGAATTGCTATGATGGCATTATTGATTAAACAAATGTTTTCTGCACCAATCCAGTGTCATTTCTAATTGAACTTTTACTTTCTGGGCTTGGAGATTCCCCCTAGCCAGATAGTCTGCTGTCTTATTTCCCTTAACGCCCGTATATCCAGATTAGTCACTATTTTCAGTTGCCTAAGTATGCAAGAGCTTTTCGATCGACAATCATATACCTTTGTAGGGTTACAACGATAAGAGGCAACCACTTGACTGTCAGAAATTTTTTATCGCTGGTATGGATGGCATATATTTTTTCTTGAAAAGTAGACGGGAAGATATATAGCAAGATTCATACCTCCGACCAGTAGGTATCCTAAAAAAGGACGATGACACCTACACAACAACTTTTGAGGAAAGCATACAGGCGCTTATAGAGGCACAGTTTTCGGCCGCGACAATTATAAATGATAGTTCGCTAAGCCAAAAAGGCCAAATGCGTTGGACTGGAGGTTAGTTAGTAGTTAGTCAGCCAGGTAAATCAACAGATTTGGCACTAGATGATCTTAACAAGCTACTAACAAAATCCCTTGAGGATAAAGAGATAGCCTTGCGACGTTTGTCGTCATCGAGGGTGCCTTTAACAATGCATCAACAAAGTCTATCACTAAGAATCTAGAAAGAAAGGGGGCTCCATCCCTACTGTGCCAGTCATAGCTAGAGCTGGTAGGGGATGTCCGCAAAGAGGGTGTGGGCTAGCCTGGTGGATGAACTGTTGATAAGGCTAACATCCAACGGCATCTATTACTTAGGGTATGTCGACGACCTTGCGAGTATCGCATTAGGCGAATTCGCAGAAACAGTATCGGAGCTCACACAAACGGCTCTAAACATAATAAGCAAGTGATGCCAAGAGGAGGAACTTACCGTAAACCCTCTTAAAACAACTAGTTGTCTTTACTAGAAAAAAAGTACTGAGAGGACTAAAGCCACCAGTTCTGGAGAAGCTAAATACTTGGGAGTTATCTTTGATCACAAGCTGACAGAGAATCAACACCTACAGAAAACAATCTAAAAGAGCACGATAGCCCTCAACCTATACAGAAAAATGTGTGGGAAAAACTGGGGGATACAACCAATACATCAATGTGCCGAAGGGCTTTCAAGGCAAAAGTATCAGGGAAAAACCATCGTCATATACTCTGACAGCCAAGCGGCTATAGAAGCATTGAGTGGCTTATAGGTCAATTCCAAACTTGTCTGGATCTGCTTAGAAACTCTATGAGGGCAGTCTAAACAGACTGTCTTTAGCCTGGGTACCAGACCACACAGGTTTCAAAAGCAAGGTAGGGGCTGATTCACTGGCCCGAGTAGTACGTGGGGCTCCAATTGGTGCAGAACTCTTCTGTGGTATATCGAAAGCATATAACAGTACTTGAATGAAAAATCAATCTCGAGAATGGAGGAACAAGGCGCCGGGAATGAGAGATGCCAAAGAGTTACAACTAAGCCAGAATAGAAGATCAACTAGAATCATGGTTGTTCTCATGACAGGGGACAATATCGGACTAGCAGATACAACCTTGTGCAGGTTCTGCCAGGAAGACGAGGAGACCTCGATACATATACTCTGCTATTGCGAAGGCCTAACAAGGCTAATGTTCTCAACGATAGGAAAGGAAAAACTATGACCCTCCCATTATATGGAGGACGTAAGGTCTAGCCTATAGAATCTAGTAATAAAGACGGGTCTGAACAGGGAACTCTAACATAACTGCAAAGGTCGTTCCTAGCGCACAAGCCCCATACAATCCATCTACCTACCTCCGACCATGCACTTTAGTTCAAGGGCAAAGCATGTCAAATGTGTACAAAGAAGGAACATGAATCTATCAATCACATTTCAAATAACCTACTAGCCTAGTATTACTAAAAATTAAAAAACTGACCCGTCAAAAGTTTAACAAACTAATTGGGATGACCATATCGCTTGGAGTTTCGAAACTTCACCGTTGTCAATCACTATCGGAGCTTTACCCGTTCAGCCAATTAAGGTTGAACAATGAATTTGTTATGTCATTAGATAATTTGGTCGCAGCTAGGAGCATATCAACTATATTGCTGGAAGGAACGAATCTTGCTTAATAGTCACTCCTAGAAATAGTTGCATGAGGGGTTGCAACCATATATTCCGTTTAAAACTCCTGTAGTTTTGGAGCCGCATGTGAACTGAAGTTGGGTTCGCCATCAGGCGGTCTGGAACTTCTTTGTGTCATTACAACCCTACTCGTTCTGCTGATGAGTCCGAGAAGGCGAAACAATTGTATTTATCTACAAAATTGTGATGACTGGCTGATTTATAGAAACCTTACCACTTATCAATACTCAACATATCTTCTAACTCAGCCCCGGGAGTTCCACAGGGTACTATTTTGGAGCCGATTTCATACCGGCTACGATATTACAGAGTTTGATGGTTGTGAATAAATAGTTGCGTTATTTGAACGCATGTTCAATCTTCAACCAAACAAATACCAGTTTCCGGTTTATTGTTAACAATATTATATCTCCTCATATGCGCCGGCAGTCTGTTGGCAACTGAAATAAATCCATTTAAAGCCGAAACGAAACAACAAAGGATAAAAATAACTTTTATTAGAGATATGGCTAATCCCCAGACCATTATAAATAAAATGTACACGTTTATCACAAAATATTTCAGTACATAAATTAAATTATATCGAGAGCATTACTAAGTTTTTGTTTTGAACATTTTTTTCCCGTTGGAAATGTTTAATCAACTAAAATACGATTGATACAAACCAAAAAAAAAGGTACAAAAGTAGTCATTTATAAGTTATTGTTTGTTAATGTTCAATGAAAACAAATACGAAGTATGGCTCTCACATCATCATCTTAGTAAAACTTAAATTAAACATATTTATATAAAATCTTAAAGCGCTATTAGAAGGTGAAGACGTGAAAAAGATTTAGTTGCATCATAAGCATCGATATTAAATATTGCTATACAAGAAAAAATGAAAATTACAAACTGTAAATAAACTGAATTTAGGAATAGTATTTTTTTTAAATTTGAATAGTTTTTAAATTTACATTATTTGAGATTTTATTCAATTTAATTCAAATTAAGACTTTACACAATCGCAAGATTATTATTATAAATGAATGTATATTTTACTAATTTGGCACTGATAGATTGAAAAAGATTTAAAAGTACGATAAAAAAACTCAAATACCATTTTAAGCAAAGCTTTTTAGAATGATTAAAAACGGGATTACATTTGAACTTTGATGTATGAACTTGACATTGTATCAATTGCACAGCGACATGTTACTTAATACATCAAAGTTTAAAGTGTATATCGTTTTTAATTATTTAAAAAACCTTTCCTTAAATGATATTATCGATTAACATTATGTTGGCGCCAACTTTATCACATAAAAAAACATTAAATTTATATCAAGATGACTAAAAATCAAATATTGCAGATTATGCTTGGATCAAATTGTAATGGTTAAAAATTGTATGGAACGATGGTACTATCCACTAATTGTGATGATAGATTCAAAGATCGTAATAAAAAAGCTAACTTTCAGCATAAAAATCTTCTTTAGCACTTCGGAAAAGTTATCAAAAATTTACATACAACACTAACTCCACTAAACCTTAAGCTATTCATAAAAATAGTTAATTCCTATACAACCTCGACAAGTGTCGCATCAACGGTGCAACCTTTTTTTATTGATTTACAGATTGAGGAAAGAGTGAACGTTTTGGTGTTGCATTAACTGTGGCGAAGAAAGATTCAATCTATTCAACGTTGAACGTTTCATTTGAGCAAATATTACATATAATCTAGCCATAATGATGAAGAAATCTTTCTTTTATGATCCATTTTTCTCCAAATTAAATTCAATTCGACAACAGTGATAAATTTTTGAAAATTTGAATAAATTATATTATTGCGGCATTGAATTCTATTTTTTAAATTATTTTTTATTTATGAAAAATGTTAAAAGTTGATGGAAAGGTTTTGTTCTGAAAGATATTTGTTAAGATTTTTTTTAAATTCAGGAAACAATTATTTTGAATGAATTAATAAAAATAGGGCAACATCTAAATTGTTAAATTTTTTGCGGGCGGCGTATTCAATTTTTTTAATTACTTTTACTATGGAAAATGTGAAAAATTGCTGGAATGTTTTTGTTCCAAAAATATTTGTTTAAACGAATTTTTTTGACATTTTTAAAACGGTTCAGTTCGAATTGTAAATTCCCGTATTTTTTTGTCATTTTTTTATACGATTGAATTTAACTGTACATGTAGCTAGAAAATTCCATGTGATCGACTTGGTGTAAACTATACAGCTGTGACAGTGCTTTTTTGAGTTTATTCGCAATACAGTGGCAGTCCTTGGTTAAATTATTTCAATTTGAATAAATTATTTTATTGCGGCACTGAATTCTATTTTTAAAATTATTTTTTATTTATGGAAAATGTTAAAAGTTGATGGAAAGGATTTGTTCTGAAAGATATTTGCTAAGATTTTTTTTAAATTCTGGAAACAACTATTTTGAATGAATTAATAAAAATAGGGCAACATCTAAATTGTTAAATTTTTTACGGGCGTCGTATTCAATTTTTTAAATTACTTTTATTTATGGAAAATGTGAAAAATGGCTGGAATTTTTTTGTTCTAAAAATATTTGTATAAATGAATTTTTGGAATTTTGAAAATGGTTCACAGTTCGAATTGTAAATATCCGTACTATTTTGTAATTTTTTTATACGATGGAATTTAACTGCATATGTAGCTAAGTTAAAGAAAATTTCATGGGATTAACTTGGTGTAAACAACACAGTTAATTCGAAATATAGTGGCACTTGTAGATCAAATTATTTCTATTTGCATGAATTAATGCAAGTAGGCCAACATCTAAATTATAAACAAAATTTTGCTGGTCGCGTATTTTATATTTAAAATTTATTTTTTATTTATGGAAAATGTAAAAAGTTTGTGTTCTAAAAGATATTCGTTTAAATGCATTTTATTCGCCATCACAAGAAATAAAATAATTCTAATAAAAATACATCGTGAATCCTAAAATTTTCTTGATATTTGATTGGATTATAATGTACACAATTGAAAAAACAAGAAAACCTTGCAGCAAAAATTTAAATAATAAAAAAATATGTGGGTACTGCGAATTTTCTGAATTTCGGCTTATTCTCAAGATCATAATGTAAATGCAGAACATTGAGAATAGTTTTTCATACACACTACCCACCAAATAATTGTTACAATGTGCAGTCTAATAATCTCGAGGAATTGGACAATTTTGGAGAAAAATAGTTGCATTCGGGCAAGGCCGAAAAATGATAAACCTATCAATTGAAGTCTCCAAATATCTTTATATTCCAATAATCTTTTGAAAAAAAATTCCATGAATAGAATAATCTAACAGAAAATTCGTTGCCATTCACTTTGGCGGCCAGTGTATGCAAATTCCAGACTTTCTGAGTTAAGGTATAATGGAATCAGTATAGTATTTTTAATGTATTTCAAGGTAAGTTAGTTGATATGAAGAGTTCATTTAATGAAAAATAATCTATCAACGAGAATAGATCGACATTCGTATATTACACACACACTGTCCGCCAAAACAATTGTCACAATTGGTTACCGGATGCCCTCAATTTAAACTGTGGTCTGTTTTGAAATACAAAGAAAAATGAACTTACCGATCAAGAAAAAACATTTCAACGGTAGCTGTGTCATCAAAAAACATTTTGTATCACTAAAACGAACATTCTCTGAAAAAATCAAGAAAATAGCGCTAGAACGTCATCGATTTTTTAGTCTTATGTATATTTTCAAAACACGTCAAAATGTAAAAAAAAATTAAGTACAACCGATGAAAATTAATCGCACAACGATGTGAACGGCGTCAAATTGTAAAGAAAACACTTATTGCACACACGCACCGGTTTGACATGCCCGAATTTCGGCAAAGGAACGCTATTGGACGAACACCTGGCGCAAAAGATCTTACCGCAATTCCTGCAATGGTGTCGACGCTTAACCACCGTGAAATTGGCCTTACAACTCATACATTTCGGCGCTTCAACGTCCGGAATCCACTTGGGCGGACTCTCCAAGTCCAAACTGGACCGCATAATGTCGCCCTGGGATACCGGAGACGCGCCGAAATTGTCCCTGATGGACGCGTAACGATACAGATCGTCGCTGAGGATGTTAACGTTGTCGTCGTCGGGTTGCTGTTGCTGCCTGGGATGGTTGGTGTACTCGTTGTTCTCGTCCCTGGACTCTTCCAGATGGAAATACACGTTCGTGTCGAACAAGGCCTCTTGAGCAAGGATGTTGGGATCGACGCTGAACTCGTTATTCTCGATGACGACTTCAGAGGCCGTAGGATGATATTCAATGGACGTTTCAAGGCACGACGACGTTTCCGAAGTGGACGAGGGGACGTCGCTGGAATCGCAGGCGTTGATCAAAAACACAGCTTTGAGAATATTGCGTAGATCGCTGGCGAAATTGGTCTGTAGCTGATCGGCCACGCCCGCTATACAGACGAAGAGACGATGAAGAAGGTCCTCGCTGGATCTGCAACGAAATACGTAAACGTGGAATATGAAAAAAAAAACAACAATACATGTCAACAGTGGATTATACAGCGCGATTAGGGAATTCTTTGCATATCAAACTCCATTACACAGCTGCTACAGGGATCGGTGGCATAAATAGTCATCATGTCGGGTAGTCAAGCAGACTTCAACGCGCTCAGCTCCAAGATGGTCTGGGAATGCTTAGAGAAACTAAACAGTTAACCTCCTATGGATTTCGGGACACACCCGAGTGGAGGATAACGAAAAGGCAGATCAACTCGCAGAAAGAGGACTTCTACCTAAGAAAAAATAAACTCAGACCGCCGATTGAAAGCACACCTTAAGAAGCTAGGATTGGTAGAGGAAGAAGAGTGCAGGTTCTGTGAAGAGAAGGACGTAACTTCTATCCACATCCTCCCATAATGCACTACCTTGAAAAATCCAAGGAGAGCGTACCAAATAGAAGAGCGAGACTTGAAGCCATCCGACATCCTGAATTTCCTAAGAGCTACAGGGCTGGCGGAACTGCTGTAGCCGTTGAGACATCCTGAATGACCCATCAGCAGAAAGGAACACAATAGATTTATTAAGTCGCAGTGTGCAAATATCCCCAACAAAATACAATTCAACAAAAAGCTGTAAATGCCGAACGAACGCGAAGACAGCCGAATGTGCGGTCCCAGCTTCTAGCGTTCGTTGACATATCTTCGGAACCGTTCATCATACAGGAAACAGCTTTTGTAAGCAATTTTGAATCATAGTAAGCTATGTTTTGTGCGATAAAAATGTTTTTTTCACTCATAATTGGTGAAGATTTTGAAGGGGTACTGTTTGTTTTTCTCCCCAACTTTTACGCCACTGGAAAAATGTATTGAGATGCCCATTTGAACCCGCCAATGTTTTATACACAAAAAAGGTATGTTGAAAAACATGGTAAATTTTTTGCTTTTGTTACTTATTCTAACGTTTAAATCAATTTTGTTTAAAATCAGTAAAAAATCAAAAAATTGACCATGTTTTTCAACATAAAAGTTGATTTTTCTCGAAAATGGTCAACTTTAGAGCTTATGACCAGGAGTACCTTTTTTGTGTAGAAAACATTGGCGGTTCAAATGAGAATCTCAAAACTGTACTTTTTCCAGTGGCGTAGAAGTTGGGGAGAAAAACAACCCCTACCCCTTCAAAATCTTCACCAATTATGACTAAAAACAAAATTTTTTATCGCAGAAAACATAGCTTACTATGAGTAGAATTCGGTTACAAAAGCTGTTTTCTGTACGATGAACGGTTCCGGAGATATTCGCAAAAAATTATTTTTTTTTTCAATTTCAAGCTCGAAAACGAAGTGATTTAGAGAACAATTTTATATGGAAGACCCCTATTATTTTTAGAAGTTCTATCTTTGGCCGAAGTTATGAAGGAAAACTGAAACACCCTGTATGTTTTATTGAGAAAAAAGCTAAATTGGGCTATTTTGGACAAATCTCAATTAAATTGAACGAAATTGGGTGCGAAGGTAGTCCATATGAGTTACAAACTACGTACCAGGCATTTTTTTTGGAAATTAGACTAACTTCCGGTCTAACAAGGCCACAAAGATTTGAGGGTAACCATCAAAACAAACCTTTTTTTCCATGTCGCTAAGCCCGCCCAAAAATTTTCGCTCATTTTCCAGGGTTACTCTATTATATTATATTATCTACTCTTTGCCATTAGTAGTGTTGACGGGTTTTAAAGAAATGCCATCTTGGTTTATGACAGGGGTCAACTACACAGCATTTGTCCGATTTTTCTGAAATTGGTAATAAAAAGTATTTATATCTCGCGAGTATATTTAATTGACGCCAACGACTCTAAAATTACCTCGAACACTCTAAAATAAACGAAACTCACCTATATTTGGAGCGAATCTCATTTCTGGTTGCGATCTCGGCCGCCTGCATCGCCAGCGCGATCTCTTCGTCGTCCGCACAATTACTGTTGAACGACGAAGTATCCGAACTACCGACGCTAGACGAGTCCTCGTCTATAACGTCGTCGTTCCGACGCATCGTCGTCCGTTTCCTGCTGGTGAGGGTGCGTTTGCCGGCAGTTTTACCGGTACCGGGAACGAAACTCTTCGATTTTATCACATGAATCTTTTCGTTCGCTGGAAGACTTTGAGCGTTTAATTTCTTATGGTTATTGATACAATTACAATTGACGGCGCGAGACGACGTACCGTCCGAACAGGCGCACTGTTTCGTCTCGTTGAGATCTAAACTGGGAGAGCGATCCAGACTGGTCGTTTCCGTACAAACTCCAGAGTCGTTGGGAGATTCCAAGTCTTTTTCGCTGGTTTTTGCGCCGTGGCCGTTGTTCAAGATCGACGAGAGCGTGGCCGCCGCCACCGAGATGACTTCGAGCGAATCCTGATCCGGCGGCGACTCAATGTTGTTGCGATTCAACACCGACACGTCGTTGATGGTGCCCAAGATAGCATCGTGGGCGACGGAGTTCGAGATCAGATAACCGGTAGAAGTCGACGGTATGTTGATGGATTTTTGTTCTGTCCCCGCTCGGGCGCCACAAGTCTCGCGATTCGTCTCCCGCCAGCCGTTTTGAGCGCTGAACGAACTGGCCGTGGTGAAGTCTTTACAACACGAGTAATCACTGTAGAATTGATCGATGAAAGCGTCCAAATAACTAGCCACGGTCACGTCACTAACCGATTTGACGTCGCTGATGTCCTCATTATCACAGAGCAACTTTTCCAGCATGTACAGTTCGCGTTTGTTGAGCGTCCAAAGCAGTTCGCGTATCTTATGCAACAACGTTCTGAAAGGTCGAAACATTTCGCTCATCTCCTCCATCGGCTTGTCGACGTAAAGCGGCCCGGCGGCGAAGAACAACAACCCGCTGACGATGGCCAAACGGGGAATGGTGAACATCAATGCGGGATCGCACGAATCCACCATTTCCTGCGTCAACAGTTTCATTCTCAGCGCTCGTTGTAACGTTTCGGAAAATAGCACGCCGATCTGCTCTTGCAATTCGTATTCCTGCGTCGATTTGACCGGTACCATCGCGCTCACGTATTCGAGTTCGAACTCGGCGAAGAACTTGTCGAAGATTTTCAGACTTTCGACGAGCATTTCGTTGACCAGCTCGTTGTTATCTAGCTTCAACGGGCCGTTTGGGGTGTTGTTGCGTAGACATGCGTCGCGCAGAAGGTTCCGTACGTGTTCCAGACTTTTTGTCACCGTTCTCGCCAGAGGACGCATGGCTATACTCTCCGCTTCTCGGTTCATGATCGATGATCCGGCCGCCAGACACTGGACAGAAAAGTAAAATTAAATTATTAGCATATGAACTAGACATCGATTTATATGCATTTGGATATTATGATAAAGCATATAACCAATACTCTTTATATACACAAGGCGATTAGAAGGACTTTTTGCGCCGTTTCGTAGCTGTGGATGAAACATGGATCCATCACAACACACCAGAGGCCAAAGAACAGTCGAAACAGTGCACTTGTCCTGGCAAATCGAAGCCGAAAAAGGCCAAAGTGGGTTTATCGGCCAATAAAGTCATGGCGACAGTTTTTTGGGATGCACACGGTATCGTCCCTATCGATTACCTTGAAAATGGCGAAACGTATATCATGCAGATCTGTTGGATTGATTCGACGCCAATTTGAAGCGAAAGCTGCCGCATTTGGCAAAGAAGAAAGTGCTCTTCCAGCAGGACAACGCACCGGCGCAGTTTCGCAGTCGCAATGGCAAAATTTTGAAAACTGTATTGTTATATACTTTATAAAAACTATAATTCATTTGGAATGATTTTTGGGTTTTCTAAAATAATTAATACTAGGTACTGTTGTTCTCAATTGTGTTCTTGATTTAAACAATAAAAAAATTATAACTTTTTTGCATATTTTGGCATTTTCGTGAATGCATATTTTAGCACGCTTGGAGTTTAAATTCTATAAAAATTCAGATTCACAACGAGTATACGGATTGTCAAATCAATTAGTCAATTCAATAGAATAGAGTAAATATCCGGCAACCTTGGAAACTGTTGCTAAATGTTAAAATGAAATATTCCTGCATCGTCGAAGATAGCGCTGCATTTATTCGGGGAAATAGTTCGAATGAATTGATTGTAAAAATTAATAGCTAGGACGTCATTTCGTTGGTTTAGCGAACAGTCCATATACGGGCTCACGTCTTATAAATAATTAGGTTTACCTCTGCCCCAAACCACAGTTGACCGGCCAAATTCTCTTGTAAAACGTCCTCCGGAAACTTCACCCGAAAGTCTCTGTTCGCTCTCTCGTCTCCAATCAAATCGTCCATTATGGCATTGGTGATGGTCAACACTTTGTCTTGAGACTGCCGCAGCTGGTTCACCAACGACGTGCATCTTTCCGGATCTTTGCGCCCGTCGAAACTGTCCAAATCGTTCGCTATTATATTCAGAGCTTCGTCGGCGTAGAAGAATTGAGCTAACAAGGATTTGTCGTCTTTCTGTAAAAAATTGCAAATTATATCACTTCATATAAATTTCTCAATCTCAAACTATCAATTCACAGAAAGAAAGGAAGAATATACATCTAGGTTAGGAAAACCAAACTGTAGCTGATAGATCAATCAATTAAAATGGGGGGGAGCACTTAGACCGCTTGATTGGGTCCATTGTGCGCCTCTTGATACAAAAATAAGTCCAGCAGGCTTAAGGCCGTGTTGAAGGCTAAGATTTTGCATGGACTGATATTTCTATGGCTTCAAGCGGCATCTGTGTGCCTGCCGAGGTATTGTAACCTAAGAGAAGCCAGTTTAGGACATTCTGGTAGGATGTGACAGGCAGTTTCATTCCACTCTCCACATATACTACAAGCTGGGTCTTCAACAATGCCAATTGTGTGTAGCTCTTTATTCAGATGACCAGTTTTAGGCCGCTCCTGCTCATAGAGAGTAGGGTTTTAGAGAGTTTAGGCGAGAACTCCCTAATAAGGAGCTTCGCTTTCCTCATGCCGGGGGCACCACGCTAGACCGAGAGCCACTGTATATCCAGTAGCTCTTGAGGGCGTGGAGTAAGGTGGTCGATAATATTCCGAAAATTGAATCGGGCCGGGGGCATTCAAGGAACCCCGTTTGGCCAGTTTTCGGCCACTTCGTTTCCCTTCACGCCAGAGTTGGTGTGTACCCACACTAGCTGGAGTTTGTTCCTTCTGGCTAATTCAGCCAGAGTTTCCCTACACTCCAAGACAAGCCTAGAAGTCACTGTGGACGCGGTGCCCTAGAAAAACAAAACCCGGGGCTCATAGTCACCTCTTGGGGCATACTCGAGAGGAAGGAAAGACTAATTGTCTCGCTGGATCAGGAGTCCATTGACCGCTTGGGGACGATGGACTTACAGCCTTTCATCGGGGCAACGAGGGCCCAGGTAACACTACTAGAGAGAACACTGCGATAGAGAAGGGGTCAGTCCAAAGCACTGACCCCTCTCAGAAATAGAGTTCGCCTGGCCCCTCAGGCCTGATGTACGTGCCCAGGCTAGGGGCATTTTTCTTTCCCTACCTAACCGGGATTAACGCAAAAATTGGGGGCAAAATAAACTTTTTGCAGGCTAACCTTCAGCATGGCAAGACCTTCTACTGCGGTGCTGATGAAAAGACTCTCTGAGCTCAAAATAAACGTACGCTTGATACAAGAGCCGTGAGTTTACCACGGCCATGTAAAAGGCCTACGCCAAGTATGTAGCACGCTACACTAATGTACCTTTGAGGAGGTGCCGAAAGCATGCATCTCCACAAAGGGTGTCGATGCCATCCCGATGCCGGGATTGTCACAAGGATGTGGATGCGGTTATGTTCCAACGGAGGTAGTAGTTTGCTCTGCATACTTTCCCTATGGCTCCAACAACCCACCAACTGCGGAAGTGATCGAATTAGTTGTGTGGGCCAGGGAGTGCTAGCCAACTCACACCACACGGTGTGGGGAAGTTCGGACGTAAATTGTAGAGGGACAGCACTACTTGAGTTTCTCATCTCCACTCATCTAGAGGTCCTCAGTAGCTGATAGATACGATAATTGATAATCATAAACAAATATCAATAAAGGAGAGTTATCTCATGTCTGTAAAATTGACATCGAAGGTGTGGGTCGTATAATTTTCTCCCTAATGTAAGTTAATTTTTGCCAACACGTAATGACATCCTATGGATACAATTTCATCAAGGAAATGTGAAGAGATATTTCGATAATCACTTATCCAGGTCAACAGCCTAGTAATGAAATTCCGAGGGTATATCGAATGTGAACGCAATGTAAATGGAAATAGATGCGCATGCTATACATGATTTACTCAACATTACAAATGTATTAATGAGCGCTTGTTTTTATTACGGTTGAAACTATTAAAGTACCCATCAGCAAATGCAGTATACATGATTGAAAAATGGAGTGACCCTCAACTGAATGATGTCGCGAGAGAATAATTTGTATGTGTTTTGAACTTGGTTTCGTAGACAAAACACGGTGCTTGACACCTTTGACAAAGAAGACAAGTCTCATTCTTCCCCAGGTTATTACTCATTCTAACAGAGAACAAATCTCTCTTAGCGATGATGGAAACATTTCACGTTGTAATTTATTTAGATCATAACGTTACCGACATTTCATCTTTGTGTGTCAATGACAATAGGACAGGTGCAAATAACGAAATATAATGAGGGTTTGCAACGATGGACCCCAATGTGCCTGTTCGATTCTTGTTGCAGATGTTATTAAATCTGAGATAGTCATACATTGTCATACACTTTCACATTTCCGCTCAATGTTAATAAGGAATCCATTATAATGTACGGTTTCAATTTGAGGCAAACTATTTTACAAAATATGGAATTGGAATTGATGGGAATGAAAATGTTCCTTGTATTCAAATTTTCGAGATTTCAGCTCAAAAGATAACCCGTTGAATTCCAATATCAATAGTGTGTTAATAAAATTTGTTTTCCAATATGAAAAGATCCTACTAGTATGGTGAAGAAAATAAATTGGAGGATCTCACATTTAAGACAGAATCTCATCTGCTCTTTATTTAGGCAATTTAGTAACCCTGGAATGACCTTATCCAATAATAATGGGATTATCTAAGATCATCTAAGATATGTCCGTCTACATAGGTATTCAAAATATTGACTTTGTGTTTACTCTCAACTGATCAAATAAACGAATTTATTCTAGGAACCTATTGTTTACTAGCTTATATAGATAATCGAGGAACTTAGTTATTCATGTATGGAAATGAACAATAAATATTAGACTCACTGTCTCACACATTATTGAAAAAAAAAACCGCTAGGTATTGTTGATAAATTAAATTTATTTCCGTGACTACATGTATAAGATAACAAAGTAACGCAGTAGATATAATAACAAAGAAAGAATAGGTTGAGATAAAATGCGTTATTTATTCGGCGAAAAATAATACACTACTAGATACCTGTAATTAATTAACGTGACGTCAATACTTGCCGAGATACCTAGAAAGTTTAGTTCAATGTTTCAAAACAATAATCTAATGTACATTTAGAGCCAAAAAAAGTATTCTCCGCAACGCCTGTTAAATTCAATTTATCGTTGAAACTTCTTTTTAGAAAGTTGTTTTGAAAGGTGCCAAATTAGGTTATAATTTTCACTTGTTTTATAATTCAAGGCATCTCTCTAGAAATCTCATTCAGCGAATACTGTAAGAATCACTCAATAAAAAGCACCGTAATTTTCGGATCAAAATATGTCCAAAGTAGGATAATTATAATAAAATATGTTAGATACACACCTTAGGTCTGTAGAACCATTTTCGTATCGATTCCATACTAGATAAGTAGATCGATCAAATTACAATTTTCATGTTAAATTCGTTCCATTTAACCTCGTGTTTCGTGTTAAACTTACGATTTCAAAATAAGGCAAGGGTTTATCGAAGAAACCATGTTGCTTACTTCGCTAACAGACACATTGAACACTTGGTGAAACGCATCGTAACGGTTTTCAACATTGTATTGTACGCGTAAAATATTGCTTTATTGTTACAGAAGAAACAAATTGATTTTGCTAATAAAGAAATCCACTTTTGACGCAACTAACTGTCTAGAGGTAGTGACTCACATACACTGTGAATTTGTACATTTTTGACAACTGAGAGGCAGAACGAAAGCGGCATCTGTTGGAATAGGTACAAAGTAGGAACATTTCTGAAATTTAAATCTACACTACAGCTACACATCATGCAATGTTAACTACTTTCTCTCACTAGATGTCGCTAAATGTCTCAAACATGGTAAAGAAGAGATTAGAAGAATAGTTTTCTATCTCACTTTACAGAATAATCATTTCTAAACTAAAGGACCCTGTAATAAATTGTGATCATTTTAACATTCATCCAGTTTGACTGCTTATTCGCCTTGCGTTTCCGTACTAATTATAAATCAATATTCTGAAATGAATTTATTGTTTTGATAATTATGGTCGAACCAAGCTTATAATAATTGATTAGCATCGTAATTCGTAAAGCTTAAACTTACGTTACCGTCCGGTCATTATTCTTTTATAGTCAATGGCTCATTGCCCTTGGAAAATTGTTCATAATCTAACATTTTGATGGAGTGATATTGACATTATTTCAATATTCCAACACGAATAGTCTGTGAAAATATCATATTTATATGTAACAAACTTATACCATCGATTAAATTACATTATCAATGCCTGTATTTTCATGTACAGTAGTGTCATCTATCCTACAGCGACCCGAATGACAACAAGACTGTAGTTTTATTTTCAAGAAACTATTACATCCGTGGTTTTATATTATTTTGGTTACTATACCTGCAACTAGATGGTTCTGTTTGTGACAGAGTACCTAGATCCAATTAAGTTGAGTGTCTGCATTTACTTAAATCCTTAGAGCTCCCTGTATTCTTGTTCTCTTTGGTAACGTGTTATACTGAGAGGATGTGGAAGGATAGATTTAATCCCCAGAGGAGACGAAACAAAACAAATAACAAACTATTGGTTATTATCACGTCTTGAGTCATTAATTGATAGAATTTAATGCAGCTGTCTTGATGTGTGTCACATGAAGACGATTATAACCTGACGTTTCGACCAACATGACAGGTGACATCCTCTGGGCTGCTTTGCCTTCGTGATTTTAATGTGGGGGAATTATACGAAAACAGTCCTCGTATTCTTCTTGAAACAACATATATTTGCAACAGAAGATGCCGTTTATAGCCTGTATATATTATCAATATTGATCAAACACTCCAAAGAAAGGTTCACCTATTTAATCTTGTGATTATAAATTTTTTCTTATTTCTCAGAAATAGTTTGAGCAGTGTTACTGAAATTTAGTACATTCAATTATAACAGATAACTATTGAACATCTAGATAACGATTCAGTCTTGTTCTTATCAAACTTTTTATTCAATTTCTAGAAAATGGAGATTTCAATAAAATACTCCGTCTTTACTACTTAAACTTTAGGCTTTAAATATGAATAAAACCTTCTGGAACCAGACTTATGCGAAAATTCATTTTGCTATAATATCCGTAGATGATAAAATTGTTTTTCTACTACAACATGAAATATCTTCTTGAATCGTGAATTGAATTCTTTGTGCACAGAATATAATTTTGCACAGATTGAATGAATAAGTGAAGAGTAAGAGGAAGTCTTCCCATTGACTTGAGTATTTGATTAATTTTAATGCAATTTTCAAAGCTAACATCGACGACTTTCCAAGCTTATCTTCCCTTCCGGTGCCGGGTGCATAGTCACAATGAAAAAAATGTCCAATAAAAAAAAAACAAAAGGAAGATAAGCTGACAACTAAGAAACTAACAAAACGTTATTTATAATCACCTGTTACGTTTTTTGGAGGTCCTTCCTGTCTGATCGATGTATATCATAGGGCACATGCCAGCCTGTAAGCGCGACATTTGTCTACATCAGATGAATTTTTTGTTTAAATAACGAATAGTGTCCAAGGGTCTTTAACTGAGTTCTTAACCAATACCAATAACTTTAATGGTAACTTTGCACATCCAAAATAAATGTAATATACCTACTAAAATTGCTAGAATCTCTAGTAGACGGGGATATAAAGCATTCTACCTCCCATCATTGGCGCAGCTGGTAGGATTGAGATGCGGTTTTTGCATTCGATTGGGAAGGTAATTCAAACAATTTTGTGCCGTGTTTATTTTTTTTTGCGTAAGAAATTTATTGCATTTCAACAGCCAAAAAAAGGATTTTTCTGAGTGCACTTTTTGAGATGAATAAGTGATAAAAAGAACGGACTCAAATTGGTTTCTTGTGGGTTTTTGGGGTCGCTGATGATCACGAATATGATGTCCAAAAAATTCCCCGAGTTTATGTTAGCGACTCCGAAAACCCCCTAGAGCCAGAATTTGTTGCATATTATGAAGAAAAATTGACGAATTTCTAGAAGATGACGTAGATATACAAGGCTTCAGAGACCTGGAAACGCCCCCAGGTAATTTGTGGAACTTTTTGAGTGTCATAATCGTGATCGGCGACTTCGAAAACTCGTGAGAGCCAGTATTTGTTATACATATGATGAAGAAAAATTAAGGAATTTCTAGAAGATGACGTAGATATCCAGTCTCCGGGTATTCACAGGTATTGCAGGAAAGTTTTGACATGTTGTGATCATCATCAGCGTTCTTTATATTCTCACTCGAACAGTTGACAAGCATTAAAAAATATTTTTTAATGAAATTCATCGATAGCCAGGGCGCCAGGATCTCCGTATGCCCCGGGGATGGTCCAAGGGAACCTCAGGGAATTTTTTTGACATATATTCGTGATCAACGACTCCTAAAACACCCGAGAAACCAATTCGAGTCTGTTTTTCTAATCACCTCAAAAAGTGCTGTAGAGATGCAATAAATTGTTCTAAATCACCTTCCGAATCGAATCCAGAAAACCGCATCTATATCCATCCAGCTGCGCCAGTGATGAAAGGTTGAACCTATTTTAGTGCTTTATTTCCTCGACTGTAGAGATTAATAATTATAAGAAGTCAGATATCCTATTGAACGATCAACAAATACTTAATAATTTTTCTTGTTAAATTTGTATAATTAGAATTTTCGTTTGCTACCAGTTTTACGGTTATATCCTTCAATGAGTTAAGCCCAATTAGGTAATATTCCAATAACCATCTATCCTAAAATTATTATTAAAGTTATACAGGATGTCCTCGAACTGCGTGGCAAAAATAAAACCGAAGATTCTTTGATTCGAAAAAAATTTGATGAGCCTTTTTACTTTTGCCTCAAGTGTCTTGTTTAGCCGGTAGAGGGCTTCAAAATTGCAAAAATAATTTTCTTTTTTCGGTATAACTTGAGAACGTGATGAAGAACTTTTACAATATTCGGCAGGTGAGTTACTGTCAATAATGGCCATTTTTGAGAGTGGAGCACAGAGCCTTAGAGACCATAGAAATGGCTCAAACTTGAGGATGTAACGGGAAAAGTGTCCAGAACTTTTTTGTGGTCAATGTAATTCACTCGATATTTTTTACGTAGATAGCTCATCTAATTTGAAAACTTTTCTTACTCTTTTGATAAAATCAACGGATTAGCTTGAAAAAATTAATTTTCGAGTCTCTGCAATTTTGGCTTCCTAATTTTACTTGATTAAAATACCTTAGTTGCCTTTGCTTTTCTAATGTCATTTTGGCATTTGAAGAATTTATTCTCAAAACTGTCAGTTTTTACTTTGCTTTCCGTAAAAATTTTATAAAATTATGGCTCAAAATTTCACTAACACTGAAATGATTGATATGTTATTGATTTATGGACTTTGTCGTTGCAATGGCCGGAGAAGGGGAAGATATCCGCATCGCAGAATTCCAATTCGGCAAACCTTCGCGAAACTGGCAAATTTGAAGCAAATAGCAGAGAAACTGGACGCAGACGGACAAGAAGGACGTTAGAGCTCGAAGAAGCGATACTGGAAGCGGTTGAAACTGAACCTGGGATAAGCACACTACGTTTGGGACTTCGTATTGGAGCCTCAAAATCATTAGTTCATAATGTACTGAAAGAAGAACTGTTGTATCCCTATCATATTAAAACAGTTCAAGACTTATTGCCCATGGATCCAGGTCATCGGCTAGATTTCTGTCGGTTTATTGTCCAAAGACAAAATGCAAACCCCAATTTTTGTAGAAGAATTCTGTTCACGGACAAAGATATTTCACGAGATGTGGTCTTTTTAACCTCCATAATGAACATTTCTATGCTGATGAAAATCCTCATGAAACGGAAGTTACATATTTTCAGAATCAAACTAAAATCAATGTTGGGGTTGGAATTGTGGATAACTTTATTATTGGCCCTACCGTTATACCCGATCGATTGAACGGGGAGAACTACTTAAACTTTTTGGAACAAAGGCTACTTGAACTGATGGAAGACTTGCCCTTACACATTCGTCGTGGCCTGGTTTATCCATGATGGGGCACCTCCTCATTTCACATTAGCTGTGAGGCGACATTTGAATGCGTAATATCCAGATCGCTGGATAGGTAGAGGACACGATGCACCAGTGAACTGGCCAGCCCGCTCCCCTGATTTGACGCCCTGCGACTTCTTTCTATGGGACGCTTTGAAGTCGAAAGTTTATGCAGCTACAGTAAACACACGAGAGGAATTGTTGCAACGAATTAATCATGAAGCGGATTTATTGAAGAATGATCCTGAAGTACTAGCCAGAGTTCAATCCAATTTCTTTAAACGAATTAATTTGTGTATTCAGGAAAATGGGCAACATTTCGAACAATTGATGCCTTAGCGATTTCCCAAAAAGTTTTTGTTGTTTCTTTTAATTTAGCATTTGTTTTTCCTAAATAATCACATCGTTTCCCCATCATTTCTATTGTTTTTATTATTCGTGTTTTACCGAGATATTAACCATTTCAGTGTTAGTGAAATTTTGAGACATAATTTTATAAAATTTTTACGGAAAGCAAAGTAAAAACTGACAGTTTTGACAATAAATTCTCCAAATGCCAAAATGACATTAGAAAAGCAAAGGCAACTAAGGTATTTTAATCAAGTAAAATTGGTAAGCCAAAATTGCAGAGACTCGAAAATTATTTTTTTCAAGCTAATCCGTTGATTTTATCAAAATTTTCTAAGAGTAAGAAAAGTTTTCAAATTAGATGAGCTATCTACATAAAAAATATAAAGTGAATTACATTGACCACAAAAAAGTTCTGTACACTTTTCCCGTTACATTCTCAAGTTTAAGCCATTTCTATGGTTTCTAAGGCTCTATGCTCTGCTCTCAAAAACGGCTATTATTGATAGTAACTCACCTGCCAAATATTGTAAAAGTCCTCCATCACGTTCTCAAGTTATACCGAAAAAACAAAATTATTTTTGCAATTTTGAAGCCCTCTACCGGCTAAACAAGACACTTGAGGCAAAAGTAAAAAGGCTCATCAAATTTTTTTCGAATCAAAGAATCTTCGGTTTCATTTTAGCCACGCATTTCGAGGACATCCTGTATATTAAGTTTAGCACCTTTGTAGTTAGTTAGTGTTTGCAACATTTTTTTGAAGAAGGTACCTTACGAAATATAGTTACACTTATTTATTAATTTATTGAATATATCGAACTTTTAATAGTTATTTTATTTATTTTGGAATGAATTTTCATCACATGATGGCTGATTGAAGATTTTATCATACTAGTAACCTTTTATAATATTAAAAACAATTTGCAAACGAACACCCATCAATCAAAACCTTGGGAAGCATTGAGGAAGTCATTAATCAAATCAGAAATTAATTAATTCATTTATAATAATCACATTGGTTTTTCTACGATTTAGGTACTGATTTAATTATGCCATGCTCTGAGGGAGGTAATTACAATAAACGTTAACCGATGTAAATCATTATATTAATTGATTTATAAAAGGTGTAGGTACAGAAAGAACTCTAGTCTGATGGATGTAATATAAATTGGACAGAGAAGATTGTTCTTAAACAGTGATATCCCTGAAAAAGTAAATAAGAAACTAATTTCAGTGTCTGACTTTTATCGCGTGACAAATGCCTGTCGCCAGTCGAAAAAAATGTAAAACGACAATCTAAGCTTGCCGTACTCTAATCAATATAAATAGTCAGATAGGATGAAAATAAGTTGAAATACCTCTGAAATAACTTGTTAATGCCTTAAGAATCCACTTACTCAAACGATGGATGTTTGCATTATCAATCTTATTTATTACAACTGATACACACAAAAACCATCATTTAATTCAGTTTTCTCTCCCTTCACCTGTTCATTATTCACGATTATCAGGAGAATTTAGGTTCTAATTTGCTGGATAACTTACAGGAAGTTGTCAAATTCAGTTCTTAGTGTACTCAAATTGATGAACTAATGAAAATTGATTTATCACCATCGGTCCAAATTTCTTAAGGAGTTTCACTTTGTTGACACTAGATAGAATAAACTGATCTTTAGATCACTAGTGTCCCTCACCCTCATTTTGTTAGCATACTTTTTCGCTCTCTGGTGATTGTGAAGTTTCAAATGTATCAATTCCTGACTTATCAGAAATTTCAAGACACTAAACCACATAGAACACAGTTTATTTCCAAAGGAACTTGGAACGGTCAGTCAAGAAAACTTGTCTTCGTCAGCAACGCTCGAAATATACTTTTTTCCATCTTTATAAAAATTTTCAAGGTTGCTTGCTTCAGATGAGCGTCAACATAGAGCTGAATGACATATCAGTTTTATTTTTCAGAGAGTTTTCACCTTGCCCTCTTATATGACACGAACCAAAGCAATGGCGCAATTGAGATTATTCACATCAATTAGAATAAGAATAATCTATGAACCAAGAGATCGAACCTATTTCTTCTATTTATTTTGCCCAGCATTAGCATCCCTCAGGCACCGACACTTCGGAGAATCAGAACTTCTCCCAGGAGAACTTATGGAAGCCAGCACTGGCAATATTCTGGGTTTCTGGCAGGCCACAAACCTGCTAGAATAGAATAGGCTTCTGACTACGGGGCGCACAATGGGCCCAACTAAGTGGCCTAAGTGCGTCATGGGGCTTAGCCTCCCACCCTTCTTTTGATGATGATGATTATGATGATGAACCTATTTCAAGATTCATACTCTACGATTTGCTAAGGATTTTAAATGCACGAGCATCCAAATCATACATGTGTGGTATTGTATATTTGGAAAAGTTTATTAATGTATCCCCATTTCCTTTAGTAATATTTTTAGAGAGTATCCCGAAAGATATCACAAAGTCTACTGATTTGACTTTCCCAGATTTACCGAAAACAAACCTCAAGGAACTGAAATACACCTTGTGATTTGAAAGCCTTACGATATATTCAGTTTTATATTAATTTTATATTGTCGTAAAAATATACATATTTGTCTTTACTAAACAACTGAATATCCTTGCTTCTGAGAAGCCAATAAATTGTTTTGTCCGCTGAAATATTAGATAATAAAGTGTCCAGTTCTTTCAGCAGACATTCGTCGGAGTGAATTATTACTTGAGGAATAGAAGTGGACAAGCGATTACAGGCTACGATCAACGATTTTCCTGTCGTATTAAGTTCACTGTCAGTTTAACGGTAGCAAGCCATAGCTATCAACTGTTCCTGCAATTATCAAAGAACCTTGCTCGTCGAATTATGCAATATTTCTCTCAATGAGAATGATATAGGTAACATTATAAATTGGGTATATATAATATTATTATATAATACTGAATAATATTAATATTAGGAAGAGAACTAAATTATTTTACAGATAAAAACAAGAAATTTTACTTTGTTAAATATCGCTTTATTTAAAAGAAAGTTACAATTTCGAACTTAACAGATCATTATCAAAACATACAATATGATTACATGTTTTGATAATAATAAAATACCTACTTACTGGTTCTGCTTGCATCCAATTCAATAATATCAAATACATATTTTGGTATTAAATAACGGAAAGACAGTGAATGGTAAAAGTAAGTATTTTTCAAAAGGTTAAAAACAAAATGCTTTTTGAGGGTTTAATTGATAGATTATTGAAATGAAACTCACCTGAAAGATTTAGTTAATTATATATATGGAAAATTTACTTTCAGCTTCAAGATAATATTCTTAATCCTTATTGTGATGTTAAAGTAACCATTATTATTTATGAAAGCAAACAATCAAAATAACCGATTTCAGCAGGATGAATATAATATTTCAACAAATATTCAAGTAGAATCCCTGTTTGAGCCTTTTTCCCTATACTTTGACTACACGAGAAGGAAACCTATAATGTTCGAAGAACATCGTCTGAGTCAGCGCTGGAATTTTGGGAGAGGAGATGGCCATTCGAATTTTTCTTGAAGGTTTGGGGGTTATAGGCATAGGTAAAGAGTTCCAAAACTTCGATAAAACAATAAAGTCCAGTAGGAAAAAAAAAAGCTAGCAAATGTTCCCGGTCAAGTTGTTTTCAATCGAAAGCGTTGCTGATGAAGTTTTCCGGGCTCATGTTTCAGATGTTTCGCATTATTTATGAGGATTTTGAAGTGAAATAGGGAAATAGCACATAGAAACGACATTTTTGAATTATGTGTGTTTTTAGATATCCAGTGACTCCCCGTGCAAACAACTCATTTGGCAACAGCGCATTTTCTAAAATCGAAAATTACATCAATTGATTGGAATGAAGATTCATATTAATACTAATTCACAAAAATTTCCAGAAATTTCTTCTCAATGATTTCCGGGGTCCATAATTTGGCAAAAACGCATTTCCACAAAACAAAAATGATACCATTAGAATCCGGCTGAGGGTCCACAATAGCGATGTACTATTTTTTTCCACAACAGATTTCTACGACAAAGTTGAGACGTTTAATTCTATCAAAATTTAGATTCGCAACATACTATGACCTGTCAAGTCAATTTAATAAATCTACGTCTTATATCGGCAACTCTGTGATGTGTTGCCAACGGTATTGACACTCACGATCGGCACTTTGTCGACTCATCAATTGTTATGCTACAATAAGTATAACAAATGTGTTTTGCATTGATTCAGGATGGTATTACATTATTTGGTTGTTATGTTAACAATATGAAAATGTACTCTCGCTGACTATCTGCCTGTTCACAAACAACGATTAGAGAGTATATAAATATCGAGAAGGGAATACTATATGTACAGTATGGGAAAGATGAGATGGGATTGATATTAAGTGTGCAGTGCAAAATATGAGGGGTGAACTACAAACAGTTCATGGGGAGCTTTTATAAGCATGTTAGTTGATTGACTTATAATGAACTTATGGTGTTTGCAAGCCCTCTAGAGAATAGTCTCTAGAGGATTACTCAAATTTTGATCAGTCCCGAATATATTTTTATTTCGTGTAGCTTTGTTAAATCAATTTTATCGCTGTTTGATATTTTAATTTTAATTTCACAGCTACTCTCTAATTGCTATTTACTATCATCTGAAGGACTGACTTTGTAATATATGAACAAAAGAATAAAATGAATATCAGAATGAGGTTTTCCAATTCTCAATTGTAATTGTATACTTTGTACACTATTTTCACTTCCCTGCATACTATATAGTGTGAAGGAAATATTGTAATCGACCCTAAAACCTTTTTTGAATCGAACCAGACGATTGTGCCGTTCCTATTGGTCGCAGGGACTTGAAAACTTATAGAACGCTTTGAAGTGGTTAAAATAGGAACGGTTTTGTTTTTGCGATTTCTAAATCATTCCCAATGTATTTTCTCTTCCTACAAACATTTACAGGAGGGAACTCTATGATCGATTGATCACAGTTTTCTCATCATCTGATTAGAAGATACATTTGATGGGTTGAATGTGAAACTTTATTATATTTTTCATTGGTAAGTATATTAATTAATATAATAATGTCCAATTAGCTTTGTGAAACTTGTAAATTGTAGAGGAAATACTATCATTGTCATCTTTCATTGTAGATGTGTTATCGTCATAAAACAATGTGTGGCAATGTTATTTAATGGAAGGACAGTTTCGTGATCCTAGATGGATAGGGAATGGATATTACATGTTTTATTACTAGTGTTGAGGGTTATTTTATCACGACATCTCTTTTGTAGTTGTAATTACATCTCACCTGTTATTAAAATTTTCCTAGGAAACCCGATAGCTTTAAAATTTACCTGTTCATGCTGACTAATTAAACATTTCATGTTAAATCCACGGAAGGAAAATGTTGCTACATTTGGTAGACACTACAATTGTTTGGGAATTACATAATACCTAAGTGAAGAAAAATTTTTTGTTTGTAACACAATTTATTACGAGGGCAAGGGGAAAAGTCCCTGGAAAATGAAACAAGAAATGATTTATCTGGTCATAATTTCCTTGTAGCCAGATACACTTCGTCCAAATTTTTTTTTTTAATTTTTCGATTCTTTGACCCACAGAAGTATCTGAAACCTGTTTCGCTTACAAAAGTGAGGGAAGTCAGTGATCGATTGATCACAGTTCATTTACTACTCTTGTTGCTTCGTGTAGTACAGGGGTCTCTGAACTTTCCAGCCTTAGGGCCATACTGTTGAATCCAGTAAGTTCCAAGGGCCAAAACCGTTTTAATTTTCCTGTCATTATCTATAATTTCTAGACTATTCCGCGAGTACGCACTCTGAGTGAGCATACGCTTGCTAAATTCTCTATTTCATTTACTATTGTGTACTAACTGTTCTTTATTGTTACGACCGCGACACTCGACGACACCTGGTGGTCACAAGCGGAAATAGGTAGTGGTAGTACCCTTTCTCGCTAACAGATAGCGCTAGTAGTACTTTTGAAAGCGCAGTAATGATTAAACATTTGCGAATAATCTCGTTGTTTCGAAGAAGTTCTGGTGTAAACCACTCACTCCTAGATGGCAGTAATTGGAGTATAAAAAGGCTATCGGCGCGACCTCGAGTCAGTCCGCCTAGGGAATGCGAAGGAAGCGAAACTGTCTGTTGTGAAATAACAGTATTTTGATTTGACTTGTTGTTTTTGTGTGATTCACCAGCATGGAAAAGAAGCGAAAAGTAGACAGTGAATGCAGAGCATTCAAAGATCAATGTAACTTCACAATATTCCGTAATTGAGTTCCAGTGTATGAAGGCACTATGTCTGATTTACAATGAAACAATAGTCGTTCTCAAATAATATAACATTAAACGTCATTTTGAAACGAAACATTTTCAAAATTACTCAAAATATAAAGGAAATTTGAAGCTTCAAATGGAAATTATTGATTTACAGATCTAATATCAAAACTCATCTTTGTTGAAGTTTTATTAGACTCTTCCACTGGCAGAATTTGATGATTTGCATAAATTTGCTTATTTGTATGAGGAAACATTCTCAAAATGAAGTACACAAAGATTGTTTACAGATCTAATTTAACCGATGAGCATCTTAAATCTCTTTTAATAATTAGTACAAGTAAAATTGTCAGTGGAAAATCACAATTACATAAATCTCATTAGTATTTTATTTGTTATAATGTTTTTATATTATATGTTTATATGTTTATCTGTAGAAATGTTTATAATGTTAGTGGGATTCATTGAGATTGATCTAGCAAGTAAATAAAACCGAGTTATTATCATTCTGTGTCTCTTTATCCAACTTATCACTACAACAATAAGAACAATAAGCCATTAGCTGTCGCGGGCTGAATTTATGACACTGGCAAGTATTGAAGAGAACACAGGAGGACTCAGTATGAACTTACCTACCTCAATTCTCCTGTTTTTGTATAGATGCCTGATACTTTAAATAATTTTGCTGACCTTGTTTGCAATAGGTTTTTCCTTTTGGGTTACCCTTTTAATTCTGAAGAGTAATGTCTTTCTAATTTTCCCCGAAGCTGTGTTTCTATAATTCTGGCTAACATTATAGATTAATAGCTTAAAGGATCTATTATTGGAATATTATTGAATGAGAAATAACCATCCTTATCAACTAGAAAGTATTATTAGTGGATAAGGGGGATTATTTCTATTATAGTGTATCTACACTAGCTGTTTTACAGTTCATTAGCATTATTGGCTGTTTCCTTTCTTGTACTCGTATATAGGTAATTTTTGTTTGCCACTCTTCGATGCAGGTATATCACAAAGTTTACTCTGGGATCACGGACAAGTTTTTCTCACAGTGTATGGTATGATTGATTCATCAAATGAAACTGTTGGTTACATTTGACATCGCCCGTACAATCAGGAAATCTCTCGCCTCGTTAGACGTCTACAACGTTATTGTCGTGAGCATCCACTGACAACAACAAGTTATTTGTCATCCCTATCCGAATCAAGTATTTAATCTAGTCGGCAGATATCTGTCAATTCCCACATTCAGATTCAACGGCTCTGGAGACACTTTGTAACTAAATACTCGTGGGTGCGAGAGGGAGTTACCCCCGTCAACGTTTCGCGCCCACCCCAATCATCAGGGATCAATTAAGGCAGTCGCCTCTCGAGGGGACCGCCGCATCTCTATTACATTAACTATTTAGGATGCATCTGCCTCTTATTCGGCTATTGTTATTGTGTTTTGATTGACTAACTGTAGATAATATCGCAACAACCAGAAGTGCATTAGATGATTGCTGAACAATTTTCAGTGATTATTCAGTCAATTTCAGAGGCCCTGCGTCACTTTATCAATTGCTATTATTTTCATTTTCCTTGAATTAATGTATTACTCAGAGTCATGATTGGAATTCAGAAAAAATGTATGGATGTTATAGATTTGATAATAAAAATATCGAATCCCAGATGCTTGCAGATGTGATCGGATATTGATTGCTTCTTTATAAACTTAGAAACTTATTATGAATGGTTTCAATCAGTGACGTAGTGTCGGGAGGGTAGATAGGGCACCTGCCTCGAGAGGTAATGCTAGGGGCGACAAACATCTAAGCTAATTATCAAACAAAAATTTGACTAAACTTATTTAATAAATGGATACAGACTGATTGTCAGTTGAGCCAACCCTCGCACATCGTTTTTCGTTTTAGTCTGATCAATAAATAATTTCGTAATCCTAATCAACAGTGAATACTATTTCTTGAAAATTATTGGCTTCCGGATGTTTTCCGCGTCACAAACACACTGCTTGATGCCAACGTTCCGACCAGGAAAAATCCAAAAACGAATTCGAACACAAGTTTAGCTTTGATTCGGGAACGAATTAAGTATACTAGACGCGAGATTAATTCCATCAGCTCCTTCACCTTGAACTTTCAAATACCCTTCCAGCATCCGATTGGTTGGTTTTCGACCGAATTACTCATGATCAAGCCAATCAAATTCGAACCCTCAATTCCAAACGTCATATTCAAAAATTCAATAAGCTCGTTGCCTACCAAAGCCCTCAGCACCAACCTTCCAAATCAACCCTACTTTTAAGTACTGTGGTTAATTTATCTCTATATACCCTTTCCGAAGCTGAACAATCAGTTCTATCTGGAGGTCCTAATTCCGTTTTTTTCCCGAAAAATATACGGAATCCATCCGGAAGTCAAGAATTTTCGAGATTAACTATTCGCGTTAGTCTACTGTTCAAAATACAATTTCTTTCAATTTCTTCGTTGACAGGAGGAATTCTCTATCTGTAAGTGAGTATGGTCATGTCGTTCTTCTACACTCTAGGTTAGTCTTCTAAGTCTTTTTTATAAATGAGGTTGTATTGCCCTATATATCCTTCTTCCTAAACTTTCACTGCACGAGAGGATAACCTATAATGTCCGAAGAACATCGTGTGAGTCAGCATTGGAATGTTGTGAGAGGAGATAGGCATTCGAATTTTTCCTGAAGGTTTGGAGGTTATATATTTAGTAATTAAAATTAATAATTTAACGGTAAGGTGCCCTTACCAGCTACGCCCATGACATCAATTATTTTGGGTTAATTTTCCGCGTTAGTTTGGACTGGAAGAAATGATTTCGAAATAATAGAATTGGAAGCATGTAGTTTGTGGGTATCGAATATATAATTCTTGTTCAATAGACATTCACCAATCAGTGCGGGAGCGGTACATACTCATCATTAGTAATGTTAATAATCAACGAATCAAATCAAGATAAAATTTTAATTATTTTGTCGTTTGTCGCTTTACTAATCATGCATTTATGTACAACTAGCAGTTTGAATAAATGATTCCTTATTGAATAACAACATCTGAAATAAAATAACTATTCTGCAGAATTTATTTATTGATAGATTAAGCGAATACATGTTTAATAAATACCGAATCGTTATGAATTCAACCGACTGACAGGATATTGTGTGTAGCTACAGTAAAAAGTATGAAAATTTAATTACTGCATCGTGCCAATTATATCGTAGGGCCTCCCGGTGGACGAAGTGAATTAAAATATCAAAATGCAATGATTTGAAAATGGGCAGTATCGTACTGGGATTATTCAAATCGTTTTCTATACGAAACCCATTCGTTTTGGGCCGTTTCAAAATATTATTTGGGAATATGATAATGGTATATAATTAAAATTACTAAGTATAGTAATTATGGTTTCAAATTGAATTCTGAAAACAATAACATCATCCATATTTAACTCTTCTAATTTTATGAAAATTGTATCAATAATTCTATAGTGTTCCTGATCAGTCTATTCATCACCAAGAATACAATTCGTTTAGAATAACTGTTAGGAATCACTTAAGAAATTAGTTTAGAAAAGAATAGCTTAAAATAAACACCAAGTTATCAGTGTACAATTTTGATTTGTTTGTTCAAATTCTTCTAATCCTCAACAAGTACTTAGTACTTAGAGGAAATCTTCTTTTATTTATTGCCACTGCCTTAATGTAATACAATATGTAACATTTTATGCAATAAATATTATTATTATTATTATTATTATTATTATTATTATTATCCTTTCTATATAGAAATATGTCATTCACGAGAAATGAAGTCGATGGTACACTGAAAACCAAAAACTTTATTTAATTTGTAAGGATCAAATATTAGACTCTAACTATTAGTAGTTCAACCGTTTGTTCAAATGGATAAGTTCACCATCCATTATTATTATTATTATCATTGACCTTTGGGATGCACTGCGACCTAGAAGGAATTTCGTGCTCTCACCCATGTGAGAGTGCTATCTTCTTGAAGAAGTTTGACTCTATTTGCTGTGTTTCATTGTTGTTATTTGACCGAGTCAGGTACCATGTGGTGGTTGATGAAGTATCCTCCGGTACAATAGCTATCAACGCTGGTGTTCCGCAGGGATCTGCCTTGTCACCAACTTCGTTTCTGCTCCATTTTAACGATCTGTTGGAAGTGACATCTGTCTCGAATTTTTCATCCCTGGAAGTGTATTATGACGCCCGTATATTGGGATCGATGAGATCGACCAAATTCACTATTTTTCCATACTTACCCCTTATGAAAACTGAGAAAATGCGAAAGTTCCCGAAAGTTCATGTAACTGATGGAATTTGTTTTATCTGATCTCAGAAGTTGATACCAATTTTGTGGTAAAATTTCTGAAGGCTGCAACAGCTCCTCAGTGTCCGAGGTGAAAACTAATGATAGAATCGAATTTCTCATCCATCAGAGTGTATTATGACACCGTTATATCGGGATCGATCGGATCGACCCAATTCACTATTTTTCCTTATGAAAATTGGGAAAATACGAAATTTCCCGAAGGTTGATGTAACTGATGGAATTTGTTCTATCTGATCTCAGAAGGTTGTGGATACCAATTTCGGGTGTATTTAATCATGTTAAATTGGAATTTATAGTGTATTTATCCAAGGGATGGCGAAAATTCACGGTTTCGGAACGCTGCAACATGTTTCCTCAGTGTCTGAGGTGAAAACTTATGATAGAATCGAATTTCTCAGCCATGAGAGTGTATCATGACGCTGTTATATCTTGATAAATGAGATCGACCATATACACTATGAATCGTGAACCATAAAATTATCAAGCTTCTCAGAACCAGTTCCAGCCTATCCTGGGTGGAGAAACGTATGTGGCGCTGAAAACGGAAAACCATGGTTAAAGTAGCCGATATGATAAATTTCATAAAATTGTAGCTAAAATAATACTAGATTCATCATTGTAATTTGTGTGAAATATTCCCTACGATTGATAGATAATGATTAAGGTGTAATAACGCCCTTTGGCGTGATCGATGTAAGTTTTGTGAGAACGCACATTGATATTTGAACGTAATTGAATGCGGCTCTGCATATTATCCCATACGCATCGAGGTAGAAAACAACGGCGCATCGAGGGGCGCACAAAGCCAACTAGATCGGCGATAACCACATATCGCTGGGGTAACAATTGGATTAGCCATTTAACGTCAAGTTTGAGTAATGGCCGGTAACCCTGCTCCCCTCTATACCGACCGACTTGCTGCTGATTAAAATGTAATCTAATATAGCTACCGGAAAATATACTGAACGCAAAACTAAATATTTCGGCTTTGTTATTTCGATTGGATCGTTTTATTTGTCTGCTGAATTAAAATCTCATTTGTTATGGTTCGTTATTACCAATCAAGTTGGTACATTCAGCGTTTTGTTTCCGAAATGAATTTGCATTATTTATTTAGGATGGCACGAATTATAACCTATGAATTAGTTTATTGATTTAGAATCTGTATGAGATTTTAATCGCTCTCATTAAGGTCCAGATAAACATTAATTACCTTTTGTTTCATTTACTTAGCGGTGGGATCATGGTTAAATGGTTAAAAAACAATCAGCTCCATTGTAAGAATGTTTCGAGGTTTATTTTAATTTAATTTTTTGAATAAAAATTTCTCACCAAATGTATATTCTGTGTTCGAAAATTCTTAAGACATTCCAGAGAATGTCTTTTTTTTTTCAAATAATTGAATACATCAAACTCCCAAATACATATTTTAAGGGAAATAATTTCACTTACACGAAAACAGGAGTCATGGGTACAAAGGTTCAACGGTAGATATTTACAAGGTTAATGGGGGTCGACAGTAAATTTAACATAAAACGTGACACTAAGTCTGTGAATGAGAGAACAGACATTCAATCATTAAGTCAAATTTATTCTTCGATTACTAGAGATACATTGCTATGCAGTGGCTTCGTGATACATATTCATATACTTAAAACATGAATGTGTTACAATTTCGCTTATTCGTGTGGCATTTTCATTCGAAACTAATGCAATGAGGACGCTTTGTGCTTGATACAATTAGTTTTAAGAAATCCCCTTTTAGAGAGAAATACGTCTTCTGAGGATGGCCGTGAGATCAGAACGTACGTAAAGGCGAAAATAATAAGCATATGTGTTAGTGTGACCTATTTACCGAGAATTTATATACAGGGTGACTCAGGGTTAAGCCGCCAAACGTTTAGGATCCGTTTCATAAGTAAAAATAATAAAAACCTTATTCGTTTCCGAGATACTGACCTCCAATAAAGTTATTTAACATGGTGCCATCATGCTACCTTGTAATTCGCAAGGTTTAGCCACAAAATGAGAAAAAACCATTGTTGGTCCAAATAATGACCAATTACTCGAAAATGAACCGATAACTTTTGATGGCATAGGGTATCTTAACAATTGCAAACACCAATGAATATTTTCCACCAGGTTTGGGAGGGTTAACTTGCAGTCCATTTTCGGTCCAATTTTAACTGGTCAGCCTGATAAGCATACACGATAAAAAATGATGGCACATGGTGGAAGTGTATAAGAATCGCATGTTTTTCAAGTAACCGCAACTTGAAAAGGGTTAACCTCCAGTCAAAAAATAAACAATTTGCGAATGCTGTATCTCGAGATCTAGCAGCCGGCGAAAATTCGGTCTGTGAGATGAATTGGTCATTGAACCGTCCTCTAACGATAAACCATAGTGCCATCGGGTTAATGTTCAGACCATCAATTTCGCTCTGACTCCTAGACTATTATGAAAGTTTCCGCAGATCGGAGAAAAGTCGTCTTGTTAAGGTAGTACAGTCATTTTATAAAAAGTGGAACTTTTTTTTCCGACTTTTGGTTTGAATATACAGAAAGTTAGGAAATTTTCCGTAGATTACGAAAAAAATAGTGGTTGAAAACCTCCAATCAAGGAAAATGTCGTAAATTATATATATATACAATTTTCTGGGCTTTTCCGTTAATATCTTCAATACTATGCGTTTTAGAGAAAAAAGTTTCCAACAAAAGTTGTTCAGAATTAAATTTTACATAGGAATTGACTATTGCGATTTTAATTTCCATATTGGTTTTTCCATATTGGTTTTTCCATATTGGTTTTTCCATGGTACCCGTGGAAAATTCGATGAAAATTAAAATCGCAATAGTCAATTCCTGTGTAAAATTTAATTCTGAACAACTTTTGTTGGAAACTTTTTTCTCTAAAACGCATAATATTGAAGATATTAACGGAAAAGCCCGGAAAATTATATATATATATATATATATATATATATATATATATATATATATATATATATATATATATATATATGTATATATATATATATATATATATATATATATATATAATTTACGACATCTTCCTTGATTGGAGGTTTTCAGCCACTATTTTTTTCGTAATCTACGGAAAATGTCCTAACTTTCTGTATATTCAGACCAAAAGTCGGAAAAAAAAGTTCGAAATCTCAAAAAAACCTATAAAATGTACTAAGGCTGATGAATATATAAATGCCAATGGTGGTGAGAATATATTGATCTTATCTTATCATTATTATCAGACAAAAGCCAATAATATAAACAATTCATTTATTTCTCTGTTATTACATTAAACAATAAATTCATTCAACAGTTTATTTATGAACGAATGTTTCACCAGAATGTAGGTATCATGATATCTATTAATAAGATGAGTAAGCTTGTGTAAGCTTCAACCTGTATTTCCAAAGAAACAATTAGATGATACGACAAATTTCCCACAATACAACTACAACATTCGCTGCAATTTGTAATGTAGAAGTCTATAATTAGTCGAGGCCGTGTTAGTTTATGACCTTTCGCTGATTTACTCTACAGGTAGATAAACACAAGCGCGGAAGAATCGTTCTTAATCGCAGGTAGGACCGGAAACGTCGTAGTTTGCAGTCTAGACCAAAAAAACGACCACCGAAGTGACAATAATACACTTTTTGTGATTTCTCTCACCAGAAATCGGTATCAGATGAGAGTTGGATGCTTGGAGATTCTTACGCGACACACCGCACTGACAATCAAATGAGGCGAAGCTTTCTAACAAAAGCTTTTAAAATAATTAGGTACCAAAGAAAGAATCGCGTTATAAATAATAAATAATCAAGTTGTTAGTCACTTGGCGACGAAGTACAGATAAGGGGCATAGTCAATTTGGCATGGGGCATGAAACGATTCCACGGAGTGTCTCTTTACGTTCTTCTCTTTACTGTATTTGCTTTTGTTATCTACACACATATTGTTGGGCTCTTTACTAAGGGTGCTAACTCAATTCTAACCCCTGGGGACTACTCATCTCGAGCTAGCTATTCCTCGTAATACGTCCGTACACATTGTTTGTGAAGATTATGATGTAGCTTCTTTGAATCATCCAGTTTTCTACTCAGTATAAAGCTATTTCCAATTGAATATTTTCTGAGAACACATATTAACAAAACTGTTCGAAGTTTCTTATGTGATGATTAAAGGGCGGAATATATGCACGTCAATTCAGTTAAAATATGCGCATATATATGCATAGTTTTTCTTTGAAATATGCAACAATATGCATTTATTTGTCAAAATATGCAATTATATGCCTTGAATATAACATGGAAAAATGGAAATAAAGAAACGCCGACTCTTTCAAAAATTATTTATTTTAAGTAAAATTAAAAGAAAAATATAATAAGTAAAATTTTCAACCTGAAATAGTATAAAATGCATTTATAACGATATATTTTAAAAAATTTTCCAATAAAAGTGTTTGCCTTCTGTCTCTAAAAAATATGTTTGTACAAAGAAAAAGATCTTTCAACATCTACCGATGTGATCTGGCTATATTTTTATTTGGGTAGTAAGTTATAAGGCCAAGATATTACTTCGTTGGATGGTTTAGTATCAAAAATATTTTTGACCTCCATTAAATACTTAAAGCCTTCATTCTTTCCCACAATAACTTCGAGTTTACTTCTTACTTGATTTCCTACATCACCGGGAACTTTTTTGCATTTGTCGGAAAAAGTTTCAACAATATTAATTGATTCTCTTAAACTCATATTCCTACTTTCTAACGAAGTTATTATATCTGGTATAAAACTAAAATTAACCTTAATAAAAACAAGTTCCTTAGCTAAATTAACATTTTTGAATACTGCTTGACTTTGCACTACACTGTGAATTGTCTTCTAAATCTAAAACTATGTCTTTAATGGCTTCAAAATGGTCTGCGTAGAATATCGCGGCCTTAATCCATGTTCCCCATCGAGTAATTACGGGCTCTGGAGGTAAACTAACTCCTGGCAATTTCTCTCTATAGATCTGCCCTCTTAGAGGTGCTTTCGAAAACACTTTCTTTACATTTGAAATTAATTTGTTCACCAAGGGATATGCTGTTCTAATAATTTCTGCAACTCTGCTTATCCCGTGTAAAAGGCAAGTGACATGTACCATATTGGGATAAAATACTTTTAAGTTTTGGCCTACTTTAACCATATACGGCGCTGCGTCAGACAAAAATACTGAAAACTTCTCTACTGGAACTGGATTTGGTAAAAAAAAAATTGATAGAGACTGCTGAATAAATCGTGATACGGTCACATTATTTGTTTTTTGTCTAACTGTTTAGAAGATATTAAATATGGTTTCCCTGGCTCATTTTCTTGAAGCCCTCCAATAATAAGATGTGCGATATATCGACCACATGAGTCTGTGCTTTCATCAACAATAATATACAAATGTTCATCGTCCAGTGAAATTTTAATTTCTTCCATTACGGTTTCGTATACTGTTTGCACATACTTCTTTCTAAGTGTGGATTCGTCAGGGATGTTTTGATTACAATATTTTTGCAAAAAATCTCTGAATTGTGTATTTTGCAGTTTCTTCAAAGGTATATTTGCTGCGACTTGCTTTGCATAAGTCTTGATGAAACACCACCTTTTCACTCTTTGGTTTGACATTTTGAAATGCGGTTTGCACACACTGCTGAACAGGCACAGATTTATTTTTCTGCAATTTAGCTTTATGCATAGCTGTTTTCAAGTAATGATCAATTTGGAAGTTCTTTCCACAAACAATGATTCTGGCACAAACTTTGCAAAACACTTTATCCCCCCTAAACTCCAACTCAGGAAAATTTTTAATCCACGAAGCGGCTTTCGGCATTTTAGGCGTTTGAAATAAATATTTTCGAAATCACTCTTTTCACACTGAGATCTATCGACAAACTAAACTATACAATATAAATACAAAAGAAGAGACCACATTTGCTCTCCAATTAGGCACCGAAAAGAAACAAGACAAGAAGGTTCACTTGGCGTCGGTACTTTGAAGTCCGAACTATAAAACCAAGCCGCCGCATTCCAACTAGACCCCCGCGCACCGAACAGAAGTTTATGTTCGGTGACAATACATACTACCACCGAACACGACTTGGCACCACCAGGGATTATTTAAGTGTGCTAGCGAAATAAACAACATTAGGGGTGGAGCTTCAAGTGAACCTTCTTGTCTTGTTTCTGTTCGGTGAATTAGGCAAGCTGATTACTTGGAAATTCCTAAACATCCAATAAATGCCGGCAATAAACCATATAATAATAAAATGGGTCCATAAGCCATATAATAATAAAACCTACCCACCTTTTAAATTATTTCAATTATCTGCAAGGGTCGCACTTAATCTTTTGATAAAACGAAAAACATAAAAATATGCACACAAATTTTATTTTAGCCGAAATATGCAATTTTTTATGAAATTTGTAAAAATATGCAAAATATGCAAATATATGCACTTTGCATATATTCCGCCCTTTAGTGATGATTATAATTGAGGCTATTAGTGCATGAAGGTGTTAAGTCACTTTTTAGCAATCTTGAGATATTTAAGGTTGCAGTAAATATTGTCGCAGCTTTTTCTGTTCAAACTAAAATCACAATGGAATTGCGTCAATACGACAATAAACGTAATTTTAGAATTACATTGTTAGCACCTTCATGCACAACCATTTACTCTTTGACTCGAAATTTGACGAATTAAGAAATGATTAACTTATATTTATTAATAGAAAAATACAAAAATAAAATCCTCATACACTGGAATAAATGGGAGCTGCTCTTCGATGTTATCGAATTTTTTGGTTGTTATGGGTCTTGACTTATTTAATGGAACAAAAACATTTTCGTGTTGTCCTATGGTACGGGTTGGTTTGTGTTTAATAAGATCTACTGCTTTCTACTCTTCTTTCTCATCTAGTGAATATCTAAACTACGTTGTACCAAACAACCAATCAACTCCCGTTCATCTTACATTGTGAAAAAGTATCTTTTTGTTCTTGTTACTTTCCTTTCTGTCAAACAAGTTTAACAATCGGGGCAGTTCTTTCACATCAATGAATTTATCTTCCATTCTGGTTAACACAAACGGATTTTTTTCTAGTTTTCCTCATTAACGTCTTGTACTGATCAACTGTATAAATGTTTCGGCGGCGCGAAAGTCTTTATCAATATCCATAAAGCTGTGGCCAATCTTTGGAAACTTATGGTCAGTTTTAAACTTCCCTGGTGTACTAGATAATCCCATAAACAAACTATGAAAAGTTCTTATTTTGTCCACCTGCAGAATTGCTCCAGGCTATCAAATTTTCAATATCAATGCTGACGATAAAACACTCTAACTTCTTCTGAGCCTCTAACAGTCTTAGGTCTAAAGATGGAAAAATCTTTTGACAAAGGCTTTACTTACGCAATGAATCCCCAAATTGTATAGCCACACTTGTCTAAGATAAAAGGCCACACTGGTAGACAGCTTTGGTAGAGGTAATATTTTTTGCATATCAAAATTTATGTATAGAATGGTACTCTCATGTGCCAAATTTCCATCATTTTTCTGTTCTTCAAACGCTGTCTTATAGCGCCTAACACGTTCGCAATTTTTTTCTTTATTATCACAAACTTTGTAGGTATCTGATTTTGGAGATCCAAAGCCAAAATTAAATTCGGAAACAAATATTTGTATGCATCAACTGGTTTTGAAAAACTGTACGTTTTGTTCAGAACATTGGTTCTTGTGTAACTTATACATTTTGTTTATTGATAACTTAGGGGATAAGTCTAAGCGATGTACATTTTTATTTCTCCTAAAATGTAAACTGTAACCAAAATAACACATCAATTTCCTACTAGTTTATATCAGAAGAATACAGACTTTCTTTGACATGAGTTCGTATATTATAAGAAAATACTAATCATTGGATTCTTGATTATTCATATACTTAAAACATTAATGTGTTACAGTTTTAATTAATAATAATGTAAGAACAGTTTCCTTCGAATGTCATCATCTCATCAGTGTCAATTTGAAGATTCGGGAACAAAGCAATAAACTTTAAATTGTCCAATTTAATTGTATTTTAGAAAAATAATGATATCTCCATCAGAAAACGAATAAACAGATCTATTTGATATCTCATTTTTAAATTGAACTGCTTTCTGTTACATTCTGTTCATTCGAATTATAAAATCTAAATGGTCTATTACATTTTTTTGTAGCTGTAATTTTCTATCAATCAATGATATTATTTTTCAAATTAAACCGAATATACGTGTAGTTGGCTATTTGGAACAGGAAATGGAACCACAGTCGTCTCTTCATAGAAACCGCAATAATCTTCGTAACCTTCATCGAGAAATGTTATTATCAATAGCTTAAAAGGTACCTCTCTTGTTGTCACGAACTTGATATTAAACTTCTACCCTATAATTTTATTCCGAATGACAACTTTTCTTTTTAAATTGTTCAGTATATGCGTGTTAACATCAACTCAATTGACAATATCCTCTATTAGATCAAATTCCCTTTTTTTCTATCAAGTTATTTATCAATTTTAGTTTATTTAGACGGATTTCTAGCGTAATTGCTTCACTCTCTCTCTATCTCTGTTGTTTGAACGAGCGTTCGATGCTGTGGGTGTTTTTAAATTGCACAGAAATTACGTAGTTTAAAATTTCCTAGAAAAATTGCGATAATTCTGTGGAATTTGATTTAATGTATACCGTTCGTTTCATGTAATTGATCTTACAATAACAAGGAAGATCGGAGCGGCATAGTGACAATTACAATAATGAGATTCTTAAAAAGAATTAATACAAAACAATAAACTATAAAATTGAAGTTCATGATATTTACTTATTTCTAATTCTCTTACAAATAAAATCACCGTTAAATTCAGCTTGTTAGATTCACTCATCATTTGCCGGTGTATTGATTGACCTCCACGTTTACGAAATGCTTTGATTGTATTTTCTTCGATAAAACAAAATTATGTAAGCAAAATAAAGCGAATATCATTACATCAACAATTGATACGTATCGCTTCCTCATAGTTTTTAAGTTGGAAGCAAATAAAATAAATCAATTCGTTTATGACCAAAATATCAATATTAAACGCAGTTCACAGCGTTAGTGATGTTGAAGCTTTCACGCGTAAAACCACAAATAAGGACTAAAATATAGTTGATGACAAAAAATTCTATTATTCAATATACTGGAAATTCTATAATTTTGTGCTAGCTCGACTACTGGATGTTGCTACATTTCTATTACTCTTTCCTTTTACTCGTATTCATTATCCTTTTGGGCAATGGACGATTGAGCCCCGCGGTCAAAAAAAATTGTGCATGTAATAAAGTAATATGGGACAATTGCGCCCCAGGTCCTTCCTACAATAAAGGACGATTGGGCCCCAACCACCTGTTTTACGGCACTTCATTAAAATAGTATAACTTAAAAATCTTGCTTAAAATTGGGAATGAAACATAATGATAAATGTTATACATATATTTATTAAATTAGTAAAAAATTTAAAACCGTGTTTAACAAAATATTTATCAAATTACTAAAACGAACTTAAGCTAAAATAGGTTATTTTTACTTATAGGTACCTAACTACTATTTTACAAATTTGTATGAAATACTTTTTACAAACTCAAATGGAGTTAGCTCATTATTTTTATATAAACTAATTAAATTAGTAAACATATTCATGTCGCTTCTTATATTTACTGTTTCCAGAAGGCGCTGGTAAATGTACGCTATTTATTTTGATATAGGAGTTTAACTGAATATCGGATAAAACAGCTATGAACCTAAATATGTCGGGATGTGAAAAATAAAAGCTCGAATTTAAGTAACTATGAAAAGACTCACAAGCGTTAGTGGTTCGTTCAGAGGAGTTTTCACAAGATGTCCATATCTCTGGTTGAAAAGAACAATCATCGGATATACAGTTATCAACAAGATAATCGGCATATTCGATAACTCGGGCATTTTCAGGGATAATAGAATACAAATCTTCGGCAAACACGTTCCCTACATCGGCGGGGTCCAAAAACAATAGCTCAAATGTCCATCGTAACCATTTACCTATTGGCGATTCTGAACTCCGATATTCAGAAACTAGTCCTAGAATTTGTATCTTCCTAAGCCAGGATTGGATTAACAGGAACCTACAGCCTATGATGGTAACATTAGGCCAATTTCGCCTCATACTACTGTGTATCGCTTTTTCAAAATCGCACACTAGTTCTTTGGGATTCAACTCTAAATTTACAGATTTTGAATAATTAATTAATAACTTATAAGCTTTATTATAAGTTTCCGTATGTTTATTAAGAAGTAAAATAAATACTAGTGGTATGTAGTGTCCATTTTCTATGGTATGAATGGAGAACAATTGCTTTAAAAACTTTGGACAATACTCGAACGTCCCATCTAAAAAGAATTTCGGCCTCGAGCATAAGTAACTTAAGTTTGATAAACAAGAAAATATAATAATATTTTGGCTAAGAGAATTTACCAGTAAGAAGTTCTCGCCTTTGTTGGTTGTATAGTTGTATGATATAAATGAGGTGTGAACATCTTCTACAGATCGAGGCAGACAAGGCAAAATGTTTCTTCTTGATCTGTATATACTTTTTCGTACATTGCTTATATCAGCCACCGTCACATTTATATCTCCTGCACACCGTATACCACTATTGATAATTTTTGAGGGGCGTTGACAAATATCTTCGACTGCCTTTCTTTTAAGTAAGTTTTGAAGCTTCTGCAAACCCAAAAGAAATCTCTATCAGCGCGACGCCACAAATCGATATAGATGTTTTCCAGAGAGCTAGATGTATTAAAAAACTTGACTCACCTTTACTTCTAATTTTTCATTGATGGGATGATTATGTTCCCCGTTTCTCTTTAAAAGCACTTCTTCTGTCTTATCGACAGAAATCGAAGACGGACAGCCGTTTTTCGTACACCTATAGGTAACTCCTAACGCCGTTTCCTTATTTTTTCGCAAAGTATACTTATCAACGATAAGTAATTTTCTCCACGTTCACTGATCATTGACTCCATTTTAATGTAAGTAAAACTATAAATTTAAAACGTTCGTAAGCACAAACAGCCGACAAATGAATAATTATTGAATATCATGAAAGGGTGGCAAAACAGGGGTGGGTGTTGGGAATTCCTAAGCTGAATTCGGGGCCCAATCGACCTATTGCTTAATCGGGCACATTGCTACCATAAAACTATCAGGTACCTTTGAGGGGCGCAATTGACCTGTACCCATCCTTTTTGCTCGGAAAGGCTTTCGATCAGAAACCCATTTGCTCCCTCTTCTGAGAATTTATTAATTGAGCTATTGATCGTGGAGGCTTACTGATGAATTAAGCTGTTGTAAGAAGGTTGATGAAGATAAAAAGATAAGTGACATCAAATTCATTTGTATGTATTTCTTCAAGTTTGGAAATGTATAAAAATCGCAGGAAAAATCTGGAGAATATGTTGGGTCGTCCAACTCCTAGCTCTTAGCCATTCATGCTATTTTGTCATTGCGACTGCGGACCTGGGCATTGTCCTAGTGGAAAAACCCTATTTTCTTTGCCAAATGCGTCCGTTTGCAAAATGTTCGGTACCCTCTCGGTTGAGATGTCTATAGCCTCATTCATCTCATGCACTTTAATTTGCTGATCGTCCAATATCATACCATATATTTACCGAGGATTTCTGGGGTTGTAACCTCAATTGGACGACCAGAACGTTCGGCGTCCTTTGTGGTTATACTACCACAACGAAAATCAGTAAACCACTTGTGAATAGATCCAATCTATGGTGACGAGTTCTCATAATGTTTAACAGGCGATGTTTTGGTTTGCGTAATATCTTTTCAAAAGAAAATGTTTAATCAAGCTGCGAAATTCACTTTTTTACATGTTTTACAAAAATACTTAAGGTTGCTTGCTTTCGATGGGTATCAAAACAGAACTGAGTGACATATCAGTCTAAAGATGGTACATCACAAATGTCACATGGGATTTTTGATTGTGGCGCCATCTATTTATTTTTCAGGGACTTTTCACCTTGTCCTCGTACATTGAAATAGTTTCAATAATTTGTCTCATTTAAAAATTGTTGTAAGAAGGTCCATAGAGCATGTAGTTCAAAAATGAACCTTTATCTGTAGATTTGGGATAATTTTTGAAATGCACTTCCTGAAGCTATATCGTACAGTCAGGAGACATTATTACTCAAGCTTCAAGGTTATCATAGCGTTGCTTTTTGTAAATCATCTTATAGAAGTGTATAGTCAGTATCAAAGAACCTGTGTGTGGTTTATTCACCGTACTTTTGTAATCAACAGCATGAACCATAATAAATTGCCGTAAACATGTTCACTCTTGGTCACTTCTGAACTGATCCACTGTGACTTCACTGTGCATTAGAAAAATTGAGAATGAATCCTCCATTATGGCCTACTTTGGCAATTAATACCTCATCGTTGGTACTTGGGCTTCCTATTTTTGACGAGAACCCAAATTACCACTACACTTGCCTTATCTTTACAACCATCATATAATATTATATTCTTTGAAGAAAGGGCTGGCGAAGGTTCGCCATGTGATAACCAGAATCTTGGGAGTTGTAGTTGGTGATAATTAGAGAAATTACATCATAGTTGATTTCATGGCTTGTTGTAACACTTACCGTGTAATCAATGGCACCATATACAGATTTGTCATTCGTAAGACTAACTTAATTACTTGCTAAGACTTAGAGTTCTTATTGACATCTGAAAACTAACTTAACGATGCTCTAGAAATCTAACTTTCTTTTAGAGGGATTCCAAGATGCTTCGACTTCGAGTATTATAACAACTTGATCCTGCTCATGGGGCATTTCATAATCATCACACACCTCTGCGATCTGACCGATGTCGGCATTCTCTGTCGGACTTATGCCGACGACATAGTCATATTCGCTAGAGGTAAGTTCGAGAACTTCCTCTGCGACATAGTTCATAGAGGCCTTGAATATACTAAATGGTGCCAAATCGATGGGACTTATCGTCAACCCCACCAAAACCATCTCAGTTGCCTTTACAAGGAAAACGAATCCTAACCTCAAAACCATCGAACTGGATGGGAGCGTTATTGAGTGGAAGTCATGTAAAATATCTAGGAATCATACTAGATAAGAAACTCATCTGGAGTAAACACGAAAAAACTACAAAATCCCTAATGGTTTGCAGAAACTTTGCGGGAAAAAACTGGTTATCGAACCCTAACACCCTGCGGTGGATCTATACAGCAATAGTGAGACCAAATACCACATATGGGTCTGGATTAGCGTAACTAGCCTGGCTAGCTCAAGGATAATTCTATCGAAAATCCAAAGTATGCATAACAGCTGCTATAAGAACATGCCCAACGTCTCCTAAAGAAGTATTCCTAAGCCTCATACCCCTCCATATTGTAGGGGAGAATATGACGATGAGGACAGCCTATAGAATGACTGGAGAGGGAACCACCAAACGTAAATACGGACACCTCCCTGTAAATCAGCAAACTTGGGACATGTCCTAAGATGGAAAAAACGTATAGCTTCATGAAAGTATTTGGAACGAAACAAAGTAGCAGAAGTAAATAGGACGAAAACACCCCCTAGTAGAATAGCCATTGGTTTTGTTACTTGTTCTAACGTTTGAATAAATTTTGTTTAATTAGTAAGAATTGACCATGTTTTTCAACATAAAAGTTGATTTTTCTCGAAAACAGTCAACTTTAGAGCTTATGACCGGAAGTACCTCTTTTGTGTAGAAAACATAGGCGATTCAAATGGTTTTCTCAAAACCATATTTTTTCCAGTGGCGTAGAAGTTGGGGAGAAAAAACCAACTACCCCTTCAAAATCTTCACCAATTATTACTAAAAAAAATATTTGTATCACACAGAACATAGCTTACTATCAGTAGAAAATGCTTACAGAAGCTGTTTTCTGTACGATGAACGGTTCCGGAGATATTTGCAAAAAACGAATTTTTTTAATCAATTTCAACACCCTGTATCTCAAAAAGTAAGCGTCTGTGCATATATGTTGTCAGGAATTTTTTTCTCAAAATCAAATTTTCTATCGTCTATTAAATTTTCCCGATTAAAATCTGGGACACCCTGTATAGCAAAAAAGAAGCCTAAACACATTTGTGGGACCTGCACCCTTCTGCACGATAAGCGCCAGTACAATACTGGAAGAACTTAAAAAAGAAGTAGACAACAAAAGATCCCACCACTGGATAGGTCTGAAGGGCTAAGTAAGCAAATATACTTCTGGGAAACTACAACCATAAGCGATCTTATGACTGCATCAACCTTAGTAAATATGCACTAACAGGAATTCTAACAGGACACTGCCAGTTGAAACGACACCTTAAGAGGCTCGGATTGGTAGAAGAAAACAGTGCAGGTTCAGTGAAAAGAAAGTCGAAACTTCCATTCACATCTTCGCAGAATGCACTATCTTGCAAAACCCAAGGGAATGATACCTTGGGGCATACCAAATAGAAGAGGGAGACTTACTTAAACCGAAGCCATCCGACATACTGAACTGTTCCATAACCACATGGTTGGAGGAACTGCTATAGCAGCTGAGATATCTTGAAGGGCGCTGCAGCAGAAGGTCCTAGTGTGCAAACATCCCCAACACAGTACAATACAACAAGTGGGAAAAGGTGATAGTGTGAGCTAAATTATAACATAGATATAAGCTATTGCTATTTGAGCCATACATCCACCATTGCCAATTTATCTGATGAACAATTTATGAGTTTTCAATTTCTGAATCGGTTTCAAAAATCATCTTTTATTGAAATCTAGGCAGTTTGATTTAAGTAAATTGAATTCAAAACCTGATGAGCAATAATTGTTGTTCTGACAACTGATTCATATCCATGAGAAGAAGCTAGAAACTTATTTGGTAATTTAGACAAAGCTTGTGCCTCCACAAATCACAAAGTTGGCTGTTATACACGTTTTCCGGAGCATCTTGGATACGTATGCATTCATCTTTGTCATGTAAACTCAGTTGAGCGTATAGAAGTTTTTCGTAACCTCGCTCCAAAAATAACATAGCATGTTAAAATGATGACCAATTATCTATGCTATCTGGTATGCCGAAACGAGATAATTAAACTAAGTAATGGATGTGTCATACGTTTTATTTTATAATGTCATATTCTAGTGCTTACAATAATAATGTATTGTTATCTACAATTATAATATTTATTATACATGGATCACACTACTTTCAGTAATTACACGAGATAAGTGTTTCTTTAATTAGTACGATTTCTCACAGAACACGAATGTTGTAGCTTTGTTTGCCTAATTTAATGGGTGTACACGCTCGACTTTATTGCACTGAGGTCGAAATCACGTAATACAAGAGGATTTGTCGATTTTTCATCCAGGTTGACGCTATTTTCTGCCAAGATTTTTCTTCAGCTGAACGTGTTGATCCTTATTGACTCGTCTAATTGTTTTATTTCTCTGTTCAATGTATGAAAGGAATCCGAGGAATAATAAGTAAGGATGGAAGGTCTGACTCTCTCCCATAAATCATCCAAAAACATCTCGAATGGCTTGAAGGTTTTTCATTGCATACCTGTCATTGATAAGTCGTCATGAACGCAGCCTAAACTTTTTCCAACCGAGATCAATAAGTGAAGGAGTTTATGAACACAACATGAATATTTTAAAGTCTAAGGAAAAAAATCAGTCAACTTGAGAAACGGTTTGAATCCGGAGCTAAGATAGAGGACGAAACGAAGCGTTCAGGGTTTACTAGGAAAATCTCTGGCATCACTAGGTTTCTTTGTGAATGTTTATAAATTAACACATAGATTCTGCTAAAGCCGGTTGTGGTGCACTGTAGGGTCCAGCCCAGGGTTGTAAGTTTTGCAAAGCACTAAGGGCCGTATCGTTCGGTCCGTTATTCTGTGGTGGGCCTTCGTTCATGTAGCCTTTCGTTAGGGCTTCAGCTTGGAGTGATAACATCAGTCTGTTAGCGGCCTGCCTTTCGGCCTCTCGTTCTTCAGCTGTCTGTCTTCTGGAACAAATAAAATGCAATGAGACACAATAGATCTGGAAGCTTTTCGTGACAACATTTGGGTGTTACAGTTAAGAAATGGAGGAATCAGATACAAAATGTTTGTCCTCAATTTCATTATAAATTCTTATATCTCTACATATTTGAAATAAGTAATAAGATGTTTTAAATGGTTTAATCAACAAATAAATCAATATTGTTGTAGTATGTTATCAAACTGGAGGGATTGATAGATATAGGAACATTTTGAGTATAATAACTTCAAAAATTGCCTACAAATATTCAAGGAAATTAAATAAAATTAATTCGCTACAAGCTAATAAATGTAACTGAATATTTTAAGAATGTATAATTAATTTATACTTTTTATTTATTCATGATACATATATTTGAATAAAATTTATAATTTCCTGTAAAATTATTCTGAGATGATGTTTTCAAATAAATTTTTTTTATGAAGAATCATTTCATTTAAAAACGCTGAAAAGATAATTTCTTACTTTAACAAAACTTTATTTTAATTAGACAAAAAATAAACATAAATTTTTAGTAATAAAATTAATAAATTAATTAATGATACTATTTAAAAAATATTTATAAATAATCTATATTTAATAATAAAAAAATGCAACTTAATTATAATTCATGACCAAATAAATTTTATTCTAAGCCGTTTCTACAAAACGTTTTCTTTTATTCCAACTTTCATCTTAAATTTTTTCAACATCAAAATTAATTCCTTTATTCCCTACAAAAATTGGAAGAAAAATTAAATAAAATATTTCCCTACAAACTGATGAATTTAACTAAATATTTCAATAATATGTAATAAATCTATACTTTTAATTTAATTATTATACTTAAATTTGAATAAACTTCATAATTTTCCGTAAAATTATTCTTACAAATTTTAAAATAAAAATTTTACAAGAAAGCCCTTTCAAAATTTCATCAAGAATGCTGAAAAAGATAATTTACTTTAAAAAATTTATTTTAATTGGATAATAGATAAATTTTCATTAATAAATTTAATGAACTAATTGATAAAAACATTCAAATAATATTTGATAATAAAAATATTAATAAATAAGTACATATTTTTTAATCTGTTTTATTTCTCAGGGATTTTCACCTCGTATTTATTTCTGTCTGTTACATGTACTTTACGTTTCTTGTCTGTAAAAAAAGAATCTAGTATGTTATGAGGAAGCGTCAGATTCTTATCTAATTTGTCGAATAATTTAGCATGGTTAACACAATCCGATGCTTTTGAAAGACCCAGAGATAGAACACTAACTTTTTTCTTATTGTTTAGTGATGTTGTGATATTATTTAACTATAGTTGTCGTTGAATTTGTATTCCCATCTTCCTAAAGAGCTACCAGACAGTTTAGTTGTTTAATTAAGTTGAATTATGCATTAAACGGCATACAACTATAAACGATTAACCCTTCTGATAGAAATCTGAACCACCAATAAAAGGAACAAAAGTAAGCCGATTCCAATTCGTGTTGTCGCAATGTGGGGCGACTGTCAATTGTTTCCCGTCGGCGCCAGTCACTTGTTAAACACGGTATGTCCATTACAGAACAGGTAATTAAAAGTCCAGGCAGTTTGTTCTAAAGAACTACTCGACATAACTCTGGTTTTAATCAACAACGAAAATAGATGTTGGTTTTTAAAACCCCTTCTTATCTAAAACTCTTATTTTGACAATGGTATATCTACACTTGCTCTTGCTCTCCTCGAAGTGAATCACCAAATTGTTCCATTACAAAGATTATGTTAGGAATTTATTCATTAAACTTATTAGCCGTTCTATATTCTTATTTAAATTTCGATATCATAACGAATGACACAACTATTATCGGCTATTGGTTTGTATTTGATGCGTCATCAACTGGCATGGATCTGAGCTCAGTTAGCTAGAGAAATTACCGGAACTAGAGCTTCTATTCTTCAAATATTCAATAATGTAGATACTTGAGTTATATATAAATTCTAGAATAATAGGTCACACTAACACATATGCTTAATATTTTCTTCTTAACGTACGTTTTGGTCTCACGACCATCGTCAGAAGACGTACCAATGTCTAAAACGTGATTTTTTAAGACTAATTTTATCATCACAATTCCTATCAAAAATGTCCAGGTCGCCGGAACGAACAGAAGCACAAGTAATCTAAATTCAAACATAATAATGTTTTAAGCATATAAATCTGGAATCCATTACGTAGCAATTTTCTTATAAATTTAGAAGTCACGTGAAAGCACAGTCTGTAATATGACTGAAGGACTGAACCAAAAATGTAACGCTAAAGTATCCACTTTCGAACCAGATGTTGAAGATTTATGAGGTAATAGGAAAAGGTTATCAGGCCTTATTATAAATATTGCTATTTGAGTATTCTACCTAAAATATACTTTTAATATTATAAAGACGCATTTGGGAATTTCCAAGGGTTTTAATTAATTGGATTGGTATGAACCTGACTCAATGACTGAATATCTGTTCTATGATTTACAGACTTGGAGTCACGTTTCATGTGAATCATCTCCAGAATAGATCTTTCATAATAATTGGTTTCCTTGGTTAAAATATTAACATTTTTCTAATCGAATTGATGGTTATAATCAAAGCAGTCTTTAGCAAGGGCGGTGTACACAGTATACAAATTAAATTGTTTAGATTGCGATGGAACTTATACAGGAATATTTAAACAATACTTACAAAAAATAATGTATGGCCATAAGTATAGTACAAGAAACAAGAACATAGAAAATTCCACCGCCCTTTCTAAGCACTGCTTTACTTACATATTTTTATAATTTTTTTATAAGAAATTTTATCAATAAACTTTCATGCGTTTTAAATATAACAAATTTATTTACATTTATAATTTAGAATTTAATTTGTAGAGAATTATTTTTAATCTTTAGTTTATTAATTAAATAAATAAAAAAAATTAACTATTCATTATTAAAATATAAAAAATTTCAAAATTTAAATTTGGAAGAAATATATTTGTTTTAATTATTTTTAAGAAAAAATGACCAAGTATATTTTATCAATATTGAATAACAATTTTGAAGAATAGATATTATTTAAATAAAAAAAAAATTCTTGTGAATATGTATCAAGAATCCATTGATTAACTATTTTATTATAAAATAAGAAGTCATGTCGAGCAATGTTTGCATACGACTAAAACCAAAAAATATAAACTTGGAAGTTACGTGGAAGCACTGTTTGTAATACGACTGAAGAACTGAACCAAAAATATTACGCTAAACCAGATGTTTAATATTTATGAAGTAATAGAAAAAGGTTGTCAGGCCTTATTAGAAATATTGCTATTTGTGTATTCTAGCTAAAAAAACTTGAATTTTATCATTGGGAAGACACATTAGGCAACTATCTACATACCGTTTGAAGAATGCAGGTTGAAAATCTAATGAATTTATTACAGATTTCTCTAGGCATTCCATAACTGGGTTAGCAATAGTAGCTGAAATAGGAGATCCCATTGCTGTGTCGAATATTTGTCCAAAATATTGCTCACCGTATTGAAAATAAGTGCATTCTAAACGAAACTTTACTGAATTTGTAAATTCAGATTGATCTAGAGGTGTGTAGCTTTTAATCTCTGCCCAACGTTTAATAAAGCTATTCAATGCCAATACGACTGGTATATTTGTAAATAAAGGAATAACGTCCAAGGAAATTAATACATGATCTACGGGTACCGATTGATTTTTTATAAATTCATTAAAATGCCATGAATCCTCCACATAAAATTCCTTTTTTCCTATTATATTGTTGATAGATTTTGATAAATTGTTGGTAAGTAGGCGCTCCAATATTACTTACAATGGGTCTTAGGTATATCACTTTTATGTAGTTTCGAAAGCCCATAGATATAAGGTGCTTGTCCATTATGACAAATTAATTTATTTTTCAATACAATAGGAATTATCTTATGTTTGTACCATTTATATATTGATTTATTCATGTCATTTTGCACTGATAATGTAGGGTCAGATTTTAGTTTTTTATAAGTTGTTTCATTGAATGGATATATATTATTATGACGGTTTTATTACATTTATCCTCATTCAAAACTAATATTTGAGGGTGTTAGCATCTAACATTTCTTTTGTCTTTTTTGTGTGATAGTTGAAACGATATTTAGCTATGACTATTTCTGCTCACTGTTTATTCTTTTTATTTGTCAAGATGTTACAAATTTTATTTCTTATTTAATTTTTTTTTTTAAATTCCCATTTCTACCACCAATCATGGAGGAAAGTAACAAAACATCTACAGTGTAATTTGGATTTCCCCTACCTCGGTAAATATTAAGCGTCATTATCAGAAACGATTTTTCGTCAATCTCCATTAGCTAGCTTAACGAAATCCCCGAAGTGAGAAACTTGTGAAGCGCCATAATTTACCGCCTCCAACTAATTTTCACGAAAACAAATTAAACAATTTCGCAGATACAAAGAGAAGCGGGTGAGGCAAGAGGCGGTAGCCGCCGTAACAACAACGGGCATTATTGGAATGGTGTTGATACAATGAAGCTTTCATAATTAATTAACACGCTAATTAAACTACGCGGGTGCTCGCCTAATTATAACCCTTATTAAAGGAGAGCGGTTCTACGTCTACCTGAGTTCTAATTTTAATTAGAGCTGCCCGATTAATAATTACAACGGCCATTGCTTCAACCTTACTTATTACTTTGCATAAAGAGCTTTTAGAGCGCCCCCAACGTTATATAAATTTATAATAAATTCAATTCAGATGGCCACGCCTCCGTTGTCGCAATATCAGTCTCGGCTAATCGTTATTGTCATTCGTAATGAGATCAGCTTCCTTTTGATACATAATACATCGATTCAATCGTTCTAAGTTTTGTGAGCCAAGACAACACTTACGCAAAAAACTTAAGCAGATATTATGAATTCTAACATTACAATAGCTGCAGACTTTATTTTGCAGGATCTTAGAAGGATTCTTGTATAACGGTCCATGTCTATATGATATGCAGCATTCAGAATTTATGTTCAAAACTTAAAAAGAATAGTGGATAATTTTGAATGTAGTTTGTAGAAATACTCACACTTAAAATACAATATACCTTCACAAAATGTACGGTTTAACCAAGTGGATAATTTTATCAGAAATACACCATTGAAAGAGAAACCACCACTGCAGCATCTATACGAAGCTATATATAAATTCTCGGGAAAAATGTCATACTAACACAAATGCTTATTATTTTCGTATTTACGTACGTTTCGGTCTCACGAACATCATCAGATGAAGTATCAATGTCTGAAACGGGATTTCTTAACACCAATTTCAATCAAAAAGGCCACGTCCCCGAAACGAACAAAAACACGAGTTATCGAGATTGTAACACACATTAATATTTTACGTATACGAATACGTATCAAGTAACCACCACTTCCAATAATCGAAATCATCTCATGCAATGTTTGAATACGATTGAAGCCAAAAAAAGTGATAGAGATTCTTTTGAGGTTGCGGGTTGTGACCATGATCTTCAATAGTCACCTGGTGGTCAGGATACTCTGATGACTTAGGTCATCTCCATGAATTGTTTTTTAATATGCTCTGAAATAAAACCAAATTCGTATCTCCGGGGTTTTTCGGATCGCTGATAACAATCACCGAAGCATCTGGTGAATAGATCTGTGATATCGACAACAAAGAATTCAAAAAATACCGTTTGCACTATAATGAAACTTCACTGAATTTTTCTAATGCGGAATCGCATTCCGCGGTCCCGAAAACCCCCGAGAGACGAATTTGGTTGCATTTCAGAGTATATTTAAAATCAATCCATGGAGATGACCTAGGTCGTCAGGATATCCTGAGCACCAGGTGACTATTGAGTATCATGGTATTGACCCGTATGCTCAAGAGAACCTCTCTAACAGGTTTCATTCCTTTGCAGAAGGTATTTCTGCGAATTCTGAGGCCCAGGTTCGTCGTAGTGTAAATCTTACACCGGAATCGTGTTCAACAGCTTCGAAAACCTCCCGAGTGAGAAATGTTGGCTGTATTTGGACGTTTTTTCAACATTTTTAATATTATCTCCTGAAAGTGCATTCAAAGGGATGCATTTTTTCTGTAGGAATGCTAAAATGCACATTAGAAGCAAAAAAATGGTACAATTTTTTCTAAATGACTTCCGGAATCGATTAAAAAAGAATTATCAAAATCGGTTCATCAGATTTTTTTTTCTAAAGCTTCATGAAAATCGGTGGAGGTTCAAGAAAGTCCTCATTGACTGGATATAATAATATATGATAGGGTTACTTGTGGCAAAAAACTCCCGTTTACCAACTCTCAATGCAATTCTTGTGAAAATGTATGAGATATTCCGTTTGCCGACCCTTTTGTATTTTCTTGTTCTATCGAGTGTCCTAATTAAGAAGAACCAAAACACCCTGTAGGTATGAACAAGATAATTTATTTATATTTGTTAGTTGTTATTGCATATACCGGAGTCTTATTGTCTCTTCAAATTGGGAAGGGTATAGCGAAACTCTGATAATCAAGCTAAAATCCGGAGTTAATGAGAGAAATTCCGTCGAGGAAATTATTCGCTAATGACACTAATTTATTTAAACCTAAAACGCTTTTAATCCGTAAAAAGTATTCGAACGTTTGCTCAGATAAAACGTAATTTACTAAAAAAAAACCGGTATGAAATTTAATACGCGTAAAGATTGCCTTCTCTGAAGCTCATCGTGGCATTTTATTCCGAGGAGAGAACCATTTCGAATTTGCCGCTCCCTAAATTTCGTTGTCAACTAAGGGCGTTTCAGTAATCGCACCTGACGTTCAATTATTAACAAAGCATTAACGTAGCCGGCTGCTGCGATGTTGCGGTCCTGGCAATATTTTAATTATGATTTACATAGCCTACCCCTATATCGGAATTGCCACATATTATAAATTAGCGCTCTGTGCTCCATCAAATTAAATACATTTAACAATTAATTCTGTTAATGTTGCGTAATTATTGCACGGGTCTGTTTAATTACGTTATTGTCGCTGACTTCGGATAACGGAATAATTGAAATTGTACAGGTTGTGGCGTGAGACAATTTGGAAAATTAATGCGTTCGTATATGTAGTGTAGATTGTAGATTGGCAAGCATGCTGCGAATGCAAGAGTAGCGCCAAAAATTCTAGACCTGGGTGTGAATAAACGGCATGGATTCAAAAAATAAAATTGTCCCTTATATCAATGCCCTTATTACATCGTTTCAGCAACAGGCACGATTCGAACCCACATTGCTGGATGTCTAGTCCAGGGTGATTACCAATTGCACCACTTTGGTCTCGCCTGATTTTCATATTTTTGTAAATATAAACCTCTGAAAGGATAGTAAATCATTGATGAACACAATGCGATTCGATGCCCTACCATAGATCAACTATCTACACATTCATCTGAAGTTCACTCGTTTTGAAGCAAGGATTGTAGGTTAGAGTATTACTATGGTTGGCAATTACTCGACAGTACTTATTCAATGACAGCATCCCGGTTCTCATATATTTCAATAGAACTGACTGGAGGAATGTTCTGATTTAAGTATAAACAAGTTTAAAGTTTCTTTGCCTAATTGGCCACAATTTCGTGTAGGTACATTACACTTGAACTCCAGATGAATGTGCGTGGATAATTGATCTATGGTAGGGTATCGAATCGCATTGTGTTCATCAATGATCTACTATGCTTTCAGAGGTTTATATTTACAAAAATATAGAAATCTGGGGGACCAAAGTGGTGTAATTGGTAAACACCCTGTACTAGACATTCAGTAATGTGGGTTCGAATCCCGCCTATGGTTCAACGTTTCACGTTTATTCATTTTTATAATATGTTAAGTTATCTAAAGTTATCATCATAATTCAGAAAATTTAATTCTATATCTCTAATGTACCTACACGAAATTGTGGCCAATTAGGCAAAGAAACTTCAAACGCCCGAGCACTCAATCTATTTTACAGAGATGTTTGTCACACAACACATTTTAGTGACAAGGGATCTGCTATAAAACGATGACACTTCCCTACGTTATAGCAACCGAGGCTTAAAACCGTTTTAATAATTCTGCAGCTTTTCAGAAAGCACCGTTTCAACGCATATAAAATTTATATTTTTCACAAACTTGCCACCGATTACATGTTATTGTTTTCTAAAATGCAATATAACTTCAAGGAACATCAAACTACACGACTTTCCTCACATTCAATAAACGACAGAAAAAAACGAATAATCGAATTCAATCGCCTATTTGAAGGACTCATATAACTGAAGTTTCTCAAATTAACTCACACTACATAACATCTGGAATTTACTACCAAATTATATTGATCTGTTGGTCTTCAGAACATTCTCAGACATTTGAGTCGAGAAGCTCATCGTTATTATGAGTCAAGTACAACGAAAATTCATGACAATTTTTTTAATTTTTTCTCGGAGAATTGAACTCAAATTTACACAAAGCTTTCAGTTTTAAACATTAATGATGACACTGTGGCACTCTCAAAGCGAGGAGTTATCTAGCTTTTAGAATGCCACAGTGTAGTGAAACAATTTGTTAGCATTAATTCTAAATTAAATGTTTCGTGTAGATTTGAATTCAATTCTCGAATTTCCTGAGCTTATGATGTCATCCACGCGGTCGGGGCCTTATCGAATCATCATTGTTATACTATAGTAAGTAAAACCATGTGTTATATGTTTATAATCAATATACATTATTATGACATAAAAACAAATGTTGAGAAATCCGAAATTGAAACAGTAACTCGCATATATCAATGGCAATCATAAATTAATAATTAGCACAATTACCTTATTAGAAAAACAAGAGGTAAATTCATGTGAGTGAGTTAAATTAATAGATACTTTAAAGTCAAAAATTAAATCAGTACCTGGAAGTAATGGTCAATTAATTCCTAAAAAAATGAAATATGTTTTTGACAATGATGGTGCTAAAGTTTTCAATGGGTCATTTTCCGAAGAATTAGAAATTGAGCCAGATTTTATCCGCTCTTAAATATGCTCCAATTATATCTGTCGAAGTAGAGCATTCAATTTCAATGTACAAATTAATTTTAAGTGATAGAAGATAAAGTTTTAAAACAGAAGATATAGAAAAGCACTTAGTTGTAGCTTTTAGTGATAAAATTTTGGGTAGTTACAATGTTTAATTATTAATTAAAAACTAGTTAGTTATTTTGTTATTAATATTATGTTGTGCAAATATATTTGTGTTAAGTTAATTCCCTTTGTATAATAAATAATAAGTTATTATTATCAATAAATAATTAATTATGGTGTTAAAGACATTTTGTCTATATTGCCTATATGTTAAGATTTTTGCGTTTTTTAATAAGAATTTTTGCCTATATAAGCGCCTTTTTCTCCAATTTTTGTTGCCTATAACTCCGAGCTATAGTGATAATGCTTCATTAATACACTTATACGATTCTCCAGCTCGAGCTCATATCCCACTTATATCGTAATTTAATTAGACGTATCCATAGCGGGTTGTTTACTTAAGCGGATCTTCAGACAGATCTATTTTAGGTTTTCCTCCAGCGTTTGCTATTGTAACGTGCGGAATATTGACAAAAAACGTCGAGTAACGTGAATGACAGAATTAATGAAGAAGAAAACCAGATATAACGAACAATTCAGTTAGTTTTTTTTCGTTTTGGAACAAGTGTAGGTGGTGGTTGGCAGTGATTCAGTAAAACATCAACTCTATCTCTGATGTTGAATTCAACGATAGCAGCTAGTTAAAAAGCGACATTGTAAAAATAACAATGCTGGAAAGTGATAGGTAAAGTGTCGACTGCACGCGTGAATATTTCAACGGTTAAACACTAGACCGATGTCGAAATACATTATTCAAGACATCTCTCTGTCGGCTGTTATATTATTCAACAGCTTTTAGGGCGTCAAATTGGGCGCTACCGGCCCACTATTACTATGTGTTTGAGGACACTACCGGACCTGCCTTTGCCATATCCCCGTCTTATTGTGTACATCATTGTTCTAGTGAACTGGCTGCAATTCAAAACAATTCACAACCTGAGCATCGAAGGGTTAAAATGAAAAACAAATGAGAACGAAAACCTTATCTGCTATTACTATTTCGAATTCAAATTTGCGTTCCTTAGCGCTGACTCAAGTTTTCGTTCCCTGAACAAGCGCGAAGGACCAAAATATTGCGTATAAAACGGTATAATCAAGGAATACTAGTTGATACAATGAAGCCGTATACCAAACTTGGTGTGCGTATGTCATAGCAATCAAGCGCCTACTAATGCACCAAAAAATTATAAGCAATTAATTTAATATTAAATTTTCAAACCGGAATTGCATCCATATGAAAATTATTGAGGTATGATACGCTCCACATCACCACCATCTTGCTGAAAAAATAGTTCCTAGCGTTGCTGAATATATTGGATACAATGTTTCTGAATAGAGGCTGTGGTAAGTTTTGGAAATATTATTCTATAGTTGTTTTCAATTCTGGAAATTGTTTCTAGAACATTTCCGGAGAAAATGCTATTTTTCATCATTCTCCAGATGTGGGAATCAGGCTGGTCCAAGTCGAGACAATGTGGTGGATAAGCCACGTCAGTTTTTAAGGAAATTATTCTATTATCTTAATGCTGTTAATAGTGTCATCAGCGGTATGACTTCATGCTCTGTCTTGAACCACTGTATCCGATAAGGCAAATTTCTGCCACTGCAGAAACGTTGTAATAAGTCTCCAAATAATACCCGATCTTTTACCTATATCTTTTTTTATTAACTGATGTTACACTATGGCATTACTTTTCAAAAATGTAAGGGTCCAAAATGACACATAGCAATTGCTATATTAGATTCAATTTCGGTATCTTTAATTTTTGTTGTCATACCTTATTTGCGTTCTGCTCAAGTGGCGACAAAGTTTCATATAATTTATGTACAGATGCAATTCAATTAAAAATGTTGTATTTAATCCGCAGTGGTATCGGAAATTCTTATTTCAAGATTGAATGACGTCCTACTTACTTAATTCATTAGGTAACAAAATTGGCGTAATTTGGATGGTGTAATCATTGAAGGGTATGACTTTGACGTCACCGATGTGGTTAATCCCATCTCTGGGCCGCTTACTTTGAAAGACATACACGTATTCGACTTCACATGTTGTCCAAAATTTCCTGTGTTATATAAACTAAGCTAGTGATGCCGCTTGGAGAATAGATAAATAATGTGCATGGCAAAGTTACTCTTCGCAAATCATTTGACTTAGTTACTGATTTCTTTTCTCATTCTATAAGATACCCTTCGCATTTGTGTAAAAATAAAGGAATAAATTATTTATTCCATTACGTATACACAACGAAAATAATATTCAAATTTATAATGTTTTTGAGAGAATGTCATTTGAAAAAAATTTTCGTTCCTGGGAATCAAACCCGAGTCTGAATGGAAGCCGAGTATCATAACCTCTAGAGCATATACCTTTGGTTTATCGCCGTTTGTTATAAAGAGTTAAAGTACGCTGTAGATTTAAGTTCACGTTTTGTTGTTTTTGTTAAAATTTGGGTGAAAGTAGTTTTGAATTAACTTAAAGTCACTGTATAAGTTTTGAATCGATTAAATGCATACTTTCGGAGTTACAATTTTTTTTAAATTCTTAACCCTTCAGATTATCATTATTTTCGTCTTTACGTACGTTTTGGTCTCACGACCATCAGAAACGCATCAATGTCTAAAACGGGATTTCTTAAACACAAGTAATCGAAATTGTTAACACATTAATGTTCTAAGTATAAAAGTATATGAATATGTATCAAGAATTCGCTGCTTAGCAATACATACGACGTCATGTCGAACAAAGGTCGTATACAAAATTGCTAAGCATAGTGGATTCTTGATACAATAAATAATAAACATATGTGTAATTGTGACCTATTATCCAAGAATTTATATGAAATTTAATCCGAAGAAGTGTCCGCGAAAAATTGTGCTAAGCCAAGATGCTTTAGAAGAAAAGATTCAACGACATAATTCTCTAATTTCTTTCAAACATAATTGCTTTGCTTGCGCAATAATTAATCTAAGATCATTATGAAGGCGTTGAATAGTTGGATATATAGAGTGATGTCATTAAAGTTTCCGTTAGGCATTCACTTAATTTATGTGATCGGTGGTGCGATAAACAAAGCCAGTTAACATAAACTTTGCATTTAAATCGCAACAAAGAAATTCTCTAAGTTGTGGTTTTTCATTATACCATTGTATCAATTTGTATTAGTAGAAACAACAATTAACTATCCATATGGGGGACCTGTAATACATTTCCGTTTCCGCGTTTCTCTTTTACAACCGTAGGACTTCTTTAAGGCACTTAGTCTTCTACATCACAATCTATTTGTAAGGTTTAATTATTACTCAACGAGTTAATGCAAGTTGCGATACGTAGAGAATTGACTTTGCCTTTTCTGTGTTGAATGTTAAATCATCGGAAAGCTGTACCTAATAAAGCGGATTACTATTAAGTCCGACATTTTTCCGCAGATTTAAAAAAAATTAATAAGAGATCAAGGGGTGTTGGATGATTTTAAATCAGTCTTCACGTGAAACTTTTCATGGAATATCTCAGGATGGCCTAATGGTAGTGGATATTGGGAGTTTATCAAAACAGCTGTTTTCTTAAATCTCGTCCAATTCATTTGAACAATCTCTAAACGAGTTTAGCGTATTCCGCAACAAACCAGGAATATTTAATTTTAACATTTGGTAACACATTACAAAGGATTATTCAATTGAATTTACATCAGTTCATATTTTCGTAGGGAATCTAAGTTTTTAAGACGGAGTGAGCGTTAGCGAAGGTGCTCGATTCGGCTCATATGGGACAAGGTATGTCTCCGTCTAGCGGCCAAACGATGAATGCAATCAATCTACTTGAAATTTGACACAAACTAGATGAATCCAATGAAGCCAGAGGAGCAAGATAGATACAGGTTGACGCGATAAATCGAGATCTAGCAGAGATTTTGAAATGGGGATCTAATAATCTCTAGTAGAGCTTAATGCAACAAAAACTAAGCTTGCGTTTTCTAAAGGAAGAATACCACAATCCCTGATATGATGATGTCAAGTACAACTTTTCCTATATGAAGTTTTCCATATGCATGTTCGGGATCATCACCAGCAGTGCCCTATCATGGGACAAGTGAGTGAGGTCACGTGATCAATTGATCACAGTTCATTCTCCCTCAAAAGAACCACGTTTTATCCCCGATCTAAGTAGTATTCCAGAAAGCCATTGTCTTGTCAGAGAGAACAGTTTTCTCCAAATAAGAATGTTTTTCCTGTAAAGGATATTTATTCAATTATTCAACACATATCTCTACAATTTGAATCTCAATTGATTCAAATTTCATCCAGTCAGCTAGAAATTATACCCATTTGAAGAAAATAATAAAACGGAGAGAAAAATTCGATAACCTATAATGTTCGGAAGACATCGTGTGCATCAGCGGTGGAATGTTAGGAGAGGAAAATTTTTCTTGAAGGCTTGGTGGTTATAGGCATAGCGGAAGACCTCATTAGGTAAGGAGAAAATAAGATGGAAAGATGAGGCAACTTATCTAGCTATAGGAGCAGTACTGTACATCTCATAACGTTCTTCTGTAAGTGGTTTGACAAGTTCAAATCTAGCAGTACCTAGTTCTCCTGGTTCATAAAACTATAATTGGGCATTCTAAAAATTCTACACCCTACACGAGAGGAAAACCTATAATGTTTGGACAACATCGTGTGAGCCAGCAGTGGAATGTCGGGAGAGGAGATAGGCATTACAATTTTTTTTTGAAGTGTTGGAAGTTATCGGCATAAGGAAAGACCACACAAGGTAAATAGTTCCACATCTTTGCCATTCGATAGTAAAATGAAGTCTTGTAGTAAGAAATTCGCCAGATCTTGAGCTTGACAATGAAGGGGTGACATAGTTTGAGCTCGTCTAGTTCGCCTATCTGGAATCACTCGTGGTGGAACAACATACAAGATTTCTGTTGAACACTGACGATGGAAATATCTATAGAAAAGGAAGAGATCTTCCATATTTCTACGATGTTCTAGAGAAGTCAATGAACTCCTAAGTGTACCATCATCAATCAGATGAATAACTCTCTTCTGGATAGAATCTAAGAGCTTCAGAGTATTGAAAAGAACAGAAATTCTATTAGCTTTGTAACGTGTAAATTTCACTTAACGGCTTAGAAATGACCGCTGTACTACAATCGGTTAACTCCTGTGACGTCAGCTATGCTAGACCATATATTCTCCGAGTCATGGTTATTCAGTGTCAGATTCTGTAGTTACCGCTTCTATTTCGAGGTCGTTCTGTGAGACATCGAAGCACCGGCAAAGGCTGAGAAAATGACGTACTTCTTGTCAAATCGTCCAAGTGGAAGGTCGTGTTTCTAAATTATTTCAACAGGGAGGTGATACCAAACTTATGTTTGGAACCAAATTCTGGGAATATTCTTCCGTTGAAAGCAGAGGCATCAATTACCAATTTGGAGTGATATAATTGGAAGATTTGTGTAATAGATGCACCTTAGGGGATTGAAACTTAGTTTCAACGTGACTGGTTTTGGACGGAAGTAAAGTTTGTTTCATTGAAAGGAAAAACCCTATCGTGATAGAGATCTTTGTAATTCCATTGATTTCTTCACTAAGACCAAGAATTAATTTGCCTTCACAGGTGATATCTGAAAGGACATAGGTTAGTCCCAATTTGTTCAACAATCGTTATGTATTCTGTTCATGTCTGTCTTCTGACGACAATAGAGCAATAGAGGTTTGAAAATTTCGTGATTTCAGTTTTTTTTATGTTGTGAAAAATTCAACAAGTGTACGAAGTTCTGAGGTTGGCTTGAATCTGCTGAGGAAAAATTGATTTAGAAGTTGCTGATTGACTTGTGATGTACAATCGTGGAAACTGTATTAGAATTGTGGCAGGAATCCATACATCAAGTAGGAAGTACCAATCCATAATCGAGCAGGTATACCATCTTACCCAGCAGTCACCAGGTCAGGCTACCCAACTTTTGGTTTATGTAACATTTGAAATAATCATTTGAGTACTTGTATATGTGTAAATTTAACTGTTCACTTTGATTTAAGCAATTTAACTTCATTCATATTTCAATTCATTCACTTCATAATTCATTTAATATCAGGTTCTGTGATAAATTGTAACAACAATATTATTTTAATAGTAAGTAAATTTCAATCATTCTTGGTACAGGTCTTTTATTTTTTTGCATACTTTCAGGGTAATTTAGCCTGGGGACATTTGAGTGTTTGAATCCCCTAGTTAAGTAACATAATTTTATTGGTTGGTTAAAATACTCTGGTGCCCAAATTTTAACATCTAAAATATAACTCACGACCGTCTTCACTGTAGCTGTCGGCAAACAAGCGATAAAATAGAATTTATAGTTTATCCACAAGTAAGAGTAATTTGTACCCTTACAAGTTGAAGACAATAATCAAAATAATAGAATATATGAAAAACATTTTACGAGGATAAAAGGAAACAGTTACTTCAGTATTGTTGTATTGTTGACAGACATGCGAAAACGCTATTAAATGTGTCTAAATCAATTCCATTCACTTTTATTTAAGGGTATTTAGTGTTGACTGTACACTGTGCAATGAGTAAAATGCGTTGGTTGCGTGTTGCGTGTTGCATACTTTGGTAATCGTGGTTTGAATAAACTTGGGGAGAGGTTTATTCCATGTTTGAATTATTAGTTTTGCAATTTTTCAACAGCTAATAAATCAACAGATGATTAATAATGAAATACTATATACGATGTAGATTGATAATGTTGGCTAAGAATGTTTGGGGAGGAATTAAACGTTTTATTTCCGTCAAAACAACTTTTCCTTGTGGGATTCCCTAATTGAATATGCGTATGTGGCAATAACACCAAGCGCCATGTTTTATTTAAAGAAGATTGCTCGAGACATTTTTTCCCTCAAATTATATTGAAAGCTATACAGAACGAACAGACTGATATAAAACAGTCGTAAATCAAGGAAATGAAACAACGGAAGAGCAAATTCGATTATCGTGTGTTTTACGCAATGGTTGACGTCGTTCCAGACAGCCGACATTCAGTCAATTACACTAATACGATCACAGTGTTACCAACCGCATCGTTAAACTACACTTCTCCCTAACTTGACAAGAGCATTTTTGGGAAACGACATACCTTAATACGGTTTTACAACAATCGTTCACTTAACTTTATTAAAACTAATGAATTAGATACGGCCATCATAGGCTCTATTACTGTTAGTTTTAGGACATTTGTCGATGGTGCTCTGGCGAATCAACTTAATCGGAAAATAATATCCAACAAATAAAACAAATTCATCCGTGTTCAATAGAAAAGTAAGGTACTATCAAAATGATATTCGAGGACTCAGTAACGTGTTTCACAATATCCATTAAATTGCGTGGATATATAAGTACTATAATAAGTATGAACGAATGGGTTTCTGGATAAACTTACCTCCATTTTGTCCTCCTATTTTGGAACCACGTTTTAACTTGAGCATCAGTCATTTTCAAGGTTTTCGCTAGAGCTGCTCTTTCAGCAGACGCTAAATACTTCTGTTTGTGAAACCTTTTCTCTAATTCTGCTATTTGTAATCTGGTGAACGACGTCCTTGGTTTCTTTCTTTTTGGCGGCGTCCTATTTTGATATGGATGCCCTATCCGCCTCGTCATTGGGAATGAAGCTGTAACAAATTGGACATTGTGTCAAAATTTAGTTTCTAAAAAGTACAATCGTTATGGCAAAACGCCGATAAAAAAAATCCACTGGAATTATATTTGATAGGTAATGTGTGAAAAGTGTAAACATAGAACAGGATCGGATTATAGCATTTTGGTATACTATTTGGGAAGTATACAATGTGTATTATTTTAAAGTAACCAAGTGAATATGTTACTAACAGTAATTCATTGTCTTTCTTTCTTCCTGAATTTGTATATTTTCTCTGTCTATATGTACAATAAAGACATTTTTCGAAGTCCGACTTTACATATGCCGCCATATTGGTGCTGGAATAAATCTGCTCGTCTGAGAAACACATATTCGGCAGTCATCCATTGAAAACTATTGAAAATCTCTAACTGTAGCATCAGATATACACCAAAGCAATTGATCGAGTCTGGTACCAAGGTCTACTTATGATGCTTCCTTCATATGGTCAGAGTGTGGTGGTGATACACAGGAATTCATCTTGACACCAACTTTATTTCTGCTCCATTTTAACGTCATCTCACAGCTTTGCAGATACCGCTTTCTCATCCAGTGCCCCTAAATTGAGGTCGATGCAATAAATGGGTCTGATATATATTTTTTTAATCCATTGAAGATGTATTTTCTCCAGGCGGATCCTAGATTTTTGATATGATGATGTCAGGACCTATTTCTCTGAAGTTCTCCAAATTCATGCTCGTAATGACCACCAACGATCATGTGAGTTCAAATCGGCACGTATAAATTAAAGAAAATCTATTCGGACATACATTAGCATCTAATATAATAATGTAAACAATAAACAATTTCGTTGTTATCGCCATTGTAACGTTACGTCTCTCATGGATTAATCAAAATTACTTCATGGAACATTAATTATTTCCAATTACAGCGTTTGGTTTGCGATAAGCCGTGTTACGTTTCAAATATATTTAATTATTTTAATGGAAAAAAGTTTTTGTTAGCTGTTGTATAATAATATACAGTTGGAGTTTAAGAATCAATTTCTTACTCTAATGGCTATTGAAAAATATCAACCGCAAAACTTTAAAAACTAGGCAAATGGTATTCTTTAATCCATTCCGAAACAGTTACATTGTACGTAATTATGAAATGACTGAGGTAACGTTAAATGATCAAAAATCGGGTTTTTAAACCGCACACAAAATATTGCGTTAGTGGTTCTAAAATTACAAGATTGGGTGCTATTATGATTACATCCATATGTCACTGGGAAAGCGATTACGCTCTTCAGATTGATTGCATCAGGAATTTTGACACTTCATCTTTGTACGAGGATTGATGATGAATTAAATATCCTCAATTCTGGGTTTATCACAAATCCAGACAGATCTGACAATTCTTTACAAATGTGGAACTTACAATTAACGCGGATGAACAGTTTTTATGATTCTTAAGACCTGCATAAAAAATCATATAAGCTTATGTTAGCCCGTTCACCAAGTTGAATCTTAAGTTTTCTTCGAATGGTTAGAACTAATAAAGGAATATTGGAGGAGCAAAAACCACCAACCGAATAGCTCGAAATAGATGTTCTTTATTCGCAAGCTGTTAGCTGACATAAAACTTGAGTTGATTTAGGTAAAGAGTGTTTGCTTAAACTAATAATGTTCATGATTTGGAATTTTTCTCTGAAATAAATCTTGTTGTTCTAGGATATATTGCTTAACACATTGGAGTTTATTATAATAACGCAACTATATCTCCATTGAATATATTGTTTGTAAAGGGGGAACCTTTTCATACGAAGTTGACGTTTTTCCTTCCAGCAGGAAGACAGCTAGAGTCCAACCAATTTCAAAAAAGGAAAGAAGACCCTTCCCAATAATTGTAGATCCAATTGCACTATTATCTGTGATCCCTCAAGTGATGGGGAAAGCATTCAACACCAAGCTCATCCAACACCTAGAGAGCTCCAAATTAGTAAATGACCGGCAATATGGCTTCAGTCAGCAGATATTTCTGTTGATCTGCTTGCCTGCGTAAAACATGTATGGCAGAAATCTATTGGCAAATATTGGCTGCACTATTGGATATCTCCAAAGCATTTGACATAGTCTGACGCTAAGGCCTTCTTAGGCAAATTTTGTCATATGGTTTGCAGATAGATCACTTGATGTGGTGGTTGATGGAGTATCCTTCGAGCATTGGTTATTAACGCCAGTATTCCACAAGGGTTCGTCTTGGAACCAACTTTGTTTTCAGATGATGGTACCTTACCTACACTTCATACCTTTTCTCATCTAGAAACCCTAGACCATCCAATGAAGACAGAGGAGCGAGAATTGTTAACAGAAATCAAATGCTGCACCCATCTGGCAGATAGCTTTCTCATATGCAAAAATTAATGCAAAATGTTCAGTTCCCTTTCTGTTGAAATGCCCATAGCCTCAGCAATCTCGTGCATTTTAACTCACCAATCGTCCAATATTATACCATGAATTTTATCGACGATTTCTGGCGTTTTAACCTCATTTGGACGACCAGAACGTTCGGTGTCCTTTGTTGAAATACTACCACAACGAAAATCAGTAAGCCCCTTGTGAATCGTTCAAATCGATGATAAGGAGTCTCCATGAAAGAAATAATGACGCGAAATACACTTATTTCCATGTTTACAAAAATGTTCAAGATGACTGCTTTTGATGGGTGTCAAAACAGAACAGAATGATATATGGCAGACCTGTAACTTTCCAGAAGAAAACTTGAACTATCTTTATTATCTACATATCAGTCTGACAACTCTAATGTGTTCTAGTTAAAGATGGTACCTACATCACAAATGTCACATGGGATTTTCGATTGTGGCGCCATATCTTTTAGTTTTCAGGAACTCTTCACCTTGCTCTCGTAGCATGTCACTGATATCATAGTGAAGAGTTTGAGTTCAATTCGTGAACCTTGAGGAACTCCATGTTTATCTCTTTTTTTGTGAATAGTGCTTGTATAATCGAATATTGAAATTGCTAGGACAAAATCTTCAATCTATGACTAGACGGATTTGTAAATACCAATGTTAAAGATGACCAACTTGACGGAGGAAATTGTTGACTCAGATTAATAGTATTGTTTTTAATCAAACCACAACCTTCTCGTATTTACTACGAGAATAATATGGATCGGATGAATACATTATATCGGATTTCACCAATTTTATTATATAAATAATAAAAACTGGACTACTGAGGCTAAATCCAGTCCTGATAACCACATTTACTATGCAAATCAAGTTTAGAACGAACTCGTACATCTCCCAGATCTCCATTAATTTTTAAATGATGCGTGATTGAATCAGAGAATTTCCAAGTGTCATTAATAATAGAAACTAAATATCCAATCTGTTTTTAACAGTTAATAATTCCAGTTATTAAAGATAATACGTGTATATTAATACTTTCGGATTTCTCACTGAACATCGAAGGCTATTATTTCTATTAAAAGTGTAGGCAAATTAAGCATAAGTAATAATTCAAAAAGTCGTAATTAATATCTTGCAAGCAATGATAAATGATATGCCGAACACACGATTACGTTGGGATGTTTAGTTTTTCATTCGTTCAAACGACTATGTTGCAACAGGCAATTGTTATTATGGCTGTCTATATAACTTGTCAGATGTAATCTAAAAAATCCTATTATATTCGCCGTTCCCATTGGTTGATTTCTTAATGATGTTTTTACGTGTGGTTAATACGCCGTGGATGAAATGAGCATTTTTATTAAAAATTCAAGATGGCGCCTAATTGCAGAGTAGAAGGGACGTGTTTTGAGTTTCAAATAGAGTACAATCGAATTAACTCGAATGATTCGATCGTACTTTATATGGCAGTGTAGCTGTTGCTGTGCATAATCGGTAATGATAGACTTTTATTTCTAACTATTCGTATTCGTTTCATCTGTAATTTCAATACCATACAATATTTCAAACAATCTATTAGGTCACGCTCATGTCCTCGCCGTTATACATTTTGTAGAATATACAGGTTTTAACTACCCAATCCTATGTCCACAAGTCTATGATGTATGTGTATTCAAACCCCACTGGCATAAGAGGTAAACAGAAGTCAAACATCATTGTTGGTCGCTACTTTTAATAATAATAATAATCATTAAAAAGAAAATTAGAATTAAGTTAATTAAGGAATGTGCGCCTGAATTAACACCAGTTTTTTGTTGTTCACCCTTTCATACAATCTTGATGTGTTTCCTTCCAGCTAGAAGACATCTAGAGTGCAACCAATTCCAAAAAAATGAGTAGCTTCCGTCATATGGTTTGCCGCCTCAATTTTGTCGCTTCCTATCGAGTTTTCTCTCAGATAGATTCCATGTGGTGGTTGACGAGGTTTCCTCCGATATAATGGCTATATACGCTGGTGTTTCACAGGGATCTGTCTTGGCACCAGCTTTGTTTCTGTTTCATATGAATGATCACTTGATCAGCTTTGCAGATGATGGTAACCTTCATACTGCTTTCTCATCTAGCGTCCCTATAATACCATGCATTGAAGCCAGAGGAGCAAGACAGGAACAGGTTGACGCAATTAATGGTGATCGGGCAAAGATTTTGAAATATGGATCCGATAATTTTTTGTTTTGGTTGCATATTATGAAGAAAAATTAACAAAATTCTAGAAGAATATCCAGGGTGTCACGACCTCCGGATACCCCGGGGAAGGTCTAAGGGAACCGCGATAGTATATTCGTGTGCAGCGATCCCAAAAACCTCCGAGGAATCGATTCGATTCCGTATTTTTATTCACCTCATAAAGTTCACTCAGAAAAACTCATTTTTTAGCTGTAAAAATTCATACAATTTTTTCCGCAAAAAAAAACCTGACACAAAATTTCTAAATTACTTTCTGAATCGAATGCGGAAAACCGCATCTCAATCCATTAAGCTGCGCCAGGTTTGGAAGGTGGAATGCTCTATTTCCTCGACTACTACTACTACTTACTGAACTTACTTAAATATCTATTTTTAAGGGAGAAGCCTTGCTCCTCTCCTAATAGTTAGGCGAAGGACGGCATGTCCTGCCCTCACGGTCGGAACCTTTTAGACTCATTATTTGATATGCTATATAATACAATAACAAACATGCTGTATGTTTATATTCAATAAGCTTTATTATGACATAAGAAAATAGAATATTGTGAGTTATCTGATTTAGGATGAATCTCTCCAGGATATTACAAGGTATTCGTTTGGTGATTTCCTGCTAATTGAATCAACCCATTTTAGTTGTAATTTTGAAAATTTATAATTCATTGCTTCTCCATAACTTATGTTGATAATATACCATTATCACTAGAACAAAGGTGTTCTCGAAGTTTTAAAGTTACTTTAAATTTTTTACTTGTCACTTTATCATTCTTAAGATGCTTTTCAACTTTTCCATTTGTAAGAAATGGGTAAACTTAAATATCACTCGCTTAAAACCTGTTTGGATCATTATTCAAAGTCAGCCAATTTATAAAAGAGATATGGTTTAATTATTTATAGCGGTTTTAAAGTATCAAATTGTGCCCAACTGCAGGATTTACTATATTGGTTGTGTTTATTGATACAGAAGAGATGGCAACCACTTATAAATTACAAAATATGTTCAACTAAAAATAGTATTCAAGCTGTCAAACAATTTGCCAGGTAGATGTGACATCCTCCTCAATAATTGGTGTACTGTGAAAATCAATGAGCCGAAACCAAGTGAACTGATTGGTTAATAGTTGTTTTTGAATATCGACAGTTTGTAAATTTTATGCTAGTGAACATCCAAACCGAACACGAATTGCTTCAATTGTTTATTCACGATTGAATAGAACGCATTTATCGTCGGAAACTGTCACGTCTTGCTCTTGCATTCAATGTTTTATTAAATTTGCACACTATCGCTTTCGTACCCTAGGGTAGTGTGGTTAAGCGATAGACACCTACAACAGCAGCATGGCGGTAGATACACTTTACGATCCTATAACTTTAAACGAAAGGGGTCTTCTGGTGTACTTCGAGATTCTGTTAGAAGCGTTTCATTTTATCTCAATTTATATAAGTGAGGTTCCTTTTTCAACGTTCATTGGGAAAAATTACTATTGGGGAATGAAATAAGCACCTGTGTTCTTTTTCACTCCACGTCTCAAACTACTCCTTTCAGAAATAAACTGATATGGGGTATAAATTACATTTTATAAGGAAACAAAAATTCCTTATTCCAGCCATAACAAAAGCAGGTACCAGAAACATCCGCAAATATTTGGGCATGAATAGAGGATTAAAGTCCTTCAAGTTATCTCTGATGGTCTGATGATAGGTTCCTGGCAAATGTCATTTAATCGTTTGTCCTTCGAACATTCATTATTTTCTTTTCACCTACTTATTATAGTCTTTAAAGCTGGGCTGTGGATTTGGAATGCTGAACTGGTAAAGGGACGTGCCTTCTTCTTTAATATTCTCATAATTATGTAGAAATACAAATTTAGAGGAGAAAAAAAATTAAATTAGAAATAAAATTTGTAACATCTTGACAAGTAAAAAGAATAAACAGAATGCAGAAATAGGCATCGCAAAAAATCGTTTCAACTATCTCACAGAAAAGACAAAAGAGTTCTTAGATGCTAACCATCAAATATTAGTTTTGAAAGCGTATAAGTATGACATGAATAAATTAATAAATAAATGGTAAAAAATAAGATAATCCCTATTGAATTGGAAAATAAATAAATTTCCCATAATGGGAAAGCATCTGTGAGCTTCCGAAGCTATATAAAAGTATACCTTCAAGAACCATTGAAAGTAATATTGAAGCGCTTATAAGTTATTAAAATCTATCAACAATATAATAGGAAATAATTAATTTTATCCAGTTTACACATTTGATTATGCAAACCTTGACATTCGACTCGAGTTTTGGAATGTTGCTCTCCATCTTCAGACATCAACAGCAGTGTTTGTTTTATTTCGAAATATACAAGCACTAGAGCTTTATTTATTTATTTATTTATTTATTTATTTAATTTTACTCTGATCAACAGGTATAAAACCCAATTAAAGATCAGGACGATGCATACAAAAATATATAAATTAACAATTATTATCTAAACTAAATCTAAATAAAACTATATTCTAGTCCGAGAGACAAAATCAAAAGAAAGAATAGCCAAAAATATTTAACACAGAAATGAACAAAGAGAAAAAACAAAGAAAGAGCTGGTAAAATATGAATATAGTGTCATCGCAGTAGGCGAGCAATCTGTTTTAGGCTAGAATTAAAAATATCATATTTAGTACTAGTGTCATTGGTGTTGTAGGCATGGCACATGCAAAATAATGGAGATAATTTAAGTAGGTTAGTACGAGAAGTTTGGAGGTAGAACGTATTTGCAGACCGTGAGTTCAGCCGAGGAACTAGGAAATTGACTCTTTCCAGCAGCATGGGGCAGTCAATTAGGTTATTAAGCAACTTGTACAGACTGGCCTGGAGTACATAATTATTTCTGCGAGAAAGGGATGACATATTGAATTTATCTAACAGGAAAGAATTAGGAATGCCCCTGATAGGATAAAAACCGTCTGTCCTGAAGGACAGGTACTTCAGAAAGCGGCGCTGAACAGATTCCAGGGCATCTCTATGAACGGCATAACCAGGGAACCAAACCACAGATGCGTACTCAAGCCGCGATCGCACAAATGTTATGAACAACAATTTGAGCGTGTCTATGTCTGAAAAATCACGACAGCTTCGCACAATAAACCCAAGTAGTCTGTTAGCAGCCTCCATCACAGACTCCAGATGAGAAATGAAGGATAGTTTGGGATCGAAAATTACGCCGAGGTCTTTATAGGTTGCTGGTCTCTTAAGGATAGTACCGTCTACGTTGTAATCAAATATGATCAAGTTGGTCTTGTTTGTGTAAGACATAACACAACACTTGTTAACATTAAGAGATAGCTTGTTCACTGAACACCAAACAACCATCATATCAAGACTTCTCTGAAGTAGATAACAATCAAATGTGGATTTGATGACGAAGAACATTTTAAAATCATCGGCATATAAAAGACAGAGTACAGTTAGACCTATTGAAATATCATTAACAAATAGTGGTCCCAAAATTGATCCTTGGGGGACTCCGGAAGAAGCAAGATATTCAACCGATCTCTGCCCATTTACCACGACAAATTGCCGCCTATCACTGAGATATGAGGCGATGAAAGATAAGAGTTCCACAGAGAAACCAATACCATCAAGTTTACTTAGCAGAAGTCTGTGGTCAAGCCTGTCGAAGGCCTTGGACAGATCGGTATATATAACATCGACTTGGAAGCCGGAATCCATATTTTCAGCGATGTATTGTGTGACAGATGCCAGGTTGGTGGATGTGGAACGACCCCTTACAAAACCGTGTTGTATATTAAGAAGGCGTGAATGAACTTTGAAATATACTCTATCGTATATAAGACTCTCAAAGGCCTTAGCAAAATTTGAAAAGATGCTTATAGGTCTATAATTATGCACATCTGCTCTATCACCACTTTTGAGGATCGGACAGACTTTCGTCTGCTTCCATACTTGCGGGAAAGTACTGGACGTAAGACACCTATTGAATAGGTGAGTGAGGGGTACTGAAAAAATGGGTGCGCAGTCTCTTAGTAGAAACGCCGGAATCATATCGGGACCTGAAGTAGATTTATTTTTGATCTTTTTGAGGGCGAATTCAACTTCCTCTTGGGAGAAATAAAGAATGGATATATCATGCTCATTACTTAGAGACTCCGAATCTAAATTCACTAAAGTGGGTTGAGTTATATAGCTTTGACTGAAGAGATGAGCAAATGTGTTGGAAATTTCCTGCGGGGTAGTCAACTTCACATCGCCATAGTCCATTTCAGCGGGAAAACCGCGTGTGCCTTTCTTTGAATTAATAAAATTCCAAAGCTTCGTAGGATCCTGCTTCAAATTGTTTTCAATCGAGACAATGTACTCATTATAGGCCGAATTCGTTGCCCTTTTGAGTTCACGCCTAAGCATGGAAAACTGATTGTGAGCTGACAAATCCTTGAATCTCCTATATCTCTTCCAGGCCGAGGTTTTATTTTTAATCAACCGTATTATGTGGTTGTTATACCACGGAGGGTAGATATTTTTCTTGACGCAGCCAAACCTAGGAACGAATTCATCGAGGGATGAATATAATAAATCATAGAAGAGAGAACAAGCATCCTCAGGATCAACGCATTCAACCACCACCGTCCAGTCAACCTGCCTCAAACTTTCGTATAATAATGAAAAATTGGCTTTGCGAAAATTGTACGCATTGACAGATTTAAACGGTAACTCACTACCTCTCCTAATACCTGCACCAGATTGAAAATCGACCAAAACAGATAGCGCCGGATGATGATCATCCTCCGGAACAAGGGGCTCCAAGGATCGCTCCACACTGCACCTACCGCCGATAACAACAAGGTCTAAGATTCTATCACTAGAATTACGAATGAAGTTATGCTGATGGTAATCCACAAAATTGATAAAATTCACAAAATTGGACACACAATGATCGGAAGGGGATCCATCGACATATGATGCATATTTCGCAATGTTGAAATCACCAATAATGATGGAAGAACTATCTAAGACGTACTGAAGTGTACTTTAGTAGCATCTACACGACAAGACCAACGGGTAGTATATATCCGCTTTGGGACATTTATGTGAAATTTTTCTGTATTGGATTGAGATGATTGGTGGAGGCCCATTCTAGGTGGGGGCCCGTGGGCTATCGCTCATTCTGCTCACCGTTAAATCCGACCCTGTGCATTCATTAATTCTCGTGAAAGTAATTTTACCAATAATATTTCCGGCTTTATAACCCAAAAATGTCGTAATATGGATTAAAGTCCTTCAAGTTATCTCTGGCGATAGATTCCTGGGAAATGTCCTTTGAGCATTGTCCTTTGAAGATAGTTTTTACATTCATTATTTCTATTCTTGAACCATTTGGGAACGTATGTTATGTTTTGTTGGTATTCTGGTTCTTTATATGACTGAAAATAAAATATAAACTCTCTTTTTTGACGTTTCGACAATATTTTATCATGTTTATCAAAACATGTTTTGTCAATTAGTGTAATTTGGAAAAGAATAGATGATTTCGTTTATATTATAATATTTATAAGCTGGGATGTGGATTTCAAATGCTCTATATATGATACAGATTGAAGTAGAGTTAAGATATTCAATGAATATGTTATACAACATATTCATTGAATATCTTAATGGTTAATTCAATATTTCGGCGTTCCAAATTTGTAGGATAGAGTGCTTTCAAATTCAAAGAATATTCAAATTTTTACTATTTATCATGCATTTTTGCGATGCTGTCGGTTTAAGGTTACGGTTATACATTTTTCAAAGTATTATGTAGTTTACTTTACAATATGGCCCATTTAACACCACCTATCGAAGAAAAAAATCAAGAATAAACATTTTAATCAATTGTCATGCAGACAGTCACGAAGATGTAATTAATAAGACAATTAATAACGATAACTATGTCTTCCGATAATACACGTGAGATAACTGAAAGGATTTTTATTTAAGTAGTAGAAGTTTGTTATCAAACTTGAAAGCATTATGTTGTTTTGCATTAAAGAACTGATTATGTGCATCACGTTTTGTCTTTGCTTTATAGATGAGTTAAAACAGTCGTGATTAATTTCACTCTGTTACTGATGGGATTTTAATAGCTGTTTTACGGCTAAGTATGTTGTTTTAATACTTAAAGCTATTGTGCCGTAAATATAACTTAATAAGATACTTCTCTTATCCGAATGTGTCCGATTTTTAGCGAGCAGGATAATAATTATATCTCGTTTTATTGAACACTTATGTTAATTTCAGTTTCATTAACATTACTAAGTAAATAGTTGTTTAATAAATGAAACTTTGAATGTGCAATATTCACGAATCGGGGGATCAAATGAACATTAACTGAGTCATTTTGTTTTGTGCTTTTGATTGCTTTACTGCATGAAGAGAAGTACACTATTATACTTTCTGATCATCTTGGCCTTTCATCACCAAATCAAATTGGAGAATTGGAATTTCGATCCCATTAATAATACCGAAATTTCGGATTTGCGGTTACTGATTCCTCGTGAAGACTTTGAGGTGATTCATTCCTCATACAGGTTTTACGGCTAGTTATTCCTCATAAAAGCTTCACATTTACCAATTCCTTATGAAAACTTTGAGGTTAACGATAAGGACTTCGCGGTTACCGATTCCCCATGAAGACTTCGTGGTTACAGGTTTCTCAGAAATGTTTTGAAAGTACTGATTCTTCAGGAAATCTCTGAGGTTACTCAATGCTCATAAAGGTTACCGATTCCGTTACCGAAAGGCTTAGCGGGTACTGATTCTTCGTGGTTACAGGTTCCTCAGAAATGTTTTGAAAGTATTGATTCTTCAGGAAATCTCTGAGGCTACTCAATGCTCATAAAGGTTACCGATTCCGTTACCGAAAGGCTTAGCGGGTGCTGATTCTTCGTGGTTACAGGCTCCTCAGAAATGTTTTGGAAGTATTGATTCTTCAGGAAATCTCTGAGGCTACACAATGCTCATAAAGGTTACCGATTCCGTTACCGAAAGGCTTAGCGGGTACTGATTCTTCGTGGTTACAGGTTCCTCAGAAATGTTTTGGAAGTATTGATTCTTCAGGAAATCTCTGAGGTTACTCAATGCTCATAAAGGTTACCGATTCCGTTACCGAAAGGCTTAGCGGGTACTGATTCTTCGTGGTTACAGGTTCCTCAGAAATGTTTTGAAAGTATTGATTCTTCAGGAAATCTCTGAGGTTACTCAATGCTCATAAAGGTTACCGATTCCGTTACCGAAAGGCTTAGCGGGTACTGATTCTTCGTGGTTACAGGTTCCTCAGAAATGTTTTGGAAGTATTGATTCTTCAGGAAATCTCTGAGGTTACTCAATGCTCATAAAGGTTACCGATTCCGTTACCGAAAGGCTTAGCGGGTACTGATTCTTCGTGGTTACAGGTTCCTCAGAAATGTTTTGGAAGTATAGATTCTTCAGGAAATCTCTGAGGTTACTCAATGCTCATAAAGGTTACCGATTCCGTTACCGAAAGGCTTAGCGGGTACTGATTCTTCGTGGTTACAGGTTCCACAGAAATGTTTTGAAAGTATTGATTCTTCAGGAAATCTCTGAGGTTACTCAATGCTCATAAAGGTTACCGATTCCTTTACCGAAAGGCTTAGCGGGTACTGATTCTTCGTGGTTACAGGTTCCTCAGAAATGTTTTGAAAGTATTGATTCTTCAGGAAATCTCTGAGGTTACTCAATGCTCATAAAGGTTACCGATTCCGTTACCGAAAGGCTTAGCGGGTACTGATTCTTCGTGGTTACAGGTTCCTCAGAAATGTTTTGAAAGTATTGATTCTTCAGGAAAACTCTGAGGCTTCTCAATGCTCATAAAGGTTACTGATTCCGTTGCCCAAAGACTTAGCGGGTACTGATTCTTCAGAAAAACTTTGCGGTTAGCAATTCTTCAAGAAGAATTGGTTCCTCAGAAAGGTTTTGCAGATGTCGATAATTCAGAAAGGCTTCACCGTTACCGAATTCCCGGAAAGGCTTTGCAAGTACTGATTCCTCAGAACATCATTGAGGTTACTGATTCCTCATAAAGGTTTTACGGTAACTTGTTCCTCATAAAGGCTTCGTATTTAACGATTCCTTATACAAACTTTGCGGTTACCGATTCCTTATAAAAGGAGCTTGGCGGTTACCGATTCCCCATGAAGACTTCGCGGTTACAAGTTCCTCAGAAATATTTTGCAGGTACTGATTCTTCAGGAAATTTCTGAGGTTACTCAATCCTCATAAAGGTTTTACGATTACTTATTCCTCATAAAGGCATCGCAGCAATCGATTCCTTATAAATTGTGGTTACGGATTCCTCATAAAGACTGTTCTTCAGTATACATTGACAGTTTTAAGTCATTCTTTTTGTGAACCGAATGCAACCCCAAAGAAAATGGGCCGTAAAAATAGATAAATAATAGCCCTCGTCAGGCACATCTAGAAATATTCATGAGCATGAGCTAAGATTCTCCTATATTTGAACAGATTGTACCTGTATACTATAATAATAGATATATTAGGGACAGGTTGTTCAAACTATCATCTGCATCATCTCAATCTTGCAGAGGCCGTTCAGCATCCAAATGTCTCGTTGAATCAAGAACTACATTTCCACTTCATGGTCAGGATCGTCTTCAGTCTAAAGATCCAGGCAATCTTCCAGCCAACACGATGGTCGCAATATAGGGCTTGGCTTTCAGGCCACTCATTCATAAACATAACCTAACCTAACTCATCCTCTGATAACCGTTGCAGTTAGACACTCACTATCCAAAATACTTTACCTCAACCAATTCGACAAAATAAAGAATCTAAAGATTCATTGATCAGGCATCAGAAGATGTCCTCAACGATAAGATCAAAGTGGAATGTCGCGATATTTAGTCCCGACGCGACTTCTTTTTACCTTTTTGTATAGTCAATTCACTCACATTCTGCAACGAAATAAGTATAGAATCTTTCAGTTGCTTTAATTGGCAACGTGTCTCAATGGAGTACTAGTCTAGATGTTGGCGAATCCAACAAACGCGTTTCCACTTATCGTAGCTCACCATCTAATTTACGAATGTAATTTTAATACTTCAATGCAAAGCAATCAAACGAGTCACCGATGTATTTTATCATTTCCGTCAAATGTACTTCTATTAATGCGTTCATTTCTGTCTTTACGATCGATACTGATATCCTTTTATGGCTGTTTAACATGTCATATCTATTATACTACGAAATAGGCTATTTTAATTTCGATAGAATGATTGTAAACCATGAAGGTATACGTTTTATTTGCGTGGATCATTTATCTGTACAACAATTGCCGTTAAAAGGGGAACTAACCTACCAACTAAATCTTGTGAAAATTAATTACACGGTGCTTTATGGGATCTTCCAATATGTCTTAATTACTACTCCCCTGAACTATATTATAAATATACAAACTCCCACATATATACCCATACGTTTGACTATTCAGGATGGGTACAAGGTACACGTTTGCCACACAGTATTGACGTGCCGAAACCTGTTAAAACTGGGCTAGATTGTTCACAAAATTTTGAGTATTGAGTTGTACTCGTGAAATATTTGAATGATAGGCTCAATATTTTTTTCTATACTTTGACTACACAAGGAGTGACACTTAAGTGTTACTGCAGCAGCAACGCACATAGCTATAGGAGCAGTACTATAAATTTCGTAAAGTTCTTCTATAAATTGTTTGATATGTTCAACTCTATCATTACCTGGTACTCCTGGCTCAAAAAACTATAATCGGGCATTTTTTAATACTTTGACTAAGCCAGAGGAAAACCTATATAACGCTCGAAGAACATCTTGTGAGCCAGCGGTGAAATGTTGGTTGATTAGATAGGCATACGAATTTTTCTGGAAGGTTTGAAGGTTATAGGCATAAGGAAATACGATACAAGGCAAATAGTTCCACAACTTTGCTGTTCGATAGAAGAATGAAGTCCTGTAGGAAGAAGCTCGGCAGGTCTCGAGCTTAACAATGAAGGGGTGATTAGATTGAGCTCGTCTAGGCCGCCTATCTGGAATCTCTCGTGGTGGAATAATAGACTAGATTTATAATGAACACCGACCATGAAAATATCTAAAGAAAAGGGAGAGATTGCCCTCCTTTCTACGATGTTCTGGCTTCATTGAATGGTATAGGGCCTCTAGATGAGTAAGCGGTGTAAAGTGTACCATCATCTGTAAAGCTATGGGTGGGACAGGTGGTCTTTCCAATGGATCGTTGACATGGAACGCAAACAATGTTGGTGCCAAGATAGATCCCTGTAGAACACCGGCCGTTAACCACCATACACAAGCTACAGAGTAGAGGCGGCAAGGCATATGATTATGAATAAAAAGTAGATATTAGTGAAGGGATTTGAATTTTGGAGGTACTACTGATACTAGTACGATGATCAGAGCAGGTCTGTCATGGCAAAGTCCTCATAAATATCCATTTCACGGCAACTTCAAAGGTGCTACATGGTTGAGTATGTTATTGTATCCAAAACAAACTTACAAATAATCTACTGCCCCAGAAATAATTTCGCCGTTTAAAAACTAATTTACATCAACTGAAGCGTAGAATTTCTTAAACTAATTGTATTGAGCCTTGAACGTCTTTCTCTCACTAATTTCAATTTAAAATTTGTTGCAACAACGAACGAAACACAAATAATTGAAACTGTAATACATTAATCTGTAAAGTATATGAATATGTATTAGGAAACCACTACACAGTAATGTTTCTATAGTTGAAGACGTCATATCTCGAGGACCAGGCAAAACAGTCAGAGAAACAAAAATTTCTTTGCGCCTAGTAGGTAAAATATTAAACAGATGTGTTTTAAATTCTATGACTATAACACAGAATAGATTTTTGCTGCACCTATTTTACTGATTTAATTTATCAGCTTTCAACATATAAACATTTTGAACATAATATAAGTACGTAGAAATTTGGAAGTATTTAATTAATTAAATTCGTATAAATTTGACTAAATGATTGTGCTATGTTCTATGATTTACAAACTTACCATAACGTTTTACGTGAACCATCTCCAGGATAGATCTTTCAAAATAATTGATTTCTTCAGCTGAAATATTAACGTTTTTATAATCGATGGTTATAATGAAAACAATGTTCAGCATCAAGGGTAGTGGAATTTAAAAGTTTTCTTTTTCAGTACTATTATACGTATGGCCATGCTTTCTTTTTATTATGGGTTGAAACCCCTGTATATATCCCATCTCAATCTAAGCAATTTAATTTAAAATCGTGTGGGTTTCTTTATCTTTCGGCATTAAAGGTTTTAGATTCGAAAAATATTTACCAACACAGTTTAAGCGCAATATTTATGTCATAGGCTTTTAAATATTTCTCAACTTGTTCTGAGGTATCCGGAATCTATGGTAATGTTATAAAATTATCTTTATTACAGTTCATATTATTGATGTATGACATACCTTTCCAGATTTTGTTTATTCTTTCTTTAACGATGGGGTTGAAAATGTATTTGAGTAGACATTCATTTCCAGTGTATTTCGAACTTTTTCAAATTTTTGGGACGGTTTTCTGGATGTGACAATTTTACAACGGGATCTGTAAGATTATTATCAGCACTTTTTTATAGCTTGTTGGTGAAACTGAATTATAGTGAAGATATCGATTTTCGTCTGAATCATGGCTAATGTTCAATCTAGGATATTTATGGTTTTGTTTACATCTATTTCACAAGTAAATTGAAGTTTACAATAGAAATTGTTAAATGTATTCATTACATATTGTATTTTATCCTTGGGGACATACATTGAGCCGAAACGTACGTAAAGACGAAATTTGATAACACATGTGTTCACGTGACTTATTTCCCATTAATTCACATATTCACATACACTTATGTGTTCAGTTAATAATGGTTTCTCTAGTCTACATCCATCTAGAGGGACCTTATCATTATCATTTGGCAAAAGCCAACAAGAAATAAATGAATACTAGTTTTTTTCGCCATGGTTAAATTGTTCTGTTAAAGTTATTGCGTACAACAATTGACTTACAAATGACCTACTAACCTACTAACCGCTTGGACATAATATATAATGCTTTATGTGTTCACTTGATGTTACTGCACCCAAAAATAAACTAACAAGTAACCTACAAATCTAGAATTGCCGCTATAATATCTCATGTTCTCTTATTATCATTGTATCACGTCGGATTTTCCAAATTATGGTCAAATTCATTGTTTCTATCTATATTTTTCTATCTATATGAGTATATGCGATTTGCAAAATGTGATTTGTTACAGAAGACGAAACCAAGATTCTATTATCCTTTGTGCAAAAGGATGTCGATACATATTCGGGAACACCATTTCAGCGGTGACGAAGAGGTGAAGGTTATTGTTGGGACTATTTTTTCAGGGATAGAAATAGAAGAGTTGTCGATTCTTTCATGATCAGTCCAGCAACTTTGCCGCTGCCCTAATATATGCGAATGACGAAATTTTATTTATCATCGGCTGTGCCACTCCCAAAGTGTCTGAGATTGAGTCACTACTACCTCAGCAAGCGTTATCTTGTACCAAGAAGAAATCTTGAGCCGAGCCTGCTTATGCGGTCAGGATGTTAGAACGAACGCCACTGGCGCATAACAACAAAATTAGCCAAACCCTTGGTGTGATTATTTCCGACTATAATAGACATAATAAATTCATAATTGCCCCATCGCGTGAGCCAGCATAATAATAGGTAGTCAACGAAATGGCGTCTTCAAAATGGCGACCACTTACAAAAATCCCTCATTACGTGCAATCGGAAATTGGAAACACTGTTCGTTACATATTTGAACATGTTCGAACAATATTCAAACAAATAGACTGGCTATTTCCGAATTATCCAATAAAACTTCGTGTTGGATACGTGTTATTAAGGTACGCGCGATGTAAGCTAACGATCCTATGGAATCTATTTGATTAAATTGCTACATGACATGATATAATTATGGTCATCATTATTATGGAATTTTTGATGTAAGTGCTGCTGATCAAGATAAATGAGAGTACATGTTCGGTGTCGTTACCAATAAATGCAAGCAAAATGAACTACCTACCTGTTTTTCAATAGAGATAATAAATTACAAGACGTAATCCTGCAGACTTTACGAGAAGAATTACGTGGATCACAATTATACAAAGGTTCGGGGAGAATTCTTTTCTTGAAGGAGTATAAACAAGTTTTGATAGAAAATATTTTAAAACTCGTATTTCTAGACGACATTTTGATATTACAAAATGGTACTATTGGCCTCATGTGACAGGACTTTGATAAGCGTGACGTTAAGAGCATCAAAGTTATGTCTCAATAAAAGCATTTCCATTATATGTATATGTTGTTGCACCAAGCAATCAGAACAGTTATGGTGATATGAACCAACTGAACATTCATAAATCGATTCGAGAGCAATTGCTTCCAAATTTGGGCAGACTGTTTTTTATCATAACGAATAACGCTTTATACCATAGCAACGTAGTGGATGAATCTTCATATCACTGTGTCTTAAATGCGAAAGAAATGAAGTGGGGATCTCCTTCTATACAATGGCTCAATGGCTATTAACGTTGGTGATCCACAGGGATATGTGTTGGCACCTACTCTGATTCTGCTCCATATGTACTATATATTGGAGTCCAACCAAAACTCAAGCTTGCATCTTCTCCAGGGAGACGGATCTTACAATCCTTAATATGATGATGTCCGATACAAATATTCCTATATGGAGACCTTCAAATCCATGCTGGATATCAGAACCAATATAGCATGAGCCGACTATGTGAGGCCCATTGCGAAAACCATTTCACAATTTGAAATTTTAATAATATTCATCAACCGATTAATTAATATCTATGTGGGTTTACTCCTACAAACATTAAAAGTAAATGCCCAAACAAAAACATTTCTTTATCTCATTTTAAAAAGGATCTTATATTAAAAAGAAACGCCCGCAGGCCTGCTCATATAAAACACATTTTTTGTGTACATGACAATTTTTATGTTAGAAAGTTCTAAAAATATATTTTTCTATATTTCAAATAAAAAGGGGCAGGTAATCTGAATGAACGGCTCAATGAACCAGTGCCGACTACGTTCCTAAATATATTATGAACCTTATTTGTAAAAAGGTAAAGAGACTATTTTGTTTGGGCATTACTTTCAATTTTTGTAGGAGTGAACCCATAGAGATTAATTAATCGGTTGATGAATATTATTAAAATTTTAAATTATGAATAATTAAATTATAAATATATTAAATTATAAATTACAGAATTTATTTTAAACACTGTTATAATAAAATAATGTGATTGTCAGCACTTATTTTTTGTATGCCATATCATATTCCAATATTGTAGCTTTAAATAAACAGTTATAAACTTGTATAAATTAAAATACAGATGCTTGTATTTTTTTAATTTTCCTTCATTTTGCAAATAATCCTTATATTATTTTCAAACGTTTTTGATGTCAAATTCGTAATCACCGTAAAAATTATTCTAAAAAATGGAGGTGGAAAAAGGGTTAATGTAGCGTTTAGAGGTGAATGAGAGGCCGTCGGAGTTCAGCTTCTGAGTCACGAATAACTACGTGGGCCATAGAACATAATGCAAAAATTTTTTTTTCGATACTCGCCCTGTTTTTCCCTTAGAATGTCTGCCAAATTTCCCCGCTTACTGACTGGATTATACGATTATAATCAATATGAAAAGTTTGTAAAACTGTAGAGTTGTATTAACATCAACATTTCGAGATTATTTGGAGAAAGCCATGAGTCACTTCGTTCCAAGCAGTTATTATAACGTATGACAACAATTACTAGATAATTTGCATAGGCAGAAACGACAACTTAATTATTGTTTAGCGCCGAAATTAATAACATAGTTTGGTTGACTGAAATGAAGTCAAGAAGGGCCATTTCCTTTTGTCAGGCATATGTTTAATAACAGCGTAACAGTACGGTCATACACGCAATACATATATTGTTTTGAAAAGCGTGTCATCAATTTTAGGAAGTAGTACATTATTTTTTTCACTCAATATGCCAATATTCTAGCAAGTTCATTTTCGTTTCAATAACATTCAACGTTCCTGTAGGTGCCATAATATTTCGTAGCGAAGAATAAATTGAAATTACACTGGGGAGGAACAATAAAATGTGTTGATTTATAATAATAATACTTATTTATGGGCCAATTTACATTGTACAATTATTGATGAATATATTCATTTAATAAGCAATGAATTTATTAAAATATTCAATGAAAACGTATTCACGCCTTAACAGATTTAAAGCGATTTTACTTCTATATGAAAATACAATGGGAAAGGGTGGACGAAGCTCTCGATGTCCATCGCTAACATATCAGCTACGTCAAAACTCTCTATTGTACAAGGCTTGGACGCTCGATGGTAACGTCACATGGCAGAAGCTATGAAGCAGCTGCTCACCCGTACGTTAAAACAAAAGTTTTATTTTTTCTTTAGAACATGTATAGGACTTATTGTTCAAACGGGGTTACCAGATATGAGCTGAGGCCTTAGTTGCACCCCATTTGGTTTTAATAATGTAAAAAACCTTCTTCCAAAGTCAGACAAATATTGTGATTACTAAATATTCCTGGGAACATGATCTCAAAAGTTCTGATACCTCAGATATAACTTTGGAAAGATACATTGATTCCCTTATTCCTAACGACTTTTATGAATATTTTGCCAAGATGCTAGTTTTTTTTCATGGTTACATTTTTCGAAGAGACAAAGCAAAGGTACTAGAAGAATCAGTTTCAGTTCAAGCCTCAAGCCTGCACAGAAGATGCTACATGTAACGGTTGGCGATACGTCGGCATCAAATCGAACTATTGCCACACGGAATATATCCAGAAAGCAAAAATTTTCAAGATTCATTTTTCACTCTGTTTTGTATCAGTTATATTATGGAAACACTAACGTGATTATAGTGTCGATAACTCGCGTTAGTAAAAGGTAAAAAGTGTTTTATTATATCGAAAATTGTTGTGAAAAATGTGACGTTTCGAAACTTCAAAACAGTTGTTAAAAATGTCCCTTTATCTGTGAAAATTAGAAAAATGAATACTCCCTAAACAATTTCACAGCATTAAGTTAACTTGCTCTGTCGTTGCTATAGGAAAGATCATTGACAGTTGTATAAGAATGTTTATTTTTTATCTCCATTGTAATTTGGGGAAACTGGATTAACACTGCGGTATCTAGCCCATATTCCTACCTGTGTCACAAGGAATTCATCACACCTTAGCTTAGAAGGAATATGACCCATCTATTTTCCATTGCCTTTTTACAATGTAAATTATGATTACATCATGCACGAAAGTAACGTAAATTGAGTTCCATTTCCGTATTCCTACGTAAATTCAGTTCCAGTTCAATGTAATTCTCAGAATATTCTTAGAAATGAAAGTGTTAAGATTAACGCGATTACAATATTTGCATTCTATATCAACAAAGTTAGGTTAGTAGGTTAGGTTAGTTTAGGTTAGGTCAGGCTAGATTAGGTTAGGTTAGGTTATGTTAGGTTAGGTTAGGTTAGATTCTCCTCTTAGGAGTCATGACAACTTGTGGTTGGTGGAGAGACTAAGTACCTGCCATGATGACATACGCTTACCGGTAGGCATTTCATGCCGGGACGCCAAGGAGGTGAGCAGGGAAACCAAGAAGTGACTAGTGCCTAGAGTAAGAGTCGTAAAAAACGCTTCGGGGTTGGCATTCCGAGGATGTCAGCTACGGGCGAAAGCTTGCCAACCGCTAGCTAATACCGGAAGGCTGGGCCTCAGTGAGTCCTGCATTACCAGGAGTGATAGATGATTGAAAACTCCTGATGTGCATAGGTTAGGTTAAGTTAGGTTAGGCTGGCTCGATTCCATGGAAAAGTATTATAAATGTATTGGAGGTTAAGGGTATCTCTATGCCCCTAATCGATATGGCAAAAAACTAGTTCTCAACAGAAAGGTCAAATACCAATGTGGAGAGTTAGAGAACCCTGTGGATGTGCCTCAGGGGTCTATCATAGATCCTATACTATGGAACATAGCTTATGACGGAGTATTCAGGATTAAATTGCCGGAAAGGCTAACGATAGTCTGATACGCAGACGACATTGCGATTCTAAGTCCTAGAGAAACCTCCAACACTGCTGTAATGCGATGGTAGATATAGTAAAGACCGGATGAAGAATCAGAGTCTGGAGATCTCACCAGAAAAAAAGCACAGACATAATGCTCTCGGGCAAAATTAAAGTTATAGGACTAAACTTAACCATAGATGGGAACACGATAAATATTAAAGATGGTGTGAAATATCTCGGAGTCTTACTAGACAAATCACTAACCATTTTCTAACCATATCGGATGAGCAGTGTTGAAAGGTGACAAAATAGATGCGGCACTGTCCACGATACATCCGAGAGTGAATGGAGTAGGAGAAAATAAGATAAGAACGCTGGGGTCTGTATTCAACGCCACAGTCCTATATGGAGCAGATGTATGGGCTGATGCACTTAAGATCATAAAGAAATAGTGGGAAGCTCATAAGAACAATTATTATCAGAATTTGAAGCGCTAACCGCACTGTCTCCTAGGATCTCTTAGCCGCTATCGGTAGGATCATCCCCATAGACTTACTTGCTGAGAAACGTAAAGCCACCTACACAGAACACATAAGATCTTAGGGCTAATAGTACGAAGGGTCTATGGACCATGAGATTGATACACGACCTATATACATGGATCTGTAGGTTCGATGGAGAAATAACCTACCTCTTAGCACAGACATTGAGCGGACGTGGCGTATTCAAGGAATACCTGTATAGGATAGGAAAAGCGAAGGACCCTTTATGCAAATACTGCCCTGAAATAGACTCTGCAGAATACACAATCTTCAAATGCAGTCATTGGAACACAATTAGAGAACGCTGTCAAACAGAAACAAGAAGAATCCTAACAGTTGATGAGAACATTATACCGACAATGACAGCAAACTGACCCCAATGGAACTCCATCAGTACCATGATTACCGAAATCATATCCAGAAAGGAGGAACTATGATACGAGCCTAATAGTAGTCTAACATAATTCGCAGTGATGAAGTGATGCCTACCTGTCGTGATTGACACAAGCGAAAGAATTCCACCTCTTCCGAAAAAAAAGGTTAAGTTAGGTTAGATGTGGTTAGGTTACAAACAAAGGGGGTACAATAAACAATCGTTATTGGTTATTGGTTTTAAGATTAGCGTGATTACAATATTATGTATTATAATTACGTACAGGATGGTTGATGGCCTAGGCGGAAGGTACTACATGGTAATTACGTAGACTTTAAAAAGACCCGGGCAATTAATAGATGCTGAACTCAACTTATGCCGAAAGTGAAATACAAGGAATGGAGAGTTTTAATTTGAAAAATCGCTAGCAATTGGAATAATTCCTTTAAATAACAGAGTCAATTCAATCCTTGAGTGATTATCTTCACTTTCCAATGTAAAATACATTTTAGCTAATAAAAATGTCATGTTAACATTATATTTAATTAAATTAAATACCCTTCACATAAAATTCATAAATACACAAATGAACCTTTTTATCACATCCCGAACTGTAATGTGCTGATCGCACTCGTATAAGCAACTTTTTTCGCGTAGCAGAGAAAAAATACGGTGTTTGAAAGTAAGGATACGTTCAAGTTTGCATGTAAAAAGGCCATTTACATCAAATACCTAAACGTGGCACATAACTTGCAAGAATTTTAATATCGCGTTCAGAATATTCTGGGAAGTGAATTACTTAGTTCCTTACCGACCTAGCGTCGGTCTCCGCCATCTTGCCTCTGGGGGAAGCTCAATTTAAAAGTTCCATAGCGAAAAGCTCGAGCTTGGATTTAGAGTTTAGACTTTAGAGTGACTTCGTATTATATGTAATATGTATCGATCTTTCGCCTTCACATCGTTTAGGCTTTTTAGCCTACATCGCTTTATGGCCTATGCTTTCAATTTTAACATCGGACGTGGCTTCATGGAAATATGTTCATAAGTGGTGGAACAGACAGATAACTCGGAAAAAGTTATCACGACGTTTTATTCAGAGTGTTTGATAATTGAGTTATGAGATCCTAAACCGATTAAAAGCAAACTTAGGAGGCCATGGAAACAAATGGCAATAATTTATAATGGAGTTGAATCATATGAAGAACTAAATTTACAGAAATACGGGACACCTTTTAATTATCAAGCAATATTGTGAGAAATCTCTTAAAAACCAGAATAAAAACGTCGCCTTTGGAACAACAAATAACCTATACTCGTATATTGATAATTCAAAAGATAAAAAAGATCTGAAGCTTACAGGCTGAGGTGTGATGACTGTAATGCCTTGTATAGGGTGAGCAATTTTCGAAGTTTGTATGGGGTAACTTGGAGATACAAAAAAATGGAAGTGACATTCTCAATCTCCTCCAGTAGATTACCTACTTAATAAATTATACTGAGTAAAAACATATGAATCTTACCTATTAAAACTAATAAAAACTTGAATTAAAATTTTATATTATTAAAATTGCAGTCTGCTTTAAAAATTGAACAAAATTAGATTTGTTCATATGAATAATACTATAGATATTTTGTGATGAAATTATTTTAAATTAAGAAATCTTGAATAAAAATTGGAATCAACTAATTGAACTATTTAAATGATATTTCATTCAATTATACTTAGTGAAGTATCTTAATTATTAAAACTAGTAATAACTTGAATTAAAAAAAATTATTATTGAAATCGCAGCATCTGCTTTAAAAATACAACAAAATTAGATTTGTTCATATAAATAGTATTGCCTCAATTCGAGCCGTTACACAAATAATACTATAGATATTTATTGATAAAATTAATTAAAATTTAAAAACATTGAAATAAACTAATTATGAGAACTAATTAAATAATATTACTTATTAAATTATACTTAACTTAGCGAAAAACATATGAATCTTGACTATTGAATCTAATAAGAACCTGAATTGAAAAAAAATGTTATTAAAATCGCAGTATCTGATGCTTTAAAAATTGAAAAAAATTAGATTTGTTCATATAAATAGTAATTAACAAAATTTGTGCCGTTACACAAATAATACTATTGATCTTTTGTGATGAAATTGATTTAAATTTAAAAAAATTTAATAAAAATTGAACTAAACTTATTAATTGAACTATTCAAATGATATTACCTAATAAATTATACTTAGTAACAAACAAATTTTTATTATTGAAATCGCAGTGTTCTGAATTTAAAAATTGAAATTTAATGTCAATATCGTGGTTGTTTGTAAAGTTAGGAGCTGTTTTTCTGTAAAATCCAGATGCAATTTCGAGTTATGGCCCAGAGTTTTTCAAATGGGAATCATAGAGCTACGGCTTAGTTACGACGAATTTTTTTTCCCTTTCCAACCATGTCTCATATGTCTTTAATAGCGAAAACAGTATTTTACTATATCACTTTTTTCGTTTTTTTATATTTATGTCAAGTGTGCTGGTGTCATTTATGACAGGGCTCATCCATTCTTCAGTAAATTGCATATTATCGATTTTGTTTCAGTGGTAATAACAATTAACTCAGGGTTACCGATCACCAGGTGCATTATAGAATATTTTAAACATCATATTCGGGGGTTCAGCATCCTCGAAAACCTCCGAGTGACACATTTGGAACCGTTTACAATAAAATTTCTGTAAATTTCCTGAGACCGACGTGGTACCCAGAGTTACTGACCTCCAGGTGCATTATGGGCATTTTTAAACATCATATTCGTGTTCAGCACCCTAGAAAACCCCTGAGTAACCAATTCCAGCTATTTTCAGTCCTTATTTTCAAAGTTATATAACTAGATAAATCATTTCCAGAAAATGGCATGAAAATATCAATTTTTCACGTGTTAAAATTTAGAAAAAAATTTCCAAGAAAATCCATTACCCCACATTTCTTGGACTCGACTTCCCGATTCGAATGAGCCCAATTACATCAAAATCCGTTTATTCGTTCAAAAATTCCAGCTTTGGCCTAATTTTGTGATTTATTCCCTCGACTACCAACCCTGTAAGGGATCTGATAATGTAATAGAGTTTAATGCACCCAAAACTCAAGTTTGCGTCTTTTCTAGGAAGGCGGATCCCACAATCCCTAATATGATGATTAGGAACAACTATTCCCATAAAGTCTCCCATATCCATGCTCGGGATCACCACCAACAACCAGCAACAGTCTGTCGAAATATTCGACGCTATTCACTCTATTTCACGCGTCTTTGATGAGCTAACTATTTGATAGATTGTAGAGAGAAATATATAACAGCACGTTCGATGCCAATCGCATCTACAAGAGCGGCACCCGTGACAGGGCTAGCGTGTTCCGTCGACAGCACCCGGCAAACGGCTAGCGCGTTCACACAGACTACTATTAACCGTGATAACCGTGAATCCCTATAACAGAGGTGGAACTCGTTACCTAGTGAGTTTGTTTCTGTGAATCGTATGAGATGATGACGATAACAACTTCAGCCACGACGCCATGATGAATTCGTTTGTTTCGATACCAACTGTGAGAACTTAATCTTCCAACGCAAATAGCGCGCAATTCAAATCCTAAACTGTTTTTCAGACGTTGGTCGCAACCTCTTGACCATGTGGTCCAATATTTAGTGGTAAGATCCCTCATTTGAGGTGACACTTTGTCAGGTTATACTTTTGTGAAGTCCACAACTCAATCCCTTTGAAATGAAGTCATTATTTCAAAGACTGAAAAATAATAATCGACGTTCGTGGTTGAGGATGAAATTCGAAATGAAACAAGGCAAGAATAGATCTCGATGAAAGATAAATGTTATAGCGTGTTAGTAATTTCAACACGTTGTCGAATTCGAATCAACCAAGTGGAGGATAGAGTCGAACAATCTGACAGAAATCGTGTGTGCTTTGTGTTGTGGTGTGTATGTGTGCGCGCTCGCTGAGCGACGGGAATGGAGGAGGAGGAAAGCTAGAGAAACTTTAACAAGTTCCCGACACGCAATCAACTTCTTCGAGCTTTACTGACAATAGTAATTACTCGACTTGAGGAACACACGTAGTCCTGGCGGAAGGCTCATATTTGTATTAATATATATATCAATTATAGGCGTTATCGTGTGTATATCAAACATGACTCAGATTGCATATTCTAGATACGTTCACGTTCACGCCAACTTTAAGTATTAAAATAGTTAACATAATTATTATATTCTACATTGTAATCTATGTAATTCGAGTACCACTAACTCGCCACTTATTGTTGGTTTATTACAAGAAAATCTTTTGATGTGTAACAATCGCACCAAGAGCATTATGAATTATAGACAATTGAATATCTGAACAGTTACTCTATTTTTAAATCACTTTTAATAATAACAGTTTCAACACCGAAGTGGCATTATCAAACTGATACAAAATTATGAAATAAAGCAACAAACTGCTCAAGTATAAATAAAGTCAAGGAAATAAAGCACAAAAATGACCTCCAGCTAGAAAATGTTTGCTCCAAGATGGATGGAGATGCGATTTTTTGCATTATATTCTGGAAGGTATCTGGAAACTTTGTCCGCTTTTTCTTTCCAGTAGAAACGTTGAGTTGTATTTTTAAGTGCAAAAATCCATTTTTTTCAATGCACTTTTTGTACGTATAATAATATCTAATAAATATCCACTAAAATTAGTCCAAATTGGTTACTCCAGGGTTTTTGGGGTCACTGATCACGATTCTGATGTCTGTATAATGCTTCAATTCACCTGGGGAACAGCATAGCCTGGTTGTTACCACATCCCTGAAGAATTTACGGTATAATTCGCTCTCGAATGAAATAAAACCTGGAACCTAGGTAATGTTAGAGTCGCTGATCACGATGTTGTTGTTAAGATCGTAATGGAATGCAATTGGAGGTATTAATCCACAAGTTGTGTAGATATATAATATGCTTTTTTTCAAACTTGAAATAATATGTGAAGAAAGCTAAGTGGACACGTCCTGAGCCCTCAAACCACTTGATTGGATCCATTGTGCGCCTTTTGGAACAAAACTCAATTCAGTAGGCCTAAGACAGCGCCGAATGCTATAATTCTGCATCGACTGATGTCTGTTATGGCCTCAGATAGCAAGTATACGTTACCGAGGTATTGTAGCCTAAGAGAAGCCAGTGCTGGTATGCAGGATGGCACGTGGAATCGGTGGAGTTGTTGTCGAACGCCTCCTCGATATCCAAGAATACGCCTAAGGCGTACTATCTTAAGACTAAGAGGCGTTCCGATCTGATAAAGCGTCGAAGCGGAAAATCCGTTGATGCACTGTGGTGAATAAACGCGATCGTGTCGTTGACTCAGTAGCTGGTTTTGCGCGCTTTGGCTTCTATACATAACCGTTGATGCAATATGGATCCACAACTATACACCAGAGCAAGTGGCAAAAGAATAGAAGAAGGTGAAGACGTCGCGACCGGAAAATCATGACCGCGGTTTTTAAACTACTCAGAAAGAAGATTATCAATGGTATTATGCTTCGTTATTGGGCCGATTCAGGGGAAAAATCAAGCGAAAACGTTCACACATTGGCCAAAAAGAAAGTTCTCCTCCATCACTATAATGTACGGGTGCTCATATGTGAAGTTTCTATAACATGAATTACGCTTCGACTTTTTTCCGCAACCACCGTATCCAATAGACCACTACGGTTTTCTCTTGTTACCTGATATGAAGAAATAGTCGCGGGAAAAAGATTCATGTCGTACGATGAGGTTATGGTCGAAATAGATACCTATTTTGAGGGCTTTCTGAAATATAACTTATAGATGGACGGCTTGAGTAACACTGGGGGAACTTGTATGGAGCTTAATAATGAAATTATTCTACCGAAAAAAATGGGTTCCTATATTGTATATTACATGATTTATTTGTTATCAAAATGATTTTGAGGAACGAGAACCTTTATAACCTAACACAATTTAAAATGTGTTCCGAGGCTTATTAGCAATTCTGAATGGTTGGCAATAAGTTCCCGTCAAGCATTTCAACATTCAGAAGATACTTTGTTTAGAAGTTGCCCTCAGTACTTCTAACAACTTTACCAATTGATTTTTCGTACTATTAGGCCTTAACAAAACAAAGTTCAAATAGTCACCCAATCCAATCTGTATAAGGCAATATATCTGTCGAATCTGGTGATGAAATACAGGAAACTGTCAATTGAATTTGGGTTGTGGAGTACCGCAAGGCTTCTTTCGGGTGAAACATTCATGATTCAATACCTAAAAAGATTTTTCGTAGTGCAAAATACAAAAAAAGAAAAAATAGTCTTTTGAAGCAGCTTCTTTGTTTCTTTTGGTACAATGTTATGTTAGAATAATGTTGTTGCCAATTCATTTTTCTTACGTGGTGGATTATATAATGGCCAACCAGTCGATCATGTCCTATAAACGTTTTCTTCATTGGTGCAAAATCTTATATATCTATCGAAGTCTCCTATTCACTCGGATCAACTTATGGAGTACCGCAAGGCTGCATATAGATTCATATCAGCACTTATCTTTGGAATAAAAAATATGAATCTGTAGTACCTCTTGAATGATTCAAACAATTGCTACTTAAACACATTAGAAGCCATGGAATTCCATAGAAATGAAAAATATGTTTATAATTTCATAACTGAACGCGACGGAAGACAAATTATTTGTTAGAAGTCTTTATTATCAAAAAGATGCGATTATCAATTATCCGGCATTTGATGGAGAGGTTTTCCCTTCTTACAGTTTTTTCATAGTCGTTTACATAATTGTGTTGACTGTCATTATCTTTCACAACTTCAATTTTATATTCCTATACATATTCATATGAACACAGTATAGTATTTTATTATAATAGAGACAATACTGATTCATAATTAAAGTCTCCTATATACATGTTTCAACTAAAAAAGTTAGAAACATTAGTCATAACATTTTCAATTGTACTATTTTCAGTTTTGTTGTTTTTCAATATTATTTGTACTAAAATTGGTTTGTAATTGGAACTTTTTCTGTTGAGCAATAAAGCATTTGATTGATTTATGTAGAAAATCCTATGCTCCTATTATTTTAGTATTGTGTCTGATGAAGTCAGCTTCGCTGGCGAAAGATGCTCAAGCTGTGGGTGTGAGTGGACGTACTTAGGTTTATTGGACAAATATTATATTGGACTTACCCGCTAATCTATCTTTGACAACCTGTGACGCGAACGCCGCCGCCGCAGCCGATCTCTGGAGCACCGGATCTAAACCAAAAGTCCAGGGATTGAACACTGCCCCAGGACTACCGGGACCACTTAGCGGCCTGTGAGCCGGTACTCTAAGTACACCCTGTCCGTAAAAACCCGCCGGCACGAGTCCTAAGGCACCACGCTGAGGAAAAAATCCGGGCGTCTGATAAATAACTCCGGCATCGGTCTCTTGTTTATGTTCGAAATTCTTCCCTAACAAATTCGAAATACTGAACGGTAACGTCGTATTGATGGAATGCGAAGAAGACACATTTTCCGGACTGGAACAATGGCTTCTTGAACTACGCGGATCACTGTCACTGTGCGACAAACGACTGTCTGTGTCCAACACGTTTATTTCGTGATCGTCTTCTGTTAATTCGTGATCGGACATATTTATTGCTTATAAAATCGGAAAACAAGCGTCTAGACAACACTACTACTTCATTATCACATCATATAACAATTAAACTAATGGTTAAACCACTTAATTAATTAATTTGTATCGTAATTAATTGTCTGGCTGGTGTATTAAGTGGATAAATTGAGTCGGCACCACGTGAAACAATTGACGGAGGAGCCGGTATAGACTCAGCCGACTTGAACGGGTGACAATTGAATACTAGCTACCAACTAACCGGTTGCCATGGTATCGGCAGCACAGTTAACGGGGGCCCAATCATTGGCCAGATTTCATTTGTAAACTCCTCCCATCCCATTCCCCATTGGATTAAACTGATTCCAACTAAATTGAATATCTTTCTGTTAATTTTTTTGTAGATCAAGTAAGCGGTTTGCTTTTAAGGTTCTCGTGATCTTGCCCGCACGCATTGTATAACCAGTGACGTATCTCAAAAGTTTTTGATTTATTTGCCAAATGGAAAATATCAATAAATTATAAAACAGTTCACACTGTGGATATATTGTAGCACTATTGATTAAAAATAATCAACCTTATCCACTAATAATTAAATTTCTAAGCAAAAAAGGAAATTGGAACGTAGCCAACTAGCGAAATTAGAGCCATTACCTTCAAATACTCCAAAAAAATTCCAAAGTTTTACTTATCATTCTCCTGTAATTAATAAATTCCATAGTTTGTTTTCTGAATTAACAATACAACCAGTTTGTCGATGTAAGAACTAGCTAAAACACTGTTCAGGCAACAACTTTGATAAAGTTTCCCATTTCGACAAATCTGGGATTTACAAAATCAATTGTGAGTCGTGTTAAAAATGCTATGTAGGTCAAACTAGAAGGAACATTTTGACTCAATATAAAAAAGAACATTTTGCCCATATAAAGAAAAAATAAACATATTCTGAATACACTATTTCTCAAGAAAGTTTATCACTTTCAAAACACAGTACAGACAAATATTTAGGTAATTTATAAGGGATGGAAATGTATAAGCGAAAAAGCAATTTATTAAATTCCTTTAATATGGAAGGAAAAACTACCTGTCCAAGAGTTTTAAAAGAATACGGAAAGTTAATGAAGGTATTAGTAAGAGAGAAGAACCGCAGCATATTTCTGGTAAGATGTGGGAATCTGCAAGTATTTTCAAATTTCATTAAATCTAAATCGAAAGGATAATATTTTTTCATAAAAATTGTTTAAATTTCTGCATTGAAGAAGCTTGCACTAATGTAGCAGAGGTCCAAAACAAAATTATTAGCATTAAACAATCCTGTTATCTGAATTTTGATAGCAACTTACCAATTTTACAAAATCAAAGTCATCCAATCAAAAAAAATAGTTTAATGAATTGCGTAGCTTATGAATAACAAAATATCAAAGCCAATTGTTAAAAAACTTAACAGACACAAAAGTTCCGGAAGAGGTGCAGCCCCTCACGTTAAGTGAATGAAATTAGAAATAACTGTTGATATTGACAAATAAAAAGAATGAACAGAAAGCAGAAATAGGTATAACAAAAAATTATTTCAGCTATCACACAAAAAAGACGAAAGTGTTCTTAGATACTAATCCTCAAATATTAGTTTTGAACAAGGATGAATGTAATAAAACTGTCAAAATATATAGAAATGACTACGAAAATAAAATAGGATATCTATTAAATGATGAAACAACTTACAAGAAATTAAAACCTCACCTTACATTATCGGTGCAAAATATCATGAATAAATTAATAAATAAATGATACAAAAATAAGATAATCAATATTGAATTGAAAAATAAATTAAATTGCCATAATGGGCAAGCAACTTATGGGCTTCCAAAACGACATAAAAGTGATATACCTTTAAGACCCATTGTAAGTGATATCAAATTCTATCAACAGTATTGGAAAAATGAATTTAATGTGAAAATGTATTAAAAATAAATCCGTACCCGTAGAGCACCTATTAATTTTCTTAAACGTTGTTTCTTTATTTACAAAAATATACCAGACGTTTTGGCATTAAATAGCATTGAAAACATTGGGCATAGGTAAAAACCCACACACCTCTAGATCAATCTGAATTTATGAATGCAGTAAAGTTTTGTTTAGAATGCACTTATTTTCAATACGATGACCAATATTTTGAGCAAATATTCGCCACAGCAATGGGATGTCCTATTTCAGCTACCATTGCTAACCTAGTTATGGGATGCTTAGAGGAATCTGTAATAAATTCATTAGATTTTCAACCCATTTTCTTTAAGCGGTATGTAGACGATGGCCTAATGTGTGTTCCCAGTGATAAAATTCATATTTCCACTGTAAACTTCATTTTACTTGTGAAATAGGAATAATGAACAGAAACAAATTTCCTAGATATGAGCATTAGGCATGATGCAGATCGAAAAATAAAATCTTCGTGGTTTACTAAAGGAGTTAGGTCTCAACGTTATCTTCACTTCAATTCCGTTGCACCAACAAGCTATAAGAAAAGTGCTATAAACAGCCTCACAGATTGCGCGATTGAATTGTCCCACCCAGAGGACCGTCCCAAAAATCTAAAAATTGTTCATAACACACTGGAAATGAATGGCTAAGGCCACCTTGTGGTCATTAGTTTTAACAACTCACGCTTATGCAGTTACGTCTGTAAAGGTACAAATTACTCTTACTTAAGGATAAACTAAAAGCTCTATTTTATCACTTGGTTGCCGACAGCTACAGTGAAGACGGTCGTGAGTTATAATTTTAGATGTTACACAGTAAAAAATCGAAGCGAAATTTGACACCAAAATAACACCCCGCGTGGTCCAGATTCATCCACACCAATTTAGTGTAAAATCAACACCGTATAAGCAGTGTTCAATTGACATTTAGCGGTGAATATATTCACACCAGTAATTGCTCAAATTTGAAACTCTTAAAGCGTTAATTTGACTCTGAGGAAGTGTGAAAATATAACTTTTGCGGTGTATGAAGAGCACCTTATGGTGCATTTTTTTCACCAGATATAATGCGAATTCAACGTTCACGGTGTCGATTTTTAACACCAAACAGAGTACACAACTATTTAAATGGTAAATCTTACACTATCAATTGTTTATATTTTACACTATATGGAGTATAGAACTCATCTTATGTGGTCGATTTAACACTAATAAAAGTTTGAATTTTTGACACCAAATAGAGTGTGCAACTCATCTCTTGTGGTCATTTTAACACCAAAAATTGCTATAAATGTATACACCAAATGAAGTGGCGACATATTATAGTAGGTACCAATAATATTTTCTTCGTTTATTTACTAGTTCAATCATATGTGACAAGAATAAAAAACTAAATGTAAGCTGAAAATAAGTTCATATTTTTGTACCAAAATCATCATATCAGTTGTGAAACAAATTGATATTGAATTTGACATAAGGAAATTTTTTTCAGCTCAAGTTACGTTATCAAAATAACAAATCAATTATGGTGTAATACAATAACATTTCTCGAGAAAAAAAATTATGAAAGGTTATTAGATTCAGTAAACCACAATTTTTGAGATTGACGGGACATTTTCTATATTGGAGTAGAGAGGACTAAATATATAAAGAGACCACAAAAGTATCCAGAATCATATCATTGTCACTGTTGTGTTTCTTCAAAACCTACTTTAGGCTTTAGGCCATTAGATTGCGATAGCAGCTAAGAACTCATGATCTGATTATTTTTGTGGACTTCAAAAATTTGATCAGTTTAAAAATAGCAAATAATGTAACTTATATATAAACATCTTTTATTTTTGAATAGTTACACAAAAAAATGTTAATATAATATTTTACCAGCCTGTTACATAGGTATTTGCTTCCCACTATAGGAGTTTAGAAACGCACTTTTCTATCTATTCTTTTATTTTTTAAGATTAGAATCCTCAACATCTAGCATTGCTAAATGGAACCCACATATTTATACTATTGCACCACTTCCAGATGTACATATTTTTCAATAATTCAAAAAGGTTATGAAGGTCTGATTTTCGGAAAATAAATAATTTTTTAAATTCATTACTTCTACGTTAAGAGATTCAGTTTACCAATGAATTAATTGAATCATTTATGTTCATTCGGTGTCAGTTCTCCGCGCATTCAATTATTTTGAATTTAAATCCTTTCTCCGCCTGCTCCAGGAGTTTTGAAAATTCGTCCTCATCAATGAGACAGCCAGTCTCACCAGTCACTTCATATTCGGATACAGCTGTTTCTTCTGATTTGGAGAGGTTCATCGCAAATTTTTCAAGACCTGAAAATGAAGATGACAGTGCCCAATAATATGATAAATATCTCAATAAATGGTTTTGCAAGAAAATGTTTGCTTATAAAAACAAACATGAATGAAATAACTTGGACTGATTTCTCCCGACTTAGGTTATCTTTCAGAAGGCCTCGCTAGTGTGCATGTGCTGCAATACCCAAGATTACCGTCTAGTTTCGAACTTCGCTACTGCAATTTGGAGTACCTTAGTCAGACGGCTTATTAGCAACGCCGATCGGCATGTCAATGTCGATTGGCGTTGGTAACAAGGCCACTTGGGTTCGATTTCTAGTGAGATCTCATTTTATATTTCTTAAACCTCCTTTCATTAAAAATGGTAGATTCAAGACAAACAGTGAATCTAAGCCGAGTTAGGTTAAGTGTTTCTATAATTGAAAGTTAGGTTATGGTACAGTGACTACAAAAAATATTGGCTACAAACAGTTCAAACTGCAATGTTTCGGCAAATAATTCTGTGCAGAGACAAAACAACCTAAAAAGTCTTGCACCATATACTTTACCATATACCACTTTCACCACAGTATATTATACTGTGCTTTGACTGTTTACTTTGTTCAATTTATAGTTGTTCTGTATTTCATGTGCCCATATTGTTCATGTGCATATTATTTATGCGATTTATATTTTCTTCTAGAAAAGTAATGTAAGGCGATAAACATTTAATTAATAAATGGAGGATTATTGGTTTTGAGGTCTTTGTTTCCCTGTTAAGTATTTATTTACATTTTGTCAAAACTGTCAACACCCATAACCCCATTAGATGCAAGAGGCTTTAGTACTGAACAACTTTATTGTCTATGTAGAAAAGACAAATGAGTTGCCTTATTTGCTGGAACATGGTGGAACCAATAAAATCGGACAGCTGTATTTTATAGTAGTTATGTAGAATTAGGCAAAACGGTACCGTATGTAAAAGCTCGTAGCCACAGCAACACTGAAGTGGACGTCTCGTTATCCTTCATCTTCTCAATCATCCTCTCTCAATTTCGAATTTTTTATTCTATTCAGCATCAGCAACCACGATTTTTTGGTACCATTTGTTCTAATATAACAAGATCGTAACTGCGCATGATCACAAACCAAATTTCCAAGTTGTAACCCAATAGCGAATTCGTGTATGTCGTGTATATAATATGAAAATATACATGCCAAGGATTTCATTATGTCACAATTCAGATGTACATAGATGTGCATATACCTACCTTAGTATAGAAATTATGAATATGAAACTCTTACCTTTCAGAATGAAGTCTTTATATTCCTTATTTTTGTCCAAACACATTCACTTTTGAAGGTTATGGGATTCAAATTTGATAAAAAAAAACCGACATTATTTCACTTCACTCTATCAACTAAGAGCGAGATACTGATAAAGGCACGTAAACAACTAACCTGATCAATGTTCAATGTGTCTACTGTGAAAAAGTCAGTACACATGCAAGGAAAAATTTTTCAGCAGCAAAATGGCGGGTTTGACTATTTACGACACAAGGTCGAGAGGAACTGACTGAACTGAGCTCGTAAAGTAGTGAGCTGATCGGTCGATAGGTGCTGTTTTAACCATTTGCGAATTCAATACAAATCCATACAGTGTATTATCGAAGTTAAGTTTAGGTAGGTGTTGAAACGGAGTTTCTCTGGTAGAGTAATTTTGACGGGTTCAGCACTTAACACCATATAGTGAAGAATGCTTACACCACAATAGGGTGTGAAAGATTACACCGGTCAAATTTTTTACTGTGTAAGAATTCGGGCGCCAGAGTATTTTAACCAACCAATGAATTATGTATATAACTAGGGGATACAAATAGTCAAGTCCCCAGGTTAAATTAGCCTGAAAGAAAGAAATTAAAAGACCTGTACCCAGAATGATTGAAATTTACTAGTGATTGAAATACTAATATTGATACAGTTATGACAGAACTTATATTAATGAGATATGAAGCGAATGAATTGAAAATATGAATGGAGGTAATTACTTAAATCATTAAAACAAGTGAACAGTTGAATTTACACAATATACAAATACTCAATTGTTACATAAAACCAAAATCGGTAGCCTGACCTGCTTGGTTATAGGTTAATACTTCTACTTGATGTAGGGGCTCCTGCCACAGTTGTAATACCGTTTCCACGATTGTACAGCAAAAATAAATCAGCGACTCCTAAGTAATCTTTTCCACAGCAGATTCAAGGCAACCTCAATACACTTGTTGAATTATCCACAACATAAACAGAAAAAAGGAACCCTGAAATCACGAAATGTTCAAACCTCTATTGTTCTATTGTTCTCAGAAGACAGACATGAACAAAATACATAACAATTGTTGAACAAATTAGGACTAGCCTATGTTCTGTCAGATACCACCTGTGAAGGCAAATTAATTCCTGAAGTCAGTGAATAAATCAAATGGAATTACAAATATATTTACCTCTATCACGATAGGGTTTTCCTTCCAATAAGACAAACTTTACTTCTGTCCATAACCAGTCACGTTGAAACTAAGTTTTAATCTCCGAAGGTGCATGAATTACTCAAATAATTCCAATTATTCCAATCTAAATTGGTGATTTTCTTCCAACGGAAGAATATTCCCAGAATTTGGTTCCAAACACAAGCTTGGTATCACCTCCCTGTTGAAATAACCTAGCAACGCAATTCTCGCTTGAACGATTGAACCTAGAATTGTATATATAATTATCCCCAAATAGTATTTAAACATGCACATTTTGATTTATAATTTAGTTGACTCTGATGATGGCTACTTGGTAGCTGAAAGATACTTCAATAGTATTTTTTATGGATAACGGTGATTATTTCGTATCAATAGGGAAAAAATGAAATTAATGTTTTGTTACTAGAATCAATAAAAGCCTAGATTGTGGCAATTTGTATGAGTTGAGAGTACCTAGTTTTGGGAAAATATTTGAACAACCATTCTCAGTATTTGATGAAATTGGCTTAGACTATGTAAATTTAAAATATTTTTAGAACCGGTTTTTAAAATGATAATTAATTTGAAACCAGTATTAGAAATACTTCCATGTCAAAATAATACATAAAAGTTTAAAGGTTATTTGTTTAAAAACCTTCTCTGAACAATCCATAGACTATTCTTGAATCGATATGTCGCAAATTGCTTTCAAAAATACATAGAGAACGGGAAGATAATAATGTGTTGGGTACACTTTTTTTGAGAAGGTTTTCAACTCAGTTTCAATAATCACTTACTCAAAAATTGAATCAATATAACAAGCTTTATAATACTGGGAATAATCTGCATGATTTGTAACGGAACATATTCATAATTAAATATAGAAAGAGGAGAGATTTCATCTCAGCTTTCATCGGTTCTAATGTGTAAATTACGAAACACTTTAATTTAGTAAATATACCTATTCGAACGAACCGATGATGTCGGACAAGTTCACGCGAATCGTAATCTCGTTTGTAAAGCAAGTCAAGTGTTTTGTTTCAAGAATTAATTGTCATTTTTATTCGGAAAGCTCTTTGCTTTTGTTTCTCGTCGGAGCCATTTTGATTTTCCTAGAATCGCTGTCCAATTATGCGCGCTCAACTGTTTGATAAATGAATTACTCTTTTATAATGTAATTTTCTTAATACTTGCCTCACTGAATAATTGAACAACTGTTTTAATGGCCCGCTTTTTCAGCCTACCTAGCTCAGAGGTGGTCTTACTTCATTACTTCAGAACGCTTTTTTACGGTACTTATCATTACATGATAATTCTCACTTTTCTCTCGACTTTTAGATGTTATTACAAGTATCTACCGCTATATATTTAATTGTATGACTTTAAGAACCAAAGTCGGTCTTCGTCAAGAATTTGAGGCAAAAAGTTCAAATAATATCTCTTATCTATATACAATGTATTTTTCAATAATAATCAGTTTAATATTTCTTAGCGATAAAACGTAAGCCAGGATGTTTTTCAAGTTAAAAATATTCATCAAGGGAGTAAAATGTGTTAGCTATGAAAAAACTGTTTGGTAACGGGTTTGAATTTTTTCTTATCCAAAATCATTATGAATTTCACACCATTTTTGAGCTGAATTTATTTTTCTGGGAAATACTTATTTTTCTCGGAAAATCAAAATTTCGTTATTCCCGATATGTGATTAATTTATTCTAATTCGTTATTAAGGCAATTAAAATAACCCGAAATTTATTGAGGTATTCATAGAGATGTTTTAGATTTCAGCAGGCCACTTCCTGCGTTAAACATCAGATGACTCAATTCGCATGCTCATAAGTCTCCGGTTATTTTAATTACACTAAATACGACATATAAATTAATAAAAATATTCGGAATGTTTTTTACCAAATCCAGTTATTACCAATCTTTTTTTTTTATTATTGTAAGTCATAATCATTCCTATTATAGTCTTTCAGATATTTTTTTATTTCAATACATTATCTGATTCCAAAACTTACTTTTAATATTATAATATGAGTGATCGACTGAGGAAAAGTAGGTGTTAGAACTTTATTCTCGTATGTGAAAACCTCATCTGAATTATATAAGTAATATTTTTTCATTTACATTTAATGGAGAATTGATAGAACTGGTTTGCAAATTATTCATCACTATGTTCTAAAACCAATTGATATACGAGGGCAAAGTGAAAAGTCCCTGAAAAATGAAACAAGATATGATTTAATTGGTCACAACTTATTTTATTTCTCAACATCATCTCCTTATAGCCCGATACCCATCGTTCAACGTTTATAATTTTTCGATCCTTTCCAAATAATATGATTTCGGCAATCCTTCAAAATATGCGTTTGTTTCAGTGATGACCCCATCGTTGGAGCCAAATATCTCTCCTTGGAGCCATTTCTTCGAGTTTGGAAATAAATAAAATCACAGGTGTCCAAATCTGGAGAGTATGGTGGAAGACGAACTAATTCGTAGCGCAATTCATGCAATATTGCCATTGCGACTACGGACTTGTGCGCCGGTACGTTGTCCTGCTGGAAGATCACTTTTTTCTTTGCCAAATGCGCCCGCTTTCGCTTCAAATCGGCGTCCAATCGATCCAACAGTTCAAATTACTAGATTGTTTTATATTAAGTCACCTAATGAGTTTTATCATTAAAAAAGAACTTCACATAATTGTTTATTATTAAAAAGTTAGCAGGCTTCAGGATAATAAAAGAATAACAAACCTGAAATGAACGAAACATATAGAAATTATATATAATTTGTAACGTGTAGATTCCACTTAACGAATTAGAAATGGCCGCTGTAGTACAATCGGTTAACTCCTGGGACGTTAGCTATGCAAGACCGTATATTCTAAGGGTCATGGTTGTTCGGTGTCAGATCCGTAGTTACTGCTTCTATTTCGAGGTTGTTGTGTGAGACAACGAGACGCCGGAAAGGAAGAGAAAATGGCATTACTTCTGGTCAATCGTTCAAGCGGGAAGTGCGTCGCTAGGTTATTTCAACAGGGAAGTGATACCAAGCTTGTATTTGGAACCAAATTCTGGGAATATTCTTCCTTTGAAAGTAAAGACATCAATTACCAATTTGGATTGAAATAATTGGAATTAGTTGAGTAATTAATGCACCTCTTCACTGTAGCTGTCGGCAACCAAGTGATAAAATAGAGCTTTTAGTTTATCTTCAAGTAAGAGTAAATTGTAACCCTTACAGGTTGTATAGATATTTCAGTGGGCTATACAGTATAAAAAAATTAGATTATCTTCAGTGTCAAAAAAAGTGAGGTTATGTTTCTAGCTTTGTTATTAGATGTTTAATTTCTTTTCTAGCATCGTATTCTGAAAATTTGGATAAAGTTAGACAGGAAAAACATTTTTTTCCAGTTAAAACATCTTAAAATTAAGAAAACGAGGATACAAGATAAGAAACGGCATCATGTAGAAGAAATCTCGGGCGTAGACAGAATAAGTTTTACATTTTTATAGGGTTGGTACACGGTCCAAGTGCACTATGAATATTTCATTATATTGTTCTTTAACAGCCATCTCTAGATTACTTTCTTGCGTGTTTTGTAAAAATAAAATGTTTGGAATCCGATAACACGGTTAATTTGTCGGAATTTTATTGCCGAGACGTTACACGAGCAGATATAGCGGTACGGAATAACAAATCTGCGGATCAGCTATTACACGATGGGGGCTATATGAAAGTTTAAGAGGGCAAGGGCCCCTTGTGGCGGATACTAAACTTTGATATTGTTTTATTTGCTGCCCTCGCGCGGGTCAACCGGTAACTAAATTAGTTTGCTGGTCCGATTTGTATTCCGGTATTGCCCGTATTTCGTTATTGCCAAGGGAAATGCTAGTTTTCAGTTAACTCTCTGACTTTTCCTTTGTACAAATGTACATGTCAAACTATAAAACCCACTATCTACAACGCAAGACGCGCCCCCTTTCCACTCCCCTTTAGTTAATACAGAATTAATTACAGTTTACATTGTTACGTCTGGAGAATAATTGCATTTTTATCACATGGGCTAATGAATCTTATTAAAATCTAATAGGTGTCCAAAAAGGTTCAACATTTTACAACATAGACATTTCCACTGCTGTGGCAAACACCGAAGCACGTCCAACAATAGAGTCTCAAGATTGAGATGGGACTTCACTTGCACCCCCATTGTGTTTCAAACTTCGGTGTGGCACAACTAGTATTTCCCTTCCATCGGAAATCTATACTATCCATCAGTAGTACTGCTTATATTAGATATAAATAGATTATAAAGGACTGGCCCACAGTGGGGCACACCAGAACACCATCATATTTCACTGTTTGAGTTCTTCTCCCAATAAGCAAGTCAGCAACCCAACTCAGAATTGAATTTCCCACTCCAAAACAACTAAATTCACAGTGGGCAGCAGCATTATTTGAGGCAAGTAACGAGAAAATATTGATATTCAAAATTTCACTGGAATAGTCGAAAAATAGATGAATTATCACGAAAAACAAATATAATAAATTATCATGCCTGAATTTTCCCAATGCCCCAAATAAATACACTATAAAATGACCCGGAATTGGTATCCACAACCTTCTGAGATCAGATAGAACATGTTCCCTCAGTTACATGAACGTTAGAGAAGTTTAGCATTTTCTTAAATTTCGTGAGGGGTAAGTATGAAAAAATAGTGAATTTGGTCGATCTCATGGATTCCGATATAACGCCGTCATAATACACTCTAATTGATGAGAAAATCGATTCTATCATTAGTTTTCACCTCAGACACTGAGGAAACATGTTGCAGCGTTCCCAAACCGTCAATTTTCGCCATCCCTTGGATAAATACGCTAATAAAATCAGATTTAACGTGATTAATACACCCGAAATTGGTATCCACAACCTTCTGAGATCAGATAGAACAAATTCCATCAGTTACATGAACCTTCGGGAACTTTCGTATTTTCTCAATTTTCATAAGGGGTAAGTATGAAAAAATAGTGAATTTGGTTGATCTCATGGATTCCGATATAACGCCGTCTAATACACTCCGATTGATGAGGAATTCGATTCTACCATTAGTTTTCACCTCAGATGCCGAGGAAAATGTTGTAGCGTTGCCAAATCCTGAATTTTCGCCATCCCCTAAATAAATATACTATAAAATGAGATGTAACATAATTAATACACCCGTAATCGATATCCACAACCTTCTGAGATCAGATAGAACATGTTCCCCCAGTTACGTGAACCTTCGGAAATTCTCGCATTTGGTCAAATTTCGTAAGGGGTAAGTATGAAAAAATAGTGAATTTGGTCGATCTCATCGATTCTGTTATAACCGCTCCATAATACTTTCTCATGGATGATAAATTCGATTCTACCATTAGTTTTCACCTCAGATGGCGAGGAAAAAGGTTGCAGCGTTGCGAAATCCTGAATTTATGCTATCCCTTAAATAAATAAATTATACATCCAGATTTAACTTAATTAATACACCCGTAATTCGTATCCACAACCTTTTGAGATCAGATAGAACAAGTTCCCTCAGTTACATGAACCTTAGGGAATTTTCGCATTATCTCAAATTTCGTAAGGGGTAATAAGTATGGAAAAATAGTGAATTTGGTCGATGTCATCGATTCTGCTATAACCGCTTCATAATACACTCTCATGGATGATAAATTAGATTCTACCATTAGTTTTCACCTCAGATGCCGAGGAAACATGTTTGCAGCGTTGCGAAATCCAGAATTTTTGCCATCCCTTAAATAAATACACTATAAAATCAGGTTTACCATAGTCAATACACCCGTGATGTCGTGACCTGGGCTTAAAATATGCTCGGCTAATGCTGAGTTAGACTTAAAATGTTCCTTCTAGTTTGACCCACATAGCATTTTGAAGACGACTCACAATCGATTTTGTAAATCCCGGATTTGTCGAAGTTCTCATTGTATGTTTTGATAATGAACTGTAAAGTTCGAAATTGGAATCAACTTTCTATTAAATAGAGTGATATTTATCAAAGTAGCAGTTCTTGTTTTTATCTGTAAAAATGGATTGTGACAAAGTAACGGGCAGCTTCATTAAAATTCCAGAAATTTTGGTTTTTAATTTTATAAATTGGTTGAACTCGCCTGACCGGGAGCTTCAAGGAAGCTTTTCCTGAAATATGGCTCATTATCTACTGAACACCATGTATACTTGGTAAAACTGAACGTAATACTATGAGAAATCAAGTGTTATAGATACCTATTACTTTCAAGGTGTATTTATTATAAATTTGCAATGAAACTGCTTTAGGTATGTGGAGCATGTTTCAACCCATTAAAAACAGCTCAACGGTGTAACATCAAATAGGACTTGATAGAAAGTCTAGCATAAAATTGTAGGAACGCGTAAGTGTGAGTGGATATGTCATTTGTAATTTGGCAAGAATCGTAGGATAACATCGTAAAGCGACCTGCAAGCGCGGCAGAAAGGGCAAAGAGAGAAACTCCAGGAGTTATAGAGGCAACCAAAAGAAGCTAATCCCGCAGAGTAATAAAAAGCAGACACTATCAGCTCGAACAATTCAGTGAGCTTTCAAAGATTTATAAAAACCCTTAAACATAACAATAGCGCGGCAGTTGGCATCGCATAAAACAAAACCTAACCGCTATTTCTTACTTCAATTTACCGTGCTGCTCATTTGTTTCCGCGCCATGTTTGAAAAATTGATGTGACGTCGACAAAGATAAAAGACGAGTAATCAGATCGAGCCGGCGATAAGGGATTCGAGCGCGAGCGCAACAGAGATAGATGTCAATTGTTTCGCGTGAGCTATGACTTGCCAACCAACCGCATGTAAGAACGATGGCGTAGAGAATAAAACAACAGAACGACTGCACAATACACCGCTTGAATACGGAATCAACAATAGGTAGCCCATACAGATGTAATACTTAACGATCGCATACACTCCCAGGACGAATGGGTTTTCGAATTTTCGCTACACCTTCATACTTGAAACAGCAAAATTAATATCTGCAATCTTGTAGTTGAAACGTAGGTAGTCGATTAATTGCTGAATGTAAGAACCATATTTGGATGCAAAATTTATTTATTCTTCACGAAAATACTATAAAAAGGTGGGCAAAAATGCCCTCTAATTAGTCAAGAGATTTGTGAGGTCAATATTCCACAAATAAAGACTAACGCGTGTGTCTTCCGTCGAATTTGGACCTGTTTTAAGTGATTTTTGAGTAAGTTTTCTTAATTTCAATGAGGTAGCGCGAGATGCTTCAAATTCAGAATCGAAACAGAAAGACATAACAATAACAGGGCCTGAACATAAATTTTATAAGAGCTGTTTAGTGCCCATAATGTAGATCCATAACAATAACTGCCCCTTACAAATTATTCTTTAATGTCCTTTAATCTGCTTGGTAATATTTAGAGGCGTTCGAAGTACTTAGTAGAAAGTCATTTTGATGTGGCTGCCACTGAGAGAATCTTCTTCTGATGACGATTACACAAGGATCGAGTTCCATGATGATGATAAAATCTTATCTGACGACGAAAATGTTTGCCACGGTTATGGCGAAAATTCCAATACCACCAATAAGCTATCGATTGGATTCAGTGTGTTAGGTGTTTCAATTTTCCTGGAAAGCAGGAGCCTCTTCTCTTGTGCGGAGCCTGAAAACCGCCACCAGGCACGTTCCCAGGTGGCGGATAGGGGAATGCTCATGGCCCTGTTGCCAGCAGGGTCAAGTGTAGGAGTAGACCCAGGCCCTGGATAGATTATGGGACTCCCAGTTACATGTTCTTGAGAAGAAGGTGACGGGTAGATTGCGGCGGATACGTAGAACCATATGTTCCGGAAGAGTAAGTTATCCCATCATAGATAACTCACTGAAACATACAGGAAATATCCAAAAAGCGATATAATACTAAAGCCACTTTCCTTAATATTGGGAACAAACAATATTTTGGTACAAAACAGAAACACCACAGGAAACACTCATAGCGAGATTAAGTACTGGAAACACAGAAGCCGTAACATCGGTAAAAACGAAACCCATAGGAAAAATTTAAAAAGTGATTAAGTACTAAAGCCACAGGTACCTTAATATTGGGAAAACGAAACATATAGCAAGTTATCCACAGAGAGATAAATCACTAAGACTAAAAATACGTAAAATTGGGCATCAACCATATTACGGTATAAACATAAGAACTTAGAGACACAAAACGTAACATCAAAGTAAATACGAACGTGAACATCAACGTATACAACAATGTAGATATTGACGTTTAATCAACATGAATATCACCATGAAACATCAAAGGAAACTCACATCGATATAACATCGAGAAACGTAAGAGAAAGACGCAGTCCATATTCTGAAGTAATGCGATAAGCGGTTCCGGGGTTTGGATGAAGATCGGAGAGGTTTTAGCAGGTATGCTATAATATAGAGTGAGTCCTGCACTACCTGAAGTGATAGATAAATAAAGGTGACGGTGTGCTTAAAGCATTTGCTCTCCAAAAAAAAAAAAGTGTTTCAATTTAAGCTGCCCGATCTCTCCCGAGCTAGTACCTCATTTTATTTTGAAGTGTTACGGTGCATATATGTCGGGGTTATCAGGGAAAGATGTACCAGAGGGACCGTACAAAATATGAGCATGTAGGAAATATAAAATGTATATAGGTAGGTATTTATTTTTGGAAAATATCACAATGTATATGGAACACTTTAAAACTTGACCATTGCATAGTCCCATATCATAATATAGTCTACCCTAACTTATTTCTGCTTATAAATTGTTTTTATTTGTTCGTTTTGAACTTTCGCCAAAGCAATTTGGTAGAAATTCCATTTCCAGTTCATTCGCTCTCCTAACCAAAGATGATGGAAAACTGGCTACTACACCACAACAAAAAGGAAATTTCACTTTGGATTCACAAGGGAAGAACCCTTCTAATATTGCCGCTATCGATAGACATATGCCTTAATTTAGGTGCATTCTCAATACCAAAAAGTCCATGGGGCCAGAAGGAATTCCACCTGTCGTTCTCAATTAGCACCAGTTTTCCGCAGGTTTTTTACCCTTTCATACTAACTTGGTGTCTGTCCATTCAGCTGGAAGACAGCTAGAGAGTTCACTTCAGAAATATTTCTATGGATGAAATTGACTTCGACATTACATGGAATTTCGTCCATGAAAAGCTACTCACTTAAACTTTTGCAATGTAAATCGGTGCTGTGTTAGAAACGAAAGTAGAATTGATTGTATTAGCTCTAGAGTAGTATTGATCTATGTTATAGATGTAGAACACATTTTGTTCAATTTACCCTTAATATAACGAGCTTTCTGATATCGCTTAATAATTGATAAGGAGCGTTTTATACAAATGGCAGAACGAATTTAAGCCAGTTAAATTTGAGGGTGAGCTTGCATATCAAAACGTTCCCCCAGAGCGTAGGATATGCTACCTATTGTTTCGTGGCACAGAGACCACTTTTCCGGAAAATCGAACATTTTACGTGGAAATTTCATCCTGCACACGGCCTACAATGAATTGACATTTTTATTTGACTGTCAATTATTCGAATTCTATAATATTTAATGCGATTGAACTTACGCCGCGTTACAAATAACAGGGACATCGAAAGTGTCACCATTTATGATTATTTATTAATTTAGTATCATATTCACTGAATTCGTTGCGTGTGGCTCAGAGTGAAGCCACATTTGCAAATTGTAAATAAACTGTCTAATGAGGGGACTGACGGAATATCTTAGCACTCTTTCTTTTTGCAATAACACCCTTACCAGACTATATTTCTTTCTACAAAGCTACCCAGCCTCAACTGTTTGATATTTCATGAAGAAGAACAATTTTGGCACTTCACCAATTGCAGCTTTGCTACGATCCTCCACTGTAACATTCAGGTTGTAGGGTATTCCAATTTCCCCCAAACATCTCCTTCTCCGTTTCAAAACACTCATAATTATGTTAATCTTGATACCTTTGTTCCTAACCAGCTATCAACCTCAGGTTTGATAGACATCTTCACTTCGTCCCTTGTTGTCCAATAAATTCATTTTTTGTTACTCAACCACGTTATGTAACCAACAACTGTGTACGAATAAATCACGAATAGATACCGCAGAGATTGCTTCATTCATCTACATCGAATAACTAGAAGATTGACTGAACAGGATTCGAGGGCTTCGAAAAATTCACTATATCATTCCAATTATTGATAATCAGTAATTGGATTTCTTGGTTCAACGTTTTCAGCCGCATTTTCAACCAATGAAACGGCCTTAAATGTGCCACTCACACAATTCTCCATTCCGAATATTTGACAGCTGAATTGCCACGAATTAATTAATAAGAATCAAGTTTGTGATTTAATTCATGAATTAATTAGAATGACTTTTTTAAAAAGTCAAATTTTCCAAAGGGGACAAACTGCATTATCAACTTCCAATTGGAATATCCGATGGCATTATAGCAACCGGAACCGAGTAGCAATAAAATTCTTGACAACTGTGCAGCGCCCACAGCACAATACAATGCATCAGGCCCGCGCGTCGACGTCGGGGAACGAATTACAGAAAATAAACCGAATCAATAAGGGGATACCCAGGCAGAATGTTATCGTAAAATTTGACCGGGACTGCTTCCATGGCCTGCACTATTCGCCTGAAATCGACTAATGTCTTTCTGTGTTTCTGTAACTTTCGAAAGGGGGTTAGTTTTTGGAATAAAACGCCAAGACTGGTAAACATTAATTCTCGACATCCATCATTATGAATCATACAACGAATTCCCAGGTGATGATCTATAGATTTAAGTTGTCTTGGTCTCCAGGGATCCTGAAAATGGGTAATTTGGGGAACTTTTTGAGTGGATTAATCGTGATCAGTGACCTCAAACCCCCCGAAAGCGAGAATTTGTTGCACGTTATGGAAAAAAATTTACGAATTTTCAGAAGAAGACCTAGTTCTTCAGGTCCCCAAGGACCTCAGATGATCCTAGGTATTTTCTGAAAGTTTTTGGATATATTATTCCTCATCAGAGACGTTGATAACCACACTACACCAATTGACAAACATTAAAATAAGATTTTTAATGAAATTCATCGAAATTCAGGGCATCAGAACCCTGATACTTCGGAGATCGTCCAATGTGTAAAGTTCGAGAAATCTAACAGTGAATGTGGTACATCGTGTGATTCCTTACTGGAACATCTATTCATAGATGGCGTGAGATAGTTTTGGTAGTTTTACCATGTTGTTGAACTATAAATTTGTGACGTTACTGATCAATCTGAACTAGAAAGACTTTATCATTGTTGTTTGGCAAAATGCAACATGAGATAAATGAGTATATATCAATTTATTTCTAATTCTCTTACATTGGTAGGAATTTTGGACACTTCTGTGGGTGAAATGTCATGCGTATACATTTTTTTAGACGAATTGCTACACTTGCTCTTTGCTACGTGAGGGATGTGAAAAGGGATCAATATAAGAAGCCACTGGATCTTGTCAATCCGTGTTGCCAACATTATATATCAACACCCCTACTCAACATTGCAATTTTTTAATTTACATCAAACAATGTATAACAGCTACAGAACAAATATATGTATCCACTATACACTATGTAAACAAAAATAAACATTATACAAAACAATTTTTTTTTTTTAATTTATTTCAGTCCCAATTTATCTCTAAAATATTCGAACAATTTGAAGTTTAGAGCTTTCGTTAAAGTATCAGCAACCTGTTCAGATGTTGGAACGTATTTCAAGATGATATCACCATTTTCAATTTTTTCTCGCGTAAAGTGATATTTTATTTCAATGTGTTTCGTTCTTTTGTTATTTTCTCTATTTTGGGCCAAATGTATACATGATTGATTTGTTTAATTTACACACATAATCCTTTTCTTTTAAATCTTCTGGCAGATTCATAAATATCTCCTCTTTTAATGTACCATGCAAAAAGGCAGTTTTAACATCCATGTGATATATTTCCCAGTTTTCATGGTTGGCTACAGTTAAAAGTGTTCTTAATGTGGTAAGTTTACCTACTGGAGAGTATGTTTCTTTATAGTTTGTTGTTTGATACCCCTTGGCCACAAGCCTAGCCTTAAATTTTTGTGTGTTTAAATTTTTCTTAATTTTGAAAACCCATTTACTATCTATTATTTTCTTGTTTTTTGGTTTTTCAACGCGTGTCCAAGTACTATGTTTTTTATGGGATTCTAGTTCATCTTCTATAGCATTTTCCCATTCTTTACTATTTTCCCCTACTATAGCTTCTGATTTAGTAATGGGGATTTCTTCCATAAAAATTTGGAATGCGGTGTAATCTGATTCTGATATTAAGTCTGCAGATAATTCATAATCTTTATGCCATTCAGGTGGTTTTCTAGTACGTTTAGAATTTTCTTGGATTTGTTCGGATTCAATAATTAATTCCCTTTCCAGTATTTGTTTTTGCTCATGAGTTGACTCTGATGCAAAGGTTCGTTCTTCACAATCCCCATTTTCATAATTTTGATGGACTAGGATATTTTCATTTTCATTATCAGATTTTTCTTGTTCATGTTCTTTAACCTCACTTTCATCAAAAATAACATCCCTAGCTCTCAATATCATTCTTTTTTCTTCATCCCACAACCTATATCCGTTATCAGAATACCATTCTACATTTTTGTGTTTTGCTTTCGAACTTACCGTTTCTGATTTCTTTAGGGATATGTGAAAATGCATAACACCCAAAAACTTTCAACTTTGAGTAGTTGGGAGTACTTCCATACCAAATTTCAGCTGGTATTTTATATCCCACGCTTGGTATTCTATTTATCACATAGGTGGCAGAATAGATTGCTTCGCCCCACAAACCCTTTTCCAAATTGTATTCAGCTAACATTGTTCTACCTTTTTCTACTAATGTACGATTGAGGCGCTCTGATTTACCGTTTTGTTCTGGTGTGTACCTTATCGTATACTCTACTTTAATCCCCTTATTTTTACAAAAATCCTGAAATTCTTTGCTTGCAAACTCTTTGCCATTATCACATCTAAGTCTTGAAACCTTTTGTTTAAATTTTGTACTAACCATTTCTATGTATTCTTTAAAATATTTAATTACTTCTGTTTTGTTTTCAAGAAGATAGACAACAGCAAAATGTGAAAAATCATCTAATATTGTCAGAATGTATTTTTTATTATCATGTGTGACTGGTGTAATTGGTCCACATATATCACTATGAATCAGTTCCAACACCCGTTCAGTTTTCGTTACATTTGTTTTAAATGGCAATCTACTTTGTTTACCTTTTAGACATGTTTCACATAACTTAATTGAATTATTTGTATTACAGATATCTGTTTTTATTATATTTCTAGTAAATAACTCTTTTAATTTTTTTTCAGATGTATGCCCCAAGCGTCTGTGCCAGAGAGCACTGTTTTCATGAATTGAATAGGCTTTATACGCTTGCCTTTGTTCAACTAATTTGAGGTTTATTCTGAACAAATTATTTTTACACTGACCATCTATAATAATCTTGTTATTTTTACAAATAATTACCTTTGACTTCTCAAATTTGACACAAAGGCCTGCATTTTCACATCTACTAATAGATAATAAGTTGCATCTCAAACCTGGGACAAAAAGTACATTTTCTAATTTGCAGGTTGTTGTATTTATGGTTCCCATTTTAGTGGCAATTAGTGATTCTCCTTCCTTTGCTACATTGATCTTAACTGGCTTCTCGAGGTCGACCGCTCCTCCATTAAAATACACTTCATCATTTATGAGGTGATCTGTTGCGCCTGAATCTGCTATGAATTCTATTTCTTCCTGGGTCGTTATGCTCATTTTATTATTTGTTGAAGCGATAAAAGCTATTTCACCCTCTTCTTCAACCATAACATGTGCTTCTTTCTTTCGATCCTCTCTGGGCTTTCCTATATTCTTCTTCTTGAACCTACATTCAAATTTTTTATGCCCCTTCTTGCCGCAGTTGTAGCACTCATATTGGAATTTCTTACTGTCTGGTCGTACATTACTTGTTGAATTATAGAATGCTGATGGCAGTTCTAAATCATTACTTGCTACAGCAATTCCTCCCTTTTTCTTTATTTCTTCATCAAGTAGACGATTCTTTACGAACTCAATAGTTAAGTTTGCTGGTGACATTGTTTCTATTGCTGTTATTACACTATTGTATGTAGCAGGCATGGTCATCAACAAATTGCAAATGATTTCTGTGTCGTCAGGTTTAGCACCAGAAGTTTTCAAGTCCCTCAATAATTTGTCAAATTCTATGTAATGTTTCTCTAGGCTGTTTCTGTCATCATGTCGTAACATAAGAAGCCTTTTCCTTATGAATAGTTGTGATGCTATCCCAGTTCTTTGAAAGGTATTAGTGAATTTTTCGAGGATTTCTTTGGCACTTTTGCAGTCTTTGATGTACTCAAGATGACTGTCGCTTATGCACTGCACTATAATTGAGGTTGCTTTTGCATTTTTCTTCACCCAATTTGTATCTGATTCTACCCTGTCTTTTTCTGCTACTTCCAGGCTGTCGTATTCTGACAAGACGGTTTTTATTCTGTACAACCAATTACTAAAGCCTAAACCAGTAAATGGTATGACACCATATTTGTTCATTGCCATGTGCACTTGAACAAGGTTATTTCCACAATCGTTCGACTTGCTCATTTTTCAATTCTATTCTCTATTGTCGGTTACTGGGCCCATAACCTGTTGAAACTTGGTTTCTTCTATTGAAAAATGAATAGCCTTTTCTATTATAAAGTTTTATTCTCACAATAATAACGTGCTGCGTGCTTACTTTTTATAGAATACCATTGACATTATTTCATAGACACAGAACAACTTACGTATAACACAGAATAAAGATATAATGCAGTGTTGCCAACATTATATATCAACAATCCGGAATAATCGTAATTCTTGTTAACTTCGATTTATACTATTTTTCAACTTCATTTCCCGCTCAAGATTGCCATTTGTATTAACCGGAAACCCGAATATAAATAATTCAGTGCAAGTTCAAAATAGAAAGGTTCAGTGTGATTGAGCGTTAGAAAAATGACAGGTTGACGTCGTGTTGGGGGCGAATGTACTTAACAGCCATAAAAGTTTCAACTGTCCAAATCACTGAACCCTTTTCTTTTTTAAGTCGCTGCGCGGAAAGTTGAAAACGCATCGATAAAATGCGATAAATATTGAATCTCATCTCAATTCTAATCAGACCTTACCCCATAAATCGCCGTTAAACATTTACTAAATCCCTTTTTAGATCGTCGTCAACTGGTGACATTTTAATAATTGCTAAGCGTTGCTCATCCGAGACTAAACAAAACGCTCAGAAACTGGAGGGCACTTATACAGGTCGATTCATAAGTAATACCCTACTTTGCGACTGTACGTTCAGAAGGCAATAATAATGATATTTCACTCTACAACAATGGGTCTAAGTCTGCTCCTTACTGCGATACAGAGTGTTAAAGTTGAAAAGGTAATATACATTTTTGTTAATAAATGAGCCATTTTTATAGATATAGTCATGAAACTTGGGGAAGGACGGGCTATTTTTTGAACATTTGAGTTGAATCATAGATTTTTTTGTCATACTTTGAGTACACGAGAGGCAAACCTATAATGTTTGAAGCGGAGGAATATTGTGAGAGGAGGTTTGGAGGTTATAGGCATAGAGAAATACCTCACTAGGTAAAGAGCTCCATAACATCGCTGTCCAATAGAATCCCAATAGAAAAATGAAGTCTGGTAGAAACATAGACCTATTATCCTAAAGAGACGAAACATCTCATTCATAAAACATTTGACTTGTCGCAATGATTACATGAAGTATGACAAAGGAAACCAACGGACCTCTTTATCGTCATAATTACTTCTTATTGGCAACGCTGTAACTATGATTTAAAACTTGGTACCACTTGTTAGGCAACACCGCTTCGAAATAGCTACGAGAAATACGGAAGCTGTCAAATTGGGTGTACAGAACAAATTCCCCATTCATAAAAGGTGCGCGGCGTTGTCGCCTTCTGAACAAATGATGCAATGGAATGGAATAGTTCTATATTTAAAAATTTAAATATTCTATAATTCATTTGTATATTCCAGGTTACCATAAATGATGAAATATTTATCAGAGAAAAGTATTGCTTGTAATATACAGTGGTCTGAGTGGCCCGAAATTTTGACAATGTCTGATCCTGTTTAAATATAAACAATTCTGTCTCCTTAGGATAATAGGTCTATGGGTAGAAAGAAGTTGCAGGTGTCGAGCTTACCAATGAAGAGGTAAATGACGTAGGTACCATCAATTGCCTAGAAGGTCGACTTTGCTGACATCTTTATCTGAACTTTAGAATGATTTAATAGTTTCAATTAGCAGTATGGAAACTTCACCCAACAAAAAAAAACCGAATCCACACCGCCTTTATTGATATTAAAATCTCTGAGGAGCACTTTTAGTGATTTTTTTTATACTTTGACTACAGGAGAAGGAAACATATAATGTTTGATGAACATCGTGCGAACCAGCTGCGAAATGTTGGGGGAAGAGTTAGGCATTCGAATCTTTCTTAGAGGCTTGGAGGTTATAGGCATAGGAAAAGACCTCACTAGGTAAAGAGTTCCACAACATCGCTGTCCGATAGAAAAATTAAGTCTGGTAGGAAGAAGTTAGACTTTGCCGATATCTTTATCTGTACTTTAGAATGATTAAAAAAAAACTTCTTATAACCAAAAAACCCGAATCTACATCGCCTGTATTGATTTTAAAATCGATTTCTGAGGAGCACTTTTAGTGTTTTTTTTTAATAGTTTGATTACAGGAGAGGGAAACCTCTGTTTCATGAACTTCGTGTGAGCCAGTCGTCAAATCATGGGAGAGGAGATAGGCATTCGAATTTTTCTTGGAGGTTTGGAGGTTATAGGCATAGGGAAACACTTCACTAGGGGAAGAGTTGCACAATTGCGCTGTTCCGATAGAAGAATGAAGTCTGGTAGGAAGAAGCTATGCAGGTCTCGAGCTTGACAATGAAGAGGTGACTAGATTGAGCTCGTCTAGTCTGCCTATCTGGAATTTCTCCAAGTGGAATAACAGACGAGATTTCTGATAAACACCTACCATGGGAATATCTGTAGAAAAGGGAGAGATGGCTCACCTTTGTACGATGTTCTAGAGGCGTCAATGAACTCGTAAGTGTGACATCAACAATCAAACGAATAGCTCCCTTCTGTACAGAACATAATATAGATATAATGAGTTGAATTTACTGGAAAGCAGGGAAAACTCACTGCTAAAGGTATGTAGTACGTACAATTAAATAAATATATTGTCAAATGTGAAATACTCACTCCGTTTGGGCATCATGCGCAGCGTATTGACCGACCTCCTAGTTAAGCAGTGCATAAATTTTTGGAACGCCATTCAATAAAAAATTTGTAGTTAAATCATTCGATTCATAATCATCAAGCTAATCAAGTTTTTTCACAATTATTCTCATGAAAATGAGTAAGATAATATTATTCTTGTAATCTACTAGAAAATACAAAAATATCTTATCCATTTTCTCAACTATAAGTTTATCCTGATTTAGCAACTAGATTGAACCCAATCATGAGTAATTTTCAACCCCATATACTTAATCGGTATTATTCTCAGGAAATAGATTCACTAGATCGCTTAAGATTGTTCTGTAAGCATATCGAAGATTTTGATTGCAGTAGAACAGTACTCCAGTGCACGTCAAATTTGTGTTTTGTAGATTATGAGGGGCTGCTGGGATGTAATGTAGATCTTTGCACGGAATAGACAACGAGGTTGTGAAGCGATTTTTGCAATTGACCACACATGAGAGGGTGCTGTTGGTGCAGATCCCGAGCTTGAATATGGAACACGTCATAGGAATAGTCGTATCTGACATCATCATATTAGGGATTATGGGATCCGCATTCCTGGAGAAGACGGCAGCTTGAGCTTTGGTTACATTACACTCTACAAGATTCAAGATTATCAGATCTCCATCGAAAATCGTTGTGAAGTTCCCATTAATTGCGTCAACCTGTCTCTTTCTCGCTTCTCTGATTTCATTAAATGGTATACGGGGCACTAGATGAGAAAGCGGTACCATCATCTGCAAAGTTATGGACGAGACAGGTGTTAATGTCGAGCGGAAACAAAGTTGGTGCAAGATAGATCCCTGTGCCGAATGGCTCTCTTCGGGATAGAATCCAAGAGTTTCAGCATTTGGAATCCAAACTCCAAACATGTCAACAGTATTCCAAGCAGCTTGAATCTGTCTTTAGAATATTGAGGAGCTGCTGGGATTGCACGGAATAGAAAGCCAAGTTTTTGTGAAGCAGGAGTAAAGCTGGTGCAGTACAGATCCCTGTGGAATATTATTAAGGATCACGATCATTCGATACTCTCTTTAATTCGTATAGAGATTTCACGATAAAAACTCATTATTCAATCATTATCTTGAGTTGTAAATATTGTTAATACTGACTATCTACATTTCATAATATATTTGATTAATTTGTATAATATGTTTTTCTTTCTTATAGTTATAGTTATAGATATCAATACACATGTTTATATTTTTATATTTATATCTGGCCGATCTGGAAGATTTCATGTTAAAAAAGTAAAAATCAATGTTATATGAACAAATAATTTATTTGGAGACAATGCCATGTACACATATATCTAGGAACTAGAGGGGGCTGAAAAAAGGCCCCATGGCGTCAAAACCGGGCAATTTATGTAATATTCAAATTATTATTACTTTTAATTTCATATAATCATTCAAAATTTAATGTGATTAATATTGCATAACATTATATATTCTATATAATTGATTTTCGCTACTTTGGGGACACTTGAATAGCGCCCCCTTCCTTCCCCAACTATACTGCGGGGTTGTTATCAACATTATTTACTTCACTGAATGTTGGTAAAAGCTCAAAGTCGATTTGTAAATTCAGTAAATCAACTCATATTGAATATGTCGAATGAACTATTTTCCAAATAAAATTAACAATTTTATAAATGTTTATAGTTAAGTGCAATGCTTGATTCAAATTCACTTCGATATAACAAGCAGTAGCACTTTTCATAATATTCCTCTACCTTCACACGGTTCGTTTCAATTTTTGGGCCGACTGTATAGCGAGCTGTTTATATCCTCGTTAAATATTCATCCGACCCTTTTTAACTTCAATTAAGGCATGCAAGCGGTATTGGTGATTTAAGAATGAATAAATAATCCTCAGCTACGGTCTTCAAATAGTATATTTGCGAGGAACAAATTATAATCTCAAATTGAGAGACATGTACAATTAAGTAAATTGTTAGGTTGAAAACTTTAGATGCCATCCTATTGGATATTCAGATCGCAAGACGACAGACAACTCTCCATTTATAGGAGAATGGAATTATATAGCTTATACGAGAATTATTTATTGATGAATTTCGCAGAGAGTTTATAGAAATTGCCTATCATTAAATGTTCGTGTAATGTCAGTTCACATAATTACCTATTTACCTTTATTCCTTTCTTCATCCGAGTTATATTTTATTGTCTTGCTTTCGTTATTTAAAAGATTCCTTCGTTTTCATTTAATACCGCTGATGAAAGTACCTTTTAGACAGAAACGGTAATAAAAACTAATACGTTCGTGTAACGAGAGTATTTATTAAATTTAATAATAAATAATCATGGTTCTCGGAAATATTCTATAGTATCTATATCGATTCCTGGTTATACATTAATAGCGGAATACGCTGTTAAAATGGCATTAATACGTAACGATTTTACGCGACTGAATTGTTAGTCTCTAACAAAATAATTTCGTCAATATTAATTAATATTGAATAATGGTAATGGAACATTTAATGGAAGTGAAAAAATAAAAATGATGATTAACTGATAGAACAATTAGGTACTTTCTTTTTATACCACTTTTGATAATAACGTGAAAACGTTAATATAGCTTTAACATCGAAGGGCCATTATCAAACATATACAAAAGAATTGTAACGTGTAAATTTCACTTAACGGCTTAGAAATGGCCGCTGTACTACAATCGGTTAACTCCTGTGACGTCAGCTATGCTAGACCGTATATTCTCAGAGTGATGGTTATTCAGTGTCGAGTCTGTAGTTACCGCTTCTATTTCGAGGTCGTTCTGTGAGACATCGAAACACCGGAAACGGCCTAGAAAATGGCGTACTTCTTGTCAAATCGTCCATGTGGAAGGTCGTGTTTCTAAGTTATTTCAACAGGGAGGTGATACCAAACTCATGTTTGGAACCAAATTTTGGGAATATTCTTCCTTTGAAAGCAAAGGCATCAATTGCCAATTTGGAGTGGAGTAATAGATGCACCCTAAGGGATTAAAACTTAGTTTCAACGTGACTGGTTTTGGACAGAAGCATAGTTGTTTCATTGAAAGTATTAAAAAAAACCTATCCTGATAGAGGTAAATATCTTTGTAATTCCATTTAATTTATTCACTAACTTCAATAATTAATTTGCCTTCCCAGGTGATATCTGACAGGACATAGGCTAGTCCTAATTTTGTTCAACAATCGTTATGTATTCTGTTCATGTCTGTCTTCTGAGGAAAATAGAGCAATAGAGGTTTGAACATTTCGTGATTTCAGTTTTTTTTTATGTTGTGAAAAATTCAACAAGTGTACGAAGTTCTGAGGTTGGCTTGAGTCTGCTATGGAAAATCTGATTTAGAAGTTGCTAATTGACTTGTGATGTACAATCGTGGAAACTGTATTAGAATTGTGGCAGGAATCCATACATCAAGTGGGAAGTACCAATTCATAATCGAGCAGGTATAACATCTTACCCAGCAGTTACTAGGTCAGGCTACCCAACTTTTGGTTCAGGTAACGTTTGAAATAATCATTTGAGTATTTATATATATGTAAATTTAACTGTTGTTCACTGTGATTTAAGAAATTTAACTTCATTCATACTTCAATTCATGCATTTCATAACTCATTAATATTAGGTACTGTGATAAATTGTAACAACAATATTATTTTAATTACCAGTAAATTTCAATCATTCTGGGTAAAGGTCTTTTATTTTTTGTATACTTTCAGGGTAATTTAACCTGGGTACTTTTGAGTGTTTGAATTCCCTAGTTCAGAAACATAATTTATCGGTTGGTTAAAATACTCTGGTGTCCAAATTTTACATCTAAAATATAACTCACGACCGCCTTCACTGTAGCTGTTGGCAACCAAGCGATAAAATAGAACTTATAGTTTATCCACAAGTAAGAGTTATTTGTATTTCAAGTATAAATAGGATTTTTAAGGAACAAAACGGTTAATGAGATTACAATTGATGATAATAGAAATTTACGAAACAGGTAGCTCTGAGAAAAATCATTGACAACTTACTAATATTGCCCTATTATAATCTATAGATATTCCTCCTCCTTAGAGAGAATATATATTGTCACACCTTGTTGATACTTTCATATCATGCCATTCATTCAGACCATGTTGACTTTGAATAAAGTATCATAATAATGTAACCTTGCTGAATCAGCTATCTTCCACATACTGTTTTACTACTTCGCATTTTGAGTCAACCTCATTATATTGTTGATATAACATGTAAACAATTAAACATGTTTGGAATTTATCTACTTTAGGATTTATTGAAGATAATTCCCTTGATATCCCATTACATTTTAATTGAAATTGGTGTGATAATAGTCTAGGAGATAGAGCGATATTGATGGTCTGAACATTAACCCGAGGGCACTATATTTTATCAGTAAAGGACGGTTCAATGACCAATTCATCTCACAGACCGAATTTTCCCCGGTTGCTAGATCTCGAGATACAGCATCCGCATTTTTTTTTGCCTGGAGGATAACCTTTCCCAAGTTGGGGTTACTTGAAAAGCATGCCATTCTTATACACTTCCACCATGTGCCATCATTTTTTATCGTGCCCGTTTATCAGGCCGACCATTTAAAATTGGGCCGAAAATGGACTGCGAATTAACCCTCCCAAACCTGGTGGAAAATGTTCATTGGTGTTGGCAATTGTTAACATACCCTAGGCCATCAAAAGTTATCGGTCCATTTCCGAGTAATTGGCCATTATTTGAACAAAAAAGGTTTTTTTTTCATTTTGTGGCTAAAACTTGCGGGTTACAAGATAACATGATGGCACCATGTTGAATAACTTTATTGGAGGTCAACTAAAGATTTAAAATTATTGTCATCGCTCCTTGCCTACTTAAAACCCCCGAAACACCCTAAAACCACTCCTCAAAACAAAACAAAAACAAAAAAACAGCCGTTTGGATCTTAAACCCAGCTAGAATCTCAAAACTTTACTAATTTATGATAAAATTGGTCATATTATCCATATTATTCATATTTTTTTTGGGTGGTTTTAGGGGATTTTGTGGGGTTTAAATAGGCAATAATTTTAAATCTTTATTTGACTTCCAATAAAATTATTAAACATGGTGGCATTTGTTATCTTGTAACCTGCAAGTTATAGCCACAAAATGAAAAAAAGAAACATTTTTGGTTCAAATAATGGCCAATTACTCGGAAATGGACCGATAACTTTTGATGGCATAGGGCATGTTAACAATTGCCAACACCAATGAACATTTTCCACCAGGTTTGGGAGGGTTAACTAGCAGTCCATTTTCGGTCCAATTTTAACTGGTCGGCCTGATAAACGTGCACGATAAAAATGATGGCACATGGTGGAAGTGTATAAGAATGGCATGCTTTTCAAGTAACCGCAACTTGGGGAGGGTTGAACTCCAGTCGAAAAAAAAATGCGGATGCTGTATCTCGAGATCTAGCAGCCGGGGAACATTCGGTCTGTGAGATGAATTGGTCATTGAAACGTCCTCTAACGATAAACCTTAGTGCCATCGGGTTAATGTTCAGACCATCAATATCGCTCTGGCTCCTAGACTATAAGGACGCTTTGTGTTAATAGAATTAGTTTTAAGTAATCCGGTTTCAGACATAATAAGTCTTCTGATGATGGTCGTGAGACCGAAACGTACGTAAAGACGAGAAAATATAAAGCATAAATGTTAATGTGACCTATTTTCTGATAATTTATATATTATTATATACTGATGAGGACGATTGAAAAAATCGAGGGTAGAAGCCATCACTCTATGGTAATTTATCATATTGATTAAATGAAAAAACAATTATTTTGTTGTTTTTACCACTTTCAATGGTATTATTCAGTGTAGTGTTCATCTCCCAACAAGCATTTTGAAAGTATATTTTAGATGTAATGCTGAAATAGCAATAGAGACTATGAATAACCCATATCAAAAGGGATTGATATTGAATATTGAAAAGAATAAAACTTGAACGGTTAAGTAGTGTCGATGTCATCAAGCAATATTCTTACATCCAAGTTGTCCGAATTGTCCAAGACTATCGTTGTTTGTATTTTGTGAATGCCTCTTGTTAAACGATGGCCCACGGCATATTTTTATGTCCGTAGCCTGAATGTCTTGTAAATTTTTATTATTTCTGTTTTTACGCCGCATTAAAGGCCATAAAACGTAAAACATATCAATAAATATCATTAATCTTACTTAATCGTAATAAAAATATTTACGGTCACCTGATTTATTCCTTTAATTGCGTGTATTTTAATTAATTCGTGGTAATGTCGTTAATTTATAATGAATTAATGATACGTTCCTTAAAATTTTATATTTTCTGAAGCGCTTATCGGGAGGAATCCGGGGTAACCAAGTAGCAGCTCAATAAATATATTCTGAGCGTGGTCTGACTGACTTTGTTTTATTCCTCATTAAGTATTTACCTCTTAACGTAACAGAATTTTCATTTTATTGTCACTGGAGTTCATTGATGTTTCCAAAGAACTATTAAATGTGAAATATGTAGACCACCGAGGTGTTCTGGTTTTATTTTATTTTCGTCCTCTTGAAACAAAACCCAAAATTTCCAACATCTTCCATAACTAATTAAAATGTTCTACAAGTCATGATGATTTCGATTAATGAAATGAGTATGCAGCCGACTTGTGTTATTAAAATCCGATTGAAGCTGCAGAAGACATTGGATCGGTTGTATGTGAAAGAGTAATAAATGGTTAATTTTCAATTTGAAAAGGATTGAATATAGTTAATTAATTACGTAAGACATTATTAAGCTAATGCATATAGCTTTTATCGCGGGCTTTGAGCGCGGCGACCAAATCAAGAAAAAAAAAAACAAAAGACAAATACCGTAACGAAATATCCTGACACCCACCACTCCGCCTACCATGTAGCTCGGCCGATCTTATAATTGTCGAAATGTTAACATTGAACCTTTTAAAAGGTCGTGATAGCCCCAAAGTGGGTCGAAAACTGTTTTTAATTGGTTAATTTTCGATAAATCGAATGACGTTCACGTGAGAAGCGCGTAGCTCGCGAGTTAGAAAAGTGAAAATTTACGGTACATAGAACGTCGTAACGAAGACTTTTCGCATGCGGTTTTCTCTCCATGTCGCTAGTTTATGAACGGGGCCAACTAAATAGCATAGTCTCGGGCCCCAAAATGTCGATTAAATAGGAAAATTTAATTAAAACATTTTGAGGTATTCTCAGCTGTCACCTACTAGCATCTGACATGCGACGTACGAAAGGGAATTTTCTAGCTACTTAAATATACCGAAAGCGGGAAAAAGCTAGCGGCCCATAGCCCAAAATACTTCATTACAACTGGCGCCGGCCGCACGGGGTTCGAAACGGCCCCAAATTAACAATATAGAGGTAAAATGTATAAACTCTAACTTACGCGCAGCGATCTCCTCGAGGACATGTCAAAATTATTACGTTCGTAGCTAATTACATAAGACGTCTGGCGTTCATGCAATTGTGTTTTTATACAATTCGAACCTTCTAATTTCGATAGGCCACCTGAAAATCCCGGAGCCGGAAGCGCTATCGAGATCTGAACGTTAAAACTTCAGTATAAAATTGTGTTTACAAGTCACCATAGATAACTTTACTACCGGTAGTAGAGTTATCTATTTTTGTCACAAAATACTCTTCATAGAGATCAAGATGATACTCTTTTTTACTCATAATTCGTGAAGATTTTGAAGGGGTAGTGGATGTTTTTCTGCCCAACTTTTTCCAGTGGCGTAGTGCTATGCAATACCTTTACCGCGGCAGTCCCCGAGTGCCACACACAACCGATCCAATCTTTTCTGCACTTTTGATTGGATTTTAAACACAAGTCGGCTGCATACGCATTTCATTAATCGAAATCATCTATTCTTTTCTAAATTACATGGAAACACTAATTGACAGAATAATTTTTGATAAAGATAATAAAATATTGTCGAAACGTCAAAAAAAGAGAGTTTTTATTCTATTTTCAGTCATATAAAGAACCAGAATACCAAGAAAACGTAACATATATATATATATAGTTTTTTTTACATTCATACCTGGTCGGGGCTGCTGCGCGCTCCGATGACATCGCAGCAGCCGCGTTAGAAAAACCTAGTCTGTACACCAAAGCTACCTTCAAGCTCCCAAATCATGTGCCCTAAGTAGCTTTATTGAACCCAGAATGACTGCCTTCTGCATCCGGTCGATCAAGATGTGCGCCGAGTTCTTACAGGCCGTAATGATCTTTAAGTTCGAACGCAGCAAAGACCGAATTTCGCCCAAATCACCGATGATCGGAATCATTAATATGACCTTGTGGCCTGGGTACAGAGTGCGGAGCTCGAATAGGAGATGTTGATACTTTGTTCGTTTTTCTCCTCTTTAAAGACTATGTTATTTTCTGCCGGAGCAGAGAATTCGATGACATACATCGTCTTGGTTTGTTTATCAAGGAGGATAACGTCAGGCCTATTTACATGTATGGGCCTGACGGTTGGAAATGGATAATTCCAGTAGATCTGTTATTTTTCGTTTCCGTCAACGGACTCAATATCTCCAGGCATATGAGGTAGCACCGGCTTTTGGTCTATTCCGTATACGAGTGCCTTAGATGGTAGTAAAGCACCCGTTGTGCTGCATTATGGCGATGGGTGTAGGCCGAGGTCGCTTTTGCAGGACATGCAGACAGCAGGTTGAAAAGCGTCTCAGGCACCTTTCGACAGGCTCTGCAGCTGATATTAGGAACCTGCATATCCATCACGTTGCGGCGATAGACCAAAGTGTTGATTACGCCATCTTGGAAAGCTGCGGTGAATCCCTCGGTCCCGGATGTGAGTCCAGCTGACCTTAGGTAGCCGAAGGTCAGCTTGGTTGACAAGCCGAGCGGTTCGATGTTTCGGAAGGAAACACCGTGTATCGGCTTGTCAACATGCCGCCTAAGCATAAGATTTTTCTCCGCGGCATTTATCTTGTCTTTCAGGCGAGAAGTTTGAAACTCGAGGTTGCCCTCTAGTTGGCCTTCTCGACTGATATGTAATTCGAGACCAAGATCTTCCGCAGCTCTTTGTGCTGCTTTAACGATAAATGCCCTCACTTCGATCAATTAATTATTTTTGACAAGCCACAAGAGGGCACTCGAAGTCCTAAGAACTTTACAGATCCACACTCCGATGCACACCCTCCAGTCTATGGAGTTCTCTACCTCCCTGGTGACGTGGGAGATAAATGCGGGGAAAGGATGACCAAGGCTGCAAACTGTGATGGATATGCATCATTTTCCGGGTGTTTTTGTCGAGTCTAGACAGCTCATCGACCATCCATTTCACCACTCCAAAATATTGAAAAAGGACTAGAACGGCAAGCATATTTGTTGCAGATGCCTTGTTCTCACTTGAAAGTTCGGAAGACCATATCTTTCGAACAAGGTTTCTGTACTTGCCGCAGAGATCTACCCTCACCTGGGAAGCATCATAATTAGAACGATGTTCCCAGGTATCGATAGATCTCTCCATCATCAAGGTGTTTGAAGATGCTTCAGTCGGCAAGTTGCATATTCTCGTGCACTTCCGGAGATCGTCCTCTTCTTAAATAAAACACTGTGCATGCATTCTGAACCACGTTGAGAGCTTGATGGAGGTTTTACTTTCCAGAGGCATACAGTTTCAAATTATTCATGTAAAATAAATGGGTGAGCTGCTGCCTCCAATGGAGGGCGACAGCAGTGAGATGAAGAAGAGGGAACTGAAGGAGTCTCCTTGGAAAACACTCCTCTTGAATGCTACAATTCTGTCAGGACTCGTCGTGTGCCTGACGTAATGGCTAAACGAGTCTTCTATAGTGGCAACAGATGTTCTATGCATCTCACTAGTGGGGTTGGTTCACAAAGGCATTGTAACAAGTATAATAATAACTCATGTGATGTTGAATCAAATGCCTTGCGGAAGTCATCCAGGGCATGGAATGGTTGCACTTATAGAGTATGGAGTCCTAAGAGATGGATCTATCTATCACCAAGTTCTCTCGGCAACCCTTCATGCATTTCTTTGCCCCACGCTGTTCGCTGATGTTATTAATTACCAGACCAGTCGATGTCAACAACCTAGCATACAAGATATGACCTCTCGACAGCCCAGCTTGGAGATTGCCGCTCCTCTTTAACCCAAAAGTCAAATACTCTGGTCAAGCGGCGGTTGGTGGAAGGAAATTTCTTCCACCACCATATGTTAATGTCGTCAGGACCGGGAGCATCAGATTTTTTGGTGCCGACAAGAGCTTGTCGGATCTCATCCTCGTTGGCTGCCTCGCACACTTCGGTTTGCGAAAGTTGACGTTCAGCGCAAAACATTTCGAAGGGTGCTAGGGCTAGGGTGTCTAGGTTAATTGGACGCCTAGACTTGTATACTCCTTTCCTGAACTGCTCGACCTCCTCCACAGTCGGAGGGGGGGGGGGGGGGCAGCAATTGTATGCGGGCTATCGCGAAACAAGGATATTTAAACTATCAAGTAGATATGTACTACAGCATTCTGTTTGATGTCTTGATAACGTAAGATTCCCCATTATCCTCTTGTGCCTTCCTATAGTATACCTCCGCATAAAATCATAATATTAACTCTACCTCATTATCCAACATTAATTATCCGGAATCCCACCAGTTATTTTCTTATATTCTACTACAAATATTCAAGATTATTCATATTTTCATACATAGTAGTGTTTGAAGATGAATCGCTAGTGTCGAAACCATAGTCACAATTTGTTTCTATAATGTATGTGATAAAAAAAAGTAAATTACAAAGTTTTATTTTATCTTATTATATCAATTTTTGATACATTTCAGAGGGAATAATTATTTCATTAAATTTGTAGAAATTAATAAAAAAATTGTTGTACGGAATTATGAAATCTTAGCAACTTGAATGAAATAGCTACTAAAAGTTGATTTTCACGAATTATAAATTTGTAACTAACCAATTATGCACGATTCATAAACATGACATAAACTTGATACTCAGGCGAGCATTCTCTTAATTGCTAAACGAATGTTAACAGTATAAGTTTTGACCTAAGATTTGGTCATTAGTAGTTTAATTTTTTTTCTCAAATATGATACCAAGATTCAATACCAGGCATTCATATTTTCTACTTATATCTGACCAACTACCCAGTCGATACATTAAGAGACTTAAATAAAACGTTGAAAGAAACAGAGCTTAAGTGTAGGTTAAACGTCAAGAACGTTAAAGAACCGGCGAAAAGGAATCAATAATGACGAAATGATATCTAAAATGACTGAACGGGTTATAACCTAAAAGTAATAACGGTCCTACTCCCCCGGCATTTAGTAATTACCCAAGTTAATATCCGAACATTTTGTAAATAACAAGGCATCTCTCTAAATATGGTCGAATAAACGTTTCTAATGACATTTTAAAAGTGTGGAGACAAGCTTTTTGTATCACTCCGTGGACTGTTCCTTTGGTGAGCCGAAGCACTTGTTTGTTATTAGGGTTTGATTACAGTACCTCTGCGTATAAATGATATAATGGTCAATCATTATACAGGTAACATCTTTTAGAGTTTCTCTGTTCATGTTCTCCTCCCTTCAGCGGGTAGAAATCAGTCAGTTGTCGTCGTTCGTGCAAGGTACGCATTAATTTCGCATTATTTATATGGATACTTAATTCATTCTGGAGTTGTGTGTTAATGTGTTGTTTCTATGTTCCACTTGCTTGAGTCAAACAAAGAGAAAATACGTAACTCTCATTCTATTAATCTGTCCCAACATAGAAATGTGGATCTAGGCGGACAATAAGAGTATTTTAATTTCCTAGAAAACATGCACCACCAACTTTTGAAAGATTTGTCTCTACAGTTAAGACACATTTTATGGAGGTCGTTGAAAAGGGCTTAGGTCAAGACGCAGCAATTAGTTGGCCACCGAAGTCTCCTGACCTGAACTTGCTAGATTTTTTTTATTGGGCACATCGAAGAAATTGTTTGCGCTTCAAATGAAATTGAAAATTTGGTACAAATGCTACCTACGTAGATTCCAATTTGATTCAAAGGTTGCAGGTATGTGGAAAAACAGCATTTCAAGCAGTTTTTTTCTAGTTCTATTATTAGTAGCAAATATGACTGCGACCTACTGAGTTTTTTTTATCAATTTGAGGGGACTGAAGGAGTTATTATGAATCTAATTTTTTGCGTGATAATGGGGCTTCATGTGACAAAACTATGTGAAATTGTTGTGTTTCAGAATTGGTCGATCCATGAAAAAGTTCTAACATAATATTTCTGGAGGGTTTCAGCGTAGAAAACATAACATTCATGGAAAGTGGTAGGTTTGAAGTATAAATTAAAAAAGGGATGGGACCCATCACGGACTATTGTGGGACACCTGAGACAACATTATGCAACTGGGGCAAGGAACTAGCGACTCGTACCAAGAATGATTTGTTGAATGCAAAAGAAACTATTCTTCGATGCAGCTTCCCGTTAATTCCAAAAACATCAAGTTTGGACAATAGCTTAGCTTTAGGAACACGGTCGAAGGCTTTTAAGATATCTTAGTAGATTACATCTATGGACAGATTCCTGGTCATGTTCGACGTCCAAATGCTAAGACAGTATGAATGGATAGTTGTTGTTGACCTGTCTACTAACAATTCTGGTTGGCTATCACATATAACTTTGGAGTCCAGTAACTAAGTTGATCAACAATAAGTCTTTCCATAACTTTAGCACAAACACAAACTTATTAGTCTATAATTTTCGGCATCGAGCTTGTCCCCTTTTTTAAATATAGAAAATACAACCGCACATTGAATCGATTCAAAACTTTCCAATAAATTGGAGTTAATTTAAGACTGCCTCACCCAAATTTCTACAAAATCTTCCAACAAGTACAACAACAAAAACGTAAACTAAATTTACAGTGTACATTAAGTAACTCTAGGGGTTCGGATACTTGCCTTCAGTGGCGGCTCCTCGCAGGAGGCTAAGGAGGCTCAGCCTCCTCACCAATTTATCTTAATGATCATTCTCCATTTTATTTCCTGTTCCTCTGATAATTCTTTAAATTTTACAATTAATTCCCCGTTTTCAGTAGTTATTTTTAATCTGGCAACAATGGCCAGAGGCTAGATTCTCTATATATCTCAAACGCTAAATACGGTGGTCAACACAGTTGCCGTTTTCCAAGCAGTTCAATTGCCAGAGAGGGTAAAAGAGCGAATATGGCAACACCCTATGTGGGCTAGCTTCTCGTACGGAATCGTCGCTCGAATGAAATACGATTACTTGCTACCGCCCTTCCGCTAGAAGAATGCGACACGTGTCGTGTTCCGTTAGTTCTTGTTTTTGTACCGCGAGGCGAAGTAAGGGTAAGTAGTTAAGTTATAATTTATCTAATCGGTGAACGTTAAAATGATGAGTGACTTAGTTGCTGGGTTCTTAGAAAATCCATTTAGTGGGTTAACATATGATAGAAAAGTGTTTTGTTAAAAATAAACAGCCTTTATCGGATTTGAAAGGATTAGTGGTGACGATGACAGGTATGTTTCAAAATCGAAATACACAATAAATTATATTGCTTGCTATTTACATCTGATACAACTTCATGTTGGGGGCACTCGGGTTATGATGATTTGAAAAATTTAGCTCGTGGTATAGACAGACATGAAATATCGCAGGAACATATTACATCGAGTATTAAGTTTAAATTAACCGGTAAACAGAATATTGTTAAAGGAGGAAAACATATAATTTGGTAGACAAGAAACTACATTATAAACAACTTTTTTTATGAAATTTTAGATACTATTAAAGGTCAAATTGAGATTCGATTTTCCGATTTACATGAATTGAAGTTTTTCGACTTGATGAATAGAAGATTTTTCGAATCTTTTTCAAAAGAGTTTCCCAATACACTTTTAGATAACTTAGTTCTAAAATATAAATTTTCTGATAAAATAGCACTGCACAATGAATTATGGGTTATATACCTACTCGGATAAAGATATTTTAGGCCAGTACGACATTCACGCCGATATGATAAAATATATGATAGACAATGATTTGCAACAAGTTTTACCTCAGTTTTATAAACTACTTTGTTTGACAGTCACCATTCCTGTCACGTCGGAATCGGTGGAGAGATCATTTTCTACTCTCAAACGAATTAAAACTTACATGCGAAATACAATGGAATAAAACTCGTTTATACAATGTTAGCTTGATATCTATTGAAAAAGATTTAGTAAAACACTTGAAACAAAATGATACATTTTATGATAATATTATTGATCATTTTTCGCAAACTGAAGACCGTAGAATTCCGTTAATATATAAAAAAGTTAATAAAAATAATAAAAAAAAACAAAATATGAAAAATTTCAAAAAAAAATAAAAATTATCAAAAATCTAAAGAAAAAAAAACGAACAAAAAAATTGTTTGCCAAGAGAAACTCTACACCTCCACGTTGGTTCTTGCTTGGCAACAATTAATTTTGTCACTGAAGTAGCTGGTACGGTCGCTGTGCAAAGGTTAAATTTATTGGCTGAATAGAGTATATTTTTACAAGAACGTTTTATGTCCAGCCTCCTCTCTTAAAAAGTTCACGAGCCGCCACTGCTTGCCTTCCATTCAGGCTCGTGTTTGTTCTGGACTCATCCGTATACTGAGTATACACCCTGTAGATGCCAATAACTATTCTACCGTTGAAGGCATTTGATTAGTGGAGTCCACACCACCCTTAAAATTACTTTTTGAACACCCTGTTTGAAGGAACACACGTCATTCTGAAATAGCCGGTATATCCAAAACAACGTCTAAAGTTTATTCGATGAAAACGGTGTGCATCTGAAATCCTTAAGACTGTAATCTAGAACCAAACAAAATGGATAAGTAAAGAATGCTCCAGAATTTCGCTAATTTTGAAATCACAAGATTATACTCCGACATCGAGCGACATATTATATACTGCATAATAGTAGTTACTTTCAGTTTTAATTTCATTGGTTTATTATCAGTTTTCTCAGGCGATACCTGATGTTGTGAAAAGTAAATTAAATAATTAGTTGAGTAGACAATGATACTTTTCCTTGCCTCATCTCTAGTTTGATTATAGGGTAGATGCTTTAGCTGAACATATGTTGTATGGTCATTGTGAGTGTACATTCACTTTCAGATTATTAGCATTCAAGACATATTTAACAATAATCCAGTAGCGTTCGGAAATGTTTTTTGATATAGCTCGATAAGGACAATTTCTAATGTGTCACATGAAAAATAAATTGTTGATCTTTCCAGATAAATTAGACAATTGTACTAGATTTTTAATTGAGCTAGGATATAACATAGCCTTCGTTATTACCCTCACAGAGGTACCTGTCCAATGTATTTCCAGTAGACCAGCCAACCTTGGTATCAAATAAACAAGAGCACAACACTCAGATGGGCCTCGGTTGAATTAAAACCTATTTTCTGCAGGTTGCTTAGCCTTTCATACAAACTTGATGTGTTTCCTTCCAGCTGAAAGAAAGCTAGAGTTCAAAATTCCGAATAAAGAGAATTCGAATACACCCATTGCACTATTTCCTGTGATGTATAAAGTGTTGGGCAGAGCAATCAACATCGAGCTACGATTGCCAAAGCTCCCCCAACATGGACTCTCTAATATTGGCGAGATCTGGGCAATTGCTCAGCCTCACCTGAACAGCGGATCATTAGATTACTAAAAAAGTAGTGTGCATGTCTTCTCAGTCCCGTCGTGATTCCTGAAAATAGTCGCAGGTTTTTCCGAGCCAGTCTCAAGTAATACTGGCTTTCCGATATTAGTTCGATAGTGATCTGATTTTTGATGCTTCTTACTTACAGCTGTGTTAGCCGTAAAGATTTCAATGTCTGCACTGCTGAAATACAATACGGGACCCCATACCTCTGTATTGACTCGTGAGAAATTGCCCAAAAAACTCATTGGATAGCATCGGAACTTCCTTCCGATAGTTTAGATGTGATCAACATATGTTTGGGCCATTGCAAGAGGAATTGAAATGACTTCAATGGGTATGGCCCTGATAAATTGAATGGAAATAAACGATTGCAGGTCATTGAGGGTCACTGAAAGTCTATTTTACTCCAAATTTCTGTTATTTCCAGAAGTAGTTCCGATGAATTCTCGCCATCCCTCAAAGAAATACAATATTAAATCACAAAATTTGACATCATTAATATACCCAAAATTGGAATCTAGAACCTTCTGAGATTAAAATAAGGAGAAATATCTCTTTGTGCCATCCTTGACATCGAGGGAGTCTCTGTTGACGTATCCCACGTTATTAGGGCTTTCCTTAAGAAGAAGAAAGTAGACCAAATCTTTATTTGGTGGGATGGAGGAAATGATAAGGACCAGAAGAACAGAGACAAGGGTTGGAGAAAGTACCATTCAAATGAACACAACAAGAGGATGCCCTCAGGGGATATTATCACCTCTTATGTCGCCTGATAGTGGATGACCTCCTAGTGACACTAACTCTTGAAGGGATCCGAGTCTTCGGGATATACACAACCATCGAGGAAATTTTTCCACGGGAGCCGGAAAAAACTTTAGCTTTTCTAGGAGAGCTGAAACTCACCGTTGTATTGTAAAACAGTACTGTTAAGGGGGATACAATAGTTGTTTAAAGACGCAATATACCTAACAGCCTAATCTATTCTAATCTAATCGTATTTCTTGTGATTTGTGTAGTAGAGTAGATGTTGAAGTTTTGTAATATCCTTATACAATCATGAATTTCTACGTTGTAATTCAATATCCGTTGATGTGATTATGGACAATTATTTTTGTTAGGACAAATTAGTAGAATATAAGTGTATGAGCTTATTTAATTTACTGACATTTCTGAATATTAGTTGGATGTTTATATTATAGTTATGTCTGTCTCCCTTGATGTAATTAAAAGAAAATTGTTTGATGTGTGTGATAAATCACCTTTTGATTAGGTGGATAATTTTTTGCAAGCCACTGTTAATGAATGGTATTAACCTGACAACACGTATATACTTAAGTAACGGTAGCCATCGTTAATTTGGACAACAGAAGAATTTTTACAAGTCCCCGGGCAATGGAACATAAACAAATTACACACGAACTTAGTCGAGTCTAATTACAGTTATAATAATTACTTTCTGTTCGCTTTGGTTTGGTTAAGTTGCAATTAGAAAAATTCTCCTTAAACTCGTATTAAAATAATACGTGGCTTTACAAAAAGTAACCAGTTAAGTAGGTCAATTCGTAAAGGGGAACGTATCGGACTTTTTCATTGGTCAGTTAGAAAACGTGATGAGAGTTGGAGAATCATCGTCGTTTTTCAGTTTCAGGCTTATCAATGAACATCTCGTCAAATGACACAATTTCGGAAACGTGAAACCTATAGTACTCGTTTTCAGGGCCTTCTTGAGGGGTTTCCCCTGAGTAAGGTCGGGTTGTACCAAAGTTAACTGATCCCCGAATCAACCGTGAACTCCGTTCAGTCGAGGTTAACAAAAGTTCAGTTCAGAATTCAAATTTATTGATGTTGGTACCCGTGAAGTGTCATTCATCTGTCACTTGCCACATTTTCTGAAATTATTCTCAAATTCACTATGATAAGGTTTATAGTCCAGATCAATCAGTAACCTCACAAACTAATAGTTCCAGGCAGCTGTTTCGCTCTTCTAATAGTGTTCATCAGGGGAACGAGCAAATTTGCAAAGTGACTGAACTGTTGAAGGTACTTATAAGCCGCCAACAACATGGTAAAAAGACTAAAAGTAGATGGCGTCCCACAAAGAAATCAAGCAATGTATCACATTGTCAGATTTCTGGAGCTTTATAAAGTTACAGGGAATCTGAGACTACTTGAATGCGAGAGGAGATGAGCATTCGAATTTTTCTTAAAGGTTTCGAGGTTATAGGCATAATGAAAGACCTCACTAGGCAAAAAGTTCCACAACTCCGCCGTTCGATAGAAAAATTAAGTCAGCTAGGAAGAAGTTCGGCACGTCATGAGTTTGACAAGCTTGAATTCGTCTAGTCCGCCTACATGGGATTTCGTGGTGGTTGAATAAAAGACGAGATTCCTGATGAACCACAAATTTATTAAATTTGTGCAGTTTTTGAATACAACAAATTTATTTATATTTGTAATTAAGAATTAAATTTCGAATTTTTTTTAGGGAATTATTAATAATTTCTATTTTATCAATTAAATAAATAAGAAAATGAATAAATAACTATTTATTATTAAATTATGAAAGATTGTTTAAAAAATGTCTTGTTCTTAATTTACGAAATATATATATTTCATTATTATTCTAAAGAAAAAATAAATTTCATTATATTTTATTAGTATTGAACAAGAATTTTGAGAAATAAATATTATTTAAAAGAATAAAGTTTTGTTAAAGTAAGAAATTGTCTTTTTATTGCAAATTTTATTTAAATTTATAAATTTGTTCTCCGATATTTATTTTTATAATTTACATTTTAAAATAAATAAAATATTAGCTTATTCTTTATTGCCAAATTGTTTTATCTGAGAAAAATGTTTCCTTTTCATCGTTTTTCAATGGTTTGTTTTATAATTTCAAATTTTAAATTGTTATAAGTAATAATAATAATACATATTTTGTAAAAATGTTATTGTGAATTAATTGAAAAAAAAAAACGTTAGGTAGAAACGCTTTGGAACATTCATAAAAAATATTTGTTAATTATAATTAGGTTTTTTATTTTAATTATTGAATATAAATTATTTATTAAATATTATTTAAATAGCTTAATTAATAAGTTTACTAATTTCAATAATTAGAATCTACGTTTATTTTTTCCAATTGATAAAGTTTTTTCGTAGGAATTTTAATTTCAAAACTTAATTCCTTAATGATTTTTCTGAATATTATAGATTTCATTCAAACATGAATTTTTTGATAAAAAAGGCTTCTTCTACTGGTATAATTTAAATTTTAAAATGATAAATTATGTTTATTCCTTTATTAGTAAAAGTCTTATTTAAGTAAAGATGTTCCATCTTTATCGTCTTTTAAATGAGATCTCCATTAATTGCGTCAACCTGTCTCTGTCTTGCTCCTCTGGCTTTATTGGATGTTAGAGGGCCTCTAGATGAGAAAAAGGTGGACGGGGCAAGTGATCACTTCCAACAGATCGTTAATATGGAGCAGCAACAAAGTTGGTGCCAAGACATATCCCTGTAGAAAACCAGCGTTCTGCTCATCCCTAATAATAGCGATGATAATTTATACTTTGTATCGGCCTCTTTCTGAGATCCTGATGTTCAAATTCCTCCGATTATCCCAACATTTGGGAATTTTCAAAAATTAATGTGCTTTCCACGTTTGAACTCAGTTTTCACAATAAGCTTGTCAGATTGTATTATCAATGTACCAAATTTGGACATCCCTTTCACTTATCGAAGCTAGTCAATATTACCTACAAGACTTAAAGCGTATTCTAACATTAATGATGCATTTAACGCAAATCCCTTTTATGAAAGTTGAATTTTATCGTAAGCCAACAAAACGTATAATCAAAGATACCTTGCTATTTAAACCGATGCATGGTTTCAATTGTTTCGTTTTAATAGTCCACTCTACGTGATCGTTCATTCCCAACAAAAAGTCAAGGATAACTTGATATATCTGAGGCTTATTGCATGAATACAAAGAAAGCTGTTATATCAACCTCATTTAATCAATTCAAATCCCATTTTAATTTATACAAAGTGAGGCGATAATTCACCGAATTTAATGTGTTTTCGTGATTTCGGTAGTGCTCTGAATTATCGAGTTCGACACAAAAACGTTTAAGATACTAATTTAGATTCTTGAATTGATCGGAAAAATTTCATAATTGGTAGCAGATCCGCATTGGAAATGTCAATTGCTAGTGGAGAGCAGCGGGTTTCGAAAGAAGCAAATGTTGTTTCTTAGTTGATAATAAGTTACTTAATCCATTCGATATTAAGTATCTTCTGAGCGATATAACGTTTTTCTTGCACCGTAATGGAAATTGGTTATCTTGATCATAATAGCTAATAAGTTATCCCGAACTGAAGGTAGAATAATTAAGTACTGGCAAATCTTATCAGGTATAGCTCACTCCAAAGAGTTTATTATAAACAATTTGTAACGTGTAAATTCCACTTAACGGCTTAGAATTTTTATGTTGTGGAAAATTCAACAAGTGTACGAGTTCTGAGGTTGGCTTGAATCTGCTGTGGAAAAATTGATTTAGAAGTTGCTGATTGACTTGTGAGGAATCCATATATCAAGTAGGAAGTACTAATCCATGATCGAGCAAGTATAACATCTTACCCAGCAGTCACCAGGTCAGGCTACCCAGCTTTTGGTTTATGTAACATTTGAAATAATCATTTGAGTACTTGTATATGTTTAAATTTAACTGTTCACTTTGATTTAAGCAATTTAACTTCATCCATATTTCAATTCATTCACTTCATAACTCATTAATATTAAGTTTTGTTATAAATTGTATCAACAATAGTATTTCAATTACCAGTAAATTTCAATCATTCTGGGTACAGGTCTTTTATTTTTTGTATACTTCCAGGGTAATTTAGCTTGGGGACATTTGAGTGCTTGAACTGCCTAGTTAAGTAACATAATTCTATTGGTTGGTTAAAATACTCTGGTGCCCAAATTTTAACATCTAAAATATAACTCACGACCGTCTTCACTGTAGCTATCGGCAACCAAGCGATAAAATAGAAGTAAGAGTAATTTGTACCCTTACACCTTTGAAAACGAAGGCTAAAATAATTGTAGACCAAAGCAGGTTCAACCTACGTACTCTAATCGGTCTGAAGTAAAATGAGATAATACGAGAGCAAGTTGAAAAGTTCCTGAAAAATGAAACAGGAAATGATTTATTTGGTCAAACCTTATTTTATTTCTCAACAACTTGTAACCCGATACACTTCCTCCAACGTTTTTTTAATTTTTCGATTCCTGCCGAATAATGCGACTTAACAATCCTTCAAAATAGGCGTTTGGTTCAACGATGACCTCATGGTAGGAGCCAAATATCTTTCCGCCGAACCATCCCTTCAAGTTCGGAAATAGTTAAAAATCGCATGGGCTCAAATCTGAAGAATATGGTAGCGCAATTCATGCAATTTTCCCATTGCGACATGCTTTTGATGGGTGTCGAAACAGAATTGAATGCGTTCTATTTGAAAATGGTACATCACAAATGTCACCGTTTTATTTTTCGTTGACTTTTTACTTTGCCCTCGTAGCGGGAAACTGTCTTTCCGAAACGTAATTCTTGTACACAAAGATATAAAGAACTAATTATTGTTCCTTACATTATTTTCACTACAATTTTTTTTCCAATTTGAAGGCTTTTGAAACATCAACTATTGTTCGGATTTTACTCTTAGGCCATCCATTCTGTTGGGGAGTAGAGGTTATACTAGGTTGGTGTTAGATATCTTCATTTGTTTCACCTTATTGTTTATAATCCCGATATACTGTCGCTCCTGACTTTCTGAACTAGGTACAGGGTGGGCAAATTTCGATTTTTGAATAGGGTAGCTCGGTAACTATAAGAGATACAAAAAAATGGAAGTCACATTCTTTTTTTGGAGACAAATTTACTGGCGGAAACAAAAATTTGATATCGTCATTTGTTTTCAAAGGGGTACAATAAGCATTATTGTACCATTATTGAACATTGTGGAAATACCTTGACCTAGGCAGGAACCATATGCTAATTAACTGACTTGACAACCAGGTACGTACATGGGATTTACGTAGGCCTTGGAAGCACTGGTTTTCTCGTATAATTTCTCTTTCATGTAACCCGAAATGGAAAATCTGGTGGCGTTTAGTTAGGTGATCGTGGTGGCCACCTCACCGGTTCATTAGATCAGATTTGTATAGGGCTTATGGACTAGGAGCCTCATCACCGCGACTTTTGAAGATCTGTTGTGTATTCCCTCTTGTTATGTTAGACTTCCTTGTCTAGATCCGTCTTTAGTACTAGACTACATAGGCCAGACCTCAGATCCTCCATATAATGGGAGGATTATGTTTTTCCTTTCCTATCGTCGAGAACCTTAGCCTTGTTAGGCCTTCGTAGTAGCACATTTTGTGTACTGATGTTTCTTCGTCTTCTTGGCAGAACCTGCTAAGGGTCGCATCTGCCAGTCCGATGTTGTTCATGTGTTTGTTGAGTCTACAATGCCTTGTCAGGAGCCCAACCATGATTATAGTGAATTTTGGCGATGGTTCTTTAATGAATTCTTTGGCTTGTTTCATTCCTGGTACCCAGACCAAAGACAGTCTGTCACTTCCCATCCAGTTATTTTCAAAATTGATATTCAATAATTCTGAAAGGGTCCTGATATTATGAGCTGCTCTCTCATCTTGTTGTAAGACATGATTTCTTGCCTAAATGAAGGTTGTCCATAAATTCTTCAATATTTAATCTGGTTCAACATTTAGTAGTACCGTTGGCTTGAGATATGTGATAAGTTAAAATACGATTGCCACGTAGAGTACACCAAATACTAAAACCAATGCGTCCCTGAGATGGAACGTCGACTATGGTGAAGGTTCATATCAGACCAATAATGCTCGTTATTCTTGTTGAAAATTCCAGCACTGCTAATGTAGGTTTCATCTGTCCAAACTACATTTTAAGAGAATTTTTTCGACGATACCATACGTCAAACTCTAATCTTCATTGAAAATCAGTTGGTTGGAAGTGATGTTGTTTCCTTATTGTATAAGACTTGCATTTGTATGTCTCCAATATCTCCAAAATACCCTGAGCTCGACGTCTTGTTCCACATTCAGCTTCAATTTGACGACTTGAAATTGAGGTAATTGCAACCGTCCAATTACAGATATACTAGTTACTTCAGCAATATACTTCAATGCTGTAATATTTTGGTCTTGACTTGTTTAAATGCTTCACAAGATTTTCATTTAACCTCTTGAAAATAGCTAATTGCCTTCTTTTTGGATAGCGATCCAAACATATTTTAGATGCAATATCACAATTGTGTAATTATTGTCAATCGAATAGTGAATAACAGAATCACTTAATAAAATGAGTTAGTTTCGATACAACACTGTAACATCTATGTAGCCATGTCGTTAGCTCTATCTACAATCATTTACATATAATGCATTAAAGTCGACAACCTCGTTTAGCTGTATCGGACGCTGGACCTAGTTAAGATTGGAATTATAATATTAACTATATTATAGGAGGTCTGTTTCAAAACGCATTGGAACGAACGTCTTGGAGACTTGCAGTTGGTGACACTGCGTTCACTACAAAATACAATACAATCTTACAAATGATCTACATTATTAAGTTTGTTGGTTCGTTAACTAATTTTTGTGATATTGTTTGATGTGTTTGAGGTAGGTACTTACACAATGTTACGAAATCTTTGAACACAACAACCCTCTAAATAATCTACTTCGTATTGTGTTTGGTGTAACCAAATAAATTTCCAAGCTAAGCTGTTTGAATGATCCTCATTTTTGGAAAATTCATCTATATTATCATAAACAATCTCAATTATTTGAGTCATTCAATATTTCGTTACTATTTGGCATGAATTTCAAAAAAACTGAAGTGATTCAAAAATGAAGCACTTTAGACTATGATGTCTTGCATTAATTTATATTGACATTTATCGTAAATCCTAAAAGTGCAATACGAGTGCATCTTTAACTAGACTTTTTGCGCCGTTTCGTAACCATGGACGAAACATGGATCCATCACCACACACCAGAGACCAAAAAAACAGTCGAAACAGTGGACATGTCCTGGCGAATCGTAGCCGAAAAAGGCCAAAGTGGGTTTATCGGCCAACAAAGTCATTGCCACAGTTTTTTTGGGATGCACACGATATCTTCCATATCGATAACCTTGAAAAGAGCAAAACGATCACCGGCGTATATTATGCAGAGCTGTTGGATTGATTCGACGCCGATTTGAAGTGAAAGTGGCAACCATCATATTCCCAAGATTTGGCCCTTCTTGTCTCATTTTTCAGGGACTGTTCATCTTGTCCTCGTAAAAGGTACTTATCTTATTATTCAAAGTATCAAAATCTAACGTAGTTCCCATGTTCCTTTATAAATCCTGTTTCAAATGAAATATATGAATTTTTAAAATAGCATTCCGATGGCGACCGAACTGAATCGAAATTAGCTGTTCTTGTAGTGTTCAATAAGAGTGATACTGAAGACCATTTAAATAGTATTAATAGGCTATTGCTTTCAGGAATAATCAGACAAACATTATGGTGATCTCGAAAACGTTTCAACTAATCTTATACATTAAATACATAGTCGGTAGGTATTTCTATGCAAATAAGTGAAGAATATGTTCAACTGTTTTAGCTCACTTGATAACTAAACGAATTCCTGGAATTCAACCACATTTATTAGTCGACGATTAATGACATCAATGAGGAATAATTAATGCCTGTTTAATTGAGTAATTTTCATATTCTTACCGCAAATAATTTATTGTGGGCTCTCACCATAGTGTTATTAAATAAATAGAGGTGAATAGAGTTATCCCAAACAGTTCAAATCATGATTGAAATAAAGGTTACCCTGTCCTTCGGTTTCTCTATACTAAGTATCTCATTGTTCATATTTTCCCTAGGGTCATCATATGCTGTGAACGTTGTGAATCAAAACAAAACCAGTATATCTTGGGAAATATATAGCATTCAAAAGTTGACAAAATCTTCTACTAGGTGGATACTATTAATGTCTCCTCCCCTCATTATACGTAGTGTGAGTACACCACGTCTCCGGATTATCCTCCGATACAATGGCTGTCGACGCTGGTGTTCCACAGGGATCTGTATTGGCACCAACTTTGTTTCTGCTCCATATAAACGATCTGCGAGAAGTGGCCACCTGTCACGTCCACAGCTTTGCAGATGATGCTAAACTTCATACCGCTTTCTCATCTAGAGCCCCTATACCATTCAATGAAGCCTGGAGAGCCAGAGGTTGATGCAATTAATGGAGATCTGATTTGTTCTGATTACCTTTGATTTGTTTGGCAACGTGAGTAGCTTTTTAATATCTGTTTGCAGACGCTAGGATGTTAGCGTTAGTCAAATTTAGTTATTAAATCAGTGAAAGTCAAGCTTATAGCTATTTTATTTAAATCCAAATTGAGTCACTATCAAATCAATTACAGAACAACTATTATTTGCAATAGCTTCATTATTATATTTTATATTATATTACTTCGTCATACATAATTTAGAAGTTATTCATCTTAATTATAGATAAGAATCTCCAAACATTTTGTAATTTGTATTACTGTTAATAATTGATGAACAATAAATAATGAAATGATTCAAAAAGCTATAATATAATCTGTGATGCTATGGCAACGGGATCGCCATATAATAACCCGTGATTGTCAGGTGCCAGGGTCTATAGGGGTGGTGATTGCTGGTGATGTGGTAAGATGGAAATTATATCATCGTAGGGCTTATCGGATTATTGGAATAACACTTACACATGTAACAATTGTTCATAACTAATTCAAAACTGCCTAATCTCAACTTCTCTAATCATTAATTGTGATTACAAAATTCTATTCTATTCCATTCTACCTATCATAACTCTATCCTAAAATATAAATACTTATAATAATATATAACATATCGATGTTGATATGGATGATGTATCAACAATAAGCAAACCTTGCTTACGGTGCATTATTGCACATGTGGTCCACTTGGTATGTTATATCAACCTCATTATATAACTTTTTGATATAACATGTAAACAATTAAACAAATAGAGTACTGTTCGGAATTCACCTAGCTTAGGACTTATTGAAGATATATTTTCGCGGAGGTGAAGAAAACCCTTCATGTGGAGGTTATGAGCGTTTGAGTCTCATGGTATACTGTGAGATTCACTATTCCAGGCAAACTCATTAAGAAGTTCACTCCCTTTGTAGGCTTGTCTGGCTATTGCTTCCGGTGACACTTAAGCTTGCTGGTCCATTCTACCTCGCCCTTTTTTTAGTTTCTTTATGGTATCCCCTGGAATATTTTTGTACCTTGTACGAGTTTGTATAAGTTCTTTCTGTCTTTTGCGATCCAGTGCCCCGCATTTACACAGTATGTGCGTCACTGCTTCTGTATCCTTACCGCAACGTCTGCATGCCAGGTCATCATTGAAAGTTCCATTTTGTTTAGGTGCCCTTTTACTGGTGCATGGCCATTCATGAGCCCTCTTACGAGTTTTATTTTTTCCCTATTTAGTGCTAATAGGTCTGTCGTTCTTTTGTTACACGGGGCTTTGATATTTTTCTCCCCATGTTCGTTTCCTGAGATTTTCCCCAGTATTCTTCATGGTTTTCTATGATCCTGTCTTCTACAGACGTTCGTGCTGTACGTTTTGGTATCCGCGTGGTCTGTTCTGGACCTGGAACGTTCTCCGACCCTCTTCTTGCAAGTTCTTCGGCTTTTTCATTGCCTGATGTCATTCCCTGATGTCCCGGCACCCAGATCTGCTTAACGCGGTTTTGGTCTTGCCTTAAGTGCAGAGTCTGACTGTCTGTCAATATGTGGATCTGTTCATCTTCGATGGCTCTCCGATTGTTTTCCTTCACACATTGGATGATCGCATATACCTCTGCTTGGAAGACAGAGGTGTGTTTGCCCAATGAATAGCTGAAGCCACTCTTTGGGTTTCTTTAGTACTTTTCCATTACAAAGCTTTAAAAATAAAACATCCAGAGTGACATACGTGAATGATATTTGTGGAGATGGTGGGATATTTATAAAGAAGCAGAAATATGTTAACTGCTTATAATAAATACGATTTATTGAAAGAATTATTTGATAGAATATTAATGTATCTGGAACTAAAATATAACCAGGAGGTCGGTCAGTATGCTGCACATGTCTAAAGGGTTTAGATGGAATGAGTGTTTCGCATGTGACAATAAATTTATTCAATTTTAATTGTATTTATTATATAACATCAACAGTGGGCGCTCTCTTATTTCAGTAAATTCAATCATATCTATATTCAGTGAAAATGTTGAATAATTAATAGTCATCGTTCGACCGCTATGTATAAATCAACCACGTATCATATGACCAGGAAGGAGGAAAGACTTTGTTCGCTACGAGACACTACGTGCTAACGTGCCGTTTGAGTGAGTGGAGTTTCGCAAAAGCCGATGAAGAGCGCGAGCCGCAGTCTGTTTGCTACGCTTACTTCGTCTTTCGCATAAGCCGACCAAGAGTACGAGATGCTTTCTGTCTAGTTACGCGAGCTCGATTCTTCATCACTATTTCTCTTCACAGTCGGCCAGATAGTTACCGCACTGAACAGTGCGCGAACAAAGCGAATAGCGTCGAATATTTCGACGCATCGCTCTGCTCAATAACTTGGAAACGGCTTACGGTAAGACATTGCATTCATAAGCCAATAAATTTAACGCATCCAATCGATATTCTCTGAAAATTTTGAGCAAATCGGAGTTACCGTTCGACCAATACATAGAAACCAACAACGTGCACTGTATGAACCGAATTGAGGAAAGACTTCGTTTGTTACGCTCACTGGGTCCTAATTAATTTCAAAACAAAACAATGTAAGCATTCCTTGTATTTGAACGAATTTGCAACAACTTACTCTAGAAAGGTTTATTATGTTTAATAGTTGAAACCGGTGATATGAACGTCTTTAAACTTTAAATTTTAATATTATAGTATTTATGTAAGTTAATTAATTGCTATAAGACGTATGCATTTCATTAGCACTTAATTGGCCCCAGAATTACAATCTATTACAGCGACAGGTGATGATTATGATGATATCATAAGAAAAGAGACATAGCTCTGCCGACTTCATGTTATGACATATAATTTTATATCATGTTTCCTATTAATTGATATTAAAATGTTTGAAATTCATGAAAAGCATGGTTTATGCACTCTAGTGAGCATACTCAACATACTTTATCAACGTATACAAATAAACTACATAACCATGTAATATACATTGAGTTTTATGCCATGGCATGTAGTATTGAATCAACTGTACAGTATGTTCTCTTGAAAGTGATATACTTGGAGAACAAAAACATATAATTTAACTATATTACGTATTATGTGAGAGCAACTATGCGGGTTGTGTGAAATATTCTAGTGCGGATGAGTGGCCTTCCATTGACCCAGATCTAAATCCTTGCCATTCTTCTGGGAGATCCACAAGAACAAGAGGAGTATAGAATAAATATTGACGATTTGGATAAATTGTAGAAAAGGTTAGTCCATTATGCTAGCAGTCTTATATTAGACAGCTTATGTCGTTTTAGATTTGAAAATTGAATTTTTATAACGCTGGCAGACAGTAAATTTTCAATTTGATACAGCTTCCAACTAGTATATATTGAACAATCCTTGAGAACAGATTTCGCGTTACAGAACTAAAACTAAATGCGTTTCGCGAACATAGTTGCCTAACCCAGTTTCTTGTTCACACCTCTTTTTATATTTGTTCGTATAGAGTTGAAAGTACCTTATATCTGGAAATAGTGGTAGAATGAAGTCTGATACTATTGGGTTTAAGAATTCAATAATTCTAAAGATATTGAAATTAGTTCATTTTAAATCAATTTTGAGGTACATTAGCGATTCATAAAGCATTATTTTCTGATTTATATAATTCATACTGAGTTAAGAATCTTTATTATTATTTTATGATCATTTAGTATCAAAAAATCGTGAGAGTGGTTTAACGTTAAGTATTATTTTATATTAAATCATTGCGAATATCTAAATATATTTTGAAAAACAAATAAAGTGTGCATTTTCATAATATACAAAATTCTCTACATATCCACCATCTAGCGTTGAGTAGACAAAGTCATGCGGTGTATAGTTCAATCAAGCAGAGCTTGATCCATCGATATATAGATGTCGCGTACAATAAAATAGCTTGGCTACAGTGACTTAATTCTCTCAAAATCCTGTTACGCTGTGAATTTATTCCTCCCAGTTCATATGAAGCGATCGTTACTTAGTGTGGAGCTTACTAATTACATTTTCCAATATAGTATACTAGACCTCTAGTAGGAGCTAGTCGCCCTAGCCCTGGATATTATAAGAATGCTTAGATACAGTTTCCTATATTAATCTTAGGTTACTGTTCTGTATATTTAGCTACTTCGAACATTGACTAGTAGAAAGCAGTCCAGTAGGCAAATAACTAGAAATGAATGCACTGCGCCTCTAAAGTTTGATGTGAATGAAAAAGAAAGTTTCGAACTTTAAGCGGTAATAAAGATTTCTGCATTCAATAAAATATCAATTTTCATTGTAACTTAAGTGAGTGATGAGACTTCTATCATAACCGTAATACTTTGGCATTCAATCTTATAAAATGAATTATAAGAAGTAATTTGATAATTGATAGTTTGTTACCAATTAGTTAATTATTATTGTTGATGAAATAAAACACTTTTACTTCGTCTTTTTATCACTCATAAGTTTCATTTTGATACATTTTTACGAAGCAACTGCTATCGAATTATTTTTGTACTAAGATAGGAAAACATATTTTAGAATGGAACGAATAAAATGGTTGGAAAAGCTTTGGAATCCATGTTTCAAAACCTTTTCGCCTGTTGGCAACAGGGCCTTGAGTATTCCTTATCCACGACCTGGGGACACGCCAGTGGCGGATCCAGGGGGTGGGGTCACGGGGGTCATGACCCTGATGAACAAAAACAAATTTTTTTTGGAGAATAAACTGATATGGTTAACGACAAAAAATTGTAAAGTCAGCACTACATCTGTAACTACATCTGTGAGTCAATTTATTTTGATTATAACAAGGATTTTAATTTAAACAATATCGTATGTGATGAAGACAAGCTTTTGTCAATTTTAATGTATGCATGTCTGAGAGTGACCCCCCCCCCCCCCAAACAAAAGTCTGGATCCGCGCCTGGGACACGCCTGGTTGCAGTTTCAGGCTCCGCACAAGAGAAGAGGGTCCTGCTTTCCAGGAAACCTAACCTAACTTAACCTTTTTGTTTTCTTTGGAGAGGAAATGCTTTATGCACACCAGCAGCTTTAATCTATCTCTACTGGTAGTGCAGGACTCACTCTAAGTTACAGCATACTTGCTAAAATCTCTCTGATCTTCATCCATACCCTGGGACCGCTTTTCGCATAACTTCAGGCTATGGATTGTGTCTATTTGTGTTTCTTGATGCTATATCACTTTATGTTCAACTAGGTGTTTTACGTTGATTTTACGTAGTTTTTGTTTACGTCCGTGTTTCCGTTGATGTTAACGATTGTAGTTTCTGATTCTGATGTCTATATAGGGCTCTTTGCCTATCCTTCTGTCTCGTGATTACTTATGTTTATACCGTAATGTGGTTGATGCTTAATTTTACGGTATATTTTAGTCTTAGTGATTTATCTCTCTGAGGTTAACTTCCTATGGTGTTTCTATTTTTACCGATGTTACGGTTTCTGGGTTTCCAGTACTTTATCTGGCTATGGATATTTCCTGTGGCGTTTTGTTTGTACCAAAATATTGTTTTTTCCCAATATTAAGGTCCCTGTGTTCATAGTACTTAATCACTTTTTGGATATTTCCTATGTGTTTCAGTAAGTCACCTGTGATGGGATAACTTACTCTTCTGGAACATATGGATCATCCGTATCAGTCACATGTGACTGGGAGTCCATAATCTATCCAGGGTCTCGCGTTGATCCGCGGGAGCATGTCTACTCCTACCCTTGACCCTGCTGGCAACAGGGCCATGAGCATTCCCTTATCCGCCCCCTGGGGACGCGCCTGGTTGCGGTTTTCAGGCTCCGCGCAAAAGAAGAGGCTCCTGCTTTCCAGGAACCTAACCTTACCTAACCTAACCTAACCTAACCTAACCTAACCTAACCTAACCTAACCTAACCTACTAACCTAACTTTGTTGATATAGAATGTAAATATTGTAATTGCATCAATCTTAACACTCTCATTTCAAATAATCTGAGAATTATATTGAAACCCGGGACTCAATTTACGTAGTATGATTTTATCAGTGGGACTGACTTCACGTAGGAATATGGAAATGAGACTCAATTTACGTTTTCCGGTTACAATCATTTCGTTCAAGAGCGAGAAATCCAAACTGATGAAATGATGAATGAACTGGATCATTCATTAATTCAACATGTAAAAAATTAATCTGTTCTCTCAGATTCGTAACCGCCAAAATGGAATCTTTTCCACAGATTAGGGTCATTAGAGGAATTACTATTTAAACTTGCGCAATCAAACAAAATTACAAAGCGCGTTGGCAAATCACTCACGTATTGTAAGTTCGTGAATCCAATTTGTTTAATTCGATGTCTCGCCTATAATTAGAAATTAATCATTAAATCTTTCTATCCGCAGTGGATGATTAATTTCACGCCATGCACATGATGTATCAGTGATGTGTTAGCAAAGTAAATAGAGAAATGCGAACAGCATTGACTTCATTTTTGAGTGAATGAACCAATGGAATATTGAAAGGGAGATAATCAATTATAATTAATACTCGATCCATTCATGCTTCAACTTCTGCACTTGACATTTCTATTTAATATTCTTCATTCTTTGTGATATCTCCAAGTATGTAAAAGGTTCGATCTATAGCAGGGCTTATCAATCTTTTTCACATCACAACCCCAAAATTCAAGCAATAATTCTCGCGACCCAAAAATAATTTATTACATAATTTACGTATACAAACTGCATAAAAAAATCAACATACACAAATTTCACTCATTTGCCTGGCTACCGTTTTATTTGAAATGGGCATTTTCCCAATTTCACTAGCATATTTTTGTCATGAATCATTTCCGACATCTTCATTGCTGCAGGCAGTATCCTTTGCAATAAGGAAAGATACTTCATAAAATGCTAGCAGGAGTTTTTCATTCAAACCAAAAAAATATCTCAGAACGTCTTTTTTGTGTTTCTGAAGATTTTAATAACCTTTCAAAATATTCTTTAGGTTTGCTGGTGTATGCTTGGTAGAAATATATCACCTAAGCTTGGATGATTTCATGCTCTCTGCAGCCAGAACTTCACTACATACCAAACAAATTGGGTGCTCCAAGTCATTGCAAATTATATACGAAAATCCAAATGATAAATAAGAATCGTCATATTTTCTTTTTCGGGTGGTTTTTCTCCTGCTGCCTGGGAACTACAACTTGTTGCTAAAATGCTCGGAGAAGGCTCGTTGACAGATACACGTTCTTACCTGAAATTCAATTTAAATTTTAAACCCGCCCAGTTTCACGAAGTTACAAGGTTTCACTTCAAATCTTAACTGATAAAGAAGAAAATTATTTTTCCACGGTATAATCTCAAAAATAGACTTAATTTACTTTATTTTTTTTTATTGTACATAAGACCAATGATATAACATGGTATAAGACAAAGTCAAGACTATACAGGTATGTAAATAAACAAATAATTAAATAGAAAAATGAACACATATTTTGGAACAACAAATAAAACACAGAAAAGGAAAACAAAAAAGGGAAAATGATATAAAGAAACACAAAGATAATACTTCCTCTGGAAAGCATTAAGTAAATGTTCGAAAAGTAACAAATAATAATTATAATTATAGCCCAGTATGTACTATACTTATTTATAAATATTAAATTAGGATTGAAATTAAAGGAAATGAGCAAAACTTTATGGATCATCTGTTATTATAGATGCCAAGTACTCAGAAATACACTGTAAAATACCTGATCTTGCAAAAGTTTATAAACTCTCTTCTTAAACTGTTTCAAGTTAGGATTATCTTTCAGCGTCTGCGGAAATTTGTTGAACACCTTTATGCCCATATATCGTGGACTTCCTTCATACAGAGACATCTTATGCTGAGGTATCAACAAGTCTGCTAGGCCTCTAGTAGGATAAGTATGATTGAAATCATTGGGGGTAATAATCAACATTTATTTTGAAATATATCAAAAGTAGCTTTGCATGTATACATGGAATGGGTAGTAATTGCAATTGTCGGAAGATGTTTCTACATGAGGTTATTCTATTCGCTCCTACCATACTTCTTACTGCAAGCTTCTGCATTAGGAAGACTCGGTTCGATTTGAATGTAGCTCCTCATAATATAATGCCATAAGAACATGTTGAATAGAACTGTGCATAATAACAGGATAGGAGTATACATCTACTTGTAAGACTGTGCAACCTCTTCGAAGCATTGCACATAGTTGATAATTTGCTACATAACATGTCGATATGAGCATCCCAGTTGAAAGCGTTATCTATACATAGCCCCAGAAAACGTATAGTCTGAACTTGCCTCAAATAATGTCCGACAATTTTTAAGAGACAACTCTTATTGTAGTTTATTGCGAGAGGTGTAAAACAAATGAAAACTGTTTTTGAGGTATTTAAAATGAGTTGATTCGCAGCAAACCATTATACGTAGGCATTCAGACAATTTTGGGTATTTTTCACCAGCACACGTGTGTCAAATGCGGTGCTTAACATTGAATTATCTTCCGCAAACATCGTTAGAATTCCTTGCTTCAGTACCATTGGCAAATCATTAACAAATAACAAGAAAAAAAGGGGATCAAGTACAGAGCCTTAAGGTAAACCATTGACAACCTTCAATCGATTAGATTTTATGCCATCAGTATCAACAACCTGATAACGATTAGACAAATATGATGATATCCACTCATACAACTTCCCCCTAAATTCATATCCAGACAATTTAGCAAGGAGTAGATTGTGATCAACAAAGTCAAATGCCTTGCTCAGATTCATGAACACTCCACACCTATTTTTGTTACCAAATCACCAAATATGCAGAGATCGTGCGATGCACAGTAAAAATATAAGCATAAATAAACAAGGCAAGAGGAAATTAAATTCAATCTTTGAACGAACGATTTTTCATTCCAAAGGCAAAACATGTAATGCAAACCACAGAACAAAAATTCAAACATACGTATACAAACTTTTTTGTGGAACTACTACTTAACTACTCCAATAATAAAAAGACAACCTGTGTAACGCGACATTTATTGGAAAGCTGGAGGATAACTCCGATGTATTTTACCCACGAAACTTCTGAAACTTATCAAAGCTTCGCGACCCCATTTTATTTCGGGCGACCAATCCACAGGTTGGTAAGCCTTTTACTTTGAAACAAACGCTAAATGATTAATTGTGAAAAATTGGTTCATAGACATAGACAATAATTGTGAATATTATTACAAGAGGAATTGGAAATATTGGTATTACTAATGAGTAAGTTTTGTACTCGACAAATCTTCAATAAACTTCCCTTAATTTGTTAAGTAATATATTATTTGCTTTAAAGATTCTATTATGTAATGATGATAGTAAGGAAGAAATGACGCCATAGCTGAAAGTGTCTAGGTTTCCAATGTTTCTGTATACAACTAACCATTTGGTTGAATAAACTGTGTTACAAACAAATTATATCAAATAATACAAGGCAATGCCGAATGCTAGGATTCTGCATGTTTCTCATGGCCTCAGGCGGTATGTATGCGCTGTCGAGGTGTTGTAGCCTAAGAGAAGCCAGTGCTGGACATTCTACAAAGATATGAAGGGCAGTTTCGTCCGCCTCTTCGCGTCTACCACAACCTGGACCATCAACAATGCTCATTAAATGTAAACGTTTATTCAGATCATAGTGTCCTGTGTGGAGTCTCATTACCAGCTGCCTTTTCTGCTCATATGGAGGAGGGTTTTCGAGCATTTGGGAGGGAAATCCCCGATGTGGAGCTTCGCCTACCTCATACGGGGGGCGCTGCGATAGTCACTGTCTATCCAGTAGCTCTCAGAGTTTTGGTCGTTGAGATTCCGATCGTTGGTTCGGGGCCACCGGTGCCTACGGAACTCCGTTTGGCCAATTTCTCGACCACTCGGGCACCCTTTACTAGTTGAAGTAATTTCTGGATAATTCAGCCAGGTTCTGTGTACTCCAAAACAAGCCTAGAAGTCACTCGGCTTACAGTGCAAATATATAACCGGCTACCTCGATAGTTCAGTCTCAGGTTTTCTAGGGCACTTAGCCCGTTTTCTTTTCTACAAGTACTTCGTTTCTACTTCCTTTACCTGCGATTTTATAGACGGTTGAGACACTCAATTTCAAAGTCGTAACAGCACGGTCCCTAATAGAACTCGTTCCTCGTATTTTATTGTTGAAGATGTCATTTGTTGAATACTGAGTGATAGTGGCTTCGACATTTCACAATTTATACATGGCACATGACGTAAATGTGGGCATAATTATAGAAGAACTGTTTATGTCTTTCTATTGAAATTTAGATTCCCAACGAATAGGTAATTGCCTTAAGACGATTGTTTTGTCCGGTAATCCTGGAAACTGTTAAGAATTATTTATGATTTGACGGAGGTAGTGTAGCACTTATTTAGGAAAATTGTTCAAATGAATTGGTTGCACAAAAATTTCAGCTATGAGATCATTTCTAGATTAACTGGATAGTGCAGTTCTATACTTGGCAGAATTGTGTAATTGAGTTCTGGTAGATATTGGAAGAACTATGACTTTTGGATAAAATGAGAAGGTACCACCCCTCAATGTGAATTTATCAAGTGGAGAGGAATTAAAAACGATTATGTAGGTATTACTCAAAAAATGTTCCTCTGTTTGAACTGAATTATAATTGAGAAAGTGTAATCAGCTATAGTCAATTTGTTTTCACCCGTGTACTTCTTCGATGAATAGGTGAACCAATATAGAAATATCGTAATCACAATAATTACAAAAGATGCACTTCGCGATAGACTCAGTAAGAACGAGTGAAAAAAAGCAATCTTGTTAGTTTTACAAACATCGAAATACATTCTGTGGATACGAATTTCGCGGTTTAGTCGCACTACAAAATGACCATGTAGGCAGCTTCTAGGCATCAAAAATTAACCTCTACAGCATCTCAGGAACCCACACGGCGTTACCAATCTATTTATAAAGTCATAATCTGTGCAACGTCGATTAACGCTGTTGAAGTGGCATCGTATGAAAATTCTCGCGTGATATAACCACGTTCACGCGAAAACGAAGAGACTCTAGAGGAATATTATTTTATTCAATATCGGTTACAATCGTCACTCTCCTTATCAAGTTCACATTTAGTTGTCGGTGTAACGTGTACCTTGTTTTGGAATAGAAGCATCTGGTCCTGGTGAAGTCGTTTTCAAGCAATTTTCCCGGTTTTGTGAAAACTGCTGAATTATTTACTGATAGATACGAGGGCAAGTTGAAAAGTCCCTGAAAAAGAAACAAAAAATGATTTATTTGGTCAAAACTTATTTTTTCTCAACATAATCTCCTTTTTCTAATTTTTCGATGCCTTCCAATCAATACGATTTCGGCAATCCTTCAAAGTAGGCGTTCGTTTAGCGATGACTTCATCGTTTGAGTCAAATTTCTTTCCGCTAAGTCATTCCTTCAAGTTTGGATATCGCAAGGGGACAAATCTAGAGAAAATGGTTGATGAACCAATTCGTAACGTAATTCATGCAATTTTGCGATTGCGACTGCGGAGTTGTCCTGGTGGAAGAGCACTCTTTACTTTGCCAAATGCGGCCGCTCTCGCTTCAACTGGGCGTCGAATCAATCCAACAGCTCTGCATAATATACCCCTTTGATTGTTTTGCCCTTTACAAGGTAATCGACATGGACGATAGCGTTTGCATCCCAAAAAACTGTCGCCATGAATTTGTTGGCCTATAAACCCAATTTGGCCTTTTTCGGCTCCTTTTCGCCAGGTCCACTGTTTCGACTGTTTTTTGGTATCTGGTGTGTTGTGATGGATCCATGTTTCGTCCACGGTTACAAAACAGCGCAAAAAGTCTTTCTTGCTGCACTTGAACATCACCAAACATTCCTTTGAAAATTCTTGGCTTCCGGATGGATTCCGCGTCACAATAGCTCGACTTGATGCCGACGTTTCAGTTCAAGCCTCAAGCCTGCCCTGAAGATGCCACCTATAATGGTTGGCGAAACGTCGGCATCAAGTCTAGCTATTGTGAATTTTTGAAATTAGCTATCCGCGGAAGTCTACTATCCAAGACATTCCTTTGAAGTTGTCACACGGTCGCGCTTCAACAGAGAACAAATGCGGCACCCATCTGGCCGAGATAGCTTTCTTATATTCAAAAATGTATGCAAAAGTTATGTACCCGTTCGGTTGAAATGCCCATAGCCTCAGCAATCCCGTGCACTTTAACTCGCCGATCGTCCAATATCATATCATGGATTTTATCGACGATTTCTGGCGTTGTAAGCTCAATTGGACGACCAGAACGTTCGGCGTCGCTTATGATGATACTACCCCAACGAAAATCAGTAAACTACTTGTGAATCGTTCCAATCGATGATGAATAGTCCCCAAAATGTTTAACAAGCAATACTTAGGTTTGCGTTATGTTTTATCCACGCAAGAAATAATGTTTAATGAAGGCGCGATATTCACTTTTTCCCATGTTCCAAAAATCTTCAAGATTGCTTGTTTTCAATGGGTGTCATAGTCTCATTCGAAGTTTTAAGTTAAAAATTCCAAGCGGAAACTGTTATTAAGATTATTCCAGCAATTATTAGACAAAATAACATATTACGTTACACAGGGCCACAAAATTCTGCTAACTAACAACCAGCCATTCTTTTTGATTTAACAGCATCAATAGCTGCTTCCATGTTTTCGTCCTGCCAATGCAGCTTGTTGCCTTTGCTTTAATAATGCCCAAACATTTTATCTGCAAGAAGTATAAAATTCAGGAACTGTATACAAATAGGGCGAGATGGCATATTATGCCAAGTAGCCCTATGGAATCTTGCCCCTAACTACAATTGATGAAACAATACTCAGTTACAAAGTCAAACAAACAGAAAACAACCAAAAGTGAACGTGAAAATGTAAGGTTAAATTTGTAAAATTAGTTTATAAATATAGGAATAAAGAAAATGTACACAAAATTGGTTTACTTGTAATTGGAGTCAACATGTTGAGTATTTCTTACCCTTAGAATTCAATGATTCCTAATATAAATTCGTATTGGATTGCATTGAATGACGTATCAACAATGTGACAATATGGAATTCCTCTACCTTTAAAGAATAAGATTGCATTATCATTTAGCTATGAATAGTGTAAGGGTACAAATTACTCCTACTTATGGATAAACTATAAGTTCTATTTTATCGCTTGGTTGCCGACAGCTACAGTGAAGACGGTCGTGAGTTATATTTTAGATGTTAAAATTTGGCACCAAAGTATTTTAACCAACCAATAAATTATACTATAGGGGATGCAAACACTCAAAAGTCCCCAGGTTAAATTACCCTGAAAGTATACAAAAAAATGAAAGACTGTACTCAGAATGATTAAAATTTACTGGTAATCGAGATAATTATTATTGTTACAATTTATCACAGATCTTAATATTAATGAGTTATGACGTGTATGAAATTGGAGTATGAATGAAGTTAAATTTCTTAAATTACACTGAATAACAGTTAAATTTACATATATCTAAATATTCAAATGATTGTTTCAAAACGTTACATAACCAAAATTGGGTATCCTGACCTGGTAATTGCTGGATAAGAGGTTATACTTGCTCGACTATGGATTGGTACTTGATGTATGGATCCCTGCTACCGTTCTAATACAGTTTCCACGATTGTACATCACAAGTCAATATGCAACTTTTAAATCAGTTTTCCACAGCAGATTCAACCAACCTCAGAACTTCGTACCTTTGTTGAATTTTTTTCACAACATAAACAAAAAAAAACCTGAAAATCACGAAATGTTCAAACCTCTATTGCTCTATTGTCCTCAGAAAACAGACATGAACAGAATACATAACGATTGTTGGACAAATTAGGACTAACCTATGTTCTGTCAGATATCACCTGGGAAGGCAAATTAATTCTTGAAGTTAGTGAGTAAATCAAATGGAATTACAAAGATATTTACCTCTATAACGATAGGGGTTTTCCTTTCAATGAAACAAACTTTACATCCGTCCAAAACCAGTCATGTTGAAACTAAGTTTTAATCCCCTAAGGAGCATCAATTACACAAATAATTCCAATAATTTCAATCCAAATTGGTAATTGATGCCTTTGCTATCAACGGAAGAATATTCCCAGAATTTGGTTCCAAACATAAGCTTGGTATCCCCTCCCTGTTGAAATAACTTAGAAACACGACTTTCCTCTAGAACGATTTGACTAGAAGTAACGCCATTTTCTCGCCCTATTCCGCCGCTTCGATGTCTCACAGAACAACCTCGAAATAGAAACGGTAACTACAGAGTCTGACACTGAACAACCATGACTCGTAGAATATACGGTCTAACATAGCTGACGTCACAGGAGTTAACCGATTGTAGTACAGCGGCCATTTCTAAGCCGTTAACAACAGTTATTAAGAGTTATTAAGTTAGCCTAAAAGTGAATCTACGTTAGTCTACATTGGCCTTATGACTACTGTATGAAGTTTTATTACCTACTTATATAAGTATTACCAATAAAGCCATAAAATCTACAATGGTATGATTCCACCCTTCTATATTAAACCGATTAAAAACCTCCAAAAACATGGATATCACATGGCGATCCTTTGTCAGTTTTAAACTTTTTGAAGGCAATATTCAGAAGTTTGAAACAAGCAAGGGAAATACAAAACGAAGCCGTAGTTAAGGATAGATAACACTAAGCATTCACAGAGTTATTTCCTCAAGTTAAAACTTATCAATTTCCTATGCCTATATAACTGTCTTAAGACAAAGTAGGAACGTTTATATACTCCTCGAAGCGTAGTTTGCAGTCAAATATCACTCCAAGTTTCCTAGCGCTATTTGAAGTTTTCAGAACCTGGCTCAGAATCTTAAGCCGCATATCAGTATCTTCCTCCAAATCAGCCATCAAACCAGAATTAAAAATAATATGGTAGCATTTGCTCGGGCTTAAAGTCAAATTGAGAGTATTTGGGTACTTTTCAAAGGACATGAGATCGTCATTAATAAGATTAGATGCATCCTCAGATTTAGATGGGTCCTATGAAAGATGCAGCTGAGTGTCATCAGTAAAAGACTGAAAACTGACATTTGTATCAGAATACTGTATGTCGAAGACATGATATAGAGTATTATTTCCTAAAGGGAAAGTGCATCAAAGCAAATGGCGGACATTTCTTAACCCACAGTGGAACGGGCGCTCAGAATGCCCTGTACTACATTCAACTCAAGAAACGAGCCGATATGAGTATTCACCACCAAAAAAAAAACGTTCTTCCCATAATTTGAGTAGAATTATCCTAAAAATAATAAATTATCGTGAAAAAGGAAACAAAAAGATCTCAGGCATCAAACTCCTTGAAGAAGGAATATTGTTCAGAGTTGAGTTGACTTAGATCACCTGAAGTATTGCCCATTATTCAATGAACATCCTATATAATATGGTAAAATGTATTGTAGAAGCTTTCCGTTCCTATTGCAACTTGCAACGTCGAGAAGTTTGTGAGCTGCACCTGTCTAATTTTCAGAATTCAAATCGATTAAGGTAAACAACAAAATCACCGGCACATTTTCTTCAAAAGGACCGACGTGAAAGAATCAATTATGAAATTTCACGGACCTGAATAAAATTTTGACAAAATCTTTCATGCTGTCAAACGTCGCAAACGAATTTAATAGATGGTCGCCGCGACTAAGTGAATCCCCGTTTAATTATAGAAATAAATAATTTAACAGATCGCGCGGAGTGAGTGTACATGTCTCTTTTCCTTCCATAGTTAACGAACAACGACTCAAATGTGAAAAAACAAGCGTACTAACCGATATATCAAGATCCAAAGTTGTTCATCAAATTCTCAATTAAACACGTCAAACTCTCCTACGATATCTGGTTTCCTTGTCTCGTTCATCTTATATTCCGTAACGTGTCGTCTCTTTTTACCACCCAGAAACAAAGAATCACATCTAACATGGCTTCCTACATGGCAACGCCATTCAGGTGTTCTAGATGGTGTTTTTATCGACTATGCTGCCCTCTGCCCACCCAATAAGTGAGTCGCGCTTGAAACAAATGCCGACACCTTGTAAAGATAGAGGCGCGTTCACTATCTTGTCTTGGCGGTCATACGGAAGCTTACGCCGAAAGTAATGATCGGTGCGATTTGATGTAGTTACGAGAAGTTGCTCAGTTTATGTTAGCGTGTGAAGCGACTAAATGCGAATTATGAGATACTTAGCTCGAGATGTAATTCCGTTCTTGATGAATTCCAACTTACCGGGGTTTCTTTTCTGGTTGTGCGGTTGCTGTGTTATGTGAAATGTCGAATAAATACTGTCTTTATAACATTTACAAGTAACGAACTGTGAAAATAATATGAATGATGGCATTATTTTGTTCTCCTCAAACTAAGATGCCTTTTGTTATAAAGCGGTATTTAACAATTTCAATTGTTGTTCTACTATTTTACGTTTGTTGGAGATAGTCTGATTTGATGCTCTTCGTTCAGGGTTGGCACGTTTGGCCCTAGATGCCTAAGATCGATGGAATCATAGAAATTTGTGTGAAGATTCCGTTTGTCTCTGAAACACCATCGTTATCTACGGTTAACTCCCGTAGGAATAGTCAGAGCCCGACTAGGTCACCAAATCTTGGTCCATCGACTCCCACAGCCCCTTCACATTATGTTATATATAAATATACAGGCTGCCAAAACATTATCAGTAGATCGAAAAATAAGACGACATGAATGAAGAAATTTCCTACAAAAACGCTTCCTTAGGGAGATACAGCCTTTCAAATTTGGTTCAACTACTCACAAAATAGATACCTTTTATTTGAAACTGAGAAATAGATTTCAGAATTGTCCAACGGCGTAGCTATAGGGCGGTTGTTGTCCTTTTCACACCCTATTTTCTGCAGCATTGCATATTTTCCAAAAATTGCCCGTCATGTTGATTCAATTTGGAAAAATTTGATTAGAGACACTGTTCACAAGATTTTTGAATTTCAATTTAAAGTTTTATAGGCCAGACGACCCAATTTTCGGGCTAGTAATGTCTTTGCAGATACCCAGAGGGGGGTTTCTTTCTAATGTGAAAACTAAACATGATACCCACAATAAATGTTATTTCTCATCAAAACAACTTTTTACTCAACATACAACCGAATATAAAGATCGCAAAATCAACAAATGTTCAAAATAGTAACCATTTTACTTATATAGATGGTCATTTCAGATTTTTTTTAAGGCTTCAACTCCATTTATTTCAATAACGGCACCTCTAATCAAAATTCTGCGAGAATAACTTTATTTTAAAAACCGAACGAGTAATGAAGTAGTTTTAAAAATACCCATTGGTGTAGGAAATATGGCGAGAAGAGGAAGCAAACCCCCTATGGATTTCAATTTCTGCTCTAGGACATTAAAATAATTATTTGAATAGGAATCTAGGGATACAGAGAACTACCTACACCCCAATTTTCAGTAAGTTGCTGACAACGAGGTTCAACTTTTTAATTCATTGTATATTAGATTATATTATAAATTTTTGTACCCCTATCTGTGTTCACAATGTTGGAGCATGTGAACACAAAATATATTCATCACGTTTCGTAAAATTACTCTACTTGCTGAGCATTCAGGGTCATATTCGAAGAATTGCTTTACAAAGTCTTAATGATCCACCATGTGTGTTCTCAATGTGATACATGCAGGACAATGAATTCCAATCAAATACATGCCTTTATCAGAATATAAACAATAATACAAGCAGTTAAGAGTTACCTTGTTTCAATAGAACTAGGTTGATTATCATGTGGGAAGCATTTTATTGATTGGACTGATGTGTACTTTAGTCTCATGTTACAATTTATTGCAATAAAGAATGAGTTATAAAATAGAGATTGATACAAATTTTTATTTACGATCCAAGGCATTTTATTTAGTAATACATATTCTCATTCAATATGAATTTAAAGAAATAGTTATTGGAAACCTTAATAGGAAGACACTCCCTGTCCCCGCGCCTTCGCCATTATGTACAGGGTTCTCCGCGGCAAAGTAAGTCGATTTGTATATGTACTACTAAGCAGTCAATAGTGTTGATTTTACAAAACATAACCTATTTGCCTATGATCATCGTGCTTATACTGCTCTTCATGGTAAAAAAAGGTGAATATTTTGTTCTACTTCCATTATGAAGTTTTTTGATGCATTATTTCATTGTACTATTAATTTCATAAAATTAATCGATTTACATTCTGAATGGCAAAAGTTGGAACCTTATTTGGTGAAGATGTCGATCGTATTCGTAAACTATGTTTTATTCTACGTATTTATCATATTTTATATATCTTTAAAAAATATGGAAGATACCTTTGCAGGTATTCTGAACAAATTGATACCGTTATTATAAGCTGAAGTGGACAACCTCACAGATGGGGAACATGTTGATAGTGGTGATAACAGCTTCATTTAAAATTGAAATTTCTTGTCATAGTGAAGTCGATGTGGAAGATAATGTACCAATTTATATTCTTAGTCGAGAAAATAAAGCACTAAAAAAGCCAAACCGTCCAAAAAGTTTGATCCGGTTTTCTGCATTTGATTCAGAGAGTAATTTAGAAATTTTGTGCCGAGTTTGTTTTTTGCGGAAAAAAATTATTGCATTTCTACAGCCAAAAATGCATTTTTGTGAGTACGCTTTTTGAGGGGAATGAAAAAAGAACTCATATTGATTTCTCGGAAGCTTTTGGCGTCGCTGAACACGAATATACTACTACTAAATTCCCTGAGGCCCCTTTGGTTGTTCTCCGGGGTATCAGGAGGTCCTTACGCCCTGAATATGGATGAATTTCATTGAACATTGTTTTCTAATGCTTGTCAACTGTTCGAGAGAGGATATAAAGGTCGCTTATGATGATAACGACATGCAAAAAATTACGATTGAATTTCTATTAAAAAAATTATATATCTGAATGCGCACTTTTTGCATGTCTTAATACTTTTGCTAGCGGCATGCAACTCATTTTTATTTCATAAATTCATTGTTTTATTGCTTTCTTTTTCACTTTTCAATACTTTTGAACCAGACTATGATTAATTGATTACATTTCTCTAAAGAAGGAGGGTATATATAAACGCTACATGTATATAACTATTTTCAAATAGCGATAATTTTTCTAGAACTAAGAAAAATATTAATCAGAAAATAAAACTTATTTTGTGTTTTCAGAATCACGACTATGAACTTTTTGAGTGTCATAATCGTGATCGGCGACTTTGAAAACCCCTGACAGCCAGAATTTGCTACATATTATGAAGAAAAATTAACGAATTCCTAGAAGATGACGTAAATATCCGGTCTCCGGGTATCCCCAGGTATTCATCATCATCATCATCAGCATCATTTGAGGGGAGAAGGCTTAGCCCCTGATGCGCTTAGGTCACTTAGTTGGGCCCATTGTGCGCCTCATGGTAAGAATCCTATTCTATTGTAGCAAGTTTGTGACTCGCCAGAAATTCAGAATATTGCCAGTGCTGACTTCCATAAGTTCTTTTGGGAGCAATTTTTATTCTCCGAAGTGTCGGTGCCTGAAGGATGCTGATGCTGGGCATTCCAACAGGATGTGAGAGGCAGTTTCTTCCACCTCTTTGCATTTTCTACATATTGGGTCATCTGTGATGCCCATAGTGTGGAGATGTTTGCTGAGACGACAGTTACCGGTTAGGATTTCAGTCATGTCTCTGATGTCCCTTCTGTTCAGAGAAAGGAGCTTCTTTGAGAGCCTAGGCAAAGGCTCTTTGATGAAGAGCTGAAGAGCTTGGCCTGCCTCATTCGTGGTGATTCTATCCACAATTCTATTGTAGCAAGTTTGTGACTCGCCAGAAATTCAGAATATTGCCAGTGCTGACTTCCATAAGTTCTTTTGGGAGCAATTTTTATTCTCCGAAGTGTCGGTGCCTGAAGGATGCTGATGCTGGGCATTCCAACAGGATGTGAGAGGCAGTTTCTTCCACCTCTTTGCATTTTCTACATATTGGGTCATCTGTGATGCCCATAGTGTGGAGATGTTTGCTGAGACGACAGTTACCGGTTAGGATTTCAGTCATGTCTCTGATGTCCCTTCTGTTCAGAGAAAGGAGCTTCTTTGAGAGCCTAGGCAAAGGCTCTTTGATGAAGAGCTGAAGAGCTTGGCCTGCCTCATTCGTGGTGATTCTATCCACAGCTATTGCAGAACAGTTTTTGCATGTCGTAATTATCATTAGCGATCTTTATATCCTCACTCGAATAGTTGACATACATTAAAAATAATTTTTAATGACATTCATCGATATCCAGAACGTCAGGACCCCCGTATACTCCGGGGATGGTCGAAATGAACCTCAGGGATTTTTTTGAATCATATTCGTGATCAGCGATCCCAAAAACCCCCAAAAGCAAACCTGGCACAAAACTTCTATACTTTCTGAATAGAATGCAGAAAACCTCTTCTCGATCCATTCAACTGCGCCAGTTTTGGAAGGTGGAATGCTTTATTCAGTCGACTATCTAGCTATTACTCTACGTGAATCTAAATACAATCTAATTTCGATGCAAACTGACAGGAAAGCTTGTATGATATCTGGACACCAAGTCATTTAACAGAGCAAGTTTGAGAAAAATGACGTGGTTGTCATGCGGGTGGTTACGGTTAGGATATGGCACCTCGAGGAAGGAGTCCGAACGGAGGTGGTGGTTTGTTCTGCATACTCTCCCTATGGTTCCAACTACCCTCCGCCTGCGGAAGTGGTCGAAATAGTTAGACGTTGTGAGGGGCAGGGGGTGCCACTCCTACTTCACCCCACGCAGGCAGGAAGTAATTAACCTAACCCTTAGCTCTAGAGCAAACAAGGGTTGGGTCCGAATATGGAATGTGTCTACGGAAGTCTTCCTTTCGGACCACAGTCCCTGCTTTTCAAGGAGGTCAGGAAGAAATTGATGCGGCTGTGTGTGGAATCAACACGGCCCTGACCTCAGGTTTTGAAGTATGCTGCCCTCTAAAATGAGGGAGGGACGGCAATAACACCCCCTGGTGGACTTCCCAAGTGGAAGAACATTGGAAACGGGTGAGAAAAGTTTTCAACAAAGCGAAGACAACGTATAGTTCAGACTGGGAGACCTGTGAGGGTACCCAAAAGAACCATAGAGTAGCTCCAAAAGAGATTCGTGGCGTACCTACTGTGAGGGCATCAATAAGATGCCGTCAGCCACGAAGCTATGCAAGGCTCTCTCCAAGGATTCCTCCATTGGCACAGGATCGGTGATTCTGCCGAACGTCATCGCCGGGCGAGACGCTACGACATATAATATTGTCACACCACCCGAGGACTTCCGTGTCAACGCGAGAGCGATTGACTACAGGATGGCCTCGAAGGTGGTAAGCTCTGAAAGCTACAAATCACCGGGTGAGAATGGGATCTTCCCGGCTCTTTTCAAAGAGGGCTTGGAGCTTATCACTATCCCGGTGGTCTGGATATTCTGATTTTGTATCGCCTCTGCCTTTATACCAAGGATTTGGAGGTCGGTCAAAGTCATGCGGAACTTTTTACAAACTTTTTTCTTATCATTTTGTCTAATCACACGCTGTCATCTTAAATGGATCATTGTCTCACATGAGGATGGCTTTATCTCCAAAAGATACTGATTACCTATGCATTTTTCTATAGTAAACTCTGATATAAAATGCTATATCAAATGCTTACGTGAATTTCACGAAGAAAATAGAAATAATGAATTTAGCGTCAATAGGTTATTATATTTTCGTTATTGAATATTTTGTTTCACCATGTAATTAGCAAACAATCAATCACAATGTGAATCTGTTATTTAAACAGCGATTCGGTGAAAGATGAGCGTCTCCATCTGAGTTAGAAACAAGGCAAGCAGTGTTGGCCGGTTCTTAAATATCGCGCTGCGTCGAATTGGCCGTGAACGGAGCTTCATCGATCGTCAGTTGTCTTATTGTACCGGTTGGCGGTACACGCGGTAATTAGTTACCGTATATGGCCTCACAAAGGGACCGCCGCGCGAGCCTCTCCCCTCTAACCCCGCGCGCGGCCAACCACAAACGAACCGCCACACTGTTTCATAAGATGCTAGATTTATTGACGATTATCAAAACTAATTTAGGCTTTGATCTTTGATATAACAATTATCCATTACGACGCTCACTATCTCGTCTTTTCTAGCTAAAGCTGGCTTGTAGATGGTTAATTGCCACGTTCTCTCTGTATGTGTGTGTGTGTGTGTGAGGAAAATATCTCGGATGCTAAGTCGACAACGCGAACGTTAAATAGTTGCGAGAGAGTTAATAATTCAACGTGCCGTTCGGAAAAAAAAACTGTTCGACATCATCTGCCAAGGTGCCGCATGACTCTTCCTATTTTGTAATTAAGTTTTTAGACGAGCCTGCTATATTTCTAACGAAGAAATTCTTCAGTTTGTAAACAGTCGTTTTTATTATTGTAGTTTTTTTAATAATGTAGTTTTGAACGAATCAGATGGTCAAAAAATTAATACAATCGAGATTCCGATTGATATTGGGATCGGACGTGACTCTGACGTCATATCTCGGAACTTAGTTTTGGTATAAAGTTTTGTATTAATATATAGTTCCAGGGCCGTATTTAGGATCTGTAGAACTCTACGCTGAGTCTGTGGTGCGGGCCCTACGAGGGATCTAGGTTATGGAATACGTCCCAGTAAATGGAGGTCAATTTATTAGAAAAAAATGAATAATATAGAATATGTTTGATGTTCTTTATTCCCAACAAATAAAAAACAATAAATTGCTAATTCTGTATACACTCCTCTACGCTCGGTTATTTTCGCGTTCGCTCGGCGCTGGTATAAGAGAAGGAGGAGCCTATTGGTGGTCTCGACCAATCAGACCTGTTACGGATTCAAGTAACGATGCTGGCGTAACGCTTTCCATCAATTAGATCCTCCGTGAAAACATATTCTATGTAAAAATAGCCTGCAGGAATTTTGTAATGAAGAACCTAAGACAACGTTTGAAGATGTTACTTTTTCAGTATTTAGAAGATAATGAATTATTGTGCCATTAAGGTATTTAATATGGTTTATTAACATTGCTATGAACAACTGCATTGAACTAAAAAAGAGTTTACACTGTGGATACACGATAACACAACAAATAAGAAATAAATCACCCTTATCCAGTAAAAATACTGTTAACGTAGTGAAGTCCATTCGGCTACTTATATTGAAAAACAAACCCACACAGTATACAAATTAAATTGTTTAGATTGCCATGGAACTTATACAGGAATCTCTAAACAATATGTGCAAAAAAGATTGTATGGCCTTCAATTTGATTTAAAAAATGTTAATATTTTTACTGAAGAATCCAATCATCATAAAAGATCTATTCTGGAGATGATTGACATAAAACGTTACTCCAAGTCTGTAAGACATAGAACTGATATTCAGTCATTAAGTCAGATTTATATTAATTTAATCTATTAAAACCCTTACAAATTCTTACATGCGTCTTCATAGTGTTGAAAGTATATTTTAGGTAGAATACTCAAAAGCAATATTTCTTATAAGGTCTGACAACCTTTTTCAATGATGTCATAAATCTTCAATATCTGGTTCGAAAGTAGATACTTGTGCGTTCTATTTTTTGGCTTCTGTCGTATTCAAACAGTGCTTTGAAATGACTTCGAATATTATAAGAAAATTGCTACGCAGTGGATTCTTGATGCATATTCATATACTTAAAACAGTAATGTGTTACAATTTCAATTACTGGTGGTTCTGTTCGTTTCGGTGACGTGATACGTCTTTTGATGATGGTCGGGACAACGAAACGTACGTTAAGACGGAAATGATAAGCATATGTGTTAGTATGAGCTATGTTCCGAGTATTTATATATAATTAGATAGTTCTAAAATTCCTGACAAAATTGTAAGTAAAGCAAGACAAAACTGAAGAAATCTGAAAAAGTGTACGACAAAGAATATGACGTTTTTCTAAACTGAATGACAGAAAGCTGTGTGGAATATATTAATGAATCTGTGCAATCAAACACAATAATGATCTAGTATCATATAAACTTTTTTTCGCTTTGAGATGTGCGAAGGAATCTATTAGTCTCTGTAGGATTTGTAGCTCAATACATTTGTCAACGCGTTTAATTTTTCTTCGGGAATTGTTAATCGTGAATAGTTGGATGCAACTGTGCAGGCAAAGTTTAGCAAAAGCGATTTCTATATTGGAAAGATGGACTGCAACCGTTTTCTTCTAAGAAGAGACCGTTTAAGAATCATTGTTTTTGTTCCCCCAGTATCGTTGTTAACATCGATGCTATGTAGCTGAACAGCATGCATTGTGATCTGTTAAGCATCGGAGAAAGCCCGTGCGTCAGCTAGCATGTGGGCTTTTAACAATAATTTAAATATGAATGGACACAACGTTGGCTATACGTCGCCTATACGAAGAGAGTGAGGTGGTGTTTGAGTTTTAACCAAATGTGTATTCATAATTTTAAGCTGGTCCCAGATGCTGCATGTATCCGCCAAATACGCGAATATTGTACATTCGCTCACCTCCTCACGCTATCTGAATCTGGAGGTTGAACAAATGATTTTGGCACACCTAAATAAGGTTTGCGTTCACGAGTATTCGGCAAAAACCACCCACACGCTACGCGTATGAGCCCGAATGCTGATTTTTCACGGAATACAGCCAACAAATGTGTCCATTTTAGTTTATAGTCAATGATTTATAGCGTTTAATGCTAGATACGTTTGCTAAATGCTATTCTGCCATCAAGAGCTGTAATATTTTCTTTCTGGGAAGTTATAGGGCTACCTTCTAGTTAGATTATCATTCAGTATCTGGAAATTTTGACATGGCATATCAATTCAGCTTTTCAATTAAAGAAAAAGATTCTTTACCTACCAAACTTCTCAAACTCACCCCCTATAATTGACTGCTCTTACACAGAAACCTTCTTTCGTCATAATTCAGCATGACAAGGCTAATTTTAATTGCAGTCTATCTTTACTTCTATTAATTTTTAATTATACTGATTACCATCGCATAAAGAGTGTATATAATTATTCAATGCTCAGGTTCAAATTAATTTTTAAAACTACACATTATTGTAGTAGGTAGTACGTAGAATGTAAATTATATGTTAATAAAGATTCGTTACAGTCATAAAAAAGTCGCTTTAATTTAATCGAATAAAGCCATTATTGCTGTATGTAAATTAAAGTGGGTACAAGAAGACAAAAGGACATTGGTTTATAAGCTATGCAAGAAAAAGCTCTAGGTAACATGTCATTGTTTCAGGTTTCCGCTGATTTTTTTCAGTGCCTACGAGAGATCCGCTCGAAGATCGTTTACAGCGAAACTTGGAATTTTTGCTGAGTAACTCCACTCCGTTCTTCATAATGCTCGTTGTTTGTGGTTATAGGTGTCCAGATGTCATTTAGCCCTCTAAATTATTTTACTAAGCAACTAATGTTTTGATACAAATTAATACAAGTAATACGTCAGTTAAGTGAAATAACTCACACATTTTATTATCTAATTCTTATTCTATTAATATTATAAATTACTTTTATTGTTGCGGTGCTGAGAAAGTGTTACACATATTTATTTATTCATTTATTTATTTAGTATATATATTTTGAGTCTTGAGAAATTGCATGCGGCAAAATTTTGTCAAACGCACCAGCTACTTTGGTTTTGGTTACTAAATCATAGTTTGCTCTTGGGGAGCTGCACGGCCGGAAATTTGATGTGCAACACCCAGGAACCTCATCTTCTGGATGTAGGCGTTTCAAGGCATTGCCGAAGTATCATTTTAATTGCTGACGTGCAACTCCTCAAACCGAAATAAAGGCAGGCCGCCGGACTAGGAAGGCTTTCGAGCATTTGGGCGGTGGTGGATGAGATTGCGATCGTGGGATTTGGGTCCAAGAGTACCTAAGCAAACATTCTGCGGATTAAGCGCTATTACCATACTGGAACAACTCAAGAAAGAAGTAGACAATGAAAGATCCCATCACTGGATAGAACAGCAATTTGTAATTTGGTGCCTAATCTAAATCAGTCACATATGTATATGTAAATGAATTATTTTATTATTATATAATGTATAGTTCAGCTATACTATTTTGTCCTCAGATCAAAATATTTTTATCTGAGATATTTTTCCCCACTATATGTGAATACTCATACCTGAACCTACCCATAAACAAGATCTAATCATCACGGAAAATGTACGTTTATTCTATATACTGTAATAACTATACATATTGAATCAGAACGATCGGGGTATAGGGAAAATCTTGTGAGAGCATTAGGGAACCAGAAGCCAGACTCTTTCATTGTTTAATTAAAAGATATACAAGAAGAACAATTGGTGTGATAGGGAAAGGGAAATTAAACAATGCGCGAGGCATATCTCGTGTCATCACAGAGGTCAGTCAGTAACTCGCGGGAGACGTGAGGGTGTACATCGATTTGGGAATTCTAGACATGACAAAAGTTTGTTTCATGAATAATAAAATAAATTTATATTACTAATTTGAATCTTTTTTAGAGCTAAATTAGCTAAACAAAATAACTTCTAAAAATAAAATAATTCATAGTTGATAAAAGATCAAATAATATAATTCTAAGAAATAATTCAAATTAATGCTCAAAACGACCTCCTTCATTGGTTAAACTAATCCAACCGATCACAAAAACCCCTACGGACGTTACTGAAACTCTTGCCATTTATTCAACTCAAGAAATTTCACTTTTTACATACCCCTTTATAAAGATGTAGCAAGGTATCAAATCAGGAGACCTTGCAGACCAGAGAATGAGACGCGTTTGCAACAACTCGAGAGACCTCTGGCCATTTAAGGTTCCTTCAATAAAAATAGGGCCATTCACGTGATTTGTAACCTTTCCAGTCCATACATTCAACATTTGTGAATATTAGGTCGTTGCATCTTAAGTCCTATGAGGAATTGATCTTTCTGGTCTTCATTATAAAAATTTCAAACAAAAAATCTCGATTACGCATCAGTGAAATTCATACTTCCAGTGAGGTGGGAAAAAGCAAATTCTCTTGCTCTAGTAACTATTAATTATTCGAATAGAGACAAAAAGTGTAGTTGAGGAATTTGAACATCATGTGATTTGAATAACAGTTAACATTTTAAAGTTAGCATAAATTCTTCAGAAATACAAATGCACAAAACAGCTTTTCGGTTCTCAATGTTGAAAAACCCTAGACATTTGATTATGAACACATAAAATAAAATTCAGATAGCTAGAGCTTAGTGACAGATGCAATAAAATGAAAAACTTATCTATGGAAGTTGATTCCGTTGTACGAAAAACATAAATTAAATAGAAATGCACGTCAGTAGCCACGGCCAAGATTTAAACCATTATTTTAGAAATGTTATTGTGCGAAAGGATGGTATTAAATTACCAGTTGATATTGATGCCCTGTAATTTAACTACCGAAGGCACCTTCGAGTTATAAAAGGGTTCTTTAAGATAACATTTTACTGCCTTCTTTTAGTATTTGTGTAATTTGGGGAAATTGATTTCTTTTGCCTTGTGGCCAACTCAGCTATAAAGACAGCTGCAACAGTTTTTATTCGGTTCTGTGTGGCGATGTATTCTTTTAATAAGCATTCATTGATCGTGAGCACTCCAGGATCAAAAACATGCTAATTTGTTTTTAATCGAGTAATGAGAATTTAATTTTGTTCCGTTTTGAGGGTAAATTTGTTGTAATGATGCAGCGAAGGTGCAATCATATCCTTATCTTTCAGTCTGTAGCATGTAGAGTTACAACACTCTTCTAAAAAAATATTCACTCCGGCAGAAGCAATTGAAACTAACAAGAGACATTAGTAGACGCGTAGTCCCGTCAATAAGATGAACAAATAGGCCGATTAGCTAAAAATTTTGTAGACGGTCGAATGAGAATTTTTTTTTGAATCATGTTCAATGGACCATGGAGGTCATTCGTGACTACTGAGCGATATACTAATCGCCCCCAATTCACCACTATACTCAAAATTAACCCCCTTCTCAGCCCCTCTTTTTAAACTAATTGTAATTTATCAAAATATTAAAATTAAGCCTCCAAATTTGGTTCCAGAAGGTTTTTTGGGTCGCTGATCACGAATTCGAGGTCATTTCCCCGGAAAATTCGTTCAATGGACGGAAAATCGGTGATATTTTGTAATTTTCACAGAAATTATGATTGCCGTGTTCTAAATAATGGATGTTCACAGTCGCGTATTTCTATCCCACATAACAAAAACCAGGAAATTTTGCGGAAAACTGTGAAAAACCACGTCATTGAAATTATTATGTGATAGGTCACTATAGGGGTGTTTTTGATCGCTGATTTCGAATCATTACGAACTTATCAACACGATACTCGAAAAATATCTTCAAAGGAATGGAGAATGCATAATAAAATTTCCTATGTTTTTCCGGAAAATGATGTTTTCGAACATTTTAAATACCAAATTCGTAATCAGGGACCAAAAAAAATCACGATAATTACAATTTCGAGGAAAGATTTTCTTTCCAGGTTTTCAGCAGTTTTCCTCAAATTTTCCTGGTATTTTGCTATTTGACATCGAAATACATGACTGTCAACCTTTATTACGTAGAAAAAGGCTTATCACACGATTTTCTGTACATCAAATACATTTTCTGGGAAAATATCCTCGGATTCGTGACCAGCCACTCAAAAAACCGAATCTAGGCGCTCCCCCACGTGGCGGATAGGGGAATGCTCACGGCCCTGTTGCCAGCAGGATCGGGGATGGGAGTGAAACCAAAAATAGCTTCCGCCGACCAACAGACACCCAATCGCTGGATAGATTATGGCTCCAAATCATATGCTCCTGGGAGAAGCTGACGGATAGATGTGGTTGATACGGATGATCCATATGTGCCGGTTTAGATGTAGTAAGTTATCTCATCACAGATAATAGGTCCATAAATATGGCCATCAACCATGTTATGGTACAATACAACGATCGCGCCACACGGTTCATTGAGAGAGACTATTAGTGACAAAAATAGACAATAGAGTCCTTGAAGGATAGACTGTCCCTTGGATCTGAAGTAATTAATGCTTACGTGGTTTCGAACCAAAAGGTTAAGACAGGAGAAGTTTTTGCAGATATGGCCGTTCCTTCTCTTGTGGATCCAAAGTGGAATTTGCTGCAAACATCCCAGCAGAAAGATAGGTTTTCTTCTTGTGGTGCAGTAGCCAGAGTGTCAAAACACCTCACAAGGAAACTGGAAGAAAAACATGGAAAGACCGTCCCAGTCAGCTGAGTTGTAATGCCAAACTATGCGTGGAGGTGTTGGATTGGTCCCTGGATTGATATAAGGACAAGTCTTATACTTATGAGTGAATGGTGCACTACTTCATAGGGAGCTGGATTGTTAGTTAGGAATAAATCAAGCGTATTGGCATAATGATAATTGTTATCAGGTATCCGTGTTGGTTCATTAATTAACTGCTCGACACCATAGGTAATGGCGAAGGCTTCAGCTTGTCACCTCGCGTCATATTCTGCTGTTAATAGCAATTCGTCATTATTATGTAAAAACCCAACATGTTATCCTATAGTAATAAACCTCTAAGTTCATGAATGACCGATCACAGTAATCTTTTGGTACCTACCGATAAGTATATTTATAGTTGAAGTTATGTATTATGAATACGGCTGAAGATGTCGTAATAACGATGAAACTCAAGTAACAGAAGTTTCAAATAAAAGTAGTATTTAATTCTACAATATGGATAAAATTTCAAATCACGTAGTAAACGGTTAAACGATGAAACTGTATTTAACAAAGCAATTGTTTCCTCATTCGTTTAAAAATATAATATCACAAAGCAACGAACAAATCAATTAGTTTTTCTTCAATTCTAATTGTTGGCAGCACGATAGTTAAGAAGGGGATTAAGAGTGGTACCCCGGTGTGATAGTGTGAGATCGGTTGCCTATATAGGTAGAAAATCCTCAAAATCACCGACACGTCAGAAGGTGTTCGCGGCGTACAAATTAGAGAGCGGCTCGGGGCTATAATTTAAACCGATCAACCCGTGCCCATTTGTCTAGTTATGTCGTTATCTGGACTAATGACACCTTCCCAGCTCTAATTTCGATATAGAATACCGCCAAAGCTCGGACCACCCTTAATTTACCATCTAACATAGACATTTGAGCTAAACGACGCTCTATGTGTAAAGGAATACTATTATTTTCTTGTTTTCTAGATTGTGTAGTTATTCGAATAGTCTCACCTTCAATTCGGATATTTATATATGTTTTGTTGAATTTTCTCTTCTAATGGTAACATTCACATTTCCTTCAGCTGTTATTTATCTTCCAGTGAACGTGAACACAACATAATATTACGCTTATAACCAAAGTCTGTTATATTCAGAACAATTTTATTTTTATCCAACTAAGGATGGTCTAATCTAGTTGCTGAATGTCCATTGTCATATTTACGTTTATCAAGTGAAAGAGAAACTAATTGAATATCTCTCTTCCACAATAACATACTCCTGATTTAATAAAAAAATTCTAGAAATTAGAATTTTGATTATAATTCACATCTCCTATTAATTAATTACAATGGAATGGATTGTCCTCAAGCATCGGTATGAAGCTGAACACAGAAATTAACCTGAAAGGAATTATGGCTTTTATTGCTAATGAATAGTTAGTAAATATACTTGTGTAATGCCATCCAAATCGTAAATTATAATGGGAAATAATTAATGTGGAAAATCCGATTGAAGGTTAATTTTATAATGTTTTCAAGCTGAATACATGCTTTATAAGTTATGACATAATTTCTCAATTACAGGGTGATCGAGAATATCACACATGATTGCATTTCGTGATGTTTAGGACATATTTTAACTAATAGGGGTAGTTAAGCAATTCAATTTGAATTTACCAAATCAACCAATCAGTATTGTTCATAAAGATCGAAAACTTTATATTTAAATGTCACTTCATGTTGAAGGCAATGTTGAAAATGACACCTGCGATATTGTTGTTCAATAATCCCATCTATTCAACATTAACATGTTTCGAATGCACCGCAGCATTGTCAGTAATTTCTAGAACTGAACATACCAAGAATGAACTTATTTTCAATACGGTGAGCACATCAATGGGATCTCCTATTTTATCTATTATTGCTAACCTAGTCATGGAATGCCAGGAGGAATCTGTAATAAATTCATTCGATTTTCAACCCGTATTCTTTAAACGGTATGTAGATGATTGCCTAATGCGAGTTCCCAATGATAAAATTCAGTACGTGATTAATAAATTTAACATTTTCCACTGTAAACATCAATTTGTGAAATAGAAGTGAACAAAAACATAAATTCCCTTGATATAAACCTTACGCATGATTTACATGGAAAAATAAAAACTTCGTGGTTTACTGAAGAAGTTTGGTCGGCACGATATCTTCAGTTGCACTAAAAAAAGCCTCATGTTGCCAAATAATAATTGTCGTCGGCATATCTAAGCCAAGATTTCAGCTTGAGAACAGATGAGTCAATAGCATCTTGCTCAAAAGTTCCCATGAAGATATTAGCTATAACCGGAGAAACGTTATTATTCGGCAGCATGGTCACGAAAATCTTGTTCCTTTCCTCAATGATTTTACAACGCAATGTCCTTTTCACTATGAGAGTTGAATCGAAAGGTTCACTTCCGTTCCTAAATGTATTAGTTAATCGACAGACTGACGGTACTTTAGGACATTCTGTGTATCGAATACCCACTCACACCGATAGATACCTGAATGGCTGTTCTCACCACCACCACCCTGCCCAAAAGCAATCTGTCATAAACTACTTGGTCCACAGAGCTGTCAACTTACCTCAACCCCAATCCATAAAATCAGAATTAAAACATCTTTCATCTGTTTTATTATCAAATAATTTCTCCTAATATAACATTCAAAAAGTCATAAAGAAATACACTTCGACTAAAATTTCAAATCAACTTGAGCCATCCCCCCCCCTGCATAATGCACTGCCCATATTCCATATAACAAATCGAATTTCCAAAATTTTTAAAAAACGTTACATTTCTACTTGGTTTTCCACACTTTCAAAACTATCTCAGTTTTATAAGCCTATCAAAGATCCCCTTCCTCCTCTTCACTTAGAAGATGTTTATATTGTTCTCTGTTTTTGAGGAGTTTACTCTGATGATGGCTACTTGGTAGCCGAAAGGTCCTCAGTACTTTAACAGTATTTTTAGTGGATAAGGGTGATTATTTCTCATTTATAGTGCTATAATATCTCCACAGTGTGAACTCTATTATAGTTTATTATGATAATGAACTATTTTATTGGTTGTAAATTCACAATTATCATGCTGAGCCGTCTCTGTGTTTGAAAATATTAATCAAAATTGCATTATGGTTGTTAACTAGCAACATTCGTTCAAAATTACACACTTCCTTCAATTATGCAAAGAGCAAGCCTCGATAAGCAAATTATACTCAAACAACTAATGTCGAAATGTGCTCTATCTGATGGGACGTCTCGCGTAAGAATAAATTCAGAGATATAAGAATGTGGTGATGGAGGTCTATCGGTGGTGGAACTATTGAAAATGCCTCGTAAATTACCTAGCAGTGTTTTGTCACGGGAACAATTGGTCTTACACCTAGCCGACTTTGATGTTGCCGACACATAAATCTAGCCACTTGCCTAATGAAAGGCTGACGTGACGTCACACACAGCGGTCCAAGGCGAGCGGTCTGTGCTCGCGATATCCAATGTAGTAAGTGATCACTGATTTATAGATTCAGCAATGATTGGCTATTAGTGTCGAAACATATTAGAGTAGAGAATGCTCTCTTTCCTGCTCCATCTCGACGGGATTCCAAGTGTTTCGTTTTACGGTCTTTTCCTACATTGTTGCAACGAATTTGCTATAAATTACTATACAATAATAACGAAAATGGCAGCGTGTTTACTGCTAAACGAAATGTTTAAAATCGCATTGTCGACAGTTTTATTTCAAATTGACTTGAGTTTATTGCGTCGTCTTCTTAAATTCTACGCAAATTGTGTGATCACGTGATTATGACGTTAGGGTGGGTTACATTGAATTTAATAAAGTCATGGAACCATCACAATAGATATACTTAAAGTCCACAACAAATCGTACAATATAGAACAAAAAAGCTGTGATCAATCGATCACTAACTTCCCTCATTTATATTAACACAATTTTTCGGTTTCAGACACTTTTGCTGGTCAAGTTTGGTAATGAAAGAGTTTAAATTATACTCCGATGTTTTGCCAACCATTACAGGTGGCATCTTCAGGGCAGGCTTGAGGCTTGAACTGAAACTGATTCTACTGGCTTCTGAAGTGGTATTTATTGTAAGAAAAAATCCATCACGTTACACAGTTCACTGCCTTTATTCCGGTGGTTAACTTCGTTCTGGCACATGACCCTGCCATTGTGTGATCATGTACGAATAAAAAAATGGATGATAGCGATAATAGTTTATATGGTTTGCCTAAAATTCAAAAGCCCTCAGTTCCCCTGAGACCAATTGTCAGCACTATCGGGTCCCCTACTTATAAACTTTCTCGATATCTGTTTTCAATTCTCAAGCCCCTTGTAGTAACCCCGATAGTTTTATCCTAAATTCCCTCCATCTCGTTGAAAAACTTCAAACGCTATAAGTTGACCCAGGCGATTTGCTCGTCAGCTTCGACGTCGACTTACTCTTTACCAATGTTCCCATTCCAGACACCCTTTCCATAATTTCTCAATTGTTATCTGCCAGAAACATGTCAATAGACTTGCTACCGTTAATTGATTTTTGTCTATCCTCCATATATTTTCTGTACGATGGCAAGTTTTACGAGCAGTCTTCGGGAAATGTTTGGGTTCCCCAGCTATGATCTCCGATCATAGCTAATATCTTCATGGAAACTATTGAGCAAGATACCATTGACTCATCTGTTCTCAAGCCGAAATGTTGGTTTAGATATGTGGACGACACTTTTGTTATTTGGCAACATGGTCGCGAAAAGCTTGTTCCCTTCCTCAATATTTTAAATTCATTACATCCCAATATCCTTTTATCATGGAAGTCGAATCGCAAGGTTCACTCTCGTTCCTAGATGTATTGGTTAGTCGACAGACAGACGGTACTTTAGGACATTCTGTGTATCGAAAACCCAGTCATACCGATAGATACCTCAATGGTCTTTCCCACGACCACCCTGCCCAAAAGCAATCTGTCATAAACTCCTTGGTCCACAGAGCTGTCAATCCTCAAAATCAGAATTAAAACATCTCTCATCTGCCTTAATATCAAACAATTTCTCCCAATACAACATTCAAAAAGCCATAAAGAAATACACTTCGCCTAAAATTTCAAATCGAGCTGAGTCATAAACCCCCTCGCTTGCTTTATCCACTGCCTATCTTCCATATATTGAAAATATAACAGATCGAATTTCCAAAATCCTTAAAAAACATAATATTTCTACCCGGTTCTCCACACTTTCAAAATTATCTCAGTTTTACAAACGTATCAAGGATCCACTTCCTCCTCTTTTCTTAGAAGGTGTTTATAGCATTCCCTGTTCTTGCGGTAAAGTCTACATTGGTGAAATAGGTCGTACCGTAGCTATACTCGTGTGAAAGAACATGAGTGCTTTACAAGGCTTCGTGACATCAGTAGATCTGCACTTGCGGAACACAAGTTTGACACTAATCATCAAATCCTTTTCTAACATACTAAAATCCTAGCCCGAGCCCCAAACTTCTATCAGCGGGAAATCCTTGAAGGTATAGGAATTCTAAAATATCCAAGTAATCTAAACCGTGACTCAGGATATTACCTTCCCAACATTTGGAAATCCATCCTCGAAAATTCCACTTCGCACATGATCACATAACGGCAGGGTCAGATGCCGAAACGAAGTTAACCACCGGAATAAAGGCAGTGAACTGTGTAGCGTGAAAAATTATTCCTACAATAAATACGGCTACAGAAGCCAGTAGAACCAGTTTCAGTTTCAAGCCTCAAGACTGCCCTGAAGATGTCACTTGTAATGGTTGGCGAAACGTCAGTATCAAGTCGAGCTATTGTGGCGCGGGAATCCATCCGGAAGTCAAAGATTTTCAAGATTAGCTATCCGGGGAAGTCTACTATTTAAAGGCGAATTACTTCTTAACCGTTGAAAATCGGAATATCTATTATATACACTTTTTTGTTGGAAATAGGATATAGAATCACGTATAATTTTTTTTTACTTATATCCTGGTATACCTACTTATATACTTAGCTCGTGTAATTTTTTTTTGCCCCACCTGATTCTGCGGGCGCCTATGAACAAAACTACAATTTAACAAATACCTCGGTAAACTGTTCCTACATTGCAATAAACTATTTTAAACAAGATTTACTTTTTTTGAAGTGCTAAGGTATCAACCGGCAACGATGGACGATTATCAGTAAAGTGATGAATGCTATGTTTTAGATAATGGCAGAGTAGTTGTTACACTTTTTTCTAGAGAAAACTGAAGAAGGAGATGGTATTGATGGAAAACGTATATACAAAAAATTCACATAACCCACATTGAATTATTTTAACTATATCTGTTTATTCGACCATTCCGTTACAAAGAAACGCGGCTAGAACAGATTTAATGGCAATAAAATATTGATAATTTTTAACAACTTTACACAAAACTATTAAAACTATTATAAATCAATCAAAATGTTCAAGATCGAGTTCTGGAAAATGACCAAACCAATTAACTAAAATAAAACGTCGACATCAGATCCTCGTAAAACGAAAAGGTTTGGATAAATTACGACTAGCTTCTGCATTTTTTATTAAATTATTAATAAGAATCCAACTTAGGTCGGAATTTATGCGAGCTCTACCGTATACTTGTGGTTATATATTAAAATTTAAGTATGTTATACGGGATACCGACAAAAACGCTAATCAGTTTTGTTTCTCATTTAAATGTTAATACGTTTCTGATTCAAAAATAATTACGATCATAACGAGTATATTATAAACGAGGTTTTATTTCTTTACCGCGAACGTCACTTCGGTATTTCTCACCAAAACGTTCCTTGCGGCATATTTTCCGCATATTATAAATCAATACACACTTTTTCTGAGAACATCGTCACATGAGATGTAATATTTATTATCTGATGATATTCACTTTTGGTGAACGATTACGTCGCGCTATTACGTAGGGCACGCTCACAACTCAATAACGCTCAATTTTTTCTTGTTTATTATGAGCTTCACATATACATTATAGAATATAAAACATCATGTTATGGGAAATTGTAATTCAATTGTAATAATATCTTTTACATAGAACCGGGCCATAAAGTAATTGCGGGCGTAAATTGGTACTTTACGGTCCGCTTGTTTTCATTGTTTTCCTGTAAAACAGGAAATTGTACAGAAATCTTACATCTATTATCATTATTTAGTATAGCAGAAGGAATGTTTGATATGTTATGATTCAAAATGATATGTGGTGTTGGAATAACAAATATATATACATGGCGTTGATGATGTGGATGGCTATTGCTGGAGTGGCAGCGCGTTATTCGAAGGATTACCTGAAAAATATTCCTCACGCTGCTTGAACATTTTGCGCCCGGGGCAGTTTATTAATATTATATATTGATGAAATTCCAATCAAGAGTGAGGTATCATCGCAAATTTCGAGAAAATACGGGTGTGAGTTAGGAAATATTTTGTGCATTTGGATAATCATCATGTAATATTCTAAGAATTATTATATAAGAGAGCTTTGAAAGACAAAGGAAAATATCAGTTTTGTATAGGTCAAACTAACGATGTAGGATATTGTTATAGGAGTTTTTGACACCTTCAAAATCTCTATTGATTCTAATGTATTTAATTTGGAACCTTTGGTTTGATTATGCAAAATGCTCAGGTTATCTAAATTAGAAACAGTATGACCTGTTTGTAAAAAATGGTTAGCAAATGTTAAGTCTGAAAGAACGAAAATGTTGTTCTCAAGGGATGTGTGTAGATTGCTAAGTCTAAAAAGTTGATTCTCCCATCTTTTTTGTTTACAACGTGAAATTAATTTTTGAATGCAGCTGGTTAATAAATAAAAGAAAGGGATTGTTAATTAATTGTTTAATTGTACTACGTATTTGTATTAAAATTGAATGCTTTTTTTTCACAAATGTAGTTCTTAATTCTGTCCTCTATATATCTAAGGATTGAGCATCTTTTCAAAGGCACGCGTGGCTATTTTCCGTCAAAAATCTTTTTTTGTTTGAAACTCTAATTGCTATATTTTCTGCCTGGTCTTGTTTGGATAACGAATTCGAGTTTTATTCAATATTTTTATGATATATCATTCAATTCCTTCTAAAAACAAAGCAATCTTAATTCATTTTTAAATTCCGTAGTGTGGGGGAAGGGTTGGGAAGTCAATAAAACTGTTGGTGAATTTTGATCAAATGTTCCTCGACGTTAGTTGCGTTGGGAACCGCTGGTTTATAGCACATTCAAATAATTCGTTAATATAACAGCACTTTATTCATCATTTGTGTCAGCCATAATTATCTACTATCTCGGTACAGGATTCAATTCGTTCACCTTGGTTACCATAAGAAACTGCCTATATATCAACTTAGATTTAGTGACTTTCTTAACTCTGTGACAGATTAGAAGGAATGAAGTGAACTACGTATTTATATGTTACAAATAGTAAAGCTAGTAAAATTGAACGTATTGCTATTAATATTCTGTGTGAAGGTGTTAGTTCATGTATTTTATTCCGCGATGTGCCTTTTTTGTATTTCACACTTGTTCTCGCATCTCGCTGTTGTTCTTCGTGCTGTATCGCATTCATGACAGAGAGTACTTGCATATTAGTGAATGTTAAAAGTTATAATTGAAAATGACGAGCGGAAATGACAGATGAAGCTCTGGGTGAACATAATGTAACTTGATGCAAGATGTTATGGCAATCAACTAGCTTGAATATGAAATGATACTTGAATCGGTTTGACTTCAATGATGAAATCAAATGCATTATTTTGTACAAGGCAGTCTGCTTTTGTCAAAATTTTTCGTTCGAACGGAACAATAGATACTTAAAATTCATCAATTATCAATGATTTTGTCAAAATTTTTTCTGGAAACTCGTCCCAATCACAGGCGCATGCTTTGCAATGGCCACTATACCCCTGATTGGTACGGCTTTGTGATAATGATAAGTAGAATTGAGGTTCCTCTAGGACGAACAGTGACAACGTCTCAAACGTACGTTTTTTACTGGACTATAAATAACATTACAATATATATGAGAAACATAAAAAATTCCGAGTCAATTGCGGAAACGTTTTCAATACACCGCCTGACTTATCATTCAATTATTACTAAGAAACATCATCAGACAGTTCATTGCCACCTACTGGCAAACCAACTATACTGCCCTTAACTGAGACGCAGGTTAATCCATGCACCAACAAGACCTATATGCTCTGCCCTAGTTACTAGCACCACACTCGTTTCAGATTCAAAGCAGGTAAATGTCTCTTTTATAGAAATGATCACTCATGCCACCGACAGGAGAATCTTGAACCACAAGAATTCGATATAATGTGGTTCAAGCTTGATAATCACAAACAGACCAACTTTCTGTTTTGTCTTTGTTCATCACCAAATAAACCAGCTCTCATGGTGAACTCTTAGAACTTCATTCAGTGAAACTTGACCTCATTCAGCAGATCTATCCAGCAGCTGAAATTATCCCCATGGGTCAACTTTTACAACTCCGCTTGGCTCAAGTTCTCAAACAAGACGGATGACGCAGGGCGACAAGCTACGACCGCAGAAACAGCTTATAGCCGCAGAAGAAAGCGTCGGCTGCGCCTCCGCGATGCCATTCCCCAAATTTCAATATTCAATAAAAATACCTGTCGTGTTGAAGGGTTATCTGTTGTATGTCATAGCATAGACAGTCTAAACTGAGATAATAGTCTTTTATGTGTAGGTTGGCTGGTTAGTCTTCTTTATTACTGGAAGTATATTAGATTGTTAGCTATTTGATCTGTTCAATGTAGATATTGGTACTTGAATATTTATTACTATGTGGATACTTTGCACTATATTATATTCTATTTGATTTTGTTGACTTATCACGAACAGATTTTGTATTTGTGGTGTTGGCTAATAAATATTATTATTATTGTTATCAATAAGCCATTAATCTATGGATCTGTCTGTCATGTAAATTGTACGTGATCATATAAGTTTGTCAGAAACTTCAAAATACATCGTTTAGGGTTTGACCAAGTTTCAAGTCGGTCCTCCTTTTAGTTTCGGAGATTCTGTGATGAGTGAGTGAGTGGCATTTGCCTTTTATATATTTGAGTAAAACAATTGATAACATATGATAATGATGTTCCTTCACAAATCCTTGGCACAGTTCCAATTTGTTCAGTTATGAATGAAAAGTGGAAAGATGGGCAAAACAAAAACACATCAAATAGTTTTATTAAATTTATTTCCACATTGATGCTAACGACAACAGCTACTAAAGCTCTTTCATCGGTAAGTATATATTTATAATACACTATATGAAAATATTGCAAATACCCGTCAAAAAGACGTAAATAAATATTAAATTATTTAATACAAATATGTTACAACTTTTACAAACACATTATGGTATAATATTTACAATATATACAAATGGTGAATGCTCACCTTAAGTAATAAAAAATATTCTGCTACTACTATGTCAATATCACTTTTATTATAATGCTTTTGATAATGCCTTTGCTATAAGGATTTCATAAATGGCAGATACATTTGGGGACAAACTAGTTTAGTGATAACGAACTCTGAAAACACGTTAAGTTTTGTCTGTATGTTTATGAAAGTTCATTCAATGGTGCTTGATTTCTTGATTAAAAAAAGATCGTCCATTCAGAGATCCTATGAATTTATTTGCTTCTTTTCTATACTGAAAAGAGGAATAATCAGATGAACTTCTATGTTGTTCGAACTCATAAGAGACCAATTATTCATCACTAGAGCTAAATACAGGATAAATAGGTATTTAAGATTATTTTTATATCCTCAGAACGAACAGGAGGCTGCAAGGATAAATGGCCAAAGTAAAAATTATCAGGCTGTTTTATTATCAATATAGAATACGATAACCCTTATCTGATGAACAGTTGTATCTTTACGTTTGAGGCCCGTTGAAAAATAGCTTAAATACGTGATTTTTTTAGGGTATATCTAAGATCATGTGGGGCTACGAAAAACAAAATAATCTTTTTGGGCCTTTATGAGCCCTTAGGCCCGGTGTAATATTAAGTTACTGATCTTCGATTTTTTTTGTACATTTAGAGCAATGATATGCACACTGTCGGGCCACCCTACTAAACAGCGAGTATTTCTGATTCCGACAGGGACACACTAGAGTACAAATGTTTTCAGTAATTTTACGTTATTTGATTTTTAGGAATCTGAATCTACCGTTCTACAAATATGGGTAAATACAGATTGCTCATGATGATTGCAGAGAGAACATTTCCGCTGTTCAAGGAAATGTCTTACGTCGTCAATTTTGAACCAGTTTGTCCCATAAAAACTATAAAGTCAAGAGAATCTTTCTTAGTCATGATTATGTTGGAACTTACATATTTTCAATATTTATAGTCTAGTCCACTAAGTGCTAAAATGACGAAAATCTCTTATTTGAGTTGTACAAAATAAATTCAGATTAAACCTTTTCCAATGGGTTAGTAATCACATCAATACAAACGATACAAAAAATTTAATGTTGAAATGATCAGTAGTGGTGGAAAACCTTGCGTCTTTTTTTTATAATTTCTTAAATTTATTTATATATCTTTATCGTCATTGTACAAAATAAACTATCTCCTTTTTGATTTTTTTAATTTTTTGAAGAGATAATTTATTTTCTATAATGACGATAAAGAAATATGAATATATTAAAGGTCGGGTTGAACCCGACATATTATCTAAAAAACAGTATCGTTCTTTCAAATGTTTTCTAACTATTACACTGAAACCAATACTATATTGGGAAAAGTTATTGAAAAAAGTCTTATTTTAACCGTTCGTACACATTATTAAGAATTGAAAATTTTAATATTTGTCAATATACTAAAAATTTTGTACTTTTATGTCGCGAAAAACTGTCAGTAAAATTCTATTCAATATCCACAAATTTCTTCCAGAAAAACTAAAAAAAAAGCTTGAATTTCGATCATTCATTCACCTACATTTTTCCACATTTCCCCTCCCCCACTTTCAGCGATTTTGAAGTGGTAATATTTCAAAAAATATTAATTTTTCAGAAAAATTCGCAGGAGTAATATATATGTTATTTTGGGCCATAAACGTAGGTACATTATTTAATTTTATTATTAACCAAATTCTACGAACCAGTGATAAATTGGATGTTTTCTATCACTTCCGATCATTTATGCATTTAATTTTTTTCACCTATTCTATCGACATTACTAACCCATTGCACAAGGTTTCATCGAAATCAATTTTGTACAACTCAAATAAGAGGCGAAACCCTCCATTGCCTCGACTATTAATGATAAAAACTGTTTTTATTCCTACGAATTCAGGCTTTTGCATTATCATAATCTTGGCGACGACAGTAAGTCCATTATCAAACAAAGCAGCCTTTGAGAAAATGACTTTAGGAAATTTCCCTCGACCAAATCGTTATTTTCGACGGAACAGGTAATTTTTCTAGTACAGTCTATAGCACAAATAATTCTAATTAAAGCCTCTTTCATTTTTCCGAACTCATGACCAAGTTCTTTGGACAATCGTCCTCGCAGATCATGGCTTTCTTTTTCAGAATACCGAGATCTTGGACGTTTTCCAGGAAACTTTTGTGAGCCGATAACATTTTCGCACTTTCTACGTCTTTTTTCAGCTCTTCCATGTCGCGCTTTAATTTCGCCCTCCGGTTTTGGAACCATGTGATCACTTGGGCATTCGTAAGTCCTAAACTTGAAGCTATTTCGTCTCGATCCGCCGGACTCAGGTACTTCTGGTAAAGGAAACGCTTTTCAAGTTCGAAAATCTGGTGGTTCGTGAACGCGGTCCGGGATTTCCGTTTTTTCTTTGGTTGTTGACGATTGTTGAAGAGGTTGAGGTGATTTTGGCTATCTGCAAAGAAAAACAATTTGAATTATTACGTTGTATTGGATACTGGATAAATGTTCACTTAGTTGACAAAGCATGTCTATGAAATGCGACAATTATTACAAGCAATCTGTGTTTAAGGAAGCAAATTGTACATAGGGGAGGGCGTACTTAGGGTGACAATATGTTGACTTAATACGTATTAATGGTGCAAAGTGCAGGGGTTTGAAAGGAATGTATGCAATAAACTAGCGCTAATGTACCGAGTAATACAGGAATTGATCTGCCGAGATTTAATGAATTTTTATTAGTAATAAAATCGTCTGATTATTATTGTTTCGGGCGAAAATTATGATTTACGATGGCTAGTATGTGTAATTACCTTGCGGTGCGGCTTTCATCTAATTTTTCCGTTGTGATATTAATTTTACGGTCCCGTCAGAAAATGGAGTAATAAACGCATCAAGACGAGAAGCAGAAATGTATGTTATTTTAAATAGTCCTGTCAACTGGTAAGTTCGATTTAATATGTTAAATCAAAGCGGCAGGCCTTTTTAAAAATAGCCTCCTATCATCACTTGCCAGTCTATTAAATTTAGCTTCTTCGTACGATGCTTACTTTCTAAATAAGATGCAACGTTTACATCTAAAATTATAGCGATCGTTTTTCTCTTGCATCACTTCCGTTTAACAATTATTTCGGTCCGTCTTAATTCCTGAATTTGCAGGAACTGCAACTAAACAATTCGACATTTCGTTAATTGCTAGAATGAAGATAGTATAAGATAAAACATCAACGATATCAGATGTAAATATACATTCAAAAAATGATATCTTCTTGTTAAGTCAATAATAATGTTAGTTATAATCAGATGAGGTAATTTGATATATTCACATTTTATAGTTGAGGCATTCCATATGAAATCAGCACCCGTTCCCAGGTTGCCCCAAGGGATCGCCCTGAAAGTTTTTCCCACCTTTTCTACATTGAAAAATATGACAATTCCCGAAATTTCGGGTCTTAGGTGTCGATATTGCGCCGAGGAGAACATAATGAATTTCGGGAATCGTCATATTTTTCAATGTAGAAGGGGAAGGAAAAACTTCCAGGGCAATCCCTGAGGGGCACCAGGGAACGAGTGCTGATTTCATATGAAATGCCTCAGCTTAGATTTGGATTTTTCGTTCTTTGGAGTTATACAGAAAAAATCAGATGGGAGGTGAATTTCCTTAGTGGAGTTTCATTTTATATAACAATATAAAGTAAAGTAAAATAAAGTAGAAGTAAATCGATTTTCTCAATAATAATTGTTGCAAAATAATAACAAGATATTCAGAAAACAAGTCAAACAATACAAAAGAAATTTAAAATAAAATACAAAGACAAAAAATTACTTATTCAAATATTCATTAAACGTGTATGGTTCCCATTGCACTATTATTTTGAATATTTTATATTTAAATTCACAGAAATTCTTCATAAATTGAATATCAAATGGCATGTTGTTGGAAAATTTGATGCACAATTTTTCTCTGTTATTATAAGCGTATGTACTGGATATATTACATGGAATGTTACGATTTTTTGATACCTACAAAGAATCTTCTATGTTTGTACGTAAAAATGAGGGATTGATAAATGTACAACTCAATAACTAGCCCAGGCAACGAACCGGAAAATGTAGGTCAGAACCGAAAAATTTTTGTGGGATTCGATTCGTGGGGTTATCAGAATCATTCATAACACGAAATTATCCTTATTACCCAAAAGGGGGAGGTTGACCGATGATGTTTTATGTGTTATGAATGATCCTGATAATCCCACGAATCAACTTTCACAAAAATTTGTATATTCTGACCTACATGTCTTTTTTTATTATAGCTGAAATTCTGGCTCATTGCCTGGATTAAACAGTGAACAAGTTCTTTTTCTTTAAAAACCTTCACAATTTTGTTTATACCCTAATCCAAGGATTATTCGTATGGCTCTTTTTTGCTGCCTGAATATAATCTCAACAGGGTAGCAAGACTCAACAGAAATTGAAAGTTGACTTAAAACAAAATCCTAATGTATTTTCTTCAAGTTGTGGTTTCATGACACGTTAGCCTTTCATATCGTTGTTCGATTTCTTTACATCAGTTGAGGTTTCATCTATATTTATTCCAAGACATTTCGAATAATCCCTCATTTGCAAAATGTAATTATTTAGATTTATTGTTTCTGGTATTTGTAGTCTACTATATGGCTTGACGTAAAGGCAGTTTCTCTTGTTCATGTGAGTTTGTTATACATACACCAACATTCAATCTTTGAGAGCGCAGAGAAGGGAAAGGTCAATTACAGATACTTTAATGTTACTATCATCTGCAAAATTGATTGGTAATTTTCTAGCATCAGAAATAACTTCAGGTGGATCATTAATATAGAATAGGAACAAAAGTGGGCCAGTTATTCTAACTTGGGGAACTCCCATTTGTAGTGACAATTTTTCTGTTAAATGTTCATGACACTTCTGATGAGGTAAAACAAATTGAGAATAATGCAACAACATTTCATCGAACATTGAATCAAATATATATTTTGAGGCTTAACATATGATATAAGTAGTATTCAAAAATTTGTTGAAGTTAAGATTGGGCGTGTACAAAATAAACACATCGATTACCGTAGTCATTGAAATTCCAATATTTCTGTCTTAATCTCTGTTTTTTTTTTGGGTTGTTGAAAAATGTAGTGAGGTAGGGGAGTACATTCCCGGGAGCCTCTAGAAGGGTATTAATGTTACGCCACTGGTTACAAACTGGGTACAAAGGTATCTCAGAACTTTTTAACTACTGCTTAGATCTAGCTGGGGGGACTTAGTAGGTATATACTAATCATCTTATTTTAATGATTATAATCAGTGTTTAATCCAAGCATTTTTTTATTGCTTATGAAATATTATATTCATGAATTTGAACATAATTAAACAGCTGTATAAGCTTACGTATGGATCTTCTGTAATTGTTCATGAGGCAAAATGTGATTTTCGTTGTAGTTGACACGCTTAGATCTTTCGTTTCTTGATAGACCAATATTCCATCAACTGTTCGTTCTTTTGAATGTCGTCTTTCTGGATACTGAATAAAATCGAAGCTGTACTGTTTCAGAATATTCGTGATTCAAGTTAGGAAACTTATCCTTTACCCTACAATTATTGAAATAATGTTGGATAGTTCAAAATGTAGCAGTTTATAAAACCAAATCAATAATCAATTATTCCAAGCAGGATCATTACTGGGAACTAAATTCGACAAATTAATACAGGAATCGGTAATCATTAGGAAAATCTTTATGTTTGGCAACGTTGGAATCGCGTTAGCGGGTAAGGCAAACGCGTAAAGACAAGTGGTACCGAAAGAGAGCATTGTTATTAATGATATCGCAAAATCATCCTGTTAGGTTGGCTGTCCTCTGGCTAGTTGGATTGGTAGTAACTGGCAGGTGTGACTAATACGCCGCCTTTGATATGTTTCGCCGACATCCGACCACTTCGATATTAAACTTAATCGAAAGAAACGAGCATCGTGGTTATTTCCATGGCTCACTTTGTGTTGGTGTCGGTCTCACCTACAGCGGCGAAACTATAACATAATGTTTTACACTGTAATCTTGTACTTAATACTCGAATTTTTTGGGAATTCTTCAAATGTTTTGGTCTTTTAACTGGTTGTCCGAGTCAACTCGTCAGACGTTTTCCTTTTGTGCTTGAATTTAGTCAACAATACAAATGACTTCTCACACTTTCGGTTTTCATCGTATGTCGTCGTTAACAATCCTTATGCTAATCCTACTACATCTAGTATTGATGTTTATGGGGTTTCTAATAGTTTCCAGTTTAATATAGGGTTCCAAGAATAGTATGGAAGCTATTAAGTATAGAAACAATGTCCAAATTACGCTTAAAACTTCATGGACCTTTATAATTGCCTATTTTTCCCATAGCTCAGATATTTTGTACCTGAACGAAACAGAAGCAAAGAAGTATTTTGCTGAAATTCTTAAGCATGTTACACGGTAACAGTATTATAATTACCAATGATCAAATTGATGTTCATAACACTCCAAGTATATATAAGATTTCAAGGTTTTCACACATCTTCTTGGAAATCATCTCGATTACCTACATTTTTTTCTGCTTTGCCAGTGGATAAACGCCAGTCTGCAAAAAAAGGGTAGTCATATCATTAATAGGAGAAACCACAGTCACAGCTAGAGCTGATAGGAGATGTCCGCAAGGAGAAGTGCTACCACCTCTTTTGTGGGCTATCCTGGTGGATGAACTATTGATAAGGCTAGCATCCAAAGGTAGTTACTGCCTAGGATATGCCGACGACTTTGCAACTAAGGAACTTACTGTAAATCCTCTTAAAATCACTATATTCGTCTTTACCAGAAAGTACTGAGAAGACTAATGTCACCAGTTCTGGATGGGGTAGGAATTCCAATTGCACAAGTGGCAAAACACTTGGGAGTTATCTTTGATCACAGGCTGTCATGAATAATAATCCAAAGAATGTAGAAGCAAGTGTGGGAAAAACTGGGGGTTTCAACCATAAATGATCTTATGTTTGGGCAAATACGTGAAGATATTCCAGCTAGAAGTTGCCGCAATATATCACTGTGCCGAAGAGCTATTAAGGCAAGAGTAAAATCATCGCCATATACTCTGGCAGCCAAGCGGCTATAAAAGCATTCAGTTCCTTACAGATCAATTTCAACCTTGTTAGGCAGTCAAACCAGACTGTCTTTAGCCTAGGTACCAGGCCACACAGTCTCTGAAGGCAACGAAGAGGATGATTCACTGTCCCGATAAGGAGCACGTAGGGCTCCAATTCATACAAAACTGTTCGTGGTATAGCGAAAGCGTTGCGCAAATCATATAACAGTACTTGGTTGTAAAATCAATCTCGAGAATGGTGGAACAAGGCGCCGGGAATGAGAAAGGCCAAAGAGTTCATAATAGAACCATCGCCAAAATTCACGAATACCTACTAAGCCAGAATATAAGATCAACTAGAATCATGGTTGGGCCCCTGACAGGGCATTGTAAACTAGACAAACACATGAACAACATCGGACTGGCAGGTACGTACAACCCTATCCCGGTTCTGTCAAGAAGACGAGGAGGCTTCAGTACATATACTGTGCTACTGCGAAGGCCTAACAAGCAGTGGCGGCTCGTGAATTTTTGAGAGAGGAGGCTGTACATAAAACGTTTTTGTAAAAATATACTCTATTCACAGCCTTTTAAACCTTTGCACCGCGACCGTACCAGCTACTTCAGTGACAAAATTAATCGTTACCCAGCAAGAACTAACGTGGAGGTATAGAGTTTCTCTTGGCAAAAAATTTTTTTTGTTTGTTTTTTGTCTTTTATTTTTTTTGAATTTTTAATATTTTTTCTTTTTTTTTGAATTTTTAATACTTTGTTTTTTTTTATTAATTTCATTAACTTTTTTTATATATTAACGGAATTCTACGGTCTTTAGTTTGCGAAAAATGATCAATAATATTATCAAAAAATTTATCATTTTGTTTTAAGTGGTTTACTAAATCTTTTTCAATAGATATTAAACTAACATTGTATAAACGATTTTGGCCCATTGTATTTGGCATGTAAGTTTTAATTCGTTTGAGAGTAGAAAATGATCTCTCCACCGAGGCCGACGTGACAGAAAAATGGTGACTGTCAAACGAAGTAGTTTATAAAACTGAGGTAAATCTTAAATATCTTTATCCGAGTATATAACGCATAATTCATTGTGCCGTGCTATTTTATCAAAAAATTTATATTTTAGAACTATGTTATCTCAAAGTGTATTGGGGAACTCTTTCGAAAAAGATTCAAAAAATCTTCTATTCGTCAAGTCAAAAAACTTCAATTCATGTAAATCGAAAAATCGAATCTCAATTTGACCTTTAATAGTATCTAAAATTTCATAAAAAAGTTGTTTATAATGTAGTTTCTTGTCTACCAAATTATATGTTTTCCTCCTTTTCGCGGGAGAAGCCTCATCAGTTGAAAAATTTTCAAATAAAATATTAAAATGAAATTCTGTATTACGGAAACTTGAAATTTTTATAATGAGATGTTTCAAACGATCTCTTGAATAAATTATATCAGTGAATTTATGTTGTAAAATTTGAAAAATAAGATCAGTTTGGTGAAATATTAATTTAAAATTATCAAGAAAAAACAAAAATTCTTCATTTTCTAAATAATATTTTAAACCAACAGCAGCATTTAATGAAACCTGATCTGCTGAAGTCATCACTGTTTAATACAAAATCAAATGTTTCAATTAATTTGTCTTTATTTTTATGTATGGTAAATACTGCACGTGATGTAAAATTTCATCGAGTTGGAGCATTACAGGGAAATCAACGATTTTTTTTTAAACTTCGTCTTGTCAATACTACTATTAGTATTAACAATGATCGATTTTGATAGTTACCTGACATTACTAATCCATAATCCTTTCAAATCCGGTAAAGGCCGTTTATTTAAAAGAAACATTTTTATCATATGTTAATTCACTAAGGATTTCCTAAAAGGCAGCAACTAACTCACTAACACCCATTTTAAATTTACAACAGACAACAATCTAACCTTACTTCGCGTGGAGTGACAACTCATAAACAAGCACTGACTGAACCACTCAGCAGTCGGCAGAACGCACGTCTCGTAGGCTAGCCTCCAGAGAGTGTTGCCGTTTTCTCTGATCTACCCAGTTGGCGTTCGGACTGGTCGGAAAAACGGCAACTGCGTTGAACAACACATGCTCAGCGTTTGAGATATATAGAGAGTCTAGCCTCAGGGCACTGTTGCCAGATTAAAAATAACTACTGAGAACGGGGAATTAATTGTAAAATTTTAAAAATTATCAGAGAAACAGGAAATAAAATGGAGAATGATCATTAAGATAAATTGGTGAGGAGGCTGAGCCTCCTTAGCCTCCTTCGAGGAGACGCCACTGCTAACAAGGCTAATGTTCTTAACGACACAGGAAAGGATAAGCCAAAACCCTCCCTTTATATAAAGCACCTGTGATCTGGCCTATGGAGTCTAGTAATAAATTAATATTAATCTACGTTTTTTCAAATACTTTGGACCAAGTTTTACTTCTTTTCCCCTATAGAAAATTTTGTTTTTATAATCATATTCTCTCACAGTGTATGGTGTAAAGGGAAACAAATTTGACAAATGCCCAGATTGTCAGAAACTTTTATATATGAATTACCTTTTGAACTGATATGTCCTTTTGACTTTTTAAGTATCATTTGCTCTTTATAATTAAGAATCTTCACACATCTATTAATAATGTGTTTGATTTGGTGACAAATTCGTTTGCAAACTGTCAAATAAGAACAATGTGTGGCAGAGAAAGTGGTACCGACAGCATCATCTGTTTCGGCAACACTGCACGGATTCAAAGTATTATGATGTTGTTGTTTTTGGCGGTAGTGAAATTACTTTGTACGCCGCGGGCTTTCGCATTCAAATTGGCCCACACACGAAAATAAAGACGTTAAATTAACGTAATGAAGTTTTCGGTTATCATATATTTCAAGAAACAATAAACCGCCATAAATCCTACGAAACACACGAAAGATTGAATTCGGTGAAGTAACCCAGAAAAATTTATCGCTTAGACAAGAAGTTACAAAGCGAATTCCGTCGATATATATCTAAATCACCAATTATCGGTGAAGTGTTCTTCTTTTGTTAAGAGGCCATTTTGTTCCGCAGACAACAAAAATCCACTTTCACAGTTGAACTGTTTTATTACGAGAGCATTTACGACGGGCCTGTTTGCGATCGTAGGGAATTTATTTCCGGGCGTTGGTAATACTGAACACTTTGTCGACAATTCGATTAGCCAACGTTTAGTCAGGTGGTGATAGAATTACGTCGAGGAAGTGAGAACATACGGCCCCAGGACCGTACTGACTGTAATGATATTGTGCTTCTAGAAATATCAATATCACGAATATAGAGAAATCTGAATTATATGCACTATTTTTTAAACATGAATCAATTTAATACTTTCCTATAATAGTCGAGGAAATATAGCAGGGAAAAGGTCAAAGTAAAAAAAAAATCGGCAAGACCGATTTTGACGATTTTTGTAACCGATTCTAGAAGTCATTAAAAGAAATATTCCATTTTATTTTTCATGATATGCATTTGAGCATTTCTACAGAGGAAAATGCATCATCTTACATGTTAAGGAGAAAATATTAAAAATGTTGAACAAATGGCCAGATATGTCCAAAATAGGCCAGCATTTTTTACTCGAGAGTTTTTGGGTTTGCTGATCACGATTCCGATTCCAGATTCGAACCACAATACACCTGGGGCTGAGGAAATCCTGGTACTATCGTCGTCTCCAGGGAATTCGGGAAAATATCTTTTGCATTGGAGTGAAACATATTGGGGAGGTTGTCTTGAGGTTGCCGACTATGACTATGACACTCAACAGTAATCTGGTGGTCAGAATACCCTGATGGCCTAGGTCATCTCCATAGATTGTTTTTTAATATGCTCTGAAATGCAACCAAATTCGTATCTCGGGGTTTTCTTGAGGCTCTAATTTGGTACAAAGAAGGATATGGTCTACATACAACATCATAAAAAGCTTTAGGGTAATCCAAAGCATTATTAATAATAACATTATCATTTCTGAAGCCCTTTATATTAGCGCCATCCTATACTTTGAATAAGATAAGACATCTTTTAATTCCTCCAGTGCCGTAATAGAATTTTTCTGCCCGATTATTGTATAGAATTTGAAGCAAACCTATGAAAATGTTAAATATAAATATTAGTTATTTTCCAAACCAATCGACTTATCGGTATTTCTTAGTAATTGTGATGGTACGATCCTGCAACGGAGAGACGCGACTCGAGCCGCCGATTTATACCTACACCCATCCGCCTGCCTGCATGTTTAAATAGAAAGCGTAATATTAACATAACCCCATGCAAGTGTTGCAATAATTTACTGCATTTCACGTTTATTAGTCCATTAATTTTATCGCCATCAGTGGTCCGAACAGCTCGCGATAGCAGCAGATAAACTCCATTGTACGATTTTATTACGCTTACCTCCTGATAAAAACACGACTCTTGGCTCATGAGCTTACCGTCTAGACTTTGAACATAGATTAGTGGCGACATCTGTGGCCAAATATTTTGCTTTTTCCATTCGCAATGCTCGAGATTTTTACTGATTTCCATTTCTAAGATAATCCGCTTCAGGCATATAATATTAATAGTGATTTTATCATTCAATTGCTAATTATACCATAATGTAAATAATAATATTCTTGTTCGACGTATTAAGGAATGTGAAATCATAATAAAGATTCTTGACCCAGTATGAATTATATATAAAAATTCTCGGCAAATAGGTCACATTAACACTTTGTTTTATATTTTCGTCTTTACGTACGTTTCGGTCTCACGACCATCATCAGAAGACTTATTATGTCAAGAGGTTTTTTTTAAACTAATTATAGCACAAAGCGTCCATATCGCATAAATTTCAATCAAAAAAGCTCACGTCGTCGAAACGAACAGAACCACGAATAATCGATTATTAGTAGTTCTGTTCGTGAACCTACACCCTCTCTGACCAGAGTATGCTGCCTCATTTCTCACAATGCCCGAGTGACCGGATATCCAGATCGGTATCACGTTGTCCTTGTTGCCTAGGCATGCAACAGCGGAAGGATACTGTGTGGGAGCTTATCGACCCAAATATCACACCAAATGTAAAATACTTCCTGTACTTGGGACGCTGTGAGAAAACTGAAAAAAAAAATAGAGAGCAAGTGGGTTCGAACCCGGGAACGCTAGGTGAACGCTTACGATAAACCATGAGATTGTTTAAGCGTTTAGCTATATTATTCCTCCATATACTAACACTACCTAGAGCTGCAGCAATGATTATAAGCATTACTGAAGTTCTTACCTCGATCGTATAATAGTGTAATTCTCTCGAATTCATGTTGGGGGCGCTGTAAAGCCGGCAGTGTGCGGTATCGTAAAACTGAAGAGGTTAAATCCGTAATGAAATGGGAGAAGCACGCGATTTGATGGTACGACATAGAGACAGATGACGGTGCGGGTGACGGAGGGCGAGAGCGGCTGCGAACACAACGCTAACAATAACTCTACACGGGGTTGACACTGTCGTAATAAATACGGTCGCACCCGCTCGCTATTTTCCACCCGATTTACTTCTGATGAGAAAATGAGCATTCCGCCCATTCACGGGTGCGAGAAAACTCTGTGACGTTATAAATCCTGCTTTACGTTACATATAATCTACGTCTAAGTGATGCATGCTTTACGTCGGAACGAAATATAGATATTTTGTAATTAATTAATGAGTATGTTTAGCATGAAGCTAGCAAATGAACTCCCAACGAACAAAATTTGTATTTATTTACTTTACATATAACTTGGCTAATTCAATGTTGCAATGTTTCTTGCTCCAGCTGAAACAATTATCATACTAAACAATTATACCTAAATTTATTGTTTGATTCTCTCAATCCTATTTTTAGATATTCCCTATACTCCAGACAAATAAGACATTTTCCACAGACCTCTCTATACGGCGGGGTTTTTTGGTAGAAAAGTGTAGGTTTTGACATCTAAAAACTGATGTCACTGACGCGAAGGCTGGCGCGGGAGTGCGTTGTGATATATAGATATATATGTATATATATGACTTATAGCCAATATCTCATAAGCCAAGCAATGTATCAAAAAAAGTTTCAAACAAAAGTTGTAGTAAATAAAAATTCCCACAAAAAATCAGACATAACATTTTTTGATTTTTCGTGCAGTTTCCGCTTAAAAGGCATTAATAAGCTTTTTCTTGAAAAAATTTTTAAATAAAAGTTGTTCAAAATGTATTTCCCTTTAAAACGAACGTTATTATTTTCCACGGAAAATCGGAAAAACGTGTTGAGGCATATTTTTCGCAATTAGTCGATAATTTGGCAGACAGTACGTACAGAAATGTTGATTTATCCAGAGATATAACTGAGTATAAAAAATGAAAATTGTGGTAAATTCTTAGAAAATCATAGAATTGCGGGTAGCACATGTAGCAAATATCTAAAAGCAAGAATTGTGAGAATCAAACTGAAAATGTATAATTGTTTAAAATGAATACTAACATAATAATTATATTGTGTGAAGAATCACTTTATACTCACGAAATATATAATGGAAAAATGTATTTACTTTTCATTCGAAAACCTACCTTATGAGAGTTTGCAATGTGAATGATTTGTAAAATCAAAAATTGCAACTAACAGTTAATGAATGTACATATGTTTCATTTGTGCATTAAAAAGATTATATAATTAATTAACAGTAATGTTTTGAAATGTCATATCACTCGATAATTCATTACAATTTAATCATTTACACAACCGTTTCAATCAACTTCAATTGTACATCATTGTGTTACAAGGTACATCAGAAATAGTTTCTTCTCGAGGGAATTTTACGTGGAAAAATATGCATGTATTTTTGTTCAGGCGCCACTTGAAATTTATGAGTTGGGTTCGCATGTTTGCGGAAGAAATTTGTTACATATTTGACAAACTGTCACGTTTGTTGTGCTTGAGGACGAGCGTTATGTCACTCTGAAATGTGAGGCCGATAATTCATTCAGCACTACCGTTTATAATGGTCAAACTTGAACTAGAACACGTGATACCGTGTCCCTTTCAGCAAAATTAACAAATTGTTTCCGAAGAATTGTCCAAGAATTGAAATTATACTCATCAATCTTATGTTGCCTTGAAAGCAATGAGAATATTTGCATGAAATCAGAGTTACATTTCGAATCATGACAGATGTATTGATAATAATTTGAACAACATATTCAGCATTTTATAATAACCCAGATAATAATAATTCATTTTTTAGTTGGCGTGAAACTGAAAAATTAGGGCCACCACGCAAAATTTTTCAAATCCTGCTATCGTATAGTTACATAATTTTTTTCTACACTATCTTTTTTCAAATAGAATAAAATGTGATTTCTGCCTTGGAAGATTATATTTTTTATAAATAATTGCGGCGATACACTTACTGATTGAAGTTCTATAAAATTTAATAGTAATACAACTACTACAGTATCTATAAACGATAATCGTTATCACTATACAGTGTGATTCATAAATAATAGCTCAAATTGTAACTATACGTCCAGCAGACGAAAATTATATTAGGTTCCTCACAACAATGAGTCTAAGTCTGCTGCTTAGTCAGATACAGGGTATTCATGTTGTAAAATTAAAATAATTTTTTTTAGTAAATCATCATCTTAAAAATATATTCATGATAATTGGGATAGGCCCTTATTCCTAATTGCAAACAAGAATGCGTTATTAGATTTTAATTAACTCATAGATGTAGCCACATACGCCATATTGTATAGAAGACATTTTTTGTCATTCATTTCTGTATATAAATAAAGACAGTGAACTACGTGACGTGGAGATTTTTATCAGAATAAATACCGCTACAGAAGCCAGAAGAATCAGTTTCAGTTCAAGCCTCAAGCCTGCCCTGAAGACCAGTGGCGGCTCCTCGAAGGAAACTAAGGAGGCTCAGCCTCCTCACCAATTTATCTTAATGATCATTCCCCATTTTATTTCCTGTTTCTCTGATAATTCTTTAGATTTTACAATTAATTCCCCGTTCTCAGTAGTTATTTTTAATCTGGCAACAGTGGCCAGAGACTAGATTCTCTATATATCTCAAACGCTAAATACGTGTGGTCAACACAGTTTCCGTTTTTCCAACCAGTTCAATTGCCAAATAGGGTAAAACAGCGAATATGACAACACTCTATGTAGGCTAGCTTCTCGTACGAACTCGGTCGGTCGTATGAAATACGATACTTGCTACGACAGCGACACGTGCTCCGTCAGTTATTGCTTTTGTTGCGCCACGCGATGTAAAGTTAAGTTATAATTTATCTGTTCGGTGAGTTATTAACAAAGAGTTATTTGGTTATTGAACGTTAAAATGAGTAGTGATTTGGTTGCTGAGATCTTAGAAAATTCATTTAGTGGATTAACATATGACAGAAGAGTGTTTTTAGAAATAAACGGCCTTTACCGGATTTGAAAGGATTTGTGATGACAGGTATGTTTCAAAATCGATCATTTGATACTGATAATTATAAAAAATACTTATGGTTAACGGGATCTGAGGTACACAATAAATTATATTGCTGGTATTGCTTGCTATTTACATCTGATACAACTTCATGTTAGGGGCACTCGGGTTATGATGATTTGAAAAATTTAGGTCGTGGTATAGACAGACATGAAAAATCGCAGGAACATATTACATCAAGTATTAAGTTTGAATTAACCGGTAAACAGAATATTGTTAAAGGAGGAAAACATATAATTTGGAAGACAAGAAACTACATTATAAACAACTTTTTTTATGAAATTTTAGATACTATTAAAGGTCAAATTGAGATTCGATTTTCCGATTTACATGAATTCAAAAGAGTTTTCCAATATACTTTTAGATAACTTAGTTCTAAAATAATTTTTTTTTGATGAAATAGCACTGCACAATGAATGATGCGTTGTATACTCGGATAAAGATATTTTAGGCCAGTACGACATTCACACCGATATGATAAAATATATGATAGACAATGATTTGCAATAAGTTTTACCTCAGTTTTATAAACTACTTTGTTTGACAGCCACCATTCCTGTCACGTCGGCATCGGTGGAGAGATCATTTTCTACTCTCAAACGAATTAAAACTTAGATGCGAAATACAATGGGCCAAAATCGTTTATACAATGTTAGTTTGATATCTATTGAAAAAGATTTAGTAAAACAAAATGATACATTTTATGATAATATTATTGATCATTTTTCGCAAACTAAAGACCGTAGAATTCCGTTAATATATAAAAAAAGTTAATTAAAAAAACGAAATATGAAAAATTTCAAAAAAAAAGAGAAAATATCAAAAATCCAACAAAAAAAAACGAACAAAATTTTTTTGCCAATAGAAAATCTACACCTCCACGTTGGTTCTTGCTTGGCAACAATTAATTTTGTCACTGAAGTAGCTGGTACGGTCGCTGTGCAAAGGTTAAATTAATTGGCTGAATAGAGTATATTTTTACAAAAACGTTTTATGTCCAGCCTCCTCTCTTAAAAAGTTCACGAGCCGCCACTGCTGAAGATGCCACCTATAATGGTTGGCAAACTTGAACGAGGCCGGCGATGGTTCGTAAACGTAGCTTGGGCTAACACGAGCAGGCGAGGAGGGCTATTCCTCGGTAGTTAGGGGGAATAGCTAGTACCATGCCTGTTGCACCATCGGTAATGCAGGTTCTCGCCTAAAGTATCCTCTGCCAGCTAGAGCGGGGTGAAATAAGGAACCGCTGCGAAACGTCAGGTAAACGATGCACCATATAACGTTTTCACATAAAAACCACGGCGCAGTGCCTTCCTATCCCAGATGACTGGTAGAAATGAATTCACGGCCGTGGTAGTCATACGGTAGGTTACTTGAACGAAGCCGAACGTTTACTCGCAACGCTCCTGGTGAAACAGGTAAATGCGAGGAGGTGGAATTGACTATAGCCCAGAAGGGGCAATATATAAGTCCAGCAAGCAAGCTTCATTTTGGGCATGCCTGAAGGATTTTAGGTATATGTCTGAAATGGGACCGCCTGAAGTAGTCCCGCGGGGGGCGAAAAAGCTGCCTCTGCGTAGGTAAAATGCTGCACCACATGGCTTTACTCCTAAAGTCCGGTGTCTGTGCTTCTTATCCCAGGTTTCTGTGCAATTGATTCGCGGCCAGGGCAATGATATGTAGTAGGCCGATGATAGGAGGCCGATGATAGGAGGCCGACGGCGTCTCGTCAAACGGAAGCTGTTATAAAATAACACGAACACGAGTAGACAGAGGGAGAGGGGCCCAGATGGTTCAAAAGACCTCTCCTCTCCAATATAGGCTTTGGTCTCTGTCGGGCAGTGACGTGCTGTCGATAATAGGGGAGGGTAAGTACGACGGGTGTAGAGTTCAATGGACGGGCAGGCCGGGGGGACTGAGGTCCTATCCTCACAGTTATCAACGTGTAATGGTTGGCAAAACTTCGGCATCAAGTCGGGCTATTGTGAGGCGGAATTTATCCGATAGCGATGAATTTTCAAGATTAGCTATCCGCGGAAGTCCACTATATATGCCATATGCCTGTAATTATCTTTCGGCAGCGCACAATTATGCGCATTCTGCATGTTCTCAATACCAAAAAGTCTATGAGGTCAGACGGAATCCCACCTGTCGTCCTCAAGGCATGTGCGTCTGAGTCAAGACCAGTTTTCTGCAGCCATTCATACAAACATGGCGTGTTTTCTTATAGCTGGCAGACAGCTAGAGTCCAACCAATCCCAAAAATAAGAGAAGAAAGAATAGCCTTACTAATAATTATTGATACATTGCTTTTGAAGTGATGGAGAAAGCAATCAATATTGAGCTCATCCACTACTCCAAAATCGTGAATGACCGGCAAAATGGCTTTCGCCAGCAGAGATCTACAGGAGACCTGCTTGCCTACGTACCTAACACATCTATGGCAGAAATCTATTTAAAAATATGGGGAATCTCTAGCTGTAGCATTGCATATCTCCAAAGCATTTGCCCGAACCTGGATTCAAAACCTTGTTGGGAAACTTCCCTCATATGGTACGCCGCCTCAACTTTGTCGTTCACTATCGAGTTTTCTCTCAGATAGATCAGCCCATGTGGTGGTTGACGAAGTAACCTATGATACAAGCGATACTAGGGTACTGCAGGGATCTGTCTTGGCGCCAACTATGTTTCTGCATATTAACGATCTGCTGGAAGAGACGACCTGAACCGTTCACAGCTTTGCAGTTTATGCCGCATTCTCATCTAGAGCCCCTATACTATCCAATGGAGCCAGAGGAGCGAGACAGCGACAAGTTGACGCAATTAATGGAGATCTGGCCGCGATCGTAGAAAGGTGAGTCTCTTGTTCTACCGGGAGAGATTCCAGATAGGCAGAGGCTCAAGCTAGTCACACCTTCATTGTTTAACTCGAAACCTGTCGAACTCCTTCCCACCAAATTCAAATTTTCTACGGATTTTCTCTCTCGCTATGCCTATAACCTCCAAACTTCCAAGAAAAATGACACAATGTTCTTCGAACATTATAGGTTTCCATCTCGTATAGTGAAAGAATAGAAAAAAAGATTCAAGAGTGAAATTTTTGCCCTCTGAACGTACATTTACAATTTGGGCTATTGCTTATAAACCATTCTGTTTAAAGTAAAGTTTGCCACCGAAATCCGAATTTGTGATCTGCATCCATTGCACATAAACTATAAAGTATGTATGAATACAATATTATTCTGGTTAGAAATCTCCTGCACCGACACGATGTTGACCACAACTTCGCTCTCGTTACGTTATATGCGATGCTGTAACATTTTCCTCCTCGTTATTGATATTATCGTATATGTAATAGTTAGTCATACGACATAACCTTTATCATATTCTGTTAATATTGTGATCAAACAAAACCTCCAATTTTCATCTAATAAGCAACCTAGTCATTAATTCGTCACATGACAGTTTAGCTACAGACACATTCAAATTCTCGGCATTCGATTCGAAAAAAAGCTTCATCATCAATCATCCCGCATTCAAAGAATGTGATGAATGGATTCGATTTTACAGCGTAACAGCGATTGAATCAGTTAGCACGTTAGGCTATGTTGCTCACTACCGACAGAACACACCGCTACTAATTCCACTTTCGAAGCCATCTCCGATAACCAATATTCAGGGGCTTCTTTGAATCAAAGTCGAGAGAACACTGACATGTGACTAAACAATTGAGCGCCACAGACAAAGATGTCTGTTAGGCAGGAAATGAGATCGCATTCGACACGTATCTTTCAAGTCCTTTTAACCACGTTTTGTCCTGTAAACGGTTTTAGATTAACTTTTACTAAGACGTTCCATTCGAGCTTGAGCTTAGAAAATGACTTGTTAATGCTGCCATAACCTCAAACCCATCCATCATGATGAGGTACACATGAAATACATGCGACTATCCTGATGAGTAGAAGCTTCTCTTTTCTCATTCATTCAATTGATGGAATATGATTAAATGGATACATACTGTATTAAATTGCAAAAACTGCATAATGAGATAGCATGAGTGGAACCATCTCTGTTAGATATTTTGATAGTTTATTTGTACCGTTTATCTGAATTTTCAATAAAGGACATAAATATACAAGCCAGAAAAGCAATAGCATAATTACATATAATAGTGAAGTATGGCCCCTTAAGGCGAGTGCTGAAAAAACCTTAAAAGCTACAGAAATGGATTATTGGCGAAGAGCTGCCGGAAAATCGAAAGTGGGGAAGACCACAAATGAAAGAATCCATGAAATCATGGGAGTAACACTATAGTCGAGGACATTAAAGTAAACCAAATGATATGGTATGGTCATGTTCAAAGAATGCCGGATGAAAGACTTCCAAAACAAGTGTTGGAATGGACACCATGAGGAAAAAGAAAGAGAGAGATACCAAGAAAAAGTTGGGAAGAGGGAATCCACAAAGAAATCCGAGAAAGAGACGTGGAGGACATTAAAGTAAACAACTGAGATGGTATGGTCATTTCCAAAGAATGCTGAATGAAAGACTTCCAAAACAAGTGTTGGAATGGACACCACAAGGAAAAAGAAAGAGAGGGAGACCAAGGAAAAGTTGGAGCGAGGGGATTGGACAAAGAAATTCGAGAAAGAGATGTGGAAGAAGACCTATGGATGGACAGAGGAAAATGGGGACTGGAAATCGGAAGACGTGGGGAGACGTTTTAAACCGACTTAAAGAAGAAGATCAGAGTTTCCATGAGATTTATGAAGGAATAATTTCTAGAAATAAGGCGCGTTGTATTAATACCCTCTATAGTACAAGGCCTGAATGCTAAATCGTGACGTCATAAGCCAGAGGCAGCTCGTTACCCATACGTTACAGCAAAATGCTGCTATACCAACAGTAGAACAAAAGATCTATTTATTCTTTAGGACACATTATTCCCAAATAGTATTTAAACAGGCACTATAAAAGGATATTATAAGTTTAATAATTGGATTTCATAGACAAAACTTTGAAGGGTCGGAATTTTAAAATATAATGAATCAACAGTTACAAGTTCAGAAAATTCATCCATATTAACTTGACAGTAGTTATTTTTTAAATTCTCTCTCAAACGTCATCCCCTACTTCTCTCATAGATGGTCATCATTTAATAAAATATACTTTACTCAGGGATGAGTAAATAAGATTTGTTATTGTTATATCATCAAATGATCTGGTCATCTATGAAAGAAGTAGGGGATGACGTTTTAAAAAGAATTAATAAAATAACTACTGTCAAGTTACTATTATGAGTTTTCTGAAATTGTAACTGTTGATTCATTATATTTTAAAATTCCAACCCTTCAAAGTGTTTTTCTATGAAATCCAATAATGAATCTTATAATATCCTTTTATAGTGGCGCCCAACGTGGGGCACCACTTTTTTATGAATAAATCATAAAACTATGATACATAATGATACAACTTCTAAACCATAATAGTCTCTACATTTCTATCAAGAATGGAAGAACTAAGTAAGTGGTGCAATCGTTAAGCTATGATAATAACATATGAATTGTCTTCCTTCGTCTCTTTACCACCTCAGCTGAAGAGGATATTCCATTAGTCTTATCATCACTTGTAAGCTTTCCAGCTACCTCATTACTTCGGTCTTGCTCAACCCCCACTTCCTGTTCGTAAATACAGCAGGATTACTTATGATATTTCGTTGTAACACCAATCGCATAATGAATCCATTTTGTTCGGAATTATTTTAATGGAAATAATGACCGTTTCCTATTTATTTAATGAGATGAATTGAAGTGTAAACCATTCGTTGAGATAATTAAATTTAGCCGTAAATTACCCAGCTATTGCTTTCGTCACTACACATTATGAGGTTATACTTAGTAATTCTCAAGTGGCCCATGAAACGGTTGAATACGGAAACGGTCCACCCCGACTGTCAATTGTCGACTGCAACTGACGTCGTTAGCTGTCAACAAGATTCTGGATGAAAGTAATTCTATATTATGGGAATGCAAGAATGATTAAGTGTGAAATAGATGTAATATATTTCCAGTGTCGCGTATTTGGTGTCATTAGGACTTTTCCGGATATAGGAGTGATAGTAAATTGAACTCTCTTGATGAGTAAGGTGCCATCTATTACCTAGACGTTTGTAATTTTATATGTGAGCAGTAGTAAAATATATTGCAGGGTATCAAAAAAAATCAAGTATACAGGGTGATACTTAATGTTACGTAATTATTTTAATATGTGATTCTTGGGGTAATTTTAATTTGAAAAACATGCCTGGCTTCGTCGATATACGCTGAAAATTTAATTTTTTCTCGGTTTTAACCAAAAATTTCGAAGACCGTTCGAGACGTTACTCTAAAATTCAGGATAGCATATTATGGTATAAAAACACACTTTTCAACGGAAAAAGTTGATTTTTATTTTAACCAGTGGCTTAGGTGATGGTTCCATGATACAATATTAACGAAGCAATTGTTACGCCACTGTTTTTTCCTTAACTTTGAATAAAGTTCTATGGATGGAAAATAATCACCTTAGTCCACCAAAAATAATCTTAAAGTACTGAGAACCTTTCGGCTACCAAGTTGCATCATCAGTTTACTCCAACAATTTTGAAGGGGCAACTCTCATTGTAGTTTATAGCGCGAGGTGTAAAATGAATGAAAACTGTTTTTGAGGTATTCAGAATGAGTTGATTCGCAGCAAACCATTCTACGGAGGCATTCAGACTATTTTGGGTGTTTTTCACGAGCACGCATGTCAGATGCGCGCCTAACATTGAATTATCATCCACAAACATCGTTAGAATCTCTTGTTCCAGTACCATTGACAAATCATAAACAAATAACAAGAAAGGAAGAGGTTCGAGTACAGACTCTTGAGGTACACCATTCACAACCTTCAATCTGCTAGATTTTATATCATCAGGGATGATCTTCTTTCCTTTTTTTGGAATAGGTTGAACTCTGGCTGTCTTCCAGCTGGAAGGAAACACACCAAGTTCATATGAAAGGGTAAACAACCTGCAGAAAACTGGTGTTAATTCCTTGAAAACGACAGGTGGAATTCCGTATGGGCTCATAGCCTTTTTGGCATTGAGATCACCAGAATGCGCTTAATTGTGCACTGACGAAAGACAGTTTCAAATTGCTATATACCCATTTGTTTCATTTTTGTTATTCAAAACTCTTAAGAAGAGATAGCTGTGTGAATATCTTAGTAACAAAACAGTCACAGATTTGTACTGGACTTTCAGCATAGACACAAAATTATATCTTATTGCTGATACCGCGTACCATCGGAATGACTATCTGGTTGTGCGTAGAGTTTCAAGAATACATTTTGTGCTAGTTTCAATAAAGCTAGTTCACTCATGCAAGTTTGTTACTCCCTATTGTATTATGAATTCTATCAACTATGTCTATGTTGCCTGCTATTAGGTGTACCTCAAGGCTCCATACTTAGACCTTTACTCTTTTTAATATACATTAATGATTTACCGTTACAAGTTCATAAAGGTAAAGTTATCTTGTATGCAGATGATCAAGGTTAATACAGACTTAGTTTACTTACAAAATTCACTCATGGTGATTCAAACTGATTTGTTTAACTGATATACACATAATAAATTGAATATTAATAATGAAAAAACTGGGACCTTCTATTTTTCCTTAAGATAAATATCGGATTCTTACAATAGTGAATTTATATCATTTCTTGGATTACTATTAGATATATGATTGACTTGGACGAAACATTGTGATCAAGTTGCTTCGTCAGGTGCTAAAGAAATTTACGAGCTAAGGAACTCAAACAAAATTGTATCTGTTAATATACTGCTCACAACTTAGTTTGGTGTAATACACTCGAAAATTAGTCTGGGGTCACTCAGCAAATCTGTTTCATGATCTCAAGATTCAACGTAAAGCATTTAGGATTATAAAGAACCTGCCTTACCGACGAGACTGTAAGCATGCCTTTCCTTTAAGGACCTAAAAGTTATGTCTCTTCCTTGCATTCACATTCAACATTGTTTAATATATGTTAAAACACATATTAACGAATAATCTAGTCGATGTGATATGACATGTACTGTGTCAACATTAGAGCGAAATATAATTTACATTTTAATTATCATCGCATAAAACGTAGCAGAAATAGCGTTAATTACTAGGGTCCAACTTTTTTCATTAAACTACCCCAACTGATTAGAGAGCTCAACTCGACAATTTTTCAAGGGTTATTAAAAATTTTCTTACTGAACATTGTTTTTATACTTTTAAGGAATTTTTAGATTTTCAGTTCTGATTTAATAGTATTAACGTTCTATTTTTCTTTGTTCTATCATAATTTGAATTTATTTTTGTTTCTTTCTTTTATCTTGACGAATGTAAGCCAATACTTGGTATCCACCATGAATAAATTATTATATTCTATTCTATTCTATTAACGTCATATGCCAATTTATAAATTTTGCCTAGCGTTTTTGGCGTTTTGCCCAATTGACCCAGCACTGATCCAAGCAATTACCTCAGATGTCGGCACACTTTGATATGTTGAACCGCAGTCTATGCACCAAAAGTTCTATGCATGCACCAATCGACAAAAGCTTAATTCGCCTTAACGACTCATTTGAAAAAATGTCCAGTTTCCATTCGGTTCGATTGTTACCACGTAATTGAATTGCATTATTCGAATCAATTAAATAATTTCGAAACGCCGAAAACCGCAAAGTAACATAACAGCCACAGATTTGTACGCTGGAGTGGAACTATTTAGCAGAATGAAGAAAACGGTCCCGTAAATTATACAACGATTCTCACGCTATGTTAAATGATAGAGACATTCGTAAATAATATTTCAATTATTCAACAACAGTTGTTGGGTGCGTTCTCACTCGACCACACGCAGGAAATAATTTATTTTTTCTTTATTAATTATGACATCACACCCTTTTTCTATCGACATACGCTGCCGCGCGGTGTTGTTGTTGTTTTCTTGGTTTGTGGTTCGATTGAAACTTCAGCGAAATTACACCCGTTATTATCTCTCTGGTCTATTTGACAGATGTTGTTTTCAAACGTTATAATAGATTGGCATCCCTTACAAATTAATTTATGTTTCCATTATGCCGTGTGTTTAAATCACTTATTACTTTTAATATATACATACACCCATTGAGAGCTATTGTTCGCTAAATATATTTTAATCTATTCAACACATGTCAAAACACTTAATTTCACAGGCAAACGTGTCATGCGAAATTATCAAAAATACTTGTATTGAAAACCAAAGGATTTAACAGCTGGATATTTTGTTCCAAAGCAACAAACATTCCATTCCTCAGAAATGTAACAATAACTGATTTTTAACGATCGTCTGTCATCATAGCGAATGAAATTACGAATTCAGTGTTTTGGCCGTACAAATTGATTCTGTTGAGAAAAGCTATTTCTAACTATCGGAACCGCTACACCTTCCATTCAGGCAGAGGCCATAAGAGGAGCGTATCGCTTCGATCTTATCGGCCAAGGAAAGGCTGACCGGAAAGGCCGAAGCATCCTCGGATTGCTTGGATCACCTGGGCCATTGGGGATGAGATCCGATAGGGTCAAGGTTCACAGCACTTCCGTACCTTTCATGATTAAAACCGTGAATGAGCAGGAGAACGCTGGGGGCAGTTCTCATATGATATCAGGGGATTCCATATGGCTTACCGAGGGCACCAAGACGGAAAAAAGTACGGGTGCTGGAATAGTCGAGAAAACGGACCAAGGGGAAAGAATTTCTTTAAGCCTAGGGACTTTTGCGACAGAATTCCAAGCAAAAATAGTTGTAATTACAACATGTGCTCAAATTATGAGGGAGAGAGCCTATGAGAATAGACAAATCACAATCATAGTGCTCAAGGCACTGGAGTCATACACAATCACCTCACAATGTGTACTCGATTGTGTAAAAGAACTAACGGCACTAGTAATGAACCCCAATAGAGTAACACTCGTTTGGGAGTCTGAAGAAACCAAACGAGAAGGAACAGAAACTGCCGTCGCACTCGCCAAAGTGGGGGCGGAAAAACCACTGATTGGACCAGAGCCAACCTGTGGCATTTCTCATACCACAGTGAAATCTGTAATCCAAAAATGGCTCGAGATAGAGCACCGTGCCTATTGGAGGGAACTGCCTTGTATGTCGCACTCCAAGCGACTGATGGGAAATCTCCAGCAGCAACAAGCAAAAAATCTGCTGACGTTCAGCAGCCAAGAAATACGGAATCTTGTTGCATTCCTGACCGGACACGTCCCATACAACAAACACCTCTACACGAAGGGACTGGTAGATCAGCCCACTTGTGGGGGTTGCGGCCTGGAAGATGAGACACCTATGCATGTGCTCTGTCAGTGCACGGCATACACGGTAGGTCGTCGGACATACCTCGGAGACGATAAGACTACACCCGAGGAAATCAGAAGTATCCCCTATATCAGGCTACTGAAATTCATAGACTACACCGGACTGATGAGGGGGGTACAAACAAGTGAGGACACAATAGGACTATAATGACCGTAGTGCTGTGGGGCTCCCCTAGGATGGGGAACCAACCTCACGGAGGAGGGGTTTTAGTCGGTAGGAATCCGGCACACCCGGGGGCACGGGCACCCGAGGCGTCTATGTAATATTTCCCCTCCTCTACGCACAAAAAAAAAAAAATGTCCCGTTCATAAAAAAATCTGAGCCTTGGGATAGAAGTGTCCTATCACTGCAAAAAACCAATATTCGATCTTCCTGACCGTCGTCTATTAGCACAAGGTGTTGCATTTTCTTCGGGATGACGATTTCTTGCCGTTTCTTTGGTAAAGACTTAACTCTTGAATCTATCTAAGACGCACGGAATGAGAGGAATAATCTCTATAATTTCCAATTCGCCTTCGGGCCTCGTCGTTTCGACGAGAGGGTTCCAGGTTACAGGTAGTTTTTGACTTACGCACAAAACGCGTCGCCTGAAACAGGAAATCACCCCTTGGGTAACCATTTTTTACAAACAGGTCATACTGTTTCTAATTTAGATAACCTGAGCATTTTGCATAATCAAACCAAAGGTTACAAATCGAATACATTGGAATCAATAGAGATTTATAAGGTGTCAAAAACTCCTATAACTATATTCTAAGTGATCAGTTAGACCTATCCCAAAGTGATCTTTTCCTTTGTCTCCCAAAGCACTCTTTGAATAAGACTTAGAATATTAAATAATCATAATGATTCTAATGCACAAATTGTTCTTTAATTCTCACTGTATTTTCCCGGGATATACCTGTTTCGGAATTTGCCATGATCTCTCAGTATCATTAACCTATTTATACTTTTTTATTGTTTATTGTTTACTTCATAATTTTGTATCTGTTTGATAATGCCACTTCGGTGTTGAAACTATAGTAAAGTTTTCATTAGAAGCACAGAAGCTTTACTTTCTTGATCTATGTGTCAGTTAATAATATATTATGTATCTGAAGAAACATGTTTCATACGGTACGATTTATTATCAAAATTGAACTTAAAATAATTCCGATGTATAACTAAAGGTGGAGGTGGAGCGCTGTCAAGTTTCTAAAACAAAACGATAGGTATCGTGTAACCAATTTACTAACGTAGGATCATCAGAAACAAATATGCATAGAAGTTTTGAGTATATTAAGTATTGATATAACTACGATTCAATTAGTAAGCGATATTATACAACCACTGGTTAACTATGCCTGGTAAATATCACGTTACAATTAAAGAAGATCGGAGAACCCTTACAGCCTGTCGACTCACTTACGCATCTTTTCTCAACGGTTGTTGCGAAAAACACGTCTGAAAACTTGAATAATGTCCTGCAACACGCCCAACACAATAATTTCTCCACATACATTTCAGATAAGTTTATGTATACGAATACATACTACAAAAAGCTGTGATACATTGATCACTAACTTCCCTCACTTGTGGGACACGACAATATATTGCAAATGGTGTGAAACAAATAAAGACATCAAATTATAATGTTATTACATTAAACGTTTATTTGCATTAATAAACTATAGGATAATTTCCACCACATATATGGACTGAGGCCTCTGCTGCATTAAATAAAACAACCAATGCTTACGAATCGTTTCATTCCCATTTTATTGCATCCATGTACCAAACGCATCCTTCTTTATTTATTTTTGTAGACGCACTTCTTAAAGTACAAACTGAAATCTATATTAAATTCAACAGTGTTAACGAAATTCATAAAAATATAACCACTAAGAAACGTGATAATATTGTTAATTCTAAAATTATAGAATAAAGCAATAGTAAGTTGTCCAAACTGCAATATGTTAAAATAATATCGCATTATTATGCAATTAATTAAAATAGTACAGTGTAAATATAATTTTGAATATGTTCGTCCTATGTACGTATATGTTTTATGTATATTTTAAATTGATGAATTTTGTTTTAATATTACATCAGTCTATTTCTTGCAAGCAGAGGTAGGTATTATTATTCATGTGCCGAGATTAAACATTTTAGAAGTGAATCTTTTAATCTCTGTGCCGAGCTTCACTATTTTTATTTCGTATACCTGAGACATGTGCCTAGTTTGTATTACCCCGAAATGAACGCCTAATTTGAAGAATTGTCGAAATCGTATTATTTGGAAGACATCGAAAAAGTAGGAAAACGTTGGATGCAGTGTATCAGGCTATAATGAGATTATGTTGAGAAATAACAAATAAGTTTTGACCGAATAAATCATTCATTGTTTAACTTTGCAGGAACTTTGTCTTCGTAAATTTCCTACTTTGTAGGTATATAATGAGGGAAGTAAAGATGCAATAGCAGATATTGCTTTTCAACTTGCCGAAAATAGATTACCGCTTAGTATTATCATAAATGGATTTAATCTGATCATCAACACTCATCACAGTAACATTTCCAACATCGTAGCCGTACGACCCCTTTTAGTGTTTGACATTTTAAAGTGTCAAAATACTACTCGACACGAGATGAAATATCGCATTCTAAGCCTCTTAAGTCTGGTATAAGTTCGAATAATAACGAAACTGGCCTGTTTGTGTATCGAATCTCATTTCGCCACTTAATTTACCTTTTCAAGGTTCTATGCTTCTTTCTTCTTTACAATACCCCCTCCTAATTAATCATAGGGTTATTCTCATTAGCCGCTATTTAATTAACTAAGATAATTGGAATAAAAACGCTACGTCATCCCCTGCCGCTTATACAAACCGAAATCGTTTTATTAAAACATGATTTCGGTAGTGAAGAATTATCGATTAGAGCAAGCAGGCTTGCACAACACGCGATTGTTTAACAAGAGAACATTATACAGTCTGCCTAGTTTGAATTTAAATTACAATATGGCATTAATCTTTCAATATTTTAGCTACATTTCATTGGAGCATTAGCAAATTTATTGTTTTTTTATTCGTTTACTTACTTTTCTTTTACCTTCAATCTCACGCGAGTTCTTCATACAAAATATTAAAAACTAAAATGCCTCTAATTCCACCGCGATCTTCATAGATCGAAGCCTACTAGAATGGAAGGCCATCACCAAGAATTTCTGACGTCACTAATTCGGGCTGACTCTACTAATTGAACCGTGTTGTTTTCTAATTTAATTCGAGTTAGAATAGCGTTCAAAATTACATTTATGAATAATTTGTGCTGTTTTGGGAAGTTTTCTGAAAAAATTCACTCAAACTTGTGTTCCTGAATGTTGAAATAAAAACATTATAATTTTAAATATTATCTTCTTCAAGTCAGGATTGGCAATCCTCATCGCGATGTTCATGGTCTCTCTTCAGGATGTTTACTATTTTGAACAAGTCTTGGACGTGTTCTAGGAAAACAAGTACATATCCATCCCATCACGTGTTGTTATTTTGTCTTCTCTAATAGTCTCAGTTGGGAGAATGCTTACAATATACGTAAGCATCTCTGAATTCCTGTAATCCATGTTTGCGTCAAACTCGCGTCTTGTAGAAAAGCAAATGTTGAATCAGAATTGTTGACCTAATAATTGTTATTGTATATGTAAGTAGTACACATGAAATAAGTTTCTCTTAGCAAAAATATCGTGAAGAAAACTTCCGAATAACTCAACATGGGCATATAAACCTAGGCTCACGTCTAACACTAACCTAACAACAATACTGGGAATAAGCAACAAGCAATCGTAACAGTATCCCTTTACTCATAATTTATAATAGCTTGCAGCGCAAATTAATTCAATTAAGTCTTCATTTTTACTGTAATTAGCAGGAATATATTCACCGACTAATTGACGAACATGGTATTCTCCACTGACTCGATTAAATTTCGCTCGCGGCATGCGGTTCGGTCAGCCCGATTGGATCATATGTTCTAGACGTCAAACAAACGAGATACCGGCCTTCCTTTTTTGTAGGCTATGCACTGATCTATAGTATGGTTAAATCACTTGCATGAGCTTCGTCACACAGGTCTAGAATCCCAGACAGTGGCTGTTTCAGACAGTTTTCTGTCTCTGTCTCTCATCCTATTTGTCCTTAGCATTTGCACAGGATAAGGAAGGAGGTATCTTCAGTTGTCTGTCGGAACATGCATGCGGTTGTTGAGCTTACAGTGTTTTATAGGCTCGCCTTATATCGTTTTGGCGAATCTTCAGACCTTGCTCAGTAGGTTAGCCGTTAGAGTAGGCGATGCTTTCTTGAGAAATCTTTTTGCCTGCCTCTGTCCTGGAGATTATTCTCACCAATTTTGGGCATGTTTTCTCACACACTGATTGTGTGTCTGATTGTTGCTTTCACCATACCACAAAAATGTCCCGGGTCGTAGAGAGTCATCGGCTATCCAATTCGTCAGCTTTTTCGTTCCCATGACATGCTTTTTTGTCATCTGTTAGTTCCGTCAGAGCACATATTCAGTCATGTACCAGATTGGAGTTGACCTCCCTGACATTCAGTGCTGTGAGTGTTGCCCAACTGTCAAAGAGTATGACAACGGACCACCAGTCTTATTCTGAATGTTCATTTCTTCAATCCATATTATATATACTCCATCATCACTCCATGTGGTGGTTGACGGAGTATCCTCCGATACAATGGGTATCAACGCTGGTATTCCAGAGGGATCTGTCTTAGCACAACTTTATTTCTGCTCCATATCAACTATCTGCTGGAAGTGACCACCTGCTCATCTAGAGCCCCTATACCATCCATTGAAGCCAGAGAAGCGAAACAGGGACAGATTGACGCAATTAATGGAGATCTGGTAAAGATTTTGCCTATGCCTATAACCTCCCTATGCCTATAACCTCCAAACCTTCAAGTAAAATACGAATGCCTATCTCCTCTCCCTATATTCCATTGTTGGCTTACGCGATGTTCTTCGAACGTACACTCAATTGTACTCAAACCCAACTGGCACCAAAAGTACACACAAGCCGAACATATTATGTGGCCGGTTGACTGAATGTTACTGGCACTCCCATTGACTTGTGGGCCGTCGCTCCAGAGACGGATTAGTTGCTAGGTGAGCTTTGCTTAGTCTAGCATTTGAATATCATTTGAATTCAGTGCCAATTGGTTTTGAACGAACTTCAGTTATTCTTACAAAATATGTTATAAACATTAGCAGAAATGTCTTGTAGATCGCGCGATAATTTTGCAGGGTTATTGGTCTGTCGTGGCTTAATATAATTATAAATCCATTTGATCTCTCGGTGTATGTGAAAAAGGACGTTAAATGAAGAAGTTCACCCGATAAATAAGCACATACATTTTTATCTAGCTCAATTAGAAGGATGAAAGTGACTCGCTCGGAATCTTAATAGAAAATTACAGAGTGGCTTTCGAAACATGTCCCCACAAATTAAATTAGAATTGTAGCGAGGCAAAGCGTTTAAAAAACAAAAGACAAACTATGAATCTAATTAATAACAAACCAAACACTCATAACTTAATGTTTTAACGCCGTTTAATAAACTGACAAAAATATTCGGTAGACATGTGCATCTGCGAACGAACTGTCGAAAGATATACGGGCTTCTAAATGTAAGAGATGTGTCTCTAGTTCATTTATTTAGTTATTTAAACTTAGATTCAACACATATACTCTGTTATTGGATTTTAACTCTGCGTATGCGTGTTTTAATGGTCGCGATATTCAGACTTAATTATAAGTCTCGTGTTTATTTTAAATTGTTTTAAGACTTAATTATCGTATCATTGACATAACGATCTAGCAGTCATATTGTTTTCGTTACCTACGCTTACTCTTGATCGTTGTGTAGCTATCCCACATCTTGTCATGTCAACATTGAATATGATAATTAATTATGTTCTGCATGAGCCTAAGATCTACATGAATAATGATCCCAAATTATCCTCTACATTATTTATAACAATTCTTTACAATCCGTCTATTCACTGGAGATTATTGACATCACTAATCATCATTTTCCTTTTCCAAATTGTGAATCATACAATGCGTGACTCACATTGGACTTCAGGATTACTCTTCTGAATGGAAAAATGTGATTCAATTGCTATCACGCTATCAGTAGTCTAAGAGGCTGTAATGATGCTCTTACGCAGGGGTCTCCAAACTTCCAAGCTTTAGGGCCATACTATTTACTCCAGCTCGTTCCAAGGGCCAAAACCGTTTTCAATTTTCCTGTCATTGTCTATAATTTCTTGACTAGTCGCTGAGTACGCGTCCTGAGCGAGCATACGCTTGCTAAATTCGCTAGTTCAATTGCTATTGTGAACTAACTGTACTTTATTGTTAGGACCGCGACACACGGAAATAGGTAGCGGTAGTACTCTTTATCGCTAACAGATAACGCTAGTAGTACGTTAGAAGGCGCAGTAACAATTAAACATTCGCGAATAATCTCGTAGTTTCGAGAAAGTTCTGTTGTATTCCACTCATTTCTAGATGGCAGTAATTGGAGTATGAAAAAGCTAGCGGCGCAACCGCTAGTCAGTTTACCTAGGGAAGGCGAAGAAACCGAAACTGTCTGTTGTGAAATAAGGTAGTGCGTAACTCCTGAAAATGTGCTTATGCGTGCTTCAAAGACATCTTCGTAACAGTATTTTGATGTGACTTGCTGTTTTTGTGTGTGATTTACTAGTATGAAAAAGAAGCGAAAAGTAGACAGTGAATGCAGAACATTCAAAGATCAATGGAACTTTCAATATTTCGTAATTGAGTTCAGGAAGAAGGCACTATGTTTGATTTGCAATGAGACCATAGCCGTTCTCAGAAAATATAACATTAAACGTTATTATGAAACGAAACGTTTTCAAAATTACTAAAAATATACAGGAAGTGCGAACAGAAAAATTTGAAGCTTTGAAGCGCGGATTGAAATCGCAGCCATCTTTGTTTACGAAACTCAATACTGAGCAAGAGGCTGCAACTCGTGCCAGCTTTCGTGTGGCTCTTGAAATTGCAAAACGTGGAAAACCATTCCATGATGAAGAAATGATCAAAGAATGCCTAATTACAGTAGCCGAAGAAATGTGTCCCGAAAAGGTAAATTTATTTAAAACTGTCAGTTTGTCAGGAAATACCGTGGCTCAGAAGGTAGAAGACATCGCAGAAAATATATCATCTCAACTGTCTGACAAAAATGGACATCTTCAGTGATTTTCTTTGGCCTTGGATGAGTCAATGGTTGTGTCAGATACTCAGGTGTTGATTTTTATTCGAGGAGTAGATAAAAGGTATATGAAGCATATGGAAAACTTCTTGATCTTTATAGTATGCTCTTACGTCATCGAGTCGAGTCATGGTTTTTGGTTGTTTCTCCACTAATATCAAGCACTTGATGCAAGTTGGCCTGGAATGGTTATGTTTTACCAATGGCAATGCTCTATAACAGAAGGCCTGAACTAAGAAGTTAACAGGTGAAACATAAATTCACACAAGGAAGTGTTAAGACTCTGTTTAATTCTAATATTTATCACCTGTCAAAGTCAATACCGGCTACGCTCCATTAATACTAAACGATAGTATCGTATGCTACGTATCATATCAAAGTCTCTTCTTGATGACGTCCCACTGACATTCGTACTGAGTGCTTAGGCCTCATACTATAGAGGGTACTAGTTTCACCTATCGCGGGCGTTGAAAATGCTCTAGTTAAAGGAGTGGAACTCCTTTCTCTGAACATAAGGGATATCAAAGAGATGACTGGAATCCCAACCGGTCACTGTCGTCTTAACAAACACCTTCATACTATGGGCATCGCAGATGATCATATACGTAGGAAAAACAGAGAAGCGGAAGAAACTGCCTCTCACATCCTATTGGAATGCCCAGCATTAGCATCTCTCTGACACCGCCACTTCGTAGAAGTAGAATCAAAACTGCTACCAGAAGAACTTGTGGAACCCAGCGCAGGCATTATGCTGGGTTTCTGGCGGGCCACAAACCTGCTAGAATAGAATAGGTTTCTGACCATGTGGCGCACAATGGGCTGAACTAAGTAGTCTAAGTGCATTTGGAGGCTAAGCATTTGATGATGATGATGATTATTACTTGATAATTTCAAGTCAAAATTGTATACACTTCCACAGCTTGCGACGGAAGCAATCTGGAGATAATCTTCTGTTAATTGGGTCAAGTGAGATGAGGTTGGTAGACTGGGACGACTCTTGTATAGAGCCGGGTGAGTGAAGAGACGGAAGATTAGAGCTACAGCAAGAAGCCCTCTTGGGTGTTTTGTGACGAAAAATGGGGGAATACAAGTCCCCATCCGCAGAGCCTTATACGGTTGAAAGACCTGAGTACACCCGAGTTTCAACCGGTTTCTCGGGGGAAACGTTGATTATATGATTTGGGCTATTTCGAAAAGACTTTTCCATGCTTCCTCTTATCGTTACTTATTTCGTACCATTATCATCAAAACCATCGTTTTAGTGTTATAATATCATTAGTATGAACATAAAGATGCAAATGTTATGTTTAAAAGGTTATAATTAATGTTATTTCATAGAATTAAATACGAATGGTCATATTATTTTATAATAAGTTAATTTACCTATTACATCAAACCAGTTTCCTCGTTCGTTGTTATCATCTCATTACTGAGTTAATCATCTACTGTATCATTAAAACTTATTGCAGAGGACAGAAAAGTTCATATCTACAAACTTAATAATTTAATAAACCCCTTTTAATTTATAATAACAGTGGAAGAAGAAGATGGCAGGAGACTATTTAAAATCATATAAGAAAGTCACTTGAACGAGCAGATGTCTTTCTGTCCCCGCAATCAAGCAATCCTGTGCTTGCGCCGTTGTTTATCTTTACCATAATCTAAGCCTCTCTTAGGTGAAACAGAAACCAAGCTTTACTATTAGGCGGGTTCTATTTGATCATAGATAACACACTTCAACATTAAACAGGCCCTCAATGCGGTAGCCATGTTTGTTCAACACTTTTGAACATTCGAACAATCGCAGAATACGACGTTGTCGGTTTTATTTCTATATTTTACCACTAACAATGCACAGGTTAAGTTGACAGCAAATGTAAAATGTTGCTGGTTGACCCATAACGGGTTATTTTATCAGGAAACTAATACAGAAGAACAGTACGTGAGAATGGTAAAGCATTTATAGTTTTTGCCACAATTTTGTTTGTTCCTGAATGTATCCGTTGGGTTATTAGCTAGGGAAGTAGTCGTTTGGAAATTATTCACAGTTTAAACATCAAAATTGACTCAAATCTGTATATAATGAACATATGAGTCTTTCAGAATGAAGTGATTATAATAATAAATTTATATCAAGGAATTAGATATTACTGATTTTTAAACATTTCATAATTTACTGATCGTTCGTATATCGCAAGAAACCCATAAAACAAATCTAATAATTATATTATTACTCTACAATCTATCGACTATAATTAATTATGAAACTAATTCTCATTTCCAATAATCTAATAATGATGGAAATTGGGTTATATTTTCTATGTTTCAAATTTAGTTTAGTCACATTCACTTTTCTTAGCAAATAATTTTCAACACGAGGTGAGATATATCAATTAATTGTAAGTAATTAATCACTCACCATTTACTGCCATAATAATAATTACTATTGCTTTTATAATTAAAAATGATGATAGATTTGGAATCTACCGAGATGTATATGAAGAAGATTTCGTAAAGTATGTAAAATATATAATTATAAACAAATCGTATTGGTGCAATGTATTGTATAGACAGACATACCTACAATTTTCCAGATTTTTCCTTGTTTTTCGGAACCTCGATGTTACCTCCAACTATGGTAATTATGCAGATCGACACGATTAAGAGTATAATTAAATAGTCAATTAGAGAGACAGTATGAACATCTTCAAACTGCACGGATATGGAATGATAAAGACCCTGTAAAGTGCCATCCGAGCTTTATCCCACAATTTTTATTGGGCGATAACTTTTTATTAAATCTTTCAGTCTTAAATAATATTAGGGTTTTATTTTTATTTTACTGTCTGCCTTCCCCATAAACATTATTGACACTAAATAAGCTTTAAAGGCGGAGATATGACGATTGATGGGTTTGTGTAAGTTAAGAAGCTCGAAAGATAACGTGAATGTCCTGAAGTCTCGACAAATTTAATAACAGATAGATAGATTGAGGTTAATTACATCTAGTATGATGGTGTGGAGAAAAATTACTGAACAATCATGATTTCTTCGTTTCAAGTATGCTTTGTGTCATTCATTCTATTCATGGGTATTTTATTTATTCATCATTACAGTTTTTGTAATAATTTGTTCATGTTTGATGAACACTTATACAAAATATTTATATAGATTTTTGATCGTGTCTTGATGGCCAAATTGGAACACTATGGTATCAGAGAAAACCTAGTGGCCTGGATTTCAGGCTTCCTTTCAAACGAATGTTCTGTGTTAGAGTTGGGGGACTCCAGGCCTTGGTGTTGGGATCTCTGTTATTCCTGCCCTATGTCTCGGACATTGTTTACTAACATCTAAGAAATCCTGCTTTGCCGATTATATAAAGATTTATGCAAACCCAGTATACCAGCATATAGAGCAACAAGAAGATCTGGATAGGAAATCTATTTGGTGTTATGATTGAGCCCTCCCTTGAATATAAACCAATGTGTTATTTTCCATTTGGGCCAAACAAATAATCGCTTGGACTATAATATCAGTGGTGTAAACATTTTACCTCTAACCCGTCACATTGATCTTGGTGTTACAGTAACCTAACCGAAAATTTATCATGGACAAACCATATAGCAAACATTTGCAAGAGAGCTCCTTGTACCTACTCTCTAAGGTCTTTTCAAGAATGTCTCCTTTGAGATGTAATAAAGTCTACACAACGTATAAAATTCTGGAATTCGCTGGAAATGTTTGGAGTGTAGATCTAATTCATAACGCAACACTTCTTGAATCCGTGCAAAGATATTCCACTGGCATCCATTACGGTAGAAGGCGTCCCTGTTATGAAGACTGACTATTCATTTTAAATATGCTGTAATCCTTCAGATTACTTCCTCTGGGGATATGTGAAGTCAATTGACATTGAAAATATTGACATGCTCAAAACAATTATTATACGGACTATTTCTTCTAGTTTGGAAATAAATAAAAATCGCCAAGAACCAAATCTGGAGAATATGGTGGATGATGAACCTATTCGTAGCGCAATCCATGCAATTTTGCCAATGCGACCGCTTTTGCTTCAAAGCGGCGTCGAATCGATCCAACAGCTCTGCATAATATACCCCGGTGATTGTTGTTGTTGGTTATAGGTGCCGAAGCGGGAAACTACGAACAAGTATAAAAGGTCAAAGTGACGAATTGGGAATTTTTAGGTCATATTACGAAACGGGACTAAATCGCTTTTCTTGATCATCATATTATGTTAATTTAACGATCCGTAAAGTCCGGAATAGGAGTAGCTTTCTTACGTCAAAGCGATTTCACTCAAATGCATATTCGATGGAACGGTCTTGTATTTCCTTTCCAACGATTTTAGAAAGGTTCAGTCCAAATACGGTAATTTCTTATGAGTTCGCGATGGCCCACACAAATTATAAATGATTAAATTTAAATGCACTTGTATTTAAATAATATGCAAGTTCCACATGATAATTGACACTATTATCAAGCATGAAATGGATGTGAGATCTTGGCATACTTTAGAAAGTTCATTTAAAACATCAAAATTCAACTTCCAGTTAAGGTCAATACGTTTCAATTTTATATTTAGATTTAGCAGGTTTTATGTATTTCGCTTTCTGTACCATCCAGTTAAAAATCTTTGAATCAGTAAATGAACGGAAAAATCGTTGATTAGCCATGTTTTCTTGAGTACATGCCTTGAGGGTGTTCCATCTCAGACGAACCACCCCGTATATTTCTTATCTCATAGTGAGTGGAAAAATCTCCTGAAACACGTCGAATGCTTTTGTTTGAGGGACATCTTTTGACGTATATTTGAGGGTTGAACGAGCCACCCCCTAATAGGGGGCGCTTCAACCCCTCAAAATTGAATAAGGGGGAGGGGTTGAGTGATACGTCATTTGAAAGGTCTTGGAAGCTTCTTTACAACGGTGTATGAAAAAATTTGATGAACCGTTTTCGCCAAAAATTTATTTTGTTGCTCGAATGCGCAACCTTGAATATTTTTATTTGTACAATGTACAAGCTCATTTTTATTAAGCCTTTTTTACAAATTTAAACAATGTTCAAAAAATCACATTCGTAAAAAAATTGAATTGTGTTGTCATGCTTACAATGAAAAAAATTAAATCTGCGTGTTTAAATCAAATGGGATCACTATGGGATAAGAAATATACGGGATGGCTCGTCTGAGATGGAACATCCTGTATATTTTTAAGCATATGGAGTACATTAATACTCCCCAAAATGTATTAAGCAAGTGCAATGATCATCATGTTCGTCAATGCCACTTTGTTAACAAGACTGTTTCTGCTGAAACAGCTCCATCGTTGTCTAATCATCATTTACTTTTAAAAATTTCGGTAATTTCTATTTGTAACTAAGCCGATGAGCCAGTCGCATTTTTGCGACTCATGATTTTCAGTTGGTTCCATCATGAATCATCAAAGAAGGTTCTGGCGAAGAAAAGTTTTGAATGGTTTGCATTCAATAATTTCTATGAACATAATGAACAAGCAAGGATGTTAATATTTGAAAAGGTAACAAATTTCACAACAATATGTAGCAAAAATGTTAACATTACTTCGGGTAGTAATAAGTTTGCACACAAGAACACCATGTCGTTGGTATTGATTAGCCAAATCTGAATTCTGACGGTTAAAAATAGGAAATATCCTGCAACAGCTTTGTCCAAATACTCAGAAATTTATGCCTACATGTTTATGTTGTAGCAAATTGATTGCTGACCCGATTTTCATGTAGTTTGCGACGTTTCCGATGCTCACGTATAACGATTTAAGATGGGTCTTCACTTGAATTCTGTTGTATACTTTTGGGATGATATAAAGAAGTTGTATAAGTCGAGAGTCCGTTGCAAATTACATGAGTCTTAATCAAAGAATTGGAACATTCGCCATAGGAACTTAAATGCTGTAAAGAGCATCTTGGGAGGTTCTTAGATTGAGGATGGATATACTGATTTTAACTCTAGTCAAACAGGCAGTGAAACAATATTCATCAATGAGCTTTATTAGAATATAGTCCCGTTTCTTTCATGAGTCTTAGGTACCCTCACCCACCATTTGGAGCATAGTAGTCGATGGTTGAATGATTATGAGTATGTTGATGACATACTCATAATTGTCAGAGGAGAATTTCTGAACACTCTTATGAACTAATACAATCAGCCCTGACTGCACTAAGTAAATGGTGCAGTGACAAAGGATTGAAAATCGACCTTGAAAAAACGGAAATTGTAGTTTTCACTAGGAAGTAAAGAACGGTACTTACCAGAGAACTAACAACGGCAGGGATGGTGATTAGGATCAGTATCCAAGATAAACACCGAAGAGTCATCTTAGACAAGAAACTAGAACAACAGGGCCGCAAATTCACTGTAGCCTTGTGGTTGTGAAGAAGGGCTATTGGTCACAACTGGTACCTCAGCCCAAACACCAAATGTGGATTTTCGAAGATGTACTTGAACCGAGGTTGACATATGGCTCGGTTTTGTGGTGGAAAAGAATACGGCTCAGAACGACTAAATCAGGCCTGGAGCACTCAATGAGAACGGATGGGATGGCCCCACGATACACCCTCCAAAGAAAATTGGTTAAGCCAATCAGCATTGTAAACCAATGGTGAAATCTGGATCACCCATGAAGTCACAAACTATGGACAGATGGGAGCAGGGATATACTGTAAGCGTCCATGTGAAGTTATTACTATAGCTCTGGGTAAAGACGCCACCGTTCTCCAAGCGGACATACTGGCAATAACGCATTGTGTCCGAACAGCGCTGGAAAAAAGGACGCAAACTCACTGACTCAAATGGCCAATGAGCTTGCAAAACTATGGTCTAAAGAACCCCTAATAGATCACGAACTAGCGGTGCTCAATCCACTGCTAGGTTTGATCACAACACTCGGAAGAGCGGCATCTAGTGAACGTCTTCAGGCAGTCGAAACTCTGCTTAGACCATACATTAAGAGAGCAAGTGAGGAATATTGTTAAAACCGATGTCAAACAGGAAACGAATCGGTTGATTACCACCTTTGGTGATGCAAACATGAAAACAAACCATCAATTCACATTCTGTAACACTGAACCGCCAAAGACGCAGAGCACTCTCTGTAAAGTTATGCGACACTGAGGAAATCCAGAGACTAGATACAAAGACGGTTTTAAGCCTCTTCAGAGTATTAACCACCTACCCGGTATCGACAGATTGTGGAATAGGTGCCTGTTGAATGGAAACCGATTCCGTCTACCTCTGGAGCTCGGTGAACACTCATGAGTGAGAATCGCTTCACTAGGACGACGTTTAATAATATATATCACGGTCTTCAGGAATCGTTCACCTGGGGGAGCATAGTACTGAGGAAATATCACCGATAACAGTTGATTTATTTAAACAAATGAACAAATATTCATCCTCTTCATTCAATAACCTTGTATTTCAAGATCTTCCACACGGAATGGGCCGGTTCTTAGGCAGAAACGTCATGGAATTTGCTGAAGAAGATACATTTTCTACATTTAAGGGTAAGAGAGGTATCAAGAGAATCCGATCCTGTCGAATGACATCATCGGTATAAGTAACACTAAATTCAACTACGACACTCATTAACTCCTCCATTTTTTTTTGCGGTGAACAGTTACAAATGACTATAATTTCGTCGAGTTGGGTCATACATGGTATTCACGTACCCACACGAATCCAGAAAAGTAATTAGTGTTAAGATCACCAATATCGGAAAATTAATTACAGTTATTAGTAAATTGTTTAATCAATCGCTCGATAAATTCTCGATATGTGACAAAGATGATTTCGAACGAAACAATGGACGCGCGGAAGAGATGGGTTGTGTTGGGTTGTGATGTTGTTTATTCTTCCCATGGTTGAAAGATGTGGGTCCGCGCCCATCTCTCTCTCTTTCTCGTAAATGAGCGTACCACCGCCTTCTAATCTTGGATAATTGGTAATTTTATCATTACAGTCATATAAGTATTGTTTTGTTTGGTTCTTATTGTCTTGGTGGATGATCCTTTTTATAATAATAATAAGGTTCTAACCGCCGATGTATATTTAATTCCTTTTCCGTGAAAGATGACTAATAAGTCAAAGTTTCAAACAATTTTGTTTATTAGAATATTGACGAATTTGCAAGCATTATTGGATGATCTCATCTATAAAATGTTTTGTATCAATCTTGATAATAATAATAATGATAAAAATAGTTCATTCACATTATAATTATAGTAAGGTAGTTATGGTACATAGTATAGAATAAACTTGCATATCCCATGAAGGTTAGACCTTGTTTATGGGTAGATATGAGCATTTCCATATTTATAGTAAAGGACAGTATGTCAAATTATACTTAGAATATAGTTATGGGATAATTTATTTACATATTTATGACTAATTTAGGTTTAGTACCAATTAAAAAAAATTAATGAAATAAATATACAATATATATTAAAATAAAACAATTTAAGTAATATATCTTCGCATTCTTAATATTTGTCTATTCATAGATATAGGAATTTTTTATATAAATAAAATCATGCACCTTAAGTTTTCGTGTTTTCATTATATATTGCTTGATTTTATTCTTGAAAAGTTTAAGTGATTTCATATCTTTTATTCCAGATAATAAGAAATTATATATTTTTGGTTCAAGAAACACATGTGCTCTTTGAGTTTTTGGGGATTATAAAGGAATTAGCTTTTCCTCTAGTGTCATGCGAATGGTAGATTTGTAAAACTTTATCTGTATTTTGGTAACAGTATGTAGCTAAAATGCTTGATCAAATAATTATATGGTATCTAGTATTTTACTATCTTTGTATAGAGATTTCGTGTTGTATCTGGATGGTTTATTGAATGTTATTTTCAGCATCCATTTTTGAGTAACGTTAATACTATTCAAATAGTGGTTTATTGTATGGGAAGTGCTATGGTTTGAGTTACTTCAACAGATCATCTGTGTTAGCATATGATATGTTATTGTTAAATGAATCCGGCCCTCCAAGAGCCTTTCGATCTCACGTGGACTCCGCGTTCCCTATTAACCTTCAGCCCCACTCCAAGATGTCAGACCTTCCCGTAACCCAAGCACCACGAGACCAGAAGATTTCTTCATGGTCTCTGGGTCGGATCTTGACCTAAAACCGTTTCACCTCAGGTTTGTTAATATCTCGCATTCTATTAAGGTACTTGCACTCCCTCACTTGAGAGTGAGGTATTTATGTTACCGATTCTGATGCTCTCCGCTTGGGATCTGGGCCAGTACCATTTTATTGTCCTCCTCTAATCTCTCCAAGGCTATACGATAATTCGACACCGGCCTTGATATAGTTTTTGAGGCTGCTGAGGCCACCGAGGAAATCAGTCGTGCTCTTCTTTCTACTTGTTTTGCAGCGTTACCGTTTTCCAGGAAGGTCTGAATATATACCTGAAAAACAGTGGAACTTGAAGTTATCCATAAGCCCATACATCCCGCTCTCACCCTATATTCTTTCCTAAAATCATACTTTCACCAAATGTTTCCATTATGGACCCTATCTAAGTTCATCTAACTTCATAGGGAGTTCTGAAATCTGAATGTGGTTCCATCCTGTTCGTAGAACTACAATCAACTCCTCTAAACTGGGCGTTAATCTTTACACTGTTGTGTCTTGACCCCCTTTCCCAACGCTGGAGGCTTTCAATCGCTTCCCAATATGAGCGACCTTTGCCTTGACCGTCAAGTTCAGAACCTAAGCATAAAGAAGATCTTAGGATTCTGCCAAGCAGCGAGGTATCTAAATAGCTCCTGAAAAACGTAGAAGAGGATGGAGTACAAGGGTCTTCGGCTAGGTGCACTGCACTTTTTATTAAGCTCGATACCATCTGAAGCAATACTTATACGAAACCAACCAATACATTGGATCATAGAATTCTCGTAATTTGATGTAAGGCGAACCAAAATTATATTAACACAAATCTCTTTTAGCTATTAAGAGCTAGTGACTGTGCTAAATCATATCTTTAGACCAACCGAAGAAACGGAGTGAGAACAGAGAGCCTCTCTAAACGCAGTAAGGAGACCACATCGTCTTTAACTGAGCACGCGAGGACGACTGGACGTAGCATAGATTTCACCACCAACACCAGGATACAAACCAACATCAGAAACTAGAAAAACAGGATAACCAGAGATGCTATACATCTTGGAGACTAACCCTGACAAACAAAAGCATCACTAAAGTTTGTCGACAATCATCAAACTTTACGCCATATTAGAGATTTTGCGTTTGCCAGTTCGGTATGCCAAATGAATCAAAGAAGAACAATTTGAATGATTCTCATTCTTTGGGATTATCATTTGATTAATAATTTTTGATGATACATAAATACGCTGTGAGTTATTGAATTGAAGGGATGGAGCCTGTCGGTTTCTCCGATACGCGATGATATTTTGTTAAAGTTGAAACACAGTGGCGAATGAGTTCAAGAGAGAACCAAAAGAAATAATTAAACTCCGTACGATAAATGAATATGTGTGACAAAATAATTACTGTTTGTTTTAAAATTGTGAAGATCTCATAACGTCACTCATTACAGCAACCCGTTAGAAAATTAATGGTCTTTGAATTAGTGTTAGCACTTTTGAGTAGAGGTTGTCGGTTCAAGAAAGTAGCTATAATATAACCTTAATCGCTAATTGACAATTATATTTTATTTAAAGTAATGACGATCATCATTTGATTGAAACAATTTACAGAAACAACGTGACGATTGCTAAGTTGTTAAAGTATAATCTTTGAGATGTTATAAGTGAGTTAGAGGTTACTTAGCAATTGCTATATGTGTAAGATTTGAAGGATATTAATTAATTGAATGATGGAAGACTAAATAGAAATTTGTATTGACGCGATAGGCCAGAATGTTTTATTTCAGGCCTTTCATATCTTTTGAGATTCAGGGTTTGTTCTATCGGATTCATACACCATTCATATAATATTGTAATCTCAATACTCAATGAGATTCTTTCTAACTTTCGTAATCGTGGCTAAATTTTAATTTGATCAGTTTGACAAGATGATTCGGAACTCTAATAAGTACCCTTATCCTTATTCAAAAAAGATGAAAAGGCCTACCTATCCTACCGATTATATTATTAAAAACGAAATTACTCGCAAGATGTTAGCTTGAGAGGAAGCAGAAAAGCCTATAACGAGATTGTTTGTATGGAAGTTAACTTAAGAATAATCATTATTATTATCATATAGTCCTATAGATCGAATCGATCTATACTACCTTACTGTACACTGTAACAATGAAATATTCTAGCCTTAGCGTTGTAATCTCATGAGAGGGTGCTATTGGTGGTGGTCCCGAGCACTTCATAGGAATAGTTGTATCTGACATCATCATACGAGGGATTGTGAGATCTGCCTTCCTGGAGAAGCTTGAGTTTTGGTTGCATTATCAGAATCCCAATACAAAATCTTTGCCAAATCTCCAATAATTGCGTTAACCTGTCACGCTCTCGCGTGGGAAGACCGAATTTCGCCCATAACCCCGATGATCAGCACCATTAATACGACCTTGTGGCTTGGGTATTGCGTGCGGAGCTCAAACAGAAGATCTTGATATTTTGGCCAATTTTCCCCCTCTTTCAAGACTTCTCTGTCGGGGCAGAGAATTCGTTGACATACATAGTCTTTGTTTGTTTATCGAGGAGGCCAACGTCAGGCATATTTACTTGTATGAACGTGACGGTCGGAAACGGGTAGTTCCAGTGGATCTGGCATTGTTCATTTCCGACAACGGACTCAATATCTCCTGGCATATAAGGTAATACCGGTTCTTGGCCTACGCCGTACGAGTGCCTTACATGGTAATACAGTACCTGAAGGGCCGCATCAGTTTCTATATAGTTTTCCTGAATCTCGTGTGACATCCGAAGAGAATGAATTTGCATGAATCGTCATCTCCCGCGTGTAGATGGCGATATTCCTGAGCAGTTTATTATGCCCTCTCTGTCGAAGAACTTCATTTTCCACAAAACCCCAGGCATGAGATAGTGAAGAAATATTCATTATTTTGATATGATGATTTTTGTACTTGTATTTGAAACTTTCAGTTATCTGAATAATTTTTTATATATACTCTTAGCAGACGAAGTCCGAACAGTAAATTCATTTACTCAAACTATTTCTGAAATTGTTAAAACGTCCTAGAACGAAACTTCCTTCAGCATACTGTTTTTAATTGAATTTTAAGCAACTTTGAAAAAATCCAGTCTATCTGGATGTCAGTCACGAATTGCTTGTTTACGCCATAACTAAAACCAAAGGTCCTATCACATTCAAATTTTGACAAAAAATTGTTTGCTGTTTAGTGACATTAAATCGATTCCAAACTTTTACAGTAAATTTAAGTTAATTTGAAACTGCTTTCAACCAAATTCGAACAAAAATCGTTCAGCAACAACAACAAAGACAAAGACTTAAATTTACACCGTACTTCAACTGTTTATAACAAATGGTGATGAACCAAAGGTATTATTCATCCTACTGAAATAGTGGTTTGTGGTACTGAAATTATCGAAAGTAGATTTCGAAATCGTTTTTTTTGATATGGAGATCGAGCAGAATTCGCCCAACTGTGCCCTGATAAAAGAAAATTTCAGACATATGCTCATCGATAGGAATCCTCTTCCTTTATGGATCCAAAATGGAATTGGTCGGCAAGCATTTCAGCAACATTTTTGGCTTTTTCTCGTGCTGTCGTAGTCAGTGTTCCATCATCTTTGGTTAGAGGAGGGCGTGATCAGTATTGCCTTGCCGAAGATCTGTTCGAAGAATTGCATCATTCTAATTAAGTGAAGCCTCAGAATCATGTCTACTTTTGTATTGAAGTTATATGAAAATCGTAGATCTGTGGGTATGGAAATAAAGCTTCGACGATACGTTTTTCAAAGAGCTGCTTTATTCTGATAAAAAATTGATATATAGAGATAAGACTTTTTATATTTAAGTTATACGACCCTGTGAAAATGGTAAGATGACTCTTATTTGAAGGCATCATTCACCTTTGAAGTTAATCAAGCCACACATACTTCCACATCTAAATCGCATGACTGTATGGGAGGACAAGAACCTGCAAAAAGGTTTTCGACGATAACTTATTCTACATCGAAGATGAATTTGGGCCATGCATACCTACTTTGGTAATATTTGCATTAACGGTTACATAAATATAAATGATGAAATGAATGAATACATTGCCTATTCTGATACGTCAGCTTTTTCTTATAGTGTTCTTGGTACATTATCTGTTGAGCAAGACTTTTGCGGAACAAGGATAGACGTCGAACGTTACTAATGGCGGTACGTTAGCACAGATTACTTCAATTGTTATGGCCCCGAGTTTCCGCTCAAAGACACTAATGAAGGTAGGTAATGATATCTAGATCTAGTTGGTGAGTTGAATTTCAATCTGCTTAATTTAGACGAACGGCAGTGATTAGGGCAACAATAAAACAAATCGCCAAACAAACAAATAACGTCTAATCCAGATTAAAGCGAGACGTCGCCCGTAATAGTGACATATTGGCCAGAGGGCACCGCATTCGGATAAATCACTCACATGGCCATCCACCGAACTGATTCAGTCCTTATTTGTCACCACCGGAGGGCGTAAATCCAGCATAGGCAATCAAGCTTGTCTTCCTAGGTGGGTACTGGAATAAGGTCACGATGTGTACAGGCGGTTTCATGTTGCAACATAAATTGCTACCTGTAAACATTCCCATATTACTGATTTCTACTAGTTATAACTAAAGGGCGGAATATATGCAAAGTGCATATATTTGCATATTTTGCATATTTTTACAAATTTCATAAAAAAATTGCATATTTCGGCAAAAATAAAATTTGTGTGCATATTTTTATGTTTTTCGTTTTATCAAAAGATTAAGTGCGGCCCTTGCAGATAATTGAAATAATTTAAAAGGTGGGTAGGTTTTATTATTATATGGTTTATGGACCCATTTTATTATTATATGGTTTATTGCCGGCATTTATTGGATGTTTAGGAAATTCCAAGTAATCAGCTTGCCTAATTCACCGAACAGAAACAAGACAAGAAGGTTCACTTGAAGCTCTACCCCTAATGTTGTCTATTTCGCTGGCACACTTAAATAATCCCTGGTGGTGCCAAGTCGTGTTCGGTGGTAGTAAGTATTGTCACCAAACAGAAACCTCTGTTCGGTGCGCGGGGGTCTAGTTGGAATGCGGCGGCTTGGTTTTATAGTTCGGACTTCAAAGTACCGACGCCAAGTGAACCTTCTTGTCTTGTTTCTTTTCGGTGCCTAATTGGAGAGCAAATGTGGTCTCTTCTTTTGTATTTATATTGTATAGTTTAGTTTGTCGATAGATTCCAGTGGGAAAAGAGTGATTTCGAAAATATTTAAATATTTATTTCAAAAGCCTAAAATGCCGAAAGCCGCTTCGTGGATTATAAATTTTCCTGAGTTGGAGTTTAGTGGGGATAAAGTGTTTTGCAAAGTTTGTGCCAAAATCATTGTTTGTGAAAAGAAGTTCCAAATTGATCAACACTTGAAAACAGCTATGCATAAAGCTAAGTTGCAGAAAAATAAATCTGTGCCTGTTCAGCAGTGTGTGTAAACCGGATTTCAAAATGTCAAACCAAAGAGTGAAAAGGAGGTGTTTCATCAAGACTTATGCAAAGCTTTAGTCGCAGCAAATATACCTTTGAAGAAACTGCAAAATACACAATTCAGAGATTTGTAATCCAAACATCCCTGACGAATCCACACTTAGAAAGAAGTATGTGCAAACAGTATACGAAACCGTAATGGAAGAAATTAAAGTTTCACTGGGCGATGAACATTTTTATATTATTGTTGATGAAAGCACAGACTCATGTGGTCGATATATCGCACATCTTATTATTGGAGGGCTTCAAGAAAATGAGCCAGGGAAGCCATATTTAATATCTTCTAAACAGTTAGACAAAACAAATAATGTGACCGTAACTCGATTTATTCAGCAGTCTCTATCAAATTTTTTTTTACCAAATTCAGTTCCAGTAGAGAAGTTTTTAGTGTTTTTGTCTGACGCAGCGCCGTATATGGTTAAAGTAGGCCAAAACTTAAAAATATTTTATCCCAATATGGTACATGTCACTTGCCTTTTACACGGGATAAACAGAGTTGCAGAAACTATTAGAACAGCATATCCCTTGGTGAACAAATTAATTTCAAATGTAAAGAAAGTGTTTTTGAAAGCACCTCTAAGAGTGCAGATCTATAGAGAGAAATTGCCAGGAGTTAGTTCACCTCCAGAGCCCGTAATTACTCGATTGAAGCCTTTAAAGACATAGTTTCAGATTTAGAAGACAATTCACAGTGTGTAGTGCAAAGTCAAGCAGTATTCAAAAATGTAAATTTAGCTAAGGAACTTGTTTTTATTAAGGTTAATTTTAGTTTTATACCAGATATAATAACTTCGTTAGAAAGTAGGAATATGAGTTTAAGAGAATCAATTAATATTGTTGAAACTTTTTCCGACAAATGCAAAAAAGTTCCCGGTGATGTAGGAAATCAAGTATGAAGTAAACCCGAAGTTATTGTGGGAAAGAATGAAGGCTTTAAGTATTTGATGGAAGTCAAAAATATGTTTGATACTAAACCATCCAACGAAGTAATACTTTGGCCTTATAACTTACTACCCAAATTAAAATTTTAACTATTATATTTTTCTTTTAATTTTACTTAAAATAAATAATTTTTGTAAGAGTCGGCGTTTCTTTATTTCCATTTTTCCATGTTATATTCAAGGCATGTGATTGCATATTTTGACAAATAAATGCATATTGTTGCATATTTCAAAGAAAAACTATGCATATATATGCGCATATTTTAACTGAATTGACGTGCATATATTCCGCCCTTTAGTTATAACGAAACTGTTCTATCACACTGCGTTATGTCTTAAAAATGTGGATTCAAAACCGAAACAAAATGTTTCTATTTTCATTCATGCATCTAAGACTCAGAAATCAGGAAATATGTCTCAGCCAAAGTTGTTTAGTGCTGTCTCCTAAATGTTACACCATCTTCAGATTTCCCTTTCAATTACCCAGTAACTTCATGTTATCCTTTGTTTTGCATATATTTGAATATTATTATCTAATTAGCATCAAATTTAATTAATGTGGAATTAGTCGGCTCGCCATGAAATAAGTTAGCTTTCATTTTCTCTTGTTGTATATAACAACCAAGGAAGAGGATTCATATTCTGTTGCGTGAACTGAAGTGTATCTTTTTAGTAGATAGGTATGTGTTATGTAATTCACACCTTCCTCTAACAGTCAATTTTTTGATCCTATCTAAAATTCGCCTCAAACTTCTAAATACAAATATAGTGTTTGGTTCTTTTTATTCGCTAAAAATAAGAAAAAATCATTCTTATCCACTATCAATACTGTTTGAGAACTGAGGAACTTCCAGCTACCAAGTAGCCATCATTATTTGCGGATAAGAATGTAAACAATGGGTTACCCTCAGCTGGAGATAAATCAGGATTTAATAAATTACTTTTTTGCTTATAGACTTTTCCGTCCCTTCTAAATTAGCTCTGTACTGTGTTTCAAAAGTGATACTTGAGAAATGGTGTGACCTGTATTCAATATATGTTGGGCTAACGCTGATTTTTTACCATTATTTTCCTTTATATGGGCAAAATGTTCCTTATAATACCGAGTTAAAATGCTCCTTCTAGTTTGTCTCACATAGCGTTTTGAACACGACTCACAATCTTTTCTGTATATCCCGGATTTGTCGAAGTCGGAAACTTTATCAAAGGTGTTGCCAAAACAGTTTTTTAACTTGTACTCCAGGCAAATAAGACATTTTCCACATACCTCTCTATACGGCGGTTTTTTTTGGTAAAAAAGTGTAGGTTTTGACATCTAAAAACTGATGTCACTGACGCGAAGGCTGGCGCGGGGGTGCGTTGTGATATATGGATACAAATATATATATGATTTATAGCCAATATCTCAAAAGCCAAGCAATGTATGAATAAAAGTTTAGTACAAAAGTTGTAGGAAATAAAAATTACCACAAAAATTATGTATAATATTTTTTGATTTTCCGCGCGGCTTCCGCGTAAAATGCGTTAAAATAAAAATTAAGCTTTCTCTTGAAAAAACGGAAAATCGTGTTTAAGCATATTTTTCGCAATTAGTCGATAATTTGGCAGACAGTACGCCTTAAAGAAGAAATGTAGTACCTCGTTGATGTTCAGGGATATAGCTGAGTATAAAAAATGAAAATTGTGGAAAATTCTTGGAAAATCATAGAATTTTCAATTCGATAACACCTTCAAACGTGTCATTTTCTAGGTTTTTCTAGGTGTAGACTACAAATTTGACAACGTTATCTCAAAATACTGGGTATATTCATACAGAGTATACTACGTAACTGTGAGTCTCTTAGTATATGAACAGGTGAGTATCCAGAGTGTGGGGGTTTAACCATGACAACGTAATGCCATCCACGTGTAAGATGTTGAAGAAGAAATAATCAAAACAATAACGGTTTAGATTTTGGATAGACGTACATAATGTTATACAAAAAAATTGTCATAATAATAACAATAATAATAATAAGAAATATTAATAATACTAGTTGTAATGAATCTTAATAAATCAATAACAATAAATATATTAATAATGTAATAATGATAATATATTAATGTAATAGAAATTTAAAAATTTGTCATCTATAATGAAGGTTCTGAATTCAAAATAAAAAAAGAGAAATTAAATAAGAAAAATATAAAATTTACAATCATTTAAGAAAAACTGATGCAAAATTTGTAATCTACCCTGACGAAAACCTAGAAATTGACACGTTTGACGCTGATATAGATGTGAAAATTCTATGTTTTTATACTCAGTTATATCCCTGGACACATCAACGAGGTACTACATTTCTTCTTTAAGGCGTACTGTCTGCCAAATTATCGACTAATTGCCAAAAATATGCCTAAATACGATTTTCCGATTTTCCGTAGAAAATCTGACTTTTCTAATAACGTTCGTTTTGAAGGAAAATAAATTTTGAATAACTTTTATTCAAAATTTGTATCAAGAAAAGCTTAATTTTTTTTAACGCATTTTACGCGGAAATCGTGAGGAAAATCGAAAAATGTTATGAATGATTTTTTGTGGGAATTTTTATTTCCTACAACTTTTTTCAATACATTGCTTGGTTTTTGAGATATTGGCTATGAATCATATATATACATATATATCTATCTATATATCACAACGCACCCCCGCCGGCCTTCGCGTCAGTGACATCGGTTTCTAGATGTCAAAGCCCACACTTTTCTAAGCGGGTTCTACTTGATACTTTTTACGTTTCAATTTTTATCAAATCGAATGCTTATGATATATGTAATTTTTTTCGCACTTTTACGCCATTTATGAAATTTGTATCTAAATGCACAACTACAGAATTGAAAACAGTGCAGCAGGATATTATAAAAGATGAAGATCATTTGGAATTTGACATATACAGTAAGCCTATACTCGACCAAGTATTCATGAACACTTATTAATTATAAAATAGCTTCATTCAATTTTCACGATTACAAGTAAAGATTTTGATTTATATGGCTTTTTGAACACGTTTAATAGCCAATTTGATTCACTGTCGATATAGAAACAGATAATCAGCTTCCTTTCCTTGACATTAACATTATAAAAGATGGTAATCACTTGGATTTCGACATATACAGAAAACCCACTCAAAGAAATAGGAATACCCGGCGGATTCAGCTACACCATTCAGATATAAGATATCTCCGTTTAATAGTCCCTTTGAGCCATCAAAATTATAACAACGAAGTTGGGAAACTTCAGCAAATTGCGTTGGACAATGGTTACCACGAATCTTTGATCAGTAATTCAATTTCTAAACAAAAAAGGAAATAGGAACGTAACCAAATTAGAGCCATCACTTTCAAATACTTCAAGAAAATTCAAAAGTTTCCCTTACCATTCTTCAGTAATTAATAAATTTCATAGTTTGTTTTCTTAATTTACAATACAACCAGTTTATAGATGTAAGACCAAGCTAAAACACCGTTTAGCAACACCTTTGATAAAGTTTCCGATTTCGACAAATCCGGGATGTACAAAATCAATTGTGAGTCGTGTTCAAAAACTATGTGGGTCAAACTAAAAGGAACATTTTAACTCGTTATACGGAACAGTTTGCTCATATAAAGAAAAATAATGGTGAAAAATCAGCGGTAACCGAACATATTCTGAATACAGGTCACACCATTTTTCAAATAAAGTTTATCACTTTTAAAACACAGTGTCATCCTGTACACTATATTGTAAAACAATTGATCAATACATAGTTATCCAAGTGTGAATTTGAGTTGTATTCACAACTTATGATTCAATTTGTGACGAATTTGCACATAGTACTATCATTATTAGTGATCATTATTAAATTACACGAAGCCTATTATGTACACGTAAGTTTCTTTAGCAACTTTCAAGTTGTTAATGTAACCTTAAAACACATAAGTTGTATTCACGTTATTATAGCAGTTCCAAAGCTTCGCAAGGGAGGAATGTGCTTGCAAACAGGATATTTTAAACATTCTTCGATGAAACAACAAGGCCACTTAAAAGAATATAGGTGGATTCGCTGAACTTTCTAATCGGATTTAATTAAAATACAAGCTGTCTAAATAATCGTTAGACTTGCAAAGTACATTCCTCGTTAATTAGCAAAGGAATGTTGTAACTTAATTGTTGGCGAGTGGTTAAACAAAATATTGTCGAGCAGTTTTAATTTATAGAGTTCATAGTACTTCGTATATCAACAGCCATGAAATCATTACCTAATTAACACTGATTTGCATACAAAATAATAACTGTACCGTTTAGATTTACTTTTGGTTTCTTGCCGTAAAGAATAAGGCGGCAATATTTATCTCGCATCTCGCGTGCCACGTAGAATGATTTTTTGACTATTTATCAGAGAATATTAATTATGCTGATATGAAAACGTTCCTAACTACTAAACTAATGGAAAGGTGCGTGTCCACAGCAATGCGTTATCCAGAAAAATTACGATTTCCATAAATCAGACACCCTAGAGACTCCTAAAAATATTACAATGTCTCGTCCACTTAGAATCATATAAACAACAAGGAATAACGATATTCCCAATATTCGATATCATGATGGTATCCCTAGAACGGAATCCAGCGTTTGATGATCGCCGATTGATTAGATCACATTTTTCTAAATTAATACTTCAGCAGTGTTTTGTCTATACACTCTATGGTACAAGGCCTGAACGCTGAGAAAACGCTTTTCTGGAACAATACAATCCTGCCATCGACCCATTCCCATTATGATAGCAACTAGTTTACTGACACAAAGGATCACAAACGTTTCCAATTGAGGTTACAACGCCAGACATCGTCGATAAAATCCATGGTACGATATTGGACGATCGGCGAGTTAAAGTGCAGGAACATGCTTAGACTATGGACATCTCAAACAAACGGGTACGGAACATTCTGCATTTCCATAAAATGGGTAAGGCTAAAACAATTCAGGTGATGGTATATACACCTAAATATGAAATTGATCAGAAATATTGGTTGATTTCATCAAGTTTATGACAATTAAAATTCGAACTATATTCTATCTCATGATAAAAACTATTTGCAGGATGGAAAAATGCTTTTCTGTAACAATTTAACAATACCATGAAATGCACTGTAAAAAATGGGTGTAATTTTAATGGTGTTAATTGGTAAAATTACTACGATGTACTGGCAACAATTACCTCATTTTTGAGATAAAGCTTGAAGTACCTAAAAGTTGGAGAACATTTACCAGGTAAATTGGATTCTGGTGTATTTTTACGTTACAGAATAGAAAATTACCTCTGCGTGAATAATTTTACCCTAGATTTGACTGGAAATTTATCATTATCATGGTAAATTTGATACCATTTGGATAAATTTACCCACTAATAGTGAAAATTTATTCATTTGGATAAATTTTCCCACTAATAGTGAAAATTTATTCAAATGGGTTATATGATCGTACAGTTTGACATCGTATTATGAACCGGTTACATGGATGATTGATCAACTAATAGGAAGCTGACTTCAAGAAAATTGTTAGGGTTGGGTTGGTATGTTAAAGGCAGAGGGTTCCATTAGCTAATCAAGTATCCGATAACACACATGCAGACTTTGAAAAATAATTGTCATGTCATGATGATTAAAAATTACAAAGTATTTTTTTGTGCAAATTAGTAAACATACAGCGATAGTTAACATCTTATGTTTTTGAGGTTAGAATATTTAATTATAAAAGAGAAATATTTTGTTATACACTTTATTACACAACACAGCCGCTATTCTATTATCTATATCTCTATTTATTAAATAGAAAAACTAAGCCGTTGTAGTATTAAATTAATAAGATTTCTTTAATATGCATATAAAATACTACCAAAAATATAGTACGATATGAATGAAAACTCTGAATCTTCGGTTAACAAAATAATATCAATTCAAATTTCCCTCAATCGGTTCTGCGCTCTAACCTGATTGCGGTACTGACATCGACAGATTGTGTCTTCTCTGTGTTGCGTATACGTAAAGATATTGATATCCCTCTCTATTACACGCTACTAATGATCTCGAGCGAGAGACATACAGCTATCGTAGACGTTTTGCATAGTCGAATTTCCCAGATTGCATTGCAGTTGCAGTTTGCACTTACTGTCGTGTTGCATATGAGCTTCTGTTTCTAATTCAGTAAGGAATTAAGGATCATTTTCATTTTAAAACTTTTAAATGAAATACATTTATTAAACAGTCGATTGTTTCGTTATTGTGAGAACCGGAATACTTGTTTTCTTGGGCCCCTTTTGAAAGGTAGGTTGATGGGTTTCTTTGCTGTTTTTGTACCTATATTCGCCTTTTATGTCTATAGATTTCCAAGATAGGTACACATAACCTGTACGCCAGCAGAACTTATTACATTAAAAATAGGTTATTACTGTCAAATATGGATTTCCTACATTAAGGCAATATAATTTTCAACATTATCACAGACAGGTGTACGGTGTAAGATTTATTTGTACCCGAAAAGTGAGTATTTTGTATGTTTTTATCTTTCAAATATACTACATTTTAATTTCAGGTGAATTTTGTCTGATCAATTTGTATTTTACAATAATTCTATTATTTTGTTTTGATATACTTTTCTTTCCTCAATCGGAATTGAGGTGCAAGTAAGTTGGTTTTATATCTTTGTTTCTTAATAATAATGTACAGTGTGATTTTCTCATTGTTGTCATTCGTGGTTTTCTTATAGAGGTAGGTAGTAAATTATAATTTGGTTTGCATCGTACGGTTCATTTTGTATATTTTATTTTCATAGAAAGGCTTCCTATTTTTTCCTGTTTTTTCCATTCCAGTATTTTGAATCTCAATTTTCTCTATTTTTGAATCCCCCTGGCCCTAATATGTATGTGTATTGCTTTTCCTCATCTCCCTTATTCTAATAATAAATATTTTTGAATTTCAGGTAGTCTTGTTACTTTTGTTGCCGTCCCAGTATGAGGTTTTTTTATATATAAGTTTGTAACAATATTAGTTATTTGTAATTTTTTGAAGAATTTTTTATAAACTTTTGTAATCCTGAATATAAGTAAAACAAAAATTCTCGTTTCATTTTGTTTAGGTTATTGTATTCAGGTAATGGTTCACAATAGAATGTTAGAAAAAGGGCTAACATGAACTGGTTAATTCATCTTCCTGGTTGACGATGATACAACAGAATTTTAATCAAAAGTTGGAATAGTGCGTAGGTAAAGTTTATTTTTAAATGAATATTTCAGGGCCAAATCATCTAGGTATTTCGTTTAGAAACAAAATTACAATTTGGTGTAAATGTATCTGTAAAATTAACAACAGTAATTTTATCTATACAAATTTACATCAAACTGTAATTTCATCTATACAAATTAACATCAAAGTGTAATTTTATCTGTACAAATTTACATTAGAGTGTAATTTTATCTATACAAATTTACACCAATGTGTAATTTTAGGGGGTAAAATTACACCAACGTGTTTTTTTCTCTGTAAAATTTACACCGCCAAGGATTTTTACCCGAGCAATGAGTAATTATCCCTTTTTGGTTAAAAATACCCTTACGCGTTAAATTTACTCCGTGGAATGGTGGCCGCCCAGTGGCCACCATTTCTTAGGGGAATTTTACCCAAATATTTTTTACAGTGTGGATATGATGATGCCTATAACGCTATAACAAATCCTACGGTGGTATAATCCAATCTCTTGTCATTTGATTGAGCTATTTGGAAGTGAAAAAGTGATTTTCTACAACAATTTTGACATTCTACTTTGTATAGTCATTTCGATAAGTTATTTGGAGGACGGAAAAGGTATTTTCTACTCTGCTGAAGGTAGTCAAAACCATCATCCAAAAAATCTCACTTCATCTATAAATAGATGTTCCACTAAGAAATCATGCAATGTACCACATTGATAGATTGCTCGTGTATCGCAATGGTAAGATGGATATTTCCCAATTTCAGATCGCATTTCAAATACCTAGTCTGAATTCTGACGAGAACTGAAATTCGCATCACGTGATTGTCGAAGGAACGATGCTTAAGACTGAGCCTTTTCCATATACCTTCGAAGCAATTAAGAAATTAAGTAAGAACAATGCTCGCAGCAATAAATTGCTAATAAAACTGTCCGTTTTTTAGAGCCACTATAAAATCCGAGGGTCGTAATATTCGCTTTAGTACTACCCAAAGCCGCCAGAGGACACCGACAAAGCAACTAAAGTGTTTCTAATGTCAATTAATGGTTTCATTCCTCAGACGAAGTAACGCGATAATAAAGTCAATATAAACCAGCCAGGCTTTCTGGTTTCACTGTGTATTAGGAATCATGAAAGACTAATTGATGATTGGATTGTATCGATAACTAATTTCTTATATGTATTCTAATCTACGAGAGCTCTTGTCTCGCTTGACACATGAACATACTATCTACATTCCATACTGTTGTCTTTATATTTCTTCAGAAACAAGGAATTTGGAAAGTTAAAGCTCACCCTTCATGATCTGTGCATTAAAGTGGAACGGACATTTTGTTGAGTACTGTATATAATTTAATATTGAATTATCGCATGTAACCCCGGGTTATAATTTCTGTATTTTGTTCTACGAAAAATTACACATTTCTCTGATTGCCGAACATGTATTCAATGCTTTGCACCTCGTGATTATTGATTTGCTGAGATATGTGTGTGTGTATGTATAAACTCAACAAACCCTTGGGATATATAAAATAAGGCATGCAAATCCGATGCAAATCCCAGCGTTTCCGTGACCTTACAAATAAAACTTTACAACGGTTGTTTCTTGGCTAGCATAAAGTCAGGTAATGCTAAATATGATCGATAGATCATGCTAATAATATATCAGTCAATTAGTTCTCTGATAAATGGTTATTTAGTTGGTGTACTACATTTGAATTGCAAATTTAATTTGTTTTACTTGTCAAACAGAGCGATATTACAATGAAAGGACCGATATGAAATGTTCACAATCTGCCTACATCGGAATTATTGTTCTCAGTAATATTACATGAAAGTTCTAATCGGATTTAAGTATCAATCAGCCTGTATTATTATGTTTCTAATCACTATTAACACACATGTGATGCAATCAACAAATATTTGAAATTCTACTGAAGATAAAGTGACCAAATGAAAACCAAACACTATAATGATGTGATTTATAAATGATTCAATTGCTACTACACGTAAATGTACTAAAATTGTTAATCTCGAACATTTGTACAGCAGGGGTCCCAAATGCTATTCTTGTGGCAGTCCTGATATGGTGTTAAAAAGTTTAGATTATTCCTCGCAGACTATTATCGACTTACGCATACCGATATCTTCTATATTTGAATAAAATCACTTATCACAACCTTCGGCGGTATAACCAGTTACACATTTCTGCTTCAGGAATTGAAGAAAAAGAATTTGTAATACTATATATAAGAAATAATCACCGTTATCCACCAAAAATACTATTGAAGTACTGAGGACCTTTCTGCTACCAAGTAGCCATCATCTACATTATTAATCAAAATGTGCCACTTTAAATACTATTTGGGGATGATAATGTGAGCAAGGGATTAACATCAACTTATACATTTTCATCCCTCCTAAATTATCTAAATAACGAGTTTTAGCTCTCTTAGGAAAGCTAAAGTTTTGTCCGGCTCCAGTGGAAAATTTTCCTCAAGAAATGATTTATTCGTTCTCAACAATCCTTGTAGCCAGATACACTTCCTCCAATGTTTCCCTAATTTTTCAATCCCTTCCAAACAATACAATTTCGGCATTCCTTAGACGTCCATCGACGACCTCACCGTTGGAGCCAAATCTTCTTCCTCCGAGCCATTTCTTTCAGAATAGATAATCGCAGAGAGTCAAATCTGGAGAATATGGTGAATGATGAACCAATTTGTAGTGCAATTCAATTTTGCTATTGCGACTACGGACCTGTGCTTCGGTGAGTTGTCTTGGTGGAAGAGTACATTTTTCTTTGCCAAATGCGGCCGCTTTCGCATCAAATTGATGTCGAATCGATTCAACAGCTCTGCATAATATACGCCGGTGATTGTTTTGCCCTTTCCAAGGTTATCGATATGGACCACAAAAACTGTGTTGGTCGTTGAGATGAAGTTGGTTTATCGGTCAACAAATTCATGGCCACAGTTTTTGAGGTTGACAGAACGATCACCTGCGTACCTGTTGGATCGGATCGACGCCGATTTGAAGTGATAGCAGACGCCTTTGGCAAAGAAAAAAGTGCTCCTTCACCAGGATGACGCACCGGCGCACAGGTCACAGCCGCAATGGCGTAATTATATGAATTGCACTACGAATTGGTTCGTCATCCATCATATTTTCTAGATTTGGCCTCCTGGGATCTCTATCTATTTCCAAACATGGAGAAATATCTCGGCGGAAAGTAATTTGGCTCCAACGATGAGGTCATCTCCGAAACAGAAGCCTATTTCGAAAGATTGCCATGATCATATTATTTGGAAGCAATCGAAAATCGTTTTGACCAAATAAATCATTTCTTGTTTCATTCTTCAGGGACTCTCATCTTGCTCTCGTATAAGCAAGTCGAGTGTGCATAGTTAACCTAATAGTCGACCGAGAAATTGAAGTTTTGACAGATTCTATTAAAATGTCCTATGAATTTCCTTTTACTTGTACAGTTGTTTTTTCAATGGTTGAAAACACCTGCTTATAGAAGTCTTCCATGTGTCTTCTAAAAAAAAAATTCAAATTAAAATTTGGAGGAAAGGTAAAGCGTTTCGTCACCACATCCACTTTTTTCCCCACTGAATGTAGAGTTAAAACAAATGGTTGAAATTTGTCAATAAACCAAATATAATGACACACTGGCTACAGCATCATAAGAAAAATACAAAATTCCTGCTGCAATGTTGCAGCAAATGCCATTTTGCATCCACAAGGGAAGAATCCTCTCAATCTCAATATACCAAGCGCACAATTAGGTGCATTCTGCTTGATCTCAATACCAATAAAACTATTGCTCTCAAGAGATATGTCCCTGTATTGAGCCGTCCAGTTCTAAGACCGGCTATCTTCACAAACTCATAAGCATGATATATTTATCTTTACAAAGAATTCACGAAATTTAATGTGTTGCCAATCGTCTTGTAAAATGAATTTGTTTCAAAGTCTTGCACTTATCCAATAATGCTTACATTGGAAGAAATGTGGAAGATTTAGGTATTCGATTGGTGGTCATCCCGAGCATGGATATGCAAAGTTGTTGGTCACTCCCAACAGATCGTTGATATGGAACAGAAACAAAGTTGGTATGAAGACAGATACCTGTGGAACACCAGCGTTAGTAGCCATTGTAACGGATACTCCGTCAACTACCATATGGAGTGATCTATCTGTGTTGAGGCGGTAAATCATATGGCAGAAGTTTCCCAAGAAAGCTTTGATGCCAGACTCGTTCAAATGCTTTGGAGATATCCAAAATTATGCCCCATCTAAGTTTGTTGTTGGGAAACGCCAAGAAGTTAATAACATTAAATTAAAACTTTTGCCAGTTGTTGTGTTTAATTCAATCCACTTAAGTTACGAGATGTTGAACAGTTACTGGCGAAACGTTAAGGCAAAGCATGTAAAGACATTCCTTGCTTGTCATTCTATGTCAAGGTCCTGCAGGATTACGAGGACATCATCTATGAATACTGTTTTATTTAAAATGATGACTATCACATGTTACAGTTTTGACCGAAACACCCCTTACATACTACTAGGAGGGAAGAAAAAGGAAAAACAGGCATTATGACGTGTCTTCATATAAATCAATTAAATTGTTATGAATATTCGTATTGTACGCTCCAGTTACGCGTCGAACAAGAAATAAATGAATAAAATGAGTATTTCTCTTTAATAGGTGATTACATATATATCGTAATATATTCTCTTTGGTATGCGCAACGTGAAATAAAAGCGATTTATGAATTTTTAATGATCGTATAAATTAGACGACTCCGATGTTTATTAATAGGTTCATGTAAGGTTTATGGTGGGTATCAGTTATTGTTTCCTGGAAATACTTTTCGCCTCTTTACAAAATGAATGGCGCTTAATTCGCGCAATGACAGGTTTTCGTTTCAATGAAATTCAATTATTTTAAACTCGCACAAAAGTGACATATCCAACAGTATAATTACACTCTCGTGAGCGTTCGAGAACTTCTGCACGAATTCGTATACTATTGAATCAAAGAAAAAGCTTCGGTTTGTTGAAATCCATCGTAAGCTATCTTCAAATTTCGAGAACATGCACTTTCAACTTTCAAGTACTTGCTACACAATCTACTGCTCGTATCTAGTATTATACAGTGTCCGAAAATTCATATTCCAAACTTCAGTAGGTGATTATAACACGCAGAAATGAGAAAAAATGTCAACATACTATTTCCGGAAATGCTTCAATAAAGAGCTACGGATTTTTAAAGATGGGGGATTAAAGTTGGTGGGAAAAATGAAACAGATCAATCGAAAATCTCATGTGAAATTTGTGATGTACCATCCTTAACTAGAACGCATTATAATTTTCAGACTCACATGCCATCCAGTTTTGTTTGGACATTCATCAAAAGAAAGCAACCTTGAAGATTTTTGTAAAAGTGGAAAAAAGTGAATTTCGCGGTTTGCGTAATCTTTTTTCGTCCCAAAATTCACTTATTTCCATGTTTACCAAAATCTTCAAGGTTGCTTGCCTTAGATGGGTGTCAAAACAGAACTGAATGACATAATGCGTCCTAGTTAAAGATGGTGCATCACAAATGTCACATGGTATTTTCGACTGTGGCGCCATCTGTCTCATTTTTCAGGGACTTTTCACCTTGCTCTCCTACAGACAAATGAGGGGCGTCTATTTATGTAGTTCTACGTATAGTCCAGGCAATAAGCCGGGATATATATAAAAAAATGTACATTCATATTTTTCAAAAAAAAATTTCACATTCGAAACAGTCACATTATTCATTGTTTTCAAAGGCAATATCGTCATCCGTGCCCATGAAATACCAGAAAACGTCATATTAGTCGACCCACTTTTCAATATCGTGATATTCTATGGAATTTTCCAGGTCATTTTTCAAAGTTTATCATTGGTTTCCATTCCAGTGAGTGTAACTTTCAACATTAGTCCGTTGTTAAAGTGTAAAACAATTTAAAATTATCCAATAACTTCAAAATTAATCTGACCAATTTTTCCAATTTTTGAAACATACGATGAGTTTTCCGGAAAAACAGATCCTGGATTCGTGATCAGCGACCCGGAAAACATACTGGCACGCATTTTCTAAGCAATATTCATTATTTATTCGAAATTTATAAATTTTTCAAGAAATGCCCTATTTGAAGGGTTGTTCTTGAGATTGAGGGAGTAAAAAGGGTTTTGCCCCATGGTTCAATAGTCATGAACGATCCTTGGGGTGTTAGGAATCGAAGGTAAAAAAATTCTTAGAAAAATATGATTATACATTTTTTTTTACATATTATGCACTTTTTCCCGGCTTATTACCTGGACTAGTAGTGAACTGTTCCATCAAGTAGGCAATGTTATTGTTCACCATTATTTCGCTAATCACAGTCTCCGAGTTTTAGTTGGCGATGCTGTCAAAAGAAAGCCAGATAGTGCAAAATTCCCCATTGACTCGAACACCTGAAAAGGTGATTGACCAGAAAAGATTTCATCCACGTTTTTAATACTACATAACCAATAATTTAACACGTATACTAACTAAAGCACTATTTTCGGATCATGGAATGGAAATGCGAGGTGCATTCTAGGTTATAAAAACCATGGAGAACGACGTGTAAATCATTCATTCTGAGATTGTTAATGTGATGCATTCTGGAGCCTCATACTATTACATATTTGAGCTGCTTCCTGGAAAGAGATAATGAGATTTTAACAATTATTATAACCGCAATTAATAATTGAAGAATGCGCGACCTAATCGGCGTAATGAATCATTCTAATATTATAATATTTTATGATCACAGTTATTAGCTAATAATTTATTCACCTGATGATATTAATATTAATACCTACTTAACGACAAAAATAGGTTTCTTAATCGACCTCTTCCTCGTCTAAGTGTTAAGGATATAGCAGTGTGATCACTGCAATTATCCAGTTGGAAAGTACACCGACAAGAACTATGTCAAGAGAATGTCGTCGAAAAAAGAACGAAAACGAGAAATAATCTCCTACTAGATTTTGTCGCAATATAATGATGATTACCTGTCGACATCGTTCATTGCCCCAAGACTAACGAAAGGGTTTATTATTAGTAACTTGTATTTTTCACATTAACACATTCGTCTATTAGAAACGATTCAAATGTTATTCGGTGATAAGAAGATATTAGATGTGAGGCTTGAAATTCTACAGGATTCTTAAAAATTGACATATGTTTTCATTGGCGGCGCATTTACTGTGAGGCACTCGGTTCATGTGCTCAGGGGCTTCCCAAAATAGGGACCCAATAACTTTGTTACTGCTACAGTCGAAATATCCTGGCATCTAAACGTATAAGTACTATATATATTTCGGACTAGATCAAATTATGAAAAAAAAAATACTTTCCGATTTGGCGAAATCCGAAAATACATAATTCCTAATGTATCTGAATTGAGAGAGCGTGATATCCTGTTATATCTAAGTTGTAACCAATACCATTATATACAGAATGTTTCATAGTATATGCGCAGGACTCCCGGATGTGATGGCTCGTCCAAGCATTTGGAAAAAGTTTCTATTAACTTACCCTCTAAAATGCACAATTTTCGAGATACGGACGTTGAAATTGAAAAAAAATTTTGGTTTTTTGCGAATATCTCCGAAACCGTGTATGGTACAGAAAATAGTTTTTGTAAGCATTTTCTATACTCATAGTAAGCTATGTTTTGTGCGATAAAAAATAGTCATAATTGGTGAAGATTTTGAAGGGGTACCTATTGGGTGCTTTTCTCCCCAACTTCTACGCCACTGGAAAAAGTGCGGTTTTGAGATGCCCATTTGAACCGCCAATGTTTTTTACACAAATAAGGTACGTGGTCATAAGCTCTAAAGTTGACCGTTTTCGAGAAAAATCAACTTTAATGTTGTAAAACATGGTCAATTTTTTGAAATTAATTTTTTTTACTAATCAAACAAAATTTATTTAAACGTTAAAACATGTAACAAAACCAAACGTTAATTTCATGATTGCTAAATTTGAAGAAAATGACAAAAGTTATCTTTGCAAAATTCTCCAAACCGTAAAGGTAACATTTCGCACATTTCAGCGTTTGTGTGAGAGAATTTATAATTTTTTTTATCATGTAGACTTTAAAATTTAAAACAAAAGCTACCTCCTGTCAAAATAACAATTAGTTTGTACCTGCAAAAAGTAAATTTGTATTACAAAATTAAAAATGAATTACACAAACGCTGAAATGTGCCAAAAGCATAAAATAGTTATTTGTTTTACTAGGCATAAAAGCACAAGATTTAATGCCGCGGCTGGTGTTTCATAGCCTCGCTACGCTCGGCTATTAAATCTGCTTTTCTGCCGTGTGAAACATATAATTTTTTCTTCAAATTTGTTCCAATTCCACGCAAAATCGACTTTTTCATATTTAAATTGCGTTTCATTATCAATATCCAAATAACTAAATTATTTTATTAAAGGTAACTGGGCCCTGCGTTACTATGTTTACCGCTGATGACGTTTGTTGAATATGTTTGTTTACTGTTTACTTTGTCATTGTCAATTTTGAAAAGTTGTCATGTTAGAAATGGATTTACTGCAAAGTGAGGATGAATTGATGCAATTAACACCACCTGAGATAAGAGACCAGGCGCGAGATGTGGAATTTAACCTTTTACCGGAAAAATCAAGAACTGTATATGAACTCACATACAGCAGATTCATGGAATATAGACAGAAGAAAAATATAGGATCTTTCTCTGAAAATGTGCTGATTGTCTATTTTTCCGATCTTTCAAAGAAAATGAAGCCTTCAACGTTATGGTCTACCTATTCGATGTTGAAAGCTACCCTGAACATAAAAAATTACATTGATTTGGCAAAATACCAGAAGTTACGGGCTTTTTTGAAACGCCAGTCAGACGGTTCCCATGCAAAAAAATCCCGAGTTTTTCAAAGAGAAGAAATCGAGAAATTTTTATCAGATGCCCCAGATGAACTGTATTTGTGTACGAAGGTAGGAATATATTGAAAATGATCTATTATGGATTAAAGAACTAATTTTCAATTTATATTTTAGGTTGTAATTATTGTTGCAGTCGCTGGGGCTTGTAGATGTGATGAGCTTTTGCAAATGAAAATAGATGATATAAATGATATGGGCGACAAATTGCTAATTATGCTACCAAATACTAAGACCAAAAGATCAAGATCTTTTGTAGTAACGGAATATTTAAGCGTTTACAGAAAATATGCAGCCTCCAGACCCTCGAATTTAAATAATCGGCGTGTCTTCTATAAATATGCGAACGGTAAAGCACATCATCAATTCATTGGCATTCACAAATTCGGTAAAATGCCAGAAGAAATTGCTACTTTTCTGGGACTATCCCATGCGAAAGAGTATACCGGGCACTGCTTTCGCAGAACTTCGGCCACGTTGCTGGTGCATTCTGGTGGGGACATAACAATGTTGAAGCAACATGGAGGATGGAAGTCTTCCGCTGTCGCGGAGGGCTATATTGAGGACTCGCTAGCCAATAAGTCGAACATCGGCAATAAAATATTTTCTGGCGTTTCCGGAGTATCAAGTGTGGATACTAAAGTTGTTAATTTTACTGGAAAGGAGGGAAGTGGACAGAGTTCAATTGTATTAAATAATTGTTCACAATTGACCATAAATATATCTAATAAATAAAAATTTCGTGTTGTAGTTTGTAGTTTTAATGCAATAAAACCAGTTTATTATCATCAGCATCATTTTGAGTTTTCTTAATGTCATTGTCAATTTTAATAACCAGTTTGATTTAAATTATTACTTGGAAGGTTGCCTAGCAACGAACTTTTTCTGCCTAGGCAGTAAAAGTGAACTTTTTCTGCCTAGGCATTAAAAGTACAACTTCTAAGCCTGCCAAGTGTCATTAAAAGGCCGCTTTTAATGTCATTTGGAGAAAAAGTATATATTAGGTATTAGTAAATTCAAACAACATTTTTCTATTACCTCATAAAGTGAATACTTGAGCATATTAGAGTTTGGTTAGTCAGTCTGCTCACATTTTGTAAATTGGCTTGGATTAATAGAGATAGATTGCTATGCAGTGGATTCTTGATACATATCCATATACTTAAAACTCAATAATCTTCAGCTAGTATTGATAACCTAGTTATGGAATGCCTAGAGGAATCTGTAATAAATTCATTAGATTTTCAACCCGTATCCTTCAAACGGTATGTAGATTGCCCAATGATAACATTCAGTAAGTAATTAATAAATTTAACAATTATTTACACTGTAAACTTCAATTTACTTGTGAAATAGATGTGAATAAAAACATAAATTGCCTAGATATGAACATTAAGATGGAAAAAATGAAAACAAATAGCATTGGACAATCTTTGTTCATTAATTTAATTTCTAAATAAAAGGAAATTGGCAGGCAACCAAACTAACCAAATCAGTGCCTTCATCTTCAAATACTTCAATAAAATTCAAATGTTCCACTTATTAGCCTTCAATAATAAATACATTCCATAATTTTTCGTTTAATTTTGCAATACAACCAGGTTGTAGTTGTAAGAACAAGCTAAAAAACCGTTTAGATGAAGTTTCCGACTTCGACAAATCCGATCGATTGGGAATCGTGTCCAAAACCAGAAGGAACATTTTAGCACGGTGTAAAGAACAACTTGCCAATACAAAAATAAAAATGAAACGTGTGGCACTCGGGGACTGCCGCGGTAAAGCTATTGCATAGCACTACGCCACTGGAAAAAGTTGGGCAGAAAAACATCCACTACCCCCTTCAAAATCTTCACGAATTATGAGTAAAAAAGAGTATCGTCTTGATCTCTATGAAGAGTATTCTGTGACAAGTGTCAGTTGACTTGTAAACACAATTTTATACGAAAGTTTTAACGTTCAGATCTCGATAGCGCTTCAGGCTCCGGGATTTTCACGTGGCCTATCGAAATTAGAAGGTTCGAATTGTATAAAAACACAATTGCATTAACGCCAGACGTCTTATGTAATTAGCTACGAACGTAATCATTTTGACATATCCTCGAGGAGCTCGCTGCGCGTAAGTTAGAGTTTATACATTTTACCTCTATTTTGTTAATTTGGGGCCGTTTCGAACCCCGTGCGGCCGGCGCCAGTTGTAATAAAGTATTTTGGGCTATGGGCCGCTAGCTTTTACCCGATTTCGGTATATTTAAGTAGCTAGAAAATTCCCTTTCGTACGTCGCACGTCAGATGCTAGTAGGTGACAGCTGAGAATACCTCAAACTGTTTTAATTAAATTTTCCTATTTAATCGACATTTTGGGGCCCGAGACTATGCTATTTAGTTGGCCCCGTTCATAAACTAACGACATGGAGAGAAAACCGCATGTGAAAAGTCCTCGTTAAGACGTTCTATGTACCGTAAATTTGCACTTTTCTAACTCGCGACCTACGCGCTTCTCACGTGAACGTCATTCGATTTATCGAAAATTAACCAATTCAAAACAGTTTTCGACCCAGTTTGGGGCTATCACGACCTTTTAAAAGGTTCAAAGTTAACATTTCGACAATTTTAAGCTCGGCCGAGCTACATGGTAGGCGGAGTGTTGGGTCTTATGATATTTTGTTACGGTATTTGTCTTTTGTTTTTTTTTTCTTGATTCGGTCGCCGCGCTCAAAGCCCGCGATAAAAGCTATATGCAATAGCTTAAAAACCGTTTAGATGAAGTTTCTGACTTCGACAAATCCGAACGATTGGGAATCGTGTCCAAAATCAGAAGGAACATTTTAGCTCGGTGTAAAGAACATCTTGCCAATACAAAAAAAAAATATTGGGGAAGAATCAACGTTAACTGAACATATTTCAAATACACATCACACCATTTCTCAAGAAAGTTTATCACCTTTAATACACAGTGCGGCCAAATATCTAGATAATTTAGGAGTGATGGAAATGTATAAACGAAAAAGTAATTTATTAAATTTCGATTTATCTTCATCTGAGGATAACCCATTGTTTACATTATTATATTCAAATAATATTTAAACAGGCACATTTGGATTTATAATTTAGTTTACTCTGATGATGGCTACTTGGTAGTCGAAAGGTCCTCAGTACTTTAACAGTATTTTAAATGGATAGAGGTGATTACTTCTTATATATAAAAATTCTCGGGAAATAGGTCACAATAACACTCTGTTTTAAATTTTCGTCTTTACGTACGTTTCCTAGATATGAACATTAGGCATGATGCAGATGGAAAAATAAAAACTTCTTGGTTTACTAAAGAAGTTTGATCTCAACGTTATCTTCATTTCAATTCCGTTGCACCAGCTTGTTATAAAAAAAGTGTCATTAACAGCCTTACAGACCGCGCGGTGAAATTGTCCCACGCAGAAGACCGTCCCAAAAATTTAAAAATTGTTCGTAATACACTAGAAATGAATGGCTACCCAAAAACGTTCTTCAATCCTATCATTAAAGAGAGAATAAACAAAATCTATAATGAATGATTCTTCATATAAAAATAACATAATAGGTAATATATATAACTTTACCATACATTCCGGAGACCTCAGAAAAAATTAAGAAATGTTTGAAAAAGTATACGATATAAATGTTGCGCATAAACCTACTAACTGTGTTGGGAAATATTTCTCAAATCTAAAACCTGTAATACCTAAAGATAAACAAACCCACACAGTATATAAATTGAATTGTTTAGATTGTGATGGAACTTATACTGGAATCTCTAAACAATATTTACAAAAAAGAATGTATGGCCATAAGTATAGCAAATGAAATAATAACTTAGAAAATTCCACCGCCCTTGCTAAACACTGCTTTGATTATAACCATCAATTTGATTACAAAAATGTTAATATTTTAACTAAAGAAACCAATTATTATAAAAGATCTATCCTGGAGATGATTCACATAAAACGGGATTCCAATTCTGTGAACCATAGGAATGATATTCAGGGATTGAGTCAGATTTATACTAACTTGATTAATTAAAACTCTTGCAAATTCCTACATGCGTCTTTATAATGTTAAAAGTATATTTTAGGAAGAACGCTTAAAGTATATTTCAATGCAGGTCTAAAACCTTTTCAAGTACGTCATAAATATACATCTGGTTTGAGTAAATATCAACTAATAGCTTCGAACTTCAGTTGCTTTGAGACCATAGCAATATGCGTTTGTATATTATGACAATTTTACTGAACAGTGGATTCTTGTTACAAAAAAATTATACTTTAATATTAACGATACAATTTTCGATTATTCGTGGTTCTGTTCATTTCGACGGCGTGAGCTTTTTGATTGAAAATTGTGCGATATGGACGCTTGTGCTAATTAGTTAATTAACCGAGTTTTACATAATAAGTCTTCCGATGAAGGTCGTGAGACCGAAACGTAAGTGAAGACGAAAATTTAAAACAGAGTGCTATTGTGACCTATTTCCCGAGAATTTTTATATATAATTTATACTGGGTCAAGAATCTTTATATTATGGTGATTACTTCTCATTTACAGTGTTACAGTGTATCCCCAGTGTGAACTCTCTTATAGTTTATTCTATGGCAGAGTATTTAAGACAGTGGCGGCTCGTGAATTTTTGAGAGAGAGAGGAGGCTGGACATAAAACGTTTTTGTAAAAATATACTCTATTCACAGCCTTTTAACCTTTGCACAGCGACCGTACCAGCTACTTCAGTGACAAAATTAATTGTTACCCAGCAAGAACCAACGTGGAGGTATATATAGAGTTTCTCTTGGCAAAAAATTTTTTGTTCGTTTTTTGTCTTTTATTTTTTTTGGATTTTTGATATTTTTTCTTTTTTTTTGGAATTTTTCATATTTTGTTTTTTTTTATTAATTCTATTATTTTTTTTATATATTAACGGAATTCTACGGTCTTTAGCTTGCGAAAAATGATCAATAATATTATCAAAAAATGTATTATTTTGTTTTAAGTGTTTTACTAAATCTTTTTCAATAGATATTAAACTAATATTGTATAAACGATTTTGGCCCATTGTATTTGGCATGTAAGTTTTAATTCGTTTGAGAGTAGAAAATGATCTCTCCACCGATGCCGACGTGACAGAAATGGTGACTGTCAAACAGAGTAGTTTACAAAACTGAGGTAAAACTTGTTGCAAATCATTGTCTATCATATATTTTATCATATCGGCATGACTGTCATACTGGCCTAAATATCTTTATCCGAGTATATAACGCATAATTCTTTGTGCCGTGCTATTTTATCAAAAAATTTATATTTTAGAACTAAGTTATCTTAAAGTGTATTGGGGAACTCTGTTGAAAAAGATTCGAAAAATCTTCTATTCGTCAAGTCAAAAAAATCAATTCATGTAAATCGGAAAATCGAATCTCAATTTGACCTTTAATAGTATCTAAAATTTCATAAAAAAGTTGTTTATACTTAATGTAGTTTCTTGTCTACCAAATTATATGTTTTCTTCCTTTTCGCGGGAGGAGCCTAGCCTCATCAGTTGAAAAATTTTCAAATAAAATATTAAAATGAAATTCTGTATGACGGAAACTTGAAAATTTTTCCAATGAGATGTTTCAAACGATCTCTTGAATTTATGTTGTAAAATTTGAAAAATAAGATCAGTTTGTTCAAATATTAATTTAAAATTAACAAGAAAAAACAAAAATTCTTCATTTTATAAATAAGATTTTAAACCAACAGCAGCATTTAATGAAACCTGATCTATTGAAAAATCATCATTGTTTAATACAAAATCAAATGTTTCAATTAATTTGTCTTTATTTTTATGGATGGTAAATACTGCACGTGATGTAAAATTCCATCGAGTTGGAACATTACAAGGAAATCAATGATTTTTTTAAAACTTCGTCTTGTCAATATTACTATTAGTATTAACAATGATCGATTTTGATAGTTACCTGACATTACTAATCCTTTCAAATCCGGTAAAGGCCGTTTATTTAGAAGAAATATGTTAATTAACTAAATGGATTTTCTAAAAGGCAGCAACTAACTCACTAACACTCATTTTAAATTTACAACAGACAACAATCTAACCTTACTTCGCGTGGCGTGACAACTCATAAACAAGCACTGACTGACCCACTCAGCAGTCGGCAGAACGCACGTCTCGTATTTCATAGATTGCTAGCGGCTGCCGCAGGCTAGCCTCCAGAGGGTGTTGCCGTTTTCGCTGATTTACCCAGTTGGCGTTCGGACTGGTCGAAAAAACGGCAACTGCGTTGAACAACACATGCTCAACGTTTGAGATATATAGAGAGTCTAGCCTCAGGGCACTGTTGCCAGATTAAAAATAACTACTGAGAACGGGGAATTAATTGTAAAATTTTTAAAATTATCAGAGAAACAGGAAATAAAATGGAGAATGATCATTAAGATAAATTGGTGAGGAGGCTGAGCCTCCTTAGCCTCCTTCGAGGAGCCGCCACTGATTTAAGATACCTAGTTTTCTGGTATTCAGACATTATAACACAATGGGATATCACTGTGGTGGAACAATTATCAAAATGTTGTAATTGAAGGAAAGATGTGCGTTTCATTTCCATTTCAAGATCACTTTATTCCATAACGTATTTAATTATAAGGTTATTTGGAGATTGAATGCTTCACTAGTTAGTGGACGTTTATAAGTCATTATTCTCTTACTTTGGACAAAGCTTGTACATTAAAAGCATATAAATGATGCAGCGCCGCCGCCAAGTTAAAATCTCGGAACATGTTCAAAATCCCGATATTTATAGCCGAGCTTGTCGATTTACTCGAATTAGATATGCCTTCTTAGGGGCAATATTACACTAAAGATCGGTAGCTGATATGATCAGAAGGCCCATCTCGGCGGAAAGCATCTCACGTAACGTGATTTTTTGTGTGCATGAGTTTGGAGTCCGGTAGCAACCACGTACGCAGTCTGACCGCAATTACGTAGAAATTGTGAGAACTGCCGCGGATTTGGTTATGATCATTCGATTATAATTTCGTTCTTATTACACCCAGGTAAGCAGATATTACGTAACTGCGGCACGGTTTGTCTTGTAATATACGTAGAGCGCTACTTTCTCACAGCGTTTATCGAAATAAAACAATTTTAATGTGGTCGCGGTCTCGCATTCTTGCAGCGGCTAGTTATTGATCGGTACTTTTCGTTAAGAATAGTTGCTTAGTGTACACGATTCGGTTTTCCTTGTGGGTTCATCAGGAATATGTCTTTTGCCGATTCAACGTAATGTGGTGTTCATGTTCTTAGTATTGTTTGGCAGGATCGCCGTGTAGTGTTCAGGTTCTTGGGAGTTCGTAGCTATGGGTGTTATAGGAATAACTAGGTGATTGGCTATAGTTTATTTGAACACTTATACATCTACATAGCTTGCACTATTAGCAATCGTAGATTTACACAATATATTGGCATAATCTTCAGTCATCCGCTGAATACATAATTTTTCTACATTATTCTTTATTATTTATTTTATTTATTTATTTATTTATTTACATTACACTCATTTAACAGGCATATAGTCCAATTACAAAATGAGGAATAACACAAGATAAGATATTCAAGAAAATATTATAACAAGCATTGAAATTAAACTAAGATAGCATAATCTATAACTAGAACAACAATTAAACAAAGAAGAGAGAAAACGCAATCCATAGAGACTGAGGATTGCACGAAACGCTTCAGACCTCAGATAAGTCAAACTACATGTGAATAGATCGACCCGCATATGTATGTTATTATAAGCTCTGCACATGCCACCGATTGGCGAGCACTTGCTTATGTTTGTTCTTGGTGTGGACATGTAAAAAAATAAATTAAGTCTGAACTGAAATCTAGGCCCATGAAAACACAAGGTCCGCAAAATTTCCGGAGATTCCACAGAAGAATATAAGAGTATGAACCAGTGGCGGCTCCTCGAAGGAGGCTAAGGAGGCTCAGCCTCCTCACCAATTTATCTTTTTGATCATTCTTCATTTTATTTCCTGTTTATCTAATAATTTTTTTAATTTTACAATTAATTCCCCGTTCTCAGTAGTTATTTTTAATCTGGCAACAGTGCCCTGAGGCTAGACTCTCTATAATATATATATCTCAAACCCTAAACTGTAAACACGTGTTGCTCAACACAGTTGCCGTTTTTCCGATCAGTCCAATTGCTAAATACCTTAAAACAGCTGAAACGGCAACACTCTCAGTAGGCTAGCCTGCCGCCCGACTTTAAGTTCAGTACGGTGCTTGTTTTGTTTTATGCGGGTATAATTGTTGAGTGACGCCACGCGAAATAAGGTTAGATTAGAATTTGTCTGTTCGGTAAATTATTAATTGTAAAAAATGGACAACTAGTGGAAAGTACTTTAGGGTTTTACGATGCTAGTTCGAGAAGAACAGCGGTCAATTTATTCAATTTTCTAATGGAAACATTTCAACGATTTGACTAATAAATCATTTGCTCAGACTTACGACGGCGCATCCGTAATGGCGGGACATTTAAACGGTCTTCAGACAAACGAACGTAAGTCTTAAATCACATAGTAGGAAACAGAATTCCCTGTATTTCTCCAACTAGATGGAATTTTACATCACGTGCAGTGAAACATTTGATTTTACATTAAACAGTGATGACTTTTCAGCAGATCAGGTTTCATTAAGTGCTGCTGTTGGTTTAAAATCTTATTTAGAAAATGAAGAATTTTTATTTTTTGTTGATACTTTTAAATTAATGTTTGAACAAACTGATTTTATTTTTCAAATTTTACAACATAAATTCACTAATATAATTTATTCAAGAGATCGGTTGAAACGTCTCATTGATAAAATTTTAAGTTTCCGTAACACAGAATTTCATTTTAATATTTTATTTGAAAATTTTTCAACTGATGAGGCTCCTCCCGCAAAAAGGAGGAAAATATAAAATTTGGTAGACAAGAAACTACATTATAAATAACTTTTTTATGAAATTTTAGATACTAATAAAAGTCAAATTGAGATTCGATTTTCCGATTTACATGAATTGGAGTTTTCCTACTTGACGAATAGAAGATTTTTCGAATCTTTTTCAAAAGAGTTTCCCAATACACTTCTAGATAACTTAGTTCTAAAATATACATTTTTCGATAAAATAGCACTGAATTATGCGTTGTATACTCGGATAAAGATATTTTAGGCCAGTACGACAGTCACGCCGATATCATAAGATATATGATAGATAATGATTTGCAACAAGTTTTACCTAAGTTTTATAAACTACTTTGTTTGACAGTCGCCATTCCTGTCACGTCGGCATCGGTGGAGAGATCATTTTCTACTCTCAAACGAATTAAAACATACATGCGAAATACATTGGGCCAAAATCGTTTATACAATGTTAGTTTAATATCTATTGAAAAAGATTTATTGAAACACTTAAAACATAATGATACATTTTATGATAATATTATTGATCATTTTTCGCAAATTAAGGAACGTAGAATTCCGTTAATATATAAAAAAGTTCATAAAATTGATAAAAAAAGCAAAATTTGGAAAATTCCAAAAAAAAAGAAAAATATTAAAAATCCAAAAAGAATAAAAAACAAAAAACGAACGAGAAAAAATTTGTTTGCAAGAGAAACTCTATACCTCCACTTTGGTTTTTGCTGGGCAACAATTAATTTTGGCACTGAAGTAGCTGGTACGGTCGCTGTGCAAAGGTTAAATTAATTGGCTGAATAGAGTATATTTTTACAAAAACGTTTTATGTCCAGCCTCCTCTCTTAAAAAGTTCACGAGCCGCCACTGGCTATGAACCGGAATGCTATACTCGACTTGGATCTTCGGTAAGCCAAGCTGTCGAAAGAAAACCTCGAGAGTAAATCGGTATGCGGATAGCCAATAACAGGGTAGATATTGTCACATTTAAAAGCAAGATATTTGAGAAATCTGCGTTGAATGCTTTCCACACAGACAACATGAATCTGCTGGAATGGAGACCATACCAAGGACGCATTGATCTTACGAATGTGTTAAAGAGAAGAAAAGATGTCTGAATCTCGGAAAACTTCCTCGAACATTTTAGAACAAACCCCAACATATGCTTTGACGTACATATGACTGATAAGATCGATGAATGATAACCTTCAAGACACGGGCATCCAGGGTATATTCGTATAAAAGTCATTGGACTTCAGCGAGAATGTCAAGGCGCACACTTACCAACATTAAGGGGCAACATATTCTTCAAACACCAGCTGACAGATTTGATTGAAGTAATTTGAGATTTTGAGATTCATTCGCCTACACAGTAGGCATTCACAATATTCAAAATCAAATCAAGTAAACCTAAAACAAATTATTTAATTAACTAAACACAGATGCGATTTATCACGATTCTTTTTAGCACATCATGTTACAATAAACAGAATAACGTCTTCTAGTAACATAAAGACATAACCCAATCACTAACTTACCATCTGCATTTTCCGCCTCGACGATTCTACCCACAATCGAAACTTACAGCTATTTGGCCATTCAATTGGGAATAAACTTTTAGAGTACAGGAACAATAAATTAAACATTATGAAACCAGTCAATATTCTTTCGCAAACCACGAGTATTTCAATCGGAGCACTCCCTATATTGCATTTTATTTACCTTTTTCGTTACGTGAAGAAAATCCTAATAAAACCATCATGCACGTATTTCGAGTAGTAGTAGGTATTTCAGGCACATTTTTATCAGATGGTGGTAACCGGCCGAGAGACATGTGTTTCAAGATTCAGACACGTGTCTTAATGTTGAAACACGTTTCTCTCGGCCGGCAATACAGTGACAATACTTACCAACATCTGATAAAACTGTGCCGCCATACCTACTCCGAGTCTAGATGAAAAAGGTGTTTATACACAAGATATTTTCTTCTAATCATTGCGATACATAACTAAACATATTTACATCAAACATTTTGGTTAGGAAAAGAGCTCAGGTTGCCATAATATGTAACCTATAGAGAATATATGAAATTTTAATTCAAGAATAATCTTTAGATGAAATAGTACTTTTACTTTGTGTTTATCATTCATATTATGGAACACTATTGTCATTATAGTTTCCAAATAGAAAAAGTATGAATAAACATAGAGGAGGATCTCAAGTTATATACTGGGTGTTACAACTATGCATTAGCATTACTATGTCCACAACTATAAGAGATAGAGTTGGTTGAGCGGAGGCAAAGTTCCACATTTTAATGCTGAATGAGTTGTTAAAAAGAAATGAAAAAGTGCCAATCACTTAGGGAGATATCCGAAAAAAAAAACGAAAATTTTATTTTCGTTTTTATATTTCAACGGCTTTATTACTGATTATTTTAAAAAACAAAGAGCACATTTTTATGTTCTTCAAGAAAACAATTTTATTATTCAGGTACGTTTCGACTTTATTTTTTGAGCAGCCTTTTGGACCTACCAAAACTAATAATATATCGTACAAAATGTTACCCTTTAGATAGTCTGAGACAGACACCGAGATCGGATAACCTGAAATATATTTTGAAGTCATCGGCATACTAAAGATGGGGGACATCCAAAACCGCCAAGAGATCATTAATGAACAAAATGAAAAATGGAGGGTCAATAATGGATCCTTGTGGCACCCTCGAAGTAGCGAAAATGTCTGCCGATCTTCGACCACGATAACACACAGTGATTTCTTGACTTCAGGTAAGATTTAAAAAAGGAAAGAAGATTAGCAGAGAAACCAAAGTTGTCAAGTTTATTAAGAAGAATGTCGTGGTCTACTCTGTCGGACGTTTTAGAAAAGTCTAAGTAGAGAACATAAGTCTGCAGTCCCTCGTCAATAGCCTTTGAAATATAGAGCAGATTGGTAGTTGTGGAGCGACCCGATACAAAGCCAACATGGCTTTGTATCGGATCGCTGCGCTGCTCAGTTGTTTATAACAATGTCAATGAAAGGTTCTCAGTACTTTATTAAGAGGGTGAATATTTCTTATTTATAGTGTTATAGTGTACCCACAGTGTGAACTATTTTAAATTTCATTATTGTTATAAACAATTAAGGGGGGTACCCTGGTATTACAGACGTTACAAATATTAAATGCCTTATTAGGACCCGATTTCTAAATTTTTTGCCGTATTCACCGTTGATGTAGAAACCGAAAGGCGTGGGTTAATTATTTTCCTAGGCTATATCCATCATTTGAGCAATTTGATGCATAATGAAAGGATTCTGGTGATTGGTTGAACGAACTTTTCATTCAACATTCAGGTTAGTTGAATATAAATAAAGCGACTCGAGCGTAATTAAAATTAGTAAAATTAATCAGCCCCTGTCAAATTCCGACTAATATACAAGGACGTTGATTCTAGTCAATGAGCTTCACGAATGATATATTTCCTTCGAAATCAATTCGAAGAATGCGTCAAAGACATTGTTTTACACGTCTAGAAATTAGTTTCAAGTTAATCCAACGTATATCATTGACTCGAAAATGTGATTAACTCAAACTGGCTGTGCTCGGTTGATAAACATAAGCGCACTTAGAATGTGACCAACATCCTAAATGATATTAATGAAAGGAGCTTTTAAAAATGTTAATCACATTCTAATTGGACCGACGTTCAGACTGTGACCGATCGCGTCCGGGAAGTAAGAGTCGCTCACATTCTAACCGATAACAGGTATTTTTGAGATCAAAGAAGCCGCTTTCGCCTTAAGCGACGGTTCACACTAATTGGAGAGTCGAGATGGTCAAAGAAGCCGATGGAATCAAATATTGAGCGCTTAGGAGGTAATTGAGTGACCAACAACTTTATATTATGCAGTATCACACACGTAGATATTTTTACATGGCAACGTATTATCGTATATGACCTGTTTTAGTTGTTCTTCAAGTCCTAGTAAGCGTATACCTTTATTGCTTGCCCATAAAACATTAATAATCTTTACAATACCGATTTAGTGAAACGCATTTAATTGCGCTTGCGAAGACTGTACCTACTAAATATTATGTGTTATGGAAAATTTTGATCGTTAAATGTGCATTTTCTTCTTTTTAAATGACTGGGTAATAATAATAATAATAGACCGTGTTTCAAAACATTACTTACACTTCGATAAGACTTGTATGAAGTAAGCGCCGATTGTACTTTTCCTAAACTTGGAATGTTTCGTAACTTTTGAATAGATCAGAAATAATTCATAAGTTTTCGACGAAAAATACCAAGAATTCCGGCGGAAACGCCTACTAAAAGCTATTTCATGACAACACATTCACAAAACGCTTTTTTAAATGTTTGTGATAGTTTTACAATTCTTAGGAAGAATTCGTGGTGATGGACAAAACCAAAACAAGCCAAGATCAGAGGGGAATCTTGTCTTGGTTTTAGAAAATCTACAACTTCGAGGAATTGCCTTTATTCTTGTCTTATTACAAAAGAAAAGATTGTGACTCCTCATATATTGGTTAGACTGGACCACGGTCGTATACAGGGTGTCCCAATATTGCTGGGACACAGAGCTACCACGTATTCTAGAGGTCAAAATAAGTCGATTGAGCCCAATTTACCTGTATACCAAAATGTACCGTTTGTCCGTGAGAAGAGTTCAAAGTTTACTAAAAAAAATACATTTTTGTATGTTGTTCCGAAGTGCTTTATACAAATTTAATGAAATTTGGTAAATGTGTATTCTAGAGGATTAGCTTACTTTTAGTAATCAAAAAAACCCAAAGAAAATTGTAGAGGGGTTGGAACCACCCTCACCCCTTGGCATTTTTTCCCCCATTTTTGTAGGGGTGGGAATACGGTTTTAAGACTTTTTTATCTGGAAGGCCTACTCATTATCTTCATTTTCTTACTCTTGTAAAAACTCCGTATTTTGCGTAGTTTTCAAGAAAAAAATGTTTTCGCAAACACTGATAACCGATTTTCGGGTATAGGTTTAATAAAATTATTAGACACAAATTACACAATACATTTACACAAGACAAACAATAATTTTTATAACAAGTGTTCAATGTGACCTCCACCTTCATTAATACAGAGGTCAATTCGACGTAAAAAATTGAAATGCACTCTTCTTAAAACATCGTCATTTTCTCGTAGCGCATTTACAGCATTTTGAATTCTATTCCACAGTTGTTCGATGTTATTTATTTGAACCTCGTACACTTGTCTTTTTAATTCTCCCCAGATGAAGAAGTCACAAGGGTTTAAATCTGGAGACCGCGGAGGCCATTGAATGGGTGCTTCTTGTCCCCTACCTATCCACCTGCCACCAAATTGTTCACCAAGATATTCTCTTACTGCACGTGCAAAATGAGGTGGTGCACCATCATGCATGAAGAACGTATTTCTACGCAAGTTAAGAGGCAAGTCTTCTAATAATTCTGGCAAATTTTGTTGAAGGAAACGGAGGTAACTATCGCCATTCAGACGATCAGGTAATCGTAACGGTCCGACTATAAATTCGCCAATAATTCCGACCCAGACATTAATTTTAAATTCACGTTGATAATGTCTACTTTTAATGGCATGTGGATTTTCATCTGCATAAACATGATCGTTGTGTAGGTTTGTCATACCGCGACGTGTAAAACAAGACTCATCAGTAAACAAGATCTTAGTATGGAATCCGTTGTCGACTACTCTGCGCTCCCGAATAGTTTGTAAAAAACTTAAACGTAATTCGTAGTCAGGTGGCAACAATTCTTGCACTGGCTGGATGTGAAATGGCCGAATTAATTGATCTCTAATGATTCGACTTACAGTGCTTTTTGGAATTCCAGCTTCTCGTTGCAATCTTCTAGTACTGGTATTAGGATTGTTATCAATCATTTGAAGAACAGCTTCTTCCGCAATAGGTGTTCGAGCTTGTCGAGGTCTTCCAGCGTTAACTCTTACTGGGGTCAACCTCCCCGTTTCTCGAAGACGTCTTTCGATTCGGGCAAAAGTTTTATGGTTTGGAATTCTCCGGTTTGGATACCTCTCTTGATACACGCGAACACTTTCGCGGCAGTTACCTTGACAATATCCAAGAACTAATAACATGTCGGTCTGTTCATTAAAAGGAAAATTCATAATTGTGGGACGTCAAAGGAACAGCAACAACAGCAATAACAATTAAACAAAAACAGTGATGACAATAAGAAATAATAAAAAAACAAGCAAAAGAGAACAAATAACTGACACATTTACTGTTAACAATAAACTATGTTTCCTGTCAAAATCATAACATTTGGTTTTGTCTTTGTGTCCGCGGCCAACTAAATTTTGTATTACAATTTTATTAAACCTATACCCGAAAATCGGTTATCAGTGTTTGCGAAAACATTTTTTTTCTTGAAAACTACGCAAAATACGGAGTTTTTACAAGAGTAAGAAAATGAAGATAATGAGTAGGCCTTCCAGATAAAAAAGTCTTAAAACCGTATTCCCACCCCTACAAAAATGGGGGAAAAAATGCCAAGGGGTGAGGGTGGTTCCAACCCCTCTACAATTTTCTTTGGGTTTTTTTGATTACTAAAAGTAAGCTAATCCTCTAGAATACACATTTACCAAATTTCATTAAATTTGTATAAAGCACTTCGGAACAACATACAAAAATGTATTTTTTTTAGTAAACTTTGAACTCTTCTCACGGACAAACGGTACATTTTGGTATACAGGTAAATTGGGCTCAATCGACTTATTTTGACCTCTAGAATACGTGGTAGCTCTGTGTCCCAGCAATATTGGGACACCCTGTATACAGGTCTGGGAACTCGAGGATGTTTCCTATGTGACAAGTGAGTCCGCTAAGCGTCATCTGTTGCATAGTACCAAAAGGGTGGCGCATGAGTCGAGGAATGATCTATGGCAAGTATACGACCGTGTTCTCTGGCAACTGTCATTGTTTTTGTACGGGGTACAAAAGTGTAAAGCAAGAAACTTCTGTTTTTAAAGTGCCGAAGATGCGGAAATGCGAAAAAAGTGGGTGCTTGCGATTCCGGATAGAAATCGTTTTAACGAGGTCTTTTATGTGTGCGAGCATGTATAACGAAAAGGGGGAAGTTATTTTCAATGGCCCGAAATCTCCAAGTCTTGAATTGTATTTTCTACAAAAAAAAGGTATTTTGGCATTTCGAGTGCACCTAGGGTTTTTTTTGGGTCGCTTAACACGAATCCGTAGCCATATTTACTTGTAATCCACCGTAGGGGTGGTCCAATCGACAAAATTGGCCAATTTCGTACCCCTTTATTTTGCAATTTACGTGTTTTAGGCATTTCGAATGCACCAAGGAGGTTTTTTGGGTCACTGAATACGATTCCGAAGCCAGATTTACTCCGAAGTAATTTTAAAATGCAAAAATAATAAAAATTTAGAAGCATGTCAACTTGGCCATTTTTGTAAATTTATCACCCCTACGATGATATTCGAGTAAATCTGGCTTCGGAATCGTATTCAGCGATCCAAGAAACTTAGTTGGTGCATTCGAAATGCCTAAAACACGTAAATTGAAAAATAGCATATAGGGGTGCAAAACTGGCCAATTTCGTCGATTTTACCACCCCTACGATGGATTGCAAATAAATCTGGCTACGGATTCGTGTTCAGCGACCCAAAAAAAACCCTACGTGCACTCGAAATGCCAAAATACCTTTTTTTGTAGAAAATACAATTCAAAACTTGGAGATTTCGGGCCATTTTCGCCCCCAATGGGTGGGGTTGGAGTTCCCAAGAGGTTTTAAGGTGTACGACTGATCCTGAGAACCTCCTGAAGCTAATGCAACAAAATTTTCTTGATTCGAACTTACATGTTTTTTTTTCCGGTTCATAGCCTGGACTATATATACTATCCGAACTTTTTAGATTTTTTCATGTTTGCAGAAATGTTACTGCTCCTACCTGATAAATCAAACCGTTATGCACGTTGTGCAATCTTCAGAGTTTGGATAACATGGGACAAGTTCGAACTCCATTAATTCTATAGATGAGCGTATTTACATTCTAAGTAACGTCGATAAACCGAAAATCAAGTCAATAACCAATTATGTCTGTTCAATGATGAAACTACGATCGTTTATTCTTTATAATGAGTAGGTTCTATCGTCGACAAAGGTTTTTGTGTGCTTAATAACTATTACTATGGGCTAGTACTACATATCTGTGAATATAATTTTAGATGCATTCTTTTTGTCTATCTTATTTCCTTTTCATATAACTTAGTGTCACTGTTTTTTTCCTTAAATGTTACATAATTCGATGATAAATATATACATAAACGCTATTCATTTTAAGAAAGAAATGACGTCATACTTGGATACTTTCAAAACCAATTCACTTCAACTATTTCCCCAAGTGCCGCGCTATCTTCGTTAAAACAGGTATATTTAATTTTTACTGTTGGCAACACATTACGGAATTGCCGATATAAACTGTAGAATCATTAAATTGACTTGATAGTTCATAATTTGTTGTGGAGCTAAATTTTGATACAATTAATGATAAGATTTCATCAATTCACCTTAAGCCTTTACAGAATCTTTTCCATGTGCGGAAACTTTCAAAATTAATACCGGTTTTTGAAAAAAGTAGTACATATGAGGTTACTAATTATCGCGCAGTTGCCATCATCAATAACTTCTGTAAAATATTTAAATACATTTTATATGAACATTCAATCATGTAAAACTGAAGATTTGCAATAAGAGCAGCATGGGTTCGCACCTGGCAAATCAACTTTTATTAACACATATGCTTATTATTTTCGTCTTTATATACATTTCGGTCTCAACACCATCATCGGAAGACGTACTCTCTAAAGCGGGATTTCTTAACAAGCGCGAAGCGTTCTTTTCGAATTAATTTCAACTAAAAATGCCCACGTCGCCGAATCGAACAGAAAAACGAGTAATCGAAATTATAACACATTAATGTTTTAAGTATATGAATATGTATCAAGAAGCCACTGCATAGCAATCTACTTCTAATAGTCGAAATCATCTCATGCAATGTTTGAATAAGACTGAGACCAAACGCTAAAGTATTCACTTTCGAACCAGATGTTAAAGACTTATGAGGTAATAGGAAAAGGGTGTGAGACCTTACTAGAAATATTACTGTATCAACATTCTACTTAAAATACACTTTTAACATCATAAAGAGGCATGTAGGAATGTGCAAGGGTTTTAATTAATTCAATTAGTCTAAATCTGATTTAATGATTGAACGTCTGTTGTATGATTTATGGACTTGGAGTCACGTTCCATGTGAATCATCTCCAGCATCTTTAGTAAATTGCGAAACGTGTACATTTATTTACATCAGTATATTGAATTCAAAAATGAAGCTATAAGTATGTCTTGTAGCTTATCTCTACGAGACATGGATATTCGAAGGTAGTTACGGTCATTCCTAGCCATGTTCTAGCACAAAAACTGTGATAACGATGACAGGGGTGTCAATAGCTTTGAAATATCATTAATTTATTAATCTATATGAGATAATGCAATAACTTGAATCAATCAATATGAGACAGCCGACTACTGGAAACTGTCACAGGCTAGAGAGGCTATTGTCTTTGGAATGATTTTTTGCATATTTGGTGAGATGAACATTTTTCAACGAAGATCTAATAGTATATTCTTCGAATTCATTTTTAGTTCAGTCGAGGAAACGTTTTTAAAGACGAAATCTACGTGACCCTGGTTATTGGGTATTCTTATAGGAAAAATCGCGCCTAACTGAAAACGACAATAGTATGAAAAAGTTTCTAAGCCGGGAGTTACATTGTTACAAAGAATGTTCAATTTTAAAATTATTTGTTTTTGGACATCGTACATAGAACAAGAAAAATAAATGATAGTCTTATCTGCATGCATCTTGGACTGGCAAATTGTTACAATCAAATCAAGAGTTTCAACAAAGAATCGTACACACTCCGGGGAAGTGTGATGTAAAGTTTATATTGTAGGTAATTAATGTTGGTTGTAAAAATTCGTACTGCAGAACTTACATTCTCCTCAAAAACAAAGGATGTCTATTGTCATGGTGAAATGCATCCAAACCACTTTCTTGATTGATTTAAATTCCAACTTCTAGTGAATTCAGATGAATCACCACCATCGTTATGGATAGTAAATAAGCTGCCAACAAGCACCCCCAAGAAATGTGATATACAAGAACGGTTAAGTAGGAATAATATAATTACATTATGACAACACCTTGAAGTCGATCTTGGTAAAAATGAATAGACCACAACCAGAATTATTAGCATCACTTGTCAACAATTTTGTAAATAAACTCCCACCCAAACCATTGTCATCCCTCAATGCAGATTGATTTCTAATATTTGAGAACTAATTTTAGATTTAGCTTTATTGATAACTCCAAGCTTAGAGAATGCCACAGTGTGGTGAAACAATTTGTGACCATTAAATCTAAATTAAATGTTGCAAGTTTTGTGCAAATTTGAGTTTAATTCACCAACTTCCGAAAGTAAAACTAATTTCATAATTTCAGTTCCATTGAAATGATCGAAAACAAGATCTAATCTCTACATTAAGAAAAGCTACATTATGAAATGCATAAAATGCTTTATAAAACAATAATTTCTCATGCTGCGATACGTCTAGAGAGGCTACCTGATATTATAAAACTCTTAACCTCCGTGTGGATATAAGTCGACAAGGTCGACGTCGAGAATAGTTACATATTTAAACGAGTTTTTTGATCTTTTAGTGTGCCTTGTTATTATAAGTTATGAGTATCGAGCTCGAAACTAATAATTATAAAGTACTTAGACGTATTCTGACAGTTCTCTCGTGTGTAGATAAAAACCTCTCACTTTTATTTCTATGGTAAAAACACGAACTCTGGAAGGTTTCTATGATGTCGAGTGTTGGTAAATTACATGTTGCCAGACACCTTAGAGAATGCGATATATTTATTAAAAACACTTGACAACTTCATAAAATAACTAAGTATACGTAACGCGATGGCTGGTCTTTGGTGTACTACTTTGCATTTATTAAAACTAGCTTCCAGGTTTGAACTGTTTAATATCAATATTAATTATTATAATATGATATGATGATTGAAGTTTCTTGCTACGGGTAATTGGCTGATTTTATGCAACGCTTCGAGCTTCAAGTTTCGTGAAACACATGCAACTTTGCTGAATTTGTGCCAATTTTTCTTATTTTTTGTTTTGTTTTGGATGCTGGTCTTCCGCACCAGCCACACCTCATGAGCCACTAGGTCTTTTTGTGTATTCCAGGCGATTATTTTACCCCCACTCCGTAACTCTAATTCGCTGTGCTAGTATGTACAGGTTCTTACCAGTTGTCTGTTGTACCCTTCGGGAAATGGGCTAGGCCTAGACTTCCCGAATATTGCTTGTATTTTGCGATCTGGTGCTTCGCATTCCAACAGTATGAGTACGATAGTTTTTCATCTGGAAGTATCGTAAGCTGGTCAAATAAATCACACCAAGATCAACACTAGAGGAAGTAGGTACCTACTGAATAGCAAGCTCTTAAAAAAATTTGTGGTATTCCAATAGCTGTCCAAACTGTTCCCAGGTGGAGAATTGCGCATTGCGCCTATTTTTCCTGAAAGGAACAACTGGAACCAATATTCAGGCAGAAAAACCTAAGATTATCTGGGAGTACAATCTAGAATACTTGTTTTTTTGTCTACATTCCGAACACATGAGAGGCAAACATAAGGGATGCCATGTTAGAAAAAGAGATAGGCCATTGGAGTTTTCTTTAAAGTTTGTAGGTTATCCGGAAAAACGATAGGCAAAGAATTTCACAACTTTGATGTTTCATTGAAAAATTAAGTCTTGTGGAACGAAAGACAGATCTCGACCTTGATAAAGGGATTACCAGTCTGGGTTCGTCTATTCTGCCTACCTGGAATCGCAAATGGAAACATTCATAGAAAAGGGATAGATCGCCGATATTTCTACGATGTCGGGGTTCTCCATCAAGATGGCAACAACAATAAAACGTGCTAGACAGACATTGATATGAAGACAGTATTGCTAGTAGCAACCACAGCAACAAATTTCACAAATATGTTCTGTCATCTTCAACCTCAATGGTTATAGTTTTCTTCTATTTAGAAAACCTAATGGATCAGTTCGTACATCCTATAAAGTTTCCGAATTACTTTCGGAGAATTTCTCCTAACCATAAAGTACCGAGCCAAATATCCCAATGCCAACCATCTCAGAATAGCGTAGTTTCACTTGAATTGCGCGTCAAAAACCTTTAAAGTTACTCTCTCTCTCCAGGGTTGGATGGTCTTTCTGTGTCTTTTTATCGATATGCCTCTATCTGTCTCCCACGTTCTTTATTCATGACGAAATCCTTTAATGATCATGCACTTTCGGATTCTTGGAGAAAAACGTTTGTTACTGCCATCTTCAAAAAGGGCGATACATTAAGATGCGAATACTAGAACCCCATCAGCCTGGTACATATCGTTAGAAAAATAATAAAAGCTATAATTTTGGAAGAAATGATGCAGTTCTCAATGACCCATAGATAATACCTGACCAACAGCATGGATTTGTACCAGGACGGTCGGAGACTATCAATCCTTTACGATGTGTTAACTACTGGTCGATTTATTATAATAATAATAATGTTTGGGGGCTGAACTCCAAAAATGTGAACAGTACTCCAAGACAGGAAGAATCTGGTCCTTGCAGATCACGACGAGCGGGTGGGATGAAAAATAGCTCTTGGCAAGGAATAGAAAACCAAATTTTTGTGAAACGGTTTTGTCAATGGATCACAGTCATAATAGAGAATTTACTTTTTGGTATGAGTGCTTGATGATCTGTGTCTTTTCAATGTTTAATTTTAAGTAGTTTCCTTGAAGTATTGTTCCATTTTCATTAGTTTCTGACAAATTTGTTTCAGATCGTCTTTATTCTCTTCAGATATATTACGAGATGTATTGTCTGCGAACTGAACGCCGCCCTCACCCAAGACATCCTTAAAATCGTTTGTAGAAATGAGATATAGTAGTGGTTCTAATATAGATCCCTGGGGCACCCCTCTTTCAACCAGACAGCAGTTTGACTTGATTATTTCCCCTTGTTCAGTTGCTTCTACTATGAATTATTTTTTCCTATTTGTGAGATATGATGAAATGAGGAGCTTCAGCGAAATACCATTTATACCGTGGCATTCGAGTTTTTGAAGTATATTTATATTTACACAGTCGAAAGCTCTAGACAAATCGATACACATTGTAAGAGTGAGTTTCCACGGAACTCATTTTGAGCTTCATTCAGGATGGTATATTTTTCGAGAAGAGAAATTATTTCTTCATATACAGCTTTATCAAATACTTTTCTGATGTGATTCAGGACTGCAATATGGCGATAATTTGCTATCTTCCTTTTCGTAATCATCAGAGCCTGCCGATTTCGTATTCTTTAATGCACGAATCATAGATATAATTTCTTGGGAATCACTAGGGAAGAAGAAAAGAGTATGATTATTTTCCCTATTAATCTGGAAAGTAGAATTTCCGATTTTGTGAGAAGGTTTACATGCAATGATATAGAATAAGTTTATTTGATCTAGTACTTCTTTATCGTTTAGGTTTTGCTCGCGATACGCATTTTCAGGAATATTAACGCATTGGGTTTTAGCCGTCCCATCTTTAATTTCGTGTATTAATGACCAAGTTGCTTTACCTTTATTTTTAGAATTTTCTAAGTAGCTCTTATTAGAGGCCTTTTTAGCTACTTGAATTTCATTACTTACAGAATTCCTCATTCGTTATTTTACTTGTCTTGATACATCCTGCGTTTGATTTTTTTTCATTTTGTCACTGTATTGATCTTTTTATACCTAAAAATATGGTTTATTTTGTCATTGTCATTGGTGAAAGCAGGAATTTTGATGCTAGTAAAGCAATCGAATAATAAAAGACATTCTCGTTTGGTCATCATTTAGATTAATGCCTCAAGTGCTCAAGGTATCGCCACCACCAAAAGCATTTACCCAAATAACAAATAAATAGATATTCGTCAAGTCGCCAATTTTAGTTAATCAATAGAAAGGTCTATCTATTATTCTTCTGGAAGAAGTAATTGAGTTGTCAAAATACCCAAACACCACTTCAATATTTATTAATTGAAATATAGGTATCGCGTCAACTAATTTATCATTTTTCTGAATTGCTGAAGTTATGATTTTGGATTTGACCATCCACATAACTGTTTGAAATGGTTCGATTGATTTGTGACTTAATACTTCGTCATCGCATATAACCGCATGTATCCTAATGTAGTGAACTCATTTTGAATCAAAATCACCAACCACTTTGCTTGTTAGTCAAACACAACCAACACATTTGGTGAAGCTTATTTTGTATCCATTCATCTATGAGGATATTCCAAACCGCTAAGGCTAAAATTAACTCCCTGATCTTAACGGATATTCCATGTGGACATTGTAAATTGTATAATTCGATTGGTTTCAGACCATTTCGAAAAGAATACGGAGTCAGCTGGCATTTCTCTTTCAGCTACAATCTAATGCCGCGCATTGCCGTCGGATAACTCCTCCTTTAATAATAATTTAAGATGATAAATGATTAGTATAATACACTATATTACCGAAGCTGTGAAATAACGCATTATGTACGTTAGCTGCAGCTTGGACGATTTGCCGCTGCGTTTCGATAGAAAGGTCTGGACCTCACACGGCGGTATGCCTTTATAAAGCGCAATAATAATTATGAAAACTCTATCATCTTGATATCCGTAATTTTCGTATAAAGAAAGCTGGAAATCCATAAATCTGAACATCAGATTGAGTAATTTAGTAGGTGGAAATAATCTTAAATAGCCTGTCGGATTCTTTCCCAGGCTAACACGTACATACCTGACAGTAATATGGTCATGCTAAGTAACGTGTCATAGTAACACTGAACATATTTTGACGCTTTCTTTTTAATCGATTCCAGAAGTCATTTAAAGAAAATGTTACCAGTTTATTTTTTGTTTACATCCATTTTAGCATTTCTAAAGAGAAAAATGCATCTTTTTGAATGCATTTTTATAGGAGCTAAAATGGTCAAATATAGCCGGAATAGGCCAGAATTTCTCACTTGGGGATTTTTGGGGTCGCTCATCACGATTCTGGGGCAACTACACACATGGTGGACAGAGCATCCTGGTACCCACGTCGTCTAAAGGAAAATTCTTGAAAATATATCTTGCAATGTCTTGTCTCTGTTGAGACTGCTGGTCTGGACCATGACCCTCAATATTCATCAGGTGGTCAGGATAGTCTGATGACCTAAGGTCGTCTCCAGAGATTGTTTTTTAACGTGCTCTGGAATGCACAATTCTGGAGCCTAAATCAATCGACGATGCATCTGTGATGTCGGCAACAAAGAATTCAAAAAATGCTTTTGCACTTGATTGAGTTTTACAAGTGCGAAAAAAATAATAGTGACATATTTTCAATTTTAATGGCAACCGTATTGTAAGACACGAACTTCAACTTTCTGAATTATTTATTAGAAATATTGTATAACTAAAAATCAAGTAGACATTATTATTATTATTGATTTCGACTACGGAATAGTGCCCCAAAAAACTCGAGAGACGAATTTGAATGCGTTTCAGAACTACGTTATCAAGGTATCCAGACCACCAGGTGACTATCGAGAGTCATGTTTACAACCCGCAAAAGAACTTCCCTCACAAGATTCATTCCATTCCAAAAGATAACTTCCCGAATTAACTGGAGAAGACGTTAGTACCAAGATCTCCTGAGCCCCAGGTGCGTCGTAGTTGGCATCGGAATTGTAATCATCGATCCCAATACCGCCTTCGATTTTGGTTGCGTTTGGCTTAAAAAACAGTTCCCACAGAAGACCTAGTGGTCAGGATACCCTGATCACCAGGTGACTATTGAGGGTCATGATCATGACCGGTAACCTCAAGAGAACCTCCCTAACAAGTTTCACTCTCTTGCAGAAGATATTTTTTCTCGAATTCCCTAGAGACGACGTGGGTACCAGGATGCCATGGCCCGCATATGCGTCGTTGCTGTAATCGCTTCAGAATCGTAATCAGCAACCCCAAAAACCCCGAGTGAGAAATTCTGGCCTATTCCGGCTATAGCTGGCAACTTTTTTTAACATTGAATTGTAGCTCCTGAAAGTGCATTCAAAAAGATGCATTTTCCTCCACAGAAATGCCAAAATGCATCCAAACAGAAAACAAACTGGTAACATATTATTTAAATGACTTCTAGAATCGATTAAAAAAAACATCAAAATGAGATTTTTTATTCGATATTTTTGGCTTTATTTCCTCGACTAGTTAGAAAGAAGCCATTTCCGGCTGGTGCCGAATTAGAACTAGATATTCCTGGTGAAAAATGAGGATCCATTTAGACGTATGAATGTTCAAAATCCAAGAATATAGACAACTATTACAAGTATCCTAAGTACAATTCAAATCACAAACGGATGTGAAGAAAGCTGCCAAGTGTTATTCTATGTGTGCCGTCTACTAACAAAGGTTGGACATAATTATGGCGATTCTATATGCTCCTATGATTTAGCTTTATATAATCAAGATCGCACTTTTTACCCACTCACAACGTGCCCCAAGACCTCTTTCCTTCCTCATTTGGCTCAGTACCTCCTCATTTATTCACGTCCACGATATTATCTTCATACTTCGGTATATGAACAAACTCTTGGACAATGTCTCGTTTATTGAGCGTATATGCCTATATTCCATACAAAAAGGTAGAACAGACGTAGCATCTCACCGTTCATCTTCGTATCTTTCTACTGAGATTCTTAATATCTAGAAAAGTGTTAAAAAGGCGATGCTGTGGCTTATTAGAGCTTCAGGATATTTCTATTTGATAAATCTTTTATTGACTGTGCATAGAGTTAAATTTGCTGTAACAAACCACCATAAGTTTCTATTTCCCTTGTGATATCAGGTTCTTTGGGGTTCGCTAGAGGTGGCTGGGTCGTCGGGAGGAAGTATCCCAGAATTCAAGTGGGTCAATGTCTGAATGCCCCATACTAGAAATGAAGCAAGATAGCATGATCTCAGCCATATGTCTTTCTTCTCCCAAAATCCTCATCCCGGATAGAGAAGATTGGTGTAACGAAACTATCACCCTACTGCCACTGTATGGTTCACAGACAGGTCCAAGGTAGGTTACGCTTCTGGAGCGGGTAGGTACCTCAAAAAGCCAAAGGTCGCTATCTCAGTGACTTTAGGCGCTTACTGCGCGGTTTTTCAGGCGTAGGTCTACGCAATATTGACTTGTGCCATGGAAAACCTGCGAAGAAACTATGTAAATAAGCGCATATATATTTACACCGACAGCCGGTCGGCTCTGGGAGCTTTCAAGTTCCCAAGAGTCACATCTAGCCTTGTCAAGGCATGCAGAGATACACTAACTAAAATAGCCATAAGAACAACTCTTCTGGGTCCATGGACACAGTGGAGTTGAAGGAAAGGAAATGACCGACTCCCTGGCCAGGAGGGGTCGCTCGGAGCACCTGTCGGACCGGACCCAATGTTGGCTCCATCAAATTGCAAGGGGAGGTCAACAGAAGAAAGAGTGGTCTGAATTGTGGTGAGTATCACCACGCATGATGCTGGTCAAGCTCTTCAGCAAAGAACCTATGCCTAGGCTCTCAAAGAAAGTTCTTTCTCTGAACAGAAGGGACACCTTCATACTATGTGCATCGCAAATGATCCTATATGTGGGAAATGCAGAGAGGCAGAAGAAACTGCTTCTCACATCCTGTTGGATTGCCCTGCATTGACATCCCTCAGGCACCGTCACTTCGTATAATCAAAACTACTCCCAGAAGAACTTACGGAAGCCAGCGTTGGCAATATATTGGGTTTCTGGCGAACCACAAACCTGCTAGAATAGGCTTCTGACCATGTGGCGCACGATGGGTCCAACTGAGTGGCTTGAGTGCATTTGGTGGCTGAGCCCTCTCCCTTCGAATGGTGATGATGATGATCATATGATTGGTTTAATTCGTTCATTGTAACACTTACACAGGCAGCAACAATATCTGATTTGGCAGCATCATGATTACACACTGATTATACAATACTTATCAATACTAATCAATCTTACTGATTGAATATAAATACATCAATAACCATTAAATACTATGAATTGATTGATGAATTCATATATAATCAATCAGTAATATTGATTAGTATTAAAAAGTATTGTATAATTTGTGTGTTATCATGATGCTGCCACATCAGATATTGGTGCTACCCGTGTAAGTATAACATAAAACGAATTACACCAATCACCGTATACTTCCTCCCGACGACTCAGACATTTCTAGCAAACCCCATAGAACCTGTATCACATGGCGATCCTCGCAGGATAGCCATGTGATATTACATGTTATAACAACAAAACGTTGTAATCTTTAGAAAGAAGAATTTCGTATGAGGATATCTTGTGACCTACATAAGTCATTTATCTTTTTGTTCGGAGGTTTGTGATTCAATTGAACTAATAATGCAATTGACTGATAATAACTATTAACTTTTTGTTTTTAATTTCAACAGTTAGAATAAATATGAGTATTGCCATGATGGCATTCGTTTAAGAGCAATAGACTCCATTCCCTGACAATGAGCCATCAGATTGGTTTCAAATGAAACATTTGTTAGGTATAAAATATATTGCCACCCATGAAACAATCTTTCATCTAACCGAAAAGGCAGTGATTGTCTATCCCATTCATTGAACGAAGCGTTTTCTGTTATTAATATGCTCTAGGATAACTTTGGTATGAGATTATAAGAGATGTAAATGTATACCTTGTTTAGAACCTAATATTTTGGTGCTACTACCAGCTAATTTGGTCTAGGAGGGGGTCTCCTATTTGAGGTTTTGATGAGTAATTTATCGTTTTGAAGTTGTCATGGTATTTCAATTGGTTTCCACATCTTTGTGATCGCGACAGTATTTTTGTTGATTATGTCTTGGAGGGATTTACCTCTTCAATTCGAACCTATGGTCTATATAAGTACTTATAATAATAATTATTTCAATTCCTTGAGAACTCTCTGATCTGTTATCAAAAATATGTAGCTATTATCGGAAAGTATACCGCAAGGTACCAACTATTGTAATATTTGATACAAATATGTTCGTTTATTCGTATTAAATGATACTTAACGATAATTGAATTAATTTTATATGCAATATGAACAAAATAGCAATGGTTAAGATTTAGGGAAAAGGGTAAGTAGCATTTACTTGATCACCATTGAAATAATGGAAGGATTTTTCTTGAAATATATACAGCTTAAAGTAATCCCACTATTATTAAATGGAAAGTATCCAAATGCGGGACATAGGAAACAACGTGAAAAAGTGCAGGCTAATTTATAATATAAAGTACGTATCATCATAAAAAAAGTATTTGCCACATACCTGCACTACTTTCTCCCTGATTGGAATCGAACGTTTTGGACGTCATCTGGAAAAGCGCATCCAAAGGACCCGACTGTTTTCCCTGCTGGCGTTGTCTTTGCGATGCCGACGGCGGAACAATATCCGGCGAACAGCAATCGCTGGCAACACTGGACGATCGGTCGCTTCCAGTTTCCGACGTATAGCTAACGTTGAAAGCCGCGAAATTCGGCCTAAGCAACGCCAATTGCTGCACGTTCAATTGTCTGTGGAAACTTTCCAATCGCTGTTGAGTTTCGATGTCGGGATCTATATCCCACGGTCGCACTATCCTGGCGTTTTGCGCTTTTGCCGGTTTATGATTGAGAATGTCCAAAATCGAAAAACTTTTAACGCCACTCGATTGATCTTCCACCTCGATCGTGGGAGATATTTGCCTGTCGTTTTCTACCATTTTCAATTTTTTTAGCGGTTTAAAATAGTCTTCCACTTCTGATTCGGGACAACGACAGTCTTTCGCGGACATTTGGGGAGCATGTCCTTTGGAATTAACGTAATTCGGGGAATGGTTGATGGGACTTGGACATCCAACGCTTATTTCATCGTCTGACATGTACTTTTGATCGTCATTTTTCCTGAATGACGAGTCAACAATGCAAGGACTACCCGATCGAGATGAAATTGGACTTTCGAACTTTGAACCGATATAAGGAGACATTTCTTTCGGTTGTTTCGTCGCACAATCGATTTCTTGCATTTTACAATGATAAAACAACGTCCACAACATTAATACAGTTTATAGTCATCACTCATTTTACGAAAACAAACTTCGCTTGTCAACTTGTCACTTAGCACGAACTGTCTCCGAAAAACAAACACAGATCTACATTTGAATTCGTTCAATGCAGTCGAGGAATCTATGCACGTGTTAAACCTTCCTATCTTTCTCGGATCTGAAAACAAGTGAACGTTTACTTGCCAATCTGGTCGAAGTTGGGACCTGCGCGCGGTCCGCCCCTCATCCGCATTGGCCTCCAATCGAAATGTCGTGGGGAATAACAAATCCCTTTTAAAAATGCCGCATCGACGTGCTATTGGTCGAAGGAGCGGCCTCGTGAAAATTGTATTTCGGACCGTCCCACCAATCATCTGTCTAATTTGTACCGGGTCGTTTGTATCATTTGTTTCTCAGGAAATAAATGAGATTTTGTTTTAGGGGAAGATTTACCATGTGCTTAATTTGAATTATTCCGTTTTACGAGAATTGTTCACTACTTACTTCTTTATTGCTCATATAAACTTCGATTATTTTATGAGAGGGGGGCCTATAATAGGTTCCCAAATTAATTAATTTAGCGATTTTCATGCTTTTTTATTTTAATAGCTTGTATAATATTGAAGATATCAAGGAAATAAATTGATTTTTAAATATTTTATAAGAATTAATCTATTTTTATAATGAAAATAATAATATTTCAATAAATTATATAAATACAGAAATAAAAACGTATAAGCGTTTTAAATTGAGTTAGAAGCTTATTTTGTGTTATTTCTTCAATTGAAAATTTATTTCAATTTAATCATTCACAAGTGATTCACCTCTACTTTGGTTAATAAATAAGGAATAATATAAATCAAATTTCTGGGTTAAGACTGAATGCACAAATTGATTCTTATTCAAAATAAATTGAATTTCAATAATTTTAAAATGCAAATTAAATATTATAATTAACTATTATACTAAATTCAGTTTGAAGCTCCTTGGTTTCGTTCATGGAAAACACCTACAATCAAAATTATTAGAAAAATACAATAATTAATAATAATTAAATGATTTAAATTCAAAAATTTAAGATGAGATTTGAATAATTTTCATATTAATAATTGAATAAATTATTGCAATTGAAAAAATGGCGAGGAAAAGTAAAACGAGCCTAATTTTTAAATAGGTAACATTAGCACATGATATTATTAGAATATTACCAACTAAAAAGAATAAAATTATTAATATATTTAATTAACAGGTATAGATATTAATAATACTTTTATAAAGATCTTTTGATTGGATATCAGTTGATTGAAATATGTAAAAATAGTAATAATATATCTACAAAAATTATAATATTTCAGTTTGTTGCACGACAACACAGCCTTGGATAATACTGCTCGAATTATGCAAACCGCAGTTCGAGACAATTCGATCACCCGCCATTATTAGGTCCATCTATTTCCCCTGGTGACAATCAGGTAACTGTTTGGGTGTTTGGGAATTTGAGAAAGGTCCTTCGGGGACATCATTCAAGTAATGACGAGAGGTGAATATTTGGGCATATTTTGAGGGGAAACGGAAGGAATATTTTTTCAGGAGTAGATACCTATCGATTTGTTGATGAAATGATGTAATAAGTTCATTGATATCAGGGGGGACTATATTGAAAATAAAATGTAGTTTCTATCATAGTCTGGACGAACAATTTTAGTGCTGCCCTCGTGTGTATATAGATGAAAAAAATTCCATTCTGATGCAGATGATGAATCTTTATTTTAACGTGCGAAATCTGGTTATAACACTTTTTCCATTACGATGGTGATTACCAAAGTTACAGATTTCCGAGAACCAAAAATCTGCTTATCATAAGCATCAGATCCAGGATTTATCGCACCAATTTCAACTAAAAATGCCCCTATCGCCAATATTCTGGAGATGATTCACATAAAACGTGACTTCAAGACTGTAAATCATAGAACAGACGGTCAATCATTAAGTTAGATTTAAACTAATTTAATTAGTTAAAACCCTTGCCAATTTCTACATGCGTTTTTATAATATTAAAAGTATATTTTAGGTAGAATGCTCAAATAACAAGGTTTCTAATAAGGTCTGAAAACCTTTTTCTATTACTTCATAAATCTTTCACATCTGGTTCGAAAGTGGATACGAGAGATACATTTTTTGGTTCAGTCTTACTCAAACATTGCTTGAGATGACTTCAAATATCATAAGTAGATCGCTATGGAGTGGATTCTTGATACATATTCATATACTTAAAACATTAATGTGTGACGAGGACGCTTTGTGCTTGATACAATTAGTTCAAAGAAATCCCGTTTTAGACATTGATACGTCTTCGGATGAAGGTCGTGAGACCGAAACGTACGTAAAGATGAAAATATCAAGCCTATGTGTTAGTGTGACCTTTTTCCCGAGAATTTATATATAACTGAGCAACAAGTCAAAAAAGAAACCGCATTAGCTGTAAATTCCGTTGAAGTGAGTGAAAGGTCGGACATGTTTATGTAGATCGGTTTGATACATTTAGTTTGCGTAACTGAAACATTTACCCATGAAAATCGCTGCTGATCTAAATTACTATGAAACGATAGGTATACACATGCATTATTTACATGATTCTCGTAATTGATGGTTGTAATTTGCCGTATCATCATAAACAATCTAACATTAAAAGTGAATAAAAAATCATTTAGTACAATTATATCATTGTTCCAAATCGTATTGTTATAATGGAATATGTAAAGAATAATCTTCGCAGAACCGTATCCTAGATTATTCGATCGACGCCAGTCATTCACATAGTAGGCTTACCACGGATGAAATCGGTCCAGACAGTTGTTTAACGGCGACCTGGCGGTATACTACCCGCCATGCATCTCAGTGCGTTGACAGTTGCACACTTTTCTCTAAATGTCAGTGGCACATCATAGCTAAACAACATAACATTCTTTTGGTTGTTAAAGTTTTTGGCATATCTACAGTCTAGTACTTTTCCAACGACACCTCAATCACCACCCTACCCTCAGTACTTTTCTCTATCGAACTTGTCGGCTACGCTATTAATATATAGATTCCAAGAAGCACTTCTACAAGTTTGGACAAGAAATACATATTGTGACCTACAAGGAATAAATATATTTTCATAAAAAAATTTTCATCTCAGAGGGTGTATGAAACTTAAGTTGTTTGACTTCAGAATTAAAGGGAATTTTTTAAGTTTCTGTAGCTGCAAACGCTTTTTAAATTCTACGATTATTCCAGGGAGAACCAATATTAGATAGAACAATAACCACATATATAAGATAGCAGAGCTGTATCTTTAGATAAGTACTATAAAAAGAACACCTAAATTTCAGTATATAAACAATAAATGTTGAAAATACAATTATTAATTTATTATTAGTTAACAAATTATGTTTCACACTCTGTTCATTGAATATGTGATTGCAGGTACATAAGATTTATTGCAAAATGATTTAAAAAACGCTGATGAAAAACGGGCTTACATGGTGCTCCTGCCAGGATTGTGCATCCCGTTCTTAAAGCCTTTCACGTTTGGGTTTTGTAAAACATGTTGTTCCTTTTATGTGGTTTATTTTGAAATAGTTTTGGTAAACACTTGTTTCAGACTGTTAAAATGACGTTGCTAATCTCAATCATCGATTTATTAAGCTAATGAACTGCAGGGGAATGTGGCAGTGTTATCTGCGTCAATTGTAACCCAATTAAATTGAATATAATATTGTGAATTCTTGGCTTCCGGATAAATTCCTCTTCAGGATAGCGCGACTTAATGCCGACATTTTGCCAACCATTACAGATGGCATTTTCAGGTCAGGCTTGAGGGTTGAACTGGATCTGAAACTTTTGAATATAATAAATCAATGAACTATTAGGAAGTTGAAGTGACTCTATTCCACTACAGTTGCTATTATGTTTTAGTAGAATACTACAGTTTCCTTTGCAAAAACTGAGGATGGATGTCTACAATACTACTTGAAACGGGGCTACCGCTCTGTAAAACAAAAGAGGTCCTATATGAATCTAGGTACATTAAATTGAAAGCAAATGATTCAGAAACCGTTATTGAAAGACGGGCTTACATGGCTATCCTGCCAGAGCTGTATAGCCCGTTCTCAAAAGCTTCCAGGTTTGGGCTTGGTGAAACATGTTGTTCTTTTGATGTGCTTCATTTCGAACTAGTTTTGGTAAATATTTGTTTCAGACTGTTACAATAAAGTTGCTAATCTCAATCATCGATTTATTAAGCTAATGAACTGCTGGTGAATGTGAAAATGCTATCGTTTGCTGCGTTAATTTCAACACAATTAAATGGTTGATTTGAATATAATATTGCAAATTCTTGGTTTCCGGATGCATTCCGCTTCACAACGGCGAGACTTGATGCCGACGTTTTGCCAATCATTACAAATGGCATCTTCAGGGCAGGCTTGAGGCTTGAACAGAAGCTGAAACCTTTAATATAAAATTGAAGTGACCTTATTTCAGTACAGTTGGCATTACGTTAAATACGAGTAGAATACTATAATACTACCGTCCTCTAAAATAATAGAGGTCCTATTTTCATTACGTTCTTTTATCTGAAATCCTAAATATGTATAGGTAGGTATATAATATAAAAAAGAATAGATGGAAAATTTGCCAACCAGTTCGAATGAGTTTGCAGTTTGCGATTCCGATCAAGTTCATCCTTACGACTTCGGACATTTAAATCGTAATCTCTTTCATCTCACTCCCCTAACATGGGGTCTTTCTGTGACTAGCGCATCATCTGGAACATCTTCAATCTGTGGTAGATACAGTGATTGGAGCTTTGATCCTCAATTATAATTGATACCAATTAATAGATATTGAAATTGAAAACTATAAAATAATTGGAATTAGAGCATCTCAAAAAGCTAATATCAACAAATTTGGAGCTACTCCCATACTACTCATAAGGTGAAATCTCATCTAATTTTTGCTAAATTAAACGAATTTGAAACTTGAATTAGTTCATATGAATATAATTGATGACCTAGTGGAAACATTCAACGGTTGAACAGTATGCGATTGAATTTTGATCAACCGTGAATCCTTGTTACGGCCCTGGATAGTTACATGTTATCTAGGAAATATTACATATTCATATGGCCTACCTACCATTTTATTGATGGCCATGGACTAGTACGTACATTTGAATGGTCTTAATTGATGCGTAACGCATACTTTTCCTTGATAAACAGCATGTTCCAGGAGTAAATAATGGCAATAAAAGTTTTGACCCAATTTGGCGTTGCAATGATTTTATTCACAGATGAATATGAAGTTTCAAGTCTCCACAATACCTAGAATCATAGAATATGGTAACAATATATCATAATAATAGTAATTGTTTTCTTCATTAAACCTACACACAACCCCTATAGATTTCTTAGAAAGGGCGTGGTAAGTAAATAGTAGGTTTGATTCACTTGGAATGCGGGTTTTGAAGTTGTAAGTGTAACTTATACCATACACAGCCTCTGCTTTTGTTCTGAAATTACCTATACAGCAACGAGTTCAACAAATGATGCTTAAGAATCTTCAAATAATAATGAATTCTAGGTGCATGATAAATTGAACTAAATAATTTGAGGCGCCAATGAATGATGGTTCTTTAAGATATTTTACGTTTGGATTGACGTTGGAATAAACACAGAAGTCAATATTGAGTTATTACTTCAATGCTCCCAGTTGTCGTTTGAATGTTTTTTCTTCTGTGCTTCAACTACACGAGAGAAAAACCTATAATGTTTGAAGAACATCGTGTGGAATGTTAGGGTTCAGGTTTTCGAATGGAAAGTATCGGCCATAGGCACATTCTGTTTAATGTTGAATTCATCACTAATGAGATTCAAAGTTACAGCAACCCGAGGGTTACCAACTTGGACCTCTCAAAAAAGACCTAAGTTCTCATACTTCCAACTTATCACGGAGAAGGAAGGGCGGATACAGAGACAGCAGTAACGAATCTGAACTCCGTCATCGTTCCTGTATATGAAGCCAGCTGCGACCTCAAACGGGGGGCACTGAAAGTGCAATATCATATTGGACCTCCACGGTGAAGGAACACCGAAGACACGTGGAAAAACTCTTTAATAAAGCTAAGAGAACACAATTTCGCCCTGATTGGGAAAGCTATAAAGCTACCCATAGAGACTATGATAAATCGTTGTGAATGTCAAAAGGAGATACTTGGCGGGCCTTCTAAGGGCCCTCTGCAGCAATGCTCTGTAAAATCTCTACAACAACAATAGAACTGGAATTGGATCAGTGATTCTTCCGAGTGGCGAGTATACAACGTTTCCGGAAAAGACAATAAGACACTTAGTGTGAAAAATTTTTCCAATAAGGCCTTGGTGCCCGACTCGGTCAAATGCTTTGGAAAAATTCAACGATACAGCTAGAGATTCCTCTTATTTTTTAATAGATTTCTACCATACATGTGTTACGTGATCTCTGCTGACGAAAACCTTATTGAAATGCTGTTAAAGGCATGAGTAAAATGTATAATGAACTGTGATCTATCGATCATTAACTTTCCGCACTTTTGTTTGCCCAGTTTTTCGCTTTCCCACGTTTCCGCGGGTATTTATGGTTACACACTGTCTAAACATTCTATAAATTAATTGGTGAATTATAATTATCTTAGCGTGTAGTGACTCTTTCAACTGAATCCGCAGGTCGCTGGACCTAAGCGTTATTGTCTAGAGTAGTGTTTCCAAAGTCCTCTTAATCCTGGACACCCAAAATTAGAGACCAGTTACACGGGGATTCCCCTTTCGAGCTGCCGGAACTTCAATATTACCTTGGATACTCGGAGGGGGAAAGCATAGCAGGTGAACATTTTTACCACGTTCAAAGACAAGCACCTTGAAATCAAAATTGAAAAATTGAGAAGTTAAATCTTAATCGTAAAAATTGATATTTCATGAGGTTGGCGGACCTCCGGAAAAATTGCTGCGGAAGCTTCAAAATTGTTCAGCTATATGTTTGACATCAACGTGTTTAATACCGGAAGTGGAAGATCAAAATTTACATTCATTTGGTAATTTACATCAAAATTTGGAGGATGTCATTTTTATCAAAATCTGCTTTGGCAATTGTTACAAATAGTATAAGGGACATGAATAATTTTAATTTGCAATGAATTTTTCTTAATTCGAAGGAATAATATAAATTTTAATCGCGATCTTATTGGTTAGGAAGTTAGTGGCCTATTTTTAGAGTTGGACATTTGTGATCTTGTTGATGAGATTTCTTGGATATTATTATTTTCTGGAAATAAAAATAAAGATTTATCTTTGTTTTAGTTACCTAATTCTATATTTTTACTTTCGTGACTTCGTTGATAAGACTTTTTGCATATTTTTATTATATAAAAATTCTCGGGAAATAGGTCACATTAACACTTTGTTTTAAATTTTCGTCTTTACGTACGTTTTGGTCTCACGACCATCATCAGAAGACTTATTATGTCAAAAAGGGTTTATTAAAACTAATTATAGCACAAGCGTCCATATCGCACAAACTTCAATCAAAAAAGCCCACGCCGTCGGAACGAACAGAACCACGAATGATCGAAATTGTATCGTCAATATTAAAGTACGAAATTTTTTGTTGTTGCAAGAATCCACTATTAAGTATTATTCTTATAATATACAAGCGCATGTTGGTATAGTCTCATAACAACTGAGATCGAAGTTATTTGTTGGTATCAACCTTCGAACCAGATGTAAGATTTATGAGGTACTTGAAAAAGGTTTCAGACCTGTACTGGAATATTACTATAAGGCATTCTTCCTAAAATATATTTTTAACATTAAAAGACGCATGTAGAAATTTGCAAGAGGTTTTATTTATTCAAATTAGTATAAACATGACTTACATTTTGAGTATCTGTCCTATGATTTACAGATTTGGAGTCACGTTTTATGGGAATCATCTCCAGGATAGATCTTTTATAATAATTGGTTTCTTCAGTTAAAATATTAACATATTTGTAATCAAATTGATGGTTATAATCAAAGCAGTGCTTAGCAAGGGCGGTGGAAGTTATTATTTCTTGTGCTATACTTATGGCCATACATTCTTTTTTGTATATATTGTTTAGAGATTCCAGTATAAGTCCCATGACAATCTAAACAATTCAATTTATATACTGTGTGGGTTTGTTTATCTTTAGGTATTACAGGTTTTAGATTTGAGAAATATTTCCCAACACAGCTAGTAGGCTTATGTGCAACATTTATATCGTACTTTTTCAAACATTTCTTAATTTTCTCTGAGGTCTCCGGAATGTATGGTAAAGTTATATAATTGTCTGTATTACCTTTTATGTTATTTTTATACGACGAACCATCAATTTGATTACAAAAATGTTAATATTTCAACTAAGGAAACCAATCATTATAAAAGATCTATCCTGGAGATGATTCACATAAAACGTGACTCCAAATCTGTAAATCATAGGACAGGTACTCAAAATCTAAGTCATATTTATACTAATTTGACTAAATAAAATCTCTTGCAAATTCCTACATGCGTCTTTTAAATGTAAAAAATGTATTTTAGGAAGAATGCTTAATAGTAATATTCCAGTACATCAGGTCTGAAACCTTTTTCAAGTACCTCATAAATCTTACATTTGGTTCGAAGGTTGATACCAACAAATAACTTCGATCTCAGTTGTTATGAGACTATACCAATATGCGCTTGTATATTATAAGAATATTACTGAATAGTGGATTCTTGCTACAAAAAATTTTTTTATACTTTAATATTGACGATACAATTTCGATTATTTGTGATTCTGTTCGTTTCGACGGCGTGGGCTTTTTTGATTGAAGTTTGTGCGATATGGACGCTTGTGCTATAATTAGTTTTAATGAACCTTTTATGACATTATAAGTATTCTGATGATGGTCGTGAGACCGAAACGTACGTAAAGAAGAAAATTTAAAACAAAGTGTTAATGTGACCTATTTCCCGAGAATTTTTATATAATTCATACTGGGTCAAGAATCTTTATTAACATATTTTTATTTTCTACAAATGAGAATGATCATAATTTTAGTCACTTACTCAATTCAGCCTTATCTTAGATTTCTTGTTACCTGTTTTAAGAGTTTCTTAAATCTGTTATATAATAGTTGTATGTACAAATTTCATATTAAAGAAATATAATGTGCGAACCTGGATTCTAGTATTTTTCTCATTCCGTATTTTATCTTAAAATTGCAATATTATTCTTTTAAATTTAAATAAATAATGTAAAATTTACATTACTGATTGTAGTGTTTCACATATTTATCAAGTGAAATATGTAATATAATATGATTTCATAAACAAAAATGTAATATGTTGAATAATATGTAAGTTATCATGAAAGTTGTTACATATTTTTGTTTAAATCGTTACATATATTTATGTAAAAACAATTAAATGATTCTATGTAAGAGATATACCATTCTATGACTGTTTGTGAAGTTACACAGAATCATGTGTCATAAAAGGACCCACGATTTTTTGAGTAATTTTACATAAATATTTTTTAAAGTGTGTATTTGTGCAAGTTAATGTAAGATATTATGAATGGTATGACTTAACAAGAACTCAATTGGCTTTGTCATGAAATCAATATTCACACACAGGACCCGTCATTGACATTTCCATTATCAAGTGGTGTATTTTAGTTTTACTTTAGGTCAGGCGGTAAATACGACGTTATAATACGACGATGATGGTGGCAGCTGCACACAAAGGTGTCTTAATAATTATACACGGACCCTAGACCTCACACTTTGCTCACGCCCTGACCGGCCCTGCCTTCACAGGGCGTTATTTATGTACCGTGGACCGGACTCGGCGATTTGACCTCTCTCTTTTTCTCTCTCACTCATTCAATTAATTATTTCAGTAATGCTTGGCTGTTGATTACTTTAATAGCAATTATCAGTTTTATGCAATTTTACCTTTTTTTAAACGAAACCTACTACATTTCATAGTAAACATTGATAATCTTTCTGAGGACGAACGAAAATATTAGGGTTATACTTCTTCGCTATAGTTAGCTTATGAATTATATAGCATTTTATATGCTGCTGCTACCTCAAGAAATCACCTTCTGCTGCTGGACCGTCCATGGTTTCTCAACGTGTAAAGGAGTACCCCATCCAGTGCAGTAAAACCATAGCCGAATTAGCCAGAAGGAACAAACTTTAGCTATCATGGGTACCCGCCATTCCGGCGTTAAAGGAAACGAAGTGGACTACCAATTGGCCGAAAGGGGTTTCCTAGATATCAAACATTGGGCTCCACGCCCTCATAGAGATGCTGGATAGACAGTGGCTCTCGGTTTGGCATGGTGTCCCCGGTATGACGCAGGCGAAAATTGATATTGCGGAGTTCTCACTCAAATCGACGAAAACCCTTTTCTCTATGAGCAGATGATGCATCAAACTGCTAACAGAACCAAGCTATCTACGTATAATTTGTAATATGTACCGCACTGTTCCAAATGAGACGGCGTGTGTTCTTGCTAAGGCAACGCCTTTCCATTTTCTACTGTCAGAGGTCTATTCTATAGCATCGGCCAAGAGGCTTGGGATGTGCACACATATCGGAAACTTTCTGTCTCTGGCGGAGTTTGAGTTCTCGTTAACTCCGGGTTGTCACTCTTACACACTGGCAAGTTTTCTGGGACAACTCCGTGAAGGGCAGGATGACACATTCTTTCTTCCCTATCATCGAGGAATGGCTTCCAATAGCTGCACCATTGCCTAACCTCGAAGACCGAGCGGTGCTTCATCTTTTAAGTGGATATGGCAACTATATAGGAGCCATCTCTCCAGGATCGATCGGGATGGTCAGTGTGCTGAGTGTCTTGTCTTCGACGACCCTTTCAACAGGGTCATAACTTGTCGCCAATTTCATATTGTAAGAGCTGAGCTTGTAAACGCACTTGGTTGATTCCTCAATCGTGAGCAGGATCTACCTCACCTAATAGAGCATCTCGAGGAATATCAGGAGCTCCTAGGTGCCTTTGCACCACCTCAATTCCACCAGTCTTCTGTTGATTCCCTTTTCTTTTTTTTCGGACGGTTTGATACGTCGATCATTACTATTACTAGATATATGTTGGTGACGTCCGTGTACTTGTGCTTTCAAAAGTGATTGCGTCCTATTTTATTGTGTATGTTAGATGTTAATTTTGTCTCATTCTGGAGATAATTCTAGCTCAAAATTTGATCTGTCGATAGTTTCATTTTCTTGGTTGGAGCCTCGCTCATCACATAAGCGATGGGTGGAGGTGGGACGTCATTTTTAATTTCGTTAAAGGACTTCTTACAGGCTACTATCATCCAAATCGATATCTTAACTTAATGAGCATCATTGATGACTCAGATTGTAATAGATGGGGAGAGGCGGGCGAAATTATCTTTCATATCCTGGTAGAATTTCCAGCACTGGCTTCTCTTCACCAACACCAACACCATTTGAGTGGTCTAACTGCTCAGGACTTGTCCATCCCTGCTTTGATTGATAGATTGGTTGATTGAATTTGGATAAGATACAAGCAAAAACAGTGAGTAGTTCTTTGATTTTCTTCACACATTTGGCGAACACAGCAAAATAGTTTATGAATTACATTTAAAATTAAGAATAAATTGTATCGCGTGATATAATAAGTAAGAAATACATTTTATTTTATCAAATGGGTAGTTGTATTCAAAAACCATGAAAACCTGCTCGACCTGACAACAATGGGTGACATTGATCCATGACGAGATATCATTGTTCCAACGAAAAATCGAGTGCAACACTGTGATTAAGTGTTTGAGGTTGAACTGATGGGTAAAACTTAGATAATAATAATCTCTATATTAGAAAAGTCATTGCTGGTTAGTCTGGTAATATTATTTACAGCATCAACGTATTTTAAAAAAAATCCTGTTATTTACAAAGCAAGTCGATAACTAATATTTCGTTGATATTTCTTCTGTTAATAATAATTATTGTTGTATATATTTGATTTATTATGTTATTTATGATCTCGGGGGAATTGTTTCAGCACGCTTAGATAACGATTTTATTACGTCATATTAAATTGCAATTGTTGATCTATAACTGCTGAAAGCAGTTGAACTTTATTATGTAGCTATATTATTTTAACTAAAACGCAAAATACAATATCAAATCGTGACCACTGTATTAACACTGAAACAACATTAGGATACTGCATAACTATAATCATAACATCGTGAAATACTATTCCAATTTAAAATTAACCCAACCCGGTAGAAATTGAATTATTCAGAATAAAACCCGAGCACTCTGAGTGGGACGTGTAATATTTATAAAGTATATGATAGTAGCAGTAAACATATTTTTCCAATAGGTAGTTGTTAATTCGGGTGGACGTGAATAAGTCCGGCATCTATCAATTGCCTTTCTATCTAGGTGAATTCAGTCCCGGGTGCTTTTAAGGTCTACGTAAACGTAAAGTCCCAGGTATGTACCTGGGATTGTTTAGTCAATGTAAATATTGTAATCGCGTTTGACACTCATATTAACCAATAATCATTGGTTATGGTACCCCTTTGTTTGTAACCTAACCAACCTAATCTAACCTTCTTTTTTTTCTGTGATGGATAGGATATACTTTATGCACACCAGGAGCTCTGGATCTATCACTTTTGGTAGTGCAGAACTCACTCTAAAAGCTGGCATACTTGCTGCAACCTCTCCTACCTTCACCCTTTGGTCCGGAACCGCATGAGCATTACTTCAGATCCAAAGGGCAGTCTATCCTTGGAGCACTCTATGGTCCATTTTTGTTTATTTAGCACTAATTGTCTCTTTTAGGGAACCGAATTTCGATGTATTGTACCATAATATGGCTAATGGCCATATATATGAACCCTGTGTCTTAGTAAATACATATAACTACATATAACCGGAACATATGGATCATCCGTATCGATCACATTCTATCCATCACCTTCTTTTAAGGAACATATGATTTGGAGCCCATAATCTATCCAGCGTCTGGGTGCCTGTTGGTCCGCGGGAGCTATTTTTATTTTCACTCCAATCCTCGACCCTGCTGCCGACAGGGTCGTGAGCATTCCCCTATTCGCCACCGGAGGACCTGCCTGGATGTGGTTTTAGGCTCTGCACAAGAGAAGAAGGCTCCTGCTTTCCAAGATCCTAACCTATCCCGACCTAACCTAACCTTTTTTTTTTTCTTTTGAGTGGAAATGCTTGATGCACACCGTCAGCTTTTATCTATCACTTCAGGTAGTGCAGGACTCACTCAATGATATTAGAGCATACCTGCTAAAACCTCTCATATCTTCATCCATATCCCGGGACCGTTTATCACATTGCTTTGTTATATCGAACTGAGTTTGTTAATTTGCTGTTTAATGGTGATATTTACGTCGGTTAAACGTAAATATCTACATTCGTTGTTTACGTTGATGTTCACGTTTTGTATATACCGTAATATGGTTGATGCCCAATTTGACGGTATTTTGTTTTAGTGATTTATCCTCTGTGGATAAATTCCTATATGTTTCGTTTCTACCGATGTTACGGTTTCTAGGTTCCAGTACTCGAACACGTTATGGAACTTTCCTGTGTGTATCTGTACCGAAATATTGTTTTTCCACAATATTAAGGTACCCTCAGTCTCAGTACTCTATCGATTCGTTGATATTTCCTGTCTTTCGTTTTAACCATGTTGTTCTGGTTTCTGGGTTTCCAGTACTCCATCACGCTATGGATGTTTCCTGTTGTGTCTCGTTTTGTACCAAAATATTTTAATCCTAATATTATGGTACCTGTGTTTCAGTACTCAATCTGTTCGTCGATCTTTCCTGTGTGTTTCAGTAAGTTATATATGATAGGATAACTTACTCTTCCGGAACATATGGTTCTCCGTATCAGCCGCAATCTATCCGTCACCCTCTTGTCAGGAACATGTGACTGGGAGTCCCACATTCTATCCGGGGTCTGGGTGCCTGTTGGTCCGCGGGAGCATATCTACTCCTACCCTTGACCGTGCTGGCAACAGGGCCATGAGCATTCCCCTATCCGCCACCTGGGGACGCGCCTGGTTGCGGTTTTCAGGCTCCGCGCAAAGGAAGAGGCTCCTGCTTTCCAGGAACATAACCTAACCTAACCTAAGGTAACCTAACCTAAACTTTTTTTTTTGTGGAGAGGAAATGCTTGATGCACACCGACAGCTTTGTATCTATCACTATTCGGTAGTGCAGGACTCACTCACGAATGAGCATACCTGCTAAAACCTCTCCTTTCTTCATCCATATCCCGGAACCGCTTTTCGCATAACTTCAGGATATGGATTGTTGTCTCGTTGGGTGTTTCTTCATGTTTTCACACTGTGTGTTATGACCGATTTAATTCGTCGTCTTATTCTTCTTCTTCTTTTGTCCTGATTATCTGCCTTATTAGGCTCTCGTATAAATTCCATGATTCCTTATCGTCTAGCATTTTTATAACTATGGTTCTTAAGTTGATTGAGTTATTTTCGAATATTTTAATGTCTTGTCTCTCTATTGTCCATCTAGGACATTCAATAATTGTATGGTGTGGGGTGTCTATTTCCCCACAATATGTGCATTTGTCGTCTTGTATGATCTTGAATCTACATAGGTATTTTCTGAAGCATCCGTGCCCCGTCAGAACTTGTGTCAAGTAATAATTTACCTGTCCGTGTTTGCGATTTATCCATGTTTCTATATTAGGAATAAGGTTCCTCGTGTGTGACGCTTTTAAGGTAGAATTCCATCTCTCCTGCCACCTGATCATCAAGTTACGTCTTGCCTCTATCTTAGAGGTCCTTTCGTTCATTTCTTTTCGTTCTAGGGCCGTTAGGTGTAGTGGTGGAGTATCAGCCAGTACTTCGACTGCTTCACTAGATGTAGTGCGATATGCGCTGCATGTTCTTAGGTTAAGTCTCCTTCCAAGAGAGTTGAGTTTATCCCTCATGTTCTAACCTAACCTAACCTAACCTAACATACTAGCCTAACTTTGTTGATATAGAATGTAAGTATTGTAATCGCGCTAATCTTAACACTTCCATAATAACCAATAATGTTTATTGTACCCCCTTCGTTTGTAACCTAACCTAACTTTGTTGATGTAGAATGTTGTAATAATTGTAATCCCGCAAATCTTAACACTCAGTTATAAGAATATTCTAGGAATTATATTGAGACTTAGGACTAAATTTACGTAGGAATATGGAAATGAGATTCAATTTACGTTTTCCGTTTATCTCGTATCGCGATAGATTGATGTAAATCTATATCAAAAATATGACAAAATGAGCTAAAACTAGATGATAATTTTTGTTCTATTTTTCAGACAACAAATATTATCGCTTAATAGGAGCACTTTTTACATACAATTATATAAAATCTTGATTTCCGGATGGATTCCGGATTCCGCGTCACAATAGCACGACTTGATGCCGACGTTTCGCCAACCATTACAGGTGGCATCTTCAGAGATAGGTATGCTTGAGGCTTGAACTGAAACTGGAACTTTTCACGATACATAAAATATGTTTCAAATACATCTATCTCTCTAAATGCCATGGCTAATGCTCAGTCAACGATTTTAAGAAATGCCAACGCTAAAATATTTCGAATCCTGCTCTGTATGACCTGGGGCATTGTTTATTTCAACCCGTCATCCAGATTTCAGAAGTTACGTGGCCAGGGTGGCTCATCAGATGGCAAGCCTGGGAGTCTATCCAACTCAGATAGAGAATTATGGGATAATGTGACATGTTACGTCGTCTTATAGGATCAAGAGGATTATTGATTACTCCAGTTTCTACTGGTTACCCGGCAGTGTTAGATCTAATGGGACCTGGAAGTTATTTGTTAGAAGTTTAATTATCGTTATTCGCCAACGTCGGCTACATTAATCAGCTAGGAACTGGTTTGTGAAACTCTTATTTGGATCGTAAATTGTGGAAAAAATTACCACTCCGGTTTCACACTTTGAAGTGTCGGATTTGTCTGATTATTTCATGTATTTATTATCCTCATTATTTCTTTAATTAGGCATAATCATGTACCAAATTAAAGCTTACTTACATTGACGGCTTCTATCAATTTCTGGTTAGAATTTTTATTCTATAGTCAATAGATTCCTCAAGTATGAGGAAAATATTCAAATTCGATCCTTCCGTTTTATGAACACGTTTCAAATTTTGATTGATTCAACTTTGTTCGAATTAATATACTTTAAAAAAACTAAAATCGTAATTTCAATTTTTCCACCATTTCTCCGGGAGTATCGAAGATAACTTATATTGTTAAAGGGAATATCATCGGGCTCACCGGTACGCAACTTTGCTCCAATTTAACCATCTTCGTATCTCTTATAGTTTCCGAGATCCCAATGATGAGAGTAGATTTAAAATACCCAGTATAAATTACCATGCGCTAGTTTTTTAGTACAACTGAATGATTTCAAATGAAGATTGCATGGCGTATACTTGAGGATCCTTCATAGAGATGAGTGATTTGACAGAAGCAGCACTAGTAATAAAAAATTTTTGGAATCAGTTCAATCAATTCTCGATTGAATATGAATAAAAAAAAGTCACATACATGATTCTGATCGATGAGTTACCACGCGAAAGCTCGAATCCATACTTTTACTCAGTCGATCGCGTATACAGACCTTATTGATGAAATCTTGCAGAATTCACACGGTAATGAACTTGTCCGGCAAAATAATGAACGTAATGCAGAATAAATCACGATAAGACCAACATCTCCAAAAGCAGGACCATCAAATATCCGAAAAAGACCATCAGCATATCCAAGTGACTCTACCGATGACGGCTCAAACGAAGAAATCATTCCATTTTTAAATGACTCTGGTACTTATGACGACATTTTGGAGCAATCGAATGGAGCTCCCAACAAGTCAACAAAAAATCGGAAATATTGGGGACTCCCGAGAATATATTGGAGACTCCAAATCAAATGTCTTGTGGTTAAGAAATCTGTTTTTCACGTAAACGAGAAATCAACCTATGACAATACCTAAAGCTACGACTCCGTCTAAAGCTAAGAAAACACTAAGCTAGCTAAAGCTACGATACTACCTAAAGCTACTATAATACTTGAATCTACAAATAAAACTAATAAATAAATATCAGAAACGCAAGACTGGGTTTATGTAGTGTGTCAGATGAATGGAATGAAGCTTGTATCGGTCTAACTAAGGCGGACAAGGGCATTTTTATATGTCCCTTATGTTAATATTATTATTAAATACATAAAATAAGTTATTCAAGTAATATCAATTTTTGAAAATACATATTTGATGTACTTTTTGCAAAAAATCACCGTTTATTATTGAATAAAATGTCTAGCTTTGGATTTACAAATGATTTGATTGAATTTTGGTATTCTTGCATACGTAATATATATCAATGTGTGGAGTATAAAGATTTTAAGTCTTATTCATCTCATACCACCTTAGGTGTCCCTCAGTGGTGCTTACTTCGACCACTACTGTTCAATTTATTCATCAATGACATCACTTCTTTATTTGCAATCATTAATATTAATCATTTAATCCTTAATTTACCGAAATTGAACCAGATATTCTGCCAATTTAATATTTTTTGTTGTTTTTAATTTATGTTGAAAAAAGTGTCAAAAATGGAATAGAGAAATATGAATTTAACAAAAATGCGCCTAAAAACGTTCAATATAAGGAAGAATTATCATTCTATAATAATAACCCATATGATGTATTAAGTTAAACACTTCGTTAATTATGCTAGTACAGGTTTTTATCAAACATAATTTATTATAATTATCTGCAAACATAAGGGAGTAGGTTTAGAGCAGCCGAAGATAAAAAATTCACATACATTACATCTCATTATTCAGCTCGTAACTTAGTTCGTAATTGTATCTAATATTACAATTATAAATTCAAATTGAATATAAAATGATTTTGATCATTTATCACATTCAGTACTGTGGCATGATGTAAGTCATGAATTAATTATGCAGAACACACATGGAAGGGCATTATGAATTATTTTATATTATTATCAGAATGGATCGAGGAAATAACCATTTACACCAAGCTTTTATAATCTATTTTATATTCGATGCGATAGAGGAAATCCTATATGTAATAGAACTATTATTGAAAATAGCTTAAAAACGAATTTAATTCCACAGATTGATCTTTACACAATTGTTGGTTGTTAGTCTTCTGCTCTTCTGTAATCTATCTGCCTTTCTTTTGATGAAGATGTTAGATCAATTTTCGTATACAAATGAATTGTGAGGATCCGAACTGGCAAAGATCGTCATGTGGGGATCAGAACTGGCAGAGATCGCCATGTGGGGATCAGCTCTTAAAGTCGGGCGGTTCGCCCTAAGCTGACCCGTGGTCCTGGTGGAGGCATAGGAATAGAAACACACACTTATAAAAAGAGTTACACTTTACTTAACGTAGAGTTCGACGCCATTATGACTTGATGTCCCGCTCTACATAATAACAGTTGGTACAGATACAAATCAATGACAATACCGTCAATAATGATTGATGACTATTATATCCGAATATCTGAATGATGTATGCCAATATATAAAGGTACGAATATATAATAATGTCATATACTGTTATTGTTATTGTCCTAGTTAATCTAGTCTAAGATGTCAAGGTAGCTGTGCCAAGCAATTTGTTTAATATAACGCAACAGTAAACATATTGTTTGTGAGTCAGCTATGAGACATAAACATATACTTAATAACATTACTAATAGAAATAAGGTCGCATTCTATAATTTAGGGATTTTAGGTAATCTCGTATAGGGATGGGAGATTCCTATACTACAGAATGATGTCATAGTTAATAATTTTGTGCAGGCAATTCGAATAAAAAATGTTCCTATATTCGTCAAACCGGGGATATTTCAGTTTAACAGTTGGCAACCTCAATATCAATCAATCAATCATTCAATCAATCATCATCATGAGAGTGTATTATAACGCTGTTACATCGGAATCGATGAGATGGACCAAATTCACTATTTTTCCATACTTACCCCTTATGAAATTTGAGGAAAATGTGAAAACTTCGAGAGGTTCATGTAGCTGTTGGAACTTCTTCTATCGGATATCAGAAGGTTATTGATACCAATTTCGCTTGCATTAATCATGTTTAAAGTTACTTCATAGTGGAATTGATTATAGGTTGCCCTAAATCCAGGATTTCGAAACGCTGTGACATGTTGCCTCAGCGTCTAAGGGGAAAACTGAGGGTAAAAACGAATTTCTCATTCATGAGAGTGTATTATGACGCCGTTACATCGGAATTGATGGGATCGACCAAATTCCCTATTTTCCCATAAGAATATCCAAGACTCAAAACGGATATTTCCTCTACGTACAATGGAGTAAGTAAAAATGGTTGCCAACTTCTAATGGCATGACATGATTAATCGCAAATAGATTAGTTTGATAAAGAACAGAGCATTCGAATAATAATCATTAAAGCAGACGGGAGTGTGCAGTAATTAGCGTGCTATATATGACGGCGTAGTATTAATATATCTAGTTGGAGGGACTCGTTACGAATAGAATTTGCGCGTGACGAGCTATACTCTATTTTGTTTCTAAAACCGGAGACAGGCTGAAACAACGCCTATCTCATCAAGCTGATTTTCAGTTAACTACCACGTTACCAGTAACATATTACCATTTCACCTACCTGGTTATTACATTCGGTAGAACAATTAAAAATACAGACAGTCTTGATTTATTATCTTCATCCAATATCCGATTCCATCGTCCTTCTAGAATGACAGGTTCAGTTGCTACTGAGATAACGCACGCATAATATAACATACCAATTGTAACGGAAAATAAACGATAAGGGATCCAAGCTTCTTAGGCTTTGTTTGAAATAACAACCTTTTACTACAATGTTGGTTCAATGACTGAAGGTTTTCCTCAAATAAGAGTTTGTTGATGGCGTTGGAACATCATTTCTACATTGTGAGCTATAGCTGACTCCCAATCTTATTGCAAAGAAATGGAATTAGCTCATGAAGAGCTTTCAAAATCGTTGCATGTCCATCTACATCAGAACCATCGTTTATATACGATAATGGATTGTAGAATTTGTGGATTTATTACCTCAATCAATCAATCAGAAGGGAGGCGGACAAGACCCGAGCAGTTTCGTTCGCCTCTCCTCATGTACTACAACCTGGGTCATCAACGATGCCCATTGAGTGTAGATGTTTGTTCAGATGGAACTGTACTGAGAGGAGTTATATCTCCAGTTTCAAGCCTCTTCTGCCCATAGAAAGAGGCACTGTCTGTTCAGTAGTTCTCTGAGGGCGCAAATTCCCTTGGTCAATGAGATTCCGATCGCTGGATCGAGGCCAGAATCGTGAACACCACGTGGTCCGGAGACCTTGTTCTCCCAGTCCGTCCTCTGGGCTATGAGAACGTCTGATGTTTGAAACCTGACCGTAGGCGCTATCGCATCCTGCTTCTGTCGGGAGATTGGGCAGCTTCCAACAGCCCAATCCCAAATTTATCCATGACCGCGAGGAGCGGACGAACCGATTCACTTGCCCAAACTAGCAAGCCGACACACCGTAGCCACAGTCACTGTTTTAATATGCAGCTGTAAGGTGACGATCCCCCCAGGGCCTCCAGAGCCTTCAGACGGGACGTAACCGTTTTCGTCGCTGGCCACTATACAATGACTGTGAATGTTATAAATGGGGGATCAAGGCCGAAGAGGACGCGTGGACGTATGCGAAGGATTTTCTGCAGGCTCATAAGAATGCAACAACCTTCTTCACCCGGGTTTCCAGGTGCATTTTCCAGCTCAGTTTAGCTTCGAGGATAACTCCAAGGTACTGAGCCTTTTAGGTGCAAGGGCGTCTTTCCTAACAGACGAACCTCTGGTAGAGGTCCTAGTTTCCGTTTCCTAGTGAAGAGAACCACTTGAGGGATTCATGATCTACTCCACTCAAAATCGAGTGGTGAACACACATAATTTGGAATCGGTCAGGCGTTATCAAACAGATTTTTAAATTGCACATCTTCCTAAATATTACCTATCCATCATTGATGGAAACTATATTGAAACTTAAGTACGACCAGAGCCAGGTTAGCTTGCCAAATTCCCAAAAAAAGGTTGATTTGAACAATAGTTAAGCGTCCTGTTCACGAGCCATTTAGGAAGTTCGAATACGTACCAATAATGAGGTACCACAATGGTACATTTTGGATCCACTACTTTGAAAACATACAATAGTTGGCTACAATTGCAGATTTCTTCATGGCGAAGTCAAATGTAACTTGGGAATAGTAAAATATAGTTAGATGATCACAAATTACGTGTTTTTGGCATCTATTGAAACGAAGAGTGTTTTGCTGGTTCCACACGAGAATAACAAGACCATAAGGCACCTTTACAATGCACCCCGCTCGTCTTTAAGGCACATTTTATTTCAGTTGATCGGCAAGCCATCATTTGCATCAGCTAATACTAAAATAGGACAGAAATAGTTAAGGTCTAGTAGTATATATCTTCTTTGATATTTTGAATTGATTAAAAAAAGTGAAAATATTGTATAGGGAGGGGTATTATATTGTAGTGTTGGCAAAAAAGCTCTGTATTTCTCAATACTCACAAATAGGTAGTTACTTCATCAGTTCAAGAGGAACGATTCAAATGGAATTTCCATTAGTTGGTACATATTTATTGTCGTTCTCTATTCTAGATATTATGTATATGAGGGTCTGAGGGTGGAATATGATTTACTTGTTTCAAGCACTCAACACCATCAATTGTAACCTCCCAACTATTTTACTTCAAGTGAACATAACAGCAATATCTGACTAGATTTTTCCTCTTAGGATGAATTCTCCGTATGAAATTTGCATTGATGTTACCTTAATACAAGGCCATCGAATGTTGTGCACCGAAGTGTTTCGCTAATCACCCAAATTATCCTGTCTGTGGCTTTGCGTGGTGGAAACAATAACAAGAGTGCCATGAGATCAGAGAAGGCTTATGTCGGAAATGAGTGACATACGAGCATCGCTAAACAGCTGAGCAGACAGGATAGCCAAGCACGCTATGGCCGATTTAATATAACAAATGACTGTCTCTTGGCGGCCACAGCCGACTGTCTGTACTGAACCGACGACGGTAATCTGTTTCTTGTTTTTAAACCAATTAGTTGAATTATTATTTAAACTAATCGCCACTATCTCGTTTCTTATTTAGATGCGCTTCTTATTCTAAGATTTTCAAGCACGTGTTTTGAATTTTCTAAATGAGTTTTACACGTATACCGGGAATTTTCTGTTACCAATTTAGATCCACTTTTTGTTCACAATTCATCATCATTAATTTCAATGAAAACCGTTTTTAATATCGTGGTCTGAATTTCTATGAAAATCCGACAGATATATAATATAATTAGCAATTTCCCAAAACTGAAATAGATTTAGGAACCGCTATACGAATATGGCATTAAATGAAATTAGGCATTATTAAAGTTCGTGAGAAGGAACAATCACATTGAGTATATTTATATTGAATCGGAAATTCCGAACAAGTTTCGTGTTAAACTAAGAGCGTTGTGGCGTGAAACTCACCACTAAGGAAGAAATAATACAAATCATTATATTGTGGTATGAAGAACTCAGAAATATGTAAAATACCGAACATATACTTAGTTTGGAAATATCATGTCGACGGCAGATCACTGTTTACTGAAACGCCTATAGAATGAATAATACGTCATATCCAAGACTGAGATTAGGTTTAATAACCATTGCATATTATTAATTAAATGAAAGAACAATTAGAGAAGAACATGAAATTGTTACAACACCGAAGGTGCTATTATCAAACAAATACAAAATTATGAAGTAAACAATAAACATTTCAAGTATAAATAGGAACTAAAGTATTTATTGAAGATAATTCCCTTGATATCCCAGTATATACTGATGAGGACGATTGAAAAAATCGAGGGTAGAAACCATTACTCTATGGTTATTTATTTTTTTGATTAAATGAAAGAACAATTACTTTGTTTTATACCACTTTTAATAATAACATAAAAATGTTAATACAGTTCCAACAGGCTTAACGAGCACTATTGATTTGATATGAACCCTCACCGGTACGATCGATGTTCGATCTCAGAGACGCTTTCGTGCTTTACGGGGCAATCGTACTTTAACATATCCCATATACCAAGAAAATCTTAATGTTAAACCAGGAAATTATTGAGGAATTTATGAACAATCTATCCTTAATTGAGGCAAGAAATCAGTTCTTCCAACAAGATGCATCACCTCCTAACATCAGGATCGTTTCAGAATTATTGAAGATCAGTGTTGGAAATAACTGGATGGGAAGTAATGGACCAGTGAGGTGGCCACCAAGATCACCTGACTTAAGCCACTGAATTATATTTGCTTTTGGGGCTGCATTGAAGAGAAATTATACTAAAAAAACAGTAACGACTTAAATAAACTCAGACAATATTTTATAGACAGTGTAAATTCTTTTTCAAATCTTCATGTTTATAATGCAGTTTATATCAGCTTAAACATTTTCTCTAATCTGTATGGCTGTCCCAAAATTGTCGCAAGATTTGAATTTGCCGCCATTTGTGCAGTAAATTGTTGGCAACCCTGAAAAAAAAACAATTTTACAGTTGAGAGCTTAGAGTTACTAAAAATGGAACGTTACACGATACAACAAGGTATTTTCATTATTGAACAATATTTCAAAAATAATGAAAGTTTGGCGGCGACAGTTCGAAAATTTCATACAAAATATGGTCGGAATAGTGTTTTACCTTCGTCAACTGTGTAGAGAATAATTGAAAAATTCAGGGAGACTGGATCAGTTGGAGTCGCTAAACATACTGGTCGTCCAAGAACAAGCCGTTCAAATGTCAATATCGAAGCGGTGCGTGAGAGTGTTGCTGAAAATCCCAGAACATCAATTCGGCGTCGTGGACAAGAATTGCAAATTTCAAGAAGCTCTCTACAGCGTTTACTCACAAATTATCTGAGTCTCCATGCTTACAAAATTCAATTACCACAACAACTGAAGCCTATTGACCATGCACAGCGAAGATAGTTCGTTGAATGGATTATTGAACATCAACAAGTGGATGCTGATTTTTCGAGAAAAATCATCCTAAGCGATGAAGCACATTTTCATCTTGATGGCTTTGTTAATCGCCAAAATGTGTGGGGTCTGAGGAACCCACATGTGATTGTCTAAAACAAATGCATTCACAACGTGTCACTGTTTGGTGCGGATTTTGGGCTGAAGTATCATTGGACCATACTTTTCTAAAAATGAGGCTGGTCAAGCAGTGACAGTTACTCGTGCTCGATATCGCGACATGATAACACAGTTCTTTCTGCCGAATTTGGATGATATTGATAAGGCCAATATGTGGTTTCAACAAGACGGTGCCACATGCCATACAGCCCGTGAAACAATTCAACCACTGCATGAAACATTTCCTGGTCGTGTACTCTCTAGTTTCGGTGATCAGAATTGGCCCCCTAGATCATGTGATTTAACACCATTAGATTTCTTTTTATTGGGTTATTTGGAGTCAAAAGTCTATGTCAACAACCCCACAACTACCCGTCCATTACAGGAGGAAATTAAATGCTGCATCAATGAAATTCAGCCACATTTAAACAGAATGGTCATGGAAAATTTCGACAAAAGAGTGCGTATGTGCCAGCAAAACCGTAGAGGCCATTTGCCCGATGTGTTATTCTATAAATAAATGGTATGATCCAATAAAAAAAAAACAATCTGAATACTAAAAACTGTGTTTTCTATTTAATTCGAATCTTGCGTTAATGTTGTAAGATATGTACGTTTATGTTGGGTCAAACTGATGTCGCAGAGTATACAAGATATAGGTGGCCGAATAATAAAAAAATGTGTTTCAAATTTCCCCAATTTATGTTTGGAATTTGTTTACGATGTGACAATTAGATTATCCTGTGCGGCTAATGGTCTAGAGATGCCGACAAAGAACCCAAGTAGCGGCGGGTAGTTAACTAGGAATTTAGTCATATTTGCCCAAACTGTCCAAATATGATCAACTCAAGCCTCTGTTATGAGTAAATATAAACACACTGCTGCTTTGCTGGTTTCTTCACGAAGAGATTTCGGTAAACAAATCGTAAACTTCTAGTTTTTACGATTAACGTTTAACTGGTCCAATAAACTTCGATATTATCTGGACCTGTTTTCAGAACATTCAATCTGGTTCATTCTGAATGATTCGCACCCACACTTAACATAATATCTACACAATACTTTCCTGTTGAAACTAACCACCCAGGCAACGGCCCAAAAAGTACAAAAGACGTTACTCGTGAACGATATACTCTACAATTTTGCCTACTATAGAATAAACAATTTTTTACATCTTGAACACCATATCCATTATTTATAATGTTAATACGAATCAAAACATAAAACAAATTTTGCGTTGAATGATAAATTGTAATATTTGTTTCAATTAGTTGATATAATATTGTTCAACAATAAACTATGAAAGAGTTTACATCTGTGGATCGGAAAAGGTAAATCGAGTCACACGTTCCTACATAAATTCACTACCACTGATAAAATCATGCCTACTACGTGAATTGAGTCCCGGGTTTCTATAGAATTCCCTGAATATTCTTAGAGAAGATTAGCGGGATTAAAATATTTGCATTCTATATCAACAAAGCTAGGTGAGTAGGTTAGGTTAGGTTGGGTTAGATTAGGTTAGGTTAGGTTTCTCCTAACATAACCTTAAATGAGTTCGAGACAGCTCTGTTACGTCTATCCAGGCATATCAGGTTTTCAAACAAAGACATCCTGGTAGGGGGAGATTTTAACTCTAAATCGGTGGATTGGGGATCTCAAAAAACCGATGTGAGAGGAGACTTGGTTGGGGAATGGATGGCACAGAGCAATCTATTACTTTTAAATAAAGGAACAAGTCCTACATTCGAAAGGAATAACTCATCGTCCATAATAGACTTGACTTTTGCTTCAGTAAACCTGGCTTCTTCCATATTAAGTTGGTCAGTACTGGAGGTAGAAACTTTGAGTGACCACAACGCGATAATGATCGAGATATGCAAACCTATAAAACTAAGGAGATATAATACGATAGGTTGGAATACAAATAAGTTAGATAAGAACAAACTAATTATGTCATTGAAGAACACGATATCTCAAGTAAAAAACGTCGAGGACTTAACAAATTGCATGCGAAAGGCATGCAAGGCCTCGATGCCCACTAAAATAAGCCATAAGAGGTTTAAACCAGTTTACTGGTGGACTACAGACATCGCGGACATGAGAAAGGAGTGTATTACTAGAAGGAGACATGTGTCAAAACAGACAAGAATCAACGCTGCTCAAGAGATGAAAGACGCAGCTATAGAAGCGTATAAAACTTCGAAAAAAGCCCTAAGACTAGAGATCAACAGGTCAAAAAGAGCATGTTGGAAATCATTATGCTCTGACATCGATAATGACCCATGGGGTAACGCTTATAAGATAGCCACGAGGAGACTACATGGTTCTCCCCTTCAACATAATATCACCTTTGACATGGCCCAAGAAATCACGAAGATTCTATTTCCAGTACATGGGGATTTCGAAAGAAGAGAGATTAATCCTTCCGAAATTGTTCTATTTAGAAAAGAAGAACTCGATCTAGCATCTAGAAGACTAAGAAATAAAAGCGCCGCAGGATTAGACCAAATCCCTGCGGAAATTATCAAAATAGCCATCAGTGAATTTCCGGAAGAAATTCTGATGGTAATGAATCGAGCATTAGAAACAGGAGAATTTCCAGAGGCCTGGAAAAAGGCTAAGGTTATCCTGCTAAAAAAACCAAACAAACCGGAAAGCTCCCCGGCATCATACAGGCCTATATGCCTTCTAAACGTATTAGGTAAAACCCTAGAGCATCTAATCTTGACCAGACTACAAACGAGTTTGGAAGTAAAAAACGTATTGTCGGAAAGACAGTTTGGATTCCGTAAAGGAATGTCAACACTGGACGCCATCAGATCATTAAATGAGAAACTAACGCCGGTGTTTACGGGTCCATGGCATCATAGGAAAATAGGCTGTATTGTAACACTGGACATCCAAAACGCCTTTAACTCAGCGTCTTGGAAAGTAATACTTGATAAACTGGACGAAATAGATATAGATCCAGATATCAAAAGACTGATAGGGAGTTACCTCCAAAACAGGAAAATAAGGATCGAATTCGAAGGAATATCCTCGGAAAGTTCCATTAACAGCGGCGTGCCACAAGGTTCGATCCTGGGTCCCACACTTTGGAACATCCAATATAACGGAGTTCTAGAGGTTGAACTACCCGAAGGAGTAACAACAGTCGGATTCGCAGACGATCTTGCGGTAGTAGCAATTGCCAGAAACCACGAAGAATTGGTGGAAAAGGTCAACGGAGCAATAAGGAACATAAGTTATTGGCTCGAAGAAAAAGGCTTAACATTGGCCGCGAGTAAAACAGAGGCGGTTCTAATAACTACCAAGAGGGTAAAACCAAGGATATCTTTCAAGGTTAAAGATGAAAACATAACACCTCAAGAATCTGTTAAATACTTAGGAGTTTGGCTTGATACCAAGTTGACTTACAAAACACACTTGAAATATGCAGTGGAAAAAACATCAAAGGTTGCGGTGGCATTAAACAATCTTATGCCTAACGTTGGAGGACCAACAAGCAGTAAGAGAAGACTGATAAACTCAGTGGCTATATCAACAGCCCTTTACGCCGCCCCAATTTGGCATATGGCCACAAGGTATAAGAATATGAGAGATAAACTCAACTCTCTTGGAAGGAGGCTGAACATAAGGACATGTAGCGCATATCGCACTACATCAAGCGAAGCAGTTGAAGTACTGGCCGATTCGCCTCCGCTCCACCTTATTGCGTTAGAACGCAAAGAAACATATGAAGGAACCTCTAAGATCGAGGCAAGACGAAACCTAATGAGTAGGTGGCAAGAGAGATGGAATAATACCTCGAAAGCTTCACATACAAGAAACATCATACCTAACATAGAAACATGGTTGAACCGTAAACATGGTCAAGTTAATTATTATTTAACACAGGTGCTGACAGGTCACGGATGCTTTCGGAAATACCTACACAGATTCAAAATAATAGAAGACGACAAATGTACTTACTGTGGGGAAATAGATACTCCTCACCATACTATTATTGATTGCCCTAGATGGAACATAGAGAGACAGGGCATTCAAAGCTTCCAAGATAACAATATTAACATAGAACCATAGTTGATAGAATGTTACAATATAAAGAATCATGGATTATATGCGAAAGCATAATAAGACGGATAATGAAGACTAAAGAAGAGGAAGAAATAGACTAAAATAGTATCATCAGTAATACATAAATTAGACAATCAACGAGACGTTCCATACCCTGAAGTTATGCGAAAAGCGGTTCCGGGGTAATGGATAGAAAAGGAGAGGTTTTAGCAGGTATGCTTAAATAGATAAGTTAGTCCTGCACTACCAGGAGTGATAGAAGATAAGCTTCTGGTGTGCATCAAGCATTTCCTCTCCACAGAAAAAAAAAAAAAAAGGTTAGGTTAGGTTAGGTTAGGATCGGTTAGGCTAGGTTCTTGGAAAGTAGGAGCCTTTTCCTTGTGCGGAGTCTGTAACCGCATCCAAGCGTCCCCGGGTGGCGGATGTGGGAATGCTCAAAGCCATGTTACAAGCAAGGTCGAGGGTAGTAGTGAAACGCTCCCGCGGACTAACAGGCACCCAGACGGATAGATTATGGACTCAAATCAGAAGTTCCTGAGAAGAAGGTGATGGATAGATTGTAATTGACACGGATGATCCATATGTTCCAGTCGAACGCAGTAAATTATCCCATTATAGAAACTTACTGAAACAACATAGGAAGTTATCCCATCGAGATAAATTAGTAAGGCACAAAAACCATAAAATTGGGCATCAATCATATTATGGCAAATCCAACCAAACTCGAGACACTAAGACCGACAATTAGCAGTAACCACTAGTACAAACACGAACGAAAACGCAAACGGAAACACACACTGAAACAGAATCAAGAAACACAGAAGAGACGCAGTCCATATCCCATTTTCGAAACAACGAGATTATTCGCGAATGTTTAATTGTTACTGCGCTTTCGAAAGTACTGCTAGCGATATCTGTTAGCGGTAAAGGGTACTACCACTAGCTATTACCACGTGTGAAGTGTCGCGGTCGTCACAATAAAGTACACAATAATAATTGAACTAACGAATTTAGCAAGCGTATGCTCGCTCATTCGGTGAAGTAGTCTGAATTCATCGATAATGGCAGGAAAATTAAAACGGTTTTGGCCATTGGAACTTACTGGAGTAAACAGTACGATGCTAAGGCTGGAAAGTTTGGAGATCCCTGCTCTATATCAAGACAATTAGCTTAGACTAGGTTAGAAACAAAAGGGGTGCAATGGCCAATCATTGTTGGTTATTGTGCAAATACTTTCGTACAGATAGGTGGTTGGTGTAGACAACAGTCACAAGTATTTTGAATAAAATGGACACAAATTTACCCTTGAAAAACAGAACCACATACCAATCGCTCAGTGCTCTTTCTACTCCGTTCATAATCCCCTTCCTCCACCCATCTTGTACAACTAAGCTGTTGGTCCTGCCCAAAATAAGCCAAGTCCTGTAAGAAAGGAGATTGTCTTCCATCAGGGGCCCTTCTACCCTGCTTGCATCATATTATATGTTACCAGCAGAAAGTTGAAACTTGTATGATCACAAAAGATATAAATATGACCGACGACCCAGGCGACATCAGAATTTTTGAAGTTTCATTCAATGAGATTGCTTGCAGCAAATGACTTCGCATCAGAGAAAAGCTGTACAGTAGTTCTAAATGGGAGCTATAAGTAGCTACAAGCTAAAATGATTCACACATCCATCTTTTTGAAAATTTGAAGAAAATACGCCATTTCAAAGTGCCCTTATCACAATCAAACTGTTGTACATTACGTACGTACATTGAAAACGTGTATTAGCATGTATTTTCCATGTTCCTGGGCTTTTGTTCTGTTTAATAGTTGAGTGAGGATTATTTAAAGAACGTAGTGGTAAGTGGATAGGAAAACATGAATAATCGACGGTGTACCTAAAGATTTATTTTGTCAAATAATTGTTTTGGGACCAGTGCAGATTAAAATTGGTATTTACTATGGACTCGTATTAAAGTCTGAAACCCCTACTTGTTAGTGCACTATATAATTAATCCCTTTCGCTCACTTCGTATCGACCATCTTCCATCCTCGTCCCACGCACCTTTTTCCCATTCATCCGTCTCAACTTACCGCGGAGTGGGCGATCCTCTTATTTAATGGAACACCCAGATGGAGTTGGCGGTGTCTTTGAAACAACTGACGGTCGATCCGCTGTGACGTCACACGACTATGAGTTAACGCACTGTCGTTGTACAATGGCAACAATTAACTTTAGTGAGCCCATTCAATGATTTTTAATGCACTTTTAAATAACGCATGGGGCCACTTCCTGCTGTAAGAATTAATTATTTCGGCTGTACATTCGCACTTTAGAATGACATCGCACATTCTATATATTTCACAACATACCCAATCGGATTGTGTAATTTCGGGACGAAGTACATGAGTTAAGAGCTTGAATTATTTTTCTACAAGTCTCACTGAAGCGACCATCTGAAAAAAAACTCGGTGCAATCCTCAGTCTCATTGGTATATTGCTTTGCCAAATTATCACGATGCAGAAATATACCTGAAGAAGTGCAAATCTCAGGCTGTAATGGGGTTGGTAACTCACCTCAAATCGAATATTGATTGTATTATACGCTGGGTATATCATCTACATACTGTGATCTTATGAGATGTATTGGGTTTTCTTTTCTGGTGTTGAGCCATCTAGGGTGTCTCAACGATTAAAGTAGTTCCTCTCATTCTATGGCTCTTAGGAAATCCAGGATATCGAATTGCTCTTCTTTAAGCAATTCGAAGCCCAGCCAGGTATCGTGCCTTTGGGTTTTGATCCAGATCAGTGCATGCTAAGAGCATGTGAATAGAAGTTTCATCTTCCCCTTCGCAGAATCTGCACTCTTCTTCCTCTGATAATGTGATTTTCTGAAGGTGCCTTCTTAGACGACAGTACCCTGTTAGAGATTCAGTTAGTCTTCTGAATTTGACTGTGAGATCATCAAATAAACGAATAGTTCTCTTCTGGATATAATCCTAGAGGTTCAGCGTATGTTTGGGAGCCCAACTCCAATTATGTGAACAGTAGGTACTCCAGCACAGGTCGAATCGGTGCTTTGTAGATTATGAGGAACTGCTGGGATGTAAAGTATTCCTTGGTACGGAATAGAAAACCAAGTTTTTGTGGAGCAGTTTTCGCAATGGACCTCACGTGATGATACCGAGCATGGATATGGAAGACAGGTGGTTCTGTCTAACCACATAGCCTTTTTGGTATTGAGATCAAGCAGAATGCGCCTAAAGGTTTGCTGATGAAAGACAATTTAAGGCATATGGCTATCGTTGGCAGAAATATTAGGGGGACCCTTTCCTTGTGGATCCAAAGTGGTATTTGCTGCAAAACATTCCAGTAAAAATATTGGCCTTTTTTGTGGTTTAGTAGCCAATTTGACCATATTCTGGCGTTATCTGTATCTTTCGAAGCGTTTATTGTGTCAAGAACATTCATCATTAAATTGTAAAGTATGTCGAAATTCTCAAATAGCAATGTTCTTTATTTGTAAAATGGTCTTAAGCTGAGGTTACTACACTTTTTCTTCTTTTTTATCTGTAGTTGCGAACAGAAGCTATAGCATCTACAGATAGTAGTTAAGCTGATTTGGGTGTCGAAACATCAGGGAACTGCGGACAACGAAAAAGGCGAAGAACTTGCGAGATGGAGATCGGAAAACGATCCAAATCTAGAACAAACTACAGAAGTACCAAAACTTACAGCACGCAGATTTGTAGAAGACTGGATCCTGAACAACCACAAGCAATACTGGGAAAAATTACCAGGAAACAATACATCAAAGGACAGTATCACAAAAGAACGACAGACGTGTTAACTTTAAACAGGGAAAAAATAAAAGTCGCAACAGGGCTCATGCCTCAACAAGATGGGACTGTACAATGGCGACCTGGCATGCAGACTTTGCGGTAAGGATCCAGAAACAGTTACACATATACTGTGTAAACGCGAGGCACTGGACCGCAAAAGACAGTCGATTTTTGGAGAGCCTACCGGTGAACCAGAATTATACAGCTCTCACCCAGTAAAGTATTTGTGCAAACTTGTACAAGGCGCAAAAGTACTGGAGTGGGTACTGTGATCAAACAATATAACTAAGATACAACACACCAGCAGGCATAAGTGTCCCTGGAGCCAACAGCAAGATGAGCCAATAAAGGGGCTGAAGTTTTTAGAGAGTATGTCTGGAAAGGTGACTCTTACGGTAGACCATGAGATTCAAGGCTCATAACCTCCCCATAACGGGTTTTCTTCACCTCCGCAAAAAAAACAAAAAATCTATGCCCATTCAGTTCTGGAAAGTAACTTGATAGTTTCACTTCCAAATTATGCAAACTCTGTATAATGCAAGGAATGTGAGAACTTATACTACCAACGATTGGTTTTTCAGAATGCAAGGGAAAGAATCGTACAAAATTTCTTGCAAAGTTGTTGACTACAAACAAAGTTATGCGAGCAATTGTTTTATTTTATCCTTGGCTGGTACAATGTTTTCTTCTCTTCCTTGGAGGCTCTCGTTTAAAATATTCAGGTGGATAAAAAGATTAGGCAGAAATTCTAATTTTAGTAGTCGACCAGGGTCAGAAAAATAATTCGCATATTCTCGTTTAGCGTCTTGTGAGATAATTCACAATTCAACTTTTTCTTCCAGACCTCACACCTATCCCTTGGTTAGTCATCTGACTTCTGTGTGATAAAGTAGTATATGTAGAAAAAACTGCTCTAAAAGAATAGTATCAAGTCTTTACATTATTCTGATAGCAATTAAATTGGGATTTCTCCAATATTGCTGTTTTTTCTATTCAGAAAACTGAATCTTGAACTTGGTTTTGGATCATCCTTCAGTATAATATTAATATTCAGTTGTATTTCCAGGACTAGTGAAATATCCAATTGGACACAAACGCCCATTAACATATTTCGATGTAATTTCCTTGACAGTTAGCTACAGGAATGACAAGCCTACCTGATAAATGAGTCCAGTTGCTTTAGTTACGGATGTTGACAATGTTTTTCACACGTCGAGGGCCTGCTAGATCGGTATACCGGGTGTCACGTCTGTAACAATGTCTCTATTAGCTATTGTATGAATAGTCTATTAACTTGTATTTAGAGAAGTGTATTGTGTGAGTGTGTCGAATCTGCAACACGACGATATTATACCATTATAGACCGCCTCACGCAGCCCTAAATCTCTTTAAAAACAACCCTCGTGTTGTCTGTTGCGCACCGATTCCTTCTCTTAATGCCAGTTTGGTTTTGATATGATAATGTTTCATTCCGATTTATTTTCTTTTAATTTGTATCACGTCGAATTATCATTATTTTATCCTCAACGGATGCAACAAGATACAAATAGATGATCGCATCCCTACTTTTATTTCATGTCTTTTTTATTGATGTTGAAATTATATCAAATTACTATTATAGTTAAAGTCAGTTAATATTCTATGAAAGAGTTCACAATGTGGGTACACTATAACACTATAAATAAGAAACAATTAATTCGCAAGAAGTAAATTCTTGAATATTTTATAAATTATACAAAAGTAAATTCCAAATTCAATAATTTTAATAATATCTGTAAATCATTGAAAGCAAAAAATGTTGAACTTGAAAGAAAGTAGATAAAGGAAATTCCATTGTAAATATCTACAAGGAGGATTAAAACAATTCGGTAAATACATTGTTGAATGATGGTCAATATGAACAGATTTCAAGAAACCCTAAATGCGTTAAAATAGTGAATCACTCATGTTGAAGCGTTCGACACAGTAAGACACAGTCAACTAATTTCTTCCTTGGAAGATAAAGGATTTAGAGGAGTAACATAAAAACTATTAAGCAGTTACTTAAACAATAGAACACAGCAAGTAAAAATAAATGACTTATAAAGTAACAGCAAAATAGTTGAATTCGAGGTTCCACAAGGAACAATTCTAGGACCGCAAAATAATTAGTTAAGGAATGCAGTAACTTCCAAGCCGCACCAAGTCTGTCTCTCTCTCTCTCTTTTTTTGGCCATATCGAACTTGAAACCTCCTTGAAATCAAATTGACTATACTACGACAAAAGTGACATTAGAATTATCCTCCTTGAATCTTCACAGCTTTGATAGCTTCAACCGTTTATTGTACAATATGTCGTAGAGACGTTTCCGAATGGAATATCACAGACGTTTTGGTGGCAAGTGGAAATATTTAAAAATTTATTATTTTCAATTGTTTAATACAACGCGAAAACGTAAAATATAAATTGCTTATATGAAAATATGCTTTATTTACTGGTTGGGTACCAGTTTCTTGGAAATTAAAAATAGTGAAGTATCAGCTACAGGGATAACTGGACTATTCGAATTATTTTATACTTTGGTCTGTAGAGAGAAATTTGTTTAAGAATGTTAACGAGAACAGATCTCACATTTGAATTTTTTTCTTCAAAAATGAACCTATTAATTATCAAATGACCAAGCTGTTCAATTTTCCACAAATATTGATATAAAACTGTGGATTTATGTGAAAAATTGAATTTTCTGTTCTAGCAGATAAAACTCAACTTCAAGGATGTCCTTCAGCATCATTTGAATTTATTGTTTGTAAAACTGTATCAATCAAATCTATTCATTTTGGTCCACAATGCCCGTAATGGAACCATGAGATAAAAAGTAAATCTTTGTGTTAATACAATGAATCAACTCATTCTAAACTACCTATTTATAATGTTCTATGAACTCAATAAGCTATTGGCTTGTGCTTTGAATAAACTATAGTTGTGCATGAAAAACTTGCATTATTCTTCTGAAAAAATTGGAAGAGAAGGAAATCAAGATGTAGTATACCATGTTATGTGGATTATAATGCCCTCAAACGGCATTTAGACATAAATTCTGTCAACCAGAATTTTATCTTTTATTTTGAATATAAATTCGAGCATCTGTCTGTGGCGGCATTTTTATAACGCTTTTAGCGTCTTTTACACATCTCATTCGTATTCAAACTCATTGTAGGCAATTCACATAGTAGTATTAATTCCATTTTAATGTTATTGGTTTCATCAATACTAATTCCACTACATCGCTATCGTTTAACATCAATCAACCCCATCACAACACTGGAAGTTTATTTGGATGCCAGTTTTTCACTATATTTTAAAAAGATTCAAAGTACTGAGTCCTTATATTTCAATTCTGTCAGGTTTTCAATTGTTATCTCATAGAATGATCGGGTTATCTGTGACATTTATTGCAATATTTCAGTGTTTGGAATATTGACAACACAACTAGTGGAGGCGAGTTGTGTTTTTTTTTGGCGACTTGATTCGCTGGTATCGTGACCCGGTACAAAATGTTCGTATTGATGAGACTAACAACATCCTAGATTTTCCATCAAAATATTGGGTGCAAGTCTTTCGTTTATTTTAATAATTAATAAATAGAGATTATAACGGATAATTTGATTTTTATCCTATTATACGAAATCATCTATGATCCTTTCAATTAGGTAACAAAAATAAGATCGCTGTTCCTTTTTTTGGACTACCAGAGTATAATAGGTATTACATATATACCAATATATATATTATGCAAGGATAATACTGTGTATATATGAGTATAGGCATATATTATATTTTATATATAGACCGTAAATTATGGACGAATTTGAATAAAAAGTCGATAAGGACCTATATCTCGTTAAGCTGCATAAAATAACCTTTCATTTGGCAGAGTACGCTGCGACCATTCATGCAAAATGGGGAGGGGGTTGAACATTTTGGCAAAATTGCTAAATTTGGATTTCCATAAAAAATAAGGAATATCTTGACCTCATATTTGAACCACTTATTGGAGTCACCACTACCTACCTTCGCACCAAATTTCATTCTATTGGAGATTTGCCCAAAATATCACAATTTTAATTTTACCTCAAAAAACGTATATAGATATCTATTCTGAGAGGAGGATAAATGTAGTTCTTCGAAATTTGAACTAAATGTTCCCTGGGCACCGAAAAAAGGTTGAAATTCCAAACCTTAGCCAAGAGTTGAAGGGGTCCAAAAAAAAAACTCTAAATCCTACCTCAAAAATGGACTAAGAACCTGTTTTTTGGATAAACGAAAGGGTTGCACTCAATATAAAAAAAAAAAATCTAGAATGTTGTTATGTCTCTTCAATACGAACATTCTGAGCAGGTTCACGATACCAGCAAATCAAGTCGACAAAAACAGCACAACTCCACTAAACAGCAAAAAGCTTCTATTAAATTTGAATAATCAAAAACGTAGGTACCTACGTTGAAACGTCATCATGTATAAAGTGAGTAAAAATTACAGTGCAATTATGAAATGTTTGCAGAAAGTAGCCGACAAAGAAAACAGGCAATAGGAAACACTTATTTCCAGTATGACATTAGATGTAGGGGTTCGAAAGGGATTGTTTAGAAAATTACAAAGATCTCGATAACTGAAAATGATATTTCCAGAACAATTCGTGAATAATTCGGATGTAATAATAACCAGGCATGAAATAAATAAATTACACTCCGTAGTTTCACAAACATAACGTTTCTAAATTACGCAGTAATTTGTACAAATTCGTATATAGATCAGATAAAATAAATTGATAGTATAGCCACCCTATTTGTTCGTCCCATCGTTATCTTCGTAAAAATACCACACTGTTTGACTACTTGTTTGATTAACTTTAGCAGATGATTACGGTAGATATGAAACGGTAATATTAAATGTTCAATTCATACCGATATAATGGAAGGAGAACCCATAATTGCCCATGTTTGTTATCCAATGGCAATTTTCTTAATGGTTTAAGGGAAGCTCCGGTCATTTCTCTACCCTTAGTAAACGGTGCGACGCTTTATCTACTAGGTATCCTTTTTAAGTCGTGAAGCTAGTCATGCATACAAGGGCAAGGTGAAAAGTCCCTCAAAATGGGACAAGAAATGATTTATTTGGTTAAAACTTATTTTATTTCTCAACATAATCTCCTTGTAGCCAGATACACCTCGTGCAACGTTTCCCCAATTTTTTCGTCCCTTCCAAATAATACGAATTCGGAAATCTTTCAAAATAGTCGTTTATTTCAGACATGGAGCCAAATCTCTTTCCGCCTACCCATTTCTTCAAGTTTTGGAATAGATATAAATCGCAGCGGGCCAAATCTGGAGAATATGGTCGATGACGAACAAATTCGTAGCGCAATTCATGCAGTTTTGCCATAGCGACTGCAGATTTGTGCGCAGGTGCGTTGCCCTGGTGGAAGAGGACTCTTTTATTTGCCAAATGCGGCTGCTTTCGCTGCGGCTGCGTCAGCTGTTCAGTAAATGATTTGTCCATGGTGAGAATAACCTTCTCGTTCTTGAACATATGTTCATCCAGATCATTATTGACAGCTTTGATAAAATTATCAACCCTAACATTGAAGGTATCTTTGAGATTTCTGTTTTCAGGTTCAATTTGTGTTTCAATTTATCAACATATACTTTATTTGCAGCATCTTCATTATCATTCGGTGATTTTACGTTGCACAATCTACGATTCTCCATATCGTAACTTCAATCGCTCGTTTGGAATAATCCTTGTCCGTGAACTTGTTTGAAATTATTATTAAATATATTTGTATCATATATCCACATGGAAGAGGAGGCTCTGCCAAACTTATTCATTGGAACCATTTTTATAACTGTGATGAATTTGTCTTGCTCACGGGTTTTGTTCAATTACATTAGCCTCTATCAATTCTTCTATTGTAGAGATTATCTCGTTATGATCAGTATTGTTACAAGCGAACGAGTATGCAACAAGTAGTCTTAGTCTATCTACAATTTCATTTACGTCATCCCAATAAACGTATTCGATTGGTTTCTCGTAATATTCAAGCATATCATTTTTGATATATGCATTTCCAGTGTATGTTTTGGATCTAGGTCTTTTCATGGAATTAATCAAAGGCTTCAGTATATGTTTGTATTTTACTGTGTTTCTTATTCGATCAGCTGGATCTTTATTACGTCTATGGACACTAGTCAATTCCATCATTTGGCTGTAGTTCTTTCCATCCTCCAAGGTATAAGTGTCAGGTAGAACATCTCTGTAAAATATCAAATTATATAGTCCTGTGGTACCTTTGAACGGGGTACCCTTGATAATTATATTACTTTCACTACGAATTTCTATAGGTTGGTGCCGGTTGATCGTTTCAAGGTAATCGATGACATGTGCATCCCAAAAAACCGTTGCCATGACTTTGTGGGTGATAAAACCACTTCAAATCGGCGTTGTAATGTTTTTCCTTGGGATTTCCTTTGGTTTTTCCGAAAATTTCGAACCAAGTTTTTTGTGAAATTACTTGTAATTTTGGCAATTTAAAATTAACATGGATAACATAAACGTAAGTCAACAGGACACTCGAAAAATCGCATTCAAAGGGAAGGAGAATTCATGATAAAATCTTAATCGGCGACCAAGAAATCTCTACGATGACGTATTGTATGGTCATCTCAACGTAGTTATAATGCAGACACATTTAAAAGAGTCCAAAATTCTCTAGTAAACGTTGAATTCATCTCAGAACTAGTATCAAGATTCCAATCGAACCTCAAACAAAACTCCGCTTCTGGATTAGATTCTTTATCTGCCTTTTTCCTCAAAACTTGCTCGTAATCAATCGCAGATCCCTTGGCCAAGATAATGACTGCTAGTTTCAAGAACGGGATTCTAGAGCAAATATATGGAAAACTTTCTCAATTGCAGCGATATTCAAGAAAGGGGATAAATTGGATCCGAATAACTATCATCCAATAAGTTTAGTGCCAATGGTATGTAAAGTTATGGAGTCAATAACAGCTAAGCACATGTGTGATTTTCTACTTCATGGCTTTGACAAGGGTCGCTCAACCCTTACGAACTTAGTGGATTGCCTCAACGATTGGACAATAGCCCCAGATCATAAAATCTCTACCAAGGTAATTCATCTTGATATCTCAAAAGCCTTCGATAGTGTGTCAAGACGTGGTCTTCCATTGAAATTAGAACACGCTGAGACTAGAGGTTGTTTGAACCTTTGGTTGAACGATTTCCTGACTAACAGAAAATTCACAGTATAAGTGGGTAGCTCGTTTTCCAAGGAATGGGTCGTAGGTAGCGGAGTGCCCCAGGGATCTGTTGTGGAGCCACTTCTTCCCCTGGTTTTTAGTTGCCGATTTCAATATTTTGTCAAAAGTTTAGCGTTGAAACCTGCGTCCTTGCATAATGATTTGGGTGTCACTATTACGTCAAATCTAACATGGTCAGGGTATATCACGAAAGTTTGCAAACGAACAAATACGCAGCTGTTCTTACTTCGAAGGTCATCTGTATAAAACATACGTTTGCCCTATCCTTGAATATGCTGGTCCAGTGTGGTGTCCAGTGCTCGTATCTGATCAAAAATGACTGGATGGTGTCCAGAAAATGGCAAGAAGGTTTCCCTTTGGTAGGATTAGACCTTCTTGAAAAAGGCTCATACTGGCAAATGTACCCACATTCCAAAACAGACGTCTACGTGGAGACCTCGTTATAGCGTATCGGATCGTACATCATCTCCTTCTAGTCAGCTTATCATGCCTGCTTCTCTTTCAAGTTGACACCAGTCGTCGTGAACACAGCTTCAAAATAGAAAAAGAACCTTATACCATTTCTTAAACAAAGATCAAAAAGTCACACTCCCAAAATAGAACTTTACATCTTGCCCTAGTATAAAATATAAACACCCAATAAATTATTAGTATTATTACTATAAGTCTACATTTTTAAATCTGTTCCACCTTTTGTCTGCCCTGTACTATTTCTTATGTTACAATAAACAGAGCTGTCTATATCAAACATTTTAATCAAAACGACCCATTGTAATGGAAATAAGAATAACAAAGTATGTTTCATTATTATAGTGTTAAGCACTATTTAAATTTCAACAGTTACTTTTCTAATAATGAGAACGCCGTCCAAGCATATTGTTAAATGTCTTTGACTTTTGATTTCTATTAACCGTAGATTTAGGTGTGCTGAATGGCATAAAAGTAGTAATAACTATTTCATCGTTGTTAATTATTGAAGTTCGTAATAACGAATCATTGTGAGTGGGAAAAAATTAAAAATTGGTCCAGTTGAACCATAGGTAATATGGATATCAATTCCCACATAATTGGTTCAGCTCCAAGACATTTCATCATTTTATTCACCGTTACAATTGGGATAGAAATAAATTAGTTGTATCTACTAAATACAAATAGAATGTACTGGTAAGCAATAAATTAACGAAATGTCATTCAGCGGTATTAGTAATTGGCTAACATACGTAGCTATTAGCGAACGTTCGTCATACATTAATTTTTATATCAGCATCGTGTGAAAGATGTGAAAGTAACATGATGGCTGAAAATATGTAATTGTTATTCCCCTGCTTACAATATGAAACGTTTGCGTGTTGTTGTTTCTGTTTGAGTGTATTTGCTTGTTGTATATGAATCTATAATGATATAATTTGTTTTAGTTAGAGACTTTAACAACTATTAATTACGATGGGGAGTGTTGACTAGATAATTAACTTCAGTCAGAATCTATTAGCACAGATTTACTGGCATGGTAGAAGAACAATGGTCCGAAGAAAATATGAAAGCGTTTAAGGACTTAACGTGACAAAGTGTTCGACGCCTTGAACTTTAATATTTTAAATTAACCGCGAATAAAGACGATTTGCAAATGAAGTGAACACTCGACTGAATAATTTGAAATAACGGGTTATTCAATTAATATCAAGATGCGATCCAATACAGATGCCACTTGATAGAAACAGTTTAGTAACAAATATGGTGATTGCATAAAGTGAGTTCAAATCATAAATTTGTCCGATGGAAGTAAAGTCGAACGTTTCCATTCGTTATCGGCACCGAGAAGAGCTACAATCTTACAGACTCTAGAGAAACTTTGAGAAAACGTATTTCCCCTAAGAGGTAAACCACAGCTGACTTTAACCCAGATATGCCTGACATATTTTTTGTTAAGTTTTTCAGATTTTTTTGTTAATAGTCTGAAAATGATCTAAAAGAGGGCATTAAATTAAAAACAAATGATTACAAAGCTTCAAAGTATCTTATTCTCAATGTCCTTTTAATAGATATAAAAGAAAACATATTTTAATATATATATAATACAATTATTCTAATGATAAACTCGACATTTTGTTTGTTCTTCTTGTTGACCTTCTCGGTCAAACCGAGAATCTATATTTCCAAGAGAAGATGGTCTCCTTCTTTTTCTACCTTCTGCTCTATCTAATAAAAAATTCGCAACTCTTCGCCCACATGTCAAATGATCCAATTTTCCTCCTTGATGTATATGAAGATGCCAAGAATTTTGTTGTATCAAGTCCAAACCAAATGCTACTAGGAAAAAGTACCATTTTTTGCCATGTATATTGGTTCGATAAAGACTAATGGCTTTGTCTCAATGGTTCCTTATCATACTTTCTCTTCAATACAAATTTCTTATTACCAAATGCCTATTGGACTTCATCAGTTCAGAAAATGTATTTCATAAAATATCAAAATGATTTCATACAGTACAGGGTCGGACTAGAATTTGTAAATAAATTTCACAGCTAGTATAAAATTCTTATCGGTCTTCGATGTCTTTCATGACTTAGTTGTAACATATTATGATATTATTTTTGTACCTACTTATCAATATTACTCTACGAAACATAAAAAGCATTACTCATTAGTCGTTACCACATGCAACTATGGCTTTACAATTAGTGTAAATGTGATTTTATTGTAATTTTACCACTTCTGCTAAACCAAACCGCTGTATTAATGCTCATTGCACTTAATATTACTTGCGTTATTGATAGTTAAATTTGGGATGACTGTGTCGTTAAACGGATAGTAAAATAACAGTCAGGGTTATGTTATCGCTAAACCTCAATGGCACGACGGTCTTTATTTTAGTACTTGACAATAATAAGATACAGGTACTATTCATTTTAGATATTCCGTATACCGGTTTGTGGCTAATTTAAAGCAATATACACTGCATTTTGATTTCGTACTAGTAATCAACGGCGTCTCTTACTACCCCTAGTGAGAATAACGCATCAAGCTGAAGGATAGCGTACTATAGTCTAGGAGTTGGAGCGCAGGAATGGATAGCAACGTGATGTCACTATGGCTTATTGTTAGAGAACGGTTCAAGGATCAGTTCATCTCACAGGCCGAATCTTCCATCATAAGGCCTCCGCAAATTTCTGATTTTTTGATTGCGTGAAACTTTTGAAGTTGCGGTTAGTTGAAAGGCATTTTTATACTCTTCCACCATATGCCATCATTTCTTATAGAGACGTGCTGTAAAATGTTTATTTGTATTGCCAATTGCCGGAATACGACATGCCTTCAAAAGTTACCTAAGAGTTTCAGAGTAATTGGATCTTATTTTGCCAGAAAATGGACCTGTTCGCCATCTATATTATATATAAAATATAAATTATTATCCCTGATCATCAATCGGGTTTCCATAAGGGTTTCAGGCATAATACGGCACTTCCCTGGACAAGGGTTGGGTTACTTCTCTAGTCCTTCTTGATTACTCAAAGGCTTTTGACCACGATCTTATGATTGCCAAACTTGAATTTCTCGGCATAGATCTTATGGCGGTGTTGGGATTCTTCCGTTCTTATCCAAATAATCGATAGAAGAGAGTTGAGCTAAACGGTGAGTTCGGACGCATCAGATTTAACGTCCGGGGTGACACAGAGGTCAGTATTAGGCCCAACTCTATATCTCATATTTGTCTTCTAAATACAGTCTTCTGTTAAATATGTCAGTATACAGTATTTTGCTGATGACACTCAGCTACATCTTTCATATAACCCATCTAAATCTGAGGATGCATCTAATCTTATAAATGACGATCTCGTGTCCTTAGAAAGGTACTCAAACGCTCCCAATCTGACTTTGAACCCGAGCAAATGATGCCCTATTATATTAATGTGTTTATCTAGTCTGATGGCTGATGAGGAGGAAGATACTGATATGCGGCTTAAGATTCGGGACCAGGTTCTGAATGCTTCAAATAGCGCTAGTAATCTTGGAGCGATTCTAACTGCAAACTAACCTTCGAGGAGTATAAAACGTTATTGGTTAAAACGTCCTACCTTGTTTTAAGACAGTTATATAGGAATTTATTAATTTTTAACTTGAGGAAAAAACTTTGTGAATGTTTAGTGTTATCTATCCTCAACTACGACTTAGTTTTGAATTTCCCTTGCGCTATTTTAAATTGCTCTGTGCAAAACTTCACTCAATCTCGTAATCCTTTCTTTTTTAATTCTTTGCACCACAAATGAATTCATATTCCGAGAATATATAACCTAACTGACTGCATGGAAATCTATACGTTTAAGCACACCCAATCTCAAGGCCTCAGTTGATCATGTAACACGATCGCCGCTTGGTTAAGGTGTTGGCCTGTAGTAGAGATGTCTATGACTCAAGAATTGTTGTATGGGGTAGAATATGGCTGACTAGAAGGTCAGCTGCACTTATTCTTATTAATCTTAGACTTTTTTGCAGGTCTCTGTTTTGCTGGACCCGGTCTTTTCATCCCAGTTATGCATCTACATGCGAGCTTTTGTATCTGACTTAATACCCTCTGTTTGATAATTTACCTGGTCCTATCGCTCCGGGCAATCGTCTCAGAGGTGAGGGTGTGCCTCACCATCATCATATACATCCACAGCAGTATTCTCGATGAATGCCCATTTTTTACCTGCAATGGTTTTGCACATTATTAGGGCTATTAGTGTTAGCTATACGTGAGTATCTTATCTGGTGTGAAGCCTAGATATTTAGTCTCATCCTTCAGTACGATGGTCATAACATTCAGTCACCTGGCGGCCGTATGTCCAACAACGTTCCTTTGAAACGCGTGACAACTTTGAATCAATGCATTGCATTGTGAATAAAACTTTCAGTGGGACATATATCTTCTGGTAGATGGCATTTAGATCACTTTTTACTATTACTATTATTAATTAAAGGGACGCGGGGATTGTGGTCTCTTAATGCCCAGGCCCCTTTGCACTCCGTTAGGGGTTATTTAGACCCCAGTTTTGCGAGGTCATTGACTATTTCGTTTCCCCTTATTCCAGTGACCGCGGACCCAGAATAGGGTGAGCTTGCCTTCATCTCCGCCAAGATTGTTTAGGGTGTTGATGCACTCCCACACCAGCTTCGATGTTATTCTCAAGCTATCCAGCGCAGGAAGGCATCCTTGCTGTTTGTGGATATACTGATGTGGGTTTTAATTCTCTCTTCCAGCACTATTTGGGCACAGGGCGTTATTGCGAGTGTCTCCACTTGAAGAATGGTGACGTGTTTGCTCAGAGGTATAGAAACACTTTCACCTGGGCCCTTGATTCAGATTTCACCATTGGTTGGCAGGGCTATTGGTTATTGTTTAACCAATCTTCTCAAGAAGGTATGCTTATACGATACTTCTTATCAAAGGTGTATCTAGGTGTCGTTCCATCCGTTCTGATTGAGTATATGTGGTGTGTTTCAGCACTGATTGAATCCCTTGGTGCTTCAGTATTTCCAAATGGGGTTTTCTTTACCACTGGCGGAGATGGTCTACTAGTTACTTCATCATCGAACTCGTTCCACTGATGAGGAATATGAAACCGCTGTCTGGGACTGATGGGCCTGTTCTCACTGTTTGAGCTAGAGCAACTTAACTCTGCCTATTGACTGCTAGCACGAACATGTATCTGTTATTTTTCCAATGCATCTTCCTTCTCCTTATAATATACATAAAATATTACTATATATTTGTAAATTAACTAATGAATGGAGTGAACCAGTTATTACAAGGTAATGAATTTATAATATTAATATGCATCAGATGAGATATATTCATAACTGATGCAATAAATAGAGAGATTAAATAATAGAAGTAAGCGTTCTACATCTGTCGTCAATCTATTTTCCCTTCATGCCAATCAGAAACATGAGAAATGCGGTTTGTCAATATGATGTGAAACCGACCATTTATAAAATCATTTACAAAACTAATTTGTTCGAAAGGAAAGAGACAGAGACCACCTACGCATCGCCCCGTTATAATGTCTCAATTAACTCACTTCCGAAAATACGCTTTAGTTAAATTACCATAATTTTCATATAAGTGTGGTTACTGGTTCCATTTCGGAACCGAATCCGGCACGGAAACGGACCATTTTGTGCCTAATCGTTTCGGTGTCAACCGTTTCGTGTGTCATTAAATTTTAAAAGTCGCTTACAATAATTTCATATATACCTGGGGTGTGAAATTAATAAAACCAAGAACGGAATACATCCGAAAAAATTGAATTGGCCGCATAATGTTTCTTCCAAAATGCTAACTTCCTGCCTTTAGTACTTGCCGAAAGCAGAATCGGATTAGGAAGGGGCAAAAGATTATCAAATGGGACACATAATGACCACAATTAGAACTTGATGAACTCCAGGTCCAGGTGGATTATTTAAGAAATTTTATTTTGCGAATTAGTGTCAACATCCTTTAGGAGGCTTCTGAGCCTGATTCAAATAGGACACATCTACAATATGGCCTATCAAAAGATTCGAATGGGAGGTAATGTTGAATGACCCACCACCGCTTGTACAGGGTGATCCAAAGTTTTCGCCCGAGACCTATTACCAATAGAACTTAATAAGCTCCAGGTCCGGGTAGATTATTTAAGAAATTCCATTTTGCGAATTGGTGTAAGCATCCTTTAGGAGGCGTCTAAGCCTAATTCAAATAGGACGCATCTAATATGACCCATCAAAAGATTCAAGTAGGAGGCAATGTTAAATGATCCAACACCGCTTGTACAGGGTGATTCAAAATTTTCGCCCGAGGCCTATTACGGCAAGAGTAAAAAAGATAATTAAACACTGAATCTAGAATCGAGAAAATATAATGCCCTGCGGTACATTTTCAGTTGAAAGAGAAAGAATTATAAGTCCAAAAATTGCCGTAATGACCTTGTCTGAATTTTTTCTCACGAATATACTACCAAATTTTTTTTACAGTTGGGAAGCCCTTAGTATTGTGAATAACTTTTATCTCTATCTATTTTTGCTCAAAGTTACAAGACTTCAAAGGCAAAATGAAAAGCAATTGACGATCAGTATGTAAACACATTCAATTGAGAAATTTTAATATAAATAACAATAAGTGACAGCTGAGATTATTTTGAAATACTCTTCCCATAGAAGGTTTCAATATGACATTCATTTTCCATACATTTTCCCAATGTTCTTCTAACATTGCATTGTAGCTTTCTCCTCTAGAGATAGCTCTACAGGCTGTTCGTATTTTTTCCCTTATGTGATCTCTACTTGTCGAGGCAGTTCTATAGACTTTATTTGCGTGCCCCATAAGTATAAGTCTAATGGTGTTAAGTCTGGATACTCAGGTAGCTATTGTATCGGTCCATTTGAAAATAGTTCCTATTCTTTGATTTTTTAATATTTCAAACAAAATCAGTATTTCAAACTGCGATGTGAGCATAGATAGCAACGATCAATCTCTGGAATAATCAATTATTTCATTCTGATTGAACAGTTACTATGTGCAATATCGCTACTATGCTACTATGTGCAATATCGCTAATTCGGCAAGGTTACATTATTGTGATACACCATTAAATGTAACCATCGACCTGAATTAATAGCAATGGGAATTGAGTATCAACAGGGTGTAATCTCTAAGAAGGAGAAGTAACTATTTATAGTTTAAGATAGGGAACTATTAGTTGGTTTAGTTAATAAACCGATAAAACCTACGATGCTGTAATTTCACCCCCATACCACCATCAATCACGAACCGCTAGAACCTGGCACATTATCATAGGCGGTTACTTGGTAGCTGAAAGGTCCTCAGTTCCTTAATAGTATTTTTAGTATTTTCCTACTTATTATATCTGCTATTCTTAATTTAAACTGGCAGTTATTACAGTTTGAGGATATGACGGTTCTGTGACGTTTCGCATAAATCACAAGTTCTTAAAACGACTCATTATTTTGATCATTGTAACTAGTTGAAGTGTAGATGGTACGTTTTGATTGGAATAAAACAGTGAGTCCCATGTGCAAGCCATTCGTTTTGGAAACACTCCAAGCACCTGTCTTATTTGAATTAGCAAATCGTACACGTTCCTTATTTCAAATTTAATTTATTAACTTCAAGTGGCTTATTAAATTTGTAGCGTGGATAAATTAGCTGAATAGCTGAACGTTTCTTATTCTTCGTTTTTACCAGCAGACTACTTCAATTAATCCACCATTCAATCCGTCCTCGATCTGAAGATATCAATTGGCTTGGGAATAGCATGATAAATGTTAAAGACTTTTAACTTCTTTCAATGAACTGCTTATAATTACATCTATTTGTAGGAAATCGATTATAAAGCATTTAGAATAACATCAGTGAGTACAAAAAGATGTTTTGTATTAACGTGTATTCAACGTTAATTTGAATTTGAATGATGCGGCAATCAATATTGCAATATCCCATGAAAAAGTTAACTGGTAGATCTTTAACTTCCTTCACCTTCATTTGTTAGCACGATTTTTCGCTTCTGCTAATATATTGCAAATGATTATAAGCCTCTGAAGATGTGGAAAGACGTTTTCGAATAATCTGAAAGGAAAATCCCGTAGATTTTCCCAGCGGAAATTCACGCTATAGGAAGGTGTGTCCAGTTTAATATAGAAAGAGATGTCGGATTGTCAAGCAGCCATCAACGCGCTGTGCAGAGGAACTCGCGAAAAAAGGGCCGATAAATCATTTCTGGGGCCTGCAGCCTTCTGCGGAATAATCACCAGTACAATACTGGAAGAACTCAGCAAAGAAGTATACAGTAGAAGATCCCATCACTGGATGGAACGACAACGACTAAAACGTATAGAGATACTTTTGGGAAACTATAACCAGATGAGGCAGACAAAGCACTGCTGGTTGAAAGAACACCTTATGAAGCTTGTATTAGTGGTGGAACAAGAGTGCAGATTCTCCAAAAAGAGACGACACTCAAGTCCACATTTTCGCTAAATGCACTATCTTGCTAAATCCAAAGGCACGACACCTAGTTGGGAGAGGCTTATCTAGCTTAGTGATGAACGTCCAAGGCAAGATCTGAATTTCGCGCCCCCCAAAAGGGACATTAATCAAAACTAAGAAAAATCTTAAAATGATACGAGTTATTCAAACAAGTACCAAAAGCAACGAGTGATTGAAATAACTTAACTTTAAAAATGTACTTTTCTGACTTTTTTCAAAGCCATTTGGTCAATCACACTGTCTATATGATTTTTTCATGATTCTTGACTCAGGTATGAATTATATATAAATTCTCGGGAAATAGGTCACTCTAACACATATGCTTATTTTTTTTTCTTCGGAAGTTGGAGAATAAAACTCAAATCTTACACAAAACTTTTAACATTTAATTTAAAAATGCTGACAAATTGTTTCACCACACTGTGGCATTTTCAAAGCAAGGAGTTAACTACTAACTAACTTGCTTTGAAAATGCCACAGTGTGGTGAAACAGTTGGTCAGCATTTTAAATTAAATGTTAAAAGTTTTGTGTAAAATTTGAGTTTTATTCTCCAACTTCCGAAGTATTATGAATTTACAATACGTAAACGCCGAAACCATAGATATACATATGCTTATTGTTTTCATCTTTACGTATGTTTCGGCCTCACGTCCATCATCATATCAATGTATAAGACGTGATTTCTTAAAACTAATTGTATCATCACAAGGCGACGTGGGCATTTTTAATTGAAATTAGCGCGATAAGGACGCCTTGTGATGATACAATTAGTTTTAAGAAATCACATTTTATACATTGATACGTCTTCTGATAATGGTCGTGAGACCGAAACGTACGTAAAGACGAAAATGATAAGCATATGTGTTAGTGTGACCTATTCCCCGAGAATTTATATATAAATAATGCTTTTTGTCACCAATTTCATGTTCAATCGACAGTGTAGCTAGATAGCCTAAGCTTTCCTGATCAATCTGTGATCGCAAATGGTTTTTTGTTAATTTTAATTTGTTGAGAGATCTTTCACAGCTAGCGAAAGTAACCGGTAGCGTTAGCGCAAGGCCAAAAGCTATCTACATTTGGGATTAAGATGTTTTTAAACCATATTCTTCATGACTTTTCAGAATAAGATTCTAATGAACGTTTCTTAAATTGGGCAGTAAAGATTGTATTGGCTGTTTGTAACTTTCAATCTCCAAACATGACTTTTTGGCATTTAAGTCATTATATTGAATTTTGATGCAAGATCGACAACGAATTTTTTCAGTTCTTCTATAGTGGTATCATGCAACGAAAGTCCTATTAGGAAACCAATATCGAAAACACTACGCCCGAATTTTCAAATCTCCATTCCATTTGTTGAATGAGTGCGTGCGGTACTCGCTAAGGTTGAATTTGAAAATTTGCAAGTGACTTCGTCGTTGCCCTTCTCGTCCCTGAAATATTTCATACTGGATGTCCTTAGAAGGATTTGTAGAAATTCCAAATAAGACATAAAGTAGTACTCAATGTTCTCTTATATCTTTTGGATAGATGCATATTGCATACTAAGAATATTCTATGGAGGGCCGTACAGGGAAAATACGGGAACGGGGCAAGAAAGTGGATTTGGAAGGATATCTTTTTGAGACAAAGTAGTGAGTGTTATTGAGGTTTTTCGTTTACGATCATTATTTCGTTTTGCTATAGTGTGAGTGGAAGTTCAGCATTTAGGATAAATCTGCCATTTCTTGTTATTTTGTTCTATTATATTAGCGATTGGTATATTACAAAGTAATACTTTGCAGATAATATTCAAAAAATCTAAATTACAGCCATCTGTTGAGTAATAGCTCAATCATGAACAAAATCACGACTAGATGTTGGAAAATTAGGAATACGATTTTTATAAATTCTTCATTATCGACATTGCAATTGAACTAGAATGAATGCTGTCTAGAATGGAGATCCAAAATGATTGATTCACTTTAGTGAAATTGTTATTCAAAGAAAATCAATAACAGATTCTAAGGTCTCCGAAAGCCTTTATACTTAAAGATTACTATTTCTTTTGCGATTCATATTATAATAAAGGGAACCTTATATATCGTGGCTTGTTATGTTCAGACTCTCACCAATAGATGGCCATTATGTTCCATGCTGAACTATACTAAATTTTAAAGGATTACAAAAGTAAAATAAAAGCATATAGGTAACATTGATTTATTTATTAAGAACTTACATATAATATTACATATTGAATTACTATTATTTACGTAAATCCCAAATACCTAAAATCTAGCAGACCCGCAAGTGAAAAAAGAAGAATATTATTTCAGAATTTGAGTTGTATTAACTACTTAGCTTGTGCTAAAGATATACCAAATATCTTATGGTTACACATATATTTTATAAAAAAGCTTATATCAAACAGAATTAAAGTGATATTAACATAGTAGTGTTTGATTTTAGGATAGGAAAAAAAATTGCTATAACGTAATGAATGATAGAATTTGCTGAAAATTTATACTGTTTTATCATTATAGGGTGTTCGCTTTAAACATATCGCCAGACGTATCTACTTAAAAGGAATAACGCTTTGAATTAGTGGTAGAACGTTTTTCCAAATAGGACCTACAATTTCAAAACGCCCCCGATCTTTCGTCTATTCCGGTTATAACGAAAGTTAACTTTGTTATTTTTAATGGATCATGAAAACCTACCGTGACTCACAAATGGTTTTGAGACACAAAAATAAAGAAATTTTGTTTTATTACTATTGTCTTCAAAACTAATTAATGATTTTTGACAAATACATGGTTGTCTGGCCATGAATAATTGCAGCAATGATTGAATTAGAAGTTAGTGCAAGAACAGGTCAACGAAGATTGGTTGAAACAGAAATTTTCAGTCTGAAAACATTTGGTTTCCGTAAGAAACCGTCTTGCCAGACTTGAATTTGGCCGGCAACACTTCATCTTGAGCATTGAAGATTGGAAAAGGATTATTTTTAGCGACAAAACTCGAAACAAAATCTTTAAATGTGATGGAATGAGAGGTCCTATGAATATGAAATGTAGCCCAAAGTACACTATACCAACAATAAATTACGGTCAGGTTACTGCGTTTTTTTCATGGAGTGGAATAGCTCCATTACACTTCATACAGGGGACTATGCTACCCTATGCTGAGTGGGAGATGTCTTTCAACAGGACAATGATCCCAATCACACATCTCGCCTTGTTCAGGAGAACAATATCTGAGATCTGCAGTGGACGGCACAATCTGCAGACCTTAACCCTATAGAGAACCTGTGGGAACAGGTCCGTACCACTAGATTCACACCTGCAATATTTAATTGATCAAATCAACGAAGTTTGGACAAATATGCCCCTTAACACTACTCATAAACTTGAATGCATGTATGCCGCGTCTCAACAAGTTGTTGTCAACAATGGTTATTCTGTTAATTATTAAGTTTATTGCTTATAGTCAACAATGGTTCTAGTTTTTGTCCTAAATAAAATAAAGGGTTCATTTCTCATTTCATTTGCGAGGTTAGCTTACTATGAGCTTTCATTCTGGAAGGTTTTTTTTGACGAAGCAACTAAAAATGCCAGTAAAAATTGGGTATTCCATTGAATAAATTCAACCAAAAATTCAAAAACGACATTCCTTTCCAGTCTAGAGATACGTCTAGTTGTAGGTTGAAAACCAAATACATTACATATTTTACTACACTCCAAAAATGAACAATTAAGGGTCCAGTTCATTCCAAGGATAGAAGAGTAGTTTCTAGTTTTCCTTATGAACAGACTCAAGGTACGTCTAGCTTGAACAGAGAACAGTTTTAACTCGAAAAGCAAGCATTTTGACAGCAGGTTAGCTTTCACTTCAAATAAATGAGCTTGACCAAATGGAACAAACAATTATTGTCACAATTATCAGTTTTAGAAGCAAATTTTGGGAGTTTGTTCGGAAATATAACGACTCGAATTACATCTTGTAGATTCCCAGGGAGAACTCAAATACGCGGTCATTTCAAACCGCCCAAACAATCTACCGCATCCAAGCTCATTAAACACTACGTTAACCTAATAATACATTTATATAGTCCTCTCTGCAGTCGTATTTATGTACAGTGAACTATGAGTGGGACAAGGATATCATTCGAAACAGCAAAGACAGGAACGCTATTCGTTTGTTTATAATTCAGTAAAAACAATCCGTCAGTCATCTGTCTTTGCTACTGTACACTGTTCCGCTTGATTTCGATAGTTTCAACTCGAAATTATTTAGTTTTCATCGCAGGAATATCCGTTTGCTACAGCTAGTCGAGACCCTAAATTCTGCTAATCCTGCAGGTTATGACCCTAATAAAATCAGACTTTTGATGCCTAACGTATCTAAGCTTGGCTTGGATTTACCGTTACAAGTTCCTGAATCCAAAGTATGCAGATGATACAACCGCATCAAGAGTTAGTACAGACTTAGTTGACTTACACAATTCACTGATGGAGAGTCGAACTGATTTGCTCAACTGGTTTACACATAATAAATTAAATATTAATGATAAAAAAGCAGTGGCCTTCTGTTTTTTCTTGAGTCAAATATCGGACTCAAACAATTGTGAATTTGTATCATTCCTTGGACTACTATTAGATAAAGGGTTAACTTGGAGGAAACATTGTGATCAAGTTGCTTCATCAGTTGCTAAAGAAATTTGCGTACTAAGAAACTTAAACAAAATTGTATCTGTTAAGGTAATGCTCACAACTTATTTTGGTGTAATACACTCGAAAATTAGTTACGCCATTTTAGTCTGGGGTCACTCAGCAAATATGTCTCATGTTTTCAAGATTCAGCGTAAAGCAATTAGGATTATAAAAAACCTGTCTTACCGACAAGACTGTAAGCAGGCCTTCAAGGACCTAAAAGTTATGTCTCTGCCTTGCATTTACATTCAACATTGTTTAATATATTAACGAATATTCAACTCGATGTGATCTGCACTGTGTCAACATTAGAGCGAAATGTAATTTACACATTAATTATCACCGCATAAAACGTAACAGAAATAGCGTTAATTACTGGGGTCCAACATTTTTTATTAAACCGCCACTACTGATTAGAGAGCTCCCACTAGACAATTTTTCAAGGGTCATTGAAAATTTTCTTACTGAACATTGTTTTTATACATTTAAGGAATTTTTAGATTTTCAGTTCTGATTTAATAGTTTTAAGTTTTTATTCTTCTATGTTGTATCATAATTTGAATTTGTTTTTTTTTCTTGTATCTTGACGAATGTAAGCCAATACTTGGTATTTAGCATGAATAAATCATTATATTCTATTCTATTCTATTCTATCGGTAGTGTTCTAAGATTTCGTAGAACGAGTTCCAATGGTTCTAATGAAACTTTGTTAAAACATGTTTTCGATGATGAGAAAATCATTTGTAACCTAAATTTTGACCTCAGATGTAATTTGACAAAACTACAGCGAACCTGTATAACATATTCATTGAATACTTTAAGGGCTATTATGAAATTTGTAGGATAGAATGCTCCCAACTACAAAGAATATCCAAATTTTAACAATTTAACATGTTCTAGTTAATGTTTTTATTAAAGCATAAAATGAGCCAATGTCCTGTTCCCCGAGTCAAAAGAGAATATGAACCGAATCGAATAGATAAAATAATGTTGTTAGGTTGTTCAAGGCTTTGATATTGAGTTTATCATTGTCACTCATAAGACAGAATATTTTGTATCAAATTTGTTCTAATTTCAAAATAATTGACAAAATTTACTCTTACTATGGTACCACTACGAAAATCTTGTTCTGTTATTGTTGTTCCCATGAAATGTTTCAAAGGGACAACCGATATCCACTGTTTCCGTAGTTTATTATCTTTAGGAAAGTGCAACATGTATTCGGCATAAGTAATTAACTAACAAATGACAGTAAAATGTACTTCGGAAGCCATTTTTCAACGCACTTCATTCAGTCATAACACTCTTATATACGCTTATTTACAGAAAAAAATACGTTCCAATTAAACGAGGACACCTTAGGAACAAGTAATTTCTTACAAGAAAGTGCTAAAACTTTGTTTAATTTTAATATTTATTACCGGTCACACTCAATATCGACTAGGCGACATTAAGACTAAACGATACTATTGTGAGCTAAATCTGTTCTCCAAGCTTTCTGTTGATGATGTGACACTGACTTCTGTACTCAGTGTACATGCCTTGTACTATAGAGGATATTGTTTAAACTTAACTTTGTATAGTACCTTCTACACTGAAAAGAATGTAGTCATATATAATATTTTCATACTTTTCTTTGCTCTAGTTATGATACCATAGAGTAATAAATACAAAATGTTTCTCAGAATTATATAAATGTCTTTTCTTCGTGGGTTAATTTTGTAAATAATTATATCCAATTTTCTTGTTTCGAATGGGTTGATGTGTGTATTTTAACAGTGTACTGAAAACGAATGGAATGATAAAGATTGTTTATATGTTTAAGTAACATTAAAAGCAGGAGTGTATAGTGAGTTATATTCAGGTTTCAGAGAACAGACACTCTTGTATTTTAAGCTTAATTCGACATTGTGTAAACATCGTTTTATCCTGTGTGGTTGGGGCCATTAATGAAAATCCACCTTCTAATTTTCTACTTCTTCAAATTCAGTCAGTAAGAATCCCAGAAATGTCTACCATAAAAAGCTGCGCCTTTCGGCGATAAAATTAAAAAATAAAGCTAGTTAATGCTATAGTTAGCACTGCTATTATATATAAAATTCTCGGGAAACAGGTCACATTAACACTTTGTTTTATTTTCGTCTTTACTTACGTTTCGGTCTCACGACCATCATCAGAAGACTTATTACGTCCAAAACGGGATTTTTGAAACTAATTATATTGGCACGAAGCGTCCATATCGCACCAATTTCAATTAAAAATGCCCATGTCGCCGAAACGAACAGAACCACGAATAATCGAAATTGTACCACTGTTGTGTGTGTTAGCACTGCTTGGAAGATACAGGGTGTTTTTAGAGGAAAGGAAAGTGTGTTCAGAAGGTCGAAATATGGCAATAAGAATGATTAAATGATTAAATTATGAAATTTCCCTAATCTCTCAATGTTGTTTCCATTTTTCATTTCTATTATCAATCTCTTGCTTTGTCTTACATCCATAAGCAACAGTAGCATGAGTTTATACTTTCTTCTCATTCTGAGATTCACACACAACCTTCTTAGTTTAGGTAACTCATTTAGGAGACTGAGGGGTGAGTGTAAATGTAACTCCATTATAACTATGAGTACAAATAGCGCTTATAATAATGACACTGTTAAATTAGTTTTTGGTTGAATACTGTGGTGTTATTATAGATTCATTATATTATTAAATGCAGGTGATCTATATGTACATCCAACTTGACAGAGGGGTGGCCACAGAGGGAACCAGATTTAAATTCTCTTGAAGTGGAAATGAGCCTAGTAGATCGCATTATTAATAATGCAGCTATTATAAGAAACAACCACCGTTAAATTCAACTTGCCCTAAGAGGCATCATTTACAAACATAAGTTGTATTTGTGTAGTTATTCTTACATAAGGGATTCGACTGCTAGAATGATCTTATTTCAATGTATTATTACTGTTTAATCAAAAAGAATCCGAGATTGAATGATTCATTTTTCTCCCAAAATGACCTGATTTACAAGTGTACATAACAAAAATACTAATTCAATAAAATTCAACTTGGAAATTGACTAAAACACATAATAAATGAACTGAAACACTTATGATTCAGTTTATAACGTCGCAGCACAAATTGATGAAAGAGAAATGATAGTTCTAGAAGTCTTCTTTATACAATGCTCATAAGGAGAGAGCGATAGAAATGTATTTAGGAACTAAATGGCGTAATTTGTTCCATTTAACTAGAGAATAAAGAAGAGGGTTGAATAAATTGATTCCGTAATTTTCGGAACCCCCATGAGTCGCTCTTGAACAAAGTATAGACAGAATAGCATTTGATTGGCTAACAAAAAAGTTTGCTAAAGTTATCAACTGCTTCTTCAAGAACATCGGATTTTATCTGAAACACGACAAGATCGAAACTGGTCGGCAATGTGACCTATTTCAATTTCGTTTTCGGAGCTTTTGCTTGTGTTGATACTGGTCGATTTAGGGACACCCCATACCTTTACATTTCTGGAACTCTTTTAAGGTACAAGATAACTCAAAATGTTTCATATACGTGGTCAAGGTGAAAAGTTCCTGAATAATGAAACAAGAAATTATTTCTTTTATTTCTCAACATGATCTTCCTGTAGCCAGATACATTTCGCCCAAATTGGTGCCATCTGTTTTATTTTTGTGCAACTGGATAATATGCAAAATTCACAATGGGTCATAGTGACATTGAATTTAACACATTTTGGGTGTTCTGGAATATTAAACAATATTGTCTGCATGATCTTGACAAATATGTAATACTAAAATTCGTGAATTTTGACAAGATCAATTTATTTACAAAGACATGTTATGTAGATATATAGGAAACGTTAAAATACAAGTTATGTTGATGAAGTATCTTTGACAGTCAAATTAGTATAAAAAGATTGAAATTTTAAAAGATAAAATATTAAACGTTATAGATTATATGTTGAAAAATTTGGTTAGAGAACAACAACTAATAGGCGTACCTCTGCCAACATCTCCCTATAGTCGAGGAAATAAAGCATTCCACATTCCAAACCAGGCGCAGTTAGATGGATTGAAATGGGGTTTTCTGCATTCGATCCAGAAGGTGATTTAGAAAATTTGTCCGGTATTTTTTTTGCGAAAAAAATCTATTGCATTTCTACAGCCAAAAAATGCATTTTTGAGGTGAATAAAAAAAACGAACTCGAATTGATTTCCCGGGGGGTTTTTTGGATCGCTGAACACGAATATGCTACCAAGAAAATTTCCTGAAGTTCCTTTGGACCTCCCCCGGGGTATCCGAGCGCCCTAACTCCCTAGAAATCGATGAAATTAGTGATGATTACGACATGAAAAGACTCTTCTGCAATACCGGGTAATCGCATCATCTTCTAGGAATTTGTTAATTTTTCTTCTTAAAAGGTAACAAATTCTGGCTTTCGGGGGTTTACAAAGTCGCCGATCACGACTATGACACTCACAATGTTCTGCAAATTACCTTGGCGTATTTCCGGGTCCCTGGAGCCCTCTGTATCAACGTCATCTTCTAGGAATTTGCACAATATTGTGAGTATCATAATCGTGATCGGCGACAATAAAAACCCCCGAGGCCTAGAATTTGTCACATTCAAATAAGAAAAATTAACAAATTCCTAGAAGATGGCGTAGATACGCAGGGCTTCGGAGACCCGAAAACACCCCCAGGTAATTTGCAGAACATTGCGAGTGTCATAGACGTGATCGGCGACTTTGAAAACCCCAGAGAGCTAGAATTTGTTACATTTAATTAAGAAAAAATAATCCTAGAAGATGATGTGGTTACCCGGATTCAGGGTACACCAGGTATTGTAGAAGAGTTTTTTCACGTCGTAATTATCATCAGCAACCTTTATATCACCTCTTGGGCAGTTAACAAACATTTAAAATATTTTTTTTATTAATTTAATCATTATCTAGGGCGTCAGGATGCCCGGATACCTCGAAGGAGGTCCAATTCGAGTTCGTTTTTTTATTCACCTCAAGAAGTGCATTCAGAAAAATGCATTTTTTGGCTGTAGAAATGCAATACATTTTTTCCGCGGACAAATGTGATTTGATTACATTTTCCACATTTTGACCGCTGCGATACCCAGATATTTGTCTCGTCGGAATTATTTGGCGTTTATTCAATTCTCGGTTTTTACTTGCCTTTTCGACTTCTAACACATTATTCGAGAGGATTCAAATAACAGGAATCGCCCACTCTCAACATGTATATAAAGATAACGTTGAAACTCCGATCTTGTCGTGTAGATGGAAGTTAAGTTGTGGCAAAGTCAAGGGTCGCTTGATTGAAGCGTTTTCAAATAAAATCGGTCGCGTTCGACGAGAGCTATTACTGGCTGTTAGGAGCTGCGGTTACGACAAATTGATCCAGATTCAAAAGAAAATAAGATTGGGCGAATTACATCCTTCTCTCACAAAACTCATCAACTCGTCAGCTTCAAACTGAAGAATTAAATTATTAACAAGTCATTAGAAACGGTTCAATCAAATATTCTAATCAGTAATACCTACGCCTACGCATTCTTAGAAGAAGAATTAATTTCATACTGTAGGAAACAAAAGAACAGCACTGTTTTTGAATAAGTTAAAGGCGCGATAATATACCCTCTTCACGATAAGAAATAAACGACGTCATAATAAGTAAGTCAATCTACGGAAAAATAGGACGAGGTTCCTAAAAACTTGATATAGTTTAGCGACCTGGAAAAAATTATGTCTTATGATAAAAATAATAAGATCCTAAAATGTCTATTACCAATATTGGGTGGTACCATGTCTAACCTTCAAAAAACTGTTTTTTTGCCCTTTTGTTATATAGGTCAGTTTTGGAGTTTTATTTTTTTTTTGGACCCCTCAGATTTCCGGTTAAGGTTTTAATTGGTACCCCTTTATTGATGGTATTTGAGGAACCTTTAGTCCAAATTCCGTGACACTCCCTTATTTCAATCCCCGAATAAAACTCTTGGATTTGTCGAACACAATTTTAATTCTCCAATTAGATTTAACTTAGTTCTTAGGCTTCTTCGCCTAACTGATGAGAACCAAATGTCATCATCATCATCATTATCATTCGAGGAGATGAAGATTAGCCTCTCCAAATGCACTCAAGTCACTTAGTTAGGCCCATTGTGCGCCCCATGGTCAGAAGTCTATTATATTCTAGCAAGTTTATGGCCCGCCAGAAACCCAGACTATTGCCAGCCTTGGCTTCCGAAAATTCATCTGGTAACAGTTTTGATTCTCCGAACTGTCGATGCCTAAGGGATGCTAATGCTGGACAGTCAGTCAGCAGTCAGTCATTGGAATTAGGATTCCAGTCATCTCTCTGACGTCCCTTCTGTTCAGAGAAATGAGTTTCTTTTAGAACCTAGGCACATACTTTTTGAAGAACAGCTTGGCCTGCTTCATGCGTGGTGATAATCGCCAAGGTTCAGATCACTTTTTATTCAGTTGGCCCAGAAGGGCGAGACCCCCACGCAGTTCGATAAAGCGACCATTGGCTCCGGCCCGACAGGAACCAAATGTTCGAAAGCTATAGGTACAAATGGGATCAATATTTATACTATGGAATATTGGACCCTGTTTGGACTCAGTTTCAAAATAACCCTGGCAAACCACATTTCACAAAATCCTTATTTGGACATACGTTTTGGGTGCTTCGAAATAAATTTTCTTTTTCCTTTGTTCTTCTGAGAAGTGCACATACAGTGGTTGATCTCTTCAGTCAGGGAAAGGACCCTGAGACATGTTGGAATTTCTTTCTGAGAAGTGAATCTACAGTGGTTGATCTCTCCATTCAGGGAAAGAACTCTCAGACAATCTTGCATTTTCTTCTGAGAAGTGAACCCATAGTAGTTGATCTCTTCAGTCAGGAAAAAAACTTGGAGTTTTCTTCTGAGAAGTGAATCTACAGTGGTTGATCTCTGCAGTCAGGGAAAGGACCCTGAGACAAGCTGAACCTATGAATGTTGATCTATTCAATCAGGGAAAGGATCCTGAGACAAGTTTGAATTTTCTTCTGAAGAATGAATCTACAGTGATCGATCTCTTCAGTCAGGGAAAGGACCCTGGGACAAGTTGGAATTTTCATCTCAGTGGCTAATTTCAACTTGTCTTAGGGTCCTCTCCCTGACTGAAGGGATCAACCAAGATCGAATGAAGCACCAAACTTTACAGTTTAATTCGTTCTGAGAAAGAATATCCAAATTAGGATTTTGCGAAATGTGGTTTGCCAGGGTTAACCGGTTCTAAAACTGGGTCCGAACAAGGTCTACTCTTCGCTAGTGTAATCATTGATACCATTTCGATAGCTTTAGAACTTTTGGTTCTCATCAATTGGGCGAAGAAGCATAAGAGCAAATTTGATTTTTATTCACGGGTTTCACAACTTACATATTAATTTGTATTTTGAGATATGCCGAAGGGTTTAGCGCTTCTCTGTATTCGATCCATAAATTCACAACTCATGAAATCAGCTTTACAACAACAAACGCCCACGTTTCAAGTGAAGTACATAATTATCCTAAGTTTTCACTTAAGTAACAATAACAAATTCCAGGCGGGACGACAGTATTTTGGTGCGTCCGTGTATAATATTTACAAATGAAGTCGGGAAATTTTCAACGCTGTAATACAAGTTTATGTAAACCGTTCGGCATGTTATGAAAGTTATATGAATTATAATAACCATATGTAAAAAGTGGGCCACTTAATTCAAGAGTCATACTTAAGGATTCTTGTTTATAAAATAACTATTTTAGACACTCTAAGTGGTCGGTATCCGACCCGTTCAGAATCGGAGGGCTTCCGAATATTTAATATGCTCTTATTTATTCGATAACTGCACTAAATTAGGTTCGTTACATTCGTTTTTGACGTAGCGTTTTCAAGTACTCTATAATTCAAGATCGAACTGAATGTTGCAAGTTTTCTAATGGAATAACAATTTATCATAATTAGCGATATGTGCATTTATTTCCGTACTGTTTCGTACAGGACTATTGATTGGTCATTATAATAAAGATTCTTGACCCACGTATGAATTAATACACAATTCTCGGGAAATAGGTCACATTAACACATATATTTTTATTTTTACCCTCGTCTTTACGTACGTTTCGGTCTCACGACCATCATCAGAAGACTTATTAATACAATAACCTGATTACTTAGAAATACTGTAATAACACAAAGCGTCCTTATCGCACAAATTTCGTTTAAATGCCAACGTCGCGAAACGAACGGAGACATGAAATCGGAACTATAACACAGCAATGTTGCAGCGTAAAAATTAAAAATCCACAGACATTTATGAAATGTGTTCGTATTTATTGATGATTCTACTTAATAATGGATTTTTAATTTTTACGCTGCAACATTGCTGTGTTATAGTTCCGATTTCATGTCTCCGTTCGTTTCGCGACGTTGGCATTTAAACGAAATTTGTGCGATAAGGACGCTTTGTGTTATTACAGTATTTCTAAGTAATCAGGTTATTGTATTAATAAGTCTTCTGATGATGGTCGTGAGACCGAAACGTACGTAAAGACGAGGGTAAAAATAAAAATATATGTGTTAATGTGACCTATTTCCCGAGAATTGTGTATTAATTGGTAATTATTATATATAAAGTTCTCGGGAAATTGGTCACAATAACACTTTGTTTTAATATTCGTCTTTACGTACGTTTCGGTCTCACGACCATCATCAGAAGACTCACTATGTCTAAAAAGGGGGTTTATTAACTAATTATAGCACAAGCGTCCAAATCGCACAATTTAACTTCAATCAAAAGAGCCCACGCCGTCGAAACGAACAGAACTACGAATAATCGAAATTGTATCGTCAGAATTAAAGTATAAAAAATTTTTTTGTAGTAAGAATCCGCTATTCAGTAATATTATTAAAATATATGAGTGCATATTGATTGGTATTCTCACAACAAATGAGAAGAACGAAGTTATTTGTCAAGTATCTACTTTCGAAACCAGATGTGTAGGATTTATGTATAGGTACTTAAGAAAGGTTTCAGACCTGTACTGGGAAATTACTATTACGAATTCTTCCTAAAAACATTTTCAACACTTATAAAGACGTAAGGTGAAGTGGGGTAACAGTGTAGTAAAAATATATAAATTCACATTAAGGTATTATCATAAAATGTAATTAAACAAATAATATTATTTTTATTATTTTTGTGTACTACATATACCTTAAGGTTTGTGTTGTAGAAATGACAACTTGGAAAATATAATGCCCCGGATTTTACAGGTTTTTTTTTAAAACAAGGTTCATACTACACACTTCCCCAGACTTTTGGGGCAAGTGTGTAACTGGTCTGTATCTCGAATAGTTATACAGTTAAAATATTAAAGTGCAAGTGTTTAAAACTACTTAATACACTGAATAAAACAGTACCAAAATTATTTCAATCGTGAAACAAAATAGTACAAAAAAAACTATTTTACTGTGCAAGGTCGAAATAAAAAAAATAGCATTTTCGCAAAACTTCGTTTTATTTAACTTAACTAAAAAACAAACAAAACAAAAACGTTTACAAAGAAGATTTAACCATATCTGACAATAATCAGCTAAGTACTATTCTACGTGATATGAAGAAAAGTCTATTTCAAATTTTATTAAACCTCGTCGACCAAAGTAGGGTGATGGAAGTGAAAGAATGATGTCCTCTCTTGCAATAAATGCACATTCTTCAGGGCATTTCCATATAAAAGTTGAAGAAGACATAGGATCTAAAGTAGGAACTTTTTTGGTAAACTTTACCTCGAAATCACCATATTCGTTATTAGCAGAACATATGATCTGGCCAACATAGTACCTTTTGGACTTTTTCCCTGAGAGGCACACTAACACCCAATCATTTTCTGTTATTTCATTCAAAGGCTTACTAATTTCTTTCATAGGAGCTACTAGTGTTTCTTCCTCTCTCATCTCTTCTTCTATGTCATCGTCACTATCATCAAGTATCATTTCTTCCTCTTGTTCGTTTTCTTCTGGTTCAATAGTTTGGTAAACTTCTCCGTGAGATCGTTTTTTTTTGTTTTTTTTGGTATCATGTATTTCTTGCAAGCGATTGGAAGCTTCCTTGGCTGTTATCACTTCTGCTCCTGAAGCTACTTTCGTCTTCTTTACCTTTTCGGGTGGATTATATTGTTTGACAGGAGATAAAAGTAATTCCTCAAATGTGCACTTTGTATCTGATGGCATGTCATTCTCACTGGAAGTACCCATTTTTAAACGGTGTCTTGAAATTGTTTTTAATAACATACTTCTCAACAATATTAAAAATATCTCTTCGCGTTAATCCCCACCCCCATTTTTCCATTGTTATTAAGCACTCTGCAAGTTTCGCTTCTTCATCATAAGAAATTGCTGTTCCTCTTCCCATAGTAGAACTTTTGACACCTCTCAGTCCCCTTCGGTGGTAACTGAGAGTCATTTGTGGAATGTTATATTTCTTGTGGGCTGCATACTGTGTTATTACACCTCTTGAAATTTCGTCTAATGCCCTTTTTAGAGTGTCATCAGTATATGTACTTCTTTTAGTTGTTTTGCGAACATACTTTCTAACCATTCTTGCCTAGAAATAAAAATTAAGATTAACAAATTTCCCTTTTTGGGTTAGGTGTAAGTGTGTAGTATACTACGCACTTTCCTCTGAAAATTACAACACACTTGACCCGTTAAGATTTTTTAACGAGGCAACTGTTTAGCAATTGCCATTTTTATGTTAACTTGACTTTATGAAAAAAATATTCTATAAAATATAATTATTATTACCTTCACTATGCACTACACCTCTTACAAGAATTAAAAATCAAGTCTCTGGGATGATGACTGTTGAATATTTGTTGCTCGTCAAATTGCACTCAGTGTCACAACGCGCCGTTGAATGTTGAACAGGTGGTCAGTTAGCTGATATAGAAAACTACAACAGTTTGGTAATTTAGATAGAAGACACATTATCATTCAACTCGATTCCGGTAGATGTCACGTCTAATTCTTGAAAATAGTACGTTATGTGACCCGTCTACACACTTACCCCTGTTACACACTTACCCCACCTCACCTTATGTAAGAATTTGCAAGAGATTTAAATAAGTATAAATATGACTTAGATTTTGTGTGTCTACCCTATGATTTACAGATTTGGGGTCCCGTTTTATGTGAATCATCTCCAGGATAGATCTTTTATAATAATTGGCTTCCTTAGTTAAGATATTAACATTTTTGTAATCAAATAATATCTTAACTAAGGAAACCAATTATTATAAAAGATCTATCCTGGAGATGATTCTCATAAAACGGGACCCCAAATCTGTAAATCATAGGGTAGACACACAAAATCTAAGTCATATTTATACTAATTTGATTAAATAATCTCTTGCAAATTCTTACATACGTCTTTATAAGTGTTGAAAATGTTTTTAGGAAGAATTCGTAATAGTAATTTCCCAGTACAGGTCTGAAACCTTTCTTAAGTACCTATACATAAATCCTACACATCTGGTTTCGAAAGTAGATACTTGACAAATAACTTCGTTCTTCTCATTTGTTGTGAGAATACCAATCAATATGCACTCATATATTTTAATAATATTACCGAATAGCGGATTCTTACTACAAAAAAATTTTTTATACTTTAATTCTGACGATACAATTTCGATTATTCGTAGTTCTGTTCGTTTCGACGGCGTGGGCTCTTTTGATTGAAGTTAAATTGTGCGATTTGGACGCTTGTGCTATAATTAGTTAATAAACCCCCTTTTTAGACATAGTGAGTCTTCTGATGATGGTCGTGAGACCGAAACGTACGTAAAGACGAATATTAAAACAAAGTGTTATTGTGACCTATTTCCCGAGAATTTTATATATAATTCATACTGGGTCAAGAATCTTATTATTATTGGTAATTATTGTCGAACCAAAATTGCTTCGATAGACTTGACGCAGTAGACTTCGTCAAACACGTCAGTAGGTACGACGGATCGGCCAGCAATTCAGTTGACTGTTGGTACAGTACATTTTTGTAAAATTTGGTGGAAAGAAATGCCCGAAGCTTTTTTCTATAAGTTCTTAGCGAGGCATATGACTAGCATCAGACCAAAAAGATGTACCCTCCCCTTGGGCTTCTTTGAGAATATCGAAATATTTTTAGATTCGATTTTCCGCGTGAACGGCAGTTTTTATAGGTGTATATGCACGTTTTCTGCTACTACGTACTGTTATGCAGATATATCGTTTCCATTTTGACCACTTAAAATAGACTCTTCGACTATGGAGATTCGCCCCATCAGGTGAAGATGGTGGCTCAGCCTCCTCACCAATTTATCTTGTTGATCATTCTTCATTTTATTTCCTGTTTCTCTAATAATTTTTATAATTCTACAATTAATTCCCCGTTCTTAGTAGTTATTTTTAATCTGGCAACAGTGTCTTGAGGCTAGACTCTGTATATATCTCAAACACTAAACTGTGAACACGTGTTGCTCAACACAGTTGCCGTTTTTCAGACCAGTCCAATTGCTAAATACCGTAAAACATAGCTGAAATAGCAACACTCTCAGTAGGCTAGCCTGCCGCTCGCCTTTCAGTTCAGTACGGTCAGCGGTACGGAATACGACACATGCGTGTTGCGTCAAACAGAATTCCCTGTAATGCTCCAACTCGATGGAATTTTACATCACGTGCAGTGTTTACCATACATAAAAATGAAGACAAATTAATTGAAACATTTGATTTTATGTTAAACAGTGATGACTTTTAACAGATCAAGTTTCATTAAATGCTGCTGTTGGTTTAAAATCTTATTTAGAAAATGAAGAATTTTTGTTTTTTCTTGATACTATTATTATATTTGAACAAACTGATCTTATTTTTCAAATTTTACAACATAAATTCACTGACATAATTTATTCAAGAGATCGTTTGAAACATCTCATTGATAAAATTTCAAGTTTCCGTAATACAGAATTTCCTTTTAATATTTCATTTGAAACTTTTCCAACTTATGAGGCTCCTCCCTAGAAAAGGAGGAAAACGTACAATTTGGTAGACAAGAAACTACATTGTAAACAACTTTTTTATGAAATTTTAGATACTATTAAAGGTGAAATTGAGATTCGATTTTCCGATTTACATGAATTGAAGTTTTTCGACTTGACGAATAGAAGATTTCTCGAATCTTTTTCAAAAGAGTTTCCCAATACAGTTTTAGATAACTTCGTTCCAAAATATAAATTTTTTGATAAAATGCACTGAATTATGCGTTGTATACTCGTATAAAGATATTTTAGACCAGTACGACAGTCACGCCGATATGAGATAAAATATATGATAGACAATGATTTGCAACAAGTTTTACCTCAGTTATATAAACTACTTTGTTTGACAGTCACCATTCCTGTCTCGTCGGCATCGGTGGAGAGATCATTTTCTACTCTCAAACGAATTAAAACTTACATGCGAAATACAATGGGCCAAAATCGTTTATACAATGTTAGTTTAATATCTATTGGAAAAGATTTAGTAAAGCACTTTAGTAAAATGATACATTTTAGGATAGTATTATTGATCATTTTTCGCAAACTAAAGACCGTAGAATTCCTTCAGTATATGAAAAATAGTTAATAAAATAATAAAAAAGGCACAATATGAAAAATTCCAAAATATATTAAAAATCCAAAAAAATGAAGAACGAAAAACGAAAAAAAAATTTTTTTTTGCCAACTGAACTCTAACCTCCACGTTTGTTCTTGCTGGGCAACAATTAGTTATGTTACTGAAGTAGCTGGTACGGTGCAAAGGTAGAATTAATTGGCTGAGTAGAGTATATTTTCACAAAAACGTTTTATGTCCAGCCTCCTCTCTTAAAAAGTTCACGAGCCGCCACTGGTGGTAATTAGGACCGATTAACTTCACTTTTGGTCACAGAGTGAGTGATTTTTTTGATGGGAAGGAGGTTTCAAGTTCGCTTAGAACAAAATTGGCTAATCGATCGCTGCTAAAAATGCTATTATTACAAAATTAAGGTTTCTTTCAACCACAAAATCATACAACTTCGTATTGCTAGAGGCACTGTTGCATTTCCTGGCTGGTTGTTCTCCTAAATAAGCCACATGATAGAACACTGAGTTGATGGTTATTCTTTTGTATTGGCGTGAGCGGCCCTAAAGAACAGTATTGTTGCGGATCTCTGATTACACACAGGGGTCCGTCCAAGCGCGAATATGTCATTAGCGCCCCTTGCGATCTGAATGCGAACTATTCCAGACTTGCCTCTTGCTGCTTACGCTGCACTATTATGTTTTAGCTTTTCAGGCTCCCTCGTAGCCGCACTTTGTTCAATTTTGTGCTAATTTATTTAATCCTTGAATCCTTCATCGTTTTACTTGATTCTTCATATGATTTCAACATCTGAACCATCACGAATCTTAGACATCCATAATAAGTATGTCACACTACTCAATAATAATCTGACAAAACTTATCCAAACACCATCCTTAAAATAATTATATATGGGAAAAATGTTCTCTATACTCAACGACCTACCGTTCTAGTGGAAAATTGAGTCCAAAATCATTTTGATATCCTAGGATCGGGGCGTAAAACTTTTTGGTTTATGCTCGTCATACTCCTCGCTAACGATTTATTAAAAAAATAGCTTCGAAAATTTTTTCCATAAAAGTTATATTTTCCTGACAGATCTACTGTACCATAAAGTTAAAACGCCATTGATAAGTTACACGAAATTTGGTTGGACTAAAAAATACAAATCATCGAATCGCCTACCGATTCAACACTGTTTATCAAGCATTAAGCATTAAGAAATATCGCAATAAAATAGCTGTGAACAGAACGTTTACTTCTTTATTTCTAATATAAAACCAAACATTCCTAGTAACGATAGTTAATAGTTGGTTTTATTGGACAATCAAATGCCTAAATTCTCTTAGAAAAATAAGCAAACCGTGAAAATGTATACGTTAGCTTTAACTGCTTTTTAAATGATTATTGATGTAAACAAAACGTGACGTACTTCCGGAGTGGTTAGGCCATCAGCAATAGCGGAAATAGCGCCCTCTTGTGCTTAAGAAAATACAGACACCCCGCAATAGTTCAAGTTGGTTTTATAATCAACTTGTACAAAGTCCCCTACACGTGTGCTGATATTTATACTAGTTAAGACATTCAAACAGATTTTACCAGATCTATTTGGATTCATATACAGGCAGTATGAGATGATTAGGACAAAGCGCAGGCTGTATTCAGGACAGAATGTTATTTTTACTTTGAATGTCTCGCGATATTACATGGGCCACTGGTTACTGTTCCAGTGGTTTTATTCATTACTCTAAAGTTAAATCATTAAATCCTCAAGTCAGAAATCCGTTTTATGAAAATGCATTGCTGAGAAGACTTCCTCAAGGACCATTTTTGGGTCCTATTCTTCATAAGCTAGTTCTCTGCTCTTCTGTATTCCTGATGAGTTTCTATTTCCAGCGTATTATGAGGCTCTTTATAACCACTTTGGAAATTGAGATTGATATCTGTGTTTTTTTGTGAAACAAAGTGTTTACAGCAGGATCAAATACAGCATATATCCATATTATCTAAGATACACTACTGTATTTTAGAGTGAAACATGTTCATCTTTTTGTAATCTTTTTATTTCATATATATTCTGACTGGGTATACGACAGGAAAACCTATGATGAGGAGAGGAGGTCTTAAGGATTTTTCCTAAAATATCTCTCTAGGCAAAGAGTTCCTCCAATTTAAAGGACACAGATAGTAATGCAATGGGTCTATAATTATTAGGAGGGGTCTCCTTCACTTTTTTTGGATTTGGTTGGTCTCTAGCTGTCTTCCAGCTGGAAGGAAACACACCAAGTCAGTATTAAAAAGCAAACAACCTGCAAAAAAATGATGTTAATTCTGGCCTGTTCCATATGAATTGATATTATATTAGTTCAGTGAAATTGCTTTTGTAGAAAAAAATGATTAGGTTGAAACTATATAGCCCATAGGTTTCTTGGTATTGAGATCAAGCAGAATGCGCCTAATAGTTCGCCGAATAACGACAATTCCGGACATATGGTTATTGATGGTAGCTTATATTAACCCTAAGATCCTAGACTCTAACCTGACCTGTCGTGCAGAAGAGCTTTATGGGATATATACCGCTATAAGCAGGCCTTTTTTTTTCCTGTTGAGAGGAAATGCTTGATGGACACCGTCAGCTTTTATCTATCACTTCAGGTTGTGCAGGACTCACTCAAGTTTGTAAGAGCATACCTGCTAAAACCTCTCATATCTTCATCCATATCCCAGGACCGTTTATCACATTGCTTCAGGATATGGACTGTCTTGTATGTGTCTTCTCATAGTTGGTTCTGACTTTTTATCACCCTAGGACAGGTGAGCTGTCCATCGTCGGAGTGGAACTTAGCCCAGAAGTTTCTTAATACGTCTTCATCATAGTATGTTTTTCTATTCGTACTCGTGTTCTTCCTCTTCCTTGATCTTTATGATCCTTCTTATGAAGTTAGCGTACTTGATCCATGCCTCCTTATCCATGATCATGTTGTTCATTATGGTTTTTAGGTCGTTTTGAAGGTCATTTACTTCGCTTCGCTCTGCGGTCCATCTAGGACATTCTATATAATTGTATGATGTGGAGTGTCTATTTCTCCACAATAAACACATTTGTCGTCTTCAGATAATTTAAATCTGTATAAATACTTCCTAAAGCATCCATGGCCTGTCAGTATCTGGATTAGGTAATGATCCACCTGCCCATAATTCCGTTTACACCATATATCTATGATTGGGATAAGCTCTCGTGTATGAGCGGCTTTTGTGGTGGTATCCCACCTTTCTTGCCATCTACTCATCATTGCCTTATTAGCCTCTGTTTTTGAGGTTCCTTCATATGTTTCCTTTCGTTCTAGCGCCTTCAGGTGTAATGGGGGTGAGTCTGCCAATACCTCTAGCGCTTCACTAGATGTGGTACGGTAAGCACTACAGGTTCTCAAATTTAGCCTTCTTCCTAACGAGTTTAATTTGTTCTTTGTATATTTAAACCTCAGAATAGGATACCATATGGGCGCCGTGATGTCGTGATGTCTCATATTTTCATGACAAAATGTCAAATAATATCACATTGAAATTATTTTAAACTAATTTTTCTTCGGTGTGACATTCTCTTACCGAATATCCCGAGTGCACAAATTAATTTCCGGAAATTTTGCACATGGGATATTATAAGTGAAAATCTTGCAATCACAGTATTGATAACCGGGCATATGGAGTTCCCACACCTTCTCCTACATATGCCTCCTTACAGACTAATAGAAAGGGTAGGAAATAAGACCATAAATCGCGAAGATTTTATTTTTAATCAGTCTTAGTAAATTTTTAAGCTATTGCATATAGCTTTCATCGCGGGCTTTGAGCGCGGCGACCGAATCAAGAAAAAAAAACAAAAGACAAATACCGTAACGAAAATCTAAAAAAACAAAAAACAAATACCGTAACGAAATATCCTGACACCCACCACTCCGCCTACCATGTAGCTCGGCCGAGCTTAAAATTGTCGAAATGTTAACTTTGAACCTTTTAAAAGGTCGTGATAGTCCCAAACTGAGTCGAAAACTGTTTTGAAGTGGTTAATTTTCGATAAATCGAATTACGTTCACGTGAGAAGCGCGTAGCTCGCGAGTTAGAAAAGTGCAAATTTACGGTACATAGAACGTGTTAACGAGGACTTTTCACATGCGGTTTTCACTCCATGTCGTTCGTTTATGAACGGGGCCAACTAAATAGCATAGTCTCGGGCCCCAGAATGTCGATTAAACAGGAAAATTTAATTAAAACAGTTTGAGGTATTCTCAGCTGTCACCTACTAGCATCTGACGTGCGACGTACGGAAGGGAATTTTCTAGCTACTTAAATATACCGAAAGCGGGTAAAAGCTAGCGGCCCATAGCCCAAAATACTTCATTACAACTGGCACAGGCCGCACGGGGTTCGAAACGGCCCCAAATTAACAAAATAGAGGTAAAATGTATGAACTCTAACTTACGCGCAGCGAGCTCCTCGAGGATATGTCAAAATGATTACGTTCGTACTTCGTAGCTAATTACATAAGTCGTCTGGCGTTCATGCAATTGTGTTTTTATATAATTCGAACCTTCCAATTTCGATAGGCCACGTGAAAATCCCGGAGCCGAAAGCGCTATCGAGATCTGAACGTTAAAACTTTCATATAAAATTGTGTTTACAAGTCAACTGACTGTTCTTCTGCCCAACTTTTTCCAGTGGCGTAGTGCTATGCAATAGCTTTACCGCGGCAGTCCCCAAAAGACTTTAGTATAATGTTAACAATACATTCTTCACATTCACATTCTTCAGAAATGATTCATCCTCCTCCTAGGTAGAACAATTCAGTGCAGAATTAATTTTGTAGTATATTTGGAGAGACCTGCTTTGTTGTTTTTATGGTTGATGAGAGTGTTTGCTTAGAAGCTTCCATAGATGTCATCTGTCTTCCCAATGACTCCAATCTACTACTACTAATGCCATTCAGATGCATGTCCAGACTTTTGAACGTAATCTCTTTTCAATCATCTCTATTTTTCCTCAAACTATCACTGATGGTATTCTATGCTGATTTTGGATTTATGTCATCCAGATCCTTGATTAAATTATCAACCCTAACCTTAAATGTATCTACCTCCAAGACTAGTTTCTGTTTTCAGATTCAGTTCGTATTTTAAAACACACGAACTGAATTGTCCCCTCGCAAGAAACTCATGCATTACAATTTTGATTTTAATAACACTTAGTCCTGGATTACGGGAGCTATCAATTTCATCAGAAGGGATTATTTCTGTTCTACACCTGACGATATATTACTTGCATCGGTTACATTTCCGGCGAGTCACGTGGCAATAACTGTTTTCACGATTTCAACCCGTTCGTGTAGTTCCACTTGTCGTAGACAAAGCGCGTTCAAGTGAAAGGACAATCAAATATCCGGTTTTGTCAACAATGCCACGATCAATTTGCCTGTCATAACTGTTTTATTTTATTCGAAACTTTCGTATCCAGAGTAGCAATTTAGATAATGGGTTTTGCGACAATTCTCATTCTTCGTACCTTCCCGATACCTGAAATAAAGCTTTCGGAGATTCAATCCGCAATAATGGCGGAAGTGTTCAGTTTGTTTTTGGTTAGGAAGCTTCACAATGTGGAACGAACAATCGAAGTATTCAATAGCTTTAATTCTTCCTGGATAGAAAGTAAAATACGGTCAGTTTTCGAATTCCCAATTCCAGTGATATGGGAATACCCATTATAATGACACTCCTAATAGCGGCACCCCCATAAAGCGGCCGCGTTCGCCGGACGCTGTATTTCTTTTAAAAAAATACTTGCAATTACACCTCCATATTACCGGTCACTGAACAGATTATTATTATTATTATTAGTTGTAGGGGCCGGAAACTTTTGTCACACAATGGCATTTACTCAGATAGTGCTATTGCTTTCACCTACATATTGTTCAAATTGTTTTGTTTCTGTTCCATCGTCGCTTCGGTCGTTTGAATTCAGAGGTTAACAATTATTGCAATTATTACTACATAGTATCATGTCGGTGATGTAACGTTCTATACATTAAAGGGTTTCTAATTGCTTGACTAATGTTAATACTGATTTCTGCTCAGAATTAAAGATGATTAAGCTTGGAAAGATACTGTGACTGACATATGGGATTTAATGGCGCAAATCGAATATTTTACTAATACGCGAAATTCGAGAGAGGTCTCGTGATTCTTGATGAGAAGGCATACGATCAAACGGTAATTGAAGGGTGTATCTTGTGTTGGACCGTAGATGCGATGAGTCGTATTATTTTCATTCCTTTATCTTTTATTAATTGAATATATTGAAGGATTATTATTGACAGTAAACCTGATAATTTGATGAATAATTATATCTAAGCCTTGTAGTAGACGTGTATATTTCTCTGATCGATGATATTTTTCAATAATTATAAGAATATCGACTCATCCGCGCTAGGATCTAAATTAGATAATCATTTACTCATATTCTTTCTCTTGTCTTTGGATAATCCGATCAATCAAGAATCTGTGGACACGTATCACTACGAGCCCTGAAATATCCTGGTGAGGTAGTTGGGAGTTTTTCAAAATCTTACAGTGAAAAGAAAACGTTAGTCCCTAAAAGACAAAATTTACATTATTGGTGAAATTGAAAAGTTCGATGTAAGTGTGAGAAAATCATATAAGAAATAAACATGAATTAAGTTCCTAAAGTTACCCATATCCTTTCATAAAAGAATAAGCTTTGGAAGTAGCCAAAAGTTTAAAAGCTAGAAATATTTTGTCAACGAGAAAATATAACTTTCAAAACAGTTTATGGTGTATCAGTCGATATTGACATGGATATTGTTGAAGACTGGAAAATAAAACTGCATGTGATATTAAAAGATCATTCTACAAGAGATGTATATGATGAATGCCGATGATGAAACTGGCCTGTTCTATCTTGTAATGCCTAGCAAGACGATGTTCACATTAAAAAGTGATCAGTGTGTCGGTAAGAAAACTGCAAAACAACGAGTTACCATTTTATTTTACGCCAATATGGAGGGTAGAAAAGAAAACCAGTTAGGTAATAATTGGCTAAGCAAAGTGCCTCTCTGTTTTAAAGGAGCCCATATAAGCAAACTGCCTTTATGGGTGTCAAATAAAAGAGCCTGGATAACGACAGAAATAATGACCTCATGATTAAAAAAATTTGAAGAAAATGAAAAATAAAATAGCAATGTCGTATTATTTTTGGATAATGCTACGTCTCATCCCAAACTGCAATTACAAAAGGTAAACATCGTGTTCCTGCCTCCAAATACAAACTCACACTGCCAACGACTAGACCAAGGGATTATCCATAGTTTTAAGGCTGTATATAAGAAATATCTGTTAAGAAGGCTTCTGACTTTCACCAACACCGGAAATTCTTACGAAGAAATTGAAGAAAGTATCAACTTAAATAGGGTTTTATTATGGATAGCAGCAGCTTGGAAAAATGTTTCTCCTACTATAATGTTAAGATATTTTGCTAAGGCGGATTTCTTGGGAGCTGTTTAACATGATGATATTTTCGACGAGGAAGAAGAGATTGGAGTAAGTGTAGAGAACCATCCATATATTGATCAAAGTGTGATATATTCAAGTATTAGATTCAGATCATATTATGAATGATATTTTTTTCTTTCCTCCAACGACAGTACTATTATATGCTTTTCATTATTAAAATATTTCTATTAGGAAGAGGCTGTAACATTAAATGTTTTGTTGCTATGAACTATCGTGACCAGCTAAGAAAAAAATAAAGTTTACGGCATCGTAAAATTCTATAATTGATCAGATTCGCAATAACAAAATTTGTATCAATCGCGATTTGCGACAGAAAACGTAATTAAACCTAGCATTTATAACGATTGAACAGTATTAAGTCCCACCCCTCGACAAATCAAAATACTGGGGACGGAGAGAATAGCACCGATCTATTTAACGAGTGGAACCGGATCGGGAGATATCTCGTGGCTCGGATAGAAGCACATGAGTGATGTCAAGAGTAATTTAGATGGAATACGTCAGTTTAAGTTTTGAACTTGTCGCGCGAAGGTCTTGAACAAACAAATTAATAAATCTTCCGGAACCAACCGAAAGTTCCAAATATAAATCGGCAAATAAACTTGAAATAATATGTTTTGAAATATTGGAAAAAACATTTTCATACACTGTGATTTGTGGTTTCGCAATAAAAAAACAAAATGGAATTCGAAGATTGTTCCAAAGTGGAAAAAAATGCGTTGTCGGTTACGCCGTTTTCTATAAACGACATTTTAAACAATAAGACTGGAGAGGAGGAGGATGTCAATGTACAAGAAGCTGCATTGGACATGTCAAAAGCGAATGCAGATTGTAAAGGTGAGTTTGACAAGCTGCAATATGTATATTTTTTCTCAAATTAATTCGCCTAGAGAGGACAATAACCTAGAATGTCCCTTCTAATGTTGGAGGGACCAAGTTTCAGTATTATCATTGCTAAATACATTGACGTCTGTTGTAGATAGATTGCAACGAAAATCTGCTCAGCGTGTATTTAAAAGATCAGATTTTGAATATTCAAGTTGCAGATGTCATTTTGCCTTCTAGATGGTAGGCAAAAATTTATTGATAAATAATTCTACACCATATTTAACCTTTGTAAATTCATGGAGTAAAATGCATTTATTTCATAATTCTTTAAATACCGAAAAAATCATCCCCACTCCACGTCATGCTTCCTCTAGAATGACAGCTAAGTGGATTTTTACAGTTTCTGAAGTCCCAGATTTCCATTCGCGTGGATTGCTGGATGATAAGAAATATGGTATTCATAAACTGGACAGAATAATGTAACTCATTTTATATATGGAAGACGCGAATTGACTACTGTGTTTTGAACTTGGAACCAAGAATATCGAATTGTATAGCTTAGATAATCTCATCAGTTGATATTCCACTAGTTATTTCTGGGAAATATTCGGAATAACGATTAAGCCACTTAAAGGACTCATAGGCTCATCATCATCATCACCATTTGCCCACAAGTGCACTTAGGTCACTAAGTTGGGCTCATTTTCCTCCCCGTGATCAGAAGCCTATTCTTTTGTAGCAGGTTTCTGCCAACGCTGGCTTCCATAAGTTCTTCTGGGAGCAGCTTTGATTCTCCTATCTGATGGTGCCTGAGGGATGTGAATGCAGGACATTCAAACAGGATGTGGAAGGCAGTTTCTTCCTCCTCTCTGCATTTCCTACAGATAGGATTATCTGCAATGCCCATAGTATGAGGGTGTTTGTTGAGGCGACAGTGACCAGTTAGGATTCCAGTCATCTCTCTGATGTCCCTTCTGTTCAGAGAAAGGAGTTTCTTCCTAGTCACAGTCTCTTTGATGAAAAGCTTGACCTGCCTCATGCGTGGTGATTCTTGCCACAGTTCAGACCACTCTTTGTTCAGTTGGTCCAGAAGGGTGAGATCCCCTAAACAATTTGATGAATAGGCTATTATCTCCAGCGCGACAGAGGCGCCGGACGACTCTCGCCTGGCCAAGGAATCCTTCAACTCCACAGTTTCCAGGGACCCAGATGAGTTACACTTTATGTCTCCTGACTAGTTCAGCTAGTGTATCTCTGCATTCTTTGACAAGCCTTGATGTAACTTTGCAGTTGAGAGCTCCCACAGGTGACTGTCTGCCTGTGAAAATATATATGCATCTATTTACATATTTTCTTCGCAAGTTCTAGATGGCACAAGTCAATATTGCGTAGACCTCCGCCTGAAAAATCGTGCAGTAAGCGCCTAGAGTCACTGAGATGATGACTTTTGGCATTTTTAGGTACATTCCCGCACAAAAGACCTGATCTACCTTGAGCACGTCTGTAAATCATACGAGTCCACCTGGTGGCAGTAGGGTGAGAGTTTCGTTACTCCAATTTCCTCTATCAGAGATGAGGATTTTGGTAGGAGTGAGACATATAACTCGGATCATGTTATCTTGCTTCATTTATGGGGCATTTAGAGATTGCCTCACTTAAAATCGTGTCCACGAGAGTAAATTTTGGTCCAGTGATCTAGGCCCTTTCACCTATACACCTCAGTTTTTATATATAAATGTATCCGAGGAAAGCTTCAAGGGTCCTCGTTGGAACCAACCTCATACTGTTCAATATACCGACGCATGCAAGCCGCTACTGTCGGTCCAGGGGCGCTTGGACATACCAAACGTAGTCCCCGACCACCAAACTACCACAGCACAATGGTATAGCTTCTCTAGTCTAGATCGACCAGACATTACAAACTAATAGGTTAGCTATTTCATTTTTTGGCTAACAGAAGGTTGTAGAGAATCATAATATCTAACGCCATCTACGAGTAGATGTCGCACTGAGGAATCCGAGCAATGTACACTGATTGATAGATTGTTCCTATCCAACATTTCAATTTTAGCATATCCACTTCGTGGAGCTGATATAAACAATTCTGTGGACGCGTCAACTTCTTTTGTTGGCACTACCTTACAATAACAGAACCCCCGGCATTTTTCTCGAAAAAACATTCAAAAGCTCAAACAAATTATAGCACTTTTGATTAGGCTTCTCCATATGCCAACAACAAATCAACTTTTTCATCATGTGTTGTCATTACTGAATAGTCTAAATGGCAAGCGTAGGAACTAATATTATGTTACTTCACTTTTGACAAGTAAACCTCTAACTATCAATTGTTTTTCGTGGATACCTAATAAAGTCATTATTAACTCGATTTTCACCGACAAAATTTATACCAGGTCATTTCCACGTTTTGGCTTGTTACTTTATCAGAAATGAGCGACCTTTCTAAATATCCAACAAAGTGTGTATGTTTCTTAGAAAAATATTCTTTATGACGTCATATCCGGTTTTTCCGAACTTTCCAAAAGCAATGTTTTCAGTGCAAAAGTGAGTTTAGGTTGTCCCATTTGAAGTTCATATGTCAATTTTTGATTGCTCATAGTAATCCAGGGACATCGAGTCTGATAATACACCCTGTAAAAAACATTTCATGAAATTCATGTCTCATTTCGAATTTTGGTCTATTTTCTATTCGTTCAGTTACTTTACTATGGAATAATGGACAAAACATTACCCCCCTAAATTCAGTTTTGTAGCGCACAGCTTGTACATTCGTCTCGTAATATGAGAATCATTAGAAGCAGCCTTTGACAAAATTTAAACGTCATTATTGAATGACATGACAAAAGTTATTTATACAGTAAAACGGTGGATGATACAAGGTGGTATCTATAGTTTCGACCTTTTAAGTTAAAAGCTTTTTGCACTTTGCTTACGTGTTACTTAATTTCAGTAATTGGTTGGAGAAAACAGATTTTACATACACAAAAGCTCCAGGCAAGGTATATTATACTCATTTGAAATACATCAACTACGTTATGTCAAATCATGGATCGATAGAATACTTAAAAAATAGACACAACGAGCCCGAAAAAAAAGGTAAAACTATAAAGGGAACATAATCCATTATAGAAACAGTGGGCTTTTATCTGGCATCTTTGAACAGTGAAAATAGCAATCGTCAAAATTGAGATTTAAGCAGTTTATAACTTAAGAAGTGATAAACGAATTTCAAATCTTTATAACAAGACTAACCTACATAAATTTTATCAACATAAGCTTACAGGGCATTACTTATGGTTTTAAAAAAAAATTCCTGGGGGTTAAACCAATAGAATTGTACCTTCCAGAGTAAAAACCATTCCCTATCCCCTTTCGCTGGCAGAAATATCTCCAACAGCTTGGTGTTAAGTATGATATAATAAAGTCTAAAAGAAGTTCCATTATATATTATATATTGGCCATAGTACCCAAACAAACAGAATCAGAGTGGCTATGAATCGTTGATGTTTGATCAAAGGCAACGTCATATTTATGTTGGTTTGAAAATATGAGATACTTTGAAATAAGTAATAATATAAAATTACTCATTGTTTGACTGCGGGTGGTACTGCATATTAGGCTGCTGGTTTGGGCCAGTGGATCGGTGCGTTCTGCCTCGCGGTCATCGCAAAATTTGGGATTGGCCTGCTGGAAGCTGCCCGATTCTCCGACTGAAGCAGGATGAGATAGCGCCTGCGGTCCCCATAACCCAGAGGACGGACTGGGAGAACAACAATTCCGGACCACTCTCGCTAGAGGGACTCGTGTGGTTCACGGACGGGTTCAAGGCTGGAGAGTTCAGTGTACACCCAGAAGGAAGCTTTCAGTTCCCTCTGAAGTGAAAGGAAATGAAGTGGCCGATGAATTGACCAAACGACCCAGCGGCTCAGAGCCTTCAGAGAGTTATGGTATAGACAGTGGCTTTTTACCAATACAATTACCAAAAATGTTGCTGTCATCGGCAAAGAAAGCACATCGATACTAAAGGTACTTTGAAAGATATATTATATATGAGACGGGATCCAAAACAGCGCCCTGGAGAAAACCAGAAGTCCCCTTGTGTATTTCAAAAGGAGAACTGCCAATCCGAACTGGAAAAGGTCTAACACTAATGAGAAATGCTTGTATACAATCTAGAAACGCCCGACGAACATAGCGAGAATGGTTGTTTCTTTTACGCTTGTAGAAATAGAATGGTCAGATTTACGGAAATCATACATTGTTTCATTAAAAAATATGTATAAGTGACTCGTGATTTTATCAAAAGCTTTGAATCAACGAACTTAAAATATAACTGAACTATTTCCGCTTCTGCTTTGCTTTCTCTCATCCAGTAAACTTGAGGGTATGACTCTAATTCGTTAGACATGCTTGTGTTAGATGCTTAAAAGAAATATATCTGTCTGGTGGAGATAAACTAACTCTATGTTATAATCAAAATTCTTTGTTAATCTAGTTATGATGAAATAATTGGAATAAATTTTCTCATGATGAATGAAACTTGCCCTGATGCGGCTCACAATCTGGGCACCGGTATTAATAGTCAACATAGGAATTCGAGAAAACCTTTGCTTCAGCCGCAAAGCAAGTGACCGTAACTTGCTAGGTCATTCAACGATCCTAATGAACCATGGGTACTTAAAACTTTTTTAGATTTATAACTTCTCATCGGGGCAGTAGGAAACAAACTCGTCTCTTTGCCGATAGTCTGAATGGACTTGAAATAACATTACCTGTATCTATTTTTCTAAAGATTCCACTTATGAGCTTTTGTTCGAGAGGAAGGATAAATTATACAATTTCTATGTATATCTTCTCTACTATATATAACCGTTAATTCACTTTTCAGTTTAACTTTGTCCAAAAAGCAATAAGTTTTCGTTACACTGTCAAAATCTCGAATGGGGAAGTTTTTGTCATAGTCACAATGGTTTTGACGCAAAACAGGTGTTCTCTAAATTCAAATCGGTATTTGGTCTAGTTAATTAATATATCACACACTTCCTTTGCTTGTACAGAAAATGATATGTCGTTATGGAGCCGACTAGTGTTTTTACCGGGCCGAATTAAAACAACGTGGGAACTGGCGAACAAACTGAGTCAGAGAATTGGAGCAATGCACGCAAATCTCATAATGTACGTACACGTATCTTCTATTTCACTTGTCCAAGTGGGGTCTCTTTCTAACACATGATTGACTGGATCACACCTGGAAGCATCATGTATTTTGTATATATTAAATTAAATATTGATATTAGTTTCGATTATTGGGTTGTTATCGATATAGATAACCTTTTTCTTTTTAGGGAGGGCATAGCACAAATGTGCCTCCAGTAAAACCTCCACTGAGATCAACAGTAATAGAATATCAAGTGAAAAGTTATTTCAAATTCATCACTGTCAAGTGTAGATACAATGTCAAGAATCATAATACCATTTGTTTCTTCACACTTCTCCAGATTCGAAAAATATAAATGTATGCGTGACGTCAAGTTGTACTTAAACCAAAAATAATGACTACCTTACATTATAGACGCTCAATTCATATTTATACGTAAATATTTTCAAGTAGTCACTAAACCGGAAATTCCATTGTTTCAGAACCGCTGACATCTCTACCTTGCATCACATCGGACTACAACTCGACGCACCAATCAGAAGAAGCTGACAAGGACGTCGGCCAATGCAATCGCAAGAAACGATCGAGAGCGGCATTCACGCACGCGCAAGTATTCGAACTAGAGCGACGCTTCAGCCAACAAAGATATCTCAGCGGTCCCGAACGGGCGGATCTGGCACAAGCGTTGAAACTCACCGAAACTCAAGTGAAAATCTGGTATCAAAACCGACGCTACAAAACCAAACGGAAACAATTGCAGCTTCAAGAATCCAACATGTTGAATCAGAACGCGCGGAAAGTGGCCGTTAAGGTTCTTGTCAAAGACGATATACCGATGTTTCTACAACAGAAAGCGTCCATTTACCAAAAGAGTTTGTACGCCGAACCGAAAAACGAGTATTATATTTACGATCAGATCAACAAAAATATCGCTCAAAAGTACACGCCCAAGTCGATTCAAGAATCGATGTTATCGTTGTGCCAGCAGTATTCAAACTCTATGCAATTGTTCCCATATTTTAATTATTATCATCCGTCCCTCGTAAATAATGTTAATATGTCACAGCAAGATGAAGAAATTTGTATAGAGAGCAGGGAACCAAATTAAATTTTCACTTCCGCCTAAGGTAAAATTTTCGAATGTCATCTTTTGATGCTTGTAGTTCAATAGGCACAGGGTTTGTCAGTGAAGAGGGAAAATTCAAAACTACTGTATCTACATAAGTTTTTATTTTAACATTAATGTTTTCACAGTTTGAGGTCGCTCAACGTACACCTTACTCTTGAGCCAACGCCGAAGGAAAAAGTTTCATGCGGACAAATCAGGCAATCTATCCGGCCAAGCAATGTCTCCATTTTTGTATATTATATGGTGCGGAAACAATTCTCTTAAAGCAGCAATAGACATACGTGCAGTATGACTGGTAGCACCCAGTGGCGGCTCGTGAACTTTTTAAGAGAGGAGGCTGGACACAAAACGTTTTTTTTTAAATATACTCTACTCAGCCAATTAATTTAACTTTTGCACAGCGACCGTACCAGCTACTTCAGTGATAAAATTAATTGTTGCCGAGCAAGAACCAACGTGGAGGTGTAGGTAGAGTTTCTCTTGCCAAATTCGTTTGAGAGTAGAAAATGATTTCACCACCCATGCCGACGTGACAGGAATGGTGACTGTCAAACAAAGTAGTTTATAAAACTGAGGTAAAACTTGTTGCAAATCATTGTCTATCATATATTTTATCATATAGGCGTGACTGTCGTACTGGCCTAAAATATCTTTATCCGAGTATATAACGCATAATTCATTGTGCAGTGTTATTTTATCAAAGAAATTATATTTGAGAACTAAGTTATCTAAAAGTGTATTGGGAAACTCTTTTGAAAAAGATTCGAAAAATCTTCTATTCGTCAAGTCGAAAAACTTCAATTCATGTAAATCAGAAAATCGAATCTCAATTTGACCTTTAATAGTATCTAAAATTTCATAACAAAGTTGTTTATAATGTAGTTTCTTGTCTAGCAAATTATATGTTTTCCTCCTTTTCGCGGGAGGAGCCACATCAGTTGGAAAATTTTGAAATAAAATATTAAAATGAAATTCTGTATAACGGAAACTTGAAATTTTATCAATGAGATGTTTCAAACGATCTCTTGAATAAATTATATCAGTGAATTTATGTTGTAAAATTTGAAAAATAAGATCAGTTTGTTCAAATATTAATTTAAAAGTGTCAAGAAAAAACAAAAATTCTTCATTTTCTAAATAAGATTTTAAACCAATAGCAGCATTTAATGAAACCTGATCTGTCGAAAAGTCATCACTGTTTAATATAAAATCAAATGTTTCAATTAATTTGTATTTATTTTTGTGAATGGTAAACACTGCACGTGATGTAAAATTCCATCGAGTTGGAGCATTACAGGGAATTCTGTTTCCTACTATGTTATTCAAAATTTAAGTTCGTTTGGTGGATTTGCTAAAAAAATTTGAAAATGACGATAGGTTGTAAAAAAAATTCTAACTTCCTTAATGGAATTACATGCATTACTTAAAACGAAATTCATTTTGTGAGCGTAACAATGGGTGAAAATAGCCTGAGGCGAAACTGATTTTATTTTTGTTTGAAGACCGTTTAAATGTCCCGCCATTACAGATGCGCCGTCGTAGGTTTGAGCTATTAATTTATTCGCAAAGTCAAATCGTTGAAATGTTTCCATTAAGAAATTAAATAAATTGATCGCTGTTCTTCCCGAACTAACATCGTAAAACCCTAAAAATCTTTCCACTAGTTGTCCATTTTTTACAAATCTAAAAATTATTGATAATTGTGATTTACACGTTATATCAGTTGTTTCGTCAACCTGCCACGAAAAAAAAGGGACATTAAGTAATTCATCCTCTATGTGATTTCGGAGATAATTTATTGAATCAAGAATTTCGTTTTGTATTGTTTTTGAGGTGCCTGCAAATACTGACGCGAAGCTTACTCGTATTTACAAAACAAATCTAACAATTCCCTAAAAATACCTTTATTAACTGAATTTTCAGTTTCATCATGCCCTCTAAAAGCCAAATCTTGAAATGATAAATACAATAAGAAATCAATAATTTTTTTTTAAAACTTCGCGGTTTTCTTTAACTGTATTATTATGATTTTCGATTTCGCGTGTTCGTGTAGAATCAATCGCATTAACAATATTCTGTTTACCAGTTAATTTAAACTTAATACTCGATGTAATATGTTCCTGCGATTTTTCATGTCTATCTAGGCCACGAGCTAAATTTTTCAAATCATTATAACCCAAGTGCCCCCAACATGAAGTTGTATCTGATGTGAATAGCAAGCAATACCAGCAATATAATTTATTGTGTACATCAGATCCCGTTAACCATACATATTTTTTATAATTATCTGTATTAAACGATCAAATCCGGTAAAGTCCGTTTGTTTTTGAAGAACACTTTTCTATCATATGTTAATCCACTAAATGGATTTTCTAAGAACTCAGCAACTAAGTCACTCATCATTTTAACGTTCACCGATTCCGATTAGATAAATTATAACTTAACTACTTAACCTTACTACGCCTCGCGGAATAAAAACAACAACTAACCGAACACGTGTCGCATTCTTCTAGCAGCGGGAGGCGGGAGCAAGTAATCGTATTTCATTCGACCGACGAGTGGGTACGAGAAGACGAGAAGCTAGCCTCCCTAGACTGTTGTCATATTCGCTGTTTTACCCCACTTGGCAATTGAATGATTGGAGAAACGGCAACTGTGTTGACCACACGTATTTAGCGTTTGAGATATATAGAGAATCTAGCCTCTGGCCACTGTTGCCAGATTGAAAATAACTACTGAGAACGGGGAATTAATTGTAAAATTTAAAGAATTGTCAGAGAAACAGGAAATAAAATGGAGAATGATCATTAAGATAAATTGGTGAGGAGGCTGAGCCTCCTTAGCCTCCTTCGAGGAGCCGCCACTGGTAGCACCATCTTGCTGGAATCACGTAATCTCTGGAAATGGAACCTGATCTTGCCACAAAAATGTTGTGACCATGTTTGTGTAACGAACTGCAGTAACGGTTGAAGCATTTCCTCGATCGTCTTCAATAAAGAATGGCCTAATAATACCAGATGATGAAAGAGCATACCATACTGTCACCTTAGGCCTATGTAAGGGTTTCTCATGTATCTGAAGTGGGTTTTCAAAGCTCCAGTATAGGCTATTCTATTCATACCCACATACCCCATACATAACCGTATGCTGGATTAAGTTTTCTTGCCTATCCAAACGCTGACACTTCTCGACAAAAATTCGTGCGATTAACCAAATCAGCTTTTTTTCAATTCTTGGACAATTTGAATTTTATAGGGGTGAAAGCTTAAATCCTCATGTAGGATGGATGGATGGATGGATGCATTTTGATGTGAAGGGTGTATAATTATACTGGCACTTAGGCCTCTGAACTGGGCCCATTGTGCCACCCCTTCAAGGCGAAGGCCCCTGTTCCTCCTCAGCCATCGAGCCAACCAATCGCGTTGATCAGCCCGAGGACCGCACCGGGTGGAGCGTCGCCAATGTTGACCAGATTTGGCCAGGGGTCCCCCAAAATGACATCTCTTGTCGATGAGAGCGCCGGGCAGTGACAAATCTCATGTTCCGCTGTCTCATCCTCTTCGTAGCATCCTCGACATATGGGGTCGACAACGACTCCCATCGTGTGAAGATGTTTATTTAGTCGGCAGTGTCCTGTCCATATTCCTACGAGTCTTCTAAGATTAAATCTTGTCAGTCGTAGGCAGAACTCTGCAATTTTTGGGCACGGTGCTTTTATAGCAGTATGTGCCTGTCTACAGCTATCATTCGATATCCATCGTTCGGTATGCCGTTTTAGGGTATCTTCTTTTATCAAAGCAGTCAGAGTGCTTGAGGTTAGCGGCAAGAAGAGCCTCATGTAGGATTCGACGGTTCAGTTATATTCAATGTTATGATGCATGTTTAATCGAAGAGCGTTTTGGACTACGTGTTATGGCAGTTTGAACTATATCAATGTTTGCTGGCGTTCAAACACTCCTTGCTGCCTCAATTATTTTTAATTTTAAAGTAGATCCAGTTTCTTCAAACTTTTCTATTCATAAATTAGTTGCGTAAATAAACGGTACCCGCCCATAACGCGGAATATTGAACTATTTGCGAAATAACCTTCTCCCAGTTGTCGTGGAGTCATCATTTTTATGAAACGATTTAACACGGAAAGCACGATGTTCCATGTCTATTAAATTACATTAAATGACTGACAATGTATCATTAGCTTCAGCGCCCTCACTCAAACGTCAAATGAATAACAGAGTTTTCAAATTTTCCCGCTTCGCTATATGAACCCTGCATATTGTGGATATTTGGATGACAATTGATACACAAAATAATTTAGAGGCAAATTCGATCAGTATTTTTTTTGTGAAGCATTATCTTTTGTGAAAGATAATTTTGAGGTACTGTTTAAGCCTTAGGGATCTTAGAATAGACCTATTGAGTGGCATTTTTCTTGCATCCACTTAAGAAAAAAACTCGAGACCATACGCTTCGCCCACTCGAAGCGTGATGCTTCATTTTTTCAGGTTCACGTTGCGTCGATGATTTCTGGTCAATTTTTATTTAAGCGCAGTCTATGAGTGGGCGGAACGTTCGAGGAAGAGGGGGTCGATTATTATGATTATTTATCCCGAGAATTTTCTTAAACGGTTTGCACACAAAATACATTGGACTTATGGAGCTCGGAACATATATTCTAAGATCTCTATGGTTTAAGCTTGTTTCGTGAGACGCCATCAAGTCAATTGTCCTCCCTTTAGATTTCAAAGGGAATACATATTTCCAGATGACATGAAGATATTTTCATTCACAAATACATTATATGACCTTGATTGCACCGTATAATGCTGATGATGGTGGTTAGTTACCAAGCGTGCTTTAGTTATACAGGCGAGGCAATTAAGTAGGAGACTTCTGTATTCAGCGTTATCATATTTTGAGATTGACATCCAGATGCACAGATATTTATAACAGGAATAAATAATGAGTATCCGCAGAATTTTATACGGATAATTCAACTCAGTTTCAAACAACTCGTACGATATGGGTATCCACAAAAAGAACGTAGCACAATCTAGTGAAGCTAAGATTATCTAGCGAATGATATTTAAAATAATACCAGCTACAGCGCCACTCGTGAATCAAGGAATGGACCCCCAAAAACTGCAAGGTATAAAATAAAATGGATAAAAGTCATGACGCGAAATCATTTGTAAATATATCAAAAGTAACATACAATTCTATTGCCAAATTTGGATTTCAATATATTCAGGAAAATAAGTCATTTGTTACTAAAACCTAGGATTCCTTGGGAATCAATTGAAGGTTGAAATGCGTTTCAAATTGAATTCGCTTTACGATTTTCATCATTTCTAGTCACATTATAGGTAACCAGCTTGAGAGTAGTAGGAGAGAAATAATCAATTTTGCACTTTTTGTTCATTTTTGAAACAGTGGAGTAGCATGGGCGTGTTCTCCTTTTTTCCCTTCTCGACCAAGGGAAAATATGGTTATTATTGCAGAGAGAAGAAAACATTGAGAGAGAAGAAAATTTTATATTATTGTCCACTATCCCCTGCCACGTTTTTCAGGGGTCATTGGAAGGAAACGTGGGTTGATGACTCCACTTTGTAAACCTGGCATCTCATACAGATGGGAGTGTCACTCTTCCCCACCTTATGTCTAAATTCAATCAGATTTCCGAAATCTGTTAAAATTCCGAAGATTAACCATAGCCGTCCAGGTTCTCCGCACATCTATAGACGACAAGCAACTCAGCTTGGAATGCTGTGTTGAGATCCCCCAATCTCAAGGAGTACCCATCAAAATATATAGGACCGCATTCCCATTCCTTTCTAGACATGATGAGTACCCTGAAACTTTGCTTCCCGAACCACACAGCTTTGATTCTGTCCTGTCAGGCTGTCCCCTGAAAAGACGGGATTGGTCAACAAGGCTCAGCAAGGCCCTCAATGCTGCAGCCGGTGTACTCTCCCTCGTGGATGTGATGCCTCCGAGGAAGAGGTCCTGTATTATGTTCAGAAGTTTCTGAGCCATGACCAGTTCGGTTATTTTCCATCATACGAGAACCGTATGAGTTTTGGAATGATAATAGCCAAGTAGATCCACGTCAGCTGCTTAGGCCCTAAGCCCCACTTCATGACAATTGCTCTCTTACACTACCAAAAGGTTATCTGGTTGCTATTGCCACAGTAGTTTCTTATTCAAAATGACTCACAGATATTTTGTCGTCTCGGCAAAGTCAACCGTCATACCACCAATTACAGTTGGCCGTTTTCTCCGGCTCTCCCTAGCTATGGCCTGGAGTATAATACTTCACTTCTCGCAAATGGGGCGTTATATCCTGGATGCCTTGTACTTTGACATCCGCCCGCTATGCTTCAGAGGCGAAAAATTGAGGCGTATAAATACAGACAAATGCGTGAATAGAAGGCCTCAACTATACCGTAGATACAACGAGATAATTGAGCTCACCTGCAAATAGGGAATTCAAAAAAAAATTCCACTATTGATTAGGATCATGAAATTATTTATTAATCAGATTAAAACAAAAAATTAAGTGTGACAGTTTTTCGTATGACAATCAGTCTGTATCTATTCTATTATACATACCTATTGAGTCAGAATTTTATTCAACAGTTTTTTTTTCGAAACTTGAGTTCCCGAAGCGAATTCGTTCCCCACGCTACGCCAGCCACTGTTTTAAAAAAATCTCATGATTCGTAATTCCTTCTAGAATACTTTCATACTCGTAGCAGGAGTTTTAAAATAATTTTGATGCTGAGACTGGGTTGTTTTTGAAGATATAACTAAAGTTCGTTAGAAAATACCACCCCATCGTGCACTTAGAGGATGCTTTACCCTAATCACAAACCCTTAATTGCATGTTAGCAATACTGTAAATAAACCTAAAGTTAGTCAGGACTTTTCAGTCTGGAGACACTATTTTGACTAACTATCTTATAGGTTGAAGCTAGAATTAATTTTTCATTTGTAGCAAACTGTCCAAAGTCAAAATATTTCCATCAACTGAATTTTAATTGTGATTAGCTTCTCCCCAAATTGAGATGTAGTGCAAAGTATAATGAGAAACCAAAGAGAATATATGAGAAGTATTAGGTATTAATAATATAAATAGTGATTTGTAAATATATGTAAATAATTTAAGATACTTAATGTAGGTATAGTCACTTAGAGAGATAGTATTTATGAATTTGTGCACTGACTGTTAATGCAATAAAGAAATTGGACCATAACATATTTTATTTCATTCTTTCATTGATTCATTTATCATTTTAATAGTTTTAAATCAGTGATGCCAGAAAATATTCATGCCTCAACTTGAAAGATATTCGTTTTTGTAGCAGTTCGTGGTTAATCCCTAGATCAACCCCTCAGGCAGGTTATATGTATGATGTATGAATCCCTTATGTATAGACTGCTCTTAATACGATTCATAACTTTTTTATAGCTCTTGGCTATTAGTACAGTACGATCGTGCCTTCTTTTAATAAATGTGACGAGCTTGAAACAATTTTCGTTTACAAAGCTGTATGAAGTGTACCATCATAGCAGAACTTTGGTCGGCGAAAACTGGTTACATAAACTGCAATGTCTTTGGCAGGACTGAGTAAACGTTCTGAGTATCTCTTCTATCTTGATTTCGTTAGAGCACATAACTGAAGAATTCACGGTTTCTTCAAAGTTATGTGCATGCCTCATCGAAAGCCTTTAACCAGATGCTTTTGCCAATAATAAATAATTTTTTACATTTTCAATTGATTTTGGGTTTATTTAGCCATCGATAAATGCTCCACTGCTTAGGCATAATGAGAGACAAGATATTCATCAAGTAGGAAAATACTGTTATAAAAATATTTATCAGAAAGAGACGTTGTTGAAATCCTGTTGTTACAATGAAACTAATGATGTAGAGTTCATTGAGAGTTCTGTCTGGCTGATAATAAAGGAAACGTTAAGTAAATTATTATTGTAATGGTTTATTTTTGTATACCTATGTTTTAGTGTGCCCATTAATAAATATTTATAATAAACTTCTTCAGTCAAGTGTTATGCACATGGTAACACTCATAATTTGAGTGTAAACAATATGAAATTACTGACATATACAATTAAAACAGACTAGGGGAGATTAAGTTACCTATATTATGTGCCCTTTCGTCCTCTTTCTACCACCCAAGTATACACACACAAATATATGGGAACTCTATGAGCCATTATATTATGAATTTCTTGTTTAAACATATATGACAGTTGATGTAAATGGTGAATGTACAAAAGGTCATGTATTTGTTCCAACTTCTCGATCGTATAAAATGTAGAATAAATAGTGACTAAGTATTAAATTTTGCTATTGGTTGTTTCAAAGTCAATTTGAATTGATTGCTATTTATAAACAATATTGGAGAAATCACGGGGCGTTTGGGTTCTGAAATTTGAGAGCGATAATATTCTACGGTAGATGGTGATTTTCATATTATATATTAAGTCGCCCCGCGGCATCTCCTGGTGAACAGGTGAGGCAGTGCCTCTCCATATAAATCGAACCCGCGAATATAAAAATAAATATTGTTATCCAATTACATATGTGGGGAAGGAAACCTGGCCTACTTCACATAAATATAATAAATACAGGTCAATTTTCAATATACCCAATACAGTAATATAGCCATAAGTCTGAACTTTTCCCTAACTAACAACATTGTTATATTACATAAACAATTTGGTTGCTCGTGCCCATACAGGAGTAAACATACGACTTCCGCTTCTGTTGTGTCTCGTAGTCAGTGGACTCTTGGAGGAATTGGAAGAAGCTGAGTTTTATTCCCAAGCCTATGCCGATGACTTGGTTGGCGTCACCTTTGTGACACTGTGCGAGCTGCAAAACACGCTGCTCAGCGTAGAGGGCGGCTGGTGCCGCACGAAGGAGCTCAGGGTCAACCCTGACAAAAAGGAAATCTTCCACCCCCCTTAAATAATGATGATGATGAAACATACCACAAACATTCGATAAAATGTTTCGTATGTAATGTTAATAATTCATTAAAAAGGTTGATGTTGGAATAAATAAAACATTATATTTCGTCAACTAGTATTTTATTACATGTAAAGCTTCCAATCCAATCTTTTCCTCATTGACTGCCAAATTTTTTCAAAAGCTCTACGGTCGTACATTCATCAATTGTCCGATTCCTCAAATCTTTCACATTTTCCACTGAAGTAGTGTACTAAACTAATGACTTCAGATGGTCTCATACGGAATATTCTAGGGGGTTCAAGTCCAGAGGTCGAGCAGGACTTAAGTGAAGTCTATCTCAACCAATCAAGCGATTTCTATATATTCTGTTGGAAACTCCCGAGCAAACACTGATAGTAGTGACACATTTTTTATTGTGGAATCCATATTATACCATCACATAACTATCAGAGATGTTATACTCTGTATCAACTAGCACAACTAGAAATAAAAATGTTCAGTTGGCCACAGTAAAAAAGAAAAAATGAAACGTGTGGCACTCGGGGACTTCCGCGGTAAAGCTATTGCATAGCACTACGCCACTGGAAAAAGTTGGACAGAAAAACATCCACTACCCCTTCAAAATCTTCACGAATTATGAATTAAAAACAGTATCATCTTGATCTCTATGAAGAGTATTCTGTGACAAGTGCATAGATAACCCTACTACCGGTAGTAGAGTTATCTATGGTGACAAGTGTCAGTTGACTTGTAAACACAATTTTATACGAAAGTTTTAACGTTCAGAACTCGATAGCGCTTCTGGCTCCGGGATTTTCACGTGGCCTATCGAAATTAGAAGGTTCGAATTGTATAAAAACACAATTGCATGAACGCCAGACGACTTATGTAATTAGCTACGAACGTAATCATTTTGACACATCCTCGAGGAGCTCGCTGCGCGTAAGTTAGAGTTTATACATTTTACCTCTAGTTTGTTAATTTGGGGCCATTTCGAACCCCGTGCGGCTGGAGCCAGTTGTAATAAAGTATTTTGGGCTATGGGCCGCTAGCTTTTACCCGCTTTCGGTATATTTAAGTAGCTATAAATTCCCTTTCGTACGTCGCACGTCAGATGTTAGTAGGTGACAGCTGAGAATACCTCAAACTGTTTTAATTAAATTTTCCTATTTAATCGACATTTTGGGGTCCGAGACTATGCTATTTAGTTGGCCCCGTTCATAAACTAACGACATGGAGCGAAAATCGCATGCGAAAAGTCCTCGTTAAGACGTTCTATGTACCGTAAATTTGCACTTTTCTTACTCGCGACCTACGCGCTTCTCACGTGAACGTCATTCGATTTATCGAAAATTAACCAATTCAAAACAGTTTTCGACCCAGTTTGGAACACGGATCTTTTAAAAGGTTCAAAGTTAACATTTCGACAATTTTAAGCTCGGCCGAGCTACATGGTAGGCGGAGTGGTGGGTGTCAGGATATTTCGTTACGGTATTTGTTTTTTGTTTTTTTAGATTTTCGTTACGGTATTTGTCTTTTGTATTTTTTCTTGATTCGGTCGCCGCGCTCAAAGCCCGCGATAAAAGCTATATGCAATAGCTTAATATTAAACTTTGAAAACTGGTAAAAGTTGGGATATATTTTCTGCCTTTTATTCTGTTGGGGTTCGGTGTAGTACCGGTGTTTGGCCTTACCCATCAATTAGGAAATATCTCATTAAACGTTATAGTATTAAACTTAGTTTGTTTTATGTGATTTTCATTAGTTAACTTCGGTAAGTGATTCTATTGGGAGAACAAAAATATAATTCCTCAATATGGAGTTCGATTTCTAATTAACATTTCTAGTAATATGTACAGACTTCAACAATCTCTTCGACCGGTAGCATCACCAGATAATAATCGAAAACTTCATATATTTGACCAAATCTCATCGCGAGTTTGTGGAGGTTGCTGGCTTCAAGTCTGACACCTCCGCGATGACATCTGGTGTTTCGCAGGGCCCGTTCTTGGGCCCACCGCTATTCAAACTTGTCAGTGTTGATGTTACCAGCATTTTCAGGGTGCAATGTCTGATTTAGGCGTATAACATAAAGCTTCACTTACACATTAGATGTATACCAGATGCTATTTTATCACAGGAGGATCTAAATTACAATAATGGTTGTATTCAAATGGTGTGATCAAAACATCCCCAAATGCACTGTACTCTCGTATATCCCTGTTGTTTTCATACAACGCTGCTAACATACCTCTGCACCGAACATGTAAGACGTAAAATCTTGGAGTTATCTTTGATGCACAATTGTCCTGTAATCTACGGGATTACCCAAATTGGTTGTCCGAGATAGAAGTTTTCGAGATAGAAAAAATCTACCTTATCTACATCATATTGTCATTTTTTTTACAAAGAATCCATCGGCCTAGTCAGATATATTTTTCTATTTCTTTTGTTTTTTCTTATTTTATTGTTTTGCTCTAAATTATTAATGTTTAATTTTACTCGGGAACTTTGGCTTCATGCTCTATGTTTAGTGTGGTAATAAATAATAAATAAATGAATAAAATAAATAAATAATAACTTATTTCAATGAAATTTTCCAGGAAACGCTACACCGAAGGCTTCATGCCTTCCTTGTTATCTAACATTAGCATAATTGAAGTATATTCAGAAATCAAAAAGATGGATTTAACTGACGAGTAAACAAAGGGTTCTTTGAGAGCTTAGCTTTTAAGTTGGCAAGATTGACTTGTGTTTACTGCATCGCTTCTCTGTCCGGAATCAAAACCCTAATAGCCTTTTAACTTGTATAAACAATGGAAGTGAAATGTATATTGCATTGGCACATTTAGACATGAATTAGTTCATTATTTCTGCAAACTGCCCTTGTTGCGTGTTTTCACTATTGAACTCTGAGGATTTTCTATTTATTGATAATACAAGAAAACTGTAATATGATGATATATAATTTATGCGTTGCTTATTAATACGAAAATTTGGTAATTTATGGAGTAAATGTATAGTAATAGTCTAGCATGCGTGTCAATGTACTGTAAAAGAAAATAAGCTTATTCCAGCTCGGTGTTGCCAACCTTTGGGTATAAAATTTCTCTCAAAATAGATTTCCCTTTTATCGAAAAAAATTCCCTCGTATACCCAAAATATTATAAATTTGAGTTATTTTTGGGACATTACCTTTCACGTTGATGAACAATATTTTTTTAAGACAAAATAAATTCACACGACATTCACGAAAAAATCATTATACAGATCAACAGGAGACCTGCCTGCCTACGTAACACATTTATGGCAGAAATCTATCGAAAAACATGGCGGATCTGTAGCTGTATCATTGGATATCTCATCATCTCAACAAATCATGTTTGCCGCTTCAACTTACTATCGAGTTTTCTCTCAGGTAGATAACTCCATGTGGTAGTTAATGGATACAATGGCTATCAACTCTGGTGTTCCACAGGGATCTGTCTTGGCACCACCTTTGTTTCTGTCCTGGAATACTGTTCACATGTTTCGTGTTCGGCTCCCAAATATACGCTAAAGCTCTTGGATTCCATCCAGAAGAGAGCTTTTTGTTTGATTGATAATGTCATACTTACGAGCAAATTTTATAATTGCAAGTTTATGTAAATGAATTTAATTAAACTTGTTAGGAAACTGGAAGATTATTGGCTGCAAAGGATTCTGTTTGAAATATCTATGTGACTTAATTCGGTTTTATGAGAAAAAATAAATTAACAAAATTAAAATTTTAAACTACGTACTAAAGTTAGAACAAAATCACTACCTGTAAAAATAATTTCTTAGTAACACAAGATTTAGTTATTCTCCTTTTGAAATGGATATAAATCGTTATTATGCAAATTTACATAAGCACCAAAGCTTGTACAATCTAAATTTTTTTATTATAAAGAGCTTCGAAACGCTGTTACAGCATTTAGAGGGTTATTATAGACAAGTCAGTAGTAATTATGCGCCAATTTCCCAGGAATATGAGACTTTTAGGCAAAATTTCCCTTTTAGCTTTGGACATTGAAATTTCCCACGAGTTGGCACCACTGTTCCAGTCATAAACCATATACAAAAAATCTCATGTTATATTAATAAGTGAGATATTTGGTATCACGAAATACAAAGTAACGAAGGAACCATTAAGCAGTAATGTCTGTTTGTCGCCCTCTGTTACTGAGTAGATGTAGCTCGTTTTATTATACAAACTGTAATTATCTAGAAACATTAATTTCTCTCATGATATTCATATAACACCCATCATCTTCGAATCTATCAGTTTTAGTGTTTTTCTCTATCAATTGCATTTACCAATATTAATTTTGGTTCAAAAATTATAAAGAAACCTGTAACAGAACTAACTGTTACAGGTTTCCAGAAACTGAATGATACTGTACATTGATGTTCTCAACACTAGATGACTCTGTTAAATTCAAATCATAATCTGCTTTTTTTCAAAATTACAGTCTCTGGGAGTCGCTAGATGAATCATTTAGTTGCATTCCATTTATGTGACACAATTTTAATAAATTCGAATGAACATGAATACAGCAATAACATTGAAAACAGTATATAAAAATTCTCGGGAAATAGGACACATTAACACTTTGTTTTAATTTTCGTCTTTACGTACGTTTCGGTCTCACGACCATCAGACGATACATTTCGATTATTCGTAGTTCTGTTCGTTTCGACGGCGTGGGCTTTATGATTGAAATTTGTGCGATATAGACACTTGTGCTATAATTAGTTTTAATAAACCCGTTTTGACGTAATAAATCTTTTGATGATGGTCGTGAAACCGAAACGTACGAAAAGACGAAAATTAAAACAAAGTGTTATTGTGACCTATTTCCCGAGAATTTTTATATATAATTCATACTGGGTCAAGAATCTTTATTATTAAAAACCGTTCTCGAACTCAATTTAATTTGGAAGAAAATACATGTGAAATTAGAAGGAATGAAAACGAAATTCACTTCGCATTGTTTTCAATTTTATTCAGTATTTGTATACATATTCCATTAATTATTACAGTTAGAACATTACCTTGGTTGAGTTTTCGTAATTGGTAGTTCTTTCAGGCACTCTCAATACATGATGAAATTTTAACAAATAGTTCTTATACTATAATATTTTATTATTGTGTAATCAAGGAAGTTCACTTATTATTATTATTATGTTTAAAAAGGACAATGGTTAAGGAACATATGCCCAAAATACAAAATATGAACAGTATCTAATAATTTACAATGAGCTTAGAAATGGGAGCCATTGAACAATAGCAAAAATTAGCAAAATTATAGCTAAAGGATATGAAGTAAATGATTGAACCGCGTACTACCGAAAGGAACACAGGTGTTGTTGGCTCCGATAATTTTGAGTTATTTAAGCCTATCATCTGTCATAACTGATAATTATATATAGTATCTGAATAACTGGATATTTTACTGAAAATGCCAGTAATATAGAATAGAATGAATATGTTATCAACTGAATTTAGACACAAGCTACTTGCAGTAAGTATCTCGTTACGTCACCTATACGTTTTGAATAATTTCAACAAACCTACATAGACAAACTGAATTCTTTTGATTTGAACAACAAGGAGTTTTGAAAGGGAAAATGGAATGGAAAAGGACTCACGTTTTCTTTTCTTTCTTCTTATATCCGGCTCGAAGGACCAATCTTTTAATGGAAAGTGTTGGGTCGCGTAGACTGTATCTTCCAAATATAATCAAACAAAATCTTGTTCGGTTTAACTTGTATTATATCAATCTATCAAACTCGACAAGTGTCAGAGCCACTCCACTTTTCAATATCATTATGTTTCATAAAATCGATAACATCGAACTCTATCAAAATTGTCGGACCACAACAACAGATATCACACAAGTAACGGGTTATGCGTCACTAAAAGAGTCATGGCGATTTTTCAAACACTTGACAGATGTAGCTGACGCTACATTATCCGATAGACCATCCCAAGGTAGGAAAATCCTGTAAGATAGAAAGTTTTGCCCGTTATGTGGATTTGAAGTTTTCCCGTGTTAACTTAAAACTGCGACCACGAAGTCGGATGTCAGAATTTAAGGTGGCTAGTTTGTCAAGTTATTTCTGCACTAGTTCTGCAAACAAATCTATAGTAGCTAATGTAAGTGTTTTTAATCGCAACGCAATGTTGGGAATATGGCCTGGAATTTCATGCGTGAAGACAGACTCGAATTGTGCAGTTAAAGTCTTAGCGGTATCGGTGTTGTTAGTACAAATAGTTCCAACAGCCTTACGTACTTGAGGTGTTGATATGGTGGAAGAATTTGTGTATTTGTAAACAGCCTTAGTGCTGGTGTTTACATTTTTGACGAGCGTTGCGTAGCTCTTGAAATGAAACATTGGAATATTGGCGATATGCTAAGAAATCTTCCTCAGATTTTGTTTTGATGAATTTTCGCCATAATCGACGTTTACACTTAGCACGTTGGATAATACTGTCCGTGTATAGGTTTTTTTTGAGTTTGTGTGACATTGAAAGGTTTGGGTTGATGAACAATTTCGCATTAATTAATTTTAATAACGAAAATGAAGCAGGCGCATGTTTAGTCACACGGTTATATTTAATTTGTACTTATTAATAGATGGATTATCTATCCAGCTCGCGGTTGGGAATTCAAGTAGTTAGCACCAGATCACCTTTTAACCTAAAAGCTTTTGGCACCGCTATAGATAAGATATCAACTGTAACAATTTTAACCCTTCCCATTAAATCAGCATGTCTTTACTCATGCCAGGCAAAATACTTCAAGAATTCGATCCATTTTAACCTGGGTTGAAAGTTGAATTGTTACAGTGATACAATTAATTAGAACAGTGCTACTCTTTTAGTTAGCATGATTTCTCCGCTTTCGAACCCTAGTGCGAGTTAAGTGTATAATTGTAATACACTACTCAAAAAAAAATTGTGGAACACTCTTATTGAAGAAATAATATACATAATGAGATATATAAACTCCTAAAGCCACAGATCTTATCTTAATAAATTAATAAACTTAAGAATCCAGAAATCATGTATTATTAAGGTATAATTAACAAATTCTATCGTTTCCCCTTTTACTATGTGATATGAAAGTTTATTTATGTTGTAAAATTAAACACTACTATGTTGATATAACTTTTATTTGTGATTTTCTTCATTCGAATTTCAGAGTTATTACACCATCTTCAGATGGCATTCAAATTTATTTCTAAAATTTATTTATTTTTTGGATAATTTTGTAGAACATTTTTTAAGTCTAATGAATTCGAATATGAGCTTGTTTCTTGCATTAAATATATAGATTCTTTTGAGCGCTTGCATGTGCCACTAATTTCCTTGAGTTTGTTTAAGGATAATGATTTTAAGAAAATCATTTATTATTTTTAACAACTTCCAGAAATCGATACATTTTAACCTGGCTTGAAAGTTGAACTGTTACAGTGATACAATTAACTAGGACATTAGCTGATCCTCTTTTAGTTAGCCTGATTTTTCCCTTTCGGACTCTAACTGCGAGTTAAACGTATGATAGTAATACACTACTCAAACAAATTATTGGACCACTTTTATTGTAGAAATAATATACATACTGAGATATTCAAATTCCTAAAGCCGCAGATGTTATCCTAATAAATTAATAAATTTATGAACAAAGAATTATTGAGGTATAATTAACAAATTCTATCGTCTCACCCTTTACTATGTGATATGAAAGCTTATCTATATTGTAAAATTAAAAACTACTATGTTATTACTTTTATTTGTAATTTTCTTCATCCGAATTTCAGGTTATCTTCAGACGGTATGCAAATTTATTTCTATTTTCCCTATAATTTATTTATTTTTTGGATGATTTTGGGAATTTTGTTTAAAGTCTAATGAATTTGAATATTTGCTTGTTCCTTGCATTAAATATACAGATTGTTCTGAGTTTGTTTAAGGATACTGAATCTAGGAAAATCATTTGTTATTTTGAAACAACCGTCGATTTGCTTGAATAAAGATATACTCGATGCATAGCGTCAGAGTTCATCATTTTAGAGGAACTGGTCTTACTTTTTTATTGGAGAATATAATAATTAACAGCAGTCGATGTTCCTTATGATGGGTTTTCCGAAATGAGAAAATTTGTGAATTTAGGACTTTGATGGAAAATTAAAAAGCATTAGTTATTTAAAATTTTCGTTTAATATAAAATAAAAAATATTTACAGATATGACTATTTACATAATGTTATGGATAATAATATATCTAATGTAATACATGATGATTTTTGATTCAAGTGATTGCGATATAAGAGAATAAAAGAAAAGTTGCAGAAGATATATAAACGTTTATCAAAAAGTAAATACAATTTATTACATAAGATATGATCGAATTCGATTTCGTTTAGGATCTCTTAAAGAAAAAAAAATATTTTAAAGAATTGAATATAATTCAATATTCAGGGAAGTTAGCGGTCTGAAATTTGGCATGGATGGGTTTCCTGCTCTCTCTAGTGGAATCTGGATACCAATTTTTTGAAAAATATACAGTCGCACGTCACTGCGAGGCAATACAACAGCATTTAATTCAAAAAAGTGTACGCCACTGTTTTTTTTCACACAACAGATAAGCTTGGTGAGTTTAGAATCGTGAGATGATCAAAACAAAGTATTGAAAAAATAGTATTCTCTGTTTGATTATTATTAATTATAGTCAATTATTTAAAATACCTTTTGAAATTTATTTCTGTTTTTTTACCTTCCGATTAATTTATATGAAAAATTTTAATTTTATCGTGAAATCACAGGAAACAAAAAAGTTTCTAAACTTAACGACACATGCATATTGCACTCACTGTTGTGTGAAAAAACAAATGACGTACACTTCTTTTTTAGATCGTGTGGTTCAGATGCTCTGTTCGCAAGTCACTGTTTATTTTCCAAAAAATTCGTCTCCACAATCCACTAGAGAATACACATCTCTTCCAAATTTCAGACCGCTAGCGTGCTTTAATATTGGATAATATTCAGTTATTCAAAATAAGATTTTTTCTTTAACCCTGTAACAGAATTCGACCATACTTTATTGAATAAATTGCCCTCGATTGACGACGATGTGTCGACTAGTGAGGTCTAGCTATCATAAACTGAACCATCCTGTATTTATTGAAATTGAGATTTCATATTTCATAAGCAACAAATATCTTTGATAATTATTTTAGAAGAAAGTGAATTGTCATCGTCGAAATTAGAATTCTGTAATGGTCAAGACATAATTCTGTAGGAACATCCTAGAAGTTAATAATGAAAATAAGAAGTCCCCATCATGTAACCTATTCTGGTTATTAAAAACATATTTAAATATTCACACGTTCTGAAATATAATTTACCTATTAAAATATTGTAGGTTATAGTTTTTTTCTGTGTATGGGAACTCGTTGTATCTGATATTATCTGTGCCACAACTGTTATACTGATGATGGTGTGTGTAAATTGTGGCATTTTGAAAGACACAAGGTGACGGTGCGCACTGAGTTTCATTACGGAAGACTGAATTGTCCAAAGGATCTTTCATGCTTTTTTTGTTGTCTTCCATTTTGTCCGTTTTCTGTCTCTTACTTTTGTAGCGTCGATTTTGGAACCAAATTTTGACTTGCGTGGGCGACAGTTTCAATCCTTGGGCCATTTGTTCGCGTTCAGGGGCGCTCAGATATTTTTGTTGTTTGAAACGTCTCTCCAACTCGTAAACTTGTACCTGAGAGAATAGCACCCGAGGTTTTCGTTTCGTTCTTTGTCGGCTGTTTTTGCGGAGTTCCGTTTTCGAACTTGTCACCGGTTCGTTTTCTGAAAGAAAAAAAAATATATGAATATGAATCAATATTTGGTTTTCCGGACAAATTTATATCTATATGTCTACTTTTCAAAGAATACTTCTATGGTGAGGTGTTTGAAAATCAGTTGATAGCTACCGAATGCTGTATTAACTAATTACAACAGGTTACCTTTGAAATGGTTAAGCCAAAATAGTTCAGATGTTAGATATAAAATCTGGCAAATTCATTTTTAATTATTCAAAATACCATGTCAGCTAAGAGAGAATTGAAAACAGTCAGAGGCATAACAAGAACAATTCGCGCCCGGGGGAAATCCCTTTTCCTTCAGTAAACTTGCTAAACTCTTGCTAAGAAAGAATATCAAATTCGCAGATATTATTATGGGAATATGTTTTGTAGTGAGTGATCTTGAGCGCTAGTTATACGTGAAATATTGCTTTGACATACTATGCTCCTATGAGGTTGTTTCAATTTCTTTCATTGTTATTCTCAGAGGTTTCTCAGCGTGTCAGTGTCGGGATATTTGTGTTGTTTGTAAAAATCCTACAAACCAAATTGTATTCTGCTTCGTCTATTAATTGCTGCCATTGAATTGTATTCAGCGGTGTAGAGAAACTGGGCAAAGAGAGCCCTCGCGTTCCATGCGTAGCTTTTAGTTTGAAATAGTATATGCTATATAGGCCAGACAAGACGCGTTTTAGTTTAAGATAGCAAGAAAGCTTCAGTAACAATAATTTTTGAAAACACTTCTCATTAGTTTACCCATATTCACAGAGGCAGCAGAGTTTTTGAGATATGTCAAACAGAATAGTAAGGTAATTTTGAAAGATCAAATTTCAATGTTGTATATCAAATCCCTCGATTGCGATGTATAACTGAAAAGGTTCAGTTTCACTAAATCCCTCACAGCCTTATTCTCTTCATATCACCGCAACACATCTGAGAAATGTATAGTAAATACAGGGATTCCCTAAGGACCAAATTTAGTACCCTCATTATTCCTTCTTTTCATTAATGATTTGAACGAGGTTATAGATTCTTTTGGTGACGACTCAAATATATTTTCTGTTATAAATACAATTGAAGATTGCATACATATTCAAGAACAAGTGAATAGTGTTTAGACATGGTGCTGTAAAAACAAATTGGTACTGAATATGTCAAAGTTTAAAGTTATTACCTATTGTCGGAGAAGAACTCCGATAAACTATGAATAAACACTGAATTCAACAGTTCTTGAGGTGTAAAAGCTCGTTCTATTTGAACATAAGCTATCATTTACTAATGTAAATTATTTTTCACTCAAAGAATACTGCTCATCTATTTAGAATCCATATTACAATCAACCTACTTCTCAACACAAGTTACCACTGTTAGTCCAGTTAATGACGGTACAAATGGAGTATTTTTTTCTATACTTTGACTAAACGAAATGAAAACCTATAATGTTCGAAGTGTAATTTAGCATTGGAATATTGAGAGAGGAGAAAGGCATTCGAATTTTTCCTGAAAGTTTGGAGGTTATATGCATAAAGAAAGACCACACTAGGCAGCTAGTCAATGAGAATTTGTAACTGCTATTAAAAACCTTAAGAATAAATACACCTCTGGACATGATCGAATACTAAGCTTCTTAATAAAAGATTGCGCTTCTGTGTTTGTTGTCCCAGTACAGATTTTATTCAATCTCAAATTTCCTAGTGTTTGGAAAAAAGCAAATCCCGTTCACAAATCTGGTGATGTTGAAATTATACTCAATTATCGCCCAATTGCGATATTGTCTAACTTATCTAAGGTCTTTGAGATGTGTCTGTATCAACGCATTTATGGTACTTTTTCACATATGATATCACCATACCAACATGAATTTGTCCAAAACAGATCTACAGTTACGAATCTTACTCATTTGAACACGTATATGGTTGTTGTTTTTGAAAAACCAAGAACAGGTTGACGTAATATATACACATTTTTCGAAGGCCTTTGATAAACTTGAACACACTATTCTTTCAGGCAAGCTCAACTCCATTGGATTCAGTACCTCCTTAGAAGCGTTTTTTTGTTCATACCTCATCAATAGATCACAGTTTGTGCAGTATTAGGGTCAAAGATCAAATTCATTTATCACCAAATCTAGTGTGCCTCAAGGCGCAAACCTTGGTCCTCTGCAATTCCTGTTATTTATTAATGATTTGGCTAAAACCATAATCGGCTTGAAACTAATTTTTGCTGATGACTTGAAAATATTTTTAGAAATAAAGACCATGAGTCACTGCTATGCACTACAAAATGATCTGGACAATATTTTTGAATGGTACGCCAATAATAAATTGAGTCTAAATATTAGTAAATTTTGTGTTGTTTACTTCAGTCGTAAAGTTCATCCTATTTACTTCGATTATTTTTTAGATTCAGTATAATCATTTCTGGTAGTACTACAGTCAAAGACTTAGGTGTTTTATACGATCATCAGTTCAATTTTAATCTACATATAAGTGATATGTGTGCTAAAGCTAATAGAACTTTAGGGCTTTAGGCATTCCAAATATTTCAACAATTTAGAGGTACTACAAACACTATTCAATTCATTGGTTAGACCAAAACTGGAATATGCTTCGCTCATCTGGAACTCTCAGTATAAATTCCAGATTACACTAATTGAGAGCATTCAACGTGAATATTTGAAATATCTCTAGTTTAGAACTTTCAACATCTTTCCTAGAAGAGGTTTAAGCCATCAATTATTATTATCTACTTTCAATTGTTTGACACTTGAACTGAGAAGAAGAATATGGACCACAATATTCCTCCATAATCTGTTGAATAATAATATTAACTGCAGTTAGTTATTACGTAAATTAAATGTTGTTGTCATGACAACTAACTTTAATGTTATTTGTTCAAAATGTGACTTATTTTTTAATAGTATTCAGTATCTTATTAGTGTTGTCAGGTGAGGTTATTTTTCACCATGTAATTTGAAAATTTAGCCAATTTATTTTCATTATTCCTATCAGATATTATTTTTGTTATATATTTCTTGTTATTCTTTATATTATGTTGCTCTGTATTGTTTGTCCTATAATTGGGTTAACCTGTTGGGCATATATATACTAAATAAAATAAAATAAAATAGGGGTGATTATTTCTCACGTATTAAGGTATATACAGTTGTGAAATCTTTTATAGCTTATCAATTGTTAGTATAATTATTATAGTGTGAATGCTTGATTAACCAACATTGTTTAATTCAAATTGAAGCTTTTGTGCTTACTTACTTGGGCTCTCAGTTTTCAGGTATCCATCTTCTTTCAAAAACGAGGCAAACGGCGGCGTAGAATTACAAACCAACGTGTTATCATTATACAAGCTACCCTTATTGTTATATGTACTTTCGGAAGCCACATCGGCATTATAATAATGAGGATATTGGTCGCTGTGATATCCGTTGTCCCAAAACTGTTGTCCATGAAAACCTCCATCGAAATGACTGAACTCTTTCTTGATTCCCACAAAGTGAAACTCCGTCTCGGATGGCATATTCAGATTAAGGATATCTTTAACCGAAAAAGGCGTATTGATGAAATTGGCACTTGTCGTATCGCAAGTTTGATAATTTTCCGCACTACCGCACGGTTCTAAAAATTCATCGATCATCTTCGAGTTGAACCAACAGTGCACAACACCAAGTCAAAACTAATTATGTTCAAGAGACTGAAGGAAGAGTGTAACAGCTATAATAAACCTACAATTCATTTCTCTATGTATTTAACGAAAACGGATTCAATTTGAGTCTTATTCTAACGTGACACAAAGAGCTTGGCTCGTCCAACGAGCCTTGGTCATAACTACCAATTTCTTTAGGTTCAGTTTTTCGTCTAATTCGGTGACGTCAGATTTGGGACCCCGCCCCGTACCAATAGAAATAAAGAGTGAGCTAATATTTGATTTGGTGATTGATGAGTTCGTGTTATATACACTATGTGTGTATATTCGATGTGATGGGTGATTGATTTCCTGCATGTCATATTTGTGTTTGAGGGTCAATCTGAGCGAGTTTAATTCATAGTCATTAACGGCTTAACTTTTCAGTTCAACCCTTAACGCTATACAGGTTGTGACTTTGTTATATTGAAAGTGAAGCAAACAAAAAGTAACTTTCCGTTGTGAAATAGGAAATCGGTTTCCATATTCTATAGTAATTAATTTATTCTCAATGCAAGATAATGAATGAAATAAGCATTGTAATGCCGTGCTATTTTGTTGGCCAAGTAGGTCCTATGCTATGTAACTGACATTTGAATCATTCTGAGATGATCGCTTCTTAAGTTTTTTTCAATGCCTTTGCCATTTTTAATGTGAAATTAATTATTTTCATAGTGGAAGCTAGTGGAATTTTTTTTTCAGCATTGATAGCCATCGTATCGAAAGATACTCCGTCAACCATCACATGGAGTGATCTATCTGAGAAAAAATTCGGCAGTAAGCGAAAAATTTTGGGCGGCAAAACGTATTACGCAAGTTTCCCAAAAAGGTTTTGTGCCAGACTCGATCAAATGCTTTGGAGATATCCAATGATACACCTAAAGATTCCTCATGTTTTTCAATAGACTTCTGTCATATATCTGTTATATAGGCATGTAGGTCTCCTGTTGATCTCTTTTGACGGAAGCCATATTGCCGGTCATTCACAATTTTGAAGATGAGCTCGATGTTGATTGCTTTCTCCATGACTTTAGAGATCACAGCTGATGTGATGCAATGGGTTTATAATTATTAGGAAGGGTCTTCTTTCGTTTATGTGGAATAGGTTGCACTCTAGCTGTCTCCCAGATGGAAGGAAACACACCAAGTGGTATGAGAGGGTAAACAATCTGCCGAAAACTGGTGTTATTTCAGGCCCACATTTCTTGAGAATGACAGATGGAATTCCATCTGGCCCCATAGACTTTTTGGTATTGAGATCAAGGATGGTCAAATTTTATTTATTCATAGATGGCGTGAGATATTTAAGTCTTTTTAACACGTTTAGGACAGATGGCTACTTGGTAGGTGACAGGTCCTCAGTACTTTAATAGTATTTTTCAGGAAACCGGTGATTATTTCGTACATATTAAGACCCCTTCTCAACTTCAAATGTACTATATCAGAAATAAGGTCTGGGATTTTAAATTTCTAATTTTACTGAAGATATGTGAACTGGCTAGTGGTAGAAGTTCTTTGTACTGCGGCTCATGCCACGCGGAAATTCTAGGTTAATAGCTTATTTGTACGTTTATTTTTGGAAGCAATAACAACAACTGAACACATGGGAGAAGATAATAGTTACTCCAATCGGCAATTTCAGGTTTGTGGCTTATGTATAAGTTTATTTTTGGATGCAATAACATTAAATTAACACAACACGAGAGGAGAACCTAAATCATCTAAAGTGATGGAGGAGAGGAAGCAGTCAATTTCGACCTCATTCAATACCCAGAAAGCTCCACAATCTTCAATAACCGGTAATAAAGCTTTCGTCAGCAGAGATCAACAAGAGACCTACTTGCCAACTTAACACATATATGGCAGAAATCTATTGAAAAACAAGGGGAATCTCTAACTGTAATATTGGATACCTTCAAAGCCTTTGACCGAGTCTGTCACCAAAGCCTCCGTGGGAAACTTCCGTCATATGATTTGCCGCCTCAACTTTGTTGCTTACTATCGTTTTCTCTCAGATAGAGAGTGGTGTTCGATGGAGGATCCTATATAATTGCTTTCAACGCTGGTGTTCCACAAGGGCTTATCCTGGCACCAACTTTGTTTCTGCTCTGTATAAACTATCTTCTGGAAGTGACCACCTGTACCGTTCACAGCTTTACAGATGACGGTACACTTCATACCGCTTTCTCATCTAGAGATCCTATACCATACAATGAAGCCAGAGGAGCGAGGCAGAGACAGGTTGATGCAATTCATGGAGATCTGGCAAAGATTTTGAAATGGAGATCCGATAAACTCAAGCTTGCGTCTTCTTCAGAAAGGCGGATACCACAATCCCTAATATGATGTTGACAAGAACAACTATTTGTATGAAGTCTTCCATATTCATGCTCGAGATCACCATCAACAGCACCCTCTCATGGGACGATCATGTGAAGTCCTAATAACCTACAAAGCACAGATTCAAACTGTCCTGGAGTAGTGTTCACATGTTCGAAGTTTGGCTTCCAAACATACGCTGAAGGTCATGAATTCTATCCAGAAGAAAGCTGATTGATGATGTCAAACTTACGAGTTCATTAACCTCTCTAGAACAGGTGGGTGATCTCTCCTTTCTCTATAGATATTTCCATGGTCGGTGCACATCAGAAATTTCGTCTGCTGTTCTACCACGAGGGATTTCAGGTAGACGGACTAGATGAGCTCGAAGTAGACACACTTCATTGTCATGCTCGAGCTATGAAACCTTTTACCTACTGAGGTCTTTCCCTATGCCTATAACCTCCATACCTTCAAGAAAAATTCCAATGCCTATCTCCTCTCCCAACATTCCATTGCTGGCTCACACGATGTTCGTCGAGCATTGTAAATTTCCCTCTTTTGTAGTCAAAGTGTTAAAAAAAAACCTATACTTGATGTTCAAAGAACATCGTGTGAGCCACTCCACGTTCGGAAGGAAGGTTATCATCAGGAAAGACTTCATCAGGCAACGAGTTCCGCAACTTCATCAAATTCTCAGAGCAAGTAAGACTGACGCAAGTGTACAATCTTCAGAAACAGAAGCGGACGAAACTGTATATACCGGGATATCAAAAATTATCTTGGTCAAGGGTGGTTGTGGAATCTAAAACGTGTGTCTTATTTTACGTTTGAAATAATTATGTCACTGTCACACTGACATCATCAATAACCTACAAATTTCATACCTATTTATTTCAGTTGTAAAACAATAATGAACTACAAATTATGAAATAACGGTTTTAGTAACAAGAAAAACTAAATTACAGTAATTGTTGGAAATGTCCCCCGTTTTGTTCGATGCACAAGTCTCTCTTTAAAATCTTCTGACATGTTCCATAAGAAAGTCCAATTTCCTGAGAAAGACGATTCAATAGTTTTGCAAGCTCCTCTTCCATGAGTTGACGAACGTCATTGACAACTTCTTCTGTACGAACTCTTGGTCTACCAGCACCTTTTTTATGAGTCACACAACCAGTTTCGCGGAACACTTCAACACAATTTGTAAGGCACGCATAAAAATTGTCCGGTAATATTGCCACGTTTGGGAAGTGCTCTCGAAAATTGTCCAAACACAAACGTTGATTGTATTGCCAATTTCCATTAACTAACGCACCCGTTCGAAAATAGGCTTCAATCGTGAAAATTTTGTGCTGTGTGGTAAGAGGCATGATTCAAAAACCGGATTAGAAAATTTCAGCACAATGACTTAACAGATTCTGACACAACAAAACATATTCAAAAATTTAAAGTAAAACACACGTTTTACATTCCACAACCACCCTTGAGCAAGATAATTTTTAATTTGTAGTTCATATTGTTTTACAACTGAAATAAATAGGTATGAAATTTGTAGGTTATTGATGATGTCAGTGTGACAGTGACATAATTATTTCAAACGTAAAGTAAGACACACGTTTTAGATTCCACAACCACCCTTGAGCAAGATAATTTTTGATATCCCGGTATTTAGGTAGAGGGCTTCTTAGAATTTTTCCGGAGGAAACTGTAATTTTCCATTGGCTGCTTTTTAATGAACTGCATTATAGACAATGTATTTTAATGATTGGATAAATTACTTTTGTTAAAGTAGAACGCATTCGGATGTCTCATTTGAAATGTTTTTTTTGTCTCCAATTCCCCGTACAACTCAGGTGTAAAGTGTAAATGTGTATTTTAATGACGTTTCGTCATACAATTCGCAAATGTAACGATTGGAACTGTTCTAATATCAGACAGGGGTATATGCCACTTCTTTCACCATATTCCACTTTGACCTTATATCATGTATTACATACTTACATTACATTAAAGATCAGAAGAACCTAATTGAAATATCTAGAATATATTCTGTTTCAGATAATACAATCCGAACACTCATGTTCGATAAAGTCAGATAAATTCTTTCGGTAGGAATAGTCACAGCGATTTTTACTTCAAGTTCCAACAGTTTTATCTAAACTACCAACCACTTGAAGGGAATTTAGAAGCCTTTCCCACGACTTGGGCTTATTTATATTCGGGAACGTGTAAACCTTCAACCTGATACACCAATATTCTCATAGTTATTAAGAGCTTTCTATAAACATCACTTGCTGTATTACGATTAATTTTTCATCGTTCTAATAAAATGTCTTTAAGTTAATCACAAATATTTATATTTCACAGCTAGCGGCATTTCGATACAAGTATTCTTTGTAACGTTCACATTTAGTATTATATTCAACTATTCTAATTTTCGGAATAATACTGACCCTCGGCCGCGGCTTTAGGAATTTTTGGACGTTATATATCTATTGTATTTACAAAATAGACTTGTACCTGTATTGTTTCATTGATTATTCTTAAATTTAGCTTCCCGTACTCTACTTTTAATAGCACAAATTTCTGTTTTCGCACACAGCTGGGATTTAAATGTATGAGGACAAGGTGGAAAGTCCCGAAAAATAAACCAGATGGTGCCACAATCGAAAATCCCATGTGACATTTCTGAGGCTATGGGCATCACAACCATGACCGGAAAAAAAACAGGCTATTAAAGTGGACAGTGCTTCATTATTTTTCTTCAATATGTAACAAGTCCCCCAAAGTCTTCACGTTGCCATTCAACCAGGTATGTGTATAGACCTCAACTTCCTAAAAAACGGGCCGAGAAGGGGGAGTGGAGAACTAGGTTCTCTATTGAATTTATTCCCGATAATGTTCTTTCATATCCAAATGTTCTTCTACCATTGTGTTGAGAAATAAAATCATCTCTTGATTCATTTTTAGGGACTTTTCACCTTGACCTCGTAAATCTAGGGAAATGCCTGGAAGCCCGAAAATAGCAAAAGGTGTACGGATTTTTAGGATTAAGTTCGGAGAGTATCTCTCTAGGAATCTGGATGTTCTTTTTCTTCTTATTTTAAATGATTACATTCAGCAACTTTCTTCTTCAAGCATTCGGTAAAAACCACAACTGTTTGGTAATTACATTTAATATTACAAATAATTCGTATTATTTTATATAATAATTAAAGAACACAATTTGTTCGTGAAGCAATTTATTAGATAACAATGCTTAAAACCTGCAATAGCATATGACATCATGTTGATTATTCTGTAAGCAGAGGCAGAGGATGGTGAAACTCCAATAAAATCAGCAACGACAATTTGCATGTTTCCTCTAGCATGATATTCAAGAGCTGACAGCAGATGAAGTAGAGGTGGAACGCAACCTCCTCTGAAATCAATCGTTTATTATTTAATATACCTCATGAAGTCAGATAAGTGTTACCATACAATGCCTGATTGTTGTTAATCTGATTGCCAGCTATTTTCAATACACAACAACATACATTTCCATATGCTTACTTCCCTCACTATACGTAGTATATAGTGTCAGGGAAGTATTGTAATGGGCAAAAAAAATGTGTGTTCACAGTCTATTTTATGCGTTTACTCTGTGGCAAATTTTGATAGTTCATATGACAGCAGGTGTCAGTATAAAACATAGAGTAGTAATAGATATTTACGGCCTCGTTTGATAACCCATTGAATATCGTAATATGAATTTACGATACGAATATAGTATATTATTTTACCTACTACCAATAATGTTAATTATTTACTCCAAATTAGTCAATATTCCTGAAATTAATGATATTAGAATCATGTAACAAGCAAGCGTTGCGCTCATTGTTGATTTATTTTGCGAACTGTCAATTTTGACGCGTGTTACGTTATGTGAACCTGCTGACTATGTAACTCATAGGCAACCGACCCGAGATAATTCTAAGAACTGCAAGTTATCTCTTTACAAGTGTTGGAAATAATTAACATGATGTATTCATTCTGATATACTGCTTCGCCTTGTGCAGTTCTATTTTGAATCATTTATTATATGTTCTAATAAAGTAAATATTTTAACATTTTAATATTTTTTAAAAACAAGTTACCCTGATAGAGTAACGTAACTGGCGCAGTCGGTAGGATAGTAGTGAGACGGTGGAATTTTCGACAAAAATCGCGAAAATTGGTGCCGGTTTGTTTTAACGATTTACTCGCTAATCGAACAAAGTGAACATAAACTTGACTAATCTCCGTCCATACATCGTTCGTTGTATTGGTAAAGTGAACAAAGGGCAGTGGACAACATCTTCAAAGCCGCAGATAGCAGAGGACATCATCGCCGAAGCATCTATAATTAAGAAATGCAAACATTTGGATTCATACTGTAAGTTCTCATTAATTTCCATCTCAATCTTTCCTTATATCACTTTCCTTATTTTGATGAATTCGTCTGATTCTGAATTCGAAGATTCACATAACTTCAAAGTAAATAACAGTATTCGTGATAGATCCCCCATTAGAACAAGCAAACTAAATAAAATTTTAAATAATATTAACACTGATAATTCTGCAATTATGGCTGAGTTACAAAGCTTCCATTTAAATGCAATCCCCACTTATAATGGTGATCAAGCAACTTTAGCAATATTTATCGCTGCTTGCGAAAACTTATTAACTACATTTGCTGACCGAGTTAATGTGCATAATCCCAAAAATGAATGGCTATTAAGAGCTATCATCAATAAATTAGAAGGCAGAGCCAGAACTTTAATAGGTAGTCGTGATGACGCAAATTCATGGCCAGATATAAAAAATTTACTGATTCAATATTTTTCGGATCAGAGAAACGAAGATTGTCTCGTTCGAGATCTCATGTGTTTGAAACCCGAACCAAGAGAAACATCTTATCAATTCGGAATGCGTGTACAAGATATGCGTAGTTTATTACAAACTAAGTTACGTCTGACGATTCCTGACGAAAACGTCCGCAATGTAAAAACATCTATCTATGATAATCTTGCGCTGCAGACATATTTGCATGGATTGCCCGGACAACTAGGTCTAGCAGTTCGCTTACAAAAACCTGCTCATTTGGAACAAGCAATGAATTTAGTTATGGAAGAACAAAATTTCCAGTACGCAGACAAACATTTTAAAACAAGTGCTGCATATAGCAATGTTAATAATTCAAATCCAAGAGCCGTAGCTATGAATACAGTTAACAGATCTGTGAATAACTTTGTACCATATTACGTGAATAATAGTAGACCCCCTATGCAAATAATGAATCATCAACCAAATCGATTTCCAACCAATAATCAATTTAATCGATTTCCCACTTATAATCAATTTAATCGACCTCAAATTACTAATCAGTCGAAATCTCATAAGAATTCTCCTCAAGCACCCCCACGTAATTTTTATACTGAAACTAACCAATATTCACCTGGTAAAAATAATTCGACACGCAATGTCTTTCGAACAAATAATAATTTCATACCTACATACAAACAAACACCTATGGAAACTACATCGCGTAATTCAACTCGTATAAATCACCCTCCTAAACAATCACCCGTAAATTGGGCAGCTGAAGAATTATATCATCAAGATATTCATGAGGCACATACATCGAAAGCACTTGAATATTACGAAGAGCAAGATACTGAATTTTGCTCAGATAATTTACTTGATTATTCAGTTATACCTACACATCAAGCAGAAGAAGAACAATTTAATAATGAAAATGAAAACGTAAATTTTCACGAGGAACTGAACATGGACAACCAACCCTGATAGATCTAAATAATGACAATAATTCAAAGTTACCTTATATTGTTATACCTAACGTAAATTTGAAATTCATGATAGACACGGGCTCTATGAAGTCTTTAATAAACAATAATGTTGTGAAAAGATTTTATAGTCGATTTGTTGAACAGGAACCTTTTAAAATACAATCCGTTCATCACACTACTAATCACGATAAAATTGCAAAAATCCCGTTACCAACCATATTCAACACAGGACAATTCAAGCATAAATTCTATGTATTCGATGTCAATCCAAAATATCATGGACTTATTGGTTTAGATTTATTAAAAATTTTGAAAGCAACTATTGACTTTGACAAAAATTTATTGGTAACAGAAAATGCCAAAATTCCAATTTATACAAATGATTCTTCAAACGAGTCTTATCCCTATGATGTCAACCCTATCCAAAATTATAAAATAACGATAGAACCTCGTATGCAAAAAATTATTAAATTACCAGTTAGATCAAATAATAAAATAGGTATTTTGAACAAAATTACTTTCCAACATGGCGTTGAAATCCCCACCTCAGTAGTAAAAATCGAAAATAATACAGCTACCACTTCAATTATAAATTCCAATACATCCCCTATAACACTTACTATAACGCAACCTTTTGAAATCGAAGATTATGAACAAATAAAATGTAATCACTTAGAAAAAATGGATATTGATCAAGACACAATAATAGAGGATGACATGGATATAGAGAGTTTACAATACCAAAATTTGAACTCATTACGACTGGATCACATGAATGCAGAAGAACAACAAGCAATTAAAGAACTCTGTTTAGAATATAAGGATATATTCTACCATGAAGGAATGCCCTTAAGTTTTACTAATGAAGTAAAGCACAACATCAGGTTATCGGATAACAATCCTATATTCGTGAAATCATATAGACTTCCTCAAGTTCACCAACAGGAAGTTCGAGAACAGGTAGACAATTTACTGAAACAGGATATCATCCAGCCTTCATGTTCCCCATGGAGTTGCCCTGTTCTGATTGTACCGAAGAAGAAAGATGCCAGTGGCAAACAAAAATGGCGGATGGCTATTGACTACCGCCGCCTAAATGAAAAAACTATAGAAGACAAATATCCACTTCCCAATATAGCTGATATATTGGACAAGCTTGGAAAAAGTCAATATTTCACAACGATCGACTTAGCATCGGGCTACCATCAAGTCGAAATGTCTAATGAAGATATAGAAAAGACAGCATTTAGCACCGAAAACGGTCATTTCGAGTTTAAACGAATGCCGTTTGGGCTTAAGAACGCGCCCGCAACTTTTCAGAGAACAATGGATAATATTCTCAGAGGTATACAGAACGAACTTTGTTTCGTATATCTTGATGACATTATCATATTCTCCACGTCACTCCAAGAACATATAGAAAGATTGCGAGAAGTATTTCAACGATTGCGGAAGGCAAACTTGAAAATACAACTCGACAAGTCCGAGTTTCTTCGTAAGGAAGTTATCTACTTAGGACATACCATTACGTCCGAAGGAGTTAGACCAAATCCTGAGAAAATACAAGCAGTAATAAAGTATCCATTACCATCGACTCGAAAAGAAATCAAAAGCTTTTTAGGATTAATAGGATATTATAGGAAATTCATCAAGGATTTTGCAAAATTAACAAAACCATTGACTCAATGTCTGAAAAAGAACATGAAAATTGAACATAGCGATGATTTCATTCAAGCTTTCGAAACTTGCAAAAGTATATTGACAAATTACCCGATTCTGCAGTACCCTGATTATGACAAACCCTTTATTTTGACCACGGATGCCTCTAATGTGGCAATTGGGGCCGTCTTATCACAAGGACCTATAGGCAGTGATAAACCGATAAGCTATGCATCCAGGACTTTGAACGAAACCGAGCAAAGATACTCCACTATTGCAAAAGAACTTTTAGCCATCATATGGGCAACGAAATACTTCAGACCCTATTTATTCGGTCGTAAGTTCTACATTTATACCGATCACAGACCCTTAGTGTGGTTGATGAAGCTTAAAGAGCCAAATTCAAAACTTACGAGATGGCGACTCAAACTGGAAGAGTTTAATTATGAAATCATATATAAGAAAGGAAAATATAACACGAATGCAGATGCATTATCCCGGATACAAATAAACACTTTAAAATCAAGAATTAGACCAGGAACCTTGATAGACGATATGGATATTGAATCACTTGCTCCTAATTTAGATGAACAAGAAAATTTATTGCAAGAACTGAACAGCGACAATAGAACACTCAATACACCATCACCATCTACGATACAAAGAATTTTGGAAACCTCCGATGTAAACAATCAACCGGTAGATTCGTTAGTGGAAGATTTTGATATCCCCATTATAAACGATCTATCCAACAGCTCGCATTCTAATGTCAATATAGAACCCAACAAAGGAATAGAAATATCTGAGGATGTAATTGAGTCTAAGCCAAATCAATACTTCATTTTATCAGTAGCTATGAACCCTAGACCTGTTAAACACATCAAAGTAGGAAATAAAAATAAATTTTTCATCCAAATTTCTAGAAGTAATAATGAACAAGAAATTATACATTTTCTGAAAAATTATACAGCAGCCAATAAAACATACTATTTTAATTTCGACCAAGAAAAAATGTATCAAGATTTCAGTGCGATCTTTATTAAATTATTCAATAACAACGCACCCAAGATTATAAGATGCACAAAGCATAGAATTCCACTCATTGAAACCGATGACATTGAAGATGCAATAAGGAATTACCATGAAGGTAAAACTAATCACCGTGGAATCACCGAAACTGTCAAACAATTATCCAATAAATACTATTTCCAAAATATGAAACATATCATAACACAGTTCATAAATAAATGCCAAAAATGTCAAAAAGCCAAATACGACAGAAACCCACCAAAAATACCATTCATGTTAACGGAAACCCCTCAAAGACCATTTCAGGTTATTCATGCAGATACGTTCACAGTTGAAGGTCAAAATTATGTAACATTAGTAGATGCCTTTACTAAATTGGGTCAAGCTATTCCAATAACGTCAAAGAACGCTATCGAAACGGTAAATGCTTTTATCACCTACTTTCAATTCTATGGAGTCCCCGAAACAATAATCACTGATAATGGTACTGAATTCGATTCAGAAACTGTGAAACAACTATTTTCATTACATAAAATAAATATTCATTTTGTTACACCACATAATCCTGCATCCAACGGAATAGTAGAGAGATTCCACTCCACTATCCTGGAGCACATTCGAATATTGAAACAAGACAATAGAAACGAGTCAATTAAAAAATACATGAATTATGCAGTCATTGCATACAATAATACTATACACTCTATTACCAATTATACCCCTTTAGAATTAACATTGGGACATTCAAATAACAAAGAAATATATGATCTTGAAGATCAACAGAAAATGTTACAAGAATATATAGAGTCTCATAAGGCCAAACTTAAACTGACTTACGAGAAAGTTAAAGAAGAAATTGAAAAACAAAAAATTAAAATACACGCAAAACGAAATAACGATACAGTTGAACAAAACTTCAATGACGCCACACAAGTGTACTCTAAATTAAATAAACGTAACAAAACCGAGCAAAAATACGATGGACCTTTTGATGTCATTAACATTAATGATAGAAACGTGGCGACTTGCTCAAAAAATGATAAACTTAGACGTATCCATCTTCGCAATGTTAAAAGACCTGTAATTGTTACAGATGGCTCACCGTCATCGCAAGCGGACAAGAAATCGAATTCACTTCAATCAACAAAAACCCAGGACTCTTAGCACTAAAGCTAGGAAACATGCAAAACATAATAGATTATTGGACTTTTATTAGAATAGTTAATTTAGAACCCTTAGAAACTAGTTATACTAGAATTTATGATCAAACTCTTAAATTAGAACATCTTATTGATAGATTCAACATAGAGGAAAAATATCAAACCGAAATAGTCAATTATGAAAATTTATTAGAATATGAATTATTAGAGGTAAACAAAATATTTAATCAAATCATCCCCCTTGAAATTACTAGAAAAAAGAGAGGCCTCATTAACGGATTGGGTACAGTATTCAAAGCTATCACCGGAAACTTAGACCAAGAAGATGCTCAGAGATACGATAGTGCGATAACGCAATTAAAAAATTCTCAAGGACAATTTAAATTACTCTCAGAGGAACAAATAACATTAACTGAAACCGCCATTGAAAAGTTTGAGAATGTAACACAAAAGATAACAGATAATCAAGTTGAATTGTACAAACGCGTAGAATTACTAAGTACTCATTTAAATCAGGTTGAAAATAAAATTATTGAAATTGAGGATATTCTCACATTAGCAATGCTTCTTGATCACATGATCACTGCAGTAACAAATATCAAAACAATACTGGAAACTTTGGTCAATGCTATTGCTTTTGCCAAATTAAATATGTTCCATCCCTCGATTTTGGAAAGCGAAGATTTTGCTACTGAGTTGTCAAAAATTGCAGAATTACCACAAAATTCTCGATTACCTTTCGATATCAATCACAATACTATTCTTATATTCGAATCAATTGTAACAGTTAAAAGTTATTATCAGAATAGAAAGATTAATTTCATAATCGAAATTCCTCTTGTAGAACACTTATCTTATAACCATTATCATTTATATTCATTCCCAATGAAAACACCTAATTCTAATTTTAATATCATTGTTCCTCAAAACCAATTCCTTTCTATTAATGAGAAATATTACGGTCTAACTAATAATGAATGCCATGAAGCTTCCCCAGCCGAGTTCCTATGCAAAGCTATGAACATTAACCAACTAAGCAAGGACAGTCCCTGTGAAGTACAATTAGTTCAGTTCACCAACCATTATAACAATTGCAAACAACTGGAAGTAGAGCTGTCACAAGAAAAATTATTCAAAATCGACACCGACAAATGGATAGCCATTTTTCCTAATCAAACCATCGTGAACAGTCAGTGCCCACAAAATAGAGATACGTCAGCCCTCGAAGGAAGCTACATCTTAAAAATACCAGAAGGATGTCAACTACAAGTAAATGGACAAATCTTGAAGAGTTATCAAGATTCCAAAAAAATTGTGTCATCAAATTGGAACCTATAAACCTAGACGAATTACACGGCATGGTTCATCAATTGGAAAACACCAAGAAGAAATTCCAAGAAATTCAGATTCCGCAAATACATATGGGAGCCAGTGTCTGGACCATCACCCTGTATGTCGTACTAATAATTATCGGCATAATAATTGTAATGATGTATCGTTGGCACAAGAGGGAAGGCAAGAAAACTAAGAAATCAAACCGAGAAGAAATTCCATTACCCGAAATCCATCTAAAAAATTAAATCTTCGTAATTTTTTCTCTTAGGATGGAGGTGTTACGTTATGTGAACCTGCTGACTATGTAACTCATAGGCAACCGACCCGAGATAATTCTAAGAACTGCAAGTTATCTCTTTACAAGTGTTGGAAATAATTAACATGATGTATTCATTCTGATATACTGCTTCGCCTTGTGCAGTTCTATTTTGAATCATTTATTATATGTTCTAATAAAGTAAATATTTTAACATTTTAATATTTTTTAAAAACAAGTTACCCTGATAGAGTAACGTAACTCGCGTTCACATCAGTTTGGTATAATTATATCGACATGAGTTCTGACCATCGACATATACATATGGACTGCGCGTGGCAATGATAAGCGCGGGTAGTGCCGGCGTGAGAGAGGGGAAAACGAAGAGGACTAATACTGTCTTTATCTACTTTATCTATCGCGTTTCTATTGGCCGCCGCGTTGCCATGGAAATGCAACTTGACTGTAGCTAGTATGTTTACGTCCCGAGCCGATAGATAAAGACAGTATTAGTCCTCTTCGTTTTCCCCTCTCTCACGCCGGCATTACCCGCGCTTATCATTGCCACGCGCAGTCCATACGTATATGTCGATGGTTCCGACTATGAAAGTGTGGATTCTGATATAGAACTTGCTGCAAATAACGCAATACAAACCCTAGTACCCGGTAAATCCCGCAATAGATACGAAAAAGAATATAAGCGATTCGAAGACTGGTGCAGTTCAAAAAAAGTCCGTGATATATCGGAGAAAATTAACTTTGACACGTTCATTCCAATTAATTTTACTTTACCGCACTAGTGCGGTAAAGTACCTCATTACGAAACTCACATCAGTGTCGTAATGTTTGACATTTCATATTGGTAGTAGGTAAAATGCATTACGTAGACTTTGAATGAAATTTCAATTAACATAGAGTACATATTAACGTCTTCCATTAGCGGCTTCTAAATCACTTCCACTATATTTTCCGTTCCTACAATCATACATTTGCCGAGCAGAAGTCTCCGAAATCTATGTTGCGTAGAAAAGTGAGAGAAGTCACATAATCAATTGATCACAGTTCATTTCTAATGATGTCCCGGACAACATATCAAATTTTTCGAGTTACTTACTCAATCCTAAAAGTTTTTCAGCCCTTTATGGGTGTCAGACATAGGGAGTTGAGGCTTTCTCGGGGTCACATATCCAGAATTTTCTCCATTTCTACCAGTCCTATGTTTGTAGTTTGTGATCTATGATCTTGAAGTTTCTTTACTCTTTTCTCTACTGTATCTAGTTATGTTTTTCCTCTATTATTCTTCTTCGTCATTCTTGTTTCAGTCCCCTTTATGTAAACAAAAAAAAAACCGATCTGCTTTTCTTCTATACAACGTTCTACTGGTTACGATATGTATCTTTTCAGATATAATCTAAAGTTTTCTCAGGAATCTCATTTCTTGGACTTTTTAATGTGATTCTGAGTGATTAGATCAGTATGAGAACTTCGTTAAACGTTTGTACTCTTGTTTCTTTAAGCACGTTTTTGTTTCCTAGAAACATTGTTGTTATAATATTGAAGAGTTTTCTAGTGTTTAATTAATTACCTATATTTAATTTTCCAATATTTCGATATAATTGTTCTATTTAAACTTTTATCTATTCTATTTGCTTAATTTATATTCTTATTGTTGGTTTGTTCTTCTTTGCTCAAGAGGATCATAGTTTTAATTGTTTTAATAATTATTTACAACCGATAATAATATTTTATAATTAAAATTCCTCAAAATATGAATTTGTTTTGTTCTTGGAATGCTGACTGCTAAATGTTAGAGGAATACAACCGTACAAATCTTGGTTCATGTACATTGGCGCCACGTCTTAGATCCACTATGTGTGGCTCATAACTTACATAAAACAGATGACCCTCTTTGCCTTCACTGGATATCGAATACAAAACTTTTCTTGTATTATCTTCCCATCTAAATCATTTAACGATTACTCCAGTTATTCACCCGAGATGTGAGCACGATGGATTTGATTACTGTTACCTGTTTTGAATAGATTTCGTTTCATGTTTTAACACCTTAGATTGAAATATTTCTTTTATTGTTTGTACGGCTTAACTGTATTGTAATCAATTGTCTTCCTATTAATGTTTAAGTTATTTTTCTTCTTTGACATCGCGTTTCCTTCCCGAATTTATTTGTTATTTTTTAAACTAGTATTGGATCCATGATTTTGTCTAGGGTGGTTTTACCTATTATTGATGAAATTAATTATACATTTGATAGTAATTATAGTGGTTATATTGCATCAAAGTAGCTTACATTTATTTTTAAACAATTACGCGCCGATTGTAGTTATGCAAGTCAAATAGGGATATTTTTTTCATACGACAAATTGCAGTTAATGCGAGGTTAACTCTCTAACTCCTGATATTAACATGGAAGGAGATGGGAATATGTAAAAGTACCAGCAAACGACGAAAAAAGTGGAGAGGTTCTAGGACAAGGTTGAAACGTCGCTGAAAAAGAAAACAGATAGTATGCCACAGTCGAAAATCTCATCCCATCTTCGAGTAGGACGCATTAAAACTTTCTGACTGATATGTCATTCGGTTCTGTTTTGACACCCATCGAAAGCAAGCAGCCTTAATAATTTTTGTAAACATGGAAAACAGTGAATTTGGCGATGTTCAAGCGTGATAAGAATGAATTTTTGCTCTGTTTCTAACCAGGGACGAAACATGAATTCATCACAACATATGAGAGATCAAAGAACAGTCGAAACAGTGGACTTGTTCTGGTGATTCGAAGCCAAAAAACACCAAAGCAGGCTTATCGGTCAACAATGTCATGGCGTTAGTTTTTTGGGATGCACACGATATCCTTCATATCGATTACCTTGAAAAGGGCAAAACAGTCACCGGCAAATATTATTTAGAGCTGTTGGATCGATTCGACGCCGATTTGAAGCGAAAGCGGTCGCATTTGGCAAAGAAAAAAATGCTCAGTCGTAATGGCAAAATTGCATAAATTGCGTTACCAGTTGGTTCGTTATCCACCATATGTCCAGATTTTTGCCCCTGCCGATTCTTATCTATTTCCAAACTTGAAGAAATAGCTCGGAGGAAAGGGATTCGTCTCCAACGATGAGGTCATCGCTGAAACAAACGCCTATTTTGAAGGATTGCCGAAATCTGGAAGTGAGCGAAAAAGGATTATGTTGAGAAATTCTTGTTTCATTCTTCAGGGATTTTTCACCTTGCCCTCGTATATCCAGGGAAATGCGTGGAAGCCGATAATAGCAAAAGGTATATGGATTCTCAGGATTTAGTAAGCCAACAACTTTGATGAATGTTACCTACTTTCATCAAATCTATTTATGGCAATTTCGAACTTTGGTCTTCATTCTAAAAAGGAAAGCTTATGTAGAGCGTACAGTACTGATGATGGTAACTCAGCTGTCGAAATATGCATTAAGATCCACAAATTTTGATTATGTGTGTCAGGACATTCAATTCGCGGAATATTTATTTAAAAATAAAATTATATTAGCCAATTATTCACTATTTACTTGTTATTGTTATAAATGATAATCTGTGAGTACGTAGGTAAGTGGGTGCCAAAATAGTATTCAACGAACGGAGGTAATAAGAACCGCAATGAGTAGTAAGAAGGAATAAGGGTCAAAAGCAGACACTTGTTTAAAAGGTTTTTTCCGACATCGACACACTGAAGACATTGATATAAGCTATGCATGTCAAATATGAGACTCACTTGACAGATACAGTCTTTCCTATAGCCGGAGGTGGCGCCTATTGCATATATCACAACGCTTGGTACCTACGCCACGTTGCCAAACCTCTCTTACTGCTATTACTTTAAGTACTAACTAAATTGCATGAGTGGATAATGATACACTGGAAATGAATGACTACCCAAAAACATTTTTCAATCCCATCATCAAAGAAAGAATAAACAAAATCTATAATGGAACGTCATATGTAAATAACATAAACATAATTTCATAACATTGCCATACATTCGGACCTCCGATAATATTAAGAAATGTTTGAAAAAATATGATATAAATACTGCGCATAAACCTACTAACTGTTGAGAGATATTTTTCAAATCTAAAGCATTCTTAACATATTAAAACGAAAACAAATTAGACCATGCTGTAACGAAGCTTAAATTTTGAAATATCATTTATTTTAGATCGGGCAGTAAATACGGATATTACATGCAAACTTAATTTGAACAGTTCCTTATTTCAATATATATGTATTCCGTGATTTTCACTTTTCTAAATTTCCGCAATTTTGAATAAGTGTAATTATTCAAATAGACGAATCTAATTCATGCCCGTTTAAAAATTGCATTAATTCCGATAAAATATGTTGCAAAAACAGGGGCCTGGCAAGTTAACGCATCAATGTTTTGAACAACCTTATGTATAAAAAGGCGATAACACTTGTTTATTGTGCCGGGAGGAACTAGTGGAGCATAATGTGCGCGAATTTTAGATCTAAAAAGTAGCGTCACTTTTAAGCATTGTTCGGGACATAAGTTAAAATACCCTTGGCACAAAATGAGGAATTGGTAGAGCAGACTTGACCAGAACCTCGGAAAACATATAAAAGCAGTGACCGATAAAAGATCGCTCTCTTTTGTGCTCTCTGGTGATTTTGATTTTCAAATAGTACAGTTGCTCTTTTGTGATTTTGAATCAGTACCGTTGAAGTGTGATTAAGATAAGAATCGAAGTGAATTAATTATTATCCGAGTTCAAGTCAGATTTAAACTGTGAATTAACAATAGTGTTCCGTTAAGTGAATTGTTACATAAGGTAAATGATAGCTTAATATTTTATTTTCGGGCATTACGATATATTTTCCGATCCGATCGAATTTTAACCGTTTGATATATCGTAGTGCGTTTTAACATTTCAAGTGACAATGCTATCTGAATAAATTACCGAACACCGCTTATTACGTTAGGAACTGTTTGATTTGTATTTTCCGCAAATGATAAATGTAAATCATTTATCAACCGATCCCATACCGTTGAAGTGAATTTAAATACCGAACATATCGTAAAGTAGATATGTTGAAATAGTTTTCAAATACCGTTTGAGCTTCATTACATTTTTCACCTGGGTAAATTTTTGTGAATTATACCGTTCAATTGCATTCCACTAATTGTTCCGAAAGTGTACTTGTTATAATTATTATATATTTTAATATTTGGAATTCCCCGTTTTATTCAACTATTTCTGCTCCATCTTCAAACGAGCTAAGTTTTAACCAGGTATCAATTGTAATTAAAGCCTACAATTTTGATACTGTTTTCTGCCCAATGGGCCCTGGTTTTACTTCACTGTAGCTACCCTAGGGACAAGGCTATCTATGGATAGCATAGTGACAAGCCTTGTGGTGAAGACCCTAGCAGAAGTTTTCAAAAAGGAGTCAACCTTTAGGAAAATCTAGAGCCCGAGGATTTGAAATAACCAGTTTACCGAAAAGTCGCAAGGTACACGTTATAATGCTATTAAAACCATCATCAGTTAAAAATTCTTCAACCGAGTAATAGGCCTTCTCTTTTAAAATATTGATTATTCCTTTTTAAAAATTTTCAATGGCTTATTTTTCATAGGAATTGGAATTTTATTATATATTTTTATTAGCATGTATTTTACATTTTTCTGTAGGTAGGAGAAATTGTATTTTTTGCAGGTTAGATTTTCCTTGAATCTGGTGTTGTGTGAATGATCTAGCGTTTTGAAGAATGTAGGATTATTTCCAATAAAAATTATACATTCATATGTATATAAATACTGTACATAGTAAATATTTTATGTGTAATAAAATATTGTTTACACTTTTCTTTATATGTTAAACCAAATATGTTTCGAATAAATCTTTTTTGTAATCTAAATATTCTGATTGAATCTGTAGAATTACTCCAAAATATGATTCCGCATCGTAGTCTCGACTCAATATAGGCATAGTATGCGGTAAGTGAAAACCATTCTACATGTTTTCGGTTCCAACAAATGAGGGATGTTGATGATTATAGTTAACAGCTTTTGTCTAATGTATGAGATTATCCAAATTGACGAGTGGAGTAGATAACATTTCAGTAATGGGGCATTTAGTCCTTATGAATTCCTTCTTCCGTTTAACGATTGATCGGTCACATCGGCAACAATGCAATGGAATCACTTTCCTCCCCACACATTCGTTTATGCAAACGTGTCATAATTTGGCAGATAATTGGTCGGGTGCCTCCACGACTAGACGATAGGACTTTATAGTACAGACGCGCCTCATAGATAACTAATTGGCCACTTTTCACTTTTTGTCACATTAACGCTATTTCACTATACTTGAAACAGACGCAATATTTGCGAGAGAAGTCCCTCATCTTCCAAACTGTGAATCACTAATGTATGTGGATGAATTATTTTATTGGATCCATAGATTGCAATGAATTACTTAGAATCGTCATTTCTGGATTTCTGAAACATTCTTACAATTCATCCAATTCATGTTTTGATGACCGACATGTCATTTACACACACTTTTTGAGGAAACATCATATTCGTTTCAAGGAAAAAAAAGAAAAATGGTCGACTTTTCAGAATAAATCCAGTCAATGAAGCATTTTCACTATATTTTTTTTTCGTAAATGGATTTTTATGAAATGTGGTGTAAAGGTTCCTGAAGGGACCAGGATAGCAGGCAAATCAAAGTGCCCAACTCAAGAAATTATTGGGTAAAACCTTTGAAGAAGTTGCTGGGTACATAATGCAAGTTTTTTACCCTTTCCTTCGGAAAAAAATGCCCTCTTCGAGTTATATCCTTTTAGAATGGAAGGGCTGAGGGTTAAAAAATATATTAAAAAGGCAAATATGTAGAAATCACATATAAAAATAAATAAACATTATCTGTTGTCGAAAAATACACATTTCTATAACCTTTCTCCAAAAATAAATATCTTCCGACTTTTCTTCAATAAAACGTGAAACAGTCAAGATAGGAGGAGGGGGTTTAGGCGGTAGGAATCCGGCACACCCGGGGGCTGGGGCACTCGAGACGTCTATGCATGATTTCCCCTCCTCTACGCAAAAAAAAACAGTCAAGATAAGTTTGAAGTTTGGGGGTACTAAAGGAAGGGTGAATCCTGGACTTTTGAAAATGCCTGGAACATCTAACTTAATGCCATATAAACATATTTTGTTAGAAAACTAAAAAAAGACACATTTTTTAACGATTTATTGACACTACTTCACGCTGCCCGTAGTACTTGACTGAGGATTGAAATCTTCCAAATCAAAATATATTGATCCGATTTTGATGAAATCCACAACTAAGAAGTGTTTGGGGTTGCTGATTGTGAAATCGTCAGCAAAATTTGAAAATTAAAGCCGGTTGATCTATTGATCTAATATGGAGGATCGCTAAAATTAAAAAAAAAAAATTATGTTAAAATGTGTAAAACAGTTATGTATGAATTTTTGTCCTCAAAATGAAGACTTTTTAGTCTCGAAACTTATAGAGAAAAAATGCATGTTCTTTGAGTTACAGCCCTTTCAAAAATCAATTTAAATTGATTTTCCTTCATATTTAAGGTAAAATAATGGCAATCTAATCATTTGAAAATATTTCAATGGCACTTTTTAATTAAAGTTCTTCCTCACCCTTGATCTCTAACAGGGCTGTAACTCGCGTTTTTCGAAAATAAGTACCAGAATAGAAAATCTTATATACATTTTTTTTCGATATTCGGCGCTAGTCGAATTTTCTAATTTCAACGAGCCGCCATATGTTATCAACTGTTTGGAATTTTTGAATTTTGATGGCAAATTCTTAATCAGCAACCCCAAAAGCCCCCCAGTTGTGAATTTCGTCAAAATTGAACTAATATATTTCTATTTGGAAGATTTGAACCCTTAATCCCGATTTACCGAGTTACCGACAGCGCATACAAGTTCCAATAACTAGGAAAATATATGTTTTTCAATTTTCAAAAGGAACATGTTTATTTGGCATTAAGCTAGATACTCCAGGCATTGTGAAAAGTCCAGAATTCACCCACCTTGTCGTACCCCCCTCAAACTTAACTTGACAGTTTTACAGTTTTTTGAGGAAATGTTGAACTACATTTTTTTTGGAGAACATTTATAGAAACATGTGTATTTTTGGGCGACACTGTTTGATTACTTGCCTCTTCATATAGTTTCTTATTCCCCACTCTTTTCGCTCTAAAAGGTCTGTAACTCGGAAATGTGAAAATGTGGAGGTGAAAAGTTGCATTATGGACTCAAAAATGTATGTATACCAGTTTTTTCCCATTAGGAAACTTTCCCAAAGACTCAAATTTTCGAGTGGGTCGTTCTGAATCCATTCACTGAAAGGAAATTGGTGTGTTTTTTCGGCTTTATTGAGCTTACTATACAAATTATTACCATAATTTAAGACAACATTTTTTTAATAAAATCAGCACGTGAACTAAAACAATTATATATCTATTCTGTGCCTTTGGAACCCCTTGATTGACGGTTTTCCTACTTCTTACTAGTTCTTACAAAGATATATAATGTAAACAAAATAGTTGCCGATTGGTTCCCTTCGATTTGACCAAGGAATAAAGATTATCCATTGAATTGAAATCCGGTATGGATGGAATAGATGAACGAAGATCTTGGAATATTATTGAAAGAAAATCATATTTTCAATTTTCAAGACAACGAAAAGTGTCAACACGTCAACTATCCGAGAAAATTAGCATTTCTGATTTCGATGCCCATAAAACCCCTTCCTCGACCGCGATGAAGATGTAATGGAGAGTTATTCTTTGAAATAACACAGCGCGATTTATTTAAATAGATGCGTTATATAGGAAATATTTTATTTTGTGAAATAACTGAACCGGAGGAGCTGATATGCTGCCATCTTACTTCAATATTCAGAACTCTGTACATATGGAATCCTTCTTACCCGCTGAAAAAGAGCGTTGAAAAGAAGAATACTATATAATGGAAAGGTATCTGTAATTTAGTTTATTAGCTTTGTGATGCTTTAGCTACTGCTTCAGAGATGGCGCGCAAACTAATTACAACTCTAGGGTAGAATATTTTGTTGCTATCAACATAGATGTCCTTATTGATCCAATCTGTAGGAAGATGTGATAATAATAATGATTATTCTTATGTTAACTTCTAAACAACGTTTAAATTAAATGGTAAAATGTGAATAAAATAATATCATTATAGGCCTTTCTGCTTCCTTTCAAGAGAACACCTAGCGAGTAATTTCATTTTTAATAATATAATCAGTGGAGTAGGTAGGACTTTTCTTCAGGTACAATTTTGATTTATAGAAATTCGGTCGCACTATGTTCATCTCATCCCTATCGTTTAGACTTTAGAAAATGCTTATAAAATATGCAGAATTTTCACAGGCTTTCCACAAAAGAAAGCTTCAAATTCTTTAGATTTGATACATACTTTTTTCTATACTTTGACTACACGAGAGGAAAACCTATAAGTTTTTTTTATTTTTTTTTGCGTAGAGGAGGGGAAATCTTGCATAGACGCTTCGGGTGCCCGTGCCCCCTGGTGTGCCGGATTCCTACCGACTAAAACCCCTCCTTCGTGAGGTTGGTTGTCCTTCCTAAGGGCCCCCACTGCACTGCGGTCATCATAGTCCTATTGTGCCCTCACATGTTACTACCTCCTCATCAGTCCGGTGTATTCTATGAATTTCAGTAGCCTGATATAGGGGATACTTCTGATTTCCTCGGGTGTAGTTTTATCGTCTCCGAGGTATGTCCGACGACCAACCACGTATGCCGTACACTGACATAGCACATGCATAGATGTTTAAATTTCCACACGTAACCCCTGCATGTAGGCTGATTTACCAGACCCATCGTGTCGAGGTGTTTGTTGTATGGGGTGTGTCCTGTCAGGAATGCAACAAGATTCCGTATTTCTTGCCTGCTGAACGTCAGCAGATTTTTCACTCGTTGCTGCTGGAGATCTCACATCAGTCGCTTGGAGTGCGACATACGGGGCAGTTCTCTCCAGTAGGCACGGTCCTCTATCTCGAGCCAGATTCCGTTGTGGCATGAGAAATGCCACAGGTTGGCTCTGGTTCAATCAGTAAAAACCTATAATGGTCGAAGAACATCGTGTGAGCCAGAGCTGAAACTTGGGAGTATCTCCTCTCCCAACTTTCCTCCGCTAGCTCACACGATGCTCTTCGAACATTAGCTTCCATCTTCTCCGGGAAGACAGATCCCACCATTTCTAATATGATGATCATGTCAGCTACAACTATGCCTAGGAAGTCTTCCATATCCATGCTCGGAATCACCACCAACAGCATGATGTGGGATCATGTGAGGTTCATTGCAAAAACCGCTTTACAAAAGCTTGGTTTTCTATTCCGTGCCAAGAGTTACTTCACATCCCAGCAGCTCCTCATAATCTACAAAGCACAGATTCGACCTGTCCTGGAGTACTGTTCATGTTCTCTTCTTCACCGTGAAAAATATTTTTTTGTGTATTTAGTGCAAAAAGGGTATATTTGCTGAGTGCAACAAATATGATTTTGGCACATGCTTATCAAATTTCTTTTTGTTTCAAATTTTATTGGAGTATTTTACAATACAAGAAATATTACTATAATTCTTAGAATAGTTCTAATAACCTTAATTAAACTAACCATATTCTTATAAAACTAGTTTTATTTTTTTTTAGTTAATTTCAATTTTTATATTGCAGTGAGTGAGTGCTGGTCAATGTTCTTCATTTATTTTTGATTGTAGATGTCTCAGGTTCTTCAGTAAAAACTCTTTTTCGGATTATTATGAAGTTTCTGGTACTGGTACTTGGTTCATCTTCCAACATTTGAGCCGCTATTTCAGTTTTTTTAGAAATTTACTCCTCAATGTAGCACTCAGCAAAATTTGAAGATTTCAATCGTCCATGGCGTTTTAATGTTAACATGTGTGCCCACGATTCTACAAGCAATGTTGCAGAAGATCTGCGAAAACAGTGTCCTGTGTATTGCATTGGGTTTTCAATATTTCATGTTTGAAGTTCGGATTATAAAGATACGCTGAAGCTCTTGGATTCTGTCCAGAACAGTGCTATTCGTCTGACCTGCCAAACTTATTCCTACCATACTTCATTTTTCTATGGAATGGCGAAGTTGTGGAATCCTTTGCCGATTGAGGTCTTTCCTCATGCTTATAATCTCCAAACCTTCAGAAAAAATTCTAATGCCTATGTCCTCTCCAATATTTCACCGTTGACTCACACGATTTTCTTAGAGTAGTCAAAGGATTTTGATAAACAAACTCGTTTTAAGTAGGTTATTACAAAAATAAAGAGATTTATTCAATAAAGGACATTTTTAAAGCTACAAAAGTACTATTCATATCAAATTAGTTCAAAGCCGCAACCAAAAAAGTTGATTATCTCAAAAACGTAAAAACGCATTTAGCCTAGTTTTGGAAAAGAGCTGTTCAATTGTTTTACCACACTGTGGAATTCTCAAACATTGGAGTTGTCACAACTATGTTTTGCAGTAAATTTTTTATGAAATATCGAACTCTTTGTAGCTAAAGAGCTACTGCCACAAATGTTCCATCAAGCATTCAAAATTTTCAGCAAATAATTTTGGTTTTTATATTTTTGATAAATCTAAAATCATCTATCACCTCGCTTTCCTATAGAAAAGATCGAAGTCATTTCAAATATGCCGTTTCGATTCAATGATAATAATAATAATAAACGTAGGTCTAATATTGCTAACGTTTTATTTCTGACACATAGCGTGCACAAATTCATAAGGAAGCAGCGTGGCTGTCGGCACCCCATAATCAGCCAGTCTATTATGCAGACATTGTTGAAACATAGAAGTATGCCCAGCTCACTTACGGTCCTCTGTAGGGTGCATCCCACACTCAGCAGGACGTTTTAATAATACGTGATTATCAGAATCTAATAAATAGCTGTCCACAGAAACACACGACTTTTTCCTCTTAATGCCTTTTAATATACTTATCACTTTCATATTATGAGATACAAAGTGGAATGGCTATAGAGAAGTAAAAAGACCCTGAAACGATAAAAGGACCACAAAACCATTGCCATCGTGTAATACCGGTTTATTTGACGAATAGTGTATAATTATTACAGAATAATATGGTACATGAATCTTGAAAAATTGAGGAGCATATAAATATCTTTTCGAATAACTCTGCTCCCATAGTGAATTTTGCATTAGAATAAATATTATTTAATATCGTCAATCAAAACCGATACTGATAAATCTTTCTGGTCATTTTTTAATACCAAAACTAGAAGCAGTTCTATTTTTGAACACGTCCAATTTGATAATCTTAGCTACTCTAGTCCTCATGATGTTGTTAATGTTTTTGCAAAACACTTACAAAGTGTCTATATTAAATCTAATTCAACTAATAATAAACCTTCGGATAACTTTGATAACTTCACTAACAATATTCTAGCTATTTCAATTGTTAGTCCCTCTGAAGTTATTCATGTTACTAAAATACTTCAAGCAAGTCACACGAAGGGTCCAGATCAATGACCTGCTTTTTTCGTGAAACATTGTATCAATATATTCGCAGCTCCAATGGCATTTATAGATGCATTAGCCTTAAAATAGCATACTTTTCTGGATCTGTGGAAAGTTTCAAAATTAGTACCGAATTTTAAAAGATGGTAATAGACATGAGGTTACTAATTATCGCCCAATTGTCATCATCAATTACTTCTGTAGAATATTTGAATATATCTTATATGATGCCACTTTTAATCATGTAAAACTGCAGATATACCCAGCATGGGTTCATGACAGGCGGATCAACTGTTACTAACTTAGGTTGCTACAGTCAATACTTGGTTATTGATGAGGGTGACCAGATTGATTGTGCCTACCTCGATTTTGCTAAGGCATTTGATAAAATGGATCACAGTATTTTATTGAATAAAATGTCTAGCTTTGGATTTACAAATCATTTGATTGAATTTCCGAATTCTTACCTAAGTGATCAAAATCATTATGTAGATTATGGAGGTTTTAAATCGTATTCATTTCATGCCACCTCAGGTGTACCTCAAGGACCAGTACTTGGACCACTCCGATTCAATTCACTTGTCAACAATATTTCTTCTTGATTTGTCTGTTATTTTCTTCTTTACGCAGACGACTTAATACTCCACTCGGCAGTAGAGCATTATTTATGTTGAATCTCACTGCAGCATGACTTGGATGCACTCAGTACTTGGTGTGTAATAATCATCTGGAGCTTAGTATTAGTAAGTGCACTGTAATGACTTTCACCAAGAAAATTACGCCTATTATTTACAATCACAAACTTGTTGACGCAGCCCTTGCTTGGAGTTTTGTTTGACGTGAAATTGTCATTTGCGTCTCACATTGAATCAATTGTTTCTTGCGCCTACAGAATGTTGAATAGTATTTAATCGTGATTCAATAATAATATTATACAATTCATTTGTTCGTTCTAAGCTCTTATATGCTTCAGTTGTGTGGAACCCCCATTATAAAATTTATATAAACAAAATAGAGCACGTGAATCGGGGTTTCTTAAGATACTTAACTTCCAAATCTGATGGTGATTATCCATCTATTGGATTATTCGAAATTCGAAGTTTGTATTTTAAATTATCGGAGATTACGGCAGTACACGATTTCAATGAATGATTCACTAGTTTAACTTTGAGTCCTATTTTACAATGCATTCAAAAATTGGGTCTTAAAATAAATTAGGCTGTTTGAACTAAAAATATTTATAAAAATACTTGAGTAAATACCGAGGAAAATATTAGAAATTCCAACGGACTAACAATATGGACTACCTTCAGAATATTAAGATTACTCCTACCAAATGGAAATCGCCTGTATATAGAGCTCGAGACTTTGTCGATCTTTTTCCTACCTGACTTCATTTTCTTATCGAAGTATCACTCTTGATATGAAAATGCAAAATATTTGGGATATGTTTGACTTTGGTCTGAGGGTAAAGTTTACATGTGGTTTGTGTGGCATATGATTTTTTATGACTTGGAATATAAAGAATATCAATCAATCAAAAATGTACCTATTGCAAATCGATTAAAGATTTCACAAGAGCTTTTTTGTTTCTGGGTAAATAAATAATAGACAAAATCTAATTATGATTGAAGTGAAAATTTAGGTGAATGCCATTCTGGCATTCGATAATCTTTGATCTCACCAAAGTGTTATATGCCTTTCGAAGCGTTTATTGTTTCACTGCACATATTTCAAGCTTCAACATATTCTGTTCTAGTGTCCAGACGACGATGGTATGCTGTTTGTTTTGAAGCGACGGCGCTAGAACAGATTTCATTGAGCCATCGTTCACCAGATGACTGTGACTTGCTAGTATAGTTTACGTAAGTTACCATTCCTAGCCTGATAATATCCTAGGAATCTGTGGCACATTACACTGGGTCATCAGATTTAAAACCTACGCTTTTCCAAGGAAACTCGGACAAAAACCTGCGAAGTCCGTTCCAGTCGTCTGAGTTGTAATGCCAAACTGTAGGTGAAGGTGTTAGATTGGTTTGTGGAGTGATATAGGGATAGGTCGTAGTGATGAGTGAATGATCAGCTTCCTAATGGTACACGGACCGTTACTTCATAGGGACCTGAAATGTTAGTGAGGAATAAGGCAAGCCTAATGGCATAATGATAGTTATTATCAGGAATCCGCGTTGGTTCATTAATCAACTGCCTCATCCGTCTTGTTTCAGAACTTAAGCCAAGCGGAGTTGTGAACGTTGAAATCCCTCATGATGATAATTTCAGCTGCTGGATGGACCTGCTGAATGAAGTCAAGTTTCACAGAAAAAAGTTCAAAGTGTTCACCATGAGTCTGTTTGCGATTAACATGCTTGAACCTCATTACAGATTCTTCTTTAGGTGTCATGAGAGATCATTTCTGGAATAGAGACAGAAACCTCCTTTGAAACGAGTGTAGAGGTCACAGCAGGGGCAGAACATATAGCTCATGTGGGTGGATGGATTGACCTGCGTCTCACTTAAGGCCAGTATGTCTGGTTTGTCTGTCTACAGGTGGTAATGAACATCGTTTATGTTTTCGCTAAGACCTCGGATGTGTTACAGTTTCAAGTTTATATTTTGAAATGTTGAACCTCCTCGAGTACCCCTCGCCTGGAAATCCGAATGGAGAGGTATACCAATCACATGAGGACACCTTAGGAATGGGTGCAACATATAATTTTCTACAAGCCATAGATATACATTTGTTGAATTGTAATAGTTATGACCTGTCACACTCAATACCATCTACATTGCATTAAGACTAAACGTTACTGTCGTAAGTTTCGTCTCAAGTCTGAGCCTCTTGCTGATGACGTCACACCGACTATCATTCTCAGCGTACGGGCCTTATATGTAGATAGTGTTTCTTCGAGAGTAACTAGGAATAAAAAGGCTGTCATCTTTCGTTATGAAAAAATGTAATTCTCAAACGAAATCAATAAATATCGTTTCTACTCCAGATTTAGACGAGTAAGATGGACTTAATGATAGACAAGCGGATAAAACATTAAAGATGGTTTATTGCTTGTTATATAATCTGACATATCTGGTATATTCTTCTCAGTCGGTATGTTCCGAGGCACGGCGCCTTCATAACAAATATGCGTCCCGCCTATCATCCACGCTTAATAAATGACGATCCAAGCCGCAGACAGTTGAATATTTTAGATTCCAAAGCACCCTCGTCAAAGAAATTGTAATACTGGTCCCGAGATGGTCTTGGCGAGTCGATAGCTCAGAGTGTACTTTTCAATAAGTAACTAATGACGATGACTAGCAATGGTTTTAGACCACCCAATCACATTATCACAACATTACCATTGTTGCTTCATAATAAATTACGTTAATTGTTGACAGGCCGCCGCATCGTGGCGGCCATGATAACATCTTAATTGCGACTTGCTTAACTTTCTGCGAGTGTTTTCTTAATCAGCCTCTCTGTAGCGATGTGTTCTTTTGTTTTCTGGTTAACTGCATACTTGATTTTCCTCCCAAACCACTTCGTTTGTACGCTTCACGTAGCTAATTAATATTTATCGAACAAAAAGGGAAACAATTACTTTGTACGAAATTTTTATCGAAGGAAATTAAGTAAAAATTCCAATTAAACATTCTTTCGTCGATGTGGAGACCTGAACGTTTTAATTGCGATTTAATTTGTTCAAAAGAAGATACTCGTCGAAACACTAATTACTTCCAGTCTACAAAAGTCATTCAACTCTTGGCATCGTAAATTCTACAGTGCCTGAATTATTTTATTAATAATTGAACGACATATGAGCTGAATGAAGGAACACTACCTAGTTAATAAGGTTCCTCCAAAAGAAATCCAAAAATCGACCATTCTGTGACATCTTGGACTTATCCTCTATTTCCTATAGTCTTAGTACAATTTCAATTCATCGCATGAAATTCACGATAATCTTGGATAAAATAAAACTCTTCTTTCACGGTAGAATTATGACAACATTGTTGATCTGAATATAAACATTACACCAGACACCACGATCATTTATTTAACCCCCAGAATCATTGTGTGAGTCGTCGCAGACAAAATGTATGATGGGTAGGAAGGGGATCATGGTCTAGGAGCCAGAGCGATATTGATGGTCCGAACATTAACCCGATGGCACTATGGTTTAGAGAGGACGGTCCAATGACCAATTCATCTCACAGACCGAATTTTCCCCGGCTGCTAGATCTCGAGATACAGCATCCGCATTTTTTTTTTACTAGAGGTTAACCCTTTCCAAGCTGCGGTTACTTGAAAAGCATGCCATTCTTATACACTTCCGCCATGTGCCATCATTTTTTATCGTGTCCGTTTATCAGGCCAACCAGTTAAAATTGGACCGAAAATGGACTGTAAGTTAACCTTCCCAAACCTGGTGGAAAATGTTCATTGGTGTTGGAAATTGTTAACATACCCTATGCCATCAAAAGTTATCGGTCCATTTCCGAGTAATTGGCCATTATTTGGATCAAAAATGTTCTTTTTCCTCATTTTGTTGCTAAACCTTGTGGATTACAACGTAACATGATGGCACCATGTTAAATAACTTTATTGAAGGTTGAATAAAGATTTAAAATTGTTGCCATCACTCCTTGCCTATTTCAACGCCCCAAAATCCCCTAAAACCACCCCCAAAAAATATGAATAATATGGATAATATGACCAATCTCATGATAAATTTGTCGATTTTTGAGATTCTGGCTGGGTTTAAAATCGAAACGACAGTTTTTTTGTTTTTGTTTTGTTTTGGGGGGTGGTTTTAGGGGGTTTTGGGGGGGTTGGAACAGGAAAAGGAGTGATGGCAATAATTTTAAATCTTTATTTGACCTCCAATAAAGTTATTTAACATGATGCCATCATGTTACCTTATAACCCGCAAGTTTTATCCACAAAATGAAAAAAGGAAACATTTTTGGTCCAAATAATGGCCTATTACTCGGAAACGGACCGATTACTTTTAATGGCATAGGGTATGTTAACAATTGCCAACACCAATGAACATTTTCCACCAGGTTTGGGAGGGTTAACTTGCAGTTCATTTTCGGTTCAACTTTAACTGGTTGGCCTGATAAACGGACACGATAAAAAATGATGGCACATGGTGGAAGTGTATGTGAATGGCATGCTTTTCAAGTAACCGCAACTTCGAGAGGGTTAACCTCCAGTCAAAAAAAAAATGCGGATGCTGTATCTCGAGATCTAGCAGCAGGGGAAAATCCGGTCTGTTAGATGAATTGGTCATTGAGCCGTCCTCTAACGATAAACCATAGTGCCATCGGGTTAATGTTCATACCATCAATATCGCTCAGGCTCCTAGGCTATCAAATCAAAGCACGTTTGGCACATTGTTGCGTTCGTGCTTAAGAAGAAAATGTATAGTAAGTGTCAGGGTCGGATTTAGAGGTCTGGAGACCTCGGGGTAACAAAGGAGTGGAGGCCCCTGGCCCCAAATTATTTGCCTGATTGGAGTGAACAAATATAGATTAATGATTTCTGTTAATATTTAAGAACAATATAATCATGTTTGTACAAAGGTAAAGGTAAAGGTAAAACAGCGAAAAAAAAATATCAAAGGAAAAGTGATTTACTAGTGTTTACTAGTCGGAATTTAAAAGATTTTTTTTCCGAAGTCTACTGTGGGGGCCCCTCTTTTCTGGAGGCCCCGGGGCTGTAGCCCCGGTTGCCCTCCCCTAAATCCGGCGTTGGTAAGTGTTTAGATAATGCATTTTCGATGATCAGAACATCAATTCCAATATTACCTTGAACAAGTTTCCACAGTTACCTGAATGGAAAAATTCCGATCTAGGTCGACCTTGTCGATTTTGATAAAACTAAAAATACATTTTAGACGATGAGAAAATCGATTCCACCGTTAGTTTTAACCTCAGACAATGATTAACTTTGTTACAGTTGGTCGAGACCTGAATTCTGCTCATCATTTACACATCAACTGCAATAAAAGCATGTTGTATGGGGAATATAACCTCATAATTTGTTATTACACTCTATCCAGTTTTTACAGAACCAGTTTTTTTCATTGTTGGGAGGAGGTTGAAACCCTTTATGGGCACCTTATGTTCCTGTTACATCCCATAAGATAGTGTGGGAGTCCCTGAGTCCCGAAGTTAATCACCTCAGATATGCCCACTAAACACTCCCCCTCGTATGGTAGCCTCGATCCTGCAACCAGGACAGTCTCGATGACACTTGGACTTGACAGCCCATTGTATCTTGCCGCACCACTTTCTCGGGCCATGGGAAAAATTCCGCAGTCGCAGGATTCGCACCTGCGACCAGCAACCACTGTGATTAGAAGATCGATTCTTCTACCACTGAGCTAACAGGCCCGTTACAGAACCACTTACTTGATTTATTTTGAAAAATTTGATTCTTCAAAAATTTCACAAGGGGTAGGTATCCAAATCTTGCTGATTTATGCGAAGCATCCCGGCCAGCGCGTATTGTAAAACAGTAATCCTTCAAGGACGTGGTAAGAAGATCCATACTAACAATAATCTATATGTTCGCAGGAATTAATTTGACAACTTTCTTCGGTATTCATTTCACATTTCAATTTGACGTTTGCTGATCAACTCACGAACTCAGATGTATCAAAACAACGACTCTGAAAATAATGATGCTGCAGGTTTGAACAATACCCTCTAGTCTCTATCTAGAAGATATTGGTTTGAATTAGGTATAACTGATTTATACCGTATGTTAATTTCAAGAATTATAATCTGCGTTCTATCGGCGACTGGAAATGGAGATTAATTTAAGCGATGCATTTCTCGAGAAGAAACAAACGAACAAATCGTTGTTTGAACAAAAGCTCGCGCGGAAACAATTATTGATAAGCACGTAAACAGCATACGAGAGCTTTTCAACCTCCGGCGCGGAGAATTTCTATATTCCTTTCTAACCGTGACGTCTTGGTGGCCACACGATTCGATTAAGACATCACTATACAAGTGAAGTATCTCTATATTCTAAGACAGTGAACATGACCCGCTAGGAATAAACATGCTTTTATATTTCTTTATCCCTAGGTGACTTCGATATAGATACGATATATGTGTCTCTTTTCAGTAAAGTCTGTGCTCGTTTATTTTTCTACACGATTTATTGGTGCATTGTGTTTTAAACACAATAAAAAAATAAATAATTTATAAAGATCAGCTTGTTAGAAAATGCCGATTCGATATTATTTCATTTTTCTAGTATCTTGTACAGTGTATTTTATATCGGGCTGGTTATTTGAGTATCACAGGAGACTTACGTAGCGTCTGTTTGTAAAGAATGGTATGGTATTTTACTAATTCCAATAAATTTTAACTAATTCTTACACATTCTTATTTTCCGAGAACAACAAACCTGAAATTCTTCATAATCAAATATTCATTTCGTCTCCAAAGACATAATAATATAAAATGTGAACTAAAAATTTGAAACAAGGAACAAGTTCAGAATAATAACAAATAAAATCAACATTCACGATGAATGGAATATACTAAACTTGACCAATACGATAGAAAAGAGCCTACGTATTTTATTTTTTATGGGTGTCCCACAACTTATTCGCCATAAGTTATGGAAATCAAAATAGAAAGATTAAGTCACATATGTGTTGAAAGTGAAACTTACAATAATTTCAAATTGGCTGAAGATATCAAATTCAAAATTGAAGATATCAAATTCGTGAATTGAAGAATCCTGCATATTTTTTTACCCTACATGTAAAGTTTGAGAATGGTTTGACTCCAAACTATAGAATTGGAATGTTCCATTGCTCAGCTTATTGCCCGCAAAATATGCAATTCACGAAGTGTGTCTTGTATGTTTGACAAAATAATACGTCGCGATGATAACTATCTTTGTTATCTCTCCGTTGACTGGCGAAATAATCGTAATTAGGACCTGGAGAATTCACAGCTATCCAGAGAGCGACACTTCCAGCACGACATTTGGTGTGAAATCATCGTGTAATGGAAAGAAGGTAATAAGAGTATATCTTCAAAAAGTCTTTAATTAGGTAAATTCCTAACATTACTCTATTTGCTTGATTGTTTACACGCTATATCAACAAGTTATATAATGAGGTTGGTACAACATACAAAGTGGACCATATGTGTAATAATGCACAGTAGGCAAGGCTAGCTTATGGTTGATACATCCATCCACCCATGTCAACATCGATATGAAAAAATGTCATAGTATGACATATCAACATCCATGTTGAGATACTCATAGCCTCAGCAATTTCGTGCACCTTAACTCGCCGATCGTTAAATATCATAGCATATGGATTTTATTGACGATTTCTGACGTTGTAAACTCAATTAGACGATCAGAAGGTTCGGTCAATTTAGATTCGGAGACTCTAAGTAATGAACATGATATATCCATTCTTTGTTTCTCCCAAGAGGAAGTTGAATTGGCCCTCAAAAAGGTCAAAAATAAATCTACTTCAGGTTCCGATATGATTCCGGCGTTTCCACTCAGACACTGCGCACCAATTTTTTAGTACTCACCTTTTCCAATAGGTGTCTTACGTTCTGTACTTTCCCACTAGTATGGAAGCAGACGAAAGTCTGTCCGATCTTCAAAAGTGGTGACAGAACATATGTGAATAATTATAGACCTATAAGAATCTTTTCAAATTTTGCTAAGGCTTTGAAGATTCTTATCTACGCTAGAGTATATTTCAAAGTCCATTCACGCCTCCTTAATATACAACACGGTAGCATCTGTCACATAATACATCGCTGAAAATATGGATTCCGGCTTTCAAGTCGATGTCATATATACCGATATATCCAAGGCCTTCGACAGGCTTGACCACGGACTTCTGGTAGGTAAACTTGATGGAACTGGTTTCAGCTCTTTCTTTCTTCTTTTCGTCTTTGTATATTGCTGTGAAATATTTTTGTCTATTTTCCTTTTCTTTTTGATTTTGTCTCCTCTCGGACTAGATTAATTAGGTTAATTAGATTTAATTTAGATAATAATTGTTAATATATTAATTTTCTTATGCATTGTCCTGATCTTTAATTGGGTTTGTACCTGATGTTGATCAGTGTAAGATTAAATAAATAAATAATGTTTAAGGAGTGACTCTTTGGTTTGCGTAATGTTTTTTCCAATCGAGACGCGGCATTCTCTTTTTTTCACGTTTACAAAAATCTTGAAGCCTACTTGATTCCGATGGGTGTCAAAACAGAACTGAATGACATATTAGTCTGAACACTTTAACGCGTTCTAGTTCAAGATGGTACATCACAAATGTCACATGGGATTTTCGATTGTGGTGCCATCTGTTTAATTTTTCAGTCTTTCCACCTTGATCTCGTATTAATGTTAACGAACGATCTACAGCGTTCAATTCAAACTACAGAATTGATTGATTCGTAATTTCTCACGAGAAGACTAATTAGATTTTTTGGATATCACGATCGATTCGCTATTTGAGATCGATCTTAGCATGTTTCACTTTGCCTAACTGATAAAGCAGGCTACGACGATAGATTAAAAAAAACTTCGGCAGTTACAATTCCTATTAATTTTAACGAGCGTTTAAAATAAATTGTACTACAGAGAAAATTGAGTTAGCTAGTAAAGCATTTGGTCAAGTGTGCGTGGTATTCCAACTTCTAATAATCGTAAAATGAAGAGTATAGCGCAGCATCATACTACAGGTATAATTATTATCACTAATTATATTAATGTTAATTAGGAGACTTCGTTCTAAAGGAACGCGCTAAATAAGCAGAAAAGGAGTTGTTAACAGTTTTTGTGTAAATAACGAGCGGTCATATATTAGCAGCACTAAAGGCCGCTGCTGCTGCAGCTTAGTTTTTATAGTTATTATCTTGTTTCCAATATTGGATGTGTTAGTTACCTGAGCCCCGGTAGGCAATGATGACTTTTCAGCTCCTTACCTGGTCTGGAGACGATCATCGTGGCTTTTAATCTTATGCCAGTGTAAATCTTTACGTTTATAAAAATCAGTTCATCGAATGTGTTGTTCTCGAACTCTTATTATTGTTATTGCGAAACACGTTGAACTGTACTAGTTAAAATTCATATGTACACTATATACATACTTGACTAACTCAATTATCATAGATCTACAAGTTACTTTCCTCAATATACGAAGTAAACGCTGTTCACATTAGGAATTAATGACGTCATAATTGGTTATTTTTATAACCAATTCACTTCAACAATATCCTTAATTAACAAACCAGGTATATTCCATTTTAACAGTTGGCAACACTTCATAGACTTGCCGATATAAACTGTCGATTTATTATTATTATTAAAGGGCGGAATATATGCAAAGTGCATATATTTGCATATTTTGCATATTTTTACAAATTTCATAAAAAATTGCATATTTTGGCAAAAATAAAATTTGTGTGCATATTTTTATGTTTTTCGTTTTATCAAACCATTAAGTGCCACCCTTGCAGATAATTGAAATAATTTAAAAGGTGGGTAGGTCTTATTATTATATAGTTTATGGACCCATTTTATTATTATATGGTTTATTGCCGGCATTTATTGGATGTTTAGGAATTTCCAAGTAATCAGCTTGCCTAATTCACCGAACAAAAACAAGACAAGAAGGTTCACTTGAAGCTCCACCCTTAATGTTGTCTATTCCGCTGGCACACTTAAATAATCCCTGGTGGTGCCAAGTCGTGTTCGGTGGTAGTAAGTATTGTCACCGAACAGAAACTTCTGTTCGGTGCACGGGGGTCTAGTTGGAATGCGGCGGCTTGCTTTTATAGTTCGGACTTCAAAGTACCGACGCCAAGTGAAACTTCTTGTCTTGTTTCTTTTCGGTGCTTAATTGGAGAGCAAATGTATTTATATTGTATAGTTTAGTTTGTCGATAGATTCCAGTGTGAAAAGAGTGATTTCGAAAATATTTATTTCAAACGCCTAAAATGCCGAGAGCCGCTTTGTGGATTAAAAATTTTCCTGAATTGGAGTTTAGTGGGGATAAAGTGTTTTGCAAAGTTTGTGCCAAAATCATTGTTTGTGAAAAGAAGTTCCAAATTGATCAACACTTGAAAGCAGCTATGCATAAAGCTAAGTTTGCAGAAAAATCAATCTGTGCCTGTTCAGCAGTGTGTGCAAACCGCATTTTAAAATGTCAAACCAAAGAATGAAAAGGAGGTGTTTCATCAAGACTTGTGCAAAGCTTTAGTCGCAGCAAATATACCTTTGAAGAAACTGCAAAATACACAATTCAGAGATTTTTTGCAAAAATATTGTAATCAAAATATCCCTGACGAATCCACACTTAAAAAGAAGTACCTATGTGCAAACAGTATACGAAACCGTAATGGAAGATATTAAAGTTTCACTGGGCGATGAACATTTTTATATTATTGTTGATGAAAGCACAGACTCATGTGGTCGATATATCGCACATCTTATTATTGGAGGGCTTCAAGAAAATGAGCCAGGGAAGCCATATTTAATATCTTCTAAACAGTTAGACAAAACAAATAATGTGACCGTAACTCGATTTATTCAGCAGTCACTATCAAATTTTTTTTAACCAAATCCAGTTCCAGTAGAGAAGTTTTTAGTGTTTTTGTCTGACGCAGCGCCGTATATGATTAAAGTAGGCCAAACCTTAAAAATATTTTATCCCAATATGGTACATGTCACTTGCCTTTTACACGGGATAAACAGAGTTGCAGAAACTATTAGAACAGCATATCCCTTGGTGGACAAATTAATTTCAAATGTGAAGAAAGTGTTTTTTAAAGCACCTCTAAGAGTGCAGATCTATAGAGAGAAATTGCCAGGAGTTAGTTTACCTCCAGAGTCCGTAATTACTCGATGGGGATTATGAATTAAGGCCGCGATATTCTACGCAGACCATTTTGAAGCCATTAAACACATAGTTTTAGATTTAGAAGACAATTCACAGTGTGTAGTGCAAAGTCAAGCAGTATTCAAAAATGTGAATTTAGCTATGGAACTTGTTTTTATTAAGGTTAATTTTAGTTCTCTACCAGATATAATAACTTCGTTAGAAAGTAGGAATATGAGTTTAAGAGAATCAATTAATATTGTTGAAACTTTTTCCGACAAATGCAAAAAAGTTCCCGGTGATGTAGGAAATCAAGTGAGTAGTAAACTCGAAGTTATTGTGGGAAAGAATGAAGGCTTTAAGTATTTAATGGAAGTCAAAAATATTTGTGATACTAAACCATCCAACGAAGTAATACCTTGGCCTTATAACTTACTACCCAAATTAAAATATAGCTAGATCACATCGGTAGATGTTGAAAGATCTTTTTCTTTGTACAAAAATATTTTTAGAGACAGAAGGCAAACACTTTTATTGGAAAATTTTGAAAAATATATCGTTATAAATGCATTTTATACTATTTCAGGTTAAAAATTTTACCTATTATATTTTTCTTTTAATTTTACTTAAAATAAATAATTTCTGTAAGAGTCGGCGTTTCTCCATTTCCATTTTTCCATGTTATATTCAAGGCATATAATTGCATATTTTGACAAATAAATGCATATTGTTGCATATTTCAAAGAAAAACTATGCATGTATATGCGCATATTTTAACTGAATTGACGTGAATATATTCCGCCCTTTAATTATTGTTATTCATGTTACGAAAATAGTGTTACTGAGATTATCTAAAGTAGAATTGGAAATCTTTCATTGATTTCAATATTTTGATAATCGGTTATCGTTTTTTTTGGATGGTTTTGGTGCTTACTTGTTGAAAATTCATATCTACAGTTTTAATAAAAAATACACTAAATAATAAATTTTCACAAACTTCGTTTTTATTAAGCAAAACGTGACATGTTTCACCACACGGTGGCTTTATCAAACAATGGTTTTACAAACTGGGTTTATTCCTTAAGTATTAAAATGAAGAAGGAGAAGTTGTTTAATACTTTTCGTTTTTGTTTTATTTTGTTGGGAGCTAGTTGAAACCCTTTAAGGGCACCTTATGGTCCTGTAACCTTACATAAGGTAGTGTGGGAGTCTCTGAGTCCCGAAATTAATCACCTCAGATATACCCACCAAACACTCCACCTCGTGCGGTAGGCTTGATCCTGCAACCAGGGCAGTCTCGATGACACTTAGGCTTGACGGCCCATTGGCCTATATAGAATTTGTCCCAATCTTCACACTCTATCTTGTATACTCCTGATTCTTGATCTTTTTTTATTCTCATCTTCGTTGATTTTAATATATTTGCCTACCGTATTATTTGATGTAAAAGTATTAAACTATAATTATGATTCTTAACTGTACTAGGGTGAACTGACTTCATTGCTTCATTATAATCTTTTTCCTTAAGTAAATCAATCACAATTTTATTGTTATAGCCATTATTAGTTGCTATCTGTTTATTAATTGAAAATTCCTTAAGATATTTTAATTCTGACATGAGAATATTAGCAAGTCTATGTATCATACTTTGAAGAGTAGACAGTTTATGTTGTATGTGGTGGTTTGAATTTTAGTGGATAATAATGACCATATGTGAAGGCTTACAATATATTGATAAGGATTCATTTATTGGCTTCGCTATGTTGACGATATATTAACATGCTTTAATGGAACACAAAGACAATTAGATTCTTTCATTCAACATTTGAATAATCTACACCCCAAAGTTAAATTCACGGTTGAAGTAGAAGTCAATCAAGCTATTAACTTTGGACTTAACCATAACTGAATTAAATAGTAAACATTCCTTTTCAATATATCATAAGCCTTCATAAACGGACATTATTATCCACAAAAATTCAAACCACCTCAAACAACATAAACTGACTGCTCTTCAAAGCATGATACATATACTTGGTACTATCCCCATGTCAGAAATAAATTATCATAAGGAATTTTCAATTATAAAACAGCAATTGATAATGTAATCTGTCTAGCTTGCATTGATCAGTAACATTACAAATCAACAGTTTTGAATAACTGTTTCGCTCTCTCGGTGAGCTAAAAGTAGATAAATGTACTTGATAATAAAATGCTTCATACTTTGTTTTTATCACTTATATTATAGAAACAATAACGTGATTTTAGTTTCGACAACTTGTTGTTTCATATTCAAAACCCTACAAACGTACAGTAATATCAACGGATCAATAATTATGTTGAAGGGGGGGGGGGGAGTTAGTTAGCTACTATTTACGATGATAAGTGTCATTATCATGCTCTAGTTTCATTTGCACTATTCCTTGTAAAATTTATGACCTGCTGAATTGAAATACTTCCAAGTGTGCGATTGTTCAAAAGAAGAAAGAAAGAAAGAATCTCAAAATCATCTTTCAAATGATGATCAGTTCCTTCAATATGGTTTAAAGCTTTTGAATCTCCTTTCTTCAAATTAAAATGTTCCTTAATTCTAGTTTTGGAAGATCTTGATTTATAATTATGAGTCTTAACTGTACTAGGGTAAACTAACTTCATCGCTTCATTATAATCTTTTCTCTTAAGTAAATCAATCACAATTTTTTCGTTACTATCCCCATGTCAGAATTGAATTAGCATAAGGAATTTTCAATTATAAGACAGATAGAAACTAATACGGCTTTAACGAAAAAATTGTGATTGATTTACTTAAGAAAAAAGATTATAAAGAAACTGATCATCATTTAAAGTTGATTTTGTGATTCTCCATAAGTCAGTTGAAAGTAAAGTATTAAACAACTTAGAGAAAATTGAAATTAATAAGTTTAAAAATACAGGAAATGAATCAGAAAGACTTTACCAATTCCCCATTATTAAATTTATTTTTAAGTAACTCTTATCCTAATGTACACGTACCTCATTCATCCCCTCCTTCTTAATCTAATTTTAATATAATATAATCGATTAATTATCGCTTACTTTAACCTTTGTACACAATAACAACTTTCGGTCAATGCACTGCCAACAATGACAATAATCAAGCAGCGCCTACGAATAGGTAATATTTTACATATAGAGATTCAGTTGAATTGAAACATCCAGTGCAAAAGAAATTAGAACAGCTGTTCAAATTACTGTACCTTTTATGTTATCAATTGTAATTGAATAACAAACTTTGTATTTGGAAAAACGTTTGATTTATATTGATTATTTTTAAAACGTAGTTGTACCTTCTAAAGTAAGGATTTCACAAATAAATTTTACAAGAGAAACATGTTTCAAAATTGATGTTTGTTTCCAGTGGGGTTCCGTTTTACTGAATTTTATACTATAAAAAAAGTAGAATTGAGGTAGTGACCTCCTTCGAAACCTATAAAAAGCGGGAACATTTCAATGCTGCTATTTTGTATTTATTGGCCATCGTAAACTAACATCCCATATCAATTTTCATAAATAAATGGTAAGCCGTTTCTGAGCAACATTTAAAAAAAATGATTATTTTTAACTATCAATTGATTGGGTCCATTGTGCGCCCCTTGACACAAGACTCAGTAAAACAGGCCTGAGGCAGCGTCAAACGTTTGGATTCTGTATAGACTGATGTCAGCTAGTGCTGGACATTCTTCAAGGATATAAGGGGCAGTTTCGTCCACCCTTCGCATCTACAACCTGGGTCTTCGACGATGCCCATTAAGTAGAGAACCACTTTTTGGCTAATTCTGCTCATATATAGAGGGGTTTTTGAGCGAGAATTCCGCGATGTGGAGCGTCAAATCGAAAGCCTCTGTATATCCAGTAGCTCTTTGATGAGGCCGTGGTGCCGGTGGTGTAAGGGTTTGAAGAAATAATCCAAACTAGCTCACTAGGATATTTTACACTCAGGACTTGTACTGATACGTGTTCTTAGATTCTTGATTGATCGGCTTACCCAGAGCGCCAACTGCTTTAGCCAAAAAAGTTAAGATAGAATCCTCAATCAAGAATTTCCGGCACCACGAGGTAAATGAATGTATCAATATCAGAGAAATGAAGACAAGTTTCAACTTAACAATTTGGTGTTGATCCTATAAGGAATTATAATTGGAACAAAATTAGTTTGATTAATAACAGACTTATCTTATAAATTAACAAAGTTCAATACTGGAAACATTGAAAGTGAAACAAACTAGAATTCCTAATAATTTGATTACTACTTGAATTGAGATTATTAATTAAATAAAGGAATATAATTTTTAAACCAAAGGTTTATATTTAAGAAATTAAATTGTACACGTCTCGATAGTTCAAACCCTGTAATACAGACAATAAGAGCAATACCTTGACCTCAAGTTCGAGTGACAAATAACTAAATCCGCAGGAATAATCAATATACTTCCACAACTGATCATGTTATCTTACCAAATTGTATATTCAAAATTATCGGGCAGCTTCAATCAGTCCAGTTTTGCCATGACCGCGAGACATTCTTAACTATAACACCTCGTATCTTTATTTGGGTACACATATAGGTGGGTTAGCCTAAATCGACTCACTTTCGTCCCTAGAATGTATAACCAATCTTTTCGGGATATACTGTATAATGAAGCGTTAACTACTAGGAATATTCAAGGACGTTATGTTAGGACGTTCGTAAGATTTAGCGACGTGAAATGAAATGTATAATAGACATAACCAGTAAGTTGGCAATTTTGTGTCGGTATGTGATTGTGGATGCCATAACACACATAACTCAAGTGTGGGAAAATAAGCAAAACACCTGTACCTCTACTTAGTAGGCGTCGTTGTCGAATAGTTTCGAAATTTCAAGGGCCATTAAATCAGCTTTTTTAAATAAAGAAATGTCGAGCACCTCGACTAATCGTTCTGAAAGATTAAATTCACGTTGAAATTGTTTCGCAGCCCCAACCGTCCGTTCTGACCTGCATCAACTAAACACAAAAGTCAACAGTAACATATAGAAGCGGTCACTAACAAAAAAAAACCAATTTGTTAAAATAGATTTTCGTGAAAAATGACCGTTTTTATTATGATATATTACCACCTAACGAAGTTCAACTGTCTCTCGAAAATGAACACGCCGTTCTACGAATCTTGGCACTTGAAATACGTGAAAAATCTTCCCAGGATATTTATTTTTGTTATACTGTAAATTTAATCGATTCAAAAAGAAATCGTCGGAACTAGCGTGTGTTAGTTTGAGCCTCCATAGCTCTGATGCTCTTTTACGTGTAAAATGGTTCATCGGACATTTCTACATTGAACAATGCAAACATTCTCTTTACATCTTTGCTTTAAAAATATTAAGGGAAATCATGAACAATTCCCAAATGTTGTGACGCAGCCGGGAGGATTTATTGAATGAAATGCTGGTTCAGTGAAACCTCTAAAAACGGTCAGTTTACGAATTCCTAATTCCAGTTAAATGGGAATAGTCATTATAAGAACCCTTCTAATGGAAATTTCGGAAATTAATTAAAGATGAGGAAAGGATAACGAACGAAGTCGAATGAATCGGCTTATATGCATGGTTCAAGGTATGTCCTAGTATAGCGGCCAAATGGTAAATGAGATCCCCTGGATATTTTGAAACAAACTAGATATGATACTCCAAAACAGGCATAAAAATGCAATACAGTATCTGAAGCCATTTTCGTGTTATTGAGCAAAGCGGTCAGACGAAATACTAGACGCTATTTGTTTTGTTTCGGGCACTGTTCAGTGCACTAACTACCTGGCCGATTGTAGAGAGAAATATACTGGAGGGTCTGTGGCAGCAGTACACTGAGTCCTAGCTACACATACTGAAAAAGTGACGACGGCATTTCTTTTATGCAACACAAGTGGCCTCCTATATTGCGTAAAAGGAGATTTTCTTCACCCGTGATCGGCTTATGCAAAAGTATTTCCACCTTCCGGCTCATACGGCAAGTTGTTGGCTTTTACATAGCGTTCGAACGATTTACTGTCTGGGGAACTAGACAGATTGCTTCTCGCGCTTCTTATTTGCTTATGCGAAAGACGGAGTGAGGGTAGCTTGAAGTTTCTCTCTTTTCGGCTCACTTACTTACTCCGTCTTGACCCTTCTCTACCTCTTACAATTGATACATATGTATTGAGTTTTAATATCAATATATTCCGGATTTTCTAAAATAAGTGATTCAAATATATGTTGTACAAACAAAAGAAATGTTTATTCAGATAATTCTTAAGGTTATGCGGAATCGCACTTGATCCCGTTGAAATATTATATTGTGAATTTTACAATGGTTAGAAGAAGTAGATAAAAACAAAAGATAATCAATCACACTGACGGCGAGCGCCAGGTCTAATGAATGTCGGCGTGACAAAGGAACGAAAAACGACGAATCATAAATTTCATTTGTTTTAAATAAATCAAATTCGTTAGACAAACAATGACTCCGTTTTCTGATTAATTACGCCTAATCATTTGGTTGTTGATATTCTCTTGCCTTCAGTTAGACATAGTCTTCGTTAATGTCAAAGAAGTTATTTGAATCGCTCGACAAGTCGAAATCAAGATTCGAATGCATGTTCCCAGGAACCAAACTCAAGTATTTTTATAAAATCTGTGTTTGTTGTGTATTGGTATGTTAACGCGCCAGATCCGTATCTACTCGTTTTGGTGCCTGAGACAAACTCATAAACTTGCGTCCTTGATCTGTGAAATTGTTTTAAGTAATATCCTGAGTTAATAATATGTTAGGTAATCACCATTAAAAAAAATAAAACCTATTAGGAATGCCAACTGCATGTAACAAATTCATTTTAATTTATTTTCAAAAACATAACATAAAAAGGTATACCCTCAGAAGGTATGGTGAGACTTGGGGCAGACAGTATTATCAGATATCGGTTAGCATTGTCACTGTATTACCGACCGAAAGATCACTGTATAGCGTGAGAGATCACTGTATTATCGGCCGCGAGATACATGTTTTAACATTCAGACACGTGTTTCGAAGCATGTGACCCTCTGTCAAAAGCAAGTGTCAAAACAACTGTCTGAATTTTGACGCAGGTAAACACGTGTCTGAATGTTGAAAGACACGTCAAACACGTGTCTGAATGTTGAAATTCTTGCCTCGATGCCGGTAATACAGTGACCTCTCGGCTGGTATTACAGTGACCATGCTTACCAATATCTGATGAGACTGTCTGCCCAAAGTCTTGCCATACCTACTACCCTCCAAACAACAACATCTATTTTATTCAAGTAACAGGACATGAAGTAGCCGCAGATGGAAATTCCGAAATGGATCAATATTTAGATCAGCCAGCAAGTACTGTGCGTAGATTTTGATACGTCGGATGCAGAAGAATTAATCATTCTGGGTTCAATGAGGCTACTTAGAGCACACGACTTAGGACCTGGAGTCACATACCGACCGGAGACTTTGAATAATGAAATGCGTCTGTAGCCGACTTGTGTTTTTTTTAAATCTAACTAAAACTGCATAAAACATTGGATCGGTTGTTTTCTGCAGTTTTAATTGGATTTTAAAAACACAAGTCGCTACAGACACATTTCATTAATCAAAATATTCTATTCTTTTCTAAATCACATGGAAACACTAATTAACAAAACAATTTTCGATGAAGATATAAATCAAATATCCAAACGACAAAAAGGAAAATTCCATTTTATTTTTAGTAGTATTAAAGAATCAAAATACCAAGAAAACCTAACGCACTAGAGGCGATAGGAGCTTATAATGAAGATTCTTGACCCTGGTATGAATTATATATAAATTCTCGGGAAATAGGTCACATTAACACTTATGCTTCATGTTTTCATCTTTACGTATGTTTCGGTCTCACGACCATCATCAGAAGACTCATTATGTCAAAAACCAGATTACTTAAAACTAATGGTATTAACACAAAGCGTCCTTATCGCACCAATTTCAATTGAAATGCCCACGTCACCAAAACAAAGAGAAACACGAATAATCGAAATTGTAACACATCAATGTTATAAGTATAATATATCAAGAATCTGCTGGTTAGCAGTACTCTCAAAAAATACAAACTCATGTCAAACAAGGTCTATGAACGAATAAAAACGAGAACATTAGTTTCATGAATGTACATTTGAACCAGATGTTAAGATTTATGAGGTAATAGAAAAAGGTTTTTCAGCCTTTGGAAATATGCTTCTGACATTCTATACCTAAAATATACTTTTAACATTATAAACACGCATATAGGAATTTCCAATAGTATCAATTAAATTTAGTTAGTATAAATATGACTTAATGTCTGAATATCTGTCCTATGATTTACAGATTTGGAGTCACGTTTTATGTGAATCATCTCCAGAATAGATCGTCAATAATAATTGGTAATAGGAGCGGCATGGGTTTGACTTGACCTCCTAAGAAAATTCCTAGATCCGGGCCTGCAATTACAATTTGGGCTGTTACTCATGAATCATCCTGTATAGAATAAGTAAATAAAATAATATCTTAAGATCATTTCAAATTGTTTAATTAAATTCTAGTGATTCACTTAATGTGTATATGACCTCTTGGAAAAATCTAGAAAATATCGGTGCTGTTTTAACAGCCTTCGGAATGAAACGTGTACAATGATATTTATTTTCGAACCGCCCGTACCCTATGTGCAGTTAATTTATTAGCCTGCCGATTGTATGTTGTCGTTGTGAAACGATTTGTGGTTTTTGTAACAATAGAACACTTTAAATGTTTTGAATTTTATTGTTGGCTCTGTTATTTTAATATGAAACAGAAGGAATGTACGATTATCATATTATTTAAATTTGTAAGGCCGACAGGCCTAGCATCGATTACAATATAGCCAAGAAATTGTGGAAAATAATTACTAACAAATAGCTTCATTCGAATTGGGACGAAAAGGAATCGTAAAATTAACCAATTTAATTGTTAACAGTTGTTTGCCTTCTCGTTGGTATCATCATCAGACCAATGAAACTTTGAATCAAACACAGATCGTAAAATCTGTTAAAGATGCGGTAAAATTCAAAAGGATCATTTGTGTAAATTAACCGAAGGGTAGATCACTAACTTCCATCAACCTCCTTTACACCACCGAAGTGGTTCTTTTCATGAGGAAAGGGGAACTAGAACCCTTATCAAAGATTTGTGTATTAGGGAGGACTTTGCACCTGAAATGCTCAGTGAAGTAGCTTGGAGTTATCCTCGATGCTAAACTGAGCTGGAAAATGCACCTGGAAACCCGGGCGAAGAAGGTTGTTGCATCCTTATGACTAAGGGCATGTTGGAGAGCCTTGGCAAACACATGGGATTTAGGGCCACGAGTTCTGTACTGGATCCATACGGTCATGATCTGCCCAATTATGACCTAGGCAGATAACGGGTGCGATATGGACCACCAGCACTAGGGCCTGGAGGTCCTGGTGGGGATCGTCCCACGTAGCTCTACATTAAATCAGTGGCTGTGGGTACGACGTATTGGCTTGCTGGACTGGGTCATTGGGTAGAGGCACCTGACGGTCTTGGCTAAATTCGGGAGTGGGTTGCCATAAGCTGTCCGATCCTTCATCTAAAGCAGGATGCGATAGCGCCTGGAACCGTAAAGTGCGCGCAGTGCGAGAGCAATAGACAGGAAAGCACGGCACATGTGATGAAAGACTGCCAAGGTGAAAATACCTCTTCTGTGCCTCACAGAGGAAAAGTTTGGGGGATGTACAAAATTATATCAGATGGGCGAAGGAATTGAACCTAGAGGAGGAGGAAGTAGCTATTGAAGCACAATAGAGAGACAGGACAAGAAAAGAAAGCAAAATTGAGAATGTAAGAGAAAGGCAGACAAAGTTAGAGAGGAAGAATGCAAAGCATAAGACATAAAAAAATGAGGATCCCGCTAATTTTTATTTTAGGAGTGTGGAGGTTGGTGGGTTCCTCATGGCAGTGGTTTCGAGAGAAAAGTGGGTGAGGGTAATACGAATGCTTAAAATCCGCTGGATGGGAAGGCAGGGGTGAAAATCCTCACAGTTATTATCATGCTCTCATACAGTGACCGTCTGTACAACTGATAATTGTTTATTATAAAAGGACAAAAGGTTAGGAATTTCCCAATAGTTAACCTCAAGCCTCGATTAGGTAAATTTTCCTGAGAAACCATCAATAAACAAACCATTGTTTATTCTATTATTTACCCTAAATTTTATTACAGAAAGGTTTAGTAAAAGAAATATGAATAATATCATGGGTTGGTAGCATAACATTTAAAAAGGGCACAAAAAGGTGGAATCTACGAAAAAAGCAAAAATGTGTAAAAACACCTAGGATAGGCAAAATAGGCAAAAAAGGCAATTTGCCTATAATCTAAGTTTAACCTACTCAATATGTATATTATCAAAAAAAAATTGTAGTTATTATGACATATGTTGATACTTTATAATTCCAAGTAAGTCGGTTCGATTGGCTCTACTTGAGACTAGAACTACATGGCGAATTTATTTCGATTGATACATCATAATTTCACATTATAAAAACACCTAGCTGCTAAAGAAAGGTCGTGTTCGCTAACTAAGTACTCGCCGATTCCAAACAAGAACAAAGCTACAAAATGTAAAATCAGTTCAAGATTTAAATATTATCCCGGGTATATAGCGACATCTCTATTTGAGACCACACTAAGGCACATGAAGTGGATTCCAAATAAAACAAATGAAGTCTTATAACAACTGCCAATTTGAATATATGTTGGCTTTTATTTTATTGCCTACTTGTGTTGTGTATAATCGACGAAATTTTTATCCATGCTGTGAACGTGACTCGAGATGAATAAAGACGATCCAAAAATATGAATCCTTATTCCACGACAGTATGTTTGATAAACAATGTGCCAAGTTTTATTAGAATCCACAAAGTGTTATTAGAATCCACAATAGACGATTTTTCTCGAATTTTTCCATTCAACTTCTCCATAAATATCATCAATTCAGTGAGGAAAATCCGGATTATGTAGTATGTGGTCTATGTGGATAACTGCTTCACAGAAACTTGGATTTATATTCCGTGCCAAGAGTTTCTTTCAACCCCAGCAGCTCCTCATGATCTACAAACCATAGATCCGACCTATATTGAAGTACTGTTCACACGTTTGTAGATCGGCTCCCAAACATACGCTGAAGCTCTTGAGTCGGGAATTTCCATTCGTTCGTATTCCATTCCATTTTATTATGGAGGTGGTTTTTAGATGTACATTGAAAAAGGTGAAAAGACGTTAATTGGGCAAAATAACAAGTCCGACTTGATCATATCGCGAAATGTGGGAAAAAGACGTGGCGATGTCCAAAAGCCAATGGAAAAACCAAGTGCAAGGGGAACTATACACAATGGGGAATGACGACGTAGTGATGAAGAACACTTTTCTAATATACAACCTTCTTTGGTGATTTTTCAACGGCTTTTCCCTACACAGTACTTGCAAGCGTCTGAGCACTTAAAACCGGCATTGCTGCATCCGCAAGCTGCACCACAGTAATTATCGTATTTTTCTCTTCATGATATTATCTTTATCCAACCCCAATCCAAGGGATTCAAGCCACTGTCCAACCAAGCCTGCACTTGAAAATAGGCTCTTAGGTCATGGAGATTCGCCGCATCAGGTGAAGATGGTGATGAAGGCAGACTAAGTATATTTGGTTACAAATTGAGTGAATTTTTTTAAATAGAGTCGCAGCAGCGTATCTGTGCGAATGACATCATCGTACAATGACACAAAGATGATTTGTCTCGCAGCTCCGACGCTTTGTTAATGGATGCAAGGTTTCTTCAGAATTTCTGAAGTATTTCGCAAAATCTCATCCTTTGCGAGTAACCTACGCGAGTACGCTACACCTCGGAAGTGAGAGGCCAAGATGGTGTCACACCAGTTAAAAGCTACGATGCTGCAATCGGTAATTTCTTGTCAACTTTGGCGCCCTCTGCTTTTTTTACTTTTTGGTTGTAGTTGTTCTCTACAAATTTTGATTACAAACTTTTTATCTATGATCTTACCAAAAATGCCCCTAATATGGGTTACAACTTTTTGTTCTTAAGCTCGTCACATGCAGATTTATGGAAAGTGTAGCTTCGGTCATTTTTTTCCCATGGATGCCATATTTTCCTCACAAATTTACTGTACTATAAAGTACAGTTTGGATTGTAGTCTCGAGCGGCATGAACGCGCTGTCAGGGTGTTTCAGCCTTAGAGAAGCCAGTGTTGGTGTTTCTTTCTACCAGGATGTGAGATGCAGTATCGTCCACATCTCATCTACTACAGCCTGGGTCATCAACAATGCCATGTTGTTTCGTAATATCAGCTTTAACATCAGTCCTTTATAATGACTTGAAAATGATTTAGTTTTAATTCAAGTGAAAAAAGGGCGATAGTGTAAACTAAATTGTACTTGAAGTATTATGAGACAAGATGATTCTAGTAAAGCAATGACCAATGTAACGTGAAATTCTCGCTTCCGACGACTATGGAACGCAAAAAAAATTCAATATCAAATAACCATTCCTTTTATAACATTAAACGACTCTTAGGCAGTTGGAAACGCATTCGGAATTCTCCATTTTATTATGAGTTCCACTTTATATTTAAATTCAGTAGTCCAATATCCGAGTAATTTCATTTCTCCATTCTGCGAACACGTTCAAGTGGCTTGGGCTTTCTTACGAGCTACGAATATAACTGAAACTGCGCCTCTCTTCTCATCCGCGAAGAAAAGTGGGGAAAATTGCTCTGCCCGGATCTCGCGGAAACGTATATTCACACGCCCATTTCCATACGGCATAAGTAGATTTTTATACAAACACGATCGCCTGGAAATTTTCTGCTTTCGAATGTGCATACCACCAGAAATGTTAAGATTTTAAGTTTTTCAATTGGGTGCGTGCGAAATTATGATGTGTATTTTTATTATGATATTAACTGCAATCCAAGATATTTTTTTGTCTTTTTACACATATATTAACGTATTTCCGTCAATCAACTAAAGGTGCAAAAAAGTCTTGTAGAAAGATTTCGGTATTCGGCAGGTTTCACGCCTGAGAGCGAAAGGGTGGCCAGCTTGAGCTCGTCTAGTCTGCTAATCTGAAATAACAGACTAGATTTATGATGAGCTTCCAAAGAGGTTTATAATGCCAAAATGATATCAAAGCTTATCGAACGCCTGAATGGGTCTCGTTCGTTTTGATTCATCCGTTCCCCTAATCGAAGATGGTTACACCTTGGAGACTACTCCACAAGAAAAGGCCAACCTTTTTGCAAGAATAATTGAAGCAAATTTCACTTTGGTCCAAAGTATAGAAAAAAGTGCACTCCAGACTTATTAAACTTTTTTGTTTCATCTTTGGCATTAAAAAACGTATGAGACAATTTATTCTGGGGTTTCAAGGAAATTTTTAGATAATGTTTTGACCATATGAATTTCCTTGACCTTACCTCCACACACATTACCAAGTCATTATAACATATTCTCACTTCCGCTTCGATTCAGTGTTTTTTTCCACTCTTCCCACTAAAGCCTGATAATGAATCGTATGCCGACGTCATAGCATAAGAGTTGTGACCTGGTATGGTCCAGGCGAAAAGCCCAGTGAGCACCTCAATTCGGCTCTTGAACTCTGCCATATTTGCCTATCATACTAAGATATCCGTGAAGTTTCCATTCCAGAATCACACATATTTTTCTTCCACAGTAGACGTATGCGTAACGTTGACGAAACAAATCTATAAATAACACATAGACTGATAAACAAGTGAGCATACAGATTCGGAATTTAGGAAATCATGACACATAAAAACTGCAAGTTCGTAAATTCGTCAATATTGACTTATGTTACGTGCACGTATGCATTTAAATCAAAAAATAAATCAAAACGATATCAACGAACTGATTGCCATTTCGTTTCGATTGCAAAACAAATAAATTCCGTTGCACTTTATGGACACAATAGCTCTTCTAAAGTGATATTTTTATGTTTTTACTGGTTATATTGCATTTTCAAATGGAAAAATGATAAGAGAAAACTATTCCATTATTATACAAAACAGATATGTTTCATTTCGCCATATTTGCCATGAATATAATTGAATTGTATACACATTTTTTAGGGAGTATATTTAAGCCACTGATCAAGGCTCTACAATGTTCACTTCAGAACAATCTGCCTCTTATAATGTTTTCATTACACTTTTGTGTAATTTGTCGATTTACAACTGCCTTAATCTATTGGGGAAATTGAACAATTTAACGTCCAGAAACTGCTACAGCTCATCAATTAACTTTTCTTTTCGGAAAGTCTATCTACATATGTTCCTCTCCATTGAGAAGATCTTTTAAGAGTATCAAACAATTTATTCTTCAGAAATTATTGGTATCCATGAATTAAAGTAACATTGATCTTTTTGATGTTAAAATTTAAGTTCAATTGTTGAAAAACTCATCTACAATCTCTCATGTATATTGGAAAATTGCTTTAGAGCTTATTCAACAATTTATCCTTCGGTAGCTATTGGTGTCCTTGAATTAAAGTAACAATTATTATTTTGGTGTATACTTTCAAGTTTAATTGTTCAAAAAATCATCTACAATCACGTTCATTGGGAAATTGTTCTTGAGTGTATTGAACAATTTTTTCTCCATAAAGTATTGAAACTCTTGAACTAAAGCAACATTGATCCTTTTGATGTTTAAATTCGAGTTAAATAGTGGCAAAATTCATCTACAATCACTCATGTCTATTGGGAAATTGTTTTAGGACGTATTAAACAAATTATCCTTCATAAACTATCCTATTGGGAAATTGTTTTAGAGCTTATTCTACAGTTTATCCTGCAGAAACTATTGGTGTCCTTGAATTAAAAATAACTTTGATTATTTTGCTGCATACATTCAAGTGCAATTTTTGAAAAGCTCATCTACAATCGCTCACGTTCATTGGGCAATAGTTACAATGATCATTCTGGTGTATCAATTTAAGTTCAATTGTTGAATCTCGTTCGTTGACAAATTATTTTGGAGCTTACTCATTAATTTATCCTTCAGAAAATATTGGTATCCTTGAATTAAAGCAACATTGAGCCTTTTGATGTATAAATGCAATTTCAATTATTTAAAGATTCATCTACAATTGTTCATGCCTATTGGGAAATTGTTCTAGAGCGATTAAACAATTTGTCGTCTAGAAAGTATTAGTACAGGGTGTCCCATTTTGGGTACTTTTGCGGGGTATCTCCTTTATTTTTAAAGATAGAGAGTTGCGGTTTTCGCGAGACTGTGCTACTTTTTCGTAAAACTCAAGATGCCGTCAACAGAATTTTCATAGCCCTTTTAGTTTTTAAGATACAGGGCATTTCTGAAAATGTTGCATTTTGTGACCCCCCTCGTATCTCCGTTATCCTTCAACTTATCGAAAAGGTAAAATAACATACTAATAGATTTTTTTCCGTAGAATGCAGTGGTGTAGATAACTTTTGTTACATATTTACTGTTTTTGAGTTATATAGCAAACTTATGTTTCTTTAAATGGAACATCCTGTATATTTATAGACTATAAAATTTGTCTTTTTTTTACCTTTTCAAAAATATATGATAGTATAAACTTTTTTTCAGAAACACGCAAATAATTGACAATTTTTAGAAATTAAATACATATTTTAATTGTAGGCCATTGATATTGTTTATGACAAGAAACAGAAATAAACATCAAATCTCTATCGCATTTAAGCTGTTTATTTTCGTTCTTTTGGTATCATTATTCAATAGATATTTATCAATTTTTTCGAATAATGGCAGTTTACGAAAATTATGAGAAATATGATATGATGGTATGTTTTATACAGAATAATGAAAATTCTGAAGAAGCTTCGTAATTATATTTCCAAAGGTGAGTAAGCTATTATGGCTATGAAAATCTCTATTATCATTTTAATTTTTGCTTGTTAGATATCCAGAAAGAAGGCAACCGTTTTTTGGGATATTTGCCCGTTTACAAGCAAATTTAGTTGAGCACGGATCATTTGTTCACCCGCGCCCTAAAACATACAACAAAGAGAACAGGGAAAGAAAAGAGATAGATACTTAAGGATATGTAGAAGCAACACCTTCGTCCTCATGTAGAAAAATTGAGAAGGAAATTGGTGTGCCAAAAACTAACGCTCAGAGGATCTTGAAGAAATATAAGTATCATCCATACAAATTTAATATACTACAACATTTGCATCCTGGCGATGCCGAGCGCCGGGCACTGTTTTGCCAGTGGTATTTGCAACAAATCGATGCTAACGATTTATTAGGCAGACTTGTTATCTGGTCAGACGAATGCTTTATTTCAAGTGCTGGCATTTTCAATCGTCACAATACCAGGAACTGGCGTAGTGAAAATCTGCATTTAATGTTTGAAAGGGCACAACAGGGACGCTTTGGAGTTGGGGTTTCATGTTTTATTTTGGGTAGACATATAGTTTATAGGATTTTTGAAGGAGGTCTTACAGCACGTAGATACCTAGAAATTCTTGAGGAAGTTATTCCAGAACTGCTCGAAAACATTGCATTAGCCCAGTATAATGCTGTTTACCTACAGCAAGATGTTGCCCCTAGTCATAACTCTAGGCTCTCAAGGGCCTTTCTAAATAATAACTTTCCTCAAAGATGGATAGGTACCAACGGACCTGTTAGATGGCCTCCACGATCACCAGATCTCTCAATTTTAGATTTTTTTTTATGGGGTTATATACAAAATGAAGTATATAAAACTCGATATGACGGCATTGTAAAACTTCGAGAGGCAATTGATTTAGCTTTTCGAAATCTGCGAATGAGAACAATGGTTCTTTTGAACGCTATTCAAAGAATCTCAAAGATGTGCCAATTTTGCATTAGAGAAAATGGTGGTCAATTTGAACATCACATTTAATTTTTTTTAATAATGTTATTTTTTTGTGTTTTTGTTATATTGTCACTTTACGCCACAAAACTGTTGTTACAAACTTACTGTTAGAAAAAAGATCTATGGGAATTTTTTTTAATAGATACCTATATACAAGGTATCCAATTATTTGTTAGTAATATGTAAGTTGCACTTGTTTATTATTGTTATCCATAGCCTACTATTAAAATATGTATTTAATTTCTGAAAATTGTCAATTATTTGCGTGTTTCTGAAAAAAAGTTTATATTATCATATATTTTTGAAAAGGTAAAAAAAAGACAAATTTTATAGTCTATAAATATACAGGGTGTTCCATTTAAAAAAACATAAGTTTACTTTATAACTCAAAAACAGTAAATATGTAACAAAAGTTATCTACACCACTGCATTCTACGAAAAAAAAACTGTTAGAATGTTATTTTACCTTTTCGATAAGTTGAAGGATAACGGAGATACGAGGAGGGTCACAAAATGCAACATTTTCAGAAATGCCCTGTATCTTAAAAACTAAAAGGGCTATGAAAATTCTGTTGACGGCATCTTGAGTTTTACGAAAAAGTAGCACAGTGTCGCGAAAACCGCAACTCTCTATCTTTAAAAATAAAGGAGATACCTCGCAAAAGTACCCAAAATGGGACACCCTGTACACTTAAATTGAAGCAACATTGATTCTTTTGATGTTCAAATTCAAGTTCAATTGTTGAAAGAATCATCTACAATCGCTCATGTCTATTGGGAAATTGCTTTAGAGCGTATTAAAAAATGTTCATTCAGAAAATATCCTAATGGAAAATTGTTTTAGAGTTTATTCAACAATTTATACTTCAGAAACTATTGGTGTCCTTGAATTGAAGTAAGATTGATCATTTTACTGTTTACATTCAAGTTCAATTGTTGAAAAACTTATCTACAATCGCTCACGTTTATTGGGAAATTGTTTTGGAGCTTATTTAACATATTAACCTTTAGAAACTATTGATATCCTTGAATTAAAACCTTTTGTTGCTTAAATTCAAGTTTAAAAGTTGTGTAGCTTATCTACAATCACTCATGTCTATTGGGGAATTGTTTTAGAGCATATTAAACAATTCCCCAATGACCATGAGTGATTGCAGATGAGCTGCACAACAGTTAAACTTGATTTTGAGTACCAAAAGGTTTGAAATTGTTTTATAGCATATTGAACGATTGATTCATGTATATATTTGGAAAAAGAAGGTTGCTTCACATAAGAAAACTGGTCTTTATAATCCAATTTGCTTCTATGGACTCTAATTTTTCCTCCTGTGAGAAATAAGTTCATAAATTGAAAACGTATGATTGGTTACAGAGTGAGGAAACCAACTGTTCCCATAGAACGTAGAAAGATGTTCAATAGAATTTATTGCAACTGTTTAATAAGCAAATGTAGCTCATAGTAGATTAGGTTGGTATATTGTTTTTGAGGAAATAGCGTTTTCTGCATAAGCATTTTGTATTAAAATGTAAATTTTGCTTATTTCCTTACCTTGTTTGAATATACATGGAAATATTACCTAAGCCGAAATGACATCAGATTGATTTATGGTCCGTACATGCTTGCCACGTTTCGTTATTGAGAAGTTCTCCATCGTAAAAAATTTGATAGCATATCAATAGAAGTAGTTGACTTTATAAACGTGCTCCTTCATTATTTATTGTCGTTATATGCGGAAAGTGATTGATTTATGCATTTACTGAAATCTATTACAAAACATAAATTTGATTGAAGGTTCTGTCTCGTTTAGAATAATGAGGAGATAATGAAGCTTTAGAATTATTTTCCAAATCCCCACCCACTGAACTATGAATCAGATCGTCTAATATAAACTTAATTTGGAATCTTTAGCGGGATGAGAGCCTCTTGTTGATGACGTTACGTTGACTTTTGTTGTTTTGCAGCTTATAGGCCTTGTACTATAGAGGTTATTGACTCGACTGGACTATAATTTAAGCGGCTGATAGATTTGGAATTCATCCCGGCATTTACGAATTGAGTGTATTATTTTCTGATAACCTCTTCAAAGCTCAATCATTCAGCAATCCTTGGCAATATAATAGAATCAGAAATTAAACGTTGGGTCATCACATAAAGTCATCCGTATAAAGGAATAAAGCTATACGCTACTCGATTTCCTTCGTTCTGTTGAAATAAATTTAGAAATCCGCTCAATTCGAAGGGCATTTCCAAATCTTCTATTACCGAAGTGTTAGCCATCAATTTCAAGTGACATATCAGACTCGTTTCCGCCGAGATCGAATTGTATTAAAATTTAAATGAAGACATTTTGTAATCAGTATTCGCCAATAGATTTCCGGAGTTAAGATAGAATCTTGGGGAGATTGGCAATCACTTATACGTCACGTCCTCCATGCAAATAAAATGGGGTTGCGATTTACATTGGACCCGTTTAGAACGTGATTTAGAAACTCGAGGGATCGCACAGTTCGGTAACGTTCTGAATGCTGAGTCAAGCTAACGTTTAAAATGTGTTTATTTGAATTTTCTCCTCCAACTTCTATTTTTGGTTGAGTGAATTTCTCGATCTGCATATCGTTCTTGCACAAAATGGCTCTGCCAGCGGCGACTCGTGTTCACGTTTTGACATAAGAAAACTATACTACCATTATCTGTCATAATCAACAGTAATAGAACAATATATTGGTATTACCCATATGTCAGTTCATTTTAACAATAATCTATAATCTTCACAGCAAATGAACCAACAACATGAATGTCAACAGAAGGATGTCAGTTCCCTTTTGTTGCTTGTAACGGTGTGAATCCTGTTGCAGGGTTTAATTTCAGTATTGTTTCAAGTGGTAATTAATTTAAATATATAAGTCCCGGTAAGTCAGGCCCTGACATCTATGTTATAATGGCGGCAGCTGTATATTTGTCGCGGTACGTTATTGTTCTATATAATTGACAGAAGGTGTTGTTCGTGCGGAATTGATTATTTAAGGCAGGGAGATCGATTCAGCATTGTGTGGGAACATTGAAGCAGGTATGTCGAAACGTCAAAAACAAAATTTGTGTTACATTGATTTGAAAATATGTCTTTGAACTATTGAAGAGAATCTTCGCATCATAATGGGGGTAGTTCCGTCTTGCTGGCACCATAAAGCTACGTTTGGGATGATTGGGTAATCACCATTCGGAAATAGAGCAATTACGTATACGATACTATTTCCTGCATTAACGTTTCTGAATATTTTCCACCGCTCCGTCATTATTCCAACGAAATATTTCCGAATCAATGAATTGGAAGAAGGGGGTTCATCGAATGGCCAGCTAGGTTGCCAGATCTTACTTCGTTGGATTTCATAATGAAATGGAGTTATTCGAACAGATATTCTTGAAAAATTCAAGCAAAGGTTGGCTTACTGTCAAGAAGTGGGGGATATCAACTCGTTTCAACTGTTTTTCATCCAAATAACATAGCACACTTTCGTTCCTGTTATTGGAAATTAAACGCCCCTGTTACAAAATCTACCAGCTTCAGGGTAGTAAATTATATTGCCGTTTTCAGATTCCCACTGTATATATTTAAATTGAACATAAAAAAAGTTATGTTTCCAATTCTTTGTCATCATACTTTTGTTATACTTATCAAAAAGATCGAAACCCTCTATTATCACTATCAGATATGTTAACGGCTCGTGTTGCTAGATATATTTTATATTAACCAGAAGACGGTATCGATCTACTGGTAGAATTAGTAAGTCAGAGTTTAAAAGTATCTCCATTACACTAAATTTAGTCTGAACGTCTCTATTATCGGCCTGTCAACCCCTATTTGGGGTAGATATCAAGGTCTGCTAACTGCGCTTGGACGGTTTACTTCATTCATACTCGCCCCATTGCTTCCAGAACATAGTCAGGAAATTGGATTGTGATTTTTTTGTTGCGGGATTAGTGTCGATAAAGTTCGAATTTAAAATGGTTTACATGTCATGTTCAAGCGAAGATTCCTTTTATACGAAGTGAATTATTCTCAAGTACACCTCGATTGCATAAACAATAATATACAGTTACATGTACATCGTTTGGGATTGAATGTTTCTTAATAATAATTCATCGAAAGGATTTAGGAATCGATAAAATTTTTTTTTAGAATTGAAAGCTCATCATTATTTCATTTGAATTCTCTGACCATTACAACAGTTACCATCATTATAACTTACGAGTATATTATTTGTTCATAATTGAACAGAGTATAATTCATCATTCCAAGTTTTGGCTCCGCAACCTGGATTGGTTGCATTGGTATTATTATCATTATTATTTGAACGGAACGGGTATACTAAGGGTACCACTCAAATATTTTTCGGTCCCCGGGTTACGTTAAGGGCAACTTCAACATTTTAACGTTCCACATTTGTAGAATAGAAATTCAAAGAATATCCAAGTTCAAACCATTTATCAGGTTCTACTTCATGCATGCTTTTTGAAGCTTAAAATGACGTAATGGTATCGTTTCCCGAGTCAAAGTTGGGATACTGCATAATTTGATTGAGTTTAGAATTTAGCCCATTATTCCTTATAGATTTGGGAATATGGACCGAATGTAATTAACAACTGGATGCGGATCCCCCATACTTAACTTGTTATGTAAAGAAAAATTGTTCATGACTTCGAGTGCATTATTGTCACATATAACACAGAATATTTTGAATCCAATTTGTTCTAATTTCAAAATAATTGACAAAATTTACACTCACAACGGTACCACTACGAGAATCTTGTTCTTGTTATCTCCATGAAATCTTTCACAGGGACAGTCGATATCCATTGTTTTCATAATCTTTAGGAATACTAACCATTGTAATATTTGCCCCATTGTTATAATTTTTCTTGTAGACAGGCATAATTAACTAACAAACTGTACAAAATGTGGGAAGAACCAAGACCAACATTCACTTAGGATGCCCATTTGCAACGCACTTTATTCAGTCGTAACACTTTGTTTATGCAAGTATAAGGAAACATCAAACTTTCAAAACACATCCATTTTTTTATAATACGTTTTTTAATAATTTTTTTATCTAAAGTTACGTATTCCGCACCATTAAAATAACTACTTTGTAGCTTCATCAATTTCAACTGATGAACATGTATTTTGTGAATCAAAAATGAAATGTTACATATAAACCTTAATTATCTGAAAATGAAGCCATATGATTATAAATAATTTTATGTATTGAACGTATTAATAAAAAAAAGTACTATTTCGATGAAATTTTGGAAAAAAAAGATTGTTACAACACTTTTAACAAATTTTGATACATTTTCCTTTATCACAGCCAGCTTTATATATACCTGAGGATGAGGTGTAATAATTTAGCTCGAAACCTGGTATTATGAATATACAAAAAAAAATGAATTGTGAGAATTAAACATTACAATATTAATATCAATATGTAGATAAGTTTTATCAAAGTTATTGTGAAATTGGAGTAAGTCAAAATCAGCAAATTAAAATACTCATAAAAGTTATCAATATTACTTTCAACATATCTTTTTTAATACAGTCTTCATTGACGTTTTATTCCGATTCCAAAGTATCAGTTCAGATAGAGAATAGTTGAAAACAATTGAAGAAGTAAGATAGTTGAAAGCGAAAACGGCGGACTTCTTAATGGCGCATTGTGAATTGAGGTACGATCTCACGCGGTGGTACCCGGGCGGTAAAACCGCCTCTTCGTTACCTATTGACTGACACTGCCACCTCGCAGTGTCTTGTTAGTACCAGTCCACAGACTGAACCACTTTACATTGAATGAAGATATCGGAATAATAAGCCAAATGGACACTGCCTTACCAGATATTTATCACGCTGGTTTTTTACCTATTTGGACTTGGAAGTAGCAGAAGCAACTTCTCTAACTAGTACACTTTACGACGGCCGTATCGGTACACCAGGAAACTATTCGATATAATGTGTTCTCTTGTTCCATTAGCTCTAAGGGATTATTAACCATTTTAGATTCGCCAGTTACGAGCGTAGACTCATACAATAAATTAAATCAATAACGAACGTATACTTTCCATAATTCATCGTCTACGATAGCATCGCCATTCCAGGAATCACAACTCGGTTGTTTGGATTGATCTATTTGTTCAAATTTACTCACAATGTTTCATGTTTCATATTTCCAGCTCCGCTAATGGCTAGAGGATAATGCCGCGTAAACCGATTACTTATTTTTCCATCAACAATATAATGTTCTTATGCATAGACTACACTCATTTCAATTATCTTCCAAAGGTATTATGTTTAATAAATTTTGCATATAATGAGATTATCGAGACTAGGCGATATTCTATCAATGCGTATGTGAATTAGAAATAGGTTGCTAGCAGAAATAATCCTCAATCCTTCGTTCAATTTAGGATGCAAGAATAAGAACTAGATAGTTCATCCTTTACTATGTGAACTTCCGTTACTCGTATTTCAGCGTTATTATGCCATCTGCAGGTATTCGAATACAATTAAAATACATGATTTCAACTATAAATATACTTATCGGTATTTTTTTTATATACTTTGACTGCACGAGAGGTTACCTCACTAGGTGAAGAGTTCCACAACTTCGTCTTTCGATGAAAAATTAAATCTGGTAGGAAAAAGTTCTCTGTAAGTGAAACTGAAAGAACTGAAAAAACCTTAAACACTACAGAAATGGATTGCTGGCGAAGAGCTGCCGGAAAATCGAGGATGGAGAGGACCACAGATTAAAGATTACGTGAAAACATGGGAGTAACACACACTATAGTCAAGGACATTAAAGTAAACCAACTGAGATGGTATGGTCATGTTCAAAGAATGCCAGATGAAAGACTTCCAAAACAAGTGTGGGAATGGACACCACAAGGAAGAAGAAAGAGAGGGAGACCAAGGAAAAGTTGGACGGGAGGAATCGACCAAGGAATCCGAGAAAGAGACGTGGAAGAAGGCCTTTGGATCGACAGAGGAAAATGGAGACGCTTTAAACAGACTTGAAGAAGAAGAAGAAAAATTTCACTAGGTCTCGAGCTTGAGAATGAAGGAATGCCTAGCTCGTAAGTGTGACATCATTATTCTTCTGGATAGGACTCAATATCTTCAGCGTATGTTTGGGAACCGAACTCCAAACATGGGAGCAGTACTCCACACCTACCATACCTACCCCTTATGAAATTTGGAAAAATGCTAAAACTTCGAGAGGCTCATGTAACTGATGGAACTTGTTCTATAGGATATTAGAGGGTTGTAGATACCAATATCGGGTGCAATAATCATGATCCCACCAGAAACATTCTGTAAAAAACTAGCCAAGTCTCGATGGAGCTGCTTGTTTATCTCTAAAAAGTAATAAAATCTAGACAAAGTCGTGCCAAGTCTAAGGTTCCTTACTGCGATTTCTTTATTATTATAGTTAATGTTGTGTGACTTGGCCGTTGAACATTCTTTATACATTAGTGGGTACAAGTCAATTTTGTTTACACGTAATGTTATGTGTTGTAACTACCTATGTTTATTAAGCGAGATAATAGCCCATACTGGTATTGGTAATTGGACGCTAGTGTCTCATTTTAGGCTGTTGTTGATGGTGCAACACATGCATTCAGCATTGACAATGCTGACTTCTGCTCTCTTCTTTTTGGAGCGTCAAATCGACCATCGATTCCATCGTCAATGGGTAGCGGTTCTGGCGACAGATTGGTGCAATGGTGTCATGGAGCACCTGGTTTTGTACCCTTGTGTACCCTTCAACGGCCAAGTCTCACAACATTAACTATAATAATGAAGAAATCGCAGTAAGGAACCTTAGACTTGGCACGACTTTGTCTAGATTTCATTACTTTTTAGAGATAAACAAGCAGCTCCATCGAGACTTGGCTAGTTTTTTACAGAATGTTTTTGATGGGATTTCACTTCTTTTTGTAGAAACGTGGGCATATTGATTTATTTCATTGAGCCGTAAGTAGTGGGTTTCATCATATCGCTCGTGTAGGATTTCGCGTTCGTGTATATGTCACCATCAGCATTGCACGTGTACACTTGCCTTTCGTCCCAATGTTCAGCAACGTATGCAACTATAGCAGATCTGATACTGCAAGTTGAGTCAGTTCTACCATACACCAAGAAAGATATTGAATGGAAGAGACAAGACCCGTCTTTAGGCATACCAACTACTTGGTAGCCACTAAGTTCATGGTCGTCTTTTAATATTATCGACATTTTTTACGATATTATCTTGCGAAATCAAACATGTAACGTTTATGTTTATATGACAGACAGCTGATACGTTGATGGACACATATACGACCGTGGTCACATATAATGTCCGTGGCAGACCATTTCTTATCATAGATATTATTAAGGACACAAATGGGCTCTTGTGTTTTCAAATAAGGGTCACCAGGTACTCCAGATCTTCGATTATCCTTGTTCTTATAGTTTTCCCTTTATGTGGCCATTAAACCCTAACTCTGTACCAAATTTCAGCTCTCTGAGTTTATGGGAAGTACTAGTTCTATTCTGATGATCATGAGTGAGTGAGTGTCATAAATGCGAAATTTTGCTTTCGCTTAACTTCGGAACTAAATGACCTACAGACTTGAAATTTTTTATTTTAAGTATGTGATTTTATAGCTTACTGGATGACAAATTTCTGCGTTCTGGTCTTATCCAGAGGTTCTCAAATAGGGGCCTGAAAATGCGGCGAAATGGTTCCAGTAAAGGATGGTACGGCAGTGTTTGCTTCGCGCTCGCACGGCAGTGCCCCCTGATAAAAGGAATTTTATGATGCAATTATCTAAGGGATGGCCGGAAATATAGGCCTAGGAACGCTGAGACGTGTTGCCTCAGCCTCCGAGGGGAAACTAATGATAGACTCGAATTCCTCATCCATGTATTATGACGGCGTTATATAGGAATCGATGAGATCGACCAATTTCACTGCTCTTCCATACTTAGCCCTTATGGAATTTGGGAAAATGCAAAATCTTCGACAGTCTCATGTAACTGATGGACCTTATTCTACGGGATATCAGAGGGTTGTAGATACCAATATCATGTGCATTAATCTAAATAAAAGTGATTTTATTGTACAATTATCTAAGGGATGGCCGGAAATAAATATCCAGGAACGCTGTGCCATGTTGCCTCAGCCTCTGAGGGCAAAACTAATGGTAGAATCAAATTTCTCATCTATGAGAGTGTATAATGACGGAGTTATATTGGAATCGATTAGATCGATCAATTTCACTATTTTTCCATACTTTACTTCTCATGAAATTTAGGAGAGGCTGTATTTTAGATAGCCTGGAGACATTGTTTTCAGTGAAATAAGCTTTTTACATTTGCTTGGGTGAATAACCAACTTTTTCATTTTAGTTTCATCTGACGGACACTGTACTAAGATGAACGCAAAGCTTGCGAAAGATTACCAATCCACCCTACGGTTTTGTTGGTAAAATGTTTCAAAAATCCAAACGATAGACTCAATAAAACAATAACACTGGACTGCAAATTATTATGAACTGAAAAGGGAGCGGTAAGACTATTTGTTCAGAGATTATGATGGTTTCCGGTGCATCTACACGGACCTAGGCAAATACAGGTGCACCAACTAAACTAACACATGTCATCTTAACGCCACTTTAGTAGCTTAAGTCTTTAATCACACACAAGAAACTCAATTAACTACACACCAACACTAAGAAAAAAACGAAAAGAAAAGTAATTAAAGGATGTATACCAGTTTGAACCATTTTTAAGTGGCTCAATTCATAGGTCTAATGGTGTTTATTTCGTTCTAAGTGAAAGGAAGTACAAAGAGAGTGCCGATCGGTTAGTTTCCACACCGGTAATGCCTACTTAAAATTATCTGGGGAGAACTAATGGATACATCTGAAATGTATTAGTTATAATTTGTTATGAAATACTTGAATTTATTTCAACTATTTCGTTATACAGCTTTCATAAAGAACTCCAGCGGAGTTTTTATTTACAAGAAGCTGACCCTGCACCTGTAATGTTTCTCTGAAGAACAACAGAAATCTCTCATATCCCGTTGTCCACCATCTTGTTTCACTAGCTTTTGAAAAAGACCGGCAAAATATTTTTTTTGTTAACTTACCATCCATGAGTAATGGTAGTATACCGAACCCCAACAAAACAAAATACGATAGATAATAATTTACAAAACTTTGGTAGGTTTGAAGAACGATGTAGAGACGCCATCTATGAATAGATGTCCAACTAAGAAATCAAGCAATGTACCACATTGACAGATTTCACCTACAAAAGTTAGAGGTAATGTGAGACTACTTGAGCGCGCCAGATGGCGACACCAAACCTAAGCAATGTAAGACAATTAGAAACAAATGAATATAGGAAAATACTCATTTATCTCATTTCACTTTCCCCTGATAACAATGATAAGGTCTTTCCAGATGGTTTCAATCAAATCTGGTAGGAGTCTTTCAAATTGTTTCAGGTACAAACTTATCTTCGTAACAAAGATTACTGAATCGACATCCATTTACCAAAAAGTTAACAACGTATATGCAATCTTTAACACCACTTCTTCACATCGTTCTTGGCTATTAGACACCGACTCCATCCTCACACCGTTACTTCACTTCATTATATTATTTGAGTTTTAGTTTTATTAGTGCAACACTTATTGGCACGGTAACAATAAAAATAATTCACAATAATTATAAATAAATTTCTAGGGAAATAGGTCACACTAACACACATGCCTATTATTTTCGTCTTTACGTTTCGGTCTCACGACCACCATCAGAAAACGCATCAATGTATAAAACGTGATTTCTTAAAACCAATTGTATCACCACAAGGCGTCCTTATAGCACTCATTTCAATTAAAAATGCCCATGTCGCCGAAACGAACAGAAGCAAGAACAACTATTGCTTTTGAGCATTCTACCTAAAATATACTTTTAACATTATAAAACCGAATGTAGGAATTTTCTAGGGTTTTAATTAATTAAATTAGTATAAATCTGACTTAATGATTGAATATCTGTTCTATGATTTACAGACTTGAATCCACGTTTTATGTGAATCATCTCCAGAATAGATATTTTATAATAATTGGTTTCCTTATTTAAAATATTAACATTTTTGCAATCGAATTGATGGTTATAATCAAAGCAGTGTTCAGCAAGGGCGGTGGAATTTTCTAAGTTTTTGTTTCTTGCACTATACTTATGGCCATACATTATTTTTTGTAAATATTGTTTAGAGATTCCGGTATAAGTCCCATCTCAATCTAAACAATTTAATTTGTATGCTGTGTGGGCTTGTTTATCTTTAGGTATTGAAGGTTTTAGATTTGAAAAATATTTCCCAACACAGGTTTATGCTCAATATTTATATCATACTTTTCTCTGAGGTCTCCGAAATGTATGGTAATGTTATAAAATTATCTGTATTACCATTTATGTTATTTATATATGACGTTCCATTATAGATTTCGTTTATTCTTTTCGATGGGATTTGATTGGAAAATGTTTTTGGGTAGCCATTCATTTCCAATGTATTATAAACAATTTTTTCATTTTTGAGACGGTCCTCTGGGTGGGACAATTTAACCGCGCGATCTGTAAGGCTGGATAATTTTATATATAATTCTTACCTGGGTCAAGAATAATTATTAATTCACAATTATAATAGTAATAATACGAAACATCGGTACTATACCGAACCGCAACAAACGAAATGCAATAGATAAATGTATTTGTTGGTAGTTTGAAGATAAAATGATTGTACATGCGAAATTGAGAATAATAGGCGTAAAAATTATCATATATGACTAGGCGTAATAAAATCATTGTCATGTAACATATTTTCGTCGGATATTAGGTTACACCCTTCCCCTGGTCTATAATAATAAGTGTGTGTGTAATATAATATGCACCCCGGAATAGTATGGGAACTATATATGTACAGTTAGCTGCATCGTCCGTAGGATTATGTGGTTTACATGGATTAGACCCGGCTTTTTACCGTTGGCATATTGAATGTGTAAAAGATATTAAACGATTTGATTTATATAGCGCGTGCCCGCTATTAAAATGTTTGTGATGGAATCATGCTGTTTAACTTTCACACAGTCGAAAATAATTACGATTGGTCGGTATCGGCTACGAAAATACGTTTCAGAAATGTTAAATTGAAACAATTACAATTTTTTTGCAGGAATATTTAAGAGTAGAATACTGCAAAGCTTGACTCCGCTCAAATCGCATTATACTATACATACGTATTGTGGTTTCGAAAGTTGTTTCTCCATGATATGTTTTTATATACATGATATAAAACCAGACTCTGATGAAGAAAACAAATTAAGAACTTCAATTAATGAGTCCAATTTGGTATGAGCTCTGTCCTCGTAAGATTATTGCACTAGGGCCTCACGTTGGGCGCCAATTTATAATCGCAGGAGCGATTTGACTCCACAGCCGTTAAGGCCATGTCGTCCTCAAATCTTTTATTTAAGGGGACACCCTGTAAGTTTTTCATTTTTCGAAATCTGTATGAAAAGCTGATTTCAGAAACCTTTTTCCCAAATTTAGAGCATCGAGTATAATCGGTTTCTGAAATTAACTCTCCATACAGATATGTTTGTGATGATACCAGTGGCGACAGTGGATACAGGGATGCTCATAAATTAGAAAATGTTGCATTTTTCTAGGTCAAACACTCTAGAATTATAAATGGAAAATTCGCAGAACAAAAATATTTGCTTAAAGAAATAGGTTTGGTTTTTTTTATTTTTTTTATTTTGGGAGGTGGTAGTGTGGGAGTTCCTGAGTCCCGAACTTAATCACCTCAGATATACCCACTAAACACTCGTGTGGTAGGCTCGATCCTGCAACCAGGGTAGTCTCGATGACACTAACTTGGGCTTGACAGCCCATTGTATCTAGCCGCACCACTTTCTCGGACCATCGGAAAAATTCCGCAGTCGCTGGATTCGAACCCGCGATCGGCAGCCACAGTGATTAGAAGATCGATGCTTCTACCACTGAGCTACCAGGCTACTAGGTTTGGTTGGTCAAATATCCCATTTTTTTATGCGATTGACAGAAATCGTGACAAAATAATATTTAAATAATATTATTGAATATTTAAATATCATTAAATTTTAGGTACACGCTCTCTAGATTTCCAACTTCTAAAATAAAAAGTAAATTTACCCTAAGACCCCTAGATATTTCCAAACTTGAGGTTATTAGTATAGAAACTCCATTCATCTATTTTTTGAATTCGCAAAAATTACACAAATATTCAAATCTGCAATCGCTGCAATTAGTGTTTTCTCCATACTTATCATGCAAAGTGAATTTAATCTGTCGTGTACCATTGTTTTTCTCAAAAAGGTTTTAGTATTCTAAACGTTGAAAAACAGCGTTCACTTCCAACACTTGTCATCGGTATGGTACAAATTAATTTCAATAATAAAACAGTGTGAACTCTGAACAAAACTATCAAACAAACTGAGTCAGTGTGCATTGACCAATGCACGCGAATCTCATAATGTTGCACGTATCTCCGGTTTCACGTTTTCGAGTAACCTCTTTCTAACGCATGATTAACTGGATCATTGCTGGATGCTATTCGAAAATTGAACTAGCTAAAGTTGTGCCAGCGTAATATTTAGTTAGATATGTATTTTGGATTACAGGAATGCAGGTTGCAGGTTGCAGTCAATACCAATAATTTTGAGTGCTTTCGAATATTTATAAAAATTTTTATTTATGTGTTCTTAATTATAATATTTTTATTAATAAATATAAATTATTTATTAATATTATTTAAATAATTTAATTAATCAGTTTATTGATTTTACTAATAGAAATAAGCAAATTTTTTACCTTATCTAACTAAAGTTTATTTAAAGTAAGAAATTATCTTTTCCAGCATTTTTAGATGAAATTTTAAAAGTGATTCTTTGTAAAAAAAATTCAATTTTAAAGCTTTATGAATAATTTCACTGAAAATTATTAGTTTTATTCAAATGTATGAATGTTTCTTTTATACTTACTAGTATAATTTCAATTTTAAAATATATGAAATATATGTTTGTTCATTTGTTTAGTAAATAAAGTTTTATTTAAGTAGAAACTTTTCACCCTTATCGTTTTTCTGGATGAAACTTAAGCGAATTTTTTTGTTATTCCTTGTTTTAATTTTTTATTATGTAAATTTTTGAAATTTTTATCCTTTTTGATTACAACAAATCTATTCATATTTATGATTAACAATTAAATTTTAAGATAATTTGTAGGAAATTAGTATTAATTTTTACTTCATCAATCAAATAAGTAAAAAGTGTCAAGTCTTAACATATTCAATTAAGTATTGATATTAGATTCGATTATTAGGTTATTATCGATATAGTTAACCTAATTTTTAAGGGAGTGTACTGCAAAAATGCACCTACAGTAAAACCGTCATTGAATAATAGCCTCTGATACATAATAAATATGTGTAAAATTCTTATTGACCACATATCCCAAAGGCAAATTGTATAGACATTCTAGTCCTTGATTATTTTCCAATACACTTCCAAAGACAACAAAAAGATTCGTTCTTCGGATTGAATCTACGAAATGAGAATCATAAACTCTACAAATCATGTTCCACAAGAATTTACGATGTATCCCGAAAGTACTTGCCAGTTAAACGGTGAATTTTGAACACTTGAAGTTGAATCTTCGTGCGTTAAATCTCATAACCATCAAAAAATAATATTCCTTTCCCCTTCAGCGGTTGCCATGGTGATACGCGGCAAGTAGGCTTGAATATCCGCCCTCGCCACCCTTTTCAGCACCGCGTTACCTTTATCGATTCATTTTTATATTTTTAATTATACTTTCAGATTCAAATGATTCCCAGCCTTATTATACAAAACTTCAAATGTTCCATGTACAATGATCTTATTATCCAATTTGATATAACATGGTTTTGAACATTTAATTGAGTTGCTCGTTATTTTGTGACATTCCATTTCAAACAATGAAACACGATGTCTGTGTTTACTAAGCTGCTGATTGGAATTTCGAACTTTTCGTATCATTATCAAAACGTACAATGTATTAGCAATGCGATGAACGAAGTGATAAGCAATAGATTCATCGTGGATCATTTGTTAAATGTTCTAATGCACCCAGAATAGTTCAATGATAAGGTCTTTCTAGTCCAAATCGATCAGTAACGTCAACGGAACGAGCAAGTTTTCCAACGTTTTCACTGTTAGGCTCTATGAGCAGAGTGAAACAGCTGTCTGGAACTATAAGTATGCGAAGTTAGTTAGTCTCACATTCCCCGTAACATTTGTAAAGTTCGAGAAATCTGTCAATGTGGTACATTGCTTGACTTCTTAGGGGGTATCTATTTATAGATGGCGTGGTTTTTTTTATCACGTTTCATAATTCATAGTAAATATAAATTTTGATAAAATCAAACTTCAGAAACTGAGAAGCAATTATTTTTCTCGGAACTGCAATTCTCTCCCGGGGGAGTTTGTGGCTCAGGTTGATTTGAAATTTCAGGCGAAGTGTATTTCTTTATGGCTTTTTGATGTAATAATGGGAGAAATTATTTGATAATAAGACAGATGAAAGATGTTTCAATTCTGTACACCAATCCTTAAAATCTGTGAATGGCAGTATCCCGTCATCAATCGTATTGTGATTCTTCTGTTAATTCTGATTTTCCTTATATGCTTTTCTGTCAAAATAGGGTCTTGAATTGTCTATGTGTTCCTTGTCCTTCTGCTCTGAGGATTTCCTGTATTGTGTGAGTTTCTACATATCAGAACGGTTCTGTTCTGGCCCTATCATGACCGAAACTTTTTATCAAATCGTTTCGTTTTAATTTGAATGTGTTTTTCCATGTGAGACGTTGGTCAAGATGTAGGCCAAGGTATTCTCATAGGTGGGCATATGTTGTGTCGAGTAGTAAACGTTATTTGGTTTGTTTCTGTTTTATTTTCAAATTTTGGGATGCTTCTAGATATTCGTTTAAAGTAAGTATCGCTTAGTCGTTAGCAAAGGAAGCAACTGTTCAGATATATCGGCTGTGTAAAGTCTTAGTGACCCGAGAACAATACCCTGTAGAACACCGGATTTCATAGGACGGACGTTGAACTGCTGATCGTTGAAAATCAGAAATAAGATTGATTTTATTCATACACACGAGACGCCCATTATTCACGCAACTTTTCCCCCAATTGACCTGAATTGAATCTGTTACCGACAGCGATATTTCCAAACGATGGACGTGTATTTTTGTAATTCAATATATCATTGAGCTACGCATTTATATCTCATAATATGAATTATACCAAGTGAGTTGAAGGGAGGCTTGAATTCTAAAAGTTCAAAAGTTGAATTAACAATTAATATGATAATTAAATAGTGTAGGTTTACCCGTTTCTCGATTTTCACTTTATTGGTTTCCACAATCTTAGAATTAATGATGACACAATGATAGGATATCCTTCGTAACCATGGATATTGATAACAATCAGTTAATTAAAGTTCAACTTTGATTAGGTAAAAGTAGTTGACATTAGTTAAGTTAATTGGGACACTGAATTTTAGTCAAAATTCCGAAACCTTCCATGTGTGGCCTCTATTCAAAGAAATGACATTTATTTATTTCGTATCGAATAGAAACGCCCGACTTTGATGAGGAAGTTACGTCGTAAATACGGATTCGATATAACACATCGAAAACGCTTTCATTGTTTATTGAATATAATTATAGAGCGTCTCTCAAAATAATACAGCTTAAAGTGAGAGTAGTTAGGAATAACTAATGAGCCATGTCTTTAGAGTCACTTTCTTTTATTCCTTTCTGTTTGTGGCTGACTTTTTCCACCTTAGATCTTCCTCATACGCTTCTAACCGTTTCCTCCTTGGACTCCGAACGTCACCTCTCTTCATTATACTTTTCGCCCATTTTTCCTTGGCGTCCTCGTCACATGCCCCAGTAATCGCAATCTGGTAGTTCTGACTATTTAGTTTATAACACATTATTTGTACCTGCAGTTGCTCAATATCAGCATTTGTTTTCCTCCATTCCTTCCGTTGTACTTCAACTTCTCCGTAAATCTTCTTCAGCATTTTGCGATCCCATGTGGTCAGTTTTCCTTCCTCTCCATCCAGCTTTTACATCCATACGGTACCGTAGGTGGGATTACTGTTCTGTATAGTCTTAACTGTGGTAGAAGCGTTCTCATCATTGCTTGATATATCGACCATCTTACGACCAAATCATTGGCATGTTTATAGCCAACAAACAGCTATTTGAAGAACAGTTATGGTTCGTAAAAATGGTTTTGTATCCCCTTTGGTAATGAAACTGGATACCCTACTACCTCTTCATTTACATATTGGTTGAGTTTTGCACTTATAGCTTATAGCATTATGTACTATATCCATCCAGTATAGGGATACCCCCGCAGTTTGCACATACTGCATCATCATCTTTTATTTCTATAAGCAGATGCATGCTTCCTTCCATCCATCTGGCATTTTCTTTTCCTCCCAGCTGTTAGAGTCTCACCTTCTTCACTAATTATTTCTACATGTAAACCATTTCGTCCTGCGCTCCTGATTGATGATTGTTCATGTTTACTATCATTTCTTTTGTGAAGATATTAATTGTTCTGATTAGACCACGAATAGGTCCTTGGAGGACTCCAGAATTATCTGTAAAGAAAGAATAGTTGTTTGAATTGATGAAATTAATATACCGTCTACCTTACAAATGAGATCTCCATTTACAATTAATATAAAAACATTGAACATTGTTTGGCATTTATTCCATAAATTCACCAATTCAGGATATTGTGCACCCTTTAACAATGCTGTTAAATTGTGTGTTGATAACAACATATTTACATATGTTAAACGTTATTGAATATATTTTTCGTAAGATATTATCATACAAAGCATATGATATGCTAAAATAACACGACGGTGTAACGAAATTTAAATATTGTTTTGGTAGTGGACATCAAAAACACATAATATAAATCTGCTGATCCAAATAATGTCCAGTGAATTCAGAAGGTCTCCTAAATAAGGCCATTTCTATTCGAGGTTTTATTTTATATTTAACATTTACGCCGAAATTCTTATATGTGCAGTTGGTAAGTCCAAAGAGCTTGTTGGATTATATGATAGCTTCTTTGTTAGATTCTTGGCTTATTTGTTGAAAATACGTAGAATTCTTCCAATGCCTAAGTGATTTTCAGATGTGTAAATACATAGAGAGAAACGGTCACTTAGAAAATTAAGAATTGAATTCCTTCAGAAGATCCAATGAATAATATTGTTTTATTTAGAAATAGGGCACTTCCAAAAAACGTCATCTAATCTTCCCAACGCAACGTTTTCTAACATGATTGTTCTTTTAGAATACGTCCTACTTCCCATTTAGTGAATGCGAAAAAATTCTAAGCTCCTATCCATCGTCATTACTATTTAATACACCTGCGTAAAATGCGATGTATGTCTATTAAAGGGAGCTCCAAACGAATACCTCTCTATCCACCTTCCTCAAAGGTGTCTTGTTATCAGCTGACAAAAAATCCACCGGAATGTTCGTCTCATATGACACCAGTTTTCTGCAGGTTGCTTACACTTTCATACAAATTCGGTGTGTTTCCTTCTCGCTGGACGATAGCTAGAGTCTAACCACTTCTAAAAAAAGGAAAGAACTCATTCCTAATAATTATGGAGTTATTGAACTATCATCTGTGATCTATAAAGTGATGGAAAAAGTTACCAACATCGAGCTCATGCAAGCTCTAAAATCGGAAATATGGCTTTCGTCAACAGAGACCAACAGCTTGCCTGCGTAACACATATATGGCACAAATCTATTGAAATATATGGTGAATCTCTAGTTGTAGCATTGGCACCAAAGCATTCATGGGAAACTTCCGTCATATGGTTAACCGCCTCAACTTTATCTCACACTATCGAGTTTTCTCTCAGAAAGATAACTCCATGTGGAGGTTGATGGATTATCCTCCGATACAATGACTATCAACGACAATGTTCCACAGGGTTCTGCGTTAGCACCAACTTTGTTTGTTACAGACATCAAATAGCAACTTTGTTGTATAACTTCTGATATATCATTATTAGATAACAAAAAACTAGTGGACCTATATGGGATCCTTATGAAACCCCAGATGTTACGGTATATTTGACACATTGAGTCCTACCTCTCAAATAACATTCGATCCATTTCAAAAAGTAACTGTCTACCCTTACGTAGAGAGTTTTGACCCTATCAAATGCTTTTGGAAAGTTAGTATAGATAGAGTCAACCTGGTGTCTTTCCTCTATACTGTTTGAAAGAAAATGTTGATAATTAAACCAAATTTGTATTGGTAGATTTTCCTGAAGTGAAGCCATGTTGGTTTACATCAATTATGTTCTTAGTGTTATGTATGAGTAATTCTTTATGACATTTCTAGCTCCTGATTTATGGATTGGAGTGAAAAAATGTAGTTTCCGAAACTGAGGAAATGTTCCTGGTGATAGAGAGATACTGAAAATTATTTGAAGGGAATCCTTGAAGCAGCTTATATAGAAAGCAGTACAAAGTACTGGAGTTCTCTTCCGTGACACAAACAATCCAGAACCTTACTAAATGAATTCTGGAAAAATGATGTTTTGGAAAGTATAAAGCTGAGTGGGAACAACCTGGCGATTAGAGTAGGATTCATGACAGGACACTGCGAACTCAAGGGCTATATAAGTAAAATTGGTCTAGGGGACGATGGAATGTGTTGATTCTGTACAAACGCAAAAGAAACGCCGATACATCTGCAAATTGACTGCGAAGTTACCTTGCTCGGCAGGTATCCATTGGAAAACATAGGAAATGTCTAGTTATAGCAATGGATATCTCCAAGGCATTTGACTGATTCTGGCACCAAAGCCTTCTTGGAAAACTTTCGTCCCGTCATATGGTTGACCGCCTCAACTTTGTCGAATACTATCGACCATGTTGTAGTTGATGGAGCTATCTTCCGATATAATGGCTATAAACGCCGGTGTTCCACAGGAATCAGTGTTTGTTCCTACTGCATATCAACGACCTGTTGGAAGTGACCTCCTGTCCCGTCAACGGCTTTGCAAATATTGGTACACTCCATCCAGCTGTCTCATCTAGAGCCCCTATACCATCCAATGAAGCCAGAGAAGCGAGACAGAGAAAAGTTGATGAAATTAATGTAGATCTTGGAAATGTGGATCTAATAATCTAGTAGGTTTTAATGCAATCAAAACTCAAGCTTGCATCTTCTTCAGGAATGTGGAGCCCATAACCCCTACTATGATGACGTCAGATGCCACTATTCCTATGAAGTCGTCCATATCCTTGCTCGGGATCACCATCAACAACTCTCATGGGATGATCGTATGAGCTCCATTGCTAAATCGTTTCCTAAAAACTTGGTTTTCTATACTGTGCCAGATAGGATTCTTTACAATTCAGCAGCTCCTCATAATCTACAAAGCACAGATTCGATCCATCCTTGAGTAATTTTCACATGTTTTGAGTTTGGCTCCAGAAGATACGCTGACCTCCACACGTTAAAAGAAAAATTTTAGTACCTATCTCCTGCCCCAACATTTTAACGCTAGCTCACACGATATTTTTCGAACATTATAGGTTTTCTTTCGTTTAATCAAAGTATAGAAAAAAATATATACAACATCAGAATCGATAGAGACCAAATGATTTGATGTGTTCATAGTTTTTATTAAACCCATGCGTGGAACAAATAGAACTAGATTGAATATCTGACGATTCTACGAAGCTGGTGGAATTTCTATTGACTCGTTAAATTTAATTGGCGTTCTCTGGATTCGTCTGAATAAGATTTGAAGTTCCCCTGCACCTTGTTCAGTTGCTACAGGCACTAACGCTTCGAATCTGTTGTATCGGTATTTTTCAATATTATTTTTAATTCAATACATTATTTTATTATTTGATACGGACATGCCTTTAATCATTGGACGAATTCGATTCTGAACAACTTCATAGCTTTGGTACACGACAACTAGTTGAAAAAACTGGTTATTGTGCTATAAAACCTTAATCACACGTCGTAGTGATATTATCAATAAGGTAGAATTTAATTTCTTTGTGTAGAACTCTCGAACGAACCCATTCGTTGCAGATGTGATGACAAATACTTTTGTGAAATCAAACATGTAGCAAAGGCTGTGATAGATGAATCTTATTATACCTTCTGAGTTCGAATGAAGGTTCATCCTTTGCAACAAGCAATTTTAGATTCAGTTTAGTTGATAACTCCTAGCTTTGAAAATGCCGCTGTGTGGTAAAACAATTTGTTAGCACTATTTTCTAAATTAAGTGTTACAAGTTTTGTGTAATTTGAGTTGAGTTGTCCAACTTCCAAAAGACAAAATGTCTGTGTTGTCTCTGATATTTGTATATTCAATTATCTGGTGAAGCGGTTTTCGCGATGGATCTCACATGATCACAACAGGGTGATGTTGGTGGTGATCTGAAGCATGGATATGGAAGACTTAGGGATAGTTGTATCTGTCATCACCATATTAGGGATTGTGGGTCCTCCTTCCAGGAGAAAATGCAAGCTTGAATTTTGATTGCATTAAACTCTACTAGATTATCAGATCCCCATTGCAAAATCATTGCTAGATCTTCAATAATTACGTCAATCTGTCTCTGTCTCGCTTCTCTATCTTCATATGGTTGTTTTGGGGCTCTAGATGTGAAAGTGATATGAAGTGTACCATCATCTGCAAAGCTGCGAACGGGATCGTTGATATGATATGAGTATAAACAAAGTTGGTGCCATGACAGATCCCTGTGGAACACTAGAATCGATAGCCATTGTATCTGAGGATACTCCGTCAACCACCACATGGAGTGATCTATCTGAGAGAAAATTCGATAGTAAGCGACTAACTTGAGGCGGCAAACCAAATGACTGAAGCTATAACTTATGATACATTCTGTATGTATTATCGTATAGCTATTTTCTAAATTCAAATATGACTAGTACAATTGAAAAGTTTTAAAAATAGTTATACCAGATCGATTTTCAATGATTTCATAGAATTCTGATGATGCATTCACAAAAGTACACCAGGTACTGATGAAGATAGCGGGAAGTTATTGAATGAAAACGATCGACGGCTGATTGTTAACCATTAAAAGGCAATGAAATGTTTTAAGGACTGAATAACTTTTCTTTGATACTTTTTATTAAAATCTGAAATTGCAAATCTTTCCGAAAAAGGATATAATTCGCAGACGACAACGCCGTTCAAATTTAAATATTTCAAATGTGAAACGTAATTTACTCCAATAATTCTTTGGCGTCGTAAAAATGTCGCCAGATATTTAAATGTCTTTGAATTATAGCGAAAGAAATTAAAGTAGGCGAAACGTAGCGACAATTTCATATTCCAACCGGCGTTCTTTATTGCCATATTCCTTGTTATTACGTCTTTAATATCAAATTTGAATTATGCAGCGTCGAGCTACGCTTTGTCGCAGTTGCGGAAATTTATTTCCTCACCCTTCCCCCCACAGTCTCACAAAAACCCATTACAAAAGTTACAGCTCCCTTCGAAATTACTGTTAAATTATCATTTAATTAATTTTTTTCCACTCCGCTTTATTAAGGCTTCTTTCTATATTTGCTTCTAATTTCGACCATTTTCTCTCTGACGGCACAAATCATTCAAATCTGATTCTACGTTCTGATATTTAAACAATATTAACAATCTTATTTCATGAAGTTGTTATGTTTTGAAGAATACGGTACATTATAATTCATCTATCATAGATGTAAAAATAAAATATCCATTGTAACGTTCATTAGATGTACATGAATAAGCAATGGAATATTTTATTTTCAAACTTGAATAAAATAACTATCTTCATACAAATATTACAAAGTGCTTTGTAATATTTGCTTGAAGAAGCTAGAAGAAGCTACTGTGTTAGCGAAACTATAGTCACAATTATTCATAGTCGAGAAAATAAAGCACTAAAATAGGTCCAACCTTCCATCACTGGCGCAGTTGGTAGGATTGTGATGCGGTTTTCTGCATTCGATTCGGAAGGTAATTTAGATGAAGCGCTTGTTCTTCGCGAAGAGAAAGTGCATCTTTTGATGTGGATAAAAAAAACGGACTCGAATTGGTTTCTCGGGGATTTTTGGGGTCGTTGATCACTAATATGATGTTCTGAAAATTCCTCGAGGTCCCCTTAGACCATCTTCGGGGTATACGGGGGTCCTGACACCCTGGATATCATTAAGAATTATTTTTTAAGCCTGTCAACTGTTCGAGTGAGGATATAAAGGTGGCTAATGATGATTACGACATGCAAAAACTTTTCAGCAATACCTGGGGATACCCAGAGACCAGATCACTCCCATAATTTTTCTTCATAATATGTTACACATTTTGGCTCTCGGGGGTTTTCGGAGTTGCTCATCACGATTATGACACTCAAAAAGTTCGTAGTTGTGATCCTGAGAACGCAAGCTACAGCTTTTTTCAAATCAATATTTTTTCATATCTAACAAAAAAAGAATTATCGCTATTTGAAAATTCTTATATATATAGAATTTTCAAGAAACATTTTATTATTTTGCTACATTACGATTAATATTTTATTTAAAAAATAACTTTTTACATGTCTTGATAATTCTAATTGCAACATATTTTTATTTCATAAATTCATTGTTTTGATGATTTTTTTTCACTTTTCATTACTTTTGGACCAGAGTATGATTATATTTCTCTAAAAAAAGGATACATATAGAAACGCTATATGTATAGAACAATTTTCAAATACAGATTTTTTTTAGATATAAAAAAAATATCAATAAGTAAAAAAGTTTGCGTTGTCAGGATCACGATTATGAACTTTTTGAGTGTCATAATCGTGATGGGAGACTTCGAAAACTTCTGAGAGCCAGAATTTGTTGCATATTATGAAGAAAAATTATCGAATTCCCAGAAGATCCGGTCTCTGGGTATCTCCAGGTAGAGCCTAGAGGAATCTGTAATAAATTGTGTGTTCAATGATGAAGTCCTAAAATCCTTGTCTACTCGAAAACAAAGGTCCTATCATATTCAAATTATGAAAAATAGCGTTTGCTGTTCGATGACACTGTTGTTTTTCAGGGAAATCGTGTTATAAGCACACCGTTTCCTGAACGGTTGAAAATTTAAAACAATTATAATTCCCAACCGATACATCGAATCGATTCAAAACTTTAACAGTGAGTTCATGTTGATTTAAGACTGCTTTCAACTAAATCGTTTGGCAACAACAAGAAAACCGTAAACTTAAATTTACACCTTACTTAAACTGCATATAACAAACGGCGATGAACCAAAGGTTTGGTTACAGGCTTGAATACTCGGCTCTTACTCATTAGGCTCGGGTTCGATACCCAAAAACGGAAAATTTGTTTTTGTGATATTAATTTGAATATTATTAAGTCGTTTAATAAAATAAAATGAATAATTTATTTCATTATCTGTACACAAATGCGAAGAATATTTTATAGAATGTGAATCAATTATATAAAAATCAGTAAATAAATCAAATGGTTTGCGAGGAGTAACTTTGAATCTTACACTATTATTATTATTAGTATTATTATTATTAGTATTATCTATTCTCGAAGCGGCAACACTAGTTTGGGTTTGTTTATCATTCAGATGTGACGAGATATTTAGGCAATTCCATATTAAAATGAAATTTTATACACGAGTTATTTACAGCATCTTAAATTTTCGAAATAAGATTTTTCTGGATATCTTATGAGTTTATTCTTATCGAAGAAAACATGTTATTATCACATTAAGATGATTATTCTGATTACACACTTGCTGCTTGCAAGAACACATTAAATTGTTAAATTATAAACACATGGTTACACTATTATTAGTTCACCTGTACAGATGCAAACACAGCTTAGACAGAACAAATATCACATTAACCCCGGCTTTTGTTCGTGCCGTGTAAATTCCCGTCCTTATGTCAGTGGGAAATACGATTTACCGGTGACGTTTGTAAGGTTATATTTAAAGCAAAGAGCCGAATGTTTCTCACCCCTATTTAAGGGCGTTTAAATAAACTAAACATCCCTTAATCACTATGCGTTTTACTTTTACCGCACTGTTTGCGTTTCAATTATGTATCGTGTTGCCATTCTCCCGATTCTGGTATTATGTGAAGAGGGACCAGTTGATGGATCTTCAAGGGTTGTCATTAATTTTCAAGAGTTAAGTCATTTATTTACACATATAACCACTATACTATTAGAATACATAAGTATTCAACTACAAGACTTTTTAGTCTTAGAATAATATAGAAGTAGTGAAATAAAGTTATATTTAACAAAGTAATTGTGCTTAGGTTAATGCCTTATATGTTGGTCGAACAGATAGATGGCTTGGAGGCAATCGATCAATCGATCAAAACTGGGGCGGACAAGTCCAGATCACTTAAACTGCTTGATTGGGTCCATTGTGCACCCCATTGATACAAGACTCAGTCCAGCAGGCCAAAAGCTAGAATTTTATATGGTGCCTCTTATGGGCTTACACGGCATATGTTTTTGAAAAATAGATCACATCCCTCATCTCACTAAAATATATGAGTATAATAAATGATTTAAATAATTCTAAGGCAACAACAACAAAAATAGTAACCTCATTCATAGAAAACCAGAAGAAAAAATGTTTATAAATCGCATACTATAATTATTGTTACAAGAGCAATTAAAGAATTGAAGAGAGTTGCTGATGGTAAATTGGAAATTGCAAGAAAAATATTCAATAAACGTACTAATTTTTAACAAAATAATTGTAAACTATTTTGTTCAAAAATGGAATATTATAAAGTTGGCAATAAATTAATTTAACTGATTGAATTTGCTGTAGTATTTTCTACGATGCGGATAGAAACGCACATGATGGGGCTTCGTCGATTCATAAACGGAACGTGAATTATCCAATAAAGGCAAATTAATAGAATCATAAAATAAAGCGTTAACGTTGTTGGTAATCCAAGATTTCGCATGTAATCTACATAATATGCTTATATAGAATGCAACCTTTATTATTCTAGTAGAGCATTATGATCAATCATCTTAGACACGTGTTGGTGTAATATATTGGTAACGCCTTCGGCGACTTAATTTACTATGTGCCCTGTATTCATTACAAAATCCCCCTTAACATTACCAACAAACACTATTCTCTCACTGATTATTAAAATTTATTTACATAACTGTTATCCCTTTAAGCTATTAAAGTAGTATTGTTTCGGGTAGTTGGAACTGAAATCCCGTTCTATATATTTCAATTATCCAATCTTTATACTCTTTACAGACGAAGTCTGAAGAGTATATTGTATTTAATCAATCGTTCAAAAAAAGTCCTAGGAGAAAAATACCAATAGTATTTCTCATCGAATATTCAGCAACTTCGAAAACATCAGTCTGTCTGAATGTATGTCCCGAAATGTTGGTAACTCAGATTCGAAAGGTCCTATCGTATTCAAATTTTGATTAGAAAAATCGTTTGCTATTCGGTGGCCAACCATATTCTTCTTCAGGGAAATCATGTAATAAATACACCCTTTCCTGGAGGGTTGAGATGGTAGCGGGCGTAAAATAAAATTCAGTGAACTTATAAGTTTAATGCCACGTTTATTTTTTATGCATTTGAACATGATATTTCACATAATCATCATAAGTATCATTTTTATGAAAAGCAATCACCATAATAATTGTAAGCTTACACTAAGAAAGGATTGCAATGTACACATAAAGATTACTAGCCATTAGTAGGCACTAACTGATGAGCAGTGATAATAAGAAAACGATTTGTCAACAATGGAGCGTTACGCGTCAAACATTTGTTTAAGAGCGTAGGAATATTCATTAGTACCAATTAACATGTTCGGGCTAGTTTTCGTAAGCGCATGTAAACATATTACTCATAAGGGTAATTAAATTAGGATGACCATATTAATTAATGATATTTTGCATTGATTTCTTTTTTTAAGTAGCTGTCCATGTAACTCAAGAAGCTGGTGAAGATAAAATTTGTTATTGATTCGAGCGAGGGGATTACAAAAATGCGTTCGTCTTATTATTCAAAGATTGGACAAAAAGTGAGTTTTTAAAAAAGCGATCGTATATAGATTAGAGGATAAGGAAGTATCTTTAGTTATACCTATTGCAGTTCAATATTTTTGAAAAATTATATTGTTTGTGGCTGGTCGCATTTTGTGGGATTTATTTGTATTTACCTTCGCCGAAACAAAAGACAATTCCGAATAATCATAAGCCCATTCCACAATGATAAGTGATCTTTAGAGGAATGGAGAAATCAATCAGCATCGAGTTCTTTAATTGCTCACCATGATGGTGAGACATATACTAACCTAAACGGCGATAACCTGGAGCGACGAAACATACGAGTAACAAATTATCAAACAAAGGGAATTAAGTAAGACCCAAAAGCTCGCATACATATGCATAACAGGAGTTCCGAAGTTTTGCACTAGGGCTAGCATGGATAAAATACTGGGACTAAACTCCTCCATATAGCCATACGATGATAAATTCACGAGATACAACTCCTGGCAGTAAGAGATGACATGGGCAAGGTTTTCCCGTTTACACAGAACATCCTGTTTTTTTTTGCGTAGAGGAGGGGAAATCTTGCATAAATGCCACAGAGGCCCATATCCCCGGGTGTGCCGGATTCTTACCGACTACAACTATTGTTAGTGCAAAACTCTCTGCGTTAGGAATGGAAAGTTACTTTTTAAACTGGATCGGATCTTGTTTGAGCGGTAGGCCTCAATGAGTCAAATATGTTCAACATCTGGGGTCCCCCAAGGATCCTATATAGGTCATGATTGACTATCAAATACTTCTAAAAAGTTAGTATAGATAGAGTCAACATGGTGTCTTTCCTCTAAACTGTTCAAAAGAAAGTGTTGATAACTAACCAAATTTGTATTGGTAGATTTTCCTGAAGTGGAGCCATGTATCACCTATATGGAAGGTATCCATTGGAAAAAATAGGGAATGTCTAGTTGTAGCATTAGATATTTCCAAAGCATTTGACAGAGTCTTGTACCAAGTCCTTGTTGGTCAACTTCTGTCACATGGCTTGTCATTTACTATCAAGTTTTTTCTCAGATAGATTATGTCATGTGGTGTTCCCCCGGGATCTGTCTTGGCACTAACTTTACACCCCAGCAGCTCCTCAAATCTGCAAAGCACCAGCTTCTACCTGTTCTGGGGTATTGTTCACATATTCGAAGCTCAGCTCCCAAACATACACTGAAACTTTTAAATTCTATTAAGATCTTCTTTAATCTATACGAACATTATGGATTTTCCTCCCATGTAGTCAGAAGATGAAAAAACAAGAAGAATCATATTATTCGATTATTTTATCTGGATTAATCAGTTATTGATCAATAACATTTAAAAGGAATGCTGAGAAAGCAGCGATAGTGAGAAGCATGTTATAATTTCGCCTTACAATTTGCGGTTCAAATAAATTCTATAAAATCTCACTATTAGAATTTTCACAGTAGAAGCGTTTCGCATAGAACCGATAAGGTGATAAGTGAAAAATTATTGACGCTTTACACTTCAGTGTACAATGTAGGTTGACGTACGATATTGGGTGAAATTGCCCCTGCGCCGTAGGCTACATGATAAAGCTCATGTCAAAAAGATAATAGGAACAGTTGAACGTCTTTGTTGCAGCTAAATGAGTGTCCTTAAATCAAACTCCAATATGGCGGTTAGTATACAAGACTAATCGAGCGGAAACTACAGATTAGAAACTCGAATTCTCCGCCGATTTGATTTCCTTGGCTTTCTTTTACAACGCACACACATGTCCTCATTCGCTTCCGTTTCTTCGTTCTTACCAACTAGCTTCGCAAACAAATTTCTATATGAATTTGAGACTCCAATTTTCTCGAGGTGGAATTTTACATCAAGTAAAAAATTATTGGTGATATACAGGAAGTTTTTAAGCCAAACAGACGGTGATTGTACACGAAAAAGTAAGACAAAAAATTCGATATCAAGATAGGTCCGGAAATTTAAAAAAGCCACGGCGCTTCAAGCGTGGGAACTGTAAGATGGTTTTGCTTTCATATATCAGGAGATTGGCATTATCAATCTTTCAATTTTGACAATTTATCTATTATAGATGCAAGAATTTTTTGTACGGCACCGGTCAAGAAACTTCTTACCAACGCTATGTGGCATATAGCTTTACCCCCAGAAGTGGATAGGAGGTAACGAATTAGGGGTTTCGGACATATTGCCTCAGCGTTTGAGGAGAAAACTAATGGTAGCGTAAAATTCCTCCTCCATTTTGACGGCGTTATATCGGAATCGATGAGATCGACCAATTTCACTATTTTTTCATACTTACCCCTTGCGAAATTTTGAAAAATGCGAAAAATTCGGGAGACTCGTGTAACTGATGGGATTTGTTCTATGGGGTATCAGTGGGTTGTGGACACCAATTTCGGGTGCATTAATTATGATAGAAGGTATTTTATAGTGTAATCGTCTGAGGGAAGGCCGAAATTACTGGTTCCGAAACGCTGTGACATGTTGCCTCAGTGTCTAAGGTGAAAACTAATAATAGAGTCGATTTCCTCATCGATGAGAATGTATTATGACGGCGTTATCGATGATATCGACCAATTTTACTGTTTTTCCATACAGCCCTTATGAAATTTGGGAAAATGCGAAAAATCGGGAGGCTCATGTAACTGATGGAATTTGTTCTATGGGATATCAAAAGGTTGTAAGTACCAATTTCTGGTGCATTAATCATAATCATGGTTTATAGTGCAATTATCTAAGGGATGGCCGGAACTAAGGGTTTCGGACATATTGCCTCAGCGTCTGAGGGAAAAACTGATGGTAGAATCGAATTCCTCATCCATGAGAGTGTATTATGTCGGCGTTATAATTTGATAAAATACGAAACTTTTGTTCCTGAGTAATCGGCTGTGTAGTTTGCATTAGGAAGTTCTAGTTTCAATCCTGAGTATATTTTAGGTAATCAATAATGCTGAAGTAAGTTATTTGCAGCAATAATAATGAATTGCTAACATAACGCATTGCCTAAAGTTGAGAACCAACGTGTAATATCAGGTTGAAAAGTGAATGAACATAACATATTCCTCAAACTTTGATAACAGGTTATTACAAATGTACGCATTCGAGGTGATGATTTGTGGTCGGTCTCGACCGAAAGCCACTATAAATTCATCTTAAATTATAAGACACTAGTGTTAGAGACTGCCCACCGTAGATATACAAGGTAATGAGTACAATTTATAAAACCCCGTATAAATGAGTTGTTACACGATTAAATTTTTCATCAGGTCGTTTGTTACCAGTTCGAAATACTTATTAACTTGTTCACGTCATTGGTCGCTTCGTAACGCCGTATTTCATATTATTTCAAACTGTGTTTTACAAGAATACTTGACAAGAAATTATAACAATCATGATGTATATTAAAAGAGATTTATTATCACATATTCAGGTATTCGAGATCGGAGCGCGCGTTTCCTTTTTGTTTTATTATGGAATTATTATTATCAGTGCGATATTTTACAAACATTTATGAACGAGGATGTACTTGTCACATTCTCGAATACCTGGACCAAAATTCATTTTGAATTGGAACGAGAATTTCTGTAATTATAAGAAATAGTCATAGGGGCACAATAATAAAATTGGGGGTCTTACCCCCGCTTGCCCGTTCAGTGGACTATAAGCGTTCGTACGTAAATTTATCTGATGCCCAGTTAACCGGATCTTTTGCACTGGCAACTGTTATTTCTGACCCGAGGGGTTACTCATCTCTAGACTAGCGGAAAGGACGTTGCTTGCTGAAGCTACTGCCGGGGTTTGCCGGCCTGGTAGTTCTCTCTCAAAAGTCATAAGGGGCAGGCAGATAAGGGTAAGGGTGGACACCACCCCCGGAATGCCTGTTCAAAAAACCAAAATCCAAATTAAAAAACCTGAACAAAAAAGGATTTGCATTGTGTTCTCTTCTGTTGCGTCCTCTTCTGTTGCTGTGCCATTCAGGATGCCTCAACGCCTACAGCAGCTCCTCCAACCCTGTAGCTCTCAGAAAGTTACGGATGTCACATGGCTCCAAGTTAGGATAGTTATTCACTTCGAGAATGAAACAACATCAGATGAAAAGGTTCAAGTTTGAAATCTTTCAATTTTGCAATAAGTTCTAAAAAAATGTTCACAGACAAACTTGGTGCGGCTTGGAAGCTGCCAAATTTCTTCACTAACCGTTTTGATAAATTATACGTGGGACAATTAATCTTTGAAATTATTGGTCTCATGGAATTACTCGGTCTATGAATCTTAGATAAGCAATACAATTTAGACAAATTAATCTCCTCAGTACTTTGAAAGTATTTTTAGTGGATAGGGGTGATTGTTTCTTATTTATAGTGTTATCGTGTATCCACAGTGTAAGAACTCATAGTTTATCAGTTAAAATAAGTTTTTTTGATTGAAAATACAACGTTAAAGCTATAACATTCCTATGTTCATCTTTATCAATAGATATAGTCGCCGGGAAATATAATTTCGATATCGTTCCGAGCAAGTAGGATGAATTTGGCAACGCTTGCGGAATCAGAAAGGACGGGACGAAAATACTGATATGAAGTCAGTTGGCCACTATGCAGTAATCCTACCAATAACCACTGCTTTCAAGCTAGTTGAGCCGTATTATCCCTCAATAAAAATCTCATACAACTTTTACGTCTCGATTCCTTTAATAATATTTTGTATTATTACAAAGCATCTTATATGAAATTTATGTTGGGAAACTCAAAAAGTTGAAATCTTACAATCCTACCAACTCGATTCAATTGTCTCAGTCTATTTGGAATGGGGAATATTTAGAATTACAGGAACAAAATATTAATGAACAATAAAAATTTATCTAAATAACATCTACAAGAAAATAGACTCTGACATTTTTTTTTGGACCGATTATAATACTTCCCTTAAACTATATACTATATATAGCCAGGGAAGTAAAAATTACATTCTGAAAATAGCAAGCAATTGAATTGACATCAATTAGGTATGGTATCTATCAGTTATGGAACCACATGAGATATAATGAATGATGTCCGATTGATTTCATAGAAGGTTGCGTTCCAACTTAAACTGCTTTCAACTCTCAAATATGCTAGTGAAAACATGCAAATTGACTTTGCTGATTTTATTGGAGTTTTACCATTCTCTGCTCACAGAATAATTGACAGAATGTTATAAGCTACTTCATATTTGAAGCATCGTTATATAATTCCTCCCGAAAATCTCCCAGAAGCTGGAACTGAAGGGCAGTGTTATGTAAAGTAACTCACATTGTAACTTGTAAAAGATTCAAGCGTACTTCTAATTTGATAAAATAAGTAGCTCATGATTAACATCGTCGTTGATGAAACCCTGCAACAGGATCCCGAACGGTTCCCTCGAAGTAGCTACCAAAGCAAGACCAGATGTTTTCCTGGAGACCTATAACGCGTGCCTTCGCGAAAGAGTTTGTCTTTCTTCTGAAGGGCAACAAGCCTCCGAATAACCCATTATCCTACCGACCAATTTGCTTATTGGACACCGGAATGAAGGTGCTCGATAGGATTATTAACAACCGGATAGAGGAAGTGAAGGAGCCCGGGCCTGCCGGAAAAACAGAAGGGATTTAGGGAGGAGAGGTCAACGGTGGACGCCATTGACGTCGTCATAGCTACTGTTCATGATGGAAGGGTACAGCCATGAAGTACTGCATGTTAGTCCCCCTGGATGTGAAGAACGCGTTCAACACAGAACTGGAATCGAATTCTGGAGGTACTGACATTGATGGAGGTCCCGGAGTACATTACAAGCATGATCGCGAGATACTTCAGCGAAGGGCATTGTTGTACAATTCAGACGTGTCGTCCCACAAGGATAGATACTTGGACCCTTATTGTGGAACATCATGTACGACCCAGTGCTGATGTTGCCCATGCCCACAGGGATAAGGCCTGTCGAATTCGCATACGATATTGCAATGGTTGTTATTGCCCAGTACTTGGAAGAAGCCACGCAGAAAGCGATTGAGGCGGAAGCCACAATCGGCCGGTGGATCTAGGCGAATGGTATACGATCGGCAGACCATAAGACCTAGACAATACTGGTGACCAGTAGAAAACCGTGCTTTAGGGTGTATATGCACCGTTTTCGACTAGACGATGATACGTCGTGCCCGATCTGCCAATCGGTTACATAGGATGTAAGGCACATTCTGTGCCATTGTCCGCGTTTCAGTGGACCGCGGGAGATCCTGCAAAGGAATATACAGTAGCAGTTGTCCCCGGAAAATATGTTTGAGTCACGATCCATCACCAGGAATGCGGTGTCCCACTTTGTGGCCACCATATTGAAGGAGCTAATCCGTACACACAACGAGAGAAGAGGCCAACGGATGGTTAAGAAGGAGCTAGACCAGGGGAGAGCGCATAACAGCTATATTATCCCCCACGAAGTGACGCCTGACGGTGATTTGCAGGGTGCTGAAACGTAATGGGAGGTGGTTTTAGTGAGTGAACATCCCCACACACTTTGAAGCGGGGGCTTTACAGCGTCTTTTGAAGATTTCCACCTACCCTCGCAAAAAACACACACACACACACATACACACAGACATCATGGCAAACATATCAACCACTCATCAACAATTTTGTAAATAAACTTCTACCCAAACCATTGTTTACTCCCAACCCTCAATTTATACCATCGCTTTCAAATTAATTCCTAATATTTAAGGACATACTTGTAGATTTAGCTTTTGCTTTGAGAATACCACTGTGGTGAAACAATTTGTTAGTATTATTTTTCACATTGATTTTTTTGGATTAAACGTTACAAGTTTTTGTTTAAAATTTTAGTTTGATTATACATTTTCCGAAAGCTCTACCTAACACGTAACACTGTAATACGATGATTTTGAAAGCTAAGAACCAGTTTCAACTGGTCTGCAACTACATGAACACTCTCTATACTCAAAGAAGCAGCCTTCTTGGTAGCATTCAGAATTGAATTTCTAATACGAGATTCTAGCGTAGGCCACATGCTCCTGAAACCGTTTACTTCACACGGGTTCTAAGCAGCTTTAATTAATTATGCCCATAGGTAATAGTGTAGCTTTGTATGGTCGTATATCAAGCTGGAGATAATTGAACAGGTAAAATATAGAAACAACTTGTTAGAGTAACGTTTAACTGTTTATTACAATTCCTTTAATTAAATTAAGATGTGTATACCTGCCTTTCAAGCAAGAAACAATGTCGACGTACATGATATATTAATAAATTCATGGATACTGCTATCATAATATACCAAATGAGACGTAGTCAATGCACTTGTATGTTCGGTTATTTGTCAATGACGTGCAGTATTTATTAAAGACAACGCAAAGTTAAAGATCTCCATGGCCGCCTTAGAATGTGAGGAATCCCACGAGCTGTCTTCGATACTTTCCTACCACATACTGTCCACCGTTCACAGTATAATTTTCTGAAATCTCAGTTATGCATCTCCGACGAATCTATTAAGTTATTTTTATTTATATTTAACCGTTTGGTAGGGTACAAGTTGTAAATATTTCTCGGATTTGTTACCGAAATATCTTCGGCTGAATGAATTATTTCGAACATCACGTTTTGAATTATTTTAGTTTTAATTTAATCGATTATTTATTTCATATCATTGTGATATTTATTATCTCCGTCGATATCTTCTAAGGAAAATCGCCGCGGTTCTGTCGATCGATTTATGTTTTTCAAATTTTCCATGAATTAATCTTCAAAAACTCATTTATTTGTACACATATTTATCTCCTGCACCTCGAAACTAGAAGCTGCGTGGGGATAGTTTAACCATAATGAAAAATGCAGGAGATTTTATATAGATAAACAGGAATTTGAATGGAGAAGGTCCCCTTCCATGATGACTACATTCTTAATTCCCATCGATTATAATTTATAGCTGACTTCAAATACTAGCCAGGAACAAAGCTTACTGACAACATTGTGTAGTCTGATAGCAAAAGGGCAAGGTGTAAAGTCGCTGAAAGATAAAACAGATGGCGTCACAATCAAAAATCGCATGTGACATTTGCGATGTACCATCTTTAACTAGAACGCCTGATATTGCATTCAGTTCTGTTTTGACACTCATCGAAAGCAAGCCCTTGAAGATTTTTGTACACGTGGAAAAAACTGAATGTTGCGTCTTGATTAAACATTTAGTTATCAGTTATTTGGAAGGGATCGAAAAATCAGAAAAACGTTAGACGAATTGTATAAGTTTTGATCAAATAAATCATTTCTTGTTTCATTTTTCAGGGACTTTTCTCCTTGCCCTCGTATTCATTTGTTTCTAATTCTCTTGCAATGTAGATTATCTCTCTAAATGGTGTGTCCATTTCACTTTTTAGAACAATATGCAAGTACCTACATGCAATTCCAAAAATTCATAATCAGCTTCGCAATAAAATAAAACAAATTACTTCATGATTTCAAATTAGGAACTGTATTGAGAACAATTTTAATGTTAATATTTCAACTAATAGTCCAGTCATTTAAGGAGATTTTTGTCCGAATTTCCGCGAGCTAATTTTAAGTATATTCTTATGTATTTTGACATGCTGAACACGATGGTGTAGATTAAATTTGGATTAACCCTGTGCTCGAAAAACTATGTCCATTTTTTGTGCCCGAAAATGGCCAATTTTCGATTTTGTGCTTTTTGAGACAAAACTATGGGTTTCATGGAAAAATGTTTCGAACAAAAGCTGTTGGAAAAATCAATACGCAATTTTTGGCTTTAGTCTCAAGTCGATTCAAGGTTGTGGACCCAAGATAGGGCCCATTTAGTGTGTTTTTTGGCACATTGAAAAATTGAGTATATGTCAACGAGTTTTTGTTTTTTCATATGCTGTTTTATTGGAAAGATAAGTATTTTTATTCTTCTTTTATTGGTTTTTAGTAGTCTGACCTATCTCATTTTTTAGCGTCACAATTAATTATTCTGTAAAATCCGTATTTTGCGAATTTCAGACGGAATACTAATGTTATCAATCTAAAACTAAAACTATTCGAAAGATTTCATCATTCTGCATATAATATCCAAAATTCAAGCATTTAGCTCCGAAGACATAACTTTAACGCCATTTTGAAAATTTTGGACTAACGAAAAATCCAAATTTTTTTAGGTTAGAAATTTTTCACGGAACCCAAATTCTAGGTTCTATTAGAGGTTCTGATAGCGAGTATTTTAAGTTCAAGCAGATCGATTCGAATTGAGTAGAAATGGAGCTATCTTAATAAATATGATTGGGCCTGTGGAGGGCCCAATTTTGGGACCAAAGCCAAAATTTTTATTGATTTTTCCAACAGCTTTTGTTCAAAATATTCTTCCATAAAACCCATAGTTTTGTCTCAAAACGCAAAAAATCGAAAAATGGCCATTTTCGGGTCCAAAAAATGAACATAGTTTTTCGAGCACAGGGTGAATCCAAATTTAATCAATTGTTCAGCGTGTCAAAATACATAAGAATAGACCAAAATTATAAGGAAACCAATTATTATAAAAGATCTATTCTGGAGATGATTTGCATAAAACGTGACTCCATATCTGTAAATCATAGGACAGATATTCAGACATTAAGTCAGATTTATACATTTAGGTAGAATGTCAAAAGTAGTAGTTGCAATAAGGTCTGATAACCTTTTTCTATTCCCTCATAACTCTTAACATCTGGTTCGAAAGTAGATACTTAAACGTAATGTTTTTGTTTTTAGTCGTTCATAGACTTCGTTGACATGAATTCGTATATTATAGGAATATTACTAAACAGTGATTCTTGATATATTATACTTATAACATTGATGAGTTACTATTTTGATAATTCGTCTTTCTATTCGTTTCGGCGATGTAGGCATTTTTGATTTAAATTGGTGCGATAAGGATACTTTGTGCTAATAGAATTAGTCTTAAGAAATCCCGTTTTGGACGTAATAAGTCTTCTGATGATGGTCGTGAGACCGAAACGTATGTAAAGACGAAAATAATAAGCATATGTGTTAGTGTGACCTATTTCCCGAGAATTTATATATAATTCATACCTGGGTCAAGAATCTTTATTGCTAACATGTTGATATTTAAATCTACCATGCGCGTTAGTTTCACTCTGTAAGCGAAAAAAAGTCGAACCTCCAGCACGCTCGGGATGCGATGTCGTCACGAACTAACCGAAAGAATCCACAGAGATAGAAGGCATTGCTCATAATCTGGTGTAGGTTTCACGTCTTCGGCTACGAGATTAAGACGTATCTGAAAGGCGGGCAATATGGCGGTCGGCTCGAGGAGGCATAAATAAAATACGCGACCACGTCGACGACAAGGCAAAGACATAACTCCTCTGGGATTCCAGCGGACAGTAGAATGGGTCTCGACCACGATGATACTAGAACAACTCCAGCTACAATGATGGAGTGTATATTGTTTCAACAGCCTGGGAAATAATTGTACTCCTTAAGAATTATTGTTGGCTAATGCAGTAGATATGATATATATCACCGATATTCCTCCGGCTATATTTACACGAATTTATAGATCCTATTTCCTTATCTACTCCATAATGTCGTGTCATAACCACATGAATTACGTTAAAATTCACAATATAATTAGAATTTACTGATATTTTACAATTTTTCTCCTTGTACCAGAATTAATGTCGGAATTAAATATACAAAGCACGGAAAATTGAGTTCAAAATTCCAAATTAAATGCGAGTCTTAAGCTGAGAATATATACTAGTCGAGGAAATAAAGCATTCCACCTGCGAAAGTTGGCGCAGTTGGTTGGATTGAGATGCGGAAAAAATTTGTTGCATTTCTACAGCCATACAATGCATTTTTCTGAGTGTATTTTTTGAGGTGAATAAGAAAACAGACTCGAATTGATTTCTCGGGGATTTTTGGGGTCGCTGAACACGAATATGCTATCAAAAAAATTCCCTGAGGTCCCCTTGAACCATCTCCGGGGTATCCGGAGTCCTGACGCACTAGATATCGATGAAATTAATTGAAAAATTATTTTTAATGTTTGTTAACTGTTCAAGAGGTGATATAAAGGTTGCCAGTGATGATTACGACATGGAAAAACTCTTCTGCAATACCTGGTGTAGTCTGAGTCCGGGTAACCCCGTCATCTTCTGGGAATTTATTAATTTTTCTTGATTAAATGTAACAAATTCTAGCTGTCGGGGCTTTTAAAAGTCGCCGATCACTCGAAATGTTCTGCAAATTACCTGGGGGTGTTTCCAGGTCCTTCGAGCCCTGTGTATATACGTCATCTTCTAGGAGTTTGTTAATTTTTCTCCATAAAAGGTAATAAATTGTGGCACTCGAGGGTTTTAAAAGTCTGCTGAAACACACGTTTGCAAAATAGAATAGAATATTTTATTTATCCAGAAGCCAATTCATATAAATGGATAGGACACGTTATATTCAACAATAAAAAGTAGCAAAAGTCAGATTATAAGTTAGAATGAGGTACATCAACTAGTATTGATAAAATATAGACATTATAACAATGATAGGACAATTTAGATAATTTGTAAGGACAATTTAGATACACTGAAAGTTTAAATTTGTTTGGTTCATGTATTCATCTACAGTATAAAACGCATACTTGAAAAACATGGTTTCAACTGATGGCTTGAACTTTCGCAATTCCAGAGTTCTTATGCTTTCGGGCAAATGATTCTAGAGTTTGATGTCTATATAGGAAGTGGCTTTTTCATGTTTACAAGTATTATGTATTTTGATGGCAAATGCTAACTTCTGCCTAGTCTCGTAAGAATGATAAGTGGCATTTGTTTTGTAGTTATCCAAATTATTTCTTAAAGTTAATAGGCATTTATAGATATAGATGCAGGGAAATGTTATCTATGTGTTGTAAGTTTCTATTAAAAAATACGTGTGGCACTCGGGGACTGCCGCGGTAAAGCTATTGCATAGCATTTTTTCTCAACTTATGCAATTATAATTATTTATTTTTTTTAATTTATGCTGTATTTTTTTTCTTTGATATTTTAATTCAAGTTTTTTCTTTGTATTAATTCAAGTTACACTTTTTGAGCGTGGTGGCCGATAAGAAAACAATTTTTTTTCTTTTATTGAATAAATGAGAAGTTAATATCGTTTAAAATATTTTTATTATCTTACAATACATGTAGGTTATTCAGGAATTTGTTATCATTGAAACTATATTATGGTAACTGAATAACTGAAATAAGAGACATAAGTTTGAGACTTGATATCCTCTAAATATCTGGAAAATACCGCGTCAATGGTGGTCCCATATTTTGTTGTGGATTCTTGTGGATCATTATTCATTTTCAAATTCAATTTTTCCGAAAGAAAAGTTGTCAACCGCTCTGATTTTTCATAAGCGAAGTTGATGTTGAAATCGCCAGCCAAGATAAGTGGAAATTTATTACCATTTGTACCAAGTATTTTCAACCCTTCTTCAGTGAACTCCAGTAAAGTGTGATGAATAACATGCTCCACCTCGTCCAATTTTGGATTCGGAGAAATGTAAATTGCTACCATGACTATGTGTAGGCCATTTCTAAGTTTGCATGAGCACGCACAAATATCTCCAACAAATGAGCGCCTAACATTAACTTCGTTAACGTGTGCAATATTTATTTCAATATTCAGAGTCATAATATTAGTTACATTATTATTATTTTGGTGAATAGCTACCCCACCTTCTGGAACAGTGTCTCGTTTGAATTGAACAATACAATCGAAATTAGGTATTTCAATCGGATTATCATGCGCCATGAAAGTTTCGGTAAGAAGTATCACATTTGTTTGTCTCGTAACTGAATCTTGTAAATCGTATTTGTGACTGTTTAGACTTTGGCAATTGAAAGTCATTATTGAAATGCCATTTCTATTACTAATGAAATCTAAGACACTTTCAGCTGTCGTCTGAACACTATTTAAAGGCAGTCTTTTGAATTCTTGCAACAAAGATGCAGCCGATGCAGCTTGCCTTCGATTATTATAAAACTTGAATGTAGAATTATCGTTTTTTGTCGTGATATACAATTTTTCAATATTAGTCACCCGAGAGAGCGCAACATAAGCGAGTTCCTGTTATTTTTCGTTACGGAATTTCTTGATTCGGTCGTCGCGCTCAAAGCCCGCGATAAAAGCTATATGCAATATATGCAATAGCTTAATAGAAACAGGTACTCTCAGGTCTCTGCTACGCGCGTCTAACGTATAAACTCTAACTGACGCGTAGCGAGCTCCTAGAGGCATATGTCAAAATGATTTCGTTCGTAGCTAATTACATAGGATGTCTGGAGTTCATGCAATTATGTTTTTAGATAATTCGAACCTTCTAATTTCGATAGGCGACGTGAAAATCCCGGAGTCTAAAGCACTAGAGTGTTATAACATTCTTATAAAATAGCGAAATTTTTCACTTTTAGAAACTTCAAATTAATTAATTAATTTGACACATGCTAGGTGTTTGGGTCTTACATTATTTTTCGTTACGGAATTTCTTGATTCGGTCGCCGCGCTCAAAGCCCGCGATAAAAGCTATATGCAATAGCTTAAAAATTATGTTGACTGAAGTGTTCTAGTTATTTTGGGAATAAATGTTTTATGAGAAACTGCGTACTCTTACTCACCATCACCCTATCTCACTTATTATAAAACAAAAGAAACTATTGAACTTATCGCATTTTCCTCCAAATAATTGAAACATAGCTTCTTTCAATATGAACGAATGCCAACATTGTATCAAGGCTCACTCTAATAGAAATAATAAATGACAAGCATCTAAATATATTTGTCACAAATTACTTGGAGAAAATAAGCAACCTAATTACTAAACAAATTCATCAACAAATCGTCACCTTCCTACGGTGTAATGAAATTAGCATGGTTTCCTGCGTTGTCACTCTGTCTGAGAATGATAACAAAGACAAGTCATCAATCATTTGTTTAAACAAAAGTCGTCTTTCCAGTTGCGTAAGCGTAGCCTACTAATCTGCACGTGGCTAAATCCACGTCCCTTTCAGATGATATCGGGATAAGCGTAGTGTGCTTTTACTAACGTATACCGTATGATCCAGATTGGTTAGTAAATCGAGTATCTTTTGTCTGACAGATAAGCGTACGCGGTGTTTGGTTACAAGCGGCGCAGCGTTGGTAATTTCCGAACAGTGATGGCTTTTAGTTGTTACTTTTTTTTTAGGGTATTTGTTGTGGATACGATGGCAGCTATCATGTAAACATACGTTACGGGTTTTTATTAAATACTTTTTGTTCGTGCCGGGACGTTTTTAAATTGAACGCTTCGAATACGTTACGTTCACGGGGAAAAATGATTGCTAGTTTTTTAATATTCCCTCATACTCTCATAGCTGTTGTAATGTCCATGTTGATCGATATTTCAAAAAATATCTTCCTGCTTGATGGAATTAATACTATTATTATCAGAGTTTAGCTGCTCCGGATATCTTCGAACAATCCTTTTCCGTTATTAAGCGATAAGCTTTGATCTTATCCTGGCCTTATATCAGTAGAGGCACGTGACCCTTGGGATTGGATAGGTGACAAAATACAGCAACAATTTTTGGGAACTACGCCCAAATTTTACTTAACTTCGCTCTTTCTAAGCTAAATTTTTCCTATGTGCTCTCCACCTTCCTGCTGGAAGATAGTCAGAGTCCAACCAATTCCAAAAAAAAAGAAGACCCTTCCTAATAATTATGGACCTATTGAACTAGTATCTGTGATTTTTAAAGTGATGGAGAATAAATGGGATAGAAGGGATAATTTGGGAGGCAAAGCGCAATGGACGAAAATACTGATAGATGATGTAGATGGGTCGCACAATAAGCCATATGGGGAGGTGAGCTACGGATTGACTCAATGCCTCCTGCTGTCTTCGTCAAAGGAAATCGGAGAGGTTTTAGCAAGTAGGCTTCACTACATTGCATGTGTAGACAAACTTCTGTTACTGAACACACAACGGTAACAGTCCTGCACTATCCGGTATGATTGATTCAAGTACCGGGTTTCCATGAGAATTTCCTCTTCATTTGAAAAAAAAAGGGAGATGAATGTGTGAGGAATAGGTCTAGCATAAGGATTATTGATCTCAAGAATCTTTGTGGGTTAATTGATGAGCCATTGTTATTAACAAAGACTTCAGCTTGTTATTCTACGTCAAACGTGAGAGCTTGAGTCAAACGAAGTACGTTGAAATGAATGTACAATGATGGTGATTTTAGCTACCGAATAGTTGAATGGGATCAAATTTCAGAGAAAGAGATTTAAAGACAACAGTCTGTTTATGATTATCAAGTTTGAAGCAGCTTACATCGAATTCTTGTGGTTCTATATTCTCCTCCCGATGTTACGAGATCATTTCTGGGGTAGAACCAGACACTTCCTTTGAATTTGAAACGAGTGTGGAGTACGTAGCCAGGTGAGAGCATATATGTCTGTTTTGCCTGGAAATTAAAATTGTAATACTATTCTGATTTAAACTTTACAATATTCAAGTTTTCTAGTGGTTAGAGGAGTATACTAACAAGTTCAAATATCATTGTTTCTCCAACTTTTCAAATAATGATATCGAAAGTAGACTTTACTTGTAGAACCATTTTCCATTTAACAAAATGTCTCATCACGTGCGATTTGTCGAAACATCTTCTGTTCCATGGGTTATTTTATGTCAATAATACAATGTTATTGTTGTAACGAAGATAAGTTCCACAGATACGCCAAGCAACCAGCATGGCGTGCAGCGCACAGAACTTGCCACTGTTTGTTTTTCTGGCAATTGAAGTTAAAGATAGAGCCAATTTTCACATAATGTTTAGAAGGGCTCTTTTTATCATCGGTGATAACCATTAATAAAATAGTTATGTCACAATAAAGATCCCGAAATCCGCCCCTGTAAAAATGATTCGCGCAGGTCGCTTTATCTTGCTTTATCCTAGCTGAGTTCATAACGACCTCAAAGCTAATATACCAATTACTGCCCTAGTAGGATAAAGGCGACCCTAGCTCGATAAAGCGCTTCTCGTTCGGCAACCATGGCCATTGTCTTTGTAGCTATTTCTCCTACATTATTATACGTCATAAAACAATTTGGACTATCTACTCTACCAGATACAATAAGCTTCTGTAAATTGCAGGTTGAAAATGAGCCAACCAACTGGTGTTGCAATACGTACATATTATCATTTTTATCAAAATTAGTATCTATCAACAAATCCAATGTGTAAATAATTGGTGATCTGCACAAAGCTCTCTCTTGGTCTTGATTCTAAAAGATGGATTTCTTTACCTTTACTAGCTCATTATTTCATTATATTTTAGGTCTATTCAAAGTTTCAACTTCGAATGATAATAATAATAATAATGATAACTAGAATTGACAATAAATTTATTCAATTTTAATTTTACATACTACGTACCTTTAACAGTGAATTCTGTCTGCACTCCAGTGAATTTAACACATCATATCTATATTCTGTGGGAATTTTGAATGAATCGGAGGCGCCGTTCGACCGCTATCTAGAAACGAACAAAGTATGAACCGGTACGCTCACTTCGCCTCAACGTACTGTTTCATTGAAGGTAGAGCGACTTCGTTCTCTACGCTGACTCCGTCTTTCGCATGAGTCGATCAAAAGCGCGAGTCTCAGTCTACTTCGTATGCTAGGCTCACTCCGTCTGTCGCATAAGCCGATCAAAAGCGCGAACACGATTCTTTGGAACTATTTCTCTCTACAATCGGACAGTTATCGCTTCGAATAGTGCGCGCAACAAAGCGAACTGCGTCGAGTATTTCGACGGACTACTCTGCTCAATTACTCGAAAAGGCCTCGAGGTACGACAGTGAATTAACAAAGCAGTAAATTTAATGCTTATCTATATTCTGTAAACGACCGCTATGGAGAATATATATGTAGATACTATACGAAAAACCACTGCAGGAATATTATATAATATTATTCAATTCAAACTATCAACCCATTTTGCACTTAACATTATAACTTATTATATCTAAATTCTTGGGAAACAGGTCACATAGTCACATTAACACTAATGTATATTACATTTTCGTCTTTAAATACGTTTCAGTCTCATGAACATCATCAGAAGTTGTTTGAGAACTGATTTCCGTCAACTGAAGCACACACAAAAATTAAACAAAAAGAGTATGTTTTCGGATTCACCTAGTTTAGAATCTTATGGTTCATGTACCTTGAGAATGATATGACGTCATGAATCAATGTTAGCCATTATTGTCAAGTTGAGCAGGTTTTTGATGTTTTTGAATAACTAACGATTTGATCCAATAAACTGTTTACAAACAAAATTATGAGTTCGTTATGTTATGTTATGTTTGAAGAAAATACAGTAAGTACCATTTGTGCCTATTTGATACCTGTAGTAGTTGTTTTTCACCCAAAATGTGTTGAATGGGGTTAGAAATGTAATGGTAAGGAGGTGAACAAAGCCTTCGTTGCCCATATTTTTTCAGGTAACATAATTATCTGCTACGTATAATAATGGTTTGAAGATGTTATCATAATTTAGATCTATTATTCCTGCTTAACCTTTATTATATAATACATTTCCTGGGGGTGCTTGTTGGCAGTTTATTCAATATCCACAACGATGGTGGTGATTCTTCTAAATTCACTAAAAGTTGGAATTCAAACCAATTTAGAAAATTGTTTCGTTACATTTTCCCATAATGATCAACATCCTTCGTTGTTGAAAGAAATATCAGTTCTGCGCTAGGAATAAAACCTGCTATACAACCAGCATGAAGTACGATATACATTGCGTCACAATATTCACTGTTTTCGCAGTTTTAGTGTCTATGAATCTATGTTGGCTATCAGGTATAACTCAAAGTCCGAATATCATCCAGAATTGGGTGGTGCAGTCTCCTTGGGGAATGGAGAGTTATGCTTAGTAGAGGCAGAGACAAGGCATAATGTTGAGACGATTAGTAATGTCAATTATTTGTTATTTCTTTTTCTCAGTGTACGAATAAGCGAGTAGCTCAACTCGGATAATACTTTCAGTCAACAAACTGATGATTTCAGCTCGTTATGCGACAACAAAGAAAAATAATTCTTATCTGTGATATCCGTCAAAAGGTATAATACCGAGATTATAATGCAGCAATTGTTAAGCTACAACAAACAAAATTGATCTAAATGTGCGATCTAAACATGATCGTCCCCTAAGTGAGGGTTGAAAACGTTCAATTATTGGCCTTATCGCCCCTTTTTGACGCCCGTATCATAAGAACGCCTTTTCATTTATACTCGTATGCTGCTGCATAATACCCTTAATTCATGATGTACAGCGCTAACAGGGCAGGCAATATCCTAATTTAAACTTACTCATGTGGAAACATAGATTTACTGAATTGACTATCGAACACTGACACTTTTCAGCTTAAGGATATCTCCAGTTCGTTGTGATGATAACGATATTTCATCAAAAGTAATGAAATATAAATTCCTTGTAACCATTAGGAAGGAAACTATAGTAATGAAGAGTAAGGAGGTACGTGAAATTTAGTAAAACATTTTACAAGCAATTTATTCAATAATCTCTATATACACGAGGCCTGGCGTTATTACTAACGTCTGGCGTCATCAACAAAAATCTTGGAGTAGAGACGTGGCTTTCGACAGTACCATTTTATCTTAATAAATACAAGAATGTAACAAAGTTTTATCTGTGTCATGTGAAGAAAAATATTGCACCTGTACCTTAGGTGTACTTGTGCGAATCGAGAATGTTTACCTGTAAATAAGCGTGTATAAAAGTATTATGACTGGATGAAGTTCATTACCAAATGGCTTCCTAAGCCAAATAATAAAAAAAATATACATCACTCTAGGCTCTACACTCTAGGTGAAATCTGTACAGGTAAAAAGCTTTCTTCACAACTTGTTACTAACCTGTATATACTTACTGTTAGATGTGAAACAAATCCTAAACCGAATGTATACTTATCGAACTCATAATGTAATACTTGTGAAATAACCTATTATGTTACTGGTGTTCCATGGTCCTGGCAAAATGTCAACGCAGACAGCCCTTTGCTTTGCGATTTATTGCGAATGTATGTAATAACATTCTTAATACACTGTAACGATTGTAAATACTTTTTATCGAATGAACACCTCGCAGACAGATAATAAGTTTAAAGGCTTTATTTTGTTTATTTTCTACTTTTATGCATGTATTTATTATTTCTCATAATTTCCCAAATAAACGTTATTATTATATATTATTATTTTGAAGTAGGGATCTGATAATCTAAAGTGGAGTTTAATGCAACCAAAACTAAAGCTCGCATCTTCTCCAGGAAGGCGGCTCTCACAATCCCTGATATGATGATGTCAGGTACAACTATTCCTATGAAGTCCATATCCATGCTCCAACCCTCTCATGAGATGATCATGTGAGGTCCATTGCGAAAACCGCTTCACAAAAACTTGGTTTTCTATTTGTTACGATCCGACTTTTGAATGAATCATATCATTATTCATGATAGAACCCTATAATAATTTGATTACATATCCTTGAACTTCCCCCCAATTAAAGAACTCTATCTTAAATGATACAGTTAACTGTATTTAAGTAATACGGAGCGGATTCAACGAATACTATATTGTAGCCCCCACACCCAAGTTATTAATTAGGAATGGAGAATCTGAATGAAACCGGTTGCGGATGAAAACTAATCATCTTAGGTGTGTGAGTGTTAATACAAGGTAAGTCTTAATCAAAGTTATCAATTAAATTGTTTTTAGAGTAGCATTTAATCTTTTTAATTTCATTCAAAATCAAGCTTACTCTGATATATACAGAACTTTGATTGTTTCCTGCTCTTAGAACAGGCACCAAGATCTCTTGAATATAGACATTGTAATTTTATCTATATCATTTATTCAATTGGCAAAATCAAGATTCCATCATTTTCTGAATACACGTGGGGTTATTATATCGTATATGTTTTTTTCTTTGAACATCTCATAATACGAACCACGTAGCGTTATCCGAATCGAAAAGGTACGAAACATATAGAGGTTGGGCTAGAACTAACCACTCCATATCTATAATTCCACGAGCCTTGTTTCAATGTACCTGCGATTATAGAGATAATGTGAGACATGTTGAACTATCCCGTGAATCGTACTAAAGAGGCCTAATAATACGAAATCCACCCACGTGGTTCTAGGAATCACTGAACCATAAATCATATTTTATTTTTTCAAATTCAATTAATTTTTTTCAAACCTTGTTTAAATTCATTTCGTTATAATCGTAGTAAATTCTGAATAATTGTCACATATTAATTTAATATGTAATTGTAATTATAATTTATCTTGACTTCACCTATTTAACATTTATCCAGCTTAACTCAGCTATTCTCAGCGTCATTGCACGTATTAAATTTCACCTCTCTTGTGGATATCCTGCTCATGTATTTTTTTTCTTTTTCGATAGGAGGATATTGGATCCAATACACTACTAGAGACCTCACGGAGTCACCATCAGGAACACAGGAGATACACAGGAGAGTAATTTTAATATCACTGTTGCAACTTTCATTACCATGATCAATTAGATGCTGGTCGTAATCACTGAGTGAAAGTAGATTGATTACTTCATTCATAATTGTTTCAATTTTATATTGGTGCTCCGAAAGGGCATGCGAGTTTGTTAAAGATTTTCTATTGTTCATCAATATTTGAATATATTTATTATTGTTTTTATATCCTTTGTTTCTTTTCCTTTTTACTTACTACCAATTCAATGATGCTTATTTCTTTATTTATAACAGTCTGAAATTCTTCTTTTTTTTCTCTTGGTGGCGCCCAGAGTTTGTTGTTTAAAAAGTAATAGGGCAAGTATCATCATTGTTAACGAAAAGGGCCGAACAACCACAAATTTGAGCTAGTTTGGGAAATATCAGTAACTTGGGTAAATTCATCTTTATAATTAATTTAGAATCAAGGGAAGGTGGAAATTACGTAGCTTACGTGTTTCGTGCCAAGATTTACTTTACATCCCTGCAGCTCCTCATAATCTGGGAAGCACAGATTCGTCCTGTCCTGGAGTACTGTTCATATGTTTGGAGTTTGTTTTCCAAATATACGCTGCAGTTCTTGGATTCTATCCAGAGAGCTATTCGTCTGATTGATGATGTCATATTTTCGAATTCATTGACCCCTTTAGAAAATCGTTAAAGGATGGACGATCTCTTCCTTTTCTATAGATTATTCCATGGTCGGTGTTCATCACAAATCTCGTCTGTCATTCTTCCTCGAAAGATTCCAGATAGCCGCTGGCTCACACGACGTTCTTATAACATTATTGGTTTCCCTCTCGTGTAGTCAAAATATAGAAAAAAAAAAGTTTCACGGTGGTTCCTTTTCATATCTTACGGAACAATTGATTGAGACGTATACCTGCTTGACAAAGCGGCTTGTTAATAACTACCAAAAAGTATTTTCGCAAATTTTGATGGAGGGCTTCTTTTGATGTAATAAGATTTGAAATAATAACACCAGTGGCGGCGCACACTGACCAGGGAGTCGGCCATTGCATTTCCTTCAACTCCACTGTGTTCCAAATGAGCATTCTTTGACAAGCCTTGATGTGATTCTAGGTGAGTTGAGAGCTCCCAGGGCCGACCGTCTGTTTGTGCAGATATATATGCTCGTATTTACATAGTTATCGCAGGTTTTCCATGACGCAAGTCATTGAAAAACCATGCAGTAAGCGCCTAGGGCCACTGAAATAGTGATTTTCCGCTTTTTTAGGTATTCTCCCGCTCCAGAAGCCTGACCTACTTTGAACTTGTTTGTGAACCATATAGAAAGAAGCCCATCTGGTGGCAGTAGGGCGATAGTTTCGTAGCTCCAATCGCCTCCATCAGGGATTAGGATTTTGGGAGAAGAATGACGTATAGCTGGAATCATGCTATCTTGCCTCATGTCTAGTATGGGGCAGGTCAACCAAAGTGGTTCAGTGATCTAGGCCCTAGGTGTTTGACAACATGTTTCCGAACCGTAAAAATATGTTTGAGTCACTCCAAAGTTTTCTGTCATACTATCTTGAAAGGGGCGAGGTACTCTTTAGGAACCAATTCTGATTCCTTTAATTCTCTATTTTTCATGAATGATCGGACTATCTTTTCAGTGCAGATCGTTGCATATAATTCATTGATGAAACTTCTACCAAAAGCAAAACTCATTGGCATGCACCAATGCACCATATTCATTGGATTGATTAATCTGGGCCTGTACCAAGAACTATTTGCCTTATTTCCAAATGAAATCAATTCATTCCCATCTGGATTTATATTAAGTGGATCCTATCTGACCTGATTAATCGCCAAAATAGCCTATTATGATGTGATTAGGATTCATCTGTAGTAAAGTGTAAAATCCATTCATTTTATACATATTCAAGCAGGTTTCCTTGGATGTAATAGAATTAAATTGGCTCCCGGATGGACCCCTGCTGTGGCAGTGTATATAACAAGCATAACGACCGCCTCGTGCTGGAAAGTATTTTGGATCTCTGGTTTGCCTTTATTAGTAAATCTAGATAGCTGGTTTATTCTTTCATCTTCGATCATCATTGATAACAACCAAGTAATTAAAGAAGTGATAATCAAGGTTTGAGGAATAATTATGATAATATCATTGAATTGATGGGTTTTACTTGCATTTTAAGTGATGTAAGCTTCGTTATGTGTATAATATAATTATGGAGGTGTAATTCCGAAGACAATGAAATTAAATTGCAACGAGTGAGCCAACTAAAAATTGACTGAATACATTCGAAAACATAATATTTATTCACACAAATCTAGTATGCCTCGACAGGCTACCAACTAACAACGTGGATTAAATATTTCATTGTGGGATGACACCCTCAATTTGATGTAACTAGAGTCAAAACGAGGGAGAGCGAGTGAGAGTTAAAAAGAGTCAAATATAGGGACGACAAAGGCGCACCATAATTGGTTTGTTTTAATTTACGTGATGCTAGGGAAACCAATTAACCTGCTCTTTATAGTTTTAATTACTTCATTTTCGTGGCTATCTTCACTCTGTGCGAAATAGAACCAGTTTTACACCACTCAAATTTTAATTAACGATTTGTAAGAGAGATGCTGCGAACCGATTAGATCTGTCGGCCTTTACTATGACGACTTTGTAAAGTGGCGTATGTATAGGGTGGTTTGAAGACTGCATGGCACTATTCATGAAAAAAGCATTGTAATGAATAGCGTTCGAACTGTCCACTAACTGAAATGTTTACCTTCGTACTTTGGTAGGTATTTCCCAGAAACGTTTTCATTAACATGATTATATCAAATATGTAATGTATGGCCACTATAAATAAGAAACCATTATCCCCTAAAAATACTGTTTGGAGTATGGAGGACCTTTAACTATCAAGTAGCCATCACCAACCACCGTTTGCTCTGTTGATTGTTTCTGATTTACAGTATTACAGTGTAAACTCCTTTGCAGTTTATTAGATATGTAACAATTAGTTTCCATGAAAAACTCACAATGAGATAGAAAATGTATGAGGGAGAAAATTAATACACTGAAGAATTTTTACATTGGGCCAGGACACATGAGCATCGTAAAAATCATGGCAGGGACGTGTTAGGCATGAGAACAGATCACATTCCAAAGCGATACTCCTTTAACAACACATTTAGGGTATCAATACCAGGAAGGACTGAATGGGAACATACAAACCTGGGCGACATCCTACGGGGAAAAATCTGGTATACAGACGGGTCTAAGACATAAAAAGGTGCAGATGCAGGAGTATACTCAAGAAACCCGAAGACTGGCTTCAGCTATTCATTGGGTAAGCTCACCTCTGTCTTCCAAGCAGAGGTATATGCAATCTTCCAATGCGTGAAGGAAAACAATCGGAGAGCCATCGAAGATGAGCACATCCACATATTGGCAGACAGTCAGACTGCACTTGAGGCAATGAGAAGTCAGGGAGTAACAACCCGTCTGGTATGGGCATGCAAAGAAGAACTTGAAATACTGGCAGACCGAAACCGCGTTAAGCTGATCTGAATGTCGGGACATCAGGGAACGACAGGCAATGGAAAACCCGAAGAACGTGCAAGAAGAGGTTTGGAGAACGCTTCAAATCCAGAACAGACCATAGGGGTACCAAATCGTACTGCACGAAGGTCTGTAGAGGATTGGATCATGGAAAACCACAAGGAATACTCGGAAAAATCCCAGGAAACGAACCTAGAAAGAAATACATCAAAGCCTTGTGTAACATAAGAACGACAGACATATTAGCTCTAAATAAGGGAAAAAATAGAAGTCGTAACAGGACTCATGACTGGCCATGCGCCAATAAAAGGGCACCTAAATAAAATAGGACTTTACTTTTACGACCTGACATGCAGACTCTGCGCTAAGGATACAGAAACAGTGACACACATACTGTGTAAATGCGAGGCACTGGACCGCAAAGAACAGTCAATTTTTGGAAAACCTAACTGCGAACCGGAATTATGCAGTTTCCACTCAGTAAAGGACTTGTACAAACTCGTACAAGGTACAAAAATACTCGAGTGGATACCGTAAAGAAACAAAACAAAGGCGAAATACAATTGGTTAGCAGGCCTAAGTGTCACTGGAGGCAATATCCACACAAGCCTACAAAGGGGGTGAAGAGAGTCACAGAAATTATCACTGCCTTTTGCTTGGATAGCAAATAGACAAAACCTTAACAGGACCCTTAGCATGTATACCGAATGAGAACGCTATATACAGTCACGATATTGTGTTGTCCAATTGGGTAGTATGAGTGTAGACGACAGCCCGTGTTACAATGGATTTCTGGGGGAAACGTTCGGCTATCAAATAGATTGGCGAAATGGACATTTCATTTTATTTTCGTGACGATATCTAAGTCTTTGGTATATCCAGATCAACCATTTGGCTTACATTATGCATGTTATTAACAGGCCAATTCTTGAAGAATGGGTCCAAAATTAGGCCTCCAGGATGCTTGAAATGATATTGAATCAACAACAGGCATAAGAGTTTGTATTACAAAGCCGGAAATCCGTTCACTTGGTGAAATAGCATGTGATTTATTGAGCTGCAGCAAGTTTTTTGTAACCGGTAGGATAGAAATTGATGAGCTTCAGAAGCTCAAAATGATGATGGTATGATACGTTCAATTTCTTCGCGATCGTTCGCACCAAAGTTGATGAAACGGTCAAATTTGGGCATGATATTAAAATGTAGCTGTGTAAACGGCTCTCGTTATCTTTTGGGCAATTTACCATTTCTGTATTCTGATTATGCCTCTATATAATGACTACACCATTGTTAGAGGCGGCCATTTTAATTTCTAGTAAAAACAACATGGCGCTCTTGCGAGGCAATTAAAACAGATGATAGGCGATAATGGCGTTAATTAATTCAGCCTTTCTCTGTCGGGAGCTAATGTGCAAATTAAACTGTTACACAGCTCAGGGCCCGTTCACAATTACGCCCGGGTTATAGCAGCTTCCTCTCCATTTCACTTTACAAACCCCGCAATAGAGACAGACACGGGTTTCAATGGAAATAAGCGCGACTATACCGCAAATTAGATATAGAGCTCACTATAAAATTTGTTACTTGTTCTAATCGCGATTTTCTTTATGCGAGCAAGTAATATAACTCTCAAAGTGAAGATAACATTTGAACCAGGAAATATATTAGCATTCAACTATTGCTATTTTCGAAAGGATAGGTCTCCTTGACCTGTGATTTCTTACAAAGTGCGCTAGGAAGTGTTTAGAAGAAATCTCAATTCAGCTTTGTAGTTTAAAATAAACCAACCCAAGCACCATAATGATATTTAGAAATATAAATATAGTCATGGGAACAAAGCAAAAAAGGTCGAAAAAAAAAATCGGCTGAGCCGATTTTGACGTTTTTTTTAAATCGACTCAGGAAGTCACTCGTTTGTTCCGGTATGACATGCATTTTTGCATTTCTATAGAGGAAAATGCATCTGTTTGAATGCACTTTCAAAAGCTGAAATTCAATATGAAAAAAAAATGCCTAGATATAACCGAAATAGCCCAGAATTTCCCACTCGGGGGGGGGGGGGGTTTGGGGTCGCTGCGGTACGTCGCACCTGGGACCCAGGGCATCCTGGTACCCAAGTCGTCTCCAGGGGATCCATCAACATATCTTCTATGGAGTGAAAATTGTATGGGAGGTTCTCTTGAGATTTCCGGTCATGACCATGACCCTTGATAGTCAACTGGTGGTCTGATTACCTAAGTCTTCTCCAGGGACTATTTTTAATATGCTCAGAAACGCAAACAAAATCGTCTCTCGGGGTATTTTGGGGTCGTTGATCATTATTCCCTGTGCCAAATATGTACTTCATCATCCTAGTGCGCTACGCATCTTCAGTAAACAATGGAATATTTTTCATTTTTCGAATCAAAGACGAAATTTAAGACTTTCTCAAGCTTACTTTTAATGGATAAACGGTCAAAAAGTTGTCCAAGGGACTAAATGCTAACTAATTTTGTATGAGAATTCCCTTATACCTCATTCATCGAAATGTGGTTACTACTGCAAAAAACAATTTTTCTATACACGAGAGGAGAACCTATACTGTTCGAAGAGTCAGCGGCGAAAAGTTCGGCAGGTTGACAAAGAAGGTGTGGCTAGCTTGAAGTTGGCTAATCCGCCTATCTGGAATCTCTCATAATGGAATAACAGACGAGATTTCGGATTAATACCGACCGTGAAAATATCTGTAGAAAAGGAAAAGATCGCGCACATTTCTAAGGTGTTATAGATACTTCAATGAATTCGTAAGTGTCATCAATCAGACGAATAGCTTTCTTATGGATGGAATCCAAAAGCTTTAACGTATGTTTGGAGCTCGAACTCTAAACATGTGAACAGTGCTTTGTAGATTCAGATTCCACAACGAGTTCGTTCAATGACGTCACGTCCGGTACAGAGAACGCCATAGTAACCTTACACGTGAAATGATTGTTTGGGGTACAATATACCGATGATGCAGTGCCATCTTCAGGGGTTGATTGAACAAATGTTTCAACAACATAACGGCCGCTCGCACATGGTAACAATGGAGACAAACTTTACGGAAGAAGCTCATGTACCTAGGCTTCCATGGCCTGAACATTTCCCCGATCTCTACCGATGGAACATGTCTGGGATATGATGGGTACCAGACTGGAGGATAAGCAGATATATTAGACAATTTCAACGAACATCGACTTGACATACGAGATGGTGGGAATGATATACCTCAAGCCGACATTGATCTTTTGATTTATAGTGTCCCTAAGAGGGAGATGAGTGCAAAATCAATCACGGGGGTGCAATTCATTATTGAATGTTTTTATGGAAAACATAGTCACTTCTTTGTTAGATCCAAGTACATCTTCATCATATTAGTATATATTGCCAGAGGAGCAAGACAGAGACAAGTTAACGCAATTAATGGAGATCTGGCAATGATTTTGAAATGGGGATCTGATAATCTAGTAGAGTTTAATGCAACCAAAACTCAAACTTGCGTCTTCTCTAGGAAAGCGGATCCCACAATGATGATGTCAGGTTCAATTTTTTTCTTTTGAAGTCTTCCATATCCATGCTCGAGATCGCCTTCAACAGCGCCCTCTTATGGGTTGATCATGTAAGGTCCATTGCGAAAACCTCTTTACAACAACTTTGTTTTCGGTTCCGTTCCAAACGCTACTCTACATCCCAGCAGCTCCTCATAATCTACAAAGCACCCGGCTCTCAAACATATGCAGAAGAGAGCTATTCATCTGATTGATGATGTCTTACTTATGAATTCATTGACCTATCTAGAGCATCGTAGAAAAGTGGGCGATCTCTCCATCTTCTATAGATATTGTCATGGTCGGTGTTCCACCGCGTGAGTTTCCAGATAGGCGGAATAGACGAGCTCAAGCTAGTCACCTCTTCATTATCAAGGTGGAGACCTGCCGAATTTCTTCCTATCAGACTTCATTTTTCTATCGAACAGCGAAATTTTGGAACTCTTTGCCTAGTGAGGTCTTTCCCTATGCCTATAACCTCCAAACCTTCAAGAAAAAATCGAATGCCTATGTCCTCTCCCAACATTCCACAGCTGGCTCACACGATGCTCTTCGAACATTATAGGTTTCCTCTCGTGTGGTCAAAGTATATAAAAAACTCATAATCATTTTTATTTCTAATCAAAGAACAGTAAATACTAGAATCATTTTCTCCTATTGTGTACGTTATCTTGTGAAACGCGGTTAATGATCTGGCGAAATACATCTCTTACATTCAGCGACGTTTGTGAACCGGGCTTTAAACCGTAATTATCCCTATAATTGCTAGATGGCGCTGGGGGTAGATTAGCCTTTGTTTTACAATTCCCCAGTGGAAGATAAATGAAGGTGCAATTGTTGCTCGTTTGTATCCATAGATAGAACGACTTATGCTGTATTTGTCCTTTCCATTTAATTATCTAAGCTATTATTAAATTTAACTGTTATAAATGAGATCTTTAATCAACATTACTATTTAATTAATTCCTACTACCGAACCGTCGGTTCGCTTCGAAATAGAATTATACTTGTTGAACATCGTTTAGTTATAAATAACGAGCATATCTGGTATACAATCGTGAGCAAAAAGAGCATTCGTAATTCGAAACATTGCTGGCTGCGAAGAGTATTTCTAGAATAACCAAATTAACAGTTATTACTTTTCCTGTCGAGTTATCTTTTGTTAATTGCGGAGAACATTCCTGTCACGCGTTGTTAAAACTTAGAAAAACGATTTTAAAATGGTAGATCATTAGTATGTCTCCCTTCATAACAATTATCTAAAAATAAAAACAAAGCAACTCTCTATTGCAACTTGTATACGTCATGATTGTACAGCAACCTATTCATTACGAATAAATGTAAATCATTTTGGGCAAGTGAATGATATATGGAACAATATTTATTCTCTCTTGGTCTGAATGAAGCTATTGTGCCAATTTCGACGATTCTAAGAGACTCACGTAACCCAAAGAGTTTTTCCGTAATTCCTAGAATTTCAAAATACCCGATCAAAACCAGGACTTTTCTGAACGACTATCGATATAAATTTAGTCAAGTGAAAAGGATCTGAAAAATAAACACAGGTGCTGCTCTCTTGGGGACTTTCTGGATCTGGTTCTGTGATTCTATTGTCGTAGAATGAAAGTCTGTATAAGCTTTTCGCTGTGAGGAAGAAATGGTGTTAGATAAAGCTGATGTCAGTGGGGTCAGGATTTCATAGTTTTTGAATATAACTAACCATGTGGTCACACAGTGGTTGCCAAAATGGATCTCGCGATTGGGATGAGCGTCAATTTAAAGAGGTAGCGCTTCTCTGTCGCTCTCATTAGCCAGACCATACATGAAATGCATGTCGGCTAATTCAATGTTAGAGAGAATAGGCATAACGGAAATCATAAGACTGTGCTTCAACCTTTTTCCGGCCAAGGTACTTATGACAGTAAGTTATTTTTTGGAGATGAAAAAGCGATAAGGGAAAAATGCACAAAAGCTACGAAAAGAAATATCTTCGAAATCATCTATTCGCAGACTTATGTTCATAAGGACTTCTCTTCATATTTTGGGGCATACAAGTCAACCCCCTGCCCCCTTTGTGACACATCATTTTACCCCATATAGTCGTTTTATTCCCTTTGGCATTGTTGGCATCCTGGATCTTCACGGAACTAGAAAAGATAAACGCACAAAACTACAATTGCATAAAGACTAATTATCGATAAATCGGAATCGGGTGATTACTTAAGATATAAATTTATAAATGAGCTTAAGAAGATTTTAGCGATTGGCTCCTGCATGCCTCGACACTAGAACAGAATATGTTGAAGCCTGGAATATCTTCAATCCCATAATTGACGCATTGAAAGAGGCATATAATCCGAAAATAAGATCAAAACTTAACGATGGCCATTGGCAGAATCTCCACTTGCAGCTCACTCCCTGCTCTCTCTAGCCGAAAACGATGAGAGACTGTCTACACCACAAGAAAAACACAACCTTTCTGCTGAATTGTTTGCGGAACATTCCACTTCGGATCCACAAGTCAAGGAACCTTCTAATATTAACACCAGGTTTTCGCATGTTCTTTACACCCTTTCATGTAAACTTGGTATGTTTTCTTCCAACTAGAAGATGGCTAGAGCCACATCAATTCCAAAAAAGGAAAAAAAATAATTATAGATCCGTTGCACTTCTATATGTGATCCCCAAAGTTATGCAGAAAGCAATCTTCCTAGAGAGCTCCAAAATCGTGAATGACCGGCAATGAGGCTTTCATCAGCAGAGATCAACAGGAGACTTGCTTGCCTATTGAACACATATATGGCAGACATCTGTCGAAAAATCCAAAACATTTGACCGAATCTGACACCAAGAATTTCTAGAGAAACTTTCGCTGTATGGTTAGCCGCTTCAACTTTGTTAAACGAGTTTTCTCTCAGTTAGTTCACTCCATGTGGTGGTTGATGGAATTTTCTCCGATACAATGAATACTAATGCTGGTGTTTCACAGGGACCTGTTTAGCACCAGCTTTGTTTCTACCCATATCGAAGATGTATGACGTCCTGTCCCGTCCGTAGTTTTGTAGATGATGGTACACTTCACACCGCTTTCTCATAGAGAGCTCTATATCATTCAGTGAAGCCTGAGGAGCGAGACAGAGACAGGTCGATGCAAAGAATGAAGATCTGGCAACGATTTTGAAATGAGAATCTGATCTACGTAGTATATTATAGTTTAATTTAACCAGAACTCAAGCTTGTTACTTTCTCCAGGAATGCTGATTCCATAGTCTCTAAAGTGATGTAAGGTAGAAATATTCCTATGGCATCACCACCAACAGGCAATAGCACCCTCTTATGGGTCGGTCATGTGAGGTCCATAACCCAAACCGCTTCAAAAACACAAGAAACCTAACTTGGATTTTAGATCCATTGGTGAATAGAGTTCATTTCCTTATGATAAGGTCATAGTAGCATTTCCAGATACTCTGTTGCAAAATTGAATACGTATCGATATCAAGAAGTTCCACAAATTGGTTCAAGTCACTTTGCGAATATACGAATACTCGTGCAATTGACGTTTTGTACAATCTATATCTGAAAAACAGATGCAAGGCACCTGGTGTAACACTAAAAATAAGATGTAATATGTAGCTACACATGCCCATACAAATTTCTCGAAACATTAACATATAATGCGACTGCTGAATTGGAATTGAAAGATCATTTTCATATCGAATGTACCGTGGAAGCGACCACAATGTACAATCAAAACATTTAAATATTGAGCGTTCCCTGTCAAATCAAAGAGATATTGAAATAAAGCCGTTATTGATCGTCCATTCGATTCAATGGATTTGATTACGAGCATAAAACCCTTTATGTCGCTACATCAATGTGTATCTATACGCTTCAGAATATTATATTAATGAGTGTTTATTATTAGGATCGATTCTACAATTGACTTTATTAATTCATGTAACTGCAAAATAATGATGATAACTTCATTATATCCTCAATGTCAGTTCAATAGATTTAAATTATATTTTAAATTCATTAATAAATGTTTTACAGGCTTAAGTAACTACATAATTGTTAATTTGTTTCTCGGATAACTAACATCGCTTTCATTTTAACAAACTGATTTATATTCAAAAGCAAAAGATGCATATGCATTAAAAACTAAAATTGGAATAAAACGTTTCTAAAGCACACCCATCACGTTGCGGCAATAGACTAATAGTCTAGGTGCCAGAGCGATATTGATGGTCTGAACATTAACCCGATGGCACTATGGCTTATCGTTAGAGGACGGTTCAATGAACAATTCATCTCACAGACCAAATTTTCCCCGGCTGCTAGATCCCGAGATACAGCATCCGCATTTTTTTTTGACTGGAGGTTAACCCTTTCCAAGTTGCGGTTACTTGAAAAGCATGTCATTCGTATACACTTCCACCATGTGCCATCATTTTTATGGTGTCCGTTTAACAGGCCGAACAGTTAAAATTGAACCATAAATGGACTGCAAGTTAACTCCCCCAAACCTGGTGGAAAATGTTCATTGGTGTTGGCAATTGTTAAGATAACCTATGCCATCAAAAGTTATCGATCCATTTCCGAGTAATTGGCCATTATTTGGACCAAAAATTTTTCTTTTTTTCATTTTGTGGATAAAACTTGCGGGTTACAAGGTAACATGATGGCACCATGTTAAGTAACTTTATTGGATGTCAAATAAAGATTTAAAATTATTGCCATCACTCCTCGCCTATTTCAACTTCTACAAAACTCCATAAAATCATCCGGCAGAATGAAAAAAATAAATAAAAAAGAGCCGTTTCGATTTTATACCCAGCCAGAGTCTCAATAATTGACTAATTTATCATAAAATTCATATTATCATATGATTCATATGAGTGTTGGCAATAATTTTAAATCTTTATTTGACATCCAATAAAGTTATTTAACATGGTGCCATCATGTTACCTTGTAACCCACAAGTTTTATCCACAAAATGAAGAAAAGACAAATTTTTGGTTCAAATAATGGCCAATTACTAGGAATGGACCGATAACTTTTGATGGCATAGGGTATGTTAACAATTGCCAATACCAATGAACATTTTCCACCAGGTTTGGTGGGGTTAACTTGCGGTCCATTTTCGGTTATAATTTTATCTGGTCGGCCTGATAAACGGACACGGTAAAAAATGATGGCACATGGTGGAAGTGTATAAGAATGGCATGCTTCTCATATAACCGCAACTTGGAAAGGGTTAATCTCCAGTCAAAAACAAGAAAAAATTCTGATGCTGTATCTCGAGATCTAGCAGCCCGGAAAAATTCGGTCTGTGAGATGAATTGATCATTGAACCGTCCTCTAACGATAAACCATAGTGCCATCGGGTTAATGTTCAGACCATCAGTATCGCTCTGGCTCCTAGACTACAAGGCTTAGGTCTAGGATGTGAGCCCAGCTGACCTTAGTTAGCCGAAGGACAGCCTGGTTGACAATCCGAGCGTTTCGATGTTTCGGTAGAAAACACCGTCTATCGGCTTGTCAACATGTCGCCTGGGCTTTCAGGCGAGAAGGTTGAAACTTGAGGTTGCCCTCTAGTTGGTCTTCTCGACTGATATGAAATTCGAGACCAAGTTCTCCCGCAGCTTTTTGTGCTACCTTAACGATAAATACCTTCCACCCCCACTCTAGCAAATTCGTGACAAGGCACAGGAGAGGGTCCGAACTATTAAGAACTTTACAAGCTATACACAGAATCACACTTCGATGCAGACCCTCCAGACTATGGAGTTCCCTACCTCTCCGGTGAGATGAATGCGAGGAACGAACGACCTAGAATGTAAACTGTGTTGGACATGCATCATTTTCCGGGTGTCTTTGTCGAGTCTATGCAGCTCATCGACCGTTCCACTCCAAAAGAGTGAAGCAGGACTGGAACGGCAAGCATATTTGTTCCAGACGCCTTGTTCTCACTCGAAAATTCGGAAGACCGAATCTTTCGAGCAAGGTTTCTGTACTTGCCGCGGAGAGGCATCTTTATCTGTGAAGCGTCATAATAAGGACATTGTTCAATTCCAAGGTATCAATAGGTCTCTCCAGCATCAAGATGTTCAAGGATGCTGCCGTCGGAAGCTCCATATCCTCATGCACTTCCGGAGATTGTCCTCTCCTCAAATGAAACACTGCGCACTTCTCCAACCCAACTCCATCCCCACGGTATATTCTAGAACCAAGTTGAGAGCTTGATTGTGGTTTTCCTCCCCAGAGGCACACAGTTTCAGATCATCCATGTAAAATAGATGGGTGATCTGATACCTCCGGTCGTTCGGTGGTCCAGAATAATATTCACGAGTCCGTCTTAACGCAATACGGAGCGTCAGCGGTGAAATGTTGAACAAAAGGGGAGTCAAGGAGTCTCCTAAGAAAACATCCCTTTTAAATGTTACCAATTCAGTCAAGACTTGTCGTGTCCCTGATGTGATGGCAAAACGAGTCTTTCAGAGTGGCAACAGATGTTCTTTGCATATCACTAGTTGGGTTCTTCTGCATTCGTGATATATTCTCGTTTATTGAAGTAAATTTGGAGATATACTGTGTTTAAAAGCTTTCTTGACATCTAATGGTATCAATCAATCAATAAATCAAAACGGGGGTGGACAAGTCCGGAGCACTTACACCGCTTGATTGGGTTCATTGTGCGCCCGTTGATCCGAGAATCAGTCCAGCAGGCCTAAAGCAGTGCCGAAGGCTAAAATTCTGCATGGCTTCAAGCAGCATATGTGTGCTGCCGAAGTGTTGTAGCCTAAGAAAAGCCAATGCTGGACATTCTGCTAGATATAATCTTCGACTATCCCTTTGTTTTCGCCAAGATCACTAAGTTATCTGTAAACCTTGAACGATGTAAGGTTCCACTTCTGATGTATGAGCCTTCATCGTCCCATGTTATAAATTTGAAGGTGTCTGCTGGTACTAATCTGAATGAAATTTGGGTAACATGTTATACCCTTGTGGCACGCCCTTTTGTATATTGATCTTATTGTCAGTTCCCATGGAGCAGTTCCTGACGTAACGTAATTTTGAGGGGCTTATGGTACGTATATATACTATCACTTATTTTATATTTACATCTAGAAGCTAATTTTGGTTAATTTTGTAGGTGACAAAATGAATAATTTTCTAAAATTATCCAGACATAGGATGAAGCTGCTATAATGTTGATGGACGTTTCAATCACAACCAGTTTATTTCTCAATTTTTCAGATTGCTTTGATTTCTATGTAATTAGTTGGAAATAACTTCACAAGTTACAAGACGCTCCATTATGTAAATCCTGGCATTTGTTATTTTGAAACCAGTCTGCTTGATGTTGAACGCAACACTAGTAGCTACTGTGTCTCTTATCTAGATTTGAATTAGTAAAAAACCTAGGCATTAATTAAATCTTATCAAAATTCTAATCAATGTCATAATACAAACCATTATTTTTAATACCATCAGATGTTTTCTTGGCATCTTTATTACTCATTATTTTTATTACTTGTAACATAAAGTAATTTAAATTATAAATATTCCTAGAAAAATGAGCTGAAATATTTTAATTGCTATGATCAAATTATACAATAATTAAATTGGAAACTTGTATAGCCACAAGTAATTTTTAGTGGATACTTACTTGTAGACATCAAATAATAACTGGATGAGTTGTGTGGCTGTTATTGTCGACTTTTAGACTGTTAAAAACGTGAGATTCACATTCGACTGGCTTTGACTCGGTACAATCGACATAAAGACCATTCATTTCAAATAGTTACTTTAATGAAATGAAAATAATGATGTTTGGAATATTTAAGACAATTTCTTACTCGACAGTTATTGATTTTATTTCAACTTGTTACTTCATAGATATCTTCAATTTGTAGTGAACTAATGGTGAGGTACCTCTATACTGGCTGTTTATAGTATGGTGATTACAATGATTCACGACAAGTCTCTAAAAAAACAATAATTGGTATAAATATTTTGGAAAGTGGATGTTTGAACGTACGTGATCTGTTAAAACAATAACCATACCTAATTTTTAAAAATTTGTTTTGTACTTACCGATGGCCTAATGATCGTTATCACTTTCTCAACCAATTTACTCCTTCTCATGCTGAATGATAACTCAGACGGAGTGAGTGTAGCGAACGAAGTCTTTCCCGAAATCGCTTCATACGGCACGGCACGTCTTTGGTTTCTACATCGCGATTGAATGGTGACTCCGACTGACTCAAAATTTTCACAGAATATTACTGTTGAAAGCATGTAATATGTAACATTAAAATTGAATAAATTTCAAATACGTCTTAACCGTTCGGTCATCAGCGTATTGAGCGACTTCCTAGTGATATTCTTAAAGGATACAAAGCTCTAAGAAGAATATAAATACAAAATACAATCAATATGCAATCAAATCATCCGGTAAATGAATGTGAGACAATTATGCAACTATATTACTAGAAGGAAAGTATATTTCCATAAGCATTTAGGAATCGAACCTTGTATAATCATTCTTATGAACTTCACGAATGCAAATCGACTTGTAAGTAAGATAGAAATGTCAACCAATAAACGATAAACCGATTCATTACATAAGATGCACGACACATCCTTAACGTTCTTGTGACAGGTTGTTTTTTTTCACATATTCGAAATCATGTATCAGAATATTTTTCTGACTCTTTCTAGTTTCTTCATACTCATTACTTTCAGCAATGTATACAGCTTCACGAACGTACGACTCCAGATATCATTTGTGATCCCTCCTTTATCTGGAATAGGAGAGGACAGAGTGAAAAGTCCTTGAAAAATAAAACAGATGGGGCCACAATCGAAAATCCCATATGTTATTTGTTATGTACCATCTTTAACTAGCACCCATTAAGATTTTCATACTTATAGGTCATTCAGTTCTGTTTTGACACCCATCGAAAGCAAGCAACCTTGGGAAACACATTACGCAAACCAAATTATTGCTTGTTAAACATTATTGGGACTCTTCACCATCAATAGGAACGATTCTGAAGTGGTTTACTGATTTTCGTTCTGGTAGTATTAGCACAAAGGATGCGAAACGTCCTGGTCGTCAAGATTTCTGAATCTCTATCTAATAGGCACGGGACATTTTTGAATATGAGAAAGCTATCTGTCAGATAGGGTGTCGCATTTGCTCTCTGTTGACAACAAGCGCGACCATGTGACAGCTTCGAAGGAGTGTTTGATTAAGTTCAAGCGCGACCTCTGACACGAGAGGTCAAAGAACAGTCGAAACAGTGGATTTGAACTTGCGAATCGAAGTCGAAAAATGCCAAAGTGGGCTTATCGGCCAACAAAGTCATGTGGAAGTGCCAACAGATCAGTAAGTTTGTGTTCAGGATTCAGACTTCGATAAATCCCAACAGTCTACAAAAATTGTATCGCCATTCAGAATTGCACCCTTGCCTGTCATAAGGAAGAAAGTATCTAATCGCGAAAGAAAGCCCTGCAAGTCTCAAATCATCACCTCTTCATCCTATAAAATTGAATTGGAGCAAGTACAAAACTAAACAAACTATATGGAAAGCATTGAAGAAACAAACAAAATCTGAAAGCAACGATGATTCTGAAATAAAGAACGATAGTTTATTCCGGCAAATGATGACATGGATGTCGATGATATCGGCCGTGACATTCGAGGTGATGAAGATGCTGCTTGCTCGTTTTGAGATGGCCATTTCGCAGATGACCTTGCATTGCAAAATGTGAAATATGTGGGCACATGAGCAATGCTCGAGGGCAGACACAGAGCTTTATATTTCTGGCTATTGCAGATAATTTTTTTTAATATAGTTCGAATTTAGTTTTATTTTGTACCTGTTTTTCCACAATTAAATTTCAGTTTTCAAATTGAAAACAAAGTAAGCATTTGTATTATTATATTTCACACACTCTTTCTTACTGCAAGAAATTTGTACAATTTCAGAAATCATCTAATATTACAATACAACCATGAATGTTTCAATAATTGCCCATACATTCAATTGTTTTATCATAGATATAACTTGACATTATTTGTGGTTTTACCACCCATACATTAATATCCTTTCATCAACTATAACAATTTCGGATGTTATAACAACTGTAAGGTAATAAACAGAATCGGACAACTCTTTAAAAGCGTAATACGTTGCCATTAGAGAAAGCTGCTGTCTTAAGAACAAATTATTTGTTTTCAACACTGGACCTAAGCCCATTCACACTTATCAAAATTAATTTGACAATTAATTATGTCATAAAAATCTCAGCGCCAAATTTCCAAGAAATATATAATAAAAATAATTCGTTTGCTTTAATCTTGTTTACGTGGGGCCCGGTTCGCTGGAGGGAGTCCGTTCTCAACAGGAGTCCAATTAAGACCCCATTCTACGCCCTGGGGACCCGTAGTTCGTAGCAGCTGGTTTTCAATCTCAGTCCGCTCAATATGCTATTATATTCAACTTAACACTTGCCTGTACTGCTTTGCATACTCTAATATGAATTAATTAATCTTTATTATGATATATTACCTCTTTTATAAACCGTGTTATTATTATTTTTAATCGTACTGATTAACCCGTGATTCATGGTGATGTCGGTAATTGATCGATATATTTATGCCTATTACAATTAATTCGAAAATAAGCCAATCAATTATTACAAATAAGATGTTTGGATATTATTTGACACAGCTGTTGTTCCTTCTTCTTATCGTGTTTCCAGTAAATACCATGTTTGTTTTCTATAATGACAACTATATGCAAACACAATTTCTCACTGGAAGGAGAACTGTGTCCTTTTGTTGGAAGTAATTCGTTGATTAGGCCTCTTTTATTGCAATTTGGTATTATACAGGAATGAACAATTGATCTTCAGAAGAGGAAGCGTATAGCTTTCAATCCATATCATTTATTTCAAAATCGCTGTTGTAACCTGAGTTTATTCTACTACGACATCAAAATAATAGATATCACTTCACTCCTCCCATCAATCAATCAAAATGGAGGCAGACGAGTCCACAGCCCCTAGACCGCTTGATTGGGCCCATTGTGCGCCCCTTGATACAAGAAATTGCCCAGCAGACCTAAGGCAGTGTCAAAGGCTAAGATTTTGCATGGACTGATATCTCCTATGGCTTCAAGCGGCATATGTGTGCTGCCGATGTTATAGCCTAAGAGAAACCAGTGCTGGACATTCAGCTAGGATTTGAGAGGCAGTTTCGTTCGCCTCTCCACGTCTACTACAAGCTGGGTTTTCAACAGTGCCCATTGTGTGTAGATGTTTATTCAGATGACAGTGAGGAGTCCTGTCACCAGTTTTTGGCCTCTCTTGCTCATGAAGAGTAGGGTTTAAGAGAGTTTAGGCGAGAATCACCTAATGTGGAGCTTCACCTGCCTCATGACGGGGCACCAAGCCAAATCGAGAGCCACTGTCTATACAGCAGCTCCTTGAGGGTGTGGAGCCCGGTGGTCAATGAAATTACGATCGTTAAATTGGGGCAAGGGGCGCTCAAGGAACCCCGTTTGGCCAATTCATCGGCCACTTCGTTTTTATTCACGTCAGAGAGGGCGTGAGCGAGTGGACTACTCCAAACAATATCTCTGTATTCTCCCCCAGGGTAATACTTAAGGTAGAAAAGGAAATAATATCCGTTGGAGAACGAGGGGATCAACACTGAGGAATGGAAAACTCACTCAATCAGGGACGATGCTTGTTTTAGCCGAGGCCGTAGCAAAAAAATACATACCCTCAAGTATCGGTGATTTGCCTAGTATAAGTGTTAGAGGTTTGAAGGAAGGACTTGTGCAGGTGAAGGGGGACACCTCTCACATCCTTATGAAGGAGGATCAATCCCACCATGGAAAATCTAGTTATACAGGAGGTGGATTGCTGGAGAAAGTGGAATCGTAGTCTAGCCTATACCGATTATCGATACCCTCACTGAGGAGGAGACACCTTCACCGCCAGCATTCTCTTGAACAACATCTGTTTTTATACTTTGACTACACGAGAGGAAATCTTGTAACGTTCGAAAAACATCGTGTGAACCAGCGGTGGAATGTTGGAAGAGGATACGTTTTGATTGGCTTAGAGTTTGGAGGTTATAGGCTTCAAAGAAAGACCACACTACACCTTGGCCGTTCGATAGAAAATTGAAGACTGGTAGGAAGATACAATTTTTGCCCTAACCATAAAAATATATAATGCTTCTCTGTATGTTTTCAAAGATCTTTCTGAAGCATTTGACACAATAATTCATCGAATTCTTGAGAAACGTTAGTATAAGAGGAATACCTTTACGTTGTTCAGATAAAATCGGAACTAGATGTAATTAAATATGGTGTACCTCAAGGAACAGTTGTTGGATCACTTGTTTCCAATATATATCTCAACGATCTCTCCAGAATACACACTGGAGGAATACCTATCACTTGCGGGTTAATGGGCGATTTTCAATACCCACGATAACTGGCAGTTTCTGAAAAATATGGCAGAAAGAGATATACGCTATATTCAAGGCTTCTTCAGCCATAGATTGGTGATGATGAACTTCGAGGAAACGTTCTTCTTGCCCGTACATATAGACAAAAGGAATACTACTCCCATATATGACAGATTGTGTATTACTTACAAAATATCTATAAAATATTTCATAAAATGAAATAGCAATTTATAATGGGAGAAGCAGATTGATTTCATTATTAAGAAAATCCAGTTTCTAATCATTCATCGAACCGCACCTTACCTACGAACTAGTCTGGGGAGGGGTCGGCAAAAGCTACATTGAAAAAATGATAGATGTCCAAAACCGCTGAAAATTATCTTAAATGAAGATTTCGCCTATCCCTCTGATAAATTATTCAGTGAAGTTGGCTTACTGGATCCACGAAAATTATTTTTTGGTGGTAAAATCAGACATCATCAGTCCAAATCTGATTTTGAAAACCCTGACCACCAGTATAACAAAATAAACAAAAACAACCTACCTCACACCTTTTATAAAATAGTAAATCGGAAGGCCGAAATATTTTTCTTTTTAAGCTATTGCATATAGTTTTTATCGCGGGCTTTGAACGCGGCGACCGAATCAAGAAAAAAAAACAAAAGACAAATACCGTAACGAAAATCTAAAAAAACCAAAAACAAATACCGTAACGAAATATTCTGACACCCACCACTCCGCCTACCATGTAGCTCGGCCGAGCTTATAATTGTCGAAATGTTAACTTTTAACCTTTTAAAAGGTCGTGATAGCCCTAAACTGGGTCGAAAACTGTTTTGAATTGGTTAATTTTCGATAAATCGAATGACGTTCACGTGAGAAGCGCGTAGCTCGCGAGTTAGAAAAGTGCAAATTTACGGTACATAGAACGTCTTAACGAGGACTTTTCGCATGCGGTTTCCGCTCCATGTCGTTAGTTTATGAACGGAGCCAACTAAATAGCATAGTCTCGGGCCCCAAAATGTCGATTAAATAGGAAAATTTAATTAATACAGTTTGAGGTATTCTCAGCTGTCACCTACTAGCATCTGACGTGCGACGTACGAAAGGGAATTTTCTAGCTACTTAAATATACCGAAAGCGGGTAAAAGCTAGCGGCCCATAGCCCAAAATACTTTATTACAACTGGCGCCGGCCGCACGGGGTTCGAAACGGCCCCAAATTAACAAAATATAGGTAAAATGTTTAAACTCTAACTTACGCGCAGCGAGCTCCTCGAGGATATGTCAAAATGATTACGTTCATAGCTAATTACATAAATCGTCTGGCGTTCATGCAATTGTGTTTTTATACAATTCGAACCTTCTAATTTCGATAAGCCACGTGAAAATCTCGGAGCCGGAAGCGCTATCGAGATCTGAACGTTAAAACTTTCGTATGAAATTGTGTTTACAAGTCAACTGACATTTGTCACCATAGATAACTCTACTACCGGTAGTACTCTTCATAGAGATCAAGATGATACTGTTTTTACTCATAATTCGTGAAGATGTTGAAGGAGTAGTGGATGTTTTTCTGCCCAACTTTTTCCAGTGGCGTAGTGCTATGCAATAGCTTTACCGCGGCAGTCCCCGAGTGCCACACGTTTCATTTTTTCTTCGACAAAAATGTTCCGAATTCTTTCGGTCGAAATACAGAACATCTACAGTGCACATATTTCCAATAACAATCTGGGAAAAATTTTTATTTTTATTACCAAGAGCGACAATACACCAACCGAATAGCTCAAATTGTTATGGTACCAAGCGGTTCTGTACTACTATAATGTTCTTACAATGTTAATATCACCCCACGAAGGCTCTGCCTTTTTTTCCTTTTGTTTGACTAATACGAGAGGAAAACTTATTATGTTCTAAGAAAATCGCGTGAGCCAGTGGTGGAATGTTAGGAGAGGAGGCATTCGAATTTTTATTGAAGGTTTGGAAGTTATAGCCATAAGGAAAGACCTCACCAGGCAAAGAGTTCCATAGCTTCGCCGTTCGATAGAAAAATCAGGTCTGGTAGGAAGTAGTTCGGCCGGTCTCGTCTTGACAACGCACGGGTTACTATCTTGAGTTCGTCTAGTCCCTCTATCTGGAATCTTTCGTGCTGGAATACCAGACGAGATTTCTGATGAACAACGATCATGGAAATGGAGAGATCTTCAAAAAAGTTGGTGCCAAGACAGATACCTGTGAAAGACCGGCATTGATATAGCCATTGTATCGGAGGATACTCCGTCAACCACCACATGGAGTGATTAATCTGAAAGAAGACTAGACAGTGAGGCGGCAAACCATATGACGGAAGTATCCCAAGAAGGCCTTTGGTGCCAAACTCGGTCAAATGCTTTGAAGATATCTAATGCCACAGGTAGAGATTCTGCAGGTCTCTTGTTGATCTATGCTGACTGATTGGAGCTCTCTATATAATATTGAATGAGTTTGATGTTGATTGCTTTCTCCATCACTTTAGGGATCAAAGATAATAGTGCAATGGGTCCATAATTATTAGAGTGGATTTTCATGGGCGCCGACTCCATGGGGCCCAAGGGGCTCCAATGTTCAGAAAGGCAGGCTCAGCCTCCTTCCCAAAAAAGTACCATTCAAACCATAAACAAACTATTAAAAACTGTAAACAAACTTTCGTATCTATATTTTGTTTAATAAAAATTATTCACTTGCACGAATGAATACATAATTTACTGCCTTTGTAATGTAATGAAGTTTTGTTGTGGAAAACAATCGTCAAGCATCTTTTTTAATTTGTTGTTAGGTCTCTAGACTTATTATATTTATTCTTACATTTGCTTTACTAATCTCTTATGTAATACAACCATTGAAGGATGTCAAAGTTCATGGAAGTTATAAGGACGACATTTATTTAAAATGTACTTAACTATTGATCTATCAATCTACTAATGTACTGTAGTTTTATCTTTATGTATATGACAAAAAACTAGGCTACTGTGACTACTGTTTTACTTCCTGTTCTACGTGCAATTATTTTATTCAATAAACTTTTCTTAGAGGTGTTCTAAAAATGTTAGGTTAAATATGTTAAATATGTTTAAAATGTTATTTTAAATACTACCCTTTTGAACTTTGAAAGTTATCGTTTTAAGCTGCGCATTCTACATTCTCGCTATTTTAAAATCTTGACTTGTTAAGCTCAATCTCTTAACCAAGAATATTAGGCCCAATGAGATTTGCTGGGTAAACGCTTTAATAAATTGGCACCTTGTCAGCCAAAAACATTCTTTCAGTCGTCTGCTCTTGGTGAAGTAACCTCAATCTATCAGTATTTTAAGGTTAAAACTAGTGTTCAGGTTTCGTTTAAATGAATTACAACCACGATGTGTTTTATTCAGTAAAAGTGTAGATGCACAATGAACCGTAATGTCATTAGTAATTGTAGCTTTATTCTAATTTGTAAATAAATCTTAAGAAGTTTAGCAATACAAAACCTAAGCTGACAGTTTCAGTTTTCGTCCTTTTAATGATAATCAACAGTTTATAACTGTTGATTATCGTTAAAAGGACGATCCAAGCAAAATGTTCCACCTTGACCCTTACCCCACCCCCCATCAATCACTTTTAGGCCCCCCCAATAATTTTTTAAAAGTCGGCGCTCATGTGGATTTTGGATATGGTTAGAATCTATCTGTCTTCCAGCTGAAAGGTAGATCTCCCTAGGTTTATTTACCATAATTTAATATAGGAACCACTCTTTTAAATCTTTTTGTAAATAAACTGGTAAAATGCTATATTTACGTTGATCTGGATGGGTAGTTGGATGGGACAGTGAAATAAAGCACCGTTGATAACTTCAAATTGCATAATTTATTCGTCTAAATGTTAATATCAATGAAAATTCATTATATAATAAACTAGGTGCACATTCAACGCGTACATTATCTTAAATAATCAAATAAAATAGTACATCAAAATAATTTACAGAAACCTTTTTACAAATTATATACACTTAGTTTGTACAAATATTATTTACAAAGTCACAAATTAAATGCGATAATAAATACTTAAATTAATTGCCTCACAGTTAGTTCATTCTAAATTGACCTCATTTTCTGTTTTCGATAACCCATAATAATTTATATCGTAGATAATTTAAATTGCTTTACTATCAATCTAATTGGAAAGTTATTGTAAATATTCAAATTGATATTCTTGATGACATCATAGTTAAAGTTAAGCTCCAAACAAACAACTGACATGATTCTAATTAATAGATTTGATAAATTCACATGCTCAATTTGATGTTATGTTGGAATTTGGAGTGGAATTCTACATGAAATATGAAATATTACTCCCTAGTTCTGCGACGATCAGTTAAGATGGTCGAATAGAATTAGTTCTTATGCGTAACAAGAGGTATCGTTGAATGTAGCCAGCAAAAATTCCGGACCTAAATTCCATCGAGCATATTTGGAATTGTGGTCGCTGTCTAACTTTTGCAGGTCTGCTAAATATTATTAATGTCTTCATACACCATGAGCCTTCATTTCGTGTGCTTTTGGGTTAGATTAATCTCCATTCTAGAACGCATCAGTAAATAAGAATGTATTCTAAAATGGAAAGATTTGAATGTTTGACAATCTATAAAGGTTATAATCGCATACGATACAAAAGAACGTACGCTAGATCTATTAATTCTCTTTCAAATATTTTAGAGTCAGACTACATCAGTATATATCAAGTATCCACTATGAGATATTTCGGAATGTCCAAAGAATTCAACATTTCCATATGAAAATAGACGTGAATTCCTTGACTGGCTCTAATCTGGATATTGTGGATCAATAAAAATAATTACCACTTGTGATCGACATGATATTAATACATCAAAAGATGGCTTCATTCAAAATATAATCGATTTCTTCCAATCACAAATATCTAACATTTTCCGGTAGCTAATGATAAATTTCAACAATCAGAACGTGACATTTCCGAATCAATTATTTTTTATTTAATGGTTGTTATGAATAGCCATCAAAAGGTTAATTGATTAGTTAGAAGTTTCTACTTTTCATCTCTCTTTTGACATAATCCAAGACCTTTTCCATTCATTACGCATAAGTTATTGCCTCATCCTCATACAGATTGTGAAGAAAGCTCGTTTGACCATATGTGAGTATTGTTTCTTGGAAAAAAACACTTTTATAATAATTGAGGTATCTTCAAATTTTGCGCAGAACTAAGTACTAAAATGATAGAGTGTTGGGGCGAATTTCGGAAATCATATAGCCACTAACCGTAATAAAATCATGTTGTACAGGGAATATGCCCTCGAAATTCGTAATGATACTATTTTGAAAGCCTACAGAACTAGTTCCAGCAGTTACCCCATTTCTTTTAAACACTCCATTTTTGAAAATTTCATAAGGGGTTAGGTATGGAAAAATCTGGATTTTGGTCGACCTCGTCGATTCTGATAAAACTTGGTGATAATACATTTTCAACAATGAGAAAATCTATTCCAACGTTAGATTTAACCCCAGAAAATGGTTAACCACGTTACAATAGGTCGAGAAATGAATTCTGCTCATCATATAGCCACTAATCGTAATAAAATCATGTTGTACAGGGAATATGCCCTCGAAATTCGTAATGATACTATTTTGAAAGCCTACAGAACTAGTTCCAGCAGTTACCCCATTTTTTTAAAACACTCCATTTTTCGAAAATTTCATAAGGGGTAGGTAGGTATGGAGAAATCTCGATTTTGGTCGACCTCGTCCATTCTGATAAAACTTGGTGATAATACATTTTCAACAATGAGAAAATCTATTCCAACGTTAGATTTAACCCCAGAAAATGGTTAACCACGTTACAATAGGTCGAGAAATGAATTCTGCTCATCATATAGCCACTAACCGTAATAAAATCATGTTGTACAGGGAATATGCCCTCGAAATTCGTAATGATACTATTTTGAAAGCCTACAGAACTAGTTCCAGCAGTTACCCCATTTCTTTTAAACACTCCATTTTTGAAAATTTCATAAGGGGTTAGGTATGGAAAAATCTGGATTTTGGTAGACCTCGTCGATTCTGATAAAACTTGGTGATAATACATTTTCAACAATGAGAAAATCTATTCCAACGTTAGATTTAACCCCAGAAAATGGTTAACCACGTTACAATAGGTCGAGAAATGAATTCTGCTCATCATATAGCCACTAATCGTAATAAAATCATGTTGTACAGGGAATATGCCCTCGAAATTCGTAATGATACTATTTTGAAAGCCTACAGAACTAGTTCCAGCAGTTACCCCATTTTTTTGAAACACTCCATTTTTCGAAAATTTCATAAGGGGTAGGTAGCTATGGAGAAATCTCGATTTTGGTCGACCTCGTCGATTTTGATAAATCTTGGTGATAATACATTTTCAACGATGAGAACATCGATTCCAACGTTAGTTTTAACCCCAGACAATGTTTAACCACGTTACAGTAGGTCGAGAAACGGATTCTGCTCATCATATAGATACTAGCCATAATAAAATCATGTTGTACAGGGAATATGCCCTCGAAATTCGTAATGATACTATTTTGAAAGCCTAAAGAACTAGTTCCAGCAGTTACCCCATTTTTTTAAACACTCCATTTTTCGAAAATTTCATTAGGGGTAGGTAGGTATGGAAAAATCTCGATTTTGGTCGACCTCGTCGATTTTGATAAATCTTGGTGATAATACATTTTCAACGATGGGAACATCGATTCCAACGTTAGTTTTAACCCCAGACAATGTTTAACCACGTTACAGTAGGTCGAGAAACGGATTCTGCTCATCATATAGATACTAGCCATAATAAAATCATGTTGTACAGGGAATATGCCCTCGAAATTCGTAATGATACTATTTTGAAAGCCTAAAGAACTAGTTCCAGCAGTTACCCCATTTTTTTAAACACTCCATTTTTCGAAAATTTCATTAGGGGTAGGTAGGTATGGAAAAATCTTGATTTTGGTCGACCTCGTCGATTTTGATAAATCTTGGTGATAATACATTTTCAACGATGAGAACATCGATTCCAACGTTAGTTTTTAACCCCAGACTATGTTTAACCACGTTACAGTAGGTCGAGTAACGGATTCTGCTCATCATATAGATACTAGCCATAATAAAATCATGTTGTACAGGGAATATGCCCTCGAAATTCGTAATGATACTATTTTGAAAGCCTAAAGAACTAGTTCCAGCAGTTACCCCATTTTTTTAAACACTCCATTTTTCGAAAATTCCATTAGGGGTAGGTAGGTATGGAAAAATCTCGATTTTGGTCGACCTCGTCGATTTTGATAAATCTTGGTGATAATACATTTTCAACGATGAGAACATCGATTCCAACGTTAGTTTTAACCCCAGACAATGTTTAACCACGTTACAGTAGGTCGAGAAACGGATTCTGCTCATCATATAGATACTAGCCATAATAAAATCATGTTGTACAGGGAATATGCCCTCGAAATTCGTAATGATACTATTTTGAAAGCCTAAAGAACTAGTTCCAGCAGTTACCCCATTTTTTTAAACACTCCATTTTTCGAAAATTTCATTAGGGGTAGGTAGGTATGGAAAAATCTTGATTTTGGTCGACCTCGTCGATTTTGATAAATCTTGGTGATAATACATTTTCAACGATGAGAACATCGATTCCAACGTTAGTTTTAACCCCAGACAATGTTTAACCACGTTACAGTAGGTCGAGAAACGGATTCTGCTCATCATATAGATACTAGCCATAATAAAATCATGTTGTACAGGGAATATGCCCTCGAAATTCGTAATGATACTATTTTGAAAGCCTAAAGAACTAGTTCCAGCAGTTACCCCATTTTTTTAAACACTCCATTTTTCGAAAATTTCATTAGGGGTAGGTAGGTATGGAAAAATCTCGATTTTGGTCGACCTCGTCGATTTTGATAAATCTTGGTGATAATACATTTTCAACGTTGAGAACATCGATTCCAACGTTAGTTTTAACCCCAGACAATGTTTAACCACGTTACAGTAGGTCGAGAAACGGATTCTGCTCATCATATAGATACTAGCCATAATAAAATCATGTTGTACAGGGAATATGCCCTCGAAATTCGTAATGATACTATTTTGAAAGCCTAAAGAACTAGTTCCAGCAGCTACCCCATTTTTTTAAACACTCCATTTTTCGAAAATTTCATTAGGGGTAGGTAGGTATGGAGAAATCTCGATTTTGGTCGACCTCGTCGATTTTGATAAATCTTGATGATAATACATTTTCAACGATGAGAACATCGATTCCAACGTTAGTTTTAACCCCAGACAATGTTTAACCACGTTACAGTAGGTCGAGAAACGGATTCTGCTCATCATATAGATACTAGCCATAATAAAATCATGTTGTACAGGGAATATGCCCTCGAAATTCGTAATGATACTATTTTGAAAGCCTAAAGAACTAGTTCCAGCAGTTACCCCATTTTTTTAAACACTCCATTTTTCGAAAATTTCATTAGGGGTAGGTAGGTATGGAAAAATCTCGATTTTGGTCGACCTCGTCGATTTTGATAAATCTTGGTGATAATACATTTTCAACGATGAGAACATCGATTCCAACGTTAGTTTTAACCCCAGACAATGTTTAACCACGTTACAGTAGGTCAAGAAACGGATTCTGCTCATCATATAGATACTAGCCATAATAAAATCATGTTGTACAGGGAATATGCCCTCGAAATTCGTAATGATACTATTTTGAAAGCCTAAAGAACTAGTTCCAGCAGTTACCCCATTTTTTTAAAACACTCCATTTTTCGAAAATTTCATAAGGGGTAGGTAGGTATGGAGAAATCTCGATTTTGGTCGACCTCGTCGATTTTGATAAATCTTGGTGATAATACATTTTCAACGATGAGAACATCGATTCCAACGTTAGTTTTAACCCCAGACAATGTTTAACCACGTTACAGTAGGTCGAGAAACGGATTCTGCTCATCATATAGATACTAGCCATAATAAAATCATGTTGTACAGGGAATATGCCCTCGAAATTCGTAATGATACTATTTTGAAAGCCTAAAGAACTAGTTCCAGCAGTTACCCCATTTTTTTAAACACTCCATTTTTCGAAAATTTCATTAGGGGTAGGTAGGTATGGAAAAATCTCGATTTTGGTCGACCTCGTCGATTTTGATAAATCTTGGTGATAATACATTTTCAACGATGAGAACATCGATTCCAACGTTAGTTTCAACCCCAGACAATGTTTAACCACGTTACAGTAGGTCGAGAAATGGATTCTGCTTATCATATAGATACTAGCCATAATAAAATCATGTTGTACAGGGAATATGCCCTCGAAATTCGTAATGATACTATTTTGAAAGCCTAAAGAACTAGTTCCAGCAGTTACCCCATTTTTTTAAACACTCCATTTTTCGAAAATTTCATTAGGGGTAGGTAGGTATGGAAAAATCTCGATTTTGGTCGACCTCGTCGATTTTGATAAATCTTGGTGATAATACATTTTCAACGATGAGAACATCGATTCCAACGTTAGTTTTAACCCCAGACAATGTTTAACCACGTTACAGTAGGTCGAGAAACGGATTCTGCTCATCATATAGATACTAGCCATAATAAAATCATGTTGTACAGGGAATATGCCCTCGAAATTCGTAATGATACTATTTTGAAAGCCTAAAGAACTAGTTCCAGCAATTACCCCATTTTTTTAAACACTCCATTTTTCGAAAATTTCATTAGGGGTAGGTAGGTATGGAGAAATCTCGATTTTGGTCGACCTCGTCGATTTTGATAAATCTTGGTGATAATACATTTTCAACGATGAGAACATCGATTCCAACGTTAGTTTTAACCCCAGACAATGTTTAACCACGTTACAGTAGGTCGAGAAACGGATTCTGCTCATCATATAGATACTAGCCATAATAAAATCATGTTGTACAGGGAATATGCCCTCGAAATTCGTAATGATACTATTTTGAAAGCCTAAAGAACTAGTTCCAGCAGTTACCCCATTTTTTTAAACACTCCATTTTTCGAAAATTTCATTAGGGGTAGGTAGGTATGGAAAAATCTCGATTTTGGTCGACCTCGTCGATTTTGATAAATCTTGGTGATAATACATTTTCAACGATGAGAACATCGATTCCAACGTTAGTTTCAACCCCAGACAATGTTTAACCACGTTACAGTAGGTCGAGAAACGGATTCTGCTCATCATATAGATACTAGCCATAATAAAATCATGTTGTACAGGGAATATGCCCTCGAAATTCGTAATGATACTATTTTGAAAGCCTAAAGAACTAGTTCCAGCAGTTACCCCATTTTTTTAAACACTCCATTTTTCGAAAATTTCATTAGGGGTAGGTAGGTATGGAAAAATCTCGATTTTGGTCGACCTCGTCGATTTTGATAAATCTTGGTGATAATACATTTTCAACGATGAGAACATCGATTCCAACGTTAGTTTTAACCCCAGACAATGTTTAACCACGTTACAGTAGGTCGAGAAACGGATTCTGCTCATCATATAGATACTAGCCATAATAAAATCATGTTGTACAGGGAATATGCCCTCGAAATTCGTAATGATACTATTTTGAAAGCCTAAAGAACTAGTTCCAGCAGTTACCCCATTTTTTTAAACACTCCATTTTTCGAAAATTTCATTAGGGGTAGGTAGGTATGGAGAAATCTCGATTTTGGTCGACCTCGTCGATTTTGATAAATCTTGGTGATAATACATTTTCAACGATGAGAACATCGATTCCAACGTTAGTTTTAACCCCAGACAATGTTTAACCACGTTACAGTAAGTCGAGAAACGGATTCTGCTCATCATATAGATACTAGCCATAATAAAATCATGTTGTACAGGGAATATGCCCTCGAAATTCGTAATGATACTATTTTGAAAGCCTAAAGAACTAGTTCCAGCAGTTACCCCATTTTTTTAAACACTCCATTTTTCGAAAATTTCATTAGGGGTAGGTAGGTATGGAAAAATCTCGATTTTGGTCGACCTCGTCGATTTTGATAAATCTTGGTGATAATACATTTTCAACGATGAGAACATCGATTCCAACGTTAGTTTTAACCCCAGACAATGTTTAACCACGTTACAGTAGGTCGAGAAACGGATTCTGCTCATCATATAGATACTAGCCATAATAAAATCATGTTGTACAGGGAATATGCCCTCGAAATTCGTAATGATACTATTTTGAAAGCCTAAAGAACTAGTTCCAGCAGCTACCCCATTTTTTTAAAACACTCCATTTTTCGAAAATTTCATTAGGGGTAGGTATGGAAAAATCTCGATTTTGGTCGACCTCGTCGATTTTGATAAATCTTGGTGATAATACATTTTCAACGATGAGAACATCGATTCCAACGTTAGTTTTAACCCCAGACAATGTTTAACCACGTTACAGTAGGTCGAGAAACGGATTCTGCTCATCATATAGACACTAATCGTAATAAAATCATGTTGTACAGGGAATATGCCCTCGAAATTCGTAATGATAATAGTTTGAAAGCCTACAGAACTAGTTCCAGCAGTTACCCCATTTTTTTAAAACACTCCATTTTTCGAAAATTTCATTAGGGGTAGGTAGGTATGGAAAAATCTCGATTTTGGTCGACCTCGTCGATTTTGATAAATCTTGGTGATAATACATTTTCAACGATGAGAACATCGATTCCAACGTTAGTTTTAACACCAGACAATGTTTAACCACGTTACAGTAGGTCGAGAAACGGATTCTGCTCATCATATAGACACTAATCGTAATAAAATCATGTTGTACAGGGAATATGCCCTCGAAATTCGTAATGATACTATTTTGAAAGCCTACAGAACTAGTTCCAGCAGTTACCCCATTTTTTTAAAACACTCCCATTTTTCGTAAATTTCATAAGGGGTAGGTAGGTATGGAGAAATCTCGATTTTGGTCGACCTCGTCGATTTTGATAAATCTTGGTGATAATACATTTTCAACGATGAGAACATCGATTCCAACGTTAGTTTTAACCCCAGACAATGTTTAACCACGTTACAGTAGGTCGAGAAACGGATTCTGCTCATCATATAGATACTAGCCATAATAAAATCATGTTGTACAGGGAATATGCCCTCGAAATTCGTAATGATACTATTTTGAAAGCCTACAGAACTAGTTCCAGCAGTTACCCCATTTTTTTAAAACACTCCATTTTTCGAAAATTTCATTAGGGGTAGGTAGGTATGGAAAAATCTCGATTTTGGTCGACCTCGTCGATTTTGATAAATCTTGGTGATAATACATTTTCAACGATGAGAACATCGATTCCAACGTTAGTTTTAACCCCAGACAATGTTTAACCACGTTACAGTAGGTCAAGAAACGGATTCTGCTCATCATATAGATACTAGCCATAATAAAATCATGTTGTACAGGGAATATGCCCTCGAAACTCGTAATGATACTATTTTGAAAGCCTAAAGAACTAGTTCCAGCAGTTACCCCATTTTTTTAAAACACTCCATTTTTCGAAAATTTCATTAGGGGTAGGTAGGTATGGAAAAATCTCGATTTTGGTCGACCTCGTCGATTTTGATAAATCTTGGTGATAATACATTTTCAACGATGAGAACATCGATTCCAACGTTAGTTTTAACCCCAGACAATGTTTAACCACGTTACAGTAGGTCGAGAAACGGATTCTGCTCATCATATAGACACTAATCGTAATAAAATCATGTTGTACAGGGAATATGCCCTCGAAATTCGTAATGATAATATTTTGAAAGCCTACAGAACTAGTTCCAGCAGTTACCCCATTTTTTTAAAACACTCCATTTTTCGAAAATTTCATTAGGGGTAGGTAGGTATGGAAAAATCTCGATTTTGGTCGACCTCGTCGATTTTGATAAATCTTGGTGATAATACATTTTCAACGATGAGAACATCGATTCCAACGTTAGTTTTAACCCCAGACAATGTTTAACCACGTTACAGTAGGTCGAGAAACGGATTCTGCTCATCATATAGACACTAATCGTAATAAAATCATGTTGTACAGGGAATATGCCCTCGAAATTCGTAATGATACTATTTTGAAAGCCTAAAGAACTAGTTCCAGCAGTTACCCCATTTTTTTAAAACACTCCATTTTTCGAAAATTTCATTAGGGGTAGGTAGGTATGGAAAAATCTCGATTTTGGTCGACCTCGTCGATTTTGATAAATCTTGGTGATAATACATTTTCAACGATGAGAACATCGATTCCAACGTTAGTTTTAACCCCAGACAATGTTTAACCACGTTACAGTAGGTCGAGAAACGGATTCTGCTCATCATATAGACACTAATCGTAATAAAATCATGTTGTACAGGGAATATGCCCTCGAAATTCGTAATGATAATATTTTGAAAGCCTACAGAACTAGTTCCAGCAGTTACCCCATTTTTTTAAAACACTCCATTTTTCGAAAATTTCATTAGGGGTAGGTAGGTATGGAAAAATCTCGATTTTGGTCGACCTCGTCGATTTTGATAAATCTTGGTGATAATACATTTTCAACGATGAGAACATCGATTCCAACGTTAGTTTTAACCCCAGACAATGTTTAACCACGTTACAGTAGGTCGAGAAACGGATTCTGCTCATCATATAGACACTAACCACAATAAAATCATGTTGTACAGGGAATATGCCCTCGAAATTCGTAATGATACTATTTTAAAAGCCTAAAGAACCTAGTTCCAGCAGTTACCCCATTTTTTTAAACACTCCATTTTTCGAAAATTTCATTAGGGGTAGGTAGGTATGGAAAAATCTCGATTTTGGTCGACCTCGTCGATTTTGATAAATCTTGGTGATAATACATTTTCAACGATGAGAACATCGAATCCAACGTTAGTTTTAACCCCAGACAATGTTTAACCACGTTACAGTAGGTCGAGAAACGGATTCTGCTCATCATATAGACACTAACCACAATAAAATCATGTTGTACAGGGAATATGCCCTCGAAATTCGTAATGATACTATTTTAAAAGCCTAAAGAACCTAGTTCCAGCAGTTACCCCATTTTTTTAAACACTCCATTTTTCGAAAATTTCATTAGGGGTAGGTAGGTATGGAAAAATCTCGATTTTGGTCGACCTCGTCGATTTTGATAAATCTTGGTGATAATACATTTTCAACGATGAGAACATCGATTCCAACGTTAGTTTTAACCCCAGACAATGTTTAACCACGTTACAGTAGGTCGAGAAACGGATTCTGCTCATCATATAGACACTAACCACAATAAAATCATGTTGTACAGGGAATATGCCCTCGAAATTCGTAATGATACTATTTTAAAAGCCTAAAGAACCTAGTTCCAGCAGTTACCCCATTATTTTAAACACTCCATTTTTCGAAAATTTCATTAGGGGTAGGTAGGTATGGAAAAATCTCGATTTTGGTCGACCTCGTCGATTTTGATAAATCTTGGTGATAATACATTTTCAACGATGAGAACATCGATTCCAACGTTAGTTTTAATCCCAGACAATGTTTAACCACGTTACAGTAGGTCGAGAAACGGATTCTGCTCCTCATATAGACACTAACCACAATAAAATCATGTTGAACAGGGAATATGCCCTCGAAATTCGTAATGATACTATTTTGAAACCCTACAGAACTAATTCTGCTTGTTTTGCTCAATTCAGTCAATCTGGTCATGCCTGAATTATCCTTTGAATTCTTTTGTGACTGGTGGTGTAGCGACTCTTATAATAGTTGAGACAAATCAACGAATTAACTATTCTCAAATTGAATTACCATGAGCCAAACACATGTGTTAAGCAATTATATACACATTTCCTCTTTGGTTCTTTTAAGGTTACGCTTGTAAGCGTCAGTTTCCAAATGACTGCCAACCATTAAGACTTGCCAACAAAATAGAAGAAAGCAAGTACCTTACAAACTCAATTATAAATATTATTTATAACCTATAAAACGACTTCTGCCTGTTGCTGGAATAAGATTATTAGCAAGCGTGTGCGGTTATGTTTAATGATCACTTTATCACGTTTCTTGCGTTAAATACGTCGAGAAAAATAATGTTTGTACTCATAACCGACAGCGACTATTATTGTGTAGATTCAAATTAATTATGATCTAGCTTCGAAGCTGGTCGTTTAACGGTCTCAATCATCGTTTATTTGTTGTGCTCATTGATTATATCTGCGGGCCATCTGTATAAAGGCGCAGGTGAAAGTTCGTTTAATGAACAGTACCTAATGCAGAATTTGAGGTGAGGAAGAGGCCAGGAATAATAAGTCACCGAAGAACTCTACACAACAGTCAAACTTACAAAAGCTCTTGAAAATATATGATGGAATGGATCTCAAAGAATTTTCTTTCACTCTAATCTGTATTAAATTACAGAACATTTAAATAAGCTCTGTTGTTCACGACACTTTTAAATGTCAGTACTGAAGCATTCTACTCTTTCAGTCCAGGATGATATAGTTGTCCAGTCGATAAGCTAGGGAACTTTCTAAAAAAAAGCAAGAGGTCGTATCAAAATATACTTTTTGCATAATGTTCTGCGACCGATTTGAATCATTCGTCAGGGTTGAGCTAAGTCTACATGGCCTCCCATTCACCCCTAAACGCTAAATTAACCCTATTTTCACCCTTTCTTTTAAGTTAACTTTGAATTTATAAAAAAATGGGTTTTTTGAAGATGAATCCGAGGTCATTTTCCCGGAAAACTCATTCAATGGACTGAAAATCAGGGAATTTTGTCATTTTCATAGAAAATTGTTTAATTTTAAAGCAATTATCATTTTATACATAAAAGATGTTGGCAGTCGCGTATTTCGATCCGAAGTAGACCAAAATTAGGAAAATTTGTGGAAAACTTTGGAAAACCTGAAAATCTTTCCACATCATTGAAATTATCTTGTGATAAATCGCTATGAGGGTTTTTATAGTCGCTGATTACGAATTTGATGATTAAAAAATTGAGAAATATCGTTTTACGGAAAAACGAAGAAATTTTTTTTTTGTGAAATCTTATAGTTTTTAAATGTAATTTTTTGAGTGTCGTGTTGATTAGTATTTGTGTTTTCGATGTGCATGTTAAATTACAAAAATTAAAAGTAATGTCAAAAATAACAATTGTTTAAAAATTCCGGAAAATCGAAGACAATTGCAAATTTCAATATTGTAGCTTCAAATAAACAGTTGCAAACTTGTATAAATTAAAACGAAAACGAAGATGCTTGTTTTTTTTAATGTTCTTCCATTTTCCACATAATCCTATTGTTATTTTCAAACGTTTTTGATGTCAATTTCGAGGTTGTTGCAGTAACGGTCAACGGTGTAATATGAATTATTCTTATACATTCATCATTGGTTCCTAGTAGGCTTTTGCCAAATAACTATGATAAGGTCTCTTTAGTCAAGAACCATTAGAAGTAGTATAAATATGCTTTATATCGAATAAAATAGATGGCACCATCTACACTCAATAGCAGAACATTTCATTTCGACTAATATGGCTATTGCTTCGCTTCATATAAAACGATGAAAATGGCATATTCATGACCTCCTAACGATTTTCCATCGATTTGAGAACTTTACCTTGATACGCAGTCAATATCAACCTTTTTGTCTGCCAATTTCATTTTCATATTTTAATTAGATATTTGATAATTAATTATTGACCTTGTAATATTGCAATCCGACCTATCACCTCCAAATCAACTCCAGAACGCAGGAATCACAGAAATAACTTGTCTGTACAAGTTTTCCTAAAGGATGTTATCCTGCCAAAGAGCAAGAGGTGCCCACTAGTCCGATATGATATTCATCATAAAGCGCCACCTTTGTATTTTACTTTAAACTAAATATATCGTAGGATATAACTTCTGAATAGCAACCTCAAATTTGAACACCATTTAAATCGTATTATTTAAAGCGTATTCTCTCGTTTTAGTGTGCAAAAAAGTCATATATTCAATAAACTTAATTCACATCTACGCATAACTTCCAAATTGAACCATTGTTTATCAATCATGATAATGAAGCACGTCATCATTGTTATGAAACGTGCCGGAATCAACTGGAACTCTTACAATACCCTCACAGTTATTTCATTTTAGAAGAGTGTTAGATATTAATTATTATGGGTTTAAAGATCATCCTGGAACATATCGAGAATTTATTAGTTATCGTGACTGTCTGAATAAGATGAGATTAATAAATCACATACGAGGAGATAATTATAATAATTATTCATCAAGGAAATGCGTCCGACGTAGTCGATTGAGGAATATATCGATCTGTTTCATTAATTTGGCATAAATAGCGAAATTATAGAGTCCACTTCTTCATGTGACAAAATATTTCTAGGGTCGCTTAAGAGAGGTAGACCCACCCGACTATTTACTAGCCAGGAACAAATCTAAATCTGGCAACACCGTGTAGACCGATTCATTATATTACTAGCATGGTGACATATTGAAGTGTGTTAATATGAAAGGTATATTCTCTTAAACGGCAGCTTTTCATATAGCTTCGGACTAGGGAGGGATATGCGGTGTTGCCTTTCTTCCAAGTACAACCTACAATGACAATAATGTTCAGTAATTTAAATAAGTATAGAGGCAACCACGTGAAGTGTTTCAAATATACTGAAGGTGGCAGAAATGTTCGAAACATGTATCTAAGCTAATGAATGTCATTTTCGTGTTTCACTCCATATTCGATAGTCATAGAATCCGGTAACTAATGAAAAGTCTCAATAAACATCCCCAAATAACTACGCCGCAGCTTTTAAAAGTATGTCTGAGCCATCGAAGTTATTAAAATATCGTATACGTTGGTAATATTTGAGTCGATTTTCTCTAAGACATGTGAGGGCTGGGAGATCGTATCACACCTTGTGGCGCACTCAGATGCGGGGGCGGCTGTGGAATGAGACCGAGGGGACCCATAGGCGGTCGAGCACCCAACAGCGAAGCCAAAGGGTGAGCACCAGGGGTGAAATAGCCCTGAAGGGCTGGATGTGGATATAGGGCATGCGGATGTCTTGAAAGTGAAGCCATTTTCAATTTTTCGATCTCCGCTTCTTGTAGTCGTTTAGCTTTCGCCCTTCTGTTTTGAAACCAAATTTTAACCTGTAACAAGAAAGAATAATGTCGTCATTTGTGAATGAAACAGTACAAGGTTCAGTAAAGAATGGACAATACTTCAGGAATAGCTTTCTTGTACGAGAATAAGAATAAATAATTTTTTATTTCTTTTTTTCACCCCAATTTTTATTTTAATCCAATTTTATGGAAAATAAATTTTTGGGTGATAAATAGGAATCTAAATGCTCATTTCGTACTTTAAATGTACAGGATGTTCTGAGAGCCTGTGCCACTGAACTATTCATTCCGTCGAGTTTTTTCAGTGGGTGGTGACTTTCGAAAATAACTCTTGGATCAACTTATATGACACAAAGTGTGTTTCAGTGTAGCGGCCAAATGGTAAATCCCATCGACTTGAAATTTTGAAACAAACTAGATATGATGTTCGAAATTCACTGGCATAAACGTTCAAAGTAGTCACTTGAGCCATTTCGAGTTTTTGAACAGAGCGGACCGTCGAAATACCCGACGCTATTCGCTTAGTTTCTCGCACTATTCGGTGGGCTTACTATCTGGCCGATTATAGAGAGTAATAGTGGCGATTTCTACAATGTACGGGCGCCTGTTGCGAGAACTAGATTTGCCAGGAACTTTGTGTGCCAAACCCGCTTTCATACTGGACTATCTACTTCCAAGATAGAGCGCACGTAGACAAATGCATGCGACGTTCACGTGAACGATATACTGAAATCTCACATCGCGATCTGAACAGCTGCAATTTTGTTTGAAACATTAACAAATTTAATGAAAAAGAGATATCCTCGAATCTACAGGATTGAATGTGGTGAGTGCCCAATGGCCTATGTGGTGCTGACGTGTCGCAATTTTGAATCACGTTTCAAAGAACGTATTTCCTCCGATAGTGAATCAGCAATCTTCGAACATATTGATATTTAAAATCATGAAATAACAATAGATAATCTTAAAATCCTTCATACTTGTATTAAATGGAAATCAATGAATCTGTTGGAAAGTGTGTAACAACACCGAATTCAATACACTTAATAGCCAATTGGACCTTAACACTATCCATCAGGGTATACCTATTTGTTTGAGTGGGTCTTCTGTATATGTCGAAATTCAATTGATTACCATCTTTTATAATGTTAATATCAAGGGAAGGAAGCAGATTATCTATTTCAATCTTGACAGTGAATCTCAGTGAATCAAATTGGCTATTAAGAGTGTTCGAGAAGCCATGCAAATCAAAATCTTTACTTGTAATCGGGAAAATGTCGTCAACATATCTATACCAAACTTTTGGAAACTGATTCAATTTTGATTTTAAGGAGGTTTTAAGTTCGCTTTGAAAAATATTGGCCAAAAAAGGAGAGAGTGGATTGCCCATTGCACATCCGTTCGTTTGTTTATAGTAATTTTGATTGAAAGTGAAATAATTCTGCTCCATATATAACGACGTAAGGATCACGTATTCTATGCAGTTTCTATCGGGGATATTGATATTTGAAAGCCATTTCTTCAGAATGTTCATCAACTCTGGGATTGGAGTATCACCAGGTTCAAATTTGAAATCTTTCAATTTTGCAATAAGTTTCAAAAAATTTTTCACAGGCAAACTTGGTGCGGCTTGAAAGTTGCTAGATTTCTCCACTAACCATTTTGCTATGTTATACGTAGGATAATTAATGTTTGAAATGACTGGTGTCATGGAATTACCCAGTTTATGGTAAGCAATATAATAAATTTATAGTTTAAAGTGTGTTTTCATAAAGTAAATTAATGAATTATGAACTCACACGTAGTAATCGCTGGAATTATCGAGACTTCTTTATTCAATATTCTTATGATTGACATAATTATAGAGTAAAACAGTGGACATTCAATCCATCTTGAGGAAAAGTTTCTTTATGGCAGCATATAAATGGACACTTTAGTGCAAATACATAACGGACTATGTTGATAAAAACAGTTATCAGTACAGATATTATCAATTTAATGAATAAGTACTTATTAAAATTAACTACCATCAACGTTATAGGGGTAATTATAGTCTAACAAATTTCTAAACGATCAGATGTAAAAAGAATACATGCTATTCAAAGACGATTAACATGCGCCAATTATTTATGTGGGAAATTAAAATATAAGAAAATCCATACCTATATGTACTTAATTATCCATTACACACAAAGATGATTTTGAAAGAAATAAAAACAACCTTTATATTATTTTACGTCTTCAGAGAGGACCACTGAATATCAATCTCTACAATTAATAAGATAATTGCAAATGTATGTACCTGTGTTTCTGTAAGTCTTAAGGAACTGGAAAATTCGGCTCGTTCTGCTATACTCAGATATTGTTTGTCTCTAAATTTTTTCTCTAACGCTAGAAGTTGTTGGGTCGTGAAAGGTGTCCTAGGTTTTCTATTTGGTTTGTGTTTCCTGAGGTTGCACTTTAATTTCGTAGGTTCGCCGTTGGCGTCCACTGGAAAAAAAAATCAAAAATTAGAATTATCGTATAACTTACAATAAAATCATGTTCCACAAAATATTCCAATAGTTTATTTCGATAAGCTGACCAATCAGTAATTGCTTATTGACATATACAGGGTGTCCTCGAACTGCGTAGCCAAAATGAAACCGAAGATTCTTTGATTCGAAAAAAAGTTGATGAGCCTTTTTACTTTTGCCTGAAGTGTCTTGTTTACCCGGTAGAGGGCTTCAAAATTGCAAAATTTATTTTGTTTTTTCGGTATAACTTGAGAACGTGATGAAGAACTTTTACAATATTTAGCAGGTGAGTTATTGTCAACAATGGCCATTTTTGAGAGTGGAGCACAGAGCCTTAGAGACCATAGAAATGGCTCAAACTTGAGGATGTAACGGGAAAAGTGTCCAGAACTTTTTTGTGGTCAATGTAATTTGCTCGATATTTTTTATGTAGATAGCTTATCTAATTTGAAAACTTTTTTTACTCTTAAAAAATTTCGATAAAATCAACGGATTAGCTTGAAAAATTTAATTTTTGAGTCTCTGCAATTTTGGCTCACTAATTTTACTTGATTAAAATACCTTAGTTGCCTTTGCTTTTCTAATGTCATTTTGGCATTTGAAGAATTTATTCTCAAAACTGTCAGTTTTTACTTTGCTTTCCGTAAAAATTTTATAAAATTATGGCTCAAAATTTCACTAACACTGAAATGGTTGATATGTTATTGATTTATGGACTTTGTCGTTGCAATGGCCGGAGAAGGGAAAGATATCCGCATCGCAGAATTCCGAATCGGCAAACCTTCGCGAAACTGGCAAATTTGAAGCAAATCGCAGAGAAACTGGACGCAGACGGACAAGAAGGACGTTAGAGCTCGAAGAAGCGATACTGGAAGCGGTTGAAACTGAACCTGGGATAAGCACACTACGTTTGGGACTTCGTATTGGAGCCTCAAAATCATTAGTTCATAATGTACTGAAAGAAGAACTGTTGTATCCCTATCATATTAAAACAGTTCAAGACTTATTGCCCATGGATCCAGGTCATCGGCTAGATTTCTGTCGGCTTATTGTCCAAAGACAAAACGCAAACCCCAATTTTTGTAGAAGAATTCTGTTCACGGACGAAGATACTTTCACGAGATGTGGTCTTTTTAACCTCCATAATGAACATTTCTATGCTGATGAAAACGGAAGTTACATATTTTCAGAATCAATTGAAGAATGATCCTGAAGTACTAGCCAGAGTTCAATCCAATTTCTTGAAACGAATTAATTTGTGTATTCAGGAAAATGGGCAACATTTCGAACAATTGATGCCTTAGCGATTTCCCAAAAAGTTTGGTTGTTTCTTTTAATTTAGCATTTGTTTTTCCTAAATAATCACATCGTTTCCCCATTTCTATTGTTTTTATTATTCGTGTTTTACCGAGATATTAACCATTTCAGTGTTAGCGAAATTTTGAGCCATAATTTTATAAAATTTTTACGGAAAGCAAAGTAAAAACTGACAGTTTTGAGAATAAATTCTCCAAATGCCAAAATGACATCAGAAAAGCAAAGGCAACTAAGGTATTTTAATCAAGTAAAATTAGTAAGCCAAAATTGCAGAGACTCGAAAATTTTCTAGGAGTAAGGAAAGTTTTCAAATCAGATAAGCTATCTACATAAAAAATATAGAGTTAATTACATTGACCACAAAAAAGTTCTGGACACTTTTCCCGTTACATCCTCAAGTTTGAGCCATTTCTATGGTCTCTAAGGCTCTATGCTTCACTCTCAAAAACGGCTATTATTGACCCTGCCAAATATTGTAAAAGTCCTCCATCACGTTCTCAAGTTATACCGAAAAAACAAAATTATTTTTGCAACTTTGAAGCCCTCTACCGGCTAAACAAGACACTTGAGGCGAAAGTAAAAAGGCTCATCAAATTTTTTTCGAATCAAAGAATCTTCGGTTTTATTTTAGCCACGCAGTTCGAGGACACCCTGTATATATCTTATATGATACTACTTTCAATCATGTAAAACTGCAGATATCCCCAGACCAGCATGGGTAGATCAACTGTTACTATTTTAGGTTGCTACAGTCAATACTTGGCTGATATTGATGAGGGTGGATTGTATCTACCTCGATTTTGATAAGGCATTTGATAAAATGGATCACAGTATCTTATTGAATAAAATGTCTAGCTTTGGATTTACAAATCATTTGATTGAATTTTGGAATTCTTACCTAAGTGATAGATATCAATATGTAGTTCATGCCACCTCAGGTGTACCTCAAGGGTCAGTACTTGGACCACTCCCATTCAATTTATTTATCGATGACAAAATCATCTCAGTTTTACATACCTATCAAAGATCCCCTATTTTCTCTTTATTTAGAAGGTGTTTAAAGCATTCCCTGTTTTCGTGGTAAAGTCTACATCGGTGAAACAGGTCGTACAATAGCTACATGAGCACTGTTTAAGGCTTCGTGATACCAGTAGATCTGCACTTGCAGAACATACAAGTTTGAAACTAATCATCAAATCCTTTTCGAAAATACTAAAATCCTAGCCCGAGCCCAAAGTTCCCTCAGCAAAAAATCCTTGAAGCTATTGAAATCTTAAAACATCCGAATAATCCAAACCTAGACTCAGGATTTTACCTTCCCAATATTTGGGAACCCAGTGACCAGGGACGTGTTAGGCATGAGAACAGATCATATTCCAAAGCGATACTCTTTGAACAACCCATTCAGGATATTGATAGCAATACCAGAGAGGACTGAATGAGAACACACAAACCTGGGCGACAATCTACAGGGAAACATCTGGTATACAGACGGGTCTAAGACTACAAAAGGTACAGGTGCAAGAAACCCAAAGACTGGCTTTAGCCATTCATTGGGTAAACACACCTCTGTCTTCCAAGCAGAGGTAATACATTCTTTCAATACCTGAAGAAAAACAATCGGAGAGCCATCGAAGATGAGCAGATCCACATATTGACATACAGTCAGGCTGCACTTAAGGCAACACTATCATTTTCGTTTATAATCGAATATCTTCAGTTACTGAATACTTATTAGTTAGCAGAGATGATAAAGATTGTTATATAATGAAATAATTGATTATATAATGTCAATTATCGATTCCATTTAACTGCTTCTGGCTTCGCAGATCTTAAAGACTTTATTACGTATGACGAAAAAGGTATTAATTGATAAATTTACGGCGAATTTCGTAATGATACAAGACTAATTGTTGCAAATGGAAAGGTCCTTTTACAGCGTATGGGAGTTAACATTTGAATTGCCTACACGAAGCACAGCTCGGCGATATATTATTCAGCAGGCACAATGGCGGAAATCTTCTATGGAAGGAAAATCAATTTTTTACCATACCCATAGATGGCAGCGCGGTCAGGCTATTTATAATCAATTAAGCGTAATCGCTTTCAAGAAAGCACTTCTAAATTGAGCTTCTTAGAATACAGGCAATTGATTAATAACAGTAAAACACTTAGCTAATGCACTAACTCTTGTTTTATAGAAATTAAACCACATTTTTCAGCTCGTCTTATTGAATAATGGTAATTTCTTTCTACTGTTTCGAAATTACTATAATTGTACAATTCAAAATAAGTACTCGCTTATTCGAATTAATTTCACTGGGAATGCTGAGGCTTTTATTGCAGAAAAACTTGGTAATTTGAACAGGAGCGACGTTAAAGGCGATACACATGGTCTCTACTTCAATCAATATTCAATGAACTAAATAACCACCAAAGTATTTTCGAAACCATCAATTAGCTATTGATCGAAAAAAGACAAACCTAAATTTTCATCGATTTGTAATATTCCATTTCACATACTTTGTAATGTTAATTTTAATATAGATTTAATATTAGATTTCACATTATTGATAAGAAACCATCACCCTTATCTACTAAAAATACAATCAAAGTATTGAGGACTTTTCGGCTACCAAGTAGTAATCTAAATAATAATAATATAAACAATAGGTTACCCTCAGCTGGAGATAAATCGGAATTTAATAAATTGCTTTTTCGCTTATACATTTCCATCCCTTCTAAATTATTTGTCTGCACTGTGTTTTAAAAGTGATAAGCTTTCTTGAGAAATCGTGTGACCTACGATTTTTCTCCATTATTTTTCTTTATATGGGCAAAATGTTCCTTACAACGAGTTAAAATGTTCCTTATAGTTTGACCCACATAGCATTTTGAACACTCACAATTGATTTTGTAAATCCCGAATTTGTCGAAATCGAAAACTTTATCAAATATGTTGCCTAAACGGTGTTTTAGCTTGTTCTTATATCTATGAGCTGGTTGTATTGCAAATTTACAAGACACTATGAAATTTATTAATTACAGAAAAACGATAAGTGAAACTTTTTAGTTTTATTGAAGTATTTGACGGTAATAGCTCTAATTTGGTTAGTTGGCTACGTTCCAATTTTCTTCTTTGCTTAGAAATTAAATTATTTATCAAAGATTCGTGGTAACCGTTGTCCAACGAAATTTGGTAAAGTTTCTCAACTTCGTTGTTATAATTTTGCTGGCTCAAAGGGACGTTCAACATTCTATGAAATAGACTATGAAACGGAGCTATTTTATATCTTAATGGTGTAGCTGAATCCGCTGGGGTATACCTATTTGTTTGAGTAGGTTTTCTGTATAGTCGAAATCCTAGTGATTACCATCTTTTATAATGTTAATATTAAGGAAAGGAGGCTGATTATCTGTTTCTATTTCGACAGTGATTCTCAATGAATCAAATTGGCTATGAAGGGTGTTCAAAAAGTCATGTAAATCAAATTAGGCTTTACTTAAATTTCACATATTTTGCAATATAAATTATGATTGATTTGAAGTATTAAATATCAAATACTTTGTAATGTTAATTTTAACAGATTTAATATTGAATTCCACATACTTCGTAATGATCGAGTTTCGTAAATAGCTGGTGATTTGAATTGACTCTTTCAATATTTGTCTCTTTCATGTCACCTCTCTCCTAGTTCAAGAATGAAAGAATGAAGAATCGGAAGGACCAAGCCATTTACTACTAATATCATTTCTTTATATTCGATAATTTTATGACAATCTGGTAACGCTAAACACGTGCTTGATGACCGGTTTGGTTTCAATTTTTATGCAACTATTACTGCAGTCCTACGTTTCAGGCGTTTTAGGTTCATTATCACACGTGCATCAGATGATTAAATATTTTGAGAGTTTATTCAAATGTATTGTGACTGTACTTGTCGGTACCCCTTGTATAACTGAATCAACAATAAATTATGCAATATCCACTCATTTACAAAAGTTTCTCATTCAATTTTATGTGTATAATAATATGATTATTATAAATTGGTAGCTCAATTACAACTTCAAACAGAATTAGTGTTAACAACAATGATCAATTCAATTTCAACTGTTAAAATTATTCAAATTAAATTAGTTAAATTTTTTTATGTACCGCAATTAAAATTCATAAAACCAATTAAATTATCGTAATTTATTGTTATTAATTACGGAAGACAATACAGTTAGGAATTCTAGATATAACGTCAAACTCTAATGGCTATAGTTTTCCGACTAATTACTTTTGTTTAGATCTATAACAGTAATTAATTCTAACAAATGTTAATAAATTATCATTATATAATATGCATAGAAGGCCTTGGTTGCTTATAAAAACTAGACACATGAATAAGATTGTATTTCTTAACTAATTAGTTCGTAATTGCCTGTTAATCTTGGTAGGATATTAATAAATACGCCAGATTAAAAGTAGGTATTTCAAGTTTCCAATATTGCTTCTTTTTAGGTCGAATCGTTTTTATTGTTTTCCAGTTCCAATTAGTATTCAGATTTTGCAATATTAGATTTACAACTTCCGCAGTTTGTTTTACCGTGTTAATTCGGAATTAACTAAACTAAACTGTCGACAATTTAATATCCTGTGAGACGTTAAACACCACACAGAATTCCTAAACTGATCTTGAAATATCCCATATGAATATATAAACACAAGCTAGGATATAGGTAGAGCACTGTGAGTATGTTCAACGTAATGGCCCACCGCCTATTTTCCAGTTTCAGCTTTTTTTTAATATATCTTTTGTATAAGGAGTAGTGATGACGCGAGATAAGGCTAGATAAATTATTTTTCGGTTGGTTTCTAGGCTCCTTTTATATAAGCCGAGCACTATGCCTTGCGGAATGCCAAAATACGATGTTTTGGGCTCGCTGATGTTATCGTCAATTTGGACACATTGTATCCTTTGTTCCAAATAGCCAAACCTTTGAATCCAAGGTCTTCTAGAACAAGTAGAAGCTTTTTGTGTTCTGCTGTGGCAAAGGCCTTGCTCAGCTCTAAAAATACGCATATTGTAGCTTTACTGTTGTCTAAGTCGTCATAAAGTTTGTCTCTAAGATCAACTGTCGCGTGTTCTATTGAAGCTCCCTCCTTAAAACCGAATTGCATATCCGCTATTATTTTATTTTTGTTGATGAATGAGTTTATTCGATTCTTTATCACTTTCTCCACTATTTTGGCTGAAGTAGGAACGAGATTGATGGGCCTGTAGTTTTCGATTGTTTTCTTGTTTCCCTTTTTGAAAAGAGGTTTCAGCAAACTTATTTTCAGAGATTTTGGAAATATAACATTTTCGAAAATTTTATTTATGATATATTTCAATGGTTCCAGTATATACCAGTAATTGATGTTATTCCATCTGATCCCGGGACTTTATTATTCTTCAATCCATGAATATATTTTTTAAATTTCATCTACTTAAGTTTTGCGGAAGTAGATGGAGTTGCGCAAAGATGAGCTTCCAGACATTTTTTTCCGATTTTTGAGAAGTGGTCATTGAAATTCTGAGATATCTCTTTTTTGTCAAGAACAGTTTCATCGTCAATTTGGATCCCTTTAATTGTGGTTTTTCTTCGTGAATGTATTAATGATTTCCCAGATTGCTTCACTATCTTTGACGAATTTTGTTTGTTCAGTAAGATACTCGTTTTTCGTGCGCCTGACTAGTAAATGGAAGTTTTGGTTTTACTTTGCTTGATTCTGTTTGTCCTTCAGTTAGCCACGGATATCTATTCTTGATTTTCTTAAATTCATATTTTTTTTTGTAGTAGCTTGAGAAATTGCATTTTTCAATTTATTTGTCAATTCAGTGGTGGCCTTCCTCATATCATCAGATGCATAGACAGTTTCCCGGTACTTACTTTGGTTTCAATAGGGGAATCTTGTTCTCTTATTATTGTTACCATAAAATCTTTCACAGGGACAGCCGATATCCATTGTTTCTCTTGCAGACAGGTTCATAACATTCATGCGGTATAATTAACTAACAAGCGATACAAAACATTGGAAGAAACAACAAATGTTTACGTGGGAAGCCATTTTGCAACGCACTTTATTTAGTCATATAGCTTTTATACACGCTTATTTACAGGGAAAAACACTGACCACGCACCATCTTCTTTCCAAGTCACACTTACGTTTTGTACCAAGAGTTCTGGCCTTGTATTTCGAGGGTATTGACCGAATTAACTTGTTTCTGTCTTGCAACCTTGGTTTGAACGCGATTTTGAAATTCATTGGCCCTTTTGTTTATTCGAATGTTTGATAAGAGTAGGTAACGTGAATGGCTTATTTAATTCCAGCGGTACCGACCTAATATTCCAGTAGCAGGTTATGAATCCCTTAGGCTTATGGTATACCATGATATTAAAATCTCATTGGTGACTGAATAAAAGCCACAGTATATAAATGAGCTTCACGAGACTTAACATTAATTCAGTTCCGATCTCTAAGTATTTGGGTCTTTTAACGATTCCAATGGAAATTAGGGTATTGCCTTTTGTATAATAATTAAGTAGGAATTCAAGTATATAATCTTCTTACAAAGTGACAAATTGCCTAATACGAAACGTACAAATTTCAATTCGGCGTAAAGAGCAGTTGCTTGTGTTCTTATAATTAGAGAAACGGGAGTCACTCACTAATTGTATTATATTAACTTTATAATTAAGCAGAGGATTAGGTAACTTCCTACAAGATCAAAGATGGCGCGCCATTTGTGAACGGACTTAAATTTAAGTTGTGACAGTCGTATAATGAATGCTTTTTATAAACCCGAGACAGGATATTGCAATATGAGGGCAATTAGCTTCTTATGAGGCATACCCCTTGCATGTTTATGAGCTACATATATGAATACAAGCTTATATTCTTGCATTGATCATGATATGCCTCTTGAAGAACGCTTGTGTCTAATGTAATCCTTCGAAAAATATGGTCGTGGGTGATGCATTGACTAATTTATTCAATTGCACATGCATGAAGAATTGATAACGCAAAATGGAATTATTTCGAATGAGAGGGTACGCTTTTATGCTATATATTAATGATCAAATCAAATTGACTCCGATTCACTGTCATAGGTTCAATTTCGTATTTCAAACCTTTCTAAAATTTCATTGTAAATACACATCTCTAGCTATCTCGCTCAGTCGGTAGAGAACGAGACTGATAATCTCAGATGGTGGTTTTGAGCCCCACGTTGGGCGCCATTATGAAAGGGTACTTATAGTTTTAAGATTACACTGTCATTCCCCCTCTCGTCTTATAGGTGTCCGGATCGTCTGATAAGCATTCACTAGTACCCAATTGGGTTGGCACAGGGATGGGTAAATAGGATTTGTTATATTGTTTATTCATATCTACAAGAATCATGTTTTTTTCTATAATTTGACTGCACGAGAGAAAAACCTATAATGTTCGAAGAACATCGAGTGAGCCAGTGGTGGAGTGTTGGGAGTGTTTGCTTCACCAAGCAAAGAGTTCCACAGCAACCTATTTGAACATATTTTGTGACAACAGATGTGAACTATATCTTGTTTATCAATATTATTAGTCTTTAATAGAGTTTAAAGCTGGAACGTTAAATTTTTGATTTTCATCAATAACTCTGCAATGAGAGACAAACGGAAAAGTTACCACTCCCTATTTTCAATTTGTTCTAGACCCCTGAATTAAATACCAAAATCACGAGCGTCAATTTTGAGACAGTATAATGTGTAATGCTTTATTGTTGTCTGATATTTTCTACCACTGGGCAAGGTCATATATTATTCAATAGTAATTACGACAATAGATAAAATATGCATAAGCAGCTACCTTGAAATAACATAAGTAATTTATCTAGTTTGGCAGGTCTCGAGCAGGTTTTTCTCATTCTTCCCACTACCACTCGTATTGAATCATTCCTTACCGCTGGTTCACTTCTATGAGTCCTCATGTTATTTGAGTTGGAGCACAGTATAAACCTAAGCACCATTACCATGGCAACCGGCCTAACACGTGCATCAAAACACTGTTGACTGTCAATTGATTCTCTCTTTGGCGTTCTAACGCAAAGAGACGGGAGGAATGACTGGCGGAGCCTGAAACCGCAAATCCGCTTCCGCGGACAAACAGGCACCCAGACGCTAGATAAATTATGGCTCCAAATCATATTATTCTAGGAAGAAGGTGTCCATAGGTTCCGGTTAGATGTAGTTAGTTATCACATCACAGATAATTTTCTAAGACACAGAGTCCATAAATATTATGGTACAATATACTGATCGCACAATTCGGTAATAGACAATAGAGTCCTTGAAGGATAGACTGTCCTTTAAATCTGAATTGATGCTCCCGCGGTTCCGGACCAAAATAGTGAAGATAGGAGAGGTTTTAGCAGGTAAACCCATTTTTAGAGTGAGTCCTGCACTACCAGGAGGACATTTCGGCTACCAAGTAACCATCATCAGAGTGAACTTTGATGATGGCTACTTGGTACCCGAAAGGTAAGAATATTTTTAGTGGATATGGGTTGATATTCTTATTTGGAGTGTTGTTGGTTGAAAAAAAAAATTTGCAGATTTTTCAAACGCGATTTAATAATACTTCTACTACTCCCAATGTTGTGTCTAGATTTCAATCAGCTCCCAAACACCCAAAATTATATCAAGGGTTGTGGGAATGCTAGAACAAGTAAAACTGTGGTCATAATAAATCATTGGTCAGTCGATTCAACTGAAGGAAACATAGATTATTCAACATAGGATTATTAAGATGAATAAGCGTAAGAATTAAGTCGTAGGTGGGATTTGAACCCACATACCTTGATTACAATACTTGCATTCTATATCCACAAAGTTAGATTGATAGGTTAGGTTAGATTAGGTTAGGTTAGGTTATTTTCTTACAGGGAATAGTCTATAGACTATTTTATTTCATTATATCTCGAAGGAAATAAGTTTTATTGAATACTCCGATATTTATTCTGTTATCATAAGTGAATCACGCAATATTCGTGTTATGTTTCGCTAAAAATACAGTTCGAATGCGGATAGGGAACCGTGAATAATTATATTCGCCGATCCAGTTCAATAATGATAATAATGGATGTCACAACGATCGATACAAAAAGAGAGAAATGTCTTTGTAAAGGCGTAATAAAGTGGGACAATATATTTCACGAGGATTATCAATGGAGTTACAAAAAAGGATCAAGTCGAGTGAAGTTGAAACAGCACTTTCCAATCTTATAATGGGCATTTTATTCAAATGTCGATGTGTTAATTAATGTATGCTGAATGGACCCAAAGATTAGCTCAATTAAAGCGAACGAGCTCCCGGTTTTAGGAATTCCACTTGTCGTTTCGGCCTCGAAGATACCAATTATACCAATTTGGTGCGAATAAATTATCGTTTAATTCCCAAAACAAGCACCTGTACGACTACTTTGGAAAGATAATCGCCTCTCCGAGAACGTCGGTTCCAATTTTACCGACCGAGCACTGATGCAATTAAACGGGAACCCATTAGTAAACGCTTTGAGAAATAAACAATTTGTTCATTCATTCGTTTATTATTCTTACTTGCGCTATATAATTACTTATTTACCTACTTCGATTGTTTGTATAACCGCTCGTTTCACGTTAATTACAATGATACATTTTACATGTCATTACATCAACTACACAGCGTTTCTTTTGAAGTGGATATTTTAAGTAACGTAAAAAATTTAAAAATCGAATTATATTACTCATAAAAGTACGATTACGATACGCTATTTTATTTTTGAATTGCAAGCATTTGCTTGGGAAATTAAAATAAATATTTATTTGAATTGCAACAGAATTAATTCAAACATTTTAATCATGCCTTGACGTAAAGAAATTAATTAAAATTATGGTTGATCATAAAATTAATTCCTAATCCACGAGAAGATGATGATGATAATTTTAATTATAACATTGAATTGAAATTATGTTCCTTACATAATTTCAACTGCTAAATTCATATTATCAAATTAAATTGATGTATATAATTTTGATTCCTGAATTTATGTTTTGCAATTAAAATTAGGTACATAATTCCAGTTCAATCATTGAATTAAATTATTTACATAATTTTAATTCCTGAATTAATATTACTGAATTGGTTTATGTATATTACGTACATGAATTTTGATTCCTGAATATATATGATGGATTGAAATTATGTAGATGATTTTAATTCCTACATCTACATTATTGAATCAAAATAATATAAATAATTTTAAATCCCGAATTGAATCATGAATTGAAATGGTGTACATAATCTTAACTACATTATTAAATCAAAATTATTAATTATTATTTAATATAGCAGGAACTTTCGTTATGGTGTAGACAAGCTTTTTACAACATACGTTCAGACAGACAGACAGATAAACGGATTTTTTAAAAGCTGCTCTAAATTCGATCAAAAATACTGTGATGCAATAATGTCTCAATAATGTTCAATAAGCGATGCTTTGGTTTGCGTAATATCCCCCTCAACAAATAATGTTTAATCAAGACGCGAAATTCACTTTTTTCCATGTTTACAAAAATCTTCAAGGTTGCTTGCTTTCGATGGGTGTCAAAACAGAACTGAATGACATATCATTCTGGAAATTTTAATGCGTCCTATTTAAAGATGGTACCACAAACGTCACATGGGATTTTCGATTGTGCGGCGCCATCTGTTTTATTTTTCAGGAACTTTTACCTTGCCCTCATATCTTGTACTGTTTTTGCTTTTTATAATCAGACTTCACGACCTGAGTCCTTTGTTTCTTAAAATATGATCTTTACCAAACATTGTTCTATTCTGCCTTCTGTTTCAGCTTGATTGTCCGAACATATCCCATAATAACTTCATCGGATGATAAAGATGCTTCCAAGATACCGAATTCATTCAGTCAGTATTTCCCGCAGTATGTACAAAATGTACATTATACACGGACTAATGATTGGATTAAATCGTTAATCTGGAATGCACGATTGTATTTTCGATGTGAAAGTTTTCAAACAGAGCTCCCATACGACTCTCAAGATATTCCCTAGTTCACATCGGTCTGATGGGTAAAAAATTAACAAGTTATTCCGAATTTCGGCGTGAACATTTAAAACGTCTCGATTATCCCAAGCGAACAACATATTGTTGAGGAAATCAACGTTAATTTACACCGCTAATTAATAATTTGCGACTCAGAGAGCCAGTTTATTACATAAAGTTAAATGTTAATTATAACACAGTTTCTGTTCGGACGAATTTGCAATTATAATTATTATTATATCTCGTTTCTCGTATGGCTATACATTGGCGTAACTATAACAGGAGACTAAGGCTAATATGGTACATGGGGAAGAATTTCAAACTCCATCGAGGCCAATTTTTGGTTGGCATCCATTAGTGAGTTACATAGTGAACAAACCACTTTTTCTTGACCATATCAGAAGGTTTCTCCAAGATCTTCACCTTTAGTATCACCTAGAGCTATACGTTATATTGGATAGAAATGGCTTTTCTGTTGTCTTCACGGCCGGATTAACAGGAGGGTTCGAAGTTATTAGTTCAGATTTTTTTTGTACTTTGACTATACGAGAGAAAAGCCTATAATGTTCGAAGATCATCGTGCGAGCCAGCGATGGAATGTTGAGAGAGCAGATAGGTATTAGAATTTTTCTGGAAGGTTTGGAGGTTATAGGCATAGGGGAAGACCTCATTAGCCGAAAAGTTGCACAATTTCTTCATTCGATAGGAAAATTAAATCCGGTAGGAAGAGCTTGACAATGAAGGGGTGACTAGCTTGAGCTCGTCTAGTCCGCCTATCTGGAATCTGTCGTGGTAGAACAACAGATTTCTGATGAACCCCGACAGTAGAAATATCTTTGGAGAAATCGCTCACCTTTCTACGATTGTGAGATCCGCCTTTTCGGAGATTACAAGATCCACAGTTCACAATCATTCCTAGATCTCCTTTAATTGCGTCAAGCTATCTCTGTCTAGCTCCTCTGGCTTCATTGGATGGTATAGGGGCTCTAGATGAAAAAACTGTATGTAGTATAGCATCATCTGCAAAGCTGTGGAAGGGACAGGAGGTCAGTGCCAATCGATCGTTGATATGGAACAGAAACAAATTTTGTGCCAAGGCAGATCCCTGAGGAACGCCAGCGTTGATAGCCATTGCAGCGGAGGATAATCCGTCAAACACCACATGGAGTGATCTATATGAGAGAAAACTCGATAGTAAGCGAGACAAAGTTGAGGCGGTAAACCGTATGACGGAAGTTTCCCAAGAAAGCTTTGGCACCAGACTCGATCAAATGCTTTCCAGATATCCAATGCTGCAGCTACAGGTTCTCCGTATTGTTCAATAACAACGAATCAGATTCAGGAAAACTAGCAATCACGGAATAAGATATACATCTTGTATATAAATAATGGCTGCTTATATCCTCTATGGACATCATTTTCTTTCCAGATATCAATCAGTTAATCAATCAAAACAGAGGGGGGCAAGTCCAGTGTACTTATACCGCTTGATTGGGTTCATTATTCGCCTCTTGGAATAAGGCCCAGTCCGCATCTTCTACAATTTGGGTCATCAACAATGCCCCGTTACTTCAGATGTCATGGCTTATACTTCTTCTTCTCATAGAGAGAAGGGAACGTTTGAGCAGGAACTGTCTCATATCAGGAGCATAACGTCACACCGAGATCTAGTGTTTGGCCAAAAGCTCTAAGGAGCCGATGGTCAATGAGATACCGATTTTTGGATCGGGACCTGAAGCTCTTAGGGAACCCGGTCTGGTCATCGGCCACTTCATTCCCTTTCACGCCTAAATAGGCAGATGCCCACACTAACTAAAGCTTGTTCACTCTGGCTAATTGACCTAAAGCCTCTCCAAACTCCAGAACAAGCCTAGAAGTCATCAGAAGCCTATCTTCCTCTTTAGTATAATCTCAGATTCTCCAGGGCGCAGGTCCGTATTACACAGCCGTCGGCCTGTAAAACGGTGACGTGAGAGCGTAGCTCATCTCTAGGTGGTTACGAATTACCTCCGGCTCCGCCTGCCTCACCGTCTGTAAACCACACTACGCATCAGACGTCCTCATAATACAGAGAATGGACTGAGAGAATCGCTTTCGCAAGAGGGAACTGGCCAGCCTAGCAGAGCCGGAGTCTACTCGTGTACACCCCTAGGTGCCCACGCAATCGTTTTCCAGGCTGAAGTCTGTGCAATACGGACCTGTGCCCTCGAAAGCCTGAGATTAAACTACCTAAGTAGGCGGATTTACATCTGCATTGACAGCCGAACGGCTCTGGGCGCACTTCGCTTGTCTTGGAGTGCAGGAAAACACTGGCTGAATTAGCCAGCAGTAACAAACACCAAGTAGTCTGGGTACCCGCCTACTATGGCGTTAAGGGAAACGATGAATTGCAGAAGCGGGGGGGCCAGTGGCTCTCGGTCTGGCGTTGTGCCCCCAGCAGGTGAAGCTCCACATTAGAGAGTTCTCGCCTAAACTCTCTAAAACCTTACTATCTATGAGCAGGAGAGGCCTAAATCTGGTGACAGGACTCCTCACAGGACACATATGCCGCTTGAAACTATAATAGATATCAGTCCATGCAAAATCTTAGCCTTGGGCACTGCCTTAGGCCTGCTGGACTGATTCTTGTTTCAAAGGACGCACAATGAACCCAATCGAGTGGTCTAAGTGCTCCGAACTTGTCCTACCCCATTTTGATTGATCGATTTATTGAAACCACACGAGTTCATCCGACGGAAGTTCCAGACATCAAACAATTCATACAAATTCAATATGAATTAAAATTCACAGAAGGACGATTTGAAAATGAACTATGGATGACTGCCTCACCATGTATATAGGCCAAACTGAACGTGAAGTTAGTGTGACGTAGTGCTGATAAAATTCAGCAATTATCTATAAGTTCAAAAGCACGATTGGTTGCAACTTATCTCAATCATAGGTATCGCTAAGCATAACCCTAATTACATATCTATATCGTAGTAGTTAGGAAATTTGAATTATGATACATTCAGGCTCATTCTGAGGATGTCACAGTATAATGAAACAATAGGTTGCCATACAAGTGCATATCTGGGTTTTATTATCAATTTTTCAATAAATCTGAAGTAATAATATCGATTTTTCAAAATTTTACCATTATTATTTGTGTCAACTTTAATTAGGGTGATATTTTGTGCAGGGTGTTGAACTGAAGACTTTTACTGTTCTATGTTAGCTATATGTTAGTTCCCATGATGACTTTGTTCCTTTTACTTGATATTTCATTGTTTGGTATTTGGTACGCGTCGTGGCCGAATGCCGATTGAAAATCAATCTGAAATCGACTGTTACCTCAACGGAACTTCCGAAAGTTCCACCACTGCCCAAAGGATGTTACGCTATGATTAATTACCGGTCCTAAAGACAGACACAGGATATAAAACATCATCTACGACGGGTACATATTTCGGACGCATTTAAATAAAATGACGCACACTAATTTGTATTAATTATTATGATGTTGTTATTTGACTTATTATTATTCATTGAATGGGACCACGAGTTACTCCATGTGGACGTGTTGAAAGCTCGAAACAAGCCTGTCTGGTCGACCTTCGTGCTACTAATATATTACTACAATATACCTGGAAGAAATATGGTATTACTGTTTTCTAAAGTATATGTAATTCTGGTTAACATAAATAATTTCGAATAATTTAAATATTGTTGCATTACACGATCGGCTCTTGTAACGGTATTTTCAAGCATAAATTAGATCAGAATTATTTAATTTATCCATGGTGAAATGAATGGTCACGCGTGTAATCAATTTGTAAGAACAAAAAGTATAGCATATTGTATATCGGCACTGCTGAACATTAATAATGTGGATAATTGTCCGTATTGGTTTAACTGATTAGGTCTCCAAATTCCAAAAGCTAACTAAACTGTCAGGGAATAACATTCTATTGGTAGACTCGATTAGCCGAAAAAAATACCGGCTACCGGAAATAAAACTCTCTTTAGCCTTCAATTGGGATAGAAAAAGCATTCTTGGCCGAAACGATGGAAACGCCATCTAATAAATGATCTGAATGACCTTTATATATCTAGACTTAGTTTTGGAGTTCACAATTTTTGTTGCAATAGTAATTTTTACTTGCAATTGCATACGTCAGTTCTTTACGAACCTTAAAAAATATACTAAAATAATGAGAAGTCAACAATTATTAATTTGTTCGTTGTATCTTACTTTTATATAAAAATGAATAGCAGCAAACAAAGGAAAAACGTTGCTGCTATAATTACTATAATTATTGCTGCCGCTGCTCCCTTGGCGGTAGAGACTGGAGAAAGAAGACAACGAAGGTGGTGGGAAAGGCCTTAGTTAAACAAAAATAGAGGAAATATCGGTTTAACTGAAGCTCATTGCTTCAGATATAGAAAAGTTCTCAAATTCTCTAAGGATTGATACAAAGAAATTAAAAAACTGTTGTCCAAAATTGCTCACACTTATAATAACATTAAGACATCTGTCTGCAGAATGGTCAAATAGTGCTAGGAAATTTGAAACAATGTGAAATTCTTATTCTGGTTTTAAACTACAATACAACTTACAGCTAGAGTCCAAATCGAAAGGAAAAGAATGAACGAAACACAAGAATCAATAAATCAAGAGGTATAAATCTTTCTGTTGCTCTGTGATATAAACGTCAACGTCACTAAGAGTTCTTGTGGCAACTTTTGTTGAGTTGGTAACTAAAAAGTCCCCAAAATTTTCCCCCATAATTGCACGCAACTCGCAATGAATATCGAACCGGACCGATTTTGTGCAATATCTTGCCATGACAAGAGACTTGCTCGAAATGCCTATACTGCGTATGCTTTTGATCAAGAGTATTGCTTATTGCAACAAGAATTGCGACCTGTAAAACAGTCTTCAGAACACTCACCTAAGGCCAGCAATTGAAAAAATTTGAATAAGAAGGCCTAGCGATGTGTGGTAAGGTCCATCTTCATCTAAGGGGCAATAAGTCTAGATCAAGAAATACTCAAATTATCCTATGTAAAACCATAACTGTGACGCTAAGATAGGATAGGATGGAGGAAAGACTGGGAGTAACTCCGTTCCATATAGCAAATACGAAGGACTACGAGAAACACTATGATTAATATAAGCAAAAAAGAATCTGAGGGCGGTATCAAACTTGAGTGGAGAGATGAAGACTCTCTGAAGATAGAATACCCATTACTCATAGTGTCTAGAGACGATACGGGTAAGTTGTTTTCATTTGGATAGATCTTCCAAACCCGCCTTCGAAACAAAGGAAAGTGGAAACAGAAGAACGTTCACCCTATTAGGCAAAGAGCAATTTATTGGTTTTTGAGCATCTAGGGCCGAAAGAGAGTGAACATAAAGAAAATAATCTTAGCAAAGGATTTTTTATAACGGTCTTTCAAACATTCAAACTTTTCATCGCCAACTGCTATTAGAGTCCACATCTGGTAATCATCATACCACGGGGCTTTAGTTCATAGATGTATATACAAGAAAATATATGGCTATGAATAAGATGGATACTCTTCGAATACCCCTACGTTTGATAGATAAAACTTATTTCATATATTCGCTAGGTTAGTTCACATGAATTTCCCTAAATATTTCGTTATTATGATTCAACATATAATTTTAACGACTAAATGTTCGGTTTGGTTGTCAGAACCAATTAATCGGATGGGTAAATGCACCAGTAGGTATCTTTCAAAGGCTAGTCCATGCAACTGAAACATGTGTACAAGTCAATCCAGATAAAGGATACAAAGAGGACATACCGTAAAATGGTGGTAACTTGGCAAGTAGATAGTCTTCATTTAGGCCATGTTTTCGTAGCCGTTTGATAATGTTTTGTGTTCTAGGCGTATTTATCATTGGTACAGATCTAGACAATCAAGACATGTGCACAAGTCATTCCAGACAAAGGATATAAATAGGACATACCGTAAAATGGGGTTACTTTGGTCATGTTGGTAACTTGACAAGTAGATAGTCCTCATTTAAGCCAATTATTTTGTAGCCATATGATAATATTTTGTGTTGTAGGCGTATTTATCATTGGTACAGATATAGACAATCAAGACATGTGCACAAATCAATCCATACAAAGGATACAAAGAGGACATACCGTAGAATGGGGTTATTTTGGCCATGGTGGTAACTTGGCAAGTAGATAGTCATCATTTGTGGCCATTTTTTCCAGCTGTTTGATAATTGTAACGTGTAAATCCCACTTTATGGCTTAGAAATGGCCGCTGTAAGGCAATCGGTTAACTCCTGTGACGTCAGCGATGCTAGACCGTTTATTTGGTATATTAGGAGAGTCATGTTCTGTAGATTCTGAAATAGGACCGTACCGATATTCTATGGGTCTTGGTTGCTCGGTGTTAGTAACCGCTTCTCTCGAGGGTGTTCTGTGAGACCGGAAGAGGAAAGAGACTTCTATTCTACCCGTGGGTGTGTGAGGTGAGTTCTAGGTTATTCAACAGGAAGAAAATACTAAGCGTGGCTTGGGTCCAATTATGGGAATATTTCTTCCGTTGGAATTATACTAATCAATTATCAATCTGGATGGTAATCGTTGTGATTAATAGGTTAATTGATGTACCTTTTGGGATTTGAACCTAGTTTGACGAACCTGTTTAAGGGAACGATAGAGAAGCTGTCTTTGGAAGTATAAGAAACCCAATCGTGTTAGAGGTAAATATCTGATAGTTCCATTCGAGCTATTCACTAAATGCAGGGATTAATTGCCTTCATAGGTGTTGTCTGACAGAACATAACCTAGTTATAATTGGTTAATCGTTGTTGTGTAATTGTCCATGCCTGTTGGCTGACGACAATAGGACGTTAGAGTTGAACGTTTCTTGGTTTCAGGTTTTTTTTTGTTGTTCCTTACTTCTGCTTTACTGCAAGTCCTACTTGTGGGTTGAAACCTCGTCTAAGTAGTGAGAAATTTAACAAGAAGCGAATTGAGGGTTGGCTTGAACCTACTGTGAAAGGTGCCTAGGAGTCACTCGTTTATTTTTGGAAATACCATCGTGGGAAACGATATGGTAATGGTGGCAGGGACCCCTTTATCGGAGTAGAGATAATTAAACATCCGTAAGCAAGACAAGACATCAAACTCTCAGGTCAGGCTATCGATTTGGTCATGTAAAATTGAAATTAATCATTCAATATCAAACTATCGATTTGGTTATGTGAAATTGAAATTAATCACTTAACAACATCAAGCTATCGATTTGGCTATGAAATATTGAAATTAATCATTTAATCTCAAGTTATCGATTTGGCTATGAAATATTGAAATTAATCATTTAATATCGAGTTATCGATTCGATTTCCTGTATCACATGTTACAATTTACCGAATATCGTATTTTAATTAAAGTCACTTATTGTGTTATCGATTTTGATGTAATCAACTTCATCCATATTAGTTATTAATTAACTTCATATATCATTATTGTAAGTGCTGTCTCAAATTGATTCGATACTATTTATCTCAAGTAAATTTTAATCATGCTGGGTATAGGTCTTTTATTTCCTCTTCCAGGGTGATTTAAGCTGAGGATTTGAGTATTTGCATCCCCTAGTTATATTCAAAATCATTGGTTGGTTAAATACTCTGGCGGCCCTCAATTTTAACATCTAATATATACCCAACGTCTTGGGCTGGTTATAATTTGACATCCCAAGGGTTTGGGTGGTTACATGATATTATGTGTTCTGGGGGTATTTCACTATAAAAAGAAGATGGAAGGACTGTGATGACCATCGGACCTTGCCAGGTGAACCTGATTCGAATGACCGCAGGGTATCCACATAGAGAAGGGGTTGACGATTCCACTTTGTGATATAGAATCTCATACAGAAGGGAGTGTCGCCTTTCCCTCGTATATGTTTAAATTTGACCAAACTTTCGTGACCAGTGGAGTTATCATGATGCTTTTTCTACTCAGCATGTTGATTTCTCAGATGGATCCCAAGATCTGTATACCCCCGTTGTAGGGAATACCAGCAAGAGGACCTTCAGGAATGTCCAATTTCTAGCCACTTCGTCCGCTCTCTCATTCCCTTCCTGACCTGAGTGATCCGGAATCCTGGTCAGGTTGAGTCTGTTTCCACCGACTAGACTTTTAAGGATCTGCTTGGTATCCCTGACAAGTCTCGAGAACACAGTCGGGCTTTTCAGTGCGTTGAATAGCGCTTGACTGTCCGAACAGATGCAGATGGTCTTATTTATATTACCATAACCATAGTGTTAATATCGTAAATCATAAATTATATTTAGATTCCAGATCAATTCTAAATTGTATTGTTTGTATGCTTGTATTCAGTTCAGAATTGTTTTAATTCTCCTTTGAAATTGATTTAATTTGTTCTGTAATGAAGTTAAAACATTCTCGAAATTTATAAAAAAAATGACATTTGCTGACTTATCTACATTCACTGTCAGGTTCGATAAGTGTAAAATAATTGGAAAGAAATAATAAGCCATAACAGCTGACGTAAACACCACGCTTACATGAATATAATTCATAAATTTGAATAAATTATTAAATAACTTTTATGGTTTCATACGCGCTGCACTTGGGGATTCAATTATACATTCTATTAAATTAAGATATTCTTCCACAGATAAAATGTTAATAAACAATCAGATAAGAATTGGTTAAAATGTTTAAATCTGTCTTGAACCGACATGTTAATGACTTCCAGTGCGGTAAATATTCCCGAATATTCGAATGTCCCGAAGCAAAAAGTAAAACACGGTAATATTCGACAAGAAGACGGCTCATTTTTCATCGATGAAAGGTCCTTTAGATGAAACAAATGCCGCACGGTGTCGCCGTCGCATACTAGATTATTTCGCCCGTATTTCAACTGAAATGTATCGCAGGGTGCTGATGTTGCACCGTCACCTGTTTTATATTTAGAAATCGCAGTCCGCCATGCGAGCACCGCTCGTCTTTTGTTTTACTTAGAAATAAATGAACGTTTCCGGCGATTTGCTTGTTATTTATTATATGTATCTGTCAAAATACTAGTCTATAACTGTCATAATATACTAGACAGCGGTTTATGAGAGTTATTTATCGATTTAACACGCTCGGTTGATGGGTTTTTGCATATTAATATCTCATCGCGATATTATGTTTACACTACGTTTAGATTCATGACATAATTTTTGTAATCTACACGTGCCAAAAAAGGTTATTTTTGCAATAGCAGATCCATTTAACGTACCAGTTTCGCTCTCCACTTGGTAAATGAAGGAGAGGAAGATCTTGCCATTGTAGCTGGCAAATTTTCATTAGATCCCGATTTGGAGCACTTGATCAAACGGTTGGATACGTCAATTTAGTTTGGCACAGGGAAATATTTTGAGCATATACTGAACCATATAGCTTCATCCCCTTAACTAGGGTGATCATAAGCCGCGAACTATTAAATAGAAGAGGGAGTGAAATATTGAGCTGCCGAAGTAACGGTTCTAAGGTAAGTTGATTCAGATCCTACAACACGTTTGGCGGCGTTTGGGAACTGTATCTAGAGTCAGTTGGCAAAGTATCCGATGAATTCTAAAGACACGTCACTTTGGTCCCTAGAAAAAACAATTGGTGCAAGAACGACATAAAGATAAATTTCATTTTGATCGCCCTTCGCAATTTTATACCTACCTAATTCAACATGTGTTTTTCTGATTATTATTAATATTTTTTCGATAATGGTAACTGTCGAACTGTCGAAATGTTTTGGCTGGTTATCTTAGTTAAGGTTAGGATAGGTTAGGTTAGGTCGGGTTAGGTTAGGTTAGGTTAGGTTAGGTTCCTGGAAAGCAGGAGCCTCTTGTTTTGCCTGAAAACCGCAACCAGGCGCGTCCCCAGGTGGTGAATAGGGGAATGCTCATGGCCCTGTTGCCAGCAGGGTCAAGGGTAGGAGTAGATATGCTCCCGCGGACCAACAGGCACCCAGATCCGGATAGAATGTGGGACTCCCAGTCACATGTTCCTGACAAGAGGGTGACGGATAGATTGCGGCTGATACGGAGAACCATATGTTCCGGATGAGTAAGTTATCCCATCATAGATAAGTTACTGAAACACACAGGAAAAATCGACGAACTGATTCAGTACTGAAACACAGGTACCTTAATATTGGGAAAAACAATATTTTGGTACATAACGAGACACCACAGGAAACATCCATAGCGTGATGGAGTACTGGAAACCCAGAAACCTGAACAACATGGTTAAAACTATACGTACAGGAAATATCAACGAACCGATATAGTACTGATACATGGACACCCTAATATTGTGGAACAGCATTATTGGGGGTATACACACAGGAAAGATCCATAACGTGTTCGAGTACTGAAACCCAGAAACCGTAACATCGGTAAAATAACGAAACATATAGGAATTTAACCACAGAGGTTAAATCACTAAGACAAAATACCGTAAAATTGGGTATCAACCATATTACGGTATAAACATAACGTGAACATCAACGTATACTACGAATGTAGATATTTACGTTTAATCAACGTAAATATCACCATTAAACATCAAAAGAAACTCAGTTCGATAACATCGACAAACAAAAAGAAAGACGCAGTCCATATCCTGAAGCAATGTGATAAACGGTCCCGGGATATGGATGAAGATCGGAGAGGTTTTAGCAGGTATGCTCTAACATCATTGAGTGAGTCCTGCACTACCTGAAGTGATAGATAAAAGCTGACGGTGTGAATCAAGCATTTCCTCTCAACAGAAAAAAAAAAAAAGTTAGGTTAGGTTGGGTTAGGTTGGTCCGTTTTATTTCGAAAATCAACAACATCAATTGATATAACTATAAAATATGTTATAGTTGTCTACTCACATGAGCTTCCAATGACCTAGAGGTGGAGTATAATTTAACATTTTTCCACGTTTTTGCTGTATGCGGACAACAGCTAGTAAAAACAAAAAGTTTCTCTATTACATTAATAAGAAGCGGGGTCATAAACATTGGATGATGTTTTTATCGAAGGGTTAATAAGGGGAAGCATAGGGTGAATGCTCAAGGCCCTGTTGCCAGCAGGGTCAAGGGTAGGAGTGGAAATGCTCCCGCGGACCAACAGTCTTCCAGACCCTGGATAGATTATGGACTCCCAGTCACATGTCCTGAGAAGAAGGTTCCAGAAGAGTAAGTTATCCCAACACAGATAACTTACCGAAACACGTAGGAAATATCCAAAAAGCGATAAAGTACTAAAGACACAGGTACCTTAATATTGAGAACAAACAATATTTTATTGATTTTTTCCGTAAGAAAGCGCTAATTCGATACTCACTACCTTGGAATTACATCATTAAGCGTATTTCACTTGATAAGTCACATTTCAGATGGAGTATTACTAAAATTTAAATGTGAATTTCATAGTTTAAAAGTGTAAATTATATTTTTATTTAAACTGGAAATTGTGCATTATAAATTTACATTCAGTTAGGCTGAAATTATAAAATATATTTGAAAAATGTATCGTCGTTAAGTGATATTATTGAACATCTGTCCTGTAAAAACTGTCTGTGTATATATATTTCTCTGACAATATTTAAGTGAACATGACACGAAAATAAAAAAACTCCAGAAATATCTCGACAGCAGCACATATCTATGTCGGAAGTTAAAGAGCCAACTAAACGATCATTACCAAATATTTATTACCCTGGCTGTTTAGTAGGATTAATAACCATCTATCAACGAGCTAGACAGCGTGGACGGGGTCTCTATTTAACATTCCGCGCCTGAAAAATGCTCATTTTACCCTCAAATTCGTTTTTAAAGTATCTATAAGTCTTTCTTCTCGTTTGATAAATTTCACAACTCCAGTTGGACGAAATAATATTCAATTTATGATGTCCTATTCTAGCTTTGAAACCATAACACAGTTGTTGACATAAGCCCTTTTCTCAAAATAGCCCCAGATTAAACAGTGTAATGGAAGTAGATTGCGAGAACTAGGCCAATCAAGATGACCCATCTGAGAAAGGAGATCCAGAAGATTTGAGTTCTGTGACTGTTTCAAGTGCTGTGTGATATGTGGCTCCATTCTGTTGAAACCACATTTCATTAATGTTAAAATCGTTGATCCATTGAAAAAGAGCTGTGGGATCAATTCGATGCCGATTTGAAGCGAAATCGGCCGCATTTGGCAAAGAAAAACGTGCTCGTCCAGCAGGAAAACGTACCGGTGCGAAATTGCACGAATTGCGCTAAGAATTGGTTCGTCACCCACCATATTGTCCAAATTTGCCCCCTGCGAATTTTATCTATTTCCAAACATGAAGAAATGGCTAGTTGAAAAGAGATTTGGCTCAAAAGCTGAAAAAAACGTCTATTTTGGAGGATTGCCGAAATCATATTATTTGGAAAGCATCGAAACTGTATCGGGCTACAAGAAGTTTATGTCGAGAAATAAAATAAATCATTTCTTGTTCCATTTTTCAAGGACTTTTCACTTTGCACTTGTATAATGATGTTAAGTACTGAGATTATCGAAAGTATACTTGAAAATTGTTCACTTATTTGAAATTTTTGATAATCTTACTTTAACACCACAATACATGAAAAAAAATTCATTTTGCCTCCCATGCTTTTACGTATTTATATTTAAGTTAATTTAATATAGAAATATAGGTATATATAGGTACACGATTCTTTGGTACTATTGAATTTGATTCCGAATATTTGTTGAAATGAATATATACAATTAAGACCTGTTTGTGTAAGTAGAAACAGTGATAGTCTAGGAGTTAGAGCGATATTGATGGTCTGATGAACATTAACCCGGTGGCACTATGGTTTATCGTCAGAGGACGGTTCAATGACCAATTCATCTCACAAACCGAATTTTCCCCGGCTGCTAGATCTCGAGATACAGCATCCGCTTCTTTTTTTTTACTGGAGGTTAACCCTTTCCAAGTTGCGATTACTTGAAAAGCATGCCATTCTTATACATTTCCACCATGGGCCATCATTTTTTATCGTGTCCGTTTATCAAGCCGACCAGTTAAAATAAACTGCAAGTTAACCCTCCCAAACCTGGTGGAAAATGTTCATTGGTGTTGGCAATTGTTTCCATACCCTATGCCATCAAAAGTTATCGATCCATTTCCGAGTAATTGTCCATTATTTGGACCAAAAATGTTCCTTTTTTTCATTTTGTGGATAAAACTTGCGGGTTACAAGGTAACATGATGGCACCATGTTAAATAACTTCACTGGAGATCAAATAAAGATTCAAAATTATTGCCATCAGTCCTTGCCTATTTCAACCCCCAAAAACTCCATTTAATCATCCGGCAGAATGAAAGAAATAAATAAAATAGAGCCGTTTCGATTTTAAACCCAGCCAGAGTCTCAATAATTGACTAATTTATCATAAAATTGGTCATATTATCATATGATTCATACATTTTTGGGGGGTAACTTTAGAGGGTTTTGGGGGATTGAAATAGGCAAGGAGTGATTGCAATAATTTTAAATCTTTATTTGACATCTGATAAAGTTATTCAATATAGTGCCATCATGTTACCTTGTAACCCGCAAGTTTTATCCACAAAATGAAAAAAGAAACATTCTTGGTCCAAATAATGGCCAATTACTCGGAAATGGACCTATAACTTTTGATGGCATAGGGTATGTTAACAATTGCCAATACCAATGAACATTTTCCACCAGGTTTGGGGGGTTAACTTGCAGTCCATTTTCGGCCTGATAAACAGACACGATAAAAAATGATGGCACATGGTGGAAGTGTATAAGAACGGCATGCTTCTCAAGTAACCGCAACTTGGAAAGGGTTAACCTCCAGTCAAAAAAAAGAAAAAATGCGGATGCTGTATCTCGAGATCTAGAAGCCGGGGAAAATTCGGTCTGTGAGATGAATTGATTATTGAACCGTCCTCTAACGATAAACCATAGTGCCATCGGGTTAATGTTCAGACCATCAATATCGCTCTGGCTCCTAGACTATAAGTATCGATGTATATTATTCTCCTATTTTAAATAATTACATGCATTCACTTTTATCTTCGAACATTTTGTAAACACTACAAAAGTTTGTGAATTACATTTAAGATTACAACAAAATGCGTCAGTGCAAATCTAACAACGATAAAATTGAAACTGCGTCAACTGTCAAAAATTGTACAATAAAAAAATTGATAAGAAATTCTAACGAAATTTAAAGAAATCACAGTTTCACTTGTATCATAAATTATGTAAATACGGTGATTTGTCTTTAAATTTCGTTAGACTTTTTTTCATTTATTTTTATTGTACAATTTTTAACAATTAATGTCGTTCATCTTTACATGTCGAAGCTCATTTTATTTCACTTTAATTTATTTATCGTTCCCCTAATGACAGTTGAAGCATTTCCAAAAATGTTTACTTTCACCGCTATTAGATTTGTACTGAGGCATTTTTTTATCCTAATAATTTTTTTTATTTTTTATTGTACAATTTTTAACAACTCATTTAGTTCATCGATACATGTCAAAGCTTATGCTCTTTCACTTTAATTTATTTATTTCTGAAATGTGAATCCGAATTTGGGAATCAAAAGATCAGAAACAGAACGTTATACTTTCTAAAATATGTATCATCTTCTATCCTTCATGATAGTTTCTTTCTATTGGCCAAATATCAGTATTTTCCAACATTTCATTGAATTAATCAAGAAAATGAAAACGTAAGACAGCCACTTATATCGTTTTATCTAATATTATATCAATTAAACGAGCTCGCTATAACGAAAACGAACTGTATGGATGCAAACGACCTGCCAACGGATATACAAGCGTAGAATATCCCAAATAAATGTATTCAGAATTCCGTACTAGTTGGGATATTGATACCATAAATCTACAACGCTTGTCACGGATCAGTTGAAACAAAAGCGACTTCTGTCAAAGCCTACTCCATTCAAATCTTCAATCGAATTTAGATCCGTCACGAAGTAGCATGTTGCTCCATTGTTCGTCGGATTTTGATATATATCCTGCGGATAAGGTTTATTATTGGATAATTGTTGAATTTTAATGAGGGCGAATCGATATAGTTACTGCAAAAACGCTTGATTTGAATTTTAAATTGCCTAAAAAATGAAATCGTGCGTGGCACCATGGCACACGTTGCCGTTTAAAACCGCGACTGAATATTTAGAATTATACAGAGTGCTTTATTCTAGACTCATTGATTGTTAAAAATAAATGTTGGAGCTTTTTAATTCGTAAGAAGTAGTACACAATTCAGGCTAACAACCAATTTGCAAGAAAACTCAGAACGACTCAAGATATTTTGTTTTAAATGTTGAACGGTAAAGGTAAAATTGCAGGGATTTTTTTTAATTTCTATTCGACTATGGAAAAAAAATGTGGAAATTTTTTAAGTTTTTCTGAAGTAGGACAAAATTTGAAAGAAAAACCAAACAACATAAGATATTTTGTTTTAAATGTTGAACATTGAGGATAATATTGGAAAGATTTTTTTAATTCTAATCAACTGTGGAAAATAAATGTTGAAAAGTGTATCCACAGTGTGAACTCTTTAAGAGTTCATTAAAAAAACAGAACAACTTTTCATTTTGTTTTAAATGTTGTTTAGTGTGTTGGTTTGTAAGATTGGATTGATATTCTAGTTAAATTCCTATTAACTATAAAAAAATCATGGATACAATAACCAAGATCCGAATTGGACATTTTCCTTAAAGGTTCAGCTTAGAACCAAACATTTTGGTGAAATTGAAAAAAGCTCCTCTCGGTTCAGGAGGGAAGAGACTTTTCTGTCTACAAAGATATGAACTCACAAAGGGAACATAATTTCTTTATAGAAACCTTCCAACAAACATTTGATCGTTTACTGATATTATATTCAATTAATTAAGATTATGATTATTTCAATAAATTTCAGCCGTTCTTTTTTTCACCCATATAGTTAAGTGAATAAATTAATGTTTCCTACTTTTAATAAGTTTATTTAAATGCTGAATCGTCAACTGTTACTACAGTGTCAAAACGTCAGAATAAGTTATAAACTGAATGCAACGAAGATGTGATTGCTCAAATACTATGGTATATGTATGTGCTTAGAATTGGGTTAGGCATGTTAACATTGTTAACTTAACAACTGTGATTAAGATGAGTTGAAAATATGTTTATTCGCAATCATTAAAATATGATTTTTTTTACTTTGACTAAATAGTCTGCAGTTCGAATTCGAGGTTTACAAGAAGAATTTTTGTTTGTTATTTCAGATTCTAACTTGTAGGTTGGACTAATAGAGGAACACACGTCCAAATTTCTAGATGAATAATCACGAATTTTTTCAATACTGCTCAACATGACCTAAAGAATGAAAATACGAGAGAAAGTGGATAAAGATATGGTGAGCAAAGGCTTAACATCTAATTAAGTTAAAAAACACAAACTCAATTTCAATTGACTGTAATTGTTCAAATGCCATATTAAATACAAATATTTTGAAATTATCAAACAATAAATAATCATTTAGTCATTGAATTGAATTAAGCTTTACTTCTCCTGGGTAACAAATTTTGTATTACAGTCGATGCATCATCTTTAGCATCTGGAGGCGTGCCTATATGGTGTTCTAAATCGCTTTTATTCCCATCTGACATTTTGAATAAGCTTATTTAAGTTTCTCTATATTTAAATATTTTTTTTTCTCGACAGCGACAGTGACATTATTCTTCAAACTTGTGCTTGACGATGACAACATAATAGTCCAACATTGTGTAGAAAAACATGTGAGCAGTTCATGTTATGTCATTATTAGCAATTCCCTTTATCTGTAAGAGATAATTCGAAGCTTACTTAATTGTTATTCATTAAAATTATGTTGGCCAATTACATTATTAATTATATATAACAAGTACCCTCATTGTCTCTGAATACAAGATAAACAAGCATAATTTCCATATTATGTTACCTATTTATCATTTATTTATTATTATGTTGTCGTGTTCTTCGTTTTTTGTCCCATAACTTGAATATTTCCCTGTTTACAGAAACACGAAACAGACGCCTTCCTACATAGATTAAAACCTATCTAGAAATGCGATTCATCAAAAATCTAGTCTGTTGTTCCACTACAAGGGATTCCATATAGGCGGACTAGACGAAGTTACTCCTTCATTGTCAAGCTCTAAACCTGACGAACTTCTTCCTACAATGCTTCATTTTTCTATCGAACAGCGAAGTTGTGGAACTTTCTACCTAGTTAGGTGTTTATGTCCATAACCTCCAAACTTTCAAGAAAAATGCAGATGCCTATCTCCTCTCCCAACATTCCACCGTAGCTCACACGATGTTCTTCAACCATGATAGGTTTTCCTCTCTGGTAGTCAAAGTATAAAAAAAAATGTTGGTAAAACAACAAAACCACTCTAATATGAAAGCCTGGGCAAGAGAACATATATGGCAGTGAAACTAGAGTGCGAGTCGCCTTCAAAGAAAATGTAGTATCTCCCTTTAAGCTAGCACAGAGAATTACGTATTTTCCACTAGTTGGAAATATTTCATTTCGAAGGAAATGCGTGCGAAATGAAATATTGCGCAGAGCTACTCAATTATAGGCAGATGTGACAATGACAAATCTACAAATAAATTCATGACATAGTGTCAGTGTGTTTCGCTGTTCTTAATTAAGTTAATTTAATTTAGTGAGTAAATAATTACTCAAGTGTAAGTTGAACAAAGTTTTCTTGGCTGTAAGAATTTTAATCCAACGATGAATTGGTAGATTCTACACCTCCAGAAGTCCGCGATGTAGCAAAGGGAAACGACGAAAAGATTGCGAGTAGCATAAAGCACCGTTATCTTGACACACTCGTATGAAATATTCTATTTTCCGCACTAGTTGCACAATAAACTATTATGAATAAATAGATATAGGTACAGTGGAAGTCAGATGTCCAATAACATTCTTGATCTATGGTAGAAGTATCGTCCGTTCCCCGCATTTATCTCTCACATCACCGGGGAGGTAGGGAACACGATAGTCTGGAGGGTCAAAGTGTGGTTTTAAGTATAACGTGTAAAGTTCTTAGGAGTTCGGACCCCCTTCCGTGCCTTATCAGAAATCACGAATTGGCCAGAGTGGGGACTAAAGCTGCGGAAGAACTTGGTCTCGAATTTCACATCAGTCCAAAAGGCTAACAAGAGGCCAACCTCGAGTTTCAACCTTCTCACCTGAAAGCCCAGGTAAAAGCCGCGGAGCAAGATCTTATGCTCAGGCGGCATGTTCACAAGCGGATACATGGTATTTCCGATCGAAACGCTCGGCTTGTCACCAAGGCAGACCTTCGGCTGCCTAAGGCAGCCGGGCTTACATCCGAGACCAAGGGATTTACCGCAGCTTGCCATGATGGCTTGATCAATACCTTGGTATATCGCCGCAACGTGATGGGTGTGCAGGTCCCTGATGTCAGCTGCAGGCGCCTGAGACGCTTTTCCACCTGCTGTCCGCATGTCTAGTAAAAGCTACCTCGGCGTACACCCATCGCCATAATGCTGCCCTCCGGCATAAGCCAAGAGCCGATGCTGCCTTACATGCCAGGAGTTATTGAGTTCCGTTGTAGGAAACGAAAAATGTCAGATCAACTGGAATTACTCGTTTCCGACCAACGAGCAAATGGGTTTGACGTCCTCGATAAACAAACAAAGACTGTATGCCATCGAATTCTCCGCTCCGGCAAAGGACATAGTCTTGAAAGAGAAGGAAAAAAGGACAAAGTATCAAGATCTCCTGTCCTAGCTTCCTATGCTATACCCAAGCCATAAGGTCGTATAAGTGGTTCTGATCATCGGGGTTTTGGGAGGAATTCGGTCTTCACTACGTTCGTACTTCAAAATCATTCCGGCCTATAAGAACCCTGTGCAGATCTTGATAGACCGGATGGTGAAGGTACCTGCAGCTACTTACCGACCATTGGAGAGGGGCACCTTCGGTGAACTGACTTGGTTTTTTCTGGCGCGATCCAGAGGTTTATATTTACAAAAATGTAAGACTCTGACTGGACCAAAATGGTGTAAGCACGCTGGACTAGTCATCTAGGAATGTGGGATCGAATCCCGCCTATTATTAAATGTTTTTCGTTTATTCATCCTCATAATCCTATGTTAAAATATCTAAGTTATCTTCATAATTCAGAAAATCTAATTTAATTTGTAAACTGGTAATTCCTGTTCCAGTAGATCTGGCATTTTTCATTTCCGGACTAATATCTCCTGGTATGTAAGGTAGCACCGGCTCTTGGTCTATTCCGTACGAGTGCCTTAGATGGTAATACAACACCAGTAGGGACGCATTATGTCGATGTAAATATGAAACACCTTGAACAATGGGTAGAACGTTCAAATTATTGATAAATTCTAGCACATTATACCGTTTCATAATGTAATACAATGGAAATTGTAAAAGAACATTTCCGATAATACAATTACACAAAAACCAGCCAGTGGGTTCAATAGATTTATGAGAATGACCGTTGGAAAGTATACATTCGAAATACCTCCGTAATACTTTAATAAATAAATGACACTTAATATGATCCAAGAATGTTATAAACTGTGGGTAATTTAATGGCAAAATCAACTAATTGCGAATAATGTTAAATTATCTCATAGTATCTATTTTATGGCTTGTTTGGACTTAGCGCATTCACAATACAGTTAGAGCTGTGTAATTTGAAATTAGTTTTGTTTGTCGACATTATCTGTAGCTCGGTCGGTTAATTTATGCAAATACCAATTATCACAATGTAGCGAGTCATCGTGCTCTTTCCAACTATACGTGATGGTTACTTTCCCGTAGGACGGACCTTTCAATTTTGAACCAATACAAAATGACAATTGTAATATTAAGGGCTTGAAGGGCCAGTCAATTGCATTTTTAGGAGAAAGCCTAGAAAACAGTATTGCGTTATTTCTGTGTATACTTTATTTTATATCAAAGGAAAACCTGTAATGTACAGGGTGTCCCATTTTGGGTACTTTTGCGGGGTATCTCCTTTATTTTTAAAGATAGAGAGTTGCGGTTTTCGCAACACTGTGCTACTTTTTCGTAAAACTCAAGATGCCGTCAACAGAATTTTCATAGCCCTTTTAGTTTTTAAGATACAGGGCATTTCTGAAAATGTTGCATTTTGTGACCCCCCTTGTATCTCCGTTATCCTTCAACTTATCGAAAAGGTAAAATAACATTCAAATAGTTTTTTTTCCGTAGAATGCAGTGGTGTAGATAACTTTTGTTACATATCTACTGTTTTTGAGTTATATAGCAAACTTATGTTTTTTTAAATGGAACACCCTGTATATTTATAGACTATAAAATTTGTCTTTTTTTTACCTTTTCAAAAATATATGATAGTATAAACTTTTTTTCAGAAACACGCAAATAATTGACAATTTTTAGAAATTAAATACATATTTTAATTGTAGGCCATTGATATTGTTTATGACAAGAAACAGAAATAAACATCAAATCTCTATCGCATTTAAGCTGTTTATTTTCGTTCTTTTGGTATCATTATTCAATAGATATTTATCAATTTTTTCGAATAATGGCAGTTTACGAAAATTATGAGAAATATGATATGATGGTATGTTTTATACAGAGTAATGAAAATTCTGAAGAAGCTTCGGAATTATATTTCCAAAGGTGAGTAAGCTATTATGGCTATGAAAATCTCTATTATCATTTTAATTTTTGCTTGTTAGATATCCAGAAAGAAGGCAACCGTTTTTTGGGATATTTGCCCGTTTAAAAGCAAATTTAGTTGAGCACGGATCATTTGTTCACCCGCGCCCTAAAACATACAACAAAGAGAACAGGGAAAGAAAAGAGATAGATACTTTAGGATATATAGAAGCAACACCTTCGTCCTCATGTAGAAAAATTGAGAAGGAAATTGGTGTGTCAAAAACTAACGCTCAGAGGATCTTGAAGAAATATAAGTATCATCCATACAAATTTAATATACTACAACATTTGCATCCTGGCGATGCCGAGCGCCGGGCACTGTTTTGCCAGTGGTATTTGCAACAAATCGATGCTAACGATTTATTTGGCAGACTTGTTATCTGGTCAGACGAATGCTTTATTTCAAGTGCTGGCATTTTCAATCGTCACAATACCAGGAACTGGCGTAGTGAAAATCTGCATTTAATATTTGAAAGGGCACAACAAGGACGCCTTTGGAGTTGGGGTTTCATGTTTTATTTTGGGTAGACATATAGTTTATAGGATTTTTGAAGGAGGTCTTACAGCACGTAGATACCTAGAAATTCTTGAGGAAGTTATTCCAGAACTGCTCGAAAACATTCCATTAGCCCAGTATAATGCTGTTTACCTATAGCAAGATGGTGCCCCAAGTCATAACTCTAGGCTCTTAAGGGCCTTTCTAAATAATAACTTTCCTCAAAGATGGATAGGTACCAACGGACCTGTTAGATGGCCTCCACGATCACCAGATCTCTCAATTTTAGATTTTTTTTTATGGGGTTATATACAAAATGAAGTATATAAAACTCGATATGACGGCATTGCAAAACTTCTAGAGGCAATTCATTTAGCTTTTCGAAATCTGCGAATGAGAACAATGGTTCTTTTGAACGCTATTCAAAGAATCTCAAAGATGTGCCAATTTTGCATTAGAGAAAATGGTGGTCAATTTGAACATCACATTTAATTTTTTTTAATAATGTTATTTTTTTGTGTTTTTGTTATATTGTCACTTTACGCAACAAAACTGTTGTTACAAACTTACTGTTAGAAAAAAGATGTATGGGAATTTTTTTCAATAGATACCTATATACAAAGTATCCAATTATTTGTTAGTAATATGTAAGTTGCACTTGTTTATTATTGTTATCCATAGCCTACTATTAAAATATGTATTTAATTTCTGAAAAGTGTCAATTATTTGCGTGTTTCTGAAAAAAAGTTTATACTATCATATATTTTTGAAAAGGTAAAAAAAAGACAAATTTTATAGTCTATAAATATACAGGGTGTTCCATTCAAAAAAACATAAGTTTACTTTATAACTCAAAATCAGTAAATATGTAACAAAAGTTATCTACACCACTGCATTCTACGGAAAAAAATCTATTAGAATATTATTTTACCTTTTCGATAAGTTGAAGGATAACGGAGATACGAGGGGGGTCACAAAATGCAACATTTTCAGAAATGCCCTGTATCTTAAAAACTAAAAGGGCTATGAAAATTCTGTTGACGGCATCTTGAGTTTTACGAAAAAGTAGCACAGTGTCGCGAAAACCGCAACTCTCTATCTTTAAAAATAAAGGAGATACCCGCAAAAGTACCCAAAATGGGACACCCTGTACATGGAACAATTCTATGCATTGTATGAATTTGTCGGTTAGGAACATACGTATCCAATTAGGATCCTCACAATTAGCACTTCTATAACAAATGCAATATTACTGGCTCGAAGGACCATTTAATTGTAATTGTCAGTTTTAGGGAAGTCAAGCAAGAAAATCGGATTGCATTATTTCTCACCATTTGATCACTCAAAACATACATTTCCAATTCTTTCCCTCCCAATTGACATTACTATAGCAAATAATGCTATATTAGGTACTGGCTTGTTGGACCAGTCAATTGTGTTTTAAAGAAAATCATATTTGATTAGTTCTTACTATTCAATTGAATGTATCAATTTGATCGCTCAAAACATACACATCCAATTTTTTGTCTCCCAATTGACACTACTATAGTAAATGCAATATTACTGACTAGTAGTACCAGTCAATTGCGTTTTTGCGAAGCCGAGCAAAAAAATGTTATTAGATTCTATCTTACTATTGAATTCTACGTATCAATTTGTTGGTTCAGAACATACATATCCAATTATTTGCCTCCTACTGGTTGGTTAGACTGGTCAATTGTGTTTTAGGAAAGTCAAGCAAGAAAATGGTATTGGATTAGTTCTTACTACTCAATTGAATGTGTCAATTTGATCGCTCAAAACATACATATCCAATTCTTTATCTCCCAATTGACACTACTATAGCAAATGCAGTATAACTGGCTTGTAGTACCAGTAAATTACGTTTTTGGGGAGTCGAGTAAGAAAATTATATTGGATTATTTCTTACTATTAAATTCAATTTATCAAATAGATGGTTCAGAACAGACGTATCCAATTTCTTGCCTCCCAATTGACCTTATTATAGCAAATGCAATATTACTGGCTTGTTGTATCAGTCAATTGCGCTTTAGGAGAGTCAATCAAGAAAATCGTATTGGATCACCTCTTGATACTCAATTCTACGTATCAATTTGTTGGTTCAAAACATACGTATCTATTCCTTGTCTCCCACTTGGCACTACTACAGCAAATGCAACATTACTGGGTTGAAGGATAAGTTACTTGCGTTTTTGGGGGACAAGCACGAACATTATATATCATTTACAACAATTCAATGTATCGATTTGTTCGTTCAGAGCATACCTATCCAATTCTTTGCCTCCCAATTGTCACTACTATCGCAACAATCTTACTGGCTTGAAGGACCAGTCGGTTGCAGTCAAGAAACGAATAAAATTCTTGAAATGTTAACTCGAGCTCAAATTCTATTGTTCGTTCAATTACAGAATAGTAATATGAATGTTATCGTTTCTATTATCTATAGTATTGCTATCGAATAAATCTTCTTTCTACACGAATAACCATTTTTATAACTCCTAAAGGTCATTCTGTCTGACACAATACATTTCATAGAATACTCGACTGGTTGTTGAATCCAATATCGTTTAATTATATTTCAGAATGTATGTGCGGATTTCGTATTCATTCTAACGAATTACTCAAGGCCCTTCCCTTGGAAATAATGGCGAATAATTTTTCGATGGTTACTTTTGAATACGGAAAATATTGTTGAACTTGCCTGTATTCATGTTCCAAAGCTGTATACACAGTGTCATGATTTGGTTTATGGCTAGTTGATTTTCCTCGCATAAACCGTTCCTTCTTTCTTCTAATTCTCAACGCAATTTTTCTAGGGCGGCACTTCTTTGATCATCTCTTTCACTGCGCTCAAGTCAAAGATCACTAAATTGTCTACACAACAAATGCTTTGATAAATAATCAAAGGTTGAGCAGTAACAACTATCTATTGTTTATTGATGTTTTTGTGACAGAATCTCCAATTCCTCCTCTTTTAACTAATAGCAACAACTTTCTGGTTATATCAGCGTGAAAAAGCCTCATAATATGTTTAATGTTGGAGCTATCACCTTATAAGTAAAATTTTATGGGCACTTTTTGCATGCAATTCATTGGCGTAGGCGTAATTTTTTAAGGCTGTTCATTTTCAATTTATGACACAAACTCTTATTTTTTTAAATAGAAACCATAGTAGGTATGGTGTAAAGAAATTTTTTAGTTGATTTCAACAATATGTGATATGATGGGTCTGACATCCGCTCTGCAGCTGAACCTGACAGACGAAGAAGTCACAGTAGAAAATGTTTGTTGAACCAAGCTGTTTCAACACCATCTACCGGAAAAAAGATATCTTACTGAGAGCGTTATTCACAATGCCACGCCTTGATTCAAATCCGTCACCTGGTGGTTCTATTTCCCCGACGATTGTTTGAATCGCGAGAACTGTATCATCAATGCGCAGCATTCTGAATGAACCTCTCAGTGGGGCATCTACTTTTCCGGTGAATGGTGTTGGTTCTCTGAACATTCTCCGAACATTTCCTAATGGAGGTATTCACATCTCCGGGAACAGTAGCTCTGCTCGGCCATTTAAAGAGCTCATGAGAGAGCGAAACAGCAGTCCGGAACTGAAAGATAAACATAAACGTAAACGCTAATAGTGGTGAAACATGTGGCGAAAACTATTATTCTAAAATACAAAGACAATCTTGACGTGGTAACCAACTATGGTGAATTGGTATATGGAAGCATATTCAAAATGGGATTGACCGCACTATGGGTCTTGTCTTACAACAGTGATGTGTCGTTAATAGTTGACGATACCAATCTCCAGTGATTAATATGATGAAACCACTAGTACCAGTGATACTGAGGATATTATTGCAACTATCCGTAAAGTTGGTATAATACAGCTTGAATCAAATCGACCGGAGTATTGAAAGTTAGTAAGTGCGATAAAGACTCGACACCGTGTAAACTTCATGCATTGACTTTCAATAATTGAATCTGTTATAGCACGTTGTTTATTCAAGTTATAATTACAAGTAAGGCGTTATGTTGAATAACTAATCGTTTTATGAAAACGGAACACGTCGTATAAATTGCTTATTAAAATAGAGTCTTCTTTCGGCGCGACAAAGAGATTTAATAAAGTTATTAACTATATAATTACAGAGCGGAACATCCCAAATGAAATCCAATTATAATACGTTTACCGTCAAATACATTTGGAACTCCTAGGGTTCCATACAGTGAATGCGAGCAAACAAGTGTACAGATTGTGGAAATTTCGATATTTGTATAGATTAACTCGGTAACTATAGGAGATACAAAAATATGGAAATCACATTTACGATCTCTTTTCGTGAGACAAATCCACTGGCGGAAACAAAAGTTTGCTGTTTTCAAGTTATAAACAATATGCGGGCGACTTGTGTGTGAAAGTACATTATGAGAAAATTTGGCCAATTACCCAATCCATGGCTAGAATCATAATGTTTCTACTGAGAAAGTGTCTTTTCATAAACTAAATTAGGCATCCTATATATTTAAACATAAATTACAACGTGTTGATTCATTACGAATAAAATATTAAATCGTGAATAAAATAAACGATTACTGTTGAATATCACCACACAGTGACACCCAGATGATAGTTCCTTTCGAGGTTACTATTGTATGGAGAATATGTGAACATTTGCATTTTATCCCTATTTTTTGTTCAATTAATTATTTCATTATCCATGAGCGGTTTGAAGCGGCAAAAAATAATTGATATCAATAAAATTATCAAAACATAAGGGTCAGTACATACGAAAGACAAGGAGACCTAATTATTTCAGTAAACTGTTAACGATATCTTACAATATAGGGGAAAACGATAATTTGTGTAGGATAAAATATAGACTTGAATAAAATAACTATTATAAAAGTTTGATTGCCACTAATTCATTAAATAAATGTTATTATAGTTTCGCTAACACCTTAGCTTCTTCAAACAAATATTACAAAGTACTTTGTTAAATTGGTTTAAAGAAGTCACGGTGTTGGCGAAACCATTTATGAAATTAGCGAAATTTTTATCATTTTATTCATTTAGATAATAAATTTCTTTCCCTTATGGCTGCTACTATTCAATTCATGAGATATGCATCTAAAAAAGATCGAATAATATTATAACAAAAAACAAATTTGAAACTAAAAATATTCTTAAGGTACTGAGGACGTTTCGGCTGATCTAGGAAACTTCCAGAGGTTTAAATTCACTAAAATATAAGACATGGACTGGACCAAAATAGTGTTATTGGTAACCATACTATAGTAGACAACCGGGAATGTGGTTTCGAATCCCACCTCTGACTCAGTTTTTACATTTATTGATCTTGATAGTTATTAAATTATGTAAGTAATCTTCATAATTTGTGAAATTCAATCTATATTTCTTAATTACCTTACACTGAATTGTGTACATTATTTAATAATATTAAGCGAAAGACAATTTTTGATAATATTGATTTTGAAAATCTAAAATAATGTGTTTTATCAACTTGCCATATTTTTCTAGTAATTTCGCCATGAAAACCATTTGGTCATATGTTCCAACTTTTTTTTATTAAATAATTTTGGACGTCATAACTCCTTCCCTCCCCTTTGTCAGAAATGGCAACATTTTGCTAGACATACACACACTTATTCGGGCATGACGTCCTTTATGTACAGTTCTCCATCATACATTGAAGATCCTGTTAATCAGTGGCGGCTCGTGAACTTTTTAAGAGAGGAGGCTGGACATAAAACGTTCTTGTAAAAATATACTCTATTCAGCCAATAAATTTAACCTTTGCACAGCGACAGTACCAGCTACTTCAGTGAAAAAATTAATTGTTGCCAAGCAAGAACCAACGTGGAGGTGTAGAGTTTCTCTTGGCAAAAAATTTTTTTGTTCGTTTTTTTTTCTTTGGATTTTTGATATTTTTTATTTTTTTTTGAAATTTTTCATATTTTGTTTTTTTTTATTATTTTTATTAACTTTTTTTATATATTAATGGAATTCTACGGTCTTTAATTTGCGAAAAATGATATCATTTTGTTTTAAGTGTTTTACTAAATCTTTTTCAATAGATATCAAACTAACATTGTATAAACGATTTTGGCCCATTGTATTTGGCATGTAAGTTTTAATTCGTTTGAGAGTAGAAAATGATCTCTCCGCCGATGTCGACGTGACAGGAATGGTGACTGTCAAACAAAGTAGTTTATAAAACTGAGGTAAAACTTGTTGCAAATCATTGTCTATCATATATTTTATCATATCGGCGTGACTGTCATACTGGCCTAAAATACCTCTATCCGAGTATATAACACATAATTCATTGTGCAGTGCTATTTTATGAAAAAAATTATATTTTAGAACTAAGTTATCTAAAAGTGTATTGGGAAACTCTTTTGAAAAAGATTCGAAAAATCTTCTATTCGTCAAGTCAAAAACTTCAATTCATGTAAATCGGAAAATAGAATCTCAATTTGACCTTTAATAGTATCTAAAATTTCATAAAAAAAGTTGTTTATAATGTAGTTTCTTGTCTACCAAATTATATGTTTTCCTCCTTTAACAATATTCTGTTTACCGGTTAATTTAAACTTAATACTCGATGTAATATGTTCCTGCGATTTTTCATGTCTGTCTATACCACGAGCTAAATTTTTCAAATCATCATAACCCGAGTGCCCCTAACATGAAGTTGTATCAGATGTAAATAGCAAGCAATATAATTTATTGTGTATTTCGATTTTGAAACATACCTGTCATCGTCACCACTAATCCTTTCAAATCCGGTAAAGGCCGTTTATTTTTAACAAAACACTTTTCTATCATATGTTAATCCACTAAATGGATTTTCTAAGAACCCAGCAACTAAGTCACTCATCATTTTAACGTTCACCGATTAGATAAATTATAACTTAACTACTTAAACTTATTTCGCCTCGCAGTACAAAAACAAGAACTAACGGAAGGGCGGTACCAAGTAATCGTATTTCATTCGACCGACGATTCCGTACGAGAAGCTAGCCTACATAGGGTGTGGCCATATTCGCTCTTTTACCCTATCTGGCAATTGAACTGCTTGGAAAACGGCAACTGTGTTGACCACACGTATTTAGCGTTCGATATATATAGAGAATCTAGCCTCTGGCCACCGTTGCCAGATTAAAAATAACTACTGAGAACGGGGAATTAATTGTAAAATTTAAAGAATTATCAGAGAAACAGGAAATAAAATGGAGAATGATCATTAAGATAAATTGGTGAGGAGGCTGAGCCTCCTTAGCCTCCTTCGAGGAGCCGCCACTGCTGTTAATAATGATCAATATAAATGTCACTGATGGAAGATCCTGTAGTTTTTCAAGTATTCAAAACTGAGGTGTTGTAGCTTATCAATAAGTTTCAAGTGATCCTGAGACTGCAGGGCTTTGCGGAATGGTGAAACTGTTTAATTTTTCAACTGAATAGTCAGAAGCAAAATTAATGATTTCAATTTCAATGGACTTGCTACCGTTAATTGATTTTTGTCTATCCTCCAGCTTCCAGATATTTTCTGTACGATGGCAAGTTTTACGAGCAGTCCTCGGGAGCTGCCATGGGTTTCGCCACTTTTCTCCGATCATAGCTAATATCCTCATGGAAACTTTTGAACTAGATGCCGTTGAGTCATCTGTTCTCAAGCCGAAATGATGGTTTAGATATGTCGACGACACTTTCGTTATTTGGCAACATGGTCGCGGAAAGCTTGTTCCCTTTCTCAATCTTTTAAATTCATTACATCGCAATATCGTTTTCACCATGGATGTCGAATCGAAAGGTTCACTCCCGTTCCTAGATGTATTGGTTAGTCGACAGACTGACGGTACTTTAGGACATTCTGTGTATCGAAAACCACCACCCTGCCCTAAAACAATCTGTCATAAGCTCCTTGGTCTACAGCACTGTCAACTTATCTCAACCTCAAACCTTAAAATCAGAATTGAAACATCTTTCATCTGTCTTATTATCAAACAATTTTTCCCATTACAACATTTAAAAAGCCATAAAGAAATACACTTCGCCTTAAATTTCAAATCGACCTGAGCCACAGCCCCTTCCTCCTCTCCACTTAGAAGGTGTTTATAGCATTCCCTATTCTTGCAGTAAAGTCTACATTGGTGAAACAGGTCGTACAGTAGCTACTTGTGTGAAAGAACATGAACGCTGTACAAGAATTCCTGACACCAGTAGATCTGCACTTGCGGAACACAGTTTGACAATAATCATCAAATCATTTTCGAAAATACTAAAATCCTATTCCGAGCCCCAAACTTCTATCAGTGAAAAATCCTTGATGCTATAGAAATCCTAAAGCATCCAAATAATCTGAACCGTGACTCAGAATATTACCTTCCCAACATTTGGAAAATTTGTATTCTAAATTACATGGAAACAATGTTAAACTAAGCTATTTTCATTAAAGTCATCATTTAAACGCTTCTCCTCAAGTTTACTACACAACTACAGTAAAATAATAAATATCACTTCACTGCTTTACGCAATATGGTTCTTTTCAACAATTTAACAAGTAACATTGACGGATATACCTATTAAAAGATTTTCCCACCCATTCTGATCTTACAACTACGAAACTCTTATTTTATTAATTAACGAGATTCGCTGGCAAACTATTCAAGTCAATATTTTGAACTATGTTTATAAAATGAGGGCAACAGTCTATTTGTTCGGCTTGCTACCGATGATTAAAATCTCCAATTTTACTTCAACAATCGGAATAATAACACGGCATAAAATGATTCTGGCACGGCCTATTCAAGAATAACTTTTAAATTGGTTAATTTATTATAGAAAAGTTGATTTATCGAGTTATTTTGGTTCGCGTATAATTGCATTTCAAAGTTTAACTATATAGCCGGCGCCAAATTGGCAGCTTTGGACATGGTATAATTTTCGTTTATTTTAGTAACACCTACTTGTTCAAGATAAATTATCTACCCTAGGAAGGACTCCCTTCTTTTAACGATCTTTCCACAAACCTTCTGAGAATCATTAGTTCAGAGTACGTTAGTCCTATTATGAATCCGTTTAAAGATATTATCAATTTGAATGTGAATACATTTACTTCTAGTGAATGCATATTAACATGAATAGAGATTGTATAGAGGAGTTTTAGGGGTGTCGAGTTTGTTCTAGAGGTGCTTCCTATTACAACAAAACTTCGAAAAGTACTCTTATCAACGTATGTTCATTGCTAAACTAGAATATTTTCATATTTTAATCATCATCTTATGTTTACTTCTCTCACTACATTATACGCAGAATAGTAGGCTTCAGCGGATAGCTAATATTGAACATTCTTGGTTTCCGAATGGATCCCGCGTCACAATAGATCGACTGACGTTTCGCCAACCATAACGTGTGCCATTTTTCGTCAAATACCTTGACCACAATTATATATTCGAAAATAATCTCGTTCCTTTGTCCACAAGGGAGTCGATGATATGAAGGCGAAGAGGAGAAGCACCGCGAAGAAAGTTCTCGCCAGTCGACATAGAAAGTACGATGTTTTAAGATTGTAAGGGCATTCTTTTCGTAAACTTTACAGAACGCAATACCTCAATCAACCGATCAGAATCGTGCGTTTGTTGCACGACAATGAAGCGGTGCATACTGTTGGAATTACACAAGGCGCCATTCAGGACTGTGGTTTTGAACAAATCAAATAAGGATCAGTTGTGTTCCAACGTCATATACCTTGATACAGTATCAGTAGGAGATGCACACCTTCAAACATTTCCCAAATAATTTGTGGGTAAAACTGTTCATTGAATTAACACAAGTGAAATGAAACATGATGAGTTAAACTGAACTATTTTCCTTCAATTCATCCAACAGTAAAACTAACTACATTACGTTAAACACATCGTCTTCTGATGATAGTCGTGAGACCGAAACGTACGTAGAGACGAAAATATAAATCAAAGTGTTAATGTGACCCATTTCCCGAGAATTTTTATATATAGTTAAACACATCGATAATTCGTCTAATGATGTATCACATCCAGCTCAGCTTACCTCATCTTAGTTTAACAGCAGACTTCTATTGTATAAGTAAAATCTATCAAACATGGGAAAAAAGAAATTTTTCAAAATAGTATGTGAATTATGGGAACTAACTACTTCATCAGAAGGGATAAGCGATTTGGAGTTTACATTTATCATTATCATTTGAAATATTCAATACAAAAGGATCTACTTATTGAAGAAAAAAATGCTTATTATCATGTTTGAACTAACTTTTGTTTAGGCCGTATACTCGGTCGTATAGATGAACTATATTTCCTCTGTCCTCGTCAGGCGTTTGACAATGCCCAAGAAATCGCAGGCTTCTGATCATCGCCATCTGCTTGTCCTCTAGTTCAAAAATAGGTACGTTTCAAAACAGAGGAATCTTCACTTCACAATGGACATTTGTCCGTGTATTTTTATTTTTATCATATCAACCGAGGTTTCATGGAAATCGTCATATAAACCCGAAACTCAAACCTGTTTGTAATCCTCATAGTTACCTATTGGGAGAAGATGTGGAACATCTCCGCATCAGTATAATAATGGTGTAGGTTTCGATAAGCCAAAGAGGTTAAACGAAATTTCGAAGCAGCAGATTTGAAGAATAGTACAGATTGTTTGGCATTGGACACTGGGATTTGGAAATGAATCCATTGATACAACTTGAACCAAACCAGATCATGATTTAGTAGCAAAACTCGTACCACGTTCAAGAAATAACCCCCTGGTAGAATAAGGAGACCGTAATCTACTGATTTTGAGGAAAAAGAATAAAACCTCTCATCTGTTTGGAAAACATGAAATATTTTATTGCAAATCGATCCTATAACAAACAAAACACTACTAGTCTACCCTCAAACATAATATATAAAAGTGCTGAACTAAACCCTTCGCTTGCATAAGCGTTTGCCAAATATTTCAGCTATGTGAAGAGATTAGAATGGGTCTTTATGTGTTTGCTGACATAAAGTAAATGGAATGTTTTACAGGCAACCAATACATTATCCTCAAAGGCATCAGTAAATTATAAAATTTGGATGTAAATATTTATGAAACGTATATTATATTTCGCTCAGCCATACATCATGAAAAATGAATAACCACTAACTAATCTCGCTGAATTTTATTCACAAATTGACGTAATATCTATAGGCTTTACAGAAAAATATTTGATATGGCATTGCTTCCAAAATTAATGAATAAACTAAGTTATAGATTCTTTTTCAAAAGATATGTCTTGGTGAAATGAACATGTATGTAGGCAGAATCAGAATCATTCCATGCCATTGGTGTATTTCAAAGAAGCAACTTGGGACCATGTTGAGACTCATATTTTATATCAAAAGGAAACATTTCACAACTGCTCTGGATTATTGCATCTTCATCGGAAAATTGATAACATTTTCTTATTATTAGTGCGATACTTTTTTATATTTTGTCTGAGAGGAAAACTTATATTGTAAATAGAACATCGGTGGAAGGTTGGAAGAGGACATGGAAATTGGATTTTTTCCCTAAAGTTTTGGAGGTTATAGACATCAGGAAAGACCTCACTAGGCAAAGAGGTCCACGTAACTTCGCCGTTCGATAGATAAATAATGGTGGAATAACAGACGAGATGAACATCGACTATGGAACTATCTATAAAAAGGGGAGAGATCGACCTTTCTACAATGTTCTACAGAGGTCGCTGAATATCACCAATCAAACGAATAACTATCTTCTGAATAGAGTCTAGAGCTGCGGGGTATGTTTGGGAGGTGAACTTCAAACATTTGAACTGTACTCCAAGACAGGTTGATTCTGTGACAAGTTGCTACGAACAATTTTGAAACTTTGTGCTCGTTATTTGTTAATAAACGTTATTCGTATTTTACATTTCCCCTGACCCTAAAATGTTATTTATAGTATAGTTAATTTGGACTAGGATTGAATAGGTATTATGAAGCTCAATCTCGAATTATAACTTTTCATTCGGTTCAAACTCATTATTTTCGAGACGGGAACTTTTCTATGGTATACAAAAAACTCATCATGGCTGATCTACATCCAGTTTCAAATTATTCATGTGGGTACCTCATATTAGAATTAGAAGAACACTTCTTTGTATCTTAAGTTTGCAGCAAAAATATACATGATATCCTGAGAGATTAATAAATTTAGGAATGAAGAACCCATTCATTCTTGAAATATGATTAACAATTTGCGAACAGTACGAAAAACAAGGTGGCGGTAGATGCATTTTCTGTGCAAAAAAGTTTAGTAATTGACTTTTTTAAAGATAAAGAAAAATGTTCCATTTGTCCTCCACTGGTATGCTTCCTATGATTCTTCGGAAGATTTTCTAGAGGTATAATTTCCTATTTTACGATTAAGATTTCTCCTAGCTGCAGGATAATTCTGGCTGCATTTGGACACTTCCTAATGCGCATATCCAACAAATCCCAAACGTGTTCGACTGGATTCAAATCGGCACTAATCGCAGACCAAGCCATGAGTTGAATACCTCGTTCATGTAGTAAGTTTATGGTAATGGGTGATGTATGTGCTTCTGCATTATCCCGCGTCAATATTAAATTTGAACCTACACCATAAGCTACAGATACAACCATGATCCGCTAGCATATTATCGATGTAACGTTGAGAGTTCTTTCAACTTCTTGTACTGCATCAGCAAAATACCCACCATTCGCAGTGATATATATATATAAGCATATGCTTGACCATCACAACGTCTAAGCCAAATTGTTGACTCTTGATTTTGGGTGGTTTTCCTCTTAGAACCCTACCCGTTACGCCTTTTGTACTAACCAGTATCCTTATAACGATCCCATTTACTTTGAAAAACAGGACTGCGATTGAACATTCTTAAACCTGGCCGAATGCGAACCCATTGTCAAACAAAGAAACGCCACTAAAATACTGCATTTTATTTCTGTTGACGTCTAGTTGACTTTCGGAACAACATGTCACTGTTACCATGCCTACTACATCTCGAAAATAAGCATAAGTCATTTCATCGCCACTTTGTTTTACGTATTGTTAATTATATCTTGAGAATGAATGATGCCTTGATTATTAAATGTATTAATTCATTAGGATATTATGTGTGACTTTTGGAATTTAAATGCCTCATATAATGCATATTATTTCTATAATAAAAGATATTGTATTAGCCAGTATTTAGTACTGCCCAATTATCTTCTACGTTCTTGTGAAATTGTTGTAATGAGTAGCAAACAACCTCTTAGGATATTCGACTGAAACTATACCAATCTTCATGTTGAACCATTTTCTGTCCTTAACATGAAATGAGGCCATAATATTCCATAAAACCAGAATCATTTCTAAGGGTATTGGAAAAATTTATCGCGACGGAAAGAAATTATTCTTACGCGTCAAATATCGTTGGCTCGGTTATTAGAGGCTGCTGATGCCTATTTAACGATTTGGGAGCTGCATTGTAGATTCTAATCCACTAGGCGCTTATAGAGTAATATAGGCGCAACAGAGTACAAAATAGAATCAATCCAAAAACGATTCTCTGGAAAAGTACATAGCCCCTTAGGAATTGATTTCCCCATTTCCAAATACGGGCCGCCTCAAAATGAAGAGATCATTACATCTTCGGGATGCTTACTTTGGAATTCATACTTACAAGAATTGAAACGATTTGGGTAGCTTCAAATTATTTAACATTTAGGAATGACTGAAGCTGGGCGAAAAAATAAAATGGAGGGGTTAGCGCAGATGCGACGGAACGGCTAGTGAATGGAATTGAATTGCAATTTTCTCATGTTACAAACGCTCATATTTCTTTTAGTTTATTAAAACCATTACATGGATGATAGATACACAGTGTTATGGTAAGCTTTCTGCCTGCTTTTTTATATTGCTGTTATGTCTATTACCCAGTAAAAATTGGATAGTATATGCCCAAATGGGCAACTGTCATCATTCCCCTAATCATGCCTAATATGAAGTGAGCATTGTTTAGTAAAACGTCCAACTCATGACAAGATGATATTCTCATCTGGATCAGATCAAATCAGTATGGGTTGCTCCAAAATATAACCTGGGCATATTACATACCTGAATTCATATTAGGTACTCCAAAGGGCGTGGGTCCAGTGAACATGTTACCGGGACCTGCGAAAGGATTGACGATTCCCTGATGCGACCAATTCGGATGAGCGGACTGATATACGGCTGCCGCTATGGCCGAAAACGGCATCGGTCTAATGGGACCCTGATTCAAGATTCTATCTTCACCACTGAACTCTCTACTGTCTCTTTGATCTAACATGAACTCATTGTCTTTATCGGGACTTTCCGACTTGATTTCCGTATTGAGATCCTCGACGTCCACGATCGAATCTTCCTGATTCGAATCGTACTCGTCGTCGGACGAATGTGGCTGGGGACTGGACGACGGTATGGTCGAAGAGTTGTGCGACATGGGCGACCCGGATTTGGGGGGTCGCGTGTCCGCCAACAAAGAGGCTACACTAAAACTGATATGTCCGTTTTTCGACGAGGTCAACTGTTGCTGTTGATGGGCATCGTTAGTGGCGGACTTGTCGTTTTGCATAGTTTCCGCGTCGTTACTGTTCATCGGGTTCTCCAAATTTTGGATAGTCATAGTTTGGACACTTTGCACGAGTTTTTTGAGCATGAATAGTTCGTTATCACTAACCAACGCACCGAAACATGTCCAGGCAAACCGCGCGTTCACTTACTGAGCTTGTTATAGTTTTTCCCGGACTGCGCGTAGTATCAAGTTGCTCGAGCTGTACTAATCGAACAACTGACTCCCGCTAACTTTGAAATCGGCGATGGGCGGGGCCAACGATAGGCGGGTGAATTCAAACCGCACCTACAGTTTAAGCGCGTCTACTATACAAATGGACCAATAAGAGATGTAAATGCATAACAACAAGACACTCGACCAAACAAATAATGTTGTGTCAAGTCCATTCACTGTATTGCAACTTTCACTATTTGCCTGGGTAGTTGGACTTACCTTTAAGTTCTTTTGTATGCTTTTGATATTACTTACTGTAGCTTTTAAGTGCTGGCACTTGTTTACGGTCATTTTAAACCAGCCTTCCAAATTGTTATAACTTAATTAGGAGAGATACTTGCTCTGTTGGTTATTTCGAATTATTGGCACGGTTAATTTTTTATGGTTGCACTTCTTCGAGATATGAAATTACTCGCAAAGTGTTTTATTTTTGTTATTTTCTCGAAGAGCTCGTTTTAAATTGGTTTAATTGTATATCGACGTTTTGAGTAGTTTTTAATCTTCTCACGGACGTGTTTATTTAATGCAGTTGTCTACGGTTAATTTTTCCACTGACATTTGATCAATAATTCATTCTTAAGGAATTTTCTCAGTGGGGCATAGCATGAAATATTCCTGTAAGCAGTCGTATTTATTATCATTTTCGTGCTGATAATTATATTAATTAACTAACCGAACAGAGGAATCTTTAAATAGGTGTATTTTAATTATTTAATTATACATCTTGTCGGAAAACTAGAATAGAATACACAAAACGAGCAGCTGAGGCTAACACAAAGAATCATTTTATTATTACGGGGATTTTTAGAGTAGCAGTCAATTCCAATATATATGGCAGATAGGAGAAATTGGCGCCCAGAAGACCATCTAAGCAAAAATTAATTGTATTTGTCTTATCAATATCAAAAATAAATTGATTTTATGAAATGTATGAGCCATACCAGTGGCGGCTCCTCGAAGGAGGCTAAGCCATACCAGTGGCGGCTCTTCGAAGGAGGCTAAGGAGGCTCAGCCTCCTCACCAATTTATCTTAATGATCATTCTCCATTTTATTTCCTGTTTCTCTGATAATTCTTTGAATTTTACAATTAATTCACCGTTCTCAGTAGTTATTTTCAATCTGGCAACAGTGGTCAGAGGCTAGATTCTCTATATATCTCAAACGCTAAATACATGTGGTCAACACAGTTGCCGTTTTTCCAACCAGTTCAATTGCCAAATACGTTAAAACAGCGAATATGGCAACACTCTATGTAAGCTAGCTTCTCGTACGCACTCGGTCGGTCGTATGAATACGATTACTTGCCGCCGCTGCAAACTGCGACACGAGCTCTGTCAGTTGTTATTTTTGTTTTGCGATGCGATGTAAGGTTAAGTTATAATTTATCTGTTCGGCGAGTTATTAACAAAGAGTTCTTTGGTTATTAAACGTTAAAATGAGTAGTGATTTAGTTGCTGAAAAGATTAGTGATGGCAGGTATGTTTCAAAATCGATCATTTGATACTGATAATAATAAAAGTAATAAAAAAACAAAATATGGAAAATTAAAAAAAAATAAAAATATATCAAAAATCCAAAAAAAAAAAATAAAAAAAAAAAATGAACAAAAAAATTTTTTGCCAAGAGAAATTCTACACCTTCACGTTGGTTCATGGCTGGGCAACAATTAATTTTGTCACTGAAGTAGCTGGTACAGTGTGTGAATTCAATTCGAAGACGTGAAGTCTGGAGTTACGTCTATTTCATCTATTTATCAATGATGGATGAAAATGGTGTGCAAAATCTTTTAATAAACTTGCTGTCATTTGAGGAAAAATTTTTAATTAAAAAGAAAGAAAGGCATATTCCTGATCTTCAAATAAACTATACTTCCACAAGTAAAACCCGAACATACAATATAGTTTTTGGCATCTTATCCAACCCTCATCAGCTTCCGAATCCAAGAATTTTTCCACATGAATGCATTTGGGATTAATATATTCATCTTGTTCCCTGGAGTCATCATAAAGTTGGTGTGTCTGAACTTTTTCTATCATATCTTTTTTTGGAGCCTTCTCTTTTAAAAACACTTCCTGTTCTCCTATAATGTTTTAGGGATGCCTTTCTTTTTTTTTCAATTGCTTCATGTTCTAAACAGTCTTTGAAAGACGTGCTTGTTAATTCTTCAGCTGCTTGCCGATATTACACATGAAGCTGTACTATTGAATCCTTCCTCAGTGCTAACTTACGACCAACTCATTCTCGTCCCTTATGTGTAATAACTTTTCATGGGTGGGTACGGTGTCCATACCAGCTCAGTCGGCATTGTAAATTTGATCTGGTTGAAAATTGTATTCTTGCAAAACCCCTTGTGTTCATAATAAATAGTTGGATGGTCTTTTATCAAAATGATATAACCAATCCAAGCCAACAATTGTCTGTTCCCTGTTGATCGGGTTATTGATGCTCATATATGTCCTGCAGCTTGGATACAACAAGTTCACAAAACGTTGCTTCTAAATTAAGGATATGTTCAAGCAGTTGCTTTTCATGTGCTTCTCCAAAAACCTGTATGAAGTGATCATTGCGCGGAGGCATTAATTCTTCCCAAAAGCAGGTTTTAGGGATACCATAATGCTCACCTGCTTTCAAAAAAGATAGTTCACCTTCATTCACAGCATCAATGGCGGCCTCAAAATCTTGTATGAACCTCTCTCGAACCATGTGAAATTAATTGAAAACCTGAGTGGGGTATATGGGACCTACTATGGGGCACATGTCAGTGCTCTATGCCCCAAATGTAAGTTTACAAACAAAAATAAGCTAGGATTTCGATATCTTTTATATCGATAAACCATCAGGGTATTTTGAAACCGTATTGATGATGCTGTCAAATGCATACAATAGAATAATTCAAACTAAACATCTTCACACTTTTTAGAGAAAATAAAAATGAGGAAATTTTACAAGACATTTTCAGATACTGTTCTTCAAGTAGTTGTTGTAATACCGAACGTTCACTATCGACAGCAGAGGTTATGTGTACACTTATATATATGGTAAGGTTGAGCAGATGACGGGTTTCAAAGTTATTTACGGAGTCCTCTGTGCCCCACCGGACCTCTGTGTCTCACCTTCCCCTACCATTAGGATGGAAAATATTCACTCAGGCATATACGCTTATAAAACCAGATTTTTCTATATCGGCTTGTTTGCTACAATGCTATTTACGTTTGCATCATAACTTCTAGATGCCATAGAATATCAAATACCTAAGATTTATATTCGTACAATTTTGTAAACCAAATCGCTGTAAAAATGTGGTTCTTTCAGACTTCAATCCGCAGTAATTCCTAGTACTGTATATATCCTTTCATTGTAATATCAACATATCAACCGCTCTGGCCAACAAAGATACACCAATCAATGTACTCAGATTCACTACCCTGAATTTAACCGTATTCAAAGGCGATGCAGTTATTTCCCATAGTAGAGGATATCTTGATACTTTGAAACCGAATTTGGTGATGGTGAAGAGCCAAGCGATAATCATTAAATCTTACCTGTCAAATTGGCTTCCAAAATATTGGCAAACGGCGAATGCTCAGATGTAGCGATGAACTTAGGTGTGCCCCAGCATTCCATAATGGGACCTTTACTACTGTTTCTCGTATTCATAAGCAACCTTCCCAACTACTTGCTAGGTATGGTCATCGAACTGTCTTGTATCAGTTTCCCAAGATGATTTGGAAAGCTTGACACATTTGGTTCAAACATCAAGGTCTTGGATATGTTTGCAGAAATTGTTCTGCTGACGTGGGTAGTTCATATCCTCTCCTCTTCACTATCAAACGGAGCATTACGAACTGCCCATTTCAAATCCCATGTCAGAGATATTGCATACGTTTTTGGGGGAACAGTTCCGAAATCCAAAGAATTTTTTGATAACAAAGACAAGTGATCAGGATTGCAGGGAATGAGGACTTTAGGCATCGTACATCTTTACCGATGCATCGAATTCAATTCGATTAATCAAAAACGATTTGAAAAAAAAAATTGTTTGCTTATGGGCATGAGCATAAGTTTTGGGAAACTTAAGAGTTCATAACTTCATTATCATCATTAAGCAATAAGCATTTTATTGAAATCATTGAACACAGAGAAAGTACATGCCAATTCTTCTTATCTAATGACCCGAAGAAAAGGAATTTCGAAAGTCTTTTGGCTGATATCCAACCTTCTATAAAAGATTCTGCAGATTTATTATTTCTATGGATCTCTACTTTTAGAAAAAATTTTTTTCGGTTCCTAAGAGTGAGGGAAAGTTAGTGATCAATAAATAACAGTTCATTTACCATTCTAAACAGATCTAACATGATGCCTATCGATTGATAATTGCATTAAACTGATCGAATTCATCGATTTCGATTTCGGCCACGTTCAATATCGGTCCAACATAATGACACGTATTGTCAGACGAAAGGCAATTCGAATGCATAACATATAATACAGTCAGCCAGGTTGGAAATAATATAACTTAAAATAACATTAAATGGCCGAAACTGATCACGTTGTCAAAAAAGGCCGCGCTGACCTTTTTTAAGCATAAGCATCAATAATTTTAACAAGATATCCGTTAACAAGCTCAATAACTCACAATTAAGTGATCATTATATCTAATTGCAACGGCAGTATCCATTCAAAAACACGGAGTCTTCTTTTTGCACCGAGCTAACCCGTCTGTCCCGATTTTCGAACCAGTAACAAGCAATTTGCAAAGCTCATTAGGGCACATTGTGTTCCGATCAGGGCCGTATCAGTCGATATTCTTCAAGACGTTCCGCGATATAAGGGCTCGCACCCTTTCAATTCCGTCAGAATTTATCAATTTATTTTCTAGTTGATTGATGATGATAGAGAGTGTCGAGACCATGAAATTCGTTCATCCCATAGACAGTGAAACTAATAAAATAATGCTGAATAGGTATTATTTACTTATGGCTGGTATCGGTTACACATCTGAGATCCTGCTGAACAGTTTTCTGTGATCATCCCAACTTTTTGGGGATTTTCCATTTTTGCAAAATTTCACAAGGGGTGAGTATGGAGAATTCTCGATTTTGGTCGATTACATCGATCTTCTGAGATCATATGGAACTAGTTCCTCCAGTTACATGAACTTTAGGGAATTTTCGCATTTTCTCAAGATTCGTAAGGGATAAGTATGGAAAAATAGTGAATTTAGTCTATCTCATCGATTCCGATATAACGCCGTCATAATATACTCTTATGGATGACAAATTCGATTTTACCATTAGTTTTCACCTCAGGCACTGAGGAAACATGTTGCCGCGTTCCGAAACACTGAATTTTCGTCATCCCTTATGCAGATACACTATAAAAACTGATTTGACATGATTAATACACCCGAAATTGGTATCCACAACCTTCTGAGATCATATGGAACAAGTTCCTCCAGTTACATGAACTTTAGGGAATTTTGGCGTTTTCTCAAATTTCGTAAGGGGTATGGAAAGATAGTGAATTTGGTCGATCTTATCGATTCCGATATAACGCCGTTTTAATATATTCTGATGGATGACAAATTCGATTCTACCATTAGTTATTACCTCACACGCTGAGGAAACAGCAGCGTATATGGATTATACACTTCTTGATAGCATCGGTCTCCTCCTGAGTTTTCAGCGATTATCCCAAATTTTTGGGATTGTCCATTTTTGCACAATTTCAGAAGGGGTACGTATGGAAAATTCTCGTCTAGGTCGATCTGATCGATCTTGATGGAAATTTATTTCAATAGGCTTTCGATGATGGGAAATTAGAATTTAACTTCAGTTCCATAGATCATTATCAACCACGATACAGAGTGTCGAATTTAAGCGATTAACATTTTTGTAAAATTTCATAACGGGTTAGATATTGAAAATTTTCGATTTTGGTCGATCTCTTCGATTCTGACGAAAATTGGTTTCAATAGATTTTCGAACATCTGGTATTGGGCTTCTGAAGTCTATCCGATCTTCCGACTGAAGCAGTATGAAATAGCGCCTGGTGTCAGCTTCCAAACATCTGTAGGGAGAACTCGTATTTTTCACAGACTGGTCCAAATCTGTCGAGTCTAGTGGAGCTGGGGTCTACTCTTGCTCACCCAAGGTGGCACTTTCAGATTTCCCAGGTGCTCCCGTAACCGTTTCCCAGGCCGAGCAAACTTCAACCATTAAGGGTACCCACCCACTCTGGCGTGAAAGGGAAACGAACTGGCCGATGAATTGGCTAAATGAGATTCCTCAACCATCCCTGGCCCTGATCCAACGATCGGAATCTCATCAATCACCGGGCTATATACTCTCAGACAGATACTGAATAGACAGTGACTCTCGGTTTGGTGTATTGCTCTCGATTGCAGAAGGCGAAACTTCACATTGCGCAGTTCTGGCCCAAACGCGCTAAGACCCTTTTCTCTATTATTAGAAAAGGCATCAAATTGGCGAGAGGCCTCTCATATCCTAATAGAATGTCCAGCTCAGACGATGCAGAATTCCAGCCTTGGGCGCTGTCTTAGGTTTGCTGGACTGGGTTTTGTTGCAAGGGCGCAAAATGGACCCAACAAAGTGGTCCAAGCATTTCTGTGAAATTCAGGTCGCAGAAAGTCACAAATTATATAAAAATCGTAATCTCAGTATTGCCATCCTTTCAGTTTGACACGATACATCTGTGTGCAGCCAAACGTGTTCGTTACAGTCCTGGAATTTCCTCGCCATTTACCCCTTTCTTTCGCACGCAGAAAGTCTAAGCCCATCCTCTTCTAGACACGACTCTACGTCGTTCGACCGTCAACGAAGCAAAAACTGCCAATAAATCGGTATTCCCAGAATTCGAGAATTGAAGTCGTAACAAATAACTAAACAAAGCAGAAATAATTAATGGCTTCGATTCTACTATTTGTGGCAAGAATGAATTTTATATATTAATTGAATTTGTTACGGTTTTGTTTCACTTCAGTCTCGGTTCGTTACAGTTGTGTGTGTGTTGTATCTGATGGAATGGAAATTAAATGGGATAATGACACTTATAAAAAGGGACCGCTGGCGGGCTGTGGTCCTCATAATACTTTCGCCTCACGATCTAACCCATTCGTAATTTCAGATGCTACAATAATCAAGACTATTTTTAAATATGGAACTAGATTATTTTAACCCTTTTTGTCTTAATGTTGATCTATTCCAACGGATGCAACAATGAGGAGTACTTGGCTTCAGTGGCGGCTCCTCGAAGGAGGCTAAGGAGGCTCAGCCTCCTCACCAATTTATCTTGTTGATCATTCTTCATTTTATTTCCTGTTTCTCTAATGATTTTTTTAATTTTACAATCAATTCCCCGTTCTCAGTAGTTATTTTTAATCTGGCAACAGTGACCTGAGGCTAAACTCTGTATATATTTCAAACCCTAAACTGTAAACACGTATTGCTCAACACAGTTGCCGTTTTTCCGACCAGTCAAATTGCCAAATACCGTAAAACAACTGGAATGGCAACACTCTCAGTAGCCTAGCCTGCCGCCCGCGTTCCGTGTTTAAGTTCAGTACGGTCGGTGTGGTACGGAATACGACACATGCGTGTTTCGTCGGTGCTTGTTTTGTTTTATGCGGGTAATAATAGTTGAGTGACGCCACGCGAAGTAAGGTTAGATTAGAATTTGTCTGTTCGGTAAATTATTAATTGTAAAAACTGGACAACTAGTGGAAAGATTCTTACGGTTTTACGTTGTTAGTTCGGGAAGAACAGCGGTCAATCTATTTAATTTTTCAATGGGAACATTTCAACGATTTCATCTGTAATGGCGGGACATTTAAACGGTCTTCAAACAAACGAACGTAAGTTTTAAATAACATAGTAGGAAACAGAATTCCCTGTAATGCTCCAACTCGATGGAATTTTACATCACGTGCAGTGTTTACCATTCATAAAAATAAAGACAAATTAATCAAAACATTTGATTTTATATTAAACAGTGATGACTTTTCAACAGATCAGGTTTCATTAAATGCTGCTGTTGGTTTAAAATCTTATTCAAAAAATTAAGAATTTTTTGTTTTTTCTTGATACTTTTAAATTGATGATTTAAACTGATCTTATTTTTCAAATTGTACAACATAAATTCACTGATACAATTTATTCAAGAGATCATTTGAAACATCTCATCGATAAAATTTCAAGTTTCCGTAATAGAGAATTTCATTTTAATATTTTATTTGAAAATTTTTCAACTGATGAGGCTCCTCCCGCGAAAAAGAGGAAAATGTATAATTCGGTAGACAAGAAACTACATTATAAACAACTTTTTATGAAATTTTAGATACTATTAAAGGTCAAATTGAGATTGGATTTTCCGATTTACATGAATTGAAGTTTCCCGACTAGAGGAATAGAAGATTTTTCGAATCTTTCTCAAAAGAGTTTTCCAATACACTTTTAGATAACTTAGTTCTAAAATATACATTTTCTGATAAAATAGCACTGCACAATGAATTATGCGTTGTATACTCGGATAAAGATATTTTAGGCCAGTACGACAGTCACGACAATATGATAAAATATATGATAGACAATGAATTGCAACAAGTTTTTCCTCAGTTTTATAAACTACTTTGTTGTTTGACAGTCACCATTCCTGTCACGTCGGCATCGGTGGAGAGATCATTTTCTACTCTCAAACGAATCAAAACTTACATGCCAAATAATACAATGGGCCAAAATCGTTTATACAATGTTAGTTTAATATCTATTGAAAAAGATTTAGTAAAACACTTAAAACAAAATGATACATTTTATGATAATATTATTGATCATTTTTCGCAAATTAAAGACCGTAGAATTCCGTTGATTTATAAAAAAAAGTTAATAAAATTAATTTAAAAAAATAAAATATGAAAAATTCCAAAAAAAAGGAAAATTATTAAAAATTCTGAAAAAAACAAAAAACGAACGAAAAAAAAATTAAAAATTAATTGGCTGAATAGAGTTTTATGTCCAGCCTCCTCTCTTGAAAAGTTCACGAGCCGCCACTCCTTGGCTTTACTTTCAATCATAAAGAGTGTCATTTCAGAATGATAGAAGTTCAAATTATTGTAATTGAATTAGGCTGCACTTGGTTGAAGGAGAAGACCAATGAAGTGAGAAGATAATAACAAGTAGATCGTGGGAAACAAACGCAAAGTGAGAAGACCTGGTGCAGATGAGGTGTGTAGAGTACAAAAACAGCAGAGCTTACCAGGTACCACGTCCCACAAAATCGCTAAATTGGAAAAAGATAAGAGAAGCTATAACCAACTGATGAAAAAGAAGAAAACGCATGGTTTGCCGGCAGATTCAATGTAAACGATGATGTTGGTAGAAAACAAGGAAGTCGACAAAATCCAGTGTTCGTTATAACACTGTAAAAGCCTCGCAACCCTTTTGTTGCAACAAATCCCAATTAAAATATGTAACTTCCACACAAACAGTTTCGAATTTCGTAATCTCGATTTATTAATCCTGTTAATATATTCATGCACCGACGGGACCATCTAAATCCAATAAAGAACGTCTGTTTATGATAATTATGAATGAGAAATTTAATATTCAATTAGCACTTGCATGTTACAAGTTCGACTGAAGGCGAAATATCCGATTTCAAAATCTGCAGAGCGACTACATGTGGCACGATTGAATCTAACCAACTATTAGGAACGTACAAATTGGCTTCGACTGTGATTCTTGGATTTATGGAACCTAAAATTTAGTAGGTACGACGGTTTTCATCACATGCTGGCTCAAAATAAATTTAAACAGACAACTGTAAGGGAAACATGGCTTGATGGAAGAGGCTCCTCGAAAGTGAATGGTTATATTTAGACCGTAGTCTGAATATGGATTACATAATAATACAATTACTTTATTATCACAACGTTTGAATATCATGTCGAAATTTAACAGTTTACTTCCAGAATCATACAATGGAAAAGTGTTTCCATCTGTTTATACAGATTTAATTTAAGAATGAAAACAGACTGGAATTTTCTTATCTAATTGGTAATGAAGTAAATTGCTTGAAGGGTTGTTCTATTGATTCTAAATGACTGAGTAGGGGAAGTGTGAGAACAGTGTTACACTTTTTCCGAATTATTTTACACCATGATTAGACAAATCTGAGATTTATTGAAAACATATTGCGCTTCAGTTCTAACAACTTTAAGATTAGGGATATGTTTCAAATATAAAACATCAACTTACTTTTCTTGTTGAGAAACTATTTCACCTACTGAATATATAATTTTTCCTTTAACGGTTCCCTCTTGTGTAACCACAAAATCGCCTTTAGTAATCACAATATTCAGAGCTCACGCCACTTTGATTATCATCACTACTATCGTCAAATACTAGGGTGCCATGGATGTTTGAGATGATGATGGTCTTGCTATGGGCATTTTGGGTGACGATGGTTGTACCATGGACGTTTTGAGTCCTGCTACTGGTGTTTCAGATGACGATGGTCCTGCTACGGGTGTTTTGAATGACGATGGACCTGGGCATTTTGGGTGTCGATGGTCGTACCACGCACGTTTCGAGTGTCGATAACACTGGCATAGCTACGTCAGTGTCATCTAAATCATTTCAAGGTCTAGGTTCACAGCACCATCTATAGTGTAAACTTCATATGCAGACCTATGGCTGACATAGGAGTTCAGGAAATCATCGAGGAAAACATCTCTATCCATAGGCCATCTCTGTGTACCTAAACTCAGTTATATTATCAAATAGTCCATATTTGTTAATAATAGATCATGGTGAGATATTATCCACTCACTACATGCAATGTTTGTGGAGGTAGCGTTACCAAGATTATCCCGTTGTCTTTGGAAAATTGCAAACTATCTATACTAATGTGGTACTCGTGGTTGGCTTTTCTTTTGTGCATTTAACGCACTTCACCCAATGCTTAAAAATTTGGATATTTGCTTCTCTATTTACACAACCACTCTTATTAGCATTTCATCCACAGTGATTTGGGGCAATTTTTGAGCAAATGTTGCTTAAAATTCACTCTTGGGAAATTAAATAGGGAGGAACTGCTTGGCCGCCGGCATTGATTTATTTTACAGGCTGTAACTAAAATACCACGCTCACCTTGGGTAAATTGGCCTACCTGTTTTTGGCCTTTTGGTCCAAGGACTTTTGGGAGATTGTGTATTGTTGTTAGATCGGTTTCATCTAAATTATGAATATCTATAGCTTGTGAATCTGTAAACCTACTATAGACAGTGGCCAATATATCAAAGAACCGGTGTCCAAAAGAACAGCTTTCTCTTCGCTGCAGCTGGTGGTGAGGCTGAAGTAGGTTTTTTTCTTGTGTTTGATCGGCTTCCAGATAGTAATATTCTGTTTGGAGAGTCTGGTGATATACTGTACGGTTCGTTCTGTGCTGTTTTGATTTTTGTTTTAAGGTGGTGGCTTGGTTTATTATGTTCTTCTGGTTTCTGGTGAATGCATTCTTCTTTTTTCTGCAATTAGTTTCTTTATTCCAACCGGTAGGTGTATTGGTCGATGTAGCCCGAGGGATGCAGTCCTGATTATTTCGTAATTACATGGATATACTCATTTCATCTTAAATTGTATGTCTCTGCTTGTCCCAGTTTGCATTTGGGTGGTGTAGCAGTGTTCAAGTATAGATGAATGCCAAATTACCTTCGCATGATCTTCCTGTTTGGCACATTTGTAAGTTACACTTTTCGCAAATGTTGATTTTCGCAGTTCCGCCGGTGTTGCATGACATACTAGTTTCCCGTGTTTTCTTCTGCGTAAATGTTTGGCTTCAGATGGTCTTGACAACGTTTCGGTAGACGACTTCTTCTTACTCGAACTGAATTGATATTTCCTAGTTGTTGAGGAAGGTCAAGCACCTGCATAGGTTCAGGGTTTATCACACCATGGTCAGTCGGTGTGCAGTTCGATGATGGTCGGCGAACTGTGGTAATTCCCCTATTTGTCAGGGTTAGTTCCCAAAATTTTGGTAATAGAAATTATGAGGCCTCTTCTCAAGGAGGTATTTATAGCTTTTCAATGGAGGGGGAGGTTTTCAACCAGAAATTTCCGCTTTGTTCCCCTATGTTGAAGTGGGAATAACGCTTTTTACCTCTATTTATATATTACCTCCATGGTATCAAGTTTGTTTTGTTCGTGAGGGCCTGTTAGTAGTGCCAGATCTATTCTAAAGCCGCAGAATAGTGATTAATCTGTATGCATGAGCGATTCGATAAGGGAGAGTTTGAATCCCTAACCCATCTCTTATAAAAGTCCCTGCCTCTGCTCTATTTATGTTGTGTCATGTTGTTTTCACGTGCTCAGTCTAATTTTTCCGTACATCGTTCATATGCTCCTCTTTTCTCACTCCTACTCTCCGACTAGTTTGTCCAATATATGTTCTTTTGCAGACTTTACAAGGACTCTTATAAATCGCAAGGAGTTTAACGTTTCCAAAGTAACTGTGCTTTATTTGTTTAAAATGTAAAATCATAAGTCAATATTGTATCAGTAACAATCACATGTTATCTACATGGAAATGATTCAAATAGTGGAAATTATTAATTTATACGTATGTACACGATATTAACCTTTGGCGCAAGCAATAGAGTGCTAGTTATGGTAATCGCATCGTGCATTATGGTAGCGGGCTCTCCTTATTTAGTGGAACACATTCCGATATAATGCTACAATTTATCTGATTGTGAATTTATTAAAAACCGATCTGCATGTTTGTATTTACCTACCGGTAACACCTTCCAATTTAGTACATACCGTATTAGAGGTTTTCGAAGAAAACATCCCAATTGCCAAGTCCCTTTAATTAAGAGCCCAATTATCTCAAAGAGTTGACCTGTTTAACATTCATATAAGCATGTAATCCAGTATTATCGATCGTATCTATGTGTCTAGATGGGGGCTAGTGTTGTGTTTTGACCCTCTGTTGGATATGTACCTGAATAGTCTTAGGAAGCTGTTCAACCAAATACCTTTTGTATAATCACTTCAATTGAACCCAAATAGGGACCACATCATCAAATTTGGAATAATCCATTCAATTTGAATCAATACATATAGACCTTTTCAATTATTATTCAACTGTTTCTTCCGATCTAAACATTCTATCATTTGAGGAAAAACGTTTAATTAAAAAGAAAGAAATGCCATCAAATAAAGTACACTTCCACAAATAAAACCCGAACTTAATTCAACAAGAATATCTATGAAAAATACGAGTGAATATGCGGATGTCCAGTAACAAACTATTTTGTTTTATGTGCTTCATTTTTAAGAAAGAGGTTAGTGCATGGAATAAACAAGGGTTGAATGATTTAAAACTCATCGCAGAGAGGGCAAAAAAACACGAAAATTCCGTTTCTCACATGTTCTAGGCAAAGTGGACATACATGAACAGTTAGACAGTGCTTCTTTGTGACATAAAATAGAGTACAACGAAGTTGTGGGAAAAAATCGTCACATTTTGCGCCGATTAATTATGTGTATACAATTTTGCGGAGCTTTTGAATTATTGTTACGAGGCAATGGTGAGACATTGACGTCGGAAAATCCAAGTATTCATGTTAGGTTTAATCAACTTTGCAGCTGAATTAGACGCTGTGCTTGCAATACAGATGCAAGGTTCGGGTTTACAAGCGTTCAAACGCGTCTCAAAAACTATTCAGAGCGAATTGGTAGATGCAATATTGCAAATTTACGAGCATGAAATCTTAAAAGGAATTAAATCAGGAAATGTCATTGCTTTGGAGGCCGATGAAACTGCAGATACCTCTAATCATCAGCAAATGGTTGTTATTAATCGATATGTGTTTAATGGACAAATTTTTGAACGCTTTTGGCCTTTTTTTAAGCCGGGTGAACATAATGCTGATGTATTAGCAAAATCATTGCTGAACGAATTGCAAATCTAATCGCTATTTCAAGTATACCAAAAATAGGTAAGTTTCTTCTTGTGGCCACCCTCTTTCATTACTCACGAGCCGCTACTGTCATTTTCACAGCATGTTTTCCAGAACCACTAAAAAAAAAGACAAAAACCACCAAATAACTTTCAGAGAGTAGTTACTTGATATATCGAAGATAATTTAAGTTTTTATACAATTTATTGTATTTCCTCTAAGCTTTCTAATGGAAATATAATTATTCGAGAATTTCATGGTATAAACTGTGATAGACTATCCGATAAATTTCTATTTGAATGGTAAAACGTTCGTAGACCACATCGTGCGTTTACATAGCAGTGATGATACGAGAATCTTTATAATTTGATTTGAATTGTAGGTTTAAATTCATTTATTACAATATCTTGAAGTGTGTGAGTGTAAATCAGAGGTTCTCAAACTGACACGCTCACTCTCTGTTCGTAGTTTTTGCTGGGTAATATACCCTCAAGTTCTTGCTCTCGGCTCATAAGTATATGGAAAGAATAGCATAGTTTTTTTTTATTATAATAAATTTTGACGAAGGCTCTTGACCCTTTACGCCATAGTAGAGTATATTTCGTTCTACTTACGAAACTTTTGAATTGATGTATCACTACATAGTATAAAACAAAGTCGCTTTCTCTGTCCCTATATCCCTATGTATGCTTAAATCTTTAAAACTACTCAACGGATTTTGATGCGTTTTTTTTTAATAGATAGAGTGATTGAAGAGGAAGGTTTATATGTATAATAACATCCATTAAATAGTGGAGAAATACTGTTATTTTTGAGGTTTCTAATGCGAAGTCGTAAATAATTACATTTTTTCCGCTTACATTGCAAATGCAGGCTGAACCCTACGAGATATATCAAAATAATGTACAAGTATTGTACACATTGAAAAGGTCTACAGAAAACTCGGCGATGGTATATGTCTATCTCTTATGGTTATCCCACAATACCATTTTTTGTCATTTACTTTTTACGACAAATAATGGCTAATTTTCGAAGCGATTTTAACCAATACAGCATTATTCCTTATCCAATTAAATACCTTAAATACATTATTGATTCAATATAGATCTATATGGCCCTTACAGCATATGATTTAAATGAATATTTTCGAAGATATTACAAATTTAAAAATTGCGGGACGTAGCGTTTGCGGCGGTACCGGCCGGCCGGGCGGGAGCGTGCCTATAAATAGCGCGTCGAAGGCCGCGGTTCTCCCTATAGCACTTTGAATTTATCAGCATTGCACCCGTGTGAAGCCGGGGCGGGTCGCTAGTATATCAATATTTTGTTGATTTACTCTACAGTTGAACAAAGTGTGACTTAGGTCGCATGTGGAGGAGTTGCCACACTTACCTTTGACGTTTTCTGATAAATTGATTCTATGGAGGTGCGATTTGAATCTTCCATGATTGAATATAATCCAATTAAGGTAGTGTAGGCCTTTCGGGGTTATACTTTTTTTTTATAAAATGGTGTATATGTTACGGAAGAGTGCAATTATTCCATATTGAGTGAGTTTTGATTGAAGTTTCCCTCCCTAAAGTTAGGTGTGGACATATACTTTAAGTTTTGAGTACTCACAATTCACACGCATGCAAAAAATTAATATATTTATTCGCAATTAAAGTTTTGTATTATACAACTAATAAGAAGAAATACTAATAAGCATAGAACATACAGCATACAAAATGGTTAGGTGAAGAATTTGGCAAATTCCAAGCCGCACCAAGTTTGCCTGTAAAAAATTTTTGGGAACTAATTGCAAAATTGAAAGATATCAAATTTGAACCTGGTTTCTTTTGATGTTCCACTATTTACAAATACCCCAATCTCTGAGTGAATAACATTCTATAGTAATGGCTTTCAAATAGTAATATCACCGATTAGTGGAGGGCAGCTATGATTTGTTGTGCAATTTTGGCGCTTGTTAACGGGACTTGGCTCAAAATGTTCGTATTGATGGCCCAAACGACATACTAAAAAGTAGAATTACCAAAATGGGTGCCACCCAGTTTAATTGGGCAAAAACTGTATTTTTGTCCTTTTTAGAGCTATTTTTTTGTTTTATTCTTTCTTGAAGGCATTAGAGGTAACAAAAGAACGACAGACCTATTAGCACTAAATAGGGAAAAAATAAAAGTTGTAACAGTTGCGCCAATAAAACGGCACCTAAGCAAAATAGGACTGTACAATGCAGACTTTTCGGTAAGGATACAGAAGCAGTGACAAACATACTGTGTAAATGCGAGGCAATGAACCGCAAAAGACAGTCAATTTTTAGAAAGCCTAGCGGCGAACCAGAATTATACAGTTCCCACTCAGTAAAGGACTTGTACAAACTCGTACAAGGTACAAAACTACTCGAGTGGATAGTAAAGAACAAAACAAAGGCGAGATACAATTGGCCAACAGGCCTAAGTGTCACTTTAGGCAATAGCCAGACAAGCCTACAAAGGGGGTGATGTTTTTAGTTAGTATACCAGGGGACTCTCACAGTAGATCATGAGTCCCAAAGGCTCATAACCTCCCAATAAGCATTTGCATAATGCTCAAGCTCGACCGTGTGACATACCCTTGGTACCTTGGTTTTGATACATAACTTACTATTACTGCTGCCTCTTTGCAGTTAATTTCAACTCTTACGTCCAACGCCTCAAAAAAAAGAAGAGAATTAATCACAATGGGATGTCTGGTACGCTCCTATTTGTTTCAGGATCGAGCTGAAGACCATTTCTTCGGTACAACTTTGGCGAACATTTTGAGAAGTGCAGCCACGACCGACCGCGATAGGATATTAATATATAATACCTACACATAAATAAGTGATACAACAGCATTGTGCAGGACATATTTATGGTTCATTAGAGACCATTCGAGCCCGTGTGGCCGGACACATCTCTAATTGTGTTCGGATAAGGTCCTAATAACCACACAGAGCGACATTTATACCAAGTGAATAATTTATTTATAATGACGGAATAAATATCGGATTAAAAAGATTTGTGTGGTGTGATGAATAGCGTACGCTGTCTTGCTCGGCTTAAAACTTGTTTAATTGATTGGACTATTCTTAAAAAAATACTTACACAACTTGTATTTTGTTTGTGTGAAAATATGAATTTATAGGCAGAAAATTAGTGAGGATACAGTTGATCTTGGCTTATTTATCGTGTCTTATGAATTATAGTCAAATATATGCGTGGTCGAGGCGACTACACTCAGCTGTTATTTATTCTCGTATTACTTTGTATATGAGCGTTTCAGCATTTATTACTTGTTATTACTTATTGTCTGTGTCACTTTACTCGTAACTCTGCCAATGTTGTGAAAGTATACATTGGTGCAAAGTATGGTTTCTATGGATAGGATATGTCTAACTTTTGAATTTTTACACAATAAGATCCTAAGTTATAATACAAGAAAATGCACTATGTGAATGTGAAGGTTGATCAAAATATAGCAAACAGCAGAAAGGGGCAACAAAATAATTCACAGATAGTTTCAAAGCCTGCCATGCGTTTATATTGCTCACATAAATCTACATTGAAATATCTAATAAAAGTTTCAATTTTGGTTGTTAATGTGTTCAGTGTTGGTATTGGTCGTCCTTTTCCCATGATGACTAATTTGTCCATGAAAGTCGAAAACGTTTCATTTATTAAAGAACACACACAATATCGCGTCGCCCTATTCTCGCCAGATACTTACAATATGTTGATATGCTTCCAACTCATTTAATCTCAAACAATACGGTTGACACAGGGCGACATACTGAGCCCTCCACCATTACCTATGATCTCGAGCAGCTAATTACCGAACCAACGCGGATTCCTATTAACACTATCATTATGCCTATACGCTTGCCCTATTCCTAACAATCAAAATACTTGGGAAGTAAATGTCGGACCATGGGGAAATTCTAACCATTCACTCATCTCTTGTCCCCATATCACTCCGCGAACCAATCCAACACTCTCCTCATGATTTCCGAGGTGGTTTTAGTGGGTAGGCAACATAAGTTGAGAGTCCCACACTTCCAGGGAAAGGAAGAACCTGTACCTGGAGTTCAACAAGAATTTCCACCCGCCAAAAAAAAAAGCTTATGTTAGGTTAGGTACATGGAAAGCAGGAGCCTCTTCTCCTGTGCGGAGCCTGAAAACCGCAACCAGGCGCCTCCCCAGGTGGCGGATAAGAGAGTACCCAAGGCCCTGTTGCCAGCAGGGTCAAGGGTAGGAGTAGACATGCTCTCGCAGACTAACAGGCACACAGACCCTGGATAGATTATGGACTCCCAGTCACATGTTACTGAGAAGAAGGTGACGAATAGACTGTGGCTGATACGGATGATCCATATGTTCCAGAAGAGTAAGCTATCTCAACATAGATAACTTACTAAAACACATACGAAATATCCAAAAAGCGATAAAGTACTAGAGACACAGAAACCTTAATTTAGGGAACAAACAATATTTTTGGTACAAAACAGATAAACCACAGGAAACATCCATGGCGAGATAAAGTACTGAAAACCCGGAAACCATAACATCCTGGTAAAACCAGAAACACCGTAGAGAGTTATCCATAGGGATAAATAACTTAGACATTAAATACCGTAAAATTGGGCATCAACCAGATTACGGTATAAACAGAGAACGTGAACGTCAACGTAAACAACAAAGTAGATATCGACGGAACATCAACGTAAATATCAGCATAAACACCAAAGGAAACTCACATCGATATAACATCGAGAACATAAGAGAAAGACGCAGTCCATATCCTGAAGTAATGCGATAAGCGGTTCCGTGATATGGGTATTTTAGGTTAGGTTAGGTTGGGTTAGGTTAGGTTAGGATCTATATTAGACCTAACATTCGCTTCGTCAAAATTGGCTTCCAGGATAGTAAACTGGACAGTGATGGAGGAGGAAACCCTAAGTGATCATAGGGCTATAACGTTTGAGATCACAAATTCTATAACACAGAACAGAGTAGCGAGCTCTACGGGCTGGAACATCAAAAAGCTCGATAAGGACAAATTAATACGATCGTTGGGGACCCTGCTACCACAAGCTAACAATGCTTTGGATTTATCTACAAGTATAGGTAAAGCATGTTCGGCCTCGATGCCTAAAAATATTCGTCACAAGAAATTCAAACCAGCTTACTGGTGGTCTCAAAACATTGCCGGCATGAGAAGGGAGTGTATTGCCAAGAGGAGACAGGTGTCAAAAAACAACAAAATGAAAGTTACTCAAGAGACAAGAGACACAGCCAAGGAGGTCTATAAAACATCCAAAAAGACTCTGAGGCGTGAAATTAATAAGTCTAAGAGAAAATGCTGGAAAGATCTATGCGCAGACATTGACAACGACCCATGGGGGAACGCTTACAAGATAGCCACGCGTAGAATCCGTGGATCCCCTCAGTCTCATAATATCACCTTCGAAATGGCCGACGAAATCATCGGGACCCTATTTCCTGTACACGAGGAATTCGTTAGACAAACCATAATACCGCCTGAAATCAATTCATTCACTAAGGATGAATTATCATTTGCAGGAGGTAGGTTAAGGAATAAAAGCGCTGCGGGGATTGATCAAATCCCGGTAGAGATCGTGAAGATTGCGATAACAGAATTTCCTGAGAAAATTCTGAAAATCATGAATGGAGCATTGGAGAAAGGCGAATTTTCCGAGAGCTGGAAAATGGCCAAGGTTATTCTACTAAGGAAACCGAATAAACCAGAAAAGTCCCCAGCATCGTATAGACCGATATGCCTTCTAAACGTTCTGGGAAAAACCCTAGAGCACCTGATATTGAATAGACTCCAAAGCTGTCTAGAAGAAAATAGCGTAATTTCGGACAGGCAATTTGGCTTCCGTAAAGGCAGGTCTACAATAGACGTGATAGGCCTAATCAATGAAAAATTGAGAAAGGTCGTAGAGGGACCATACAACCGTAGAAAGGTCGGCTGCATAGTCACATTGGACATCCAGAATGCCTTTAATACAGCATCATGGAAGCATATGATAGATAAGCTAGAAGACATAGGGCTAGATCAAGGCATTCGTTGATTGATAGGAAGCTATCTACAAAATAGGAAGATAAGGATTGAATACGAGGGGATCACCTCGGATAGATCCATAAACAGCGGAGTCCCGCAAGGGTCCATTCTAGGTCCTACACTCTGGAATGTACAATACAATGGAGTTCTAGAAGCTGAACTTCCCGAAGGAGTAACTACGGTGGCATTCGCTAACGACCTGGTGGTCGTAGCGATTGCCAGAAATCACGAAGAACTACAGGTCAAAGTGAATGGAGCGATAAGGAATATTAACCATTGGCTGGAAGGGAGAGGCCTTATACTGGCCGCTAGTAAAACAGAGGCAGTAATAATCTCGACCAAGAGGATAAACCCTTTAGTGACCTTGATGGTAAAGGGGGAGATTATAACTCCGCAAGATTCGATCAAATATCTAGGAGTATGGTTAGATACTAAAAATTCCTATAAAAGACATTTAAACTACTCGGTAGAAAAAACATCTAAGTCAGTTGCGGCATTAAATAATCTAATGCCAAATGTTGGGGGTCCGTCTAGCAGCAAGAGAAAGCTGATAAATTCAGTTGCCATATCTACGGCCTTATATGCGGCACCCATATGGTATCCTATTCTGAGGTTTAAATATACCAAGAACAAATTAAACTCGTTAGGAAGAAGGCTAAATTTGAGAACCTGTAGTGCTTACCGTACCACATCTAGTGAAGCGCTAGAGGTATTGGCAGACTCACCCCCATTACACCTGAAGGCGCTAGAACGAAAGGAAACATATGAAGGAAGCTCAAAAACGGAGGCTAATAAGGCAATGATGAGTAGATGGCAAGAAAGGTGGGATACCACCACAAAAGCCGCTCATACACGAGAGTTTATCCCAATCATAGATACATGGTGTAAACGGAAATATGGGCAGGTGGATTATCACCTAACCCAGATACTGACAGGCCATGGATGCTTTAGGAAATATTTATACAGATTTAAATTATCTGAAGACGACAAATGTGTTTATTGTGGAGAAATAGACACTCCACCTTCAAAACGACCTAAAAACCATAGTAAACAACATGATCATGGATAAAGAGGCATGGATCAAGTACGCAAACCTCATAAGAAGGATCATAAAGATCAAGGAAGAGGAAGAACACGAGTACGAATAGAAAAAACATACTATGACGAAGACGTACTAAGAAACTTCTGGGCTAAGTTCCATTCCGACGATGGACAGGTCACCTGTCCTAGGGTGATAAAAAGTCAGAACCAACTATGAGAAGACACATACAAGACAGTCCATATCCTGAAGCAATGTGATAAACGGTCCCGGGATATGGATGAAGATATGAGAGGTTTTAGCAGGTATGCTCTAATATCATTGAGTGAGTCCTGCACTACCTGAAGTGATAGATAAAGCTGACGGTGTGCATCAAGCATTTCCTCTCGAAAGAAAAAAAAAAAAGGTTAGGTTAGGTTAGGTTAGGTTAGGTTAAGTTGGGTAGCAGACCAGCTTGGCTACGTAACACATGGTATGGCAGAAATCTATAGAAAAATATGGGGGATCTCTAGCTGTAGCATTGTATATCTTCAAAGCATTTGACCGAGTATGGCACCAAAGCCTTCTTGTGAAATTTCCGTCATATGGTGCGCCCGCGTCTAAACTTTGCGAACTGTTTTCTTTCAGATCGACCACTTCATGTGGTGGTTGACGGAGTATCCTCCGATACAATGGCTATAAACGATGCTGCTCCACAGGGATCTATCTTGGCCCCTTCATTGTTTCTGCTCCATATCAACGATCTGTTGGAAGTGACCACTTATCAGTCCCGTTGACAACTTTGCAGATGATCATCCACTTCATACCGTTTCTCATCTAGAGCCCCTATATCATCTAAGGAAGTCAGATGAGCGAGACAGAGACAGGTTGAAGCAATTGATGGAGATCTGGCAATGATTTTAAAATGGAAATCTGATAATCTAGGAGAATACAACTATTTCTATTAAGTCTTCCCATCCATGCTCAGGATCACCACGTCATTCATCTCTTCCTGAGCCAGATAAGCAACAACATTGAGACATATCTTGAATATTGCTATTTTGTAAGCAATTGGGTTCGATGACAAGGTCCATAGAATCTGAAATGATGAGGTAATAGGCAACTATTAAGCTACGTGCTTCCCTGAGTCTATACGTTCGACTCTAAGTATCTTGTTAACTGAAAATAAAAAGTTCAACTGAACAGACAAACGAAACGTTTAATATCCATCTAACAAACGAGACTTCAACGGTTTTAATATTCATTATTTCGAAAGGAAATTCTATTTGCATGTGTGATTGTAGATTGGCCGTAGGGTCCAAAAGTGCGCCTTATGGCGCCCTCTGTTAAAACGTACTTTCGCCAATTCCATCTCGCTAACGAGAACAACACAATGGCTTTAAAGTTAAAGATTTATCCCATTAAAAATATCCGCAAATAACTGAGCCAATTTACCTAACAGATCGTTATCTTATGTTCACCAAACGATCTGCATCACTTGTTTCTACGACCATTAAATATCGCCTTTCCTTTTTCGATGCGTCGATCGTAGTAGGCCAGTCGAAACTCTGCATTTGTTTTTTCAACAGACTACTATTCTACGCGATCTGTATTATAATCCCCGGTGATTAATTTTAATTTGTGTAAAAACAAACGAATTAATTATTTTGATCAAACGGACCGAGGTATTTTCGAGGGCAAGAGAGAGATAGTTTCGGGAGAGATATTATCTGGGTAGAGGGAGCGGCTGTCGCCACTGTGGATTCACTAATTCCGTAGTCACTACCGTGCACTCTTTAATTGGGAACTGGATTAAAACGTAAAACGTATGGTATTATAGATTATGCTAATTGGGATGCGCTCAGTTTGAGGGTCTACGAATTTTAAAACCTTTTATCGAATTAATGTATTTAATTAACGGACTTCCGAGACGGTGATAAATATACCAGCCATCCGATAACGAACAAATTATTGGAATACAGGATTACAAATGATAATACAGGGGTTTTAACGATTTTTGATGGAATTGTTGTGCATAACTAAAATTAAGAAGGGAGAGAGTAAGAAAATCAGTCAGTACAAAACTAACAGAGATAAAAGTGGAACATTTTGTGTACGCTTCAACTGTCATTGAAGGAACAAACAAAAAATTTTCGAAGTGAAACAAAATAACTGTATGTAATTAAATGACATAAGGAAAAAGAATATTGGGTATCCAGCTTCCTAAATCTATCGTCCAAATCCTTGCGTAACTAAGCTATCATGATCAGTGGCGGCTCCTCGAAGGAGGCTAAGGAGGCTCAGCCTCCTCACAAATTTATCTTGTTGATCATTCTTCATTTTATTTCCTGTTTCTCTAATAATTTTTTTAATTTTACAATTAATTCCCCGTTCTCAGTAGTTATTTTTAATCTGGCAACAGTGCCCTGAGGCTAGACTCTCTATATATCTCAAACGCTGAGCATGTGTTGTTCAACACAGTTGCCGTTTTCCGACCAGTCAATCGCCAAACAAGGTGAAACAGCGAAAATGGCAACACCCTCTGGAGGCTAGCCTGCCGCCCGCCTTTGAGTTCAGTACAGTCGGTGTGGTACGGAATACGACACATGCGTGTTGCGTCAGTGCTTGTTTTGTTTCATGCGGGTATAATGGTTGAGTGACGCCACGCGAAATGAGGTTAGATTAGAATTCGTCTGTTCGGTAAATTATTAATTGTAAAAATGGACAACTAGTGGAAATATTTTTAGGGTTCTACGATGTTAGTTCGGGAAGAACAGCAGTCAATTTATTCAATTTTTTAATGGAAACATTTCAACGATACGACTTTGCGAATAAATCAGACTTACGACGGCATCTGTAATGGCGGGACATTTAAACGTAAGTTTTAAATAACATAGTAGGAAACAGAATTCCCTTTAATGCTCGAACTCGATGGAATTTTACATCACGTGCAATGTTTAGTTTACCATCGATAAAAATAAAGACAAATTAATTGAAACATTTGATTTTATATTAAACAATGATGACTTTTCAACAGATCAGGTTTCATTGAATGCTGCTGTTGATTTAAAATCTTATTTAGAAAATCAAGAATTTTTGTTTTTTCTTGATACTTTTAAATTAATATTTGAACAAACTGATCTTATTTTTCAAATTTTACAACATAAATTCACTAATATAATTTATTCAAGAGATCGTTTAAAACATCTCATTGATAAAATTTCAAGTTTCCGTTATACAGAATTTCATTTTAATATTTTATTTGGAAATTATTCAACTGATGAGGCTTCTCCCGTGAAAAGGAGGAAAACATATAATTTGGTAGACAAGAAACTACATTATAAGCAACTTTTTTTTGAAATTTTAGATACTATTAAAGGTCAAATATTGAGATTCGATTTTCCGATTTACATGAATTGAAGTTTTTCGATTTGACGAATAGAAGATTTTTGGAATCTTTTTCAAAAGAGTTTCTCAATACACTTTCAGATAACTTAGTTCTAAAATATAATTTTTTTGATAAAATAGCGCGCTGCACAATGAATTATGCGTTGTATACTGGGATAAAGATATTTTAGGCCAGTACGACAGTCACGCCGATATGATAAAATATATGATAGATAATGATTTGCAACAAGTCTTACCTCAGTTTTATAAACTACTTTGTTTGACAGTCACCATTCCTGTCACGTCGGCATCGGTGGAGAGATCATTTTCTACTCTCAAACGAATTAAAACATACATGCGAAATACAATGGGCCAAAATCGTTTATACAATGTTAGTTTAATATCTATTGAGAAAGATTTAGTAAAACACTTAAAACATAATGATACATTTTATGATAATATTATTGATCATTTTTCGCAAATTAAAGACCGTAGAATTTCGTTAATATATAAAAAAGTTGATAAAATTAATAAAAAAAAACAAAATATGAAAAATTCCAAAAAAAAAGAAAAAAAATTAAAAATCCAAAAAAAAATAAAAAACAAAAAACGAACGAAAAAAAATTTGTGGGCAAAAGAAACTTTATACCTCCACGTTGGTTCTTGCTGGGTAACAATTAATTTTGTCACTGAAGTGGCTGGTACGGTCGCTGCGCGAAGGTTAAGTTAATTGACTGAATAGAGTATATTTTTACAAGAACGTTTTATGTCCAGCCTCCTCTCTCAAAAAGTTCAGCTTTCGTGGAAACGTGAAAAACCAGTCACCGATGGATAAATGAGCGAAGAATTGCAGTAGCCGAAGAAATGTGCCCCGAAAAGGTAAATTTATTCAAAACTGTCAGTTTGAAAGCAAACACCGTGCCTCGGAGGGTGGAAGACATCGCAGAAAGTATATCATCTCAACTGTCTAACGAAAAATTGACATCTTGATTGGTTTTCTCTGGCCTTGCACGAATCAACGGATGTGTCAGATACGCCTCAGGTGTTGATTTTTATTCGAAGAGTAGATAAAAGGCATGAAGTATATGAAGAACTCCTTGATATTGACAGTATTCACGGCACGATTACTTGGGAAGACATTTTTAAGGGAGTTGAAAATGGCATTAATAAAAAGAACCTTCGATGCAAAAACTTGAGATCTATTACTACCGATGCAGGCAAAAACATGTGCGGTTAAAGTAATGGAGTGGCTGGTCTTGGGTTAACGGCTGTAGAAATACATATTTTTGGAAGTAGTGCGTCTAAGCTAACGTCATCTATGATATGCATTTTTTTTTAGATTAAATTCGTTATTAGTAACCTCAAAACCCACGAAGTGTGACTTTTGACATAAATCACAAATAATTATCGAGTTGATCAAATTTTTATATCAAATTGAACCCAATGAACGTAGTTTTACGCAAGCGCCCTCTACAATTTGGTCTTTTTGAGTTCATATTCGTAATCAGTGACCCAAAAAACTTCCTAGGTGTGATTTTGGCCAAAAAGACACCAATAGTTTTCGAGTTATTCAATTTGTTTTTTAAATTGTTTTTTATTGTTTGTTTTTGGGAAGGGGGTATTTACCTCATATCTCACTGGGTGCATTATGTTACGTATGGCTAGCTTAAGACAATGCAAAAGGTTTCAGGGAAAAAAATTGTATCTCAATTTGTCTTTATTCGACCGTTTTGTGTATATTTTTGACTCGACTATACGTTTAGTGAGGGAAATATCAACTAATTAGTCCACCCATAGTCATTCTTGAATCACCTGCTTCTTTGTTTGTTCCAGATCCAGTTAGCATTTTTGTATCTTTGAATCATTATGATATTGTTTTGGAGACTTCAAATATAAAACCTGGTATATATATATCGTCGATATGCCGCTAAAATACACTCCCATTAAACGACATATCATCCGAATAAGTTGACGTTCACTCGAATTCAAAGCATTGTTTCTTAAATTTATTACGTTGTCTCTAAAACTGCTCAGATTCTTACTAAGAAGTGTGTCCCGTTTAACGTTGTATTTTGTCGTCAAGTGTTATACGATTTTAATGATCTTATTGTACATCCTTCGAGTCCAGGTGCTTTCGCACAAAAGAACCAATAAAATTACGTTTGGAAATTTGTTTCAGTTCGAAACCAGGAAAAAATTATTCTAGAAATTTCATTATTGTAGCACTCGAAACACAAACGGAGTGTATAAAGGTGCAATTCCGAAGGCTATCAATTGCCACCCATGACTCCGAGTCCATTCATCAGAATAAAAAGCAAGAGTACCGTATCTAAATATACAACAGATATTGAAGACTTCACTCTATTGTGCGATTCGTGTATTGTAGTTTCGGGATCTGTGGTAGGTACAATTTGAAAATGGCATTGTCACATTTGTTTTTCAACAACACCTTTTTGGCATATGCTTTGAAGAATGGTATATTAGATTTTAATTTCGTTGAAGTGGGTATGTGAATGGATATTAGAAGATTATTCAGGATATACAAGATGTTCCGTCTAAAACGCACATTAGACATATTAACTTTCGGAAATTGGAGAGTTGAACTCAAATTTACACAAAACTTGCTACGCTTAGCTTAGAAAATTATGATAACAAATTGTTTCACCATACTGTGGCCTTTTGAAAGATGGGAGTTATCAACTGAAGCTTAATCTAAAATTATGTTCTTGAATTAAAATCAGTCTGAATGTGGTATATTATTATTATTAAGGGGGGGGGGGGGGGGGGGGGGGCATTGCAGTCCCTTAATGCCTAGGCCGATGCCCTTTGCACCCCGTATCACGACCACTAGTGTTCAGCCGTCCACCAAAGGGCAGATACCACACGAGAGTGTTCACCATGCTCTCCCAGGTTGAAGATTAATGATAGATAGATAGATAGATAGATAAAGTTTATTGTGTTAATACTACAAATTTAGTTTACACTCCTCAAATACAACGGTTTAAAGTTAATGTAAATACATGGATTACAAGACACAAAATGGCAAGTGTTAAAATTCAGCGAAGATGTAAATTTAAAATAAATCACAGTTATTTGATGGAAAGTACCGTTTGATATTGGTTACATTTCAATTGTTTTCAAATCTAAGAACTCATATATGGAATAAAATGCATTTGTTGTGAGAAATTTTTTTATGGTGATCTTAAATTTACTTAACTCTAGATTTCGAACATGGTTAGGACATTTGTTAAACATTTTAAATGACAAAAAATTAGGGCCCGTTTGTGATCTACTCAACCTAAAGCGGTTTGGACGAATGTCTAATCTATTGCGGGTGTTATGATCATGAAAGTTACAATTTAAAGATACTTGGTCGGATTGATGAAGCTCATATGCATGTAAAAGGCATTCCAGTATAAGTAGACTTGGAAAAGTTAAAATTTTTAGATTTTTGAAAGTGCTTTTGCAACATTCTCTGTAGCCTTTATTCCCCAGGATTCTAATAGCTTGCCTTTGTAACCTAAAAATCCTCCCCACTTCAGAGCTATGTCCCCACAATATTATACCGTATCTAACATGGGATTCAAAAGTTGCAAAGTAAGTGGTACGCAGTACATTGGTGGATAGTGAATTGGAAAGATTCCTTAAGACAAATAGGTTTTTTTTTAATATACCTGCAAGATGATCTATATGAACTGACCATTTTAGGCTTACGTCAACAAAGATGGCCAAAAATTTGGCGTGTGCACCTCTGTCAATCTGTACTGTGGTGTGTTTCAGAGTAAACATAAGTTTTATAGTCTTTTCTTGATTAATGGCTAGTTGATTTGCCGAGAACCACTCACAGGCCCTCAACTCCACCCTCTCACCCAGAGCCTTCACATTATCCTCGTTAGCATCGGAAACTGACATGGTATTGTCGTCCGCAAAAAGTTCAACAACTGCATCTGGCAAGTAGGGAGATCGATGATGAATATGAGAAACAACAAGGGCCCAATTATAGAGCCCTGCGGCACCCCCACTTCCACCAACGACCCCTCCGAGTACCCGCCGCTTACAAATACTTTGAAATATCGATTTGACAGATAGGATTTAATCAGATCTAAGCTTCTTCCAACAAAACCATATTTCTCCAGTTTGCTCAGTAGCATCGGGTGAGAAACACAGTCAAAGGCCTTTGAGAGATCTAAGAAAATAGATAATGAGTGTAACCCTAGTTCAAAGCAATCAAGAGTTGGTTGAATGAAATGTAAAATGGCATCAATGGTGTTTTTGTTTTTTCTAAAGCCAAATTGGAACTGAGAAAGGAGAGATCTTGTTTCAAAATATTCTATCATTTGCTGACATATAATTTTTTCAATAACTTTGGAAAAAGTGGGAAGGAGTGATATAGGGCGATAATTTTCGGCCCTGTTTGTGTCACCCTTTTTGTGCAATGGAACTACTTTTGAAAGTTTTAAGCAGTCTGGAAACACACCCCGATTCAGACACATGTTTACCAGTTTTGTCAGCGGTAAAACCAAATTACTCACATTTCGTTTTAGATGACATGGAGAAAGTCCAAAAATATCAGATGCTTTGTTGTTTTTTAATGATAAGATTGTATCGCGAATTTTGATTGGAGATACTTCAGAAAAAGAAAAATTTAAGTGGTTTGGTAGAACTTTGAGAAAACAATCTTCAAAACATTTTGCTAAGGGTGATATTTTATTAATAATTTTCTTTGGTACCTCACTAAAGTATTTCTGAAAAGTATTAGCAGAGATATCATGATTTTCAAATTTTTTTGCACCGCTCCTTTTTTTATTTACGAGCGACCACATAGTTTTTTGTTTGTTACTAGAATCTAGTATAATTTTATCATTTGCTTCTACTTTAGCTGACTTTAAAGCTTGGTTATATTTTGAACGACGTTTATTGCGCGACAATTTGAGTGCATCGGTTTTATAAAAATTGTACATGTGATTAATAAGTTCTAATTGGGTTCTCATCATTTTTAGGTCATTTGTGAACCATTTTATGCCTGAGTCTTGACTTTTTCCTTTTATTATCTTTTCAGGAAAACAAATGAGGTAAGAATCTACAATATTTTCCTGGAATATTCTAAAACATTGATCTACATCACCCTCACTATTCAAAAAATCCCATGTTAGATTATTCAAGATACTGTGCATGACATCAAAGCCATGGGCAGTAAGAGGTTTGCACTTAAAACTTGTATTTGAGTTTGCGTTACTTGGTAAATGTAGGCAAACCTCTTGTGCCATGTGCTCTGACATGTCAGTTCTTATTAGTCAGATAGTGGGAGCCGTTCCCTCCAACGAGTGTTCAGTAATCTGCCCGAGGTCGCATTGCTCTACCGAGGGTGCTCTGTGTCTTGGGGAGATCAGTGTTACGCATCTGCACAGAATATGCATCGATGTTTCGTTTGCATCACCTGCACAAAGGCGAATAACTAAGGTTCATCCTGTGGAGGTGGTAGCTAAACGGTCCATGTCCTCTCCAGCAGTTTGCGATCGGTTCCAACCAGGTCCCTCACTAGCTGATACCAGTCTCCCTAAAGTGCATCAAAAATAGGAAGCGGCATTGGCACACAAATCTGACAATCAAGACATTTGGCAAACCGTAACTCAAAAACGGCTTAAGGTACGATATTGAATTTTCATGCCAGTAAATTTTCAACATCATATCTAGTTTGTGTCAAAATTTCAAGTGAATTGTGTATACCATTTGCCCTCTACACGAGAACATACATTTTCTAAACAACCTTACTGAATCAATAAACGACTTCGTTCGCTGACGCTCACTCCGTCTTAATTGAGTATATATTATTACTAAAAATCTTATGAGTTTATTTTGCCCCACGTTGTGGTGACAATTATTACTAAAAAACTTCTTTTTTAGTTTCTTTTAATTTATTGATTATGAATTATTATTAATGCTTCCGGCTAGCTTTTTATTTTGTTTATTTTGAATAATAATGATCCTTCTCTTTTTATATTATTTTATGGAATTAAACACAATATTCTTTGAATGTTAAAAAATTTCTATATTTAAATCTCTATGACTCTATTTATCTCGGGTTTCTAATTTACAATTTTATTTTATGTTCTAAGCATAGAACTAGCTTTAACCTCAAAACTATTCAATATTAATAGTTGTTTACAAAATTACAAACGACAATCTTTCTTTCAGATTTACAAATAACACTACAATGGAGATATAATAATAAACAAACTTACTTTTAGTTTATATCCAAAAGTTTGTTTAACTATGTTGGCAATTTTCAATTTAATTCTTTTATAATTTCGTTGATGATTCACTTTTACACAATACTATGCTTTTTCACAATAATCACAGGTAACTAATTTGGATTACTTCTTCTTGAGAATCAGGAACTGTTGATAATACTTTGTTTTATCCTTTTAGATAAAACATGAAACTTTTCGATGCTTTATTGAAATTATTGATGATTGGCAATCGTTGGAGACTTCTTCTTAATTGAAGGTTATTACAGCCTTTTTACTGGATTCAGATACATGGAATAATCGTTGACCTTTAATAAAACTTATTAACTTTGGTTTCTTTGAACCTATCGAAGTTTGGAACACTTTCGTTCAATTGGAGGTTATTATAGGTTATAAAATTTTGGTGAGTTGCAGTAGTACTTTCAGTCTACAGATGTAATGGCAAACTCCACTTATTTACTTTCAGATTCGTTTTTATAGGCCTCCAAAACCGACGCTACTAGATGTCATAATCAACCTATGAGATGATTGCTTTTCAAATCAAGGATGCCAAGTTAATTGTTGTGAAACTGACACAAGTCTTCATTGTTACCAGATTGACATTGGAAATTCCTATTGACCAATCAGAATTTAGTATTCTTTACTTTTTGAATTATTTGAGATTTTCAACTTATTTTAATTGTTAGTGATTCCTTCTTTTTAAATTAATATTGCCTACATTTTTCCCCACACTTTGGTATAATATAACCTATGATTGGGTTATTATTAATATGATTATTCCCATATTTATGGTTTTCTTGACAGTTACTTATTCTTAAATCTAATACATACCATATTATATCAATAACATTCTTTTAACATTACATAACTCAAATTTACTAATCCTAACTTACATCTATAACATTATTCAATGTTTTGTACTATCTCATGATAGTTTTGTAATCACTTTACTTATGATTTATGATTTCGTTACACTGAACGTTTCTTCACTTTCACTGAAGTTCTTGTTTATCACTTCTTATTCTATTACATCGTTGTTTATTATGTTTTACATTGTTAATATTAATATCCTAACTATTATTTAGCTTTTATTATTGTTTTTAATTCCATAAAATATTTTTTAATTTGATCTTTTCTTATTTTCATAGTTCGGTAAGTTATTATTTTTAAATTTTTATTGTCTATGAAATGAAATCATAACAATATGTGTCTGTTTGGGGCCAGACTAACAATTTCCCCATGGTAAATCTTGCCTGTCGTAAAAGACGAGTAAAAGGATAGCCATAGGTGGAACATGTTTTCCTCAACGCCCGCTAAAACTCCACCATATCGACAAAGATGCTGTGATGTAGGATACCCCATGTTTCAATGTTTGGTCGATACTTCCGGTCTCACCCTCATACCCATTTTCCTGTCACCCTACCCAAATCGAAATTTTTTCAATTCCAGGTCCTTTCTAAAAATTCAAATGATGGAGCCTCCTAGAGTAAATACTCCGGAAGAAAAATACATCTCCATTTCCGGGCGAAGGGTACTTGAGGGGGTTCAACATTGGAAAATATAAACTTGGAGATAGAACTCTGTCACATCCGAGGTCTCAGCAAAAACATAAACGAGGTTCTTTACCACCAATAGACAGACGAACCGGACATACTGAGGCGCAGGGTAATCCATCCACCTACACGATCTATATGCTCTACCATGGCTACGAGCTCCATATTCGTTTCAGATTTAAAGGAGGCATCTATCTCCATTATAGAAATGATCTATCATGCCACCGAGAGGAGAATCTAGAACCACAAGAATTCGATATAATGTGGTTCAAGCTTGATAATCACAAACAGATAAAATTTCTCTGTTGTCTTTATGTATCGCCAAATAAACCAGCTCATGGTGAACTGTTTGAATTTCTTTCTCTGCAATTTGACCTCATTCAGCAGAACTATCTAGATAAGATTCTAACATCGACGTCGACATGCAGCGTTTCATACATCAATGTAAGTTCTACATGATATTGACTAAGCCTCGTAGATGCTTGTGTTAAAACGCTTATTAATTAGGTATCAAACGCGTGAAACTAATAATATTACAAGTTTGGACGTTGAATAAATTAAGCCAGCAACGTGTGATAATTGCTGAGAAATGAGTTAAAAGATCGTCAGCGAGTGAAGCGAAAGTAACAACGCAAGACAGTTGAAGACAGTTGAGCGAGAATGGTGGCATTGTTTCTGGCCCGGATACGGGCATCAAATTTAATGTGGTCGAGCATGAGGAATGCCAAACTCCCCGACTCCCTCATTAGGAGTTATGCAGCGCTAAACTGACATATGTTCCAGTAATATTAATCATGTTTTTGGTTATAATTAAAACAAGCTTTAATTAGGGGGTGTTTAGTTGACGCTTCAAGTATCCATGTTGACATTCTCCATTCGTGGGCGAATTAATGGAATTCGGAACGAGCCATCCTGGTAATCTAAGCCGATGGTCGTTTACTTTCTGTTTCGAAAGTTGACAAATTAAAAGGATGTTAGCCAACAAAATTTTAAAGCCTCAATATTTCGAGGATATTTGAAAATTTTGCTCGTAAAAATAACTGAAAGTTAATTGTAAATGAGAAATAATCAAATAAAACAATTCGCACGCTTTTGAGCGAAATAATTATTTCTATATAGTCCAGTCAAAAGTGTGAAAAACATCTGACATCTTAAAGACCGCACGACAATGCAAAATTATAGTTTCCAGGAAATCTCCAGATAATGAAAATTCATCATTTCTACACGACACACTTTCATTATTTAGTTTTTCGAACAATTTTAGTGTTATTGGATTTGATTAAACTTTAATTAATATTGAATTTTTTTCAGAAAATTGTAGTGGAAAATCTATGTAATAATAATGATATTACTCGGTTACAGGAAGGATCAACGAACTCATATGATATCTGAACAAATTTTCGATCCTAAGCCAACCTAGATTGCTGATTTTAGCTTATACTCTGTCATATTTACGGAGACCAGAAACAACAGAAATTTGGATTTTTTGGAGGCGATGCTTAGTAGTTTGAAGCAAGCAACGAAAATAGAAAACTAAACCGTAGTTAAAGATGGATAACACTAAGCATTCACAAAGTTTTTTCCTCAAGTTGAAACTTATTAATTTCCTATGCCTATATAACTGTTTTAAGACAAGATATGACTTTTTAACCAATAATGTTATATACTCCTCGAAGCGTAGTTTGCAGTCAAATATCACTCCAAGATTCCTAGCGAATCTTAAACCGCATATCAGCATCTTCCATCAGACCAGAATCAAAGATAATATGACAGCATTTGCTCAGTCAAATTGTGCGCGCTTGAGTACTTTTTCAGGGACATGAGATCGTCATTAATAACATTAGATGCATCCTCAGATTCAGATGGGTCATGTGAAAGATGCAGCTGAGTGTCATCAGCAAAAGACTTTATACTGACATATTTAACAAAAGACTGTATGTCGAAGACATATATGAGATATAAAGTTGGGCCTAATACCGTCCCCTGTAGCACCCCGAACGTTACCTCTGAAACGTCCGATAACTCACCATTGACCTCAACCTTCTGCCATCGATTATTTAGATAAGAGCGGAAGGATCCCACCGCCGTATGATCTAAGCCAAGAAATTCAAGTTTGTCAATCATAAGATCGTCGTCAACACTGTCAAAAGCCTTTGAGTAATCATGGAGGACTAGAGAAGTAATCCAACCCTTGTCCAGTGAGATTTTATCTATAGTTGAGAGCTGAAGTGAGAAATTGTTTTGCTGATTAAGTTTATGTAGTCTGTATTTTGAGGCAGTATCTTGATGGTTATCTGTTGGAAATTATACTGAAGCAAAGGGATGATCAATCTGGTTGGCATTAATTATTATACTTGTACATCCGAATTCGTACAAGTAATCGTATGATACAACAATGGCGTAGCAAATTACTCAGATTGTTGGTTCCGTTAATCGTCAATTACTCGAATAATAACAGATCTTTGAAAATATTTTTATTAGCTGTTAACCCAAATCTGGTGATGTGCGTGCAAACGAAGCGTCTCTACTCGTGTAACATAAACAATTAATGACCACCCAGTTTGGAAATAGTGGCCAAGGTGCAGGATGTTTGAATGTAAAATGCGACTGGTTGTTACCACAGACAGTTGTAGAACATTGTTGAATCAATTAAAATGGTCGACGAATTTATAGTCCAATCAACATTTTTAAAGTCCTTCATCCGAAATTAAAATGCTTTACTTACAGATATTTTGTCTCGGCCGAGGTATTTATGTTCTACAAACTTTGAATTTTTACGATTGATTTCGGAATCGATGCGAGGTGTACGTGCTACCTTTTCCGGTCAATATGCAATCCCTTCGCTTCCCCTACAGATCTTACCAAGCGATTTTCCATTATTGCCCATTGTTCAAATTCCAAGTTCCACTTCGAATAATTTTCCCTTATCAGTTCATCAAAATGTTGATCCGTTCTCACTGTCAAAGAAGTTATCATGTAATCAGATCGTTGCTTAATTATAAAAGTTATGATGACTTATCAAACAGGAAGAAGATTCAATTCAATCAGTCTTAGATAAAATTCTATCATAGCGACGGCATTACGGTTGTGGAAGAAATTTCCTCCCACTCACCGTTGTCGGATTCACGTAATTCTTCTTGTGAAGTCTGCAGCGTTATCTGCTTATCTATGGAAGAAATGGAACATTAATCGAATACCGACACTGATTGACCTCATTCTTATTGCTACCTGATCATATTCATAACCAGAATAAGTCTCACACAAGCTGTATAACATTCTATGGCTGTATAACATTCTATGGCCTTACGATTGTTTAAATGAATGAGCATTGGACGATTGTATCGTATCATAAGAGTGTTCCCTTCAAATTATGTGCGAAAGTAACCGCTGATTCAAATTAGTCGCCAATGAACAATACATAAACAACCAATCTAGATAAACCGTTATTCGGCGAAAGAGTTTGGTAGCTTATTGCCGTTAATTTGCCACGGTAATATCTAAATGATAGGTTAGGAGTAGCGGTGCAACGCTGCATGTGCCAAAATTGGCACTTTCAGTGTAATTTCGAAATTAGATCACGTAATATAAAGTCATTAGTGATGGGAACGCTCGGGTTGATCACGCTTAGAGGCTCGTCATGAGCCAACAAATTGATGGGAAGATATTCTTGTAATGATTAACAACTTTACTTATTATCTATATGACTTGCTAAAGAAATTAATCACTTAATAAATGAAATTACCGCGCGGTGTTTTGTGAACGCCGAGCTTCGACTAATTATGGTATTACTTCGTAGATAATTAACTCTAACTTTTGAATTAGTCTGTATTATTAAATTCATCATATTCTTCATTGCATTCTTGACTAGTATATAGTAAAAAAAATGCGTACTGCTTTTTCATTCTTGGAAAAACTTGAATCGAACCTTACAAAAAAGTTGTTGAACTTGAAAAGACCCAATTGAAATCTCACGCACAGTGAATATTCGTTAAATTAGCAGAAATTATAGTTGATTAGTCCTCATTGCCCTGATTATAACGTCAATTGATAAGCTGGATCAGCAAATTCTCTCTTATTAACTGCTTTTTTCTTCTGAAGTCATCCAGTCGGCACTATAATCTATCCCTTCTGTGTGGCTGAATGAGGGGGCAACGTAAGGCACAGCTATCTGGCAAAATGATTAAAAATAACCTGACTCAGCACAGACATACAAGCAGCCCAGACTCTGTACACGAGAATTTCTTTATTTCTAGTCAATAAATGGATATATCACATTTTCATTTTAGTGAAATTTTTTTTAAACTACACATAATTTAAATTATACAAACAATACATTACACCGATTATAGAAACTATATTTATTACTAATCGTTCAAACTATACGTAATAAAAATTATATAAACTGTATGTAATACAAAATTATACAAGCTACATCTAATACAAATTTTATAAACTATACATAATTCCAATTATACAAACTATTCATGATAAAAATTATATAAATTTTATGTAATATAAATTATACAAACTACATATAATACAAATTGTACAAACTATACATAATACCAATTATACAAATTATTCATAATAAAAATCACATAAACTGTATGTAATACAAATTACACAAATTACGTATAATACAAATTGTACAAACTATATATAATACCAATTACAAAAACTATTCATAATAGAAATTATATAAACGTATGTAATAAAAATTATACAAACTACATATAATTCAAATTGTACAAACTATATATTTTATAGAATACAATTTATTATGCAACCTTATACTACTCATTACGTCGAAGGCATTTGTGGTCTTATTGAGAGCTTCTAAATCTTCTGCCATATCTGGTTTGGAAATAAAGATTCTTTAGTGAAAGACGTATAAAACAATCGGAATTTTTTTCCAATCTACGATTCTTCGGTTTCGGTTCACACAATGAGAAGTTAAATATATTTCTGCTTTAAAAATATCATGCGATAACAGTAATGCAGTCATTGCCCTATATCAAAAATTTGATTCTTATCCTTTGGCGATAAACCTCTTTTCTGTAATTGGAGGCGAACTTGATCAAGTACCTGTAACCTGTACCCAGGTTATTCTCATTCAGTTCCATGAATGAGGAACCACATTATGTAGCCAATTTCGAGGGAAGAAACTTTGAGATCAGAAGTAATACAGCACTACATTATTGTTAAGTAACATTTTTCATATGTACTCCTACATTTGTCCTTTAGCAAACAAAACTCAAGTGGCTCCGCATAACTTGATGTCAAGACTTTCTAGTACCTCGATTAAACTATCCTATAACCCCAAACTTCAGTGGAATACCCGAATACTTATGGAAAAATAACCTCTCAATATTAGTAGATTGTAAATCGTTAATTATAGAATGATGTTCGTAAAATTCAAATTTCTTTATTATTGCTTATTTCAGTAAGAGAGAAGTATTCCTATCGGCGTATTTAATGAATCAATGGTATGAGAACATAAGTCATATTTAAACAGTTCCACTATTAGGGAGCCTCCTCTGACCGGAACCGATGAGGGTTAGGCATACCAGCTTTACACACTGTTACTTCTGACACTAGCACGATACCATGCGAATTCCACTTTCGAATCAATTTCCTGAGGGGAGTTTCCAGTTTCAATCTCAGTGCAAAAATCAACTACAAACTTATCGTTTGAATATTTTTATAAAATGTTAATTCTCGTAGATATCTTCGGTTAAAAAACTTCCAAATTTCATCAATGATTTGCACTAAAGACTAAATTATTTTCTAATAATACAAATCAATAGTGCAAACCATTGATAAGACGAATTGAAGATTCATTCACGAACCAAGAGCCAGAGCTTATAAGCTTAGTTGACTTAGTTAACTGCCTCACTTGAGAAGGTCTACAGAAATAATACTCAAGTTTCGCTGAACATATGTTAGAACATGACCACAAGTATACCCATATCTCCAGGGTCGTCTTTTGATGACGTAGGGCGACAGGCTGAGGCCTTCGCCAATACGTATGATCTCGAGCAGTCAATTAATGAACCAACACGGATCCCTCATAACAACTATCATTAAGTCAATACGCTCGACTTATTCCTCACTATAACTATCCATATTCCTATGAAGTAAAGGTAAAACTCTGACCATTCTCTCTGAATCTCTGAAGAGATTAACTCGATATCATTGTCTCTTCACTGCAATAGAAATTTCGAAGAAGTAATACATAAGAGATGAAAAATCTATTACTCATTACTTAAATATGTCAATTCGAATAAACTGTAAATCTAATGACATAATATACAATTTGACATATTTCTACATCTTTATCTGTTTCTAATCATTTGCCATATATTTTCGGTTCCTATGGGTGAGGAAAAGTATTTATCTATGGATCACGTTTCAATTTTTTTTAATTTCCCTGTATAATACAGATTTAATATGTCATGATAATAATTATGCTACGTGTTTAGTGAACTGAAGTGTTATTTCCAGTATAATAGAAAGCAATTCGATTGTTTACTCAGGAAATGAAGGAATTCATCAGAGTAAGAGTGGATCAAAATGTATTTAAATTGTACGCATAACAATTATCTTCTTAGATATTCCTGTAACAATGCTGCTTTGATGAATAGTGGGTATTATTACGGCTAATTTTGATTTATATGTAAATAGTTGACGGGCCATAGATAGTTTCCAATAATTGTATAGGTAATGAATGGATGGTCGAAATTCAATCAGAGAAGTATTCATAGTGAAAATATTTCCAATTGAACAGCAAAGCGATTGTTAGGCAATTAGAGACTATTTCACGGCACTGGACAATGCCATCATTCATTTATATACCATCGGCTTCGGGCTATCACCTGGTCTCAAGTGGCAAACGATTCTACTTTTACGGCGGATCCTCTTCTTCTCACAACCCAAAATCAACTTTCTCATAATCGGAGAAATGTTTATTCTAGAAACTGCCGTACTCGCATCCATCAGTTTTGAAAGATATGAATATCTTATGTGCTTAGATTTTTATTATAGTAACCTTGCTTCACTAGCCGCGTCTTCTAATGTAACCCCATTTCTTTTTCTTTTGATTCGGTCCTCCAGTGAACTCTGGACAACTCCAAAGGTATGTGCAGATTTTATATAATGTTCGTAATAAGACAGCCTTAATAGTCTGTAACATATATTGTGACCATTGTTGGTGATCTGATTTGTTCTGGTAATTACGTACAGGTTTATAAGCTGAAAATATCAAATAAATTTTTGAGTTTATCATCGGATAAAGGAAAAATACCTAGTTATGATTGACTTCCTATGTATGAGACAGAACCAGGTGTACTACCCGCTTTTATCCAACCCAGTTTCACCCCGGAAACACTTGAACAACATATAACTACATGTAGCTTGAATTACAACCTCTAATGGAAACATTTTTGCCCTTAAATACACCAAAATGGAAGGGTCTCATCCTGTACTTAAGCAAAGTATATTATTATATTGTCTCACAGAACCCCAGCTGAACATTCACAGAGGAGATGTTCCGCCGTTTCATCGTCTTTGGAACATGATCGATATTTAGTGTCTTCCACTGAGCCGAGTCGTAGATCGTGGTTTAAACAGCGATGCATGTGTTTAGACCAATTAGAGTACCTATGTTTATCCTGCCTTGCTCTTGAGTTACAACGATAGAAGTCAATTGCTTTGAGAGCCAGATTCTGTTGAACGGCACCATTTGATGGAATTTTAGTTCAAAGCTATACGAATGACTATAAGTAAGTAAGTATGGAGCAATTTATGAATTTAATCAATTATTTGTTTTTCTGGAGTCACAAGACAGTACCAACAGCAGAAATGCAAGTTAGAGCTTACAATTAGCAGGGACTTTTACAGATGTTCAGTCCGCCAGATCGTATTACTCCACTTCAGCATTTTTCACAAAGATCGTATTTGCGTCTTCAAAAAGTTGAATGCGATCGGAATGCAATTCAATGTCCTCAATCTGAACCAACGCGGAAATTACTAGAAAATAAATTCACATTAGTCAATTTAGAGTTTTCCATTATCTAGAAGTAACTGACTATACAAGAAGCGGCAATCGGATCCCACAAACTTATAGCAATAGTGGAATAATAATGGAAGGCATTACACCTTACTACCAATTAGTGGCGAAAGACATCCCATTTATTCAATGAGAACTGATGGGATGTGACCACGTTATACTTTCGACAATAAATATAGTACAAGTATACCCTTCAAGGAAGATTGGGTCAACAATAGCATTCAATCAATCTTACCAACCAAGGGTGAAATCCGGTTTACTGATGAAGCCAGAAACCATGGACAGGCGACAGCAGGGATCTACAGCAAACAGTCAGACAAAAGTATTATCATACATCTAGACAAATACACAACTATCGTTCAAACTAAGATACTGGCTATAAGATGCTGTGTTCAAGCTACTTAAAGCATTTGCACAGACAGCAAAGCAGCTCAGGCTACGTTGGGTAGCACAACAACCTTAGCGGAGATGAAATCAGACACCCTGTTCTGGGTCCCCAATCTCTCTGGGATAAGGGGAAACGGAATAGCCGATGAACTTGCAAAACTAGAAGCCACGGAATGTCTAATAGGACCATGAAATGACGGTGAGCGTCAAGGAGACGATCCTCGGCTGGTTCAGATCAAACACTCGAAATAGTGGTCTAAACAAGTGAGGACGATGGTTAAAACCGATGACATACTACTGACACAGATACTAACAGAACCGTTCCACTACCGCCTCCACAAAATGAACCTGACCGATTCATCGTTATGATGCAGATGGTGCAAATGAAAAAACGATACGTCAATTCACATTCTGTCCAGATGTGTAACACTGATTCTCTCAAGACACAGAGTACTCTCCGTAGAGCTATGCGACCCTGAGAAATTCCAGTAACTAGTTATGAAAAAGGTGATAAATCTCTCCGGGGCATTACCCACCTGTTTGGACACCATGTCGGGCTTGGGTATACGATAGGGGCCTAACCGCACATCTCGGGAAAATCGTAAGCTCTTTTGAGTGGGAACGGTGAACACAATTGAGTGGGAACCACACCATGAGATGAGATTCCCTTCTGCCCAAGCTGAGGCCCTTTGCATCCCAAAAAGCCTCAGCCTCGGCAGAAGGGAACCTCGCGCCAGTTCCGACTTACGCTAATAATAATAATAAGAACAAAATATAAATGTTCCGAATAACTTCTTTGTATGGTCTTGAACGTTATATATCACTCCGGTTTTTCCGCAAGGCATAGTTATGAGACCTATGCTTTAGAATTGATTTTATATGATGTTCATTAATACATGTAACTGTAGCTATAAGTGCATGTGTTATCAGCAATGTAATGACATTATAATCGGTGGAGCAACCTAGTAGATACTTGTTGCACTGGTTGAGGATGACATGAGTGCATTAAGACTTCCATAGGTCTATTGAGCTCCCGGTGCGTTTTCAAACATAAGTCGATAGAATTGATAGAAATATTACGGTACCATAAAGATTGATATATAGTTTCATGTCAGACTATAACAAATTAATTGTTTCTAATGACTATACTTAGCTCGAATAAGTTTAATAAATTAATTTAGAGAGCTTTCGTTTTTTAGTTACTTAACAAGGCAATTAAAGTAAATATATGTGTCAGTTGTTCTTATTCTGTTCTATGAACATAAGCACAGGTCATTTGTATAATTGCTCTGTTATTTAATTATTAATGTATTTCGGCTGGGTATTTCAGTGAACGTATTCCTCTAGTTTGGGTGTATTCTTAACACTCTTCAGGCGACTGTACAAATTTACAGTGGCGGAGACTGATCTGTCAACGCCCAGGGCTATATATATTGCGAGGCTATCGATCTCCCTTTACCAAACTGATCGTCTAGAGGTATCACGGTATCTCACTTAACTTTTGTGAGAGACCTGAGTTCGAATTCCGACTGACTTGCCGTCGTTTTGTTCATAGAATTTACTCACTGCATACCAAGTAGGTACATAATATACATTGACGTGTGACAGTTTCGATTATTCGTGTTTCTGTTCATTTCGGCGATGTGGAGATTTTTAATTGAAATTGGTGCTATAAAGACGCTTTGTGCTGATACAATTATCTTTAAGAAATCCCGTTTTAGACATAATGCGTCTTCTGATGATGGTCGTGAGACCGAAACGTACGTAAAGACGGAAATAATAAGCATATTTGTTAGAGTGACCTATTTCCCGAGAATTTATATACAATCTAAAATTATTGAAAATTTCGACTGTGCAAAATGTCGTAAAGCTCCCTTAAAATAATTTTTAGTAGTTTGTAGCAGTGATAGACATGTTTTGTAGATTTTATTAGTTCAGGTTGTTTTGTTACACTTACATAATGCATACTGTTTTTTAATAAATAACAGAAAAAGTATTTAAAAATATTTTGTTCACGAGTAGGTTTTTTTACCCGCTGGTTGTGTGGGGTGTAGACAATTGATTCCCTGATTTTCGATTTATTTTTAAATTGGAACTTTATTGTGATTACACTACTCTATCCCTATTAACATTACTTAGCTAACTCTTAAAAATGATATGAAAATTCCTATTTCTTCTTCATTCGTTTTTCAGTAGCATGTAGCATGAGCACAAGTAGTAGATACTCTTATGCATTTAAAATATAAAATAAAATAAAAAATCAAATGGAATCAGTTTTTCGGTCAAATATTTTTGTCCTTCAACCCCAAAATTTGTTGTCTGTGCCCTCACAAAAGCATTTGATAGTGTTTCTACTGATATTCTGATATATAAACTGAACAGTTATAAGTTTTCTGGAACATCATCATTGTCTTTGATACGATCTCATTTATCTGGTGGAAGGCAAGTTGTCTATATACATTCTACTAACTGTCTATGTTGCCGGTTACCTTAGGGGTACCCCAAGGCTCCATACTTGGACCTGTACTCTTTTTAATATACACTAATGATGTACCATTAAAAGTTCCTGAAGGCAACGTAATCTTATATGCAGATGATACAACCACATCAAGGGTTAATACAGACTTCAATATATTTAAAAAAAGAAACTAGAAGCCATTTGAAGCAGAAAATGAAAAGTTTGAAAAATAAATGGCAAATAGCTGGTTGAGTTTTCCTAGTAACCGACTTCGGATTCGTGATCAGCGACCCATAAAACCCTCAAGAAGCCATTTCTGAAGACGAAAATAGGAGTTTGAAAAATAAGTGGAAAATAGCTAAATTTTCCCGATTTTCTGGTCTACGGTTGAGTTATCCGGGTAGCCGATCTCGGATTCGTGATCAGCGACGAAAAAAATCTCCTAGATACCATTTTCGGAGCTCAAATTTAATTTTTTGTATAAATGATATAACGTCACATATTGGAGGGGTAAAAATGGGCCAATTTTGACGTTCTGGGGGTGAAGGAGTGGGAAGCGCATAACGTTATCGTATCACGAATTACCTTTGGGCTTCGTAAACATCATGCAAAACTGTTTCAGATTCTACCTTTTGAACAAAAGTTATTTATTCGGCCTTTTTCCCCAGTTTACAGCCTAGACTAGTATATTCATATATTCATTTGTTTTTAATTCTCTCACATTTCACCACCTGGTTGTGAAATTTATAACACATCCTTGAAAAATTCGTCATTCACAAGGAGCGGCAGTTTTTTTTTTCTAAAATACCCATCTTCTGAGAAGTTATATTAATTAAAACTAGTACTTGATAGACATCACGAGACTGGATGAGAGGAATGCGAGAAAAATACGAAAGGAAGCTTATAAAAATGCCCAGACCACCTAAACTGTTAGTGTAAGAAGCTTCTGGATTTAAAACTCCCAATTAAAATATTTGGATGCTTACTTGTATATAATTAATACAAATTGTTTCTCATATGTCTTGAAAAATAATTCGGTCGCGTTCCTTTCAATTAATACTTGATATGGAATTCAAATTAAACCAATTTTTAAACCTAATTTGTTTTGTCTCTTCACTATATGCTACTCTTCCATTGAATAGAACATATTTCTACTTGAAGAGGATATTAATTAGATAGTAGTACTAAAGGAAGAATAATGGGTGTGTGTACTTGTTTTTACAGAGTAGTTGTGAGAATAGAATAGAATAGAATTCATTTCAAAATTACATTTGTCTTTTGACTACGCACTAAAAAATATACAAATTAAATGACATTGTTTTCATGTATATCACATATTCAAATAATCACTGACACTGTATGACACCCAGTTCAGTAAGACTTTGATCTTTTTTAACTTTCCCACTTGGAGCATGTTCAATATCATTGTGAAATTCATAATAAAGTTTAATACACATATAGAAGGACTATGTATAAATTGTCGAGAAATAGGTCACATACGCTTATAATTCTAGTCTTTACGTACGTATCGGTCTCACGATCATCATCGGAAGACGTATCAATGATTGAAACAGGGTTTCCTAAAACTAATTGTATCAAGGTGCTGTTGGTGGTAATCTCGAGAATTATTATGGAAGACTTCATAGGAATAGTTGTACCTGACATCATCATATTAGGGATTGTGGCATCCGCCTCCCTGGAGAAGACGCAAGCTTGAGTTTTGGTTGAATTAAACTCCACTGGATTATCAGATTCCCATTTCAAAATCTTTGCCAGATCTCCATGAATTGCGTCAACCTCTCTATGTGTCGCTCTTCCGGTTTCAATGAGAAAGCGGTATGAAGTGTACCATCATCTGAAGAGCTGTGGACGGGACAGGTGGTCACTTCCAACAGATCGTTGATATGGAGCAGAGACAAAGTTGGTACCAAGACATATCCCTGTGGAACACCAGCGCTGATAGCCATTGTATTGGAGAATACTTGTAAGGGTACAAATTACTCTTACCTAAGGATAAACTAAAAGCTCTATTTTATCACTTGGTTGCCGACAGCTACAGTGAAGACGGTCGTGAGTTATAATTTCAGATGTTAAGAATTCGGGCGCCAGAGTATTTTAACCAACCAATGAATTATGTATATAACTAGGGGATAATAAAGATTCTTGACCCACGTATGAATTAATACACAATTCTCGGGAAATAGGTCACATTAACACATATATTTTTATTTTTACCCTCGTCTTTACGTACGTTTCGGTCTCACGACCATCATCAGAAGACTTATTAATACAATAACCTGATTACTCAGAAATACTGTAATAACACAAAGCGTCCTTATCGCACAAATTTCGTTTAAATGCCAACGTCGCGAAACGAACGGAGACATGAAATCGGAACTATAACACAGCAATGTTGCAGCGTAAAAATTAAAAATCCACTATTAAGTAGAATCATCAATAAATACGAACACATTTCATAAATGTCTGCGTTAAGCTTAGGTCCGAAATTTGCATTGCCTGATAACAAAAAACTGCCTATCGACAATATAATTGCAAATTTAGAATGTGGAATCAGGAATAAAAATTTAGAAGAAAAGAATGAAATTAGAAACAAAATTTGTAACATCTTGACAAACAAGAAGAACAAACAGAAAGCAGAAGTAGGTACTGCAAAGAATCGTCTTAACTATCATACAAAAATAACAAAAGAGTTCTTAAATGCTAACCCTGAAATTTTAGTTTTGAACGCGGATAAATGTAATAAAACCGTCATAATGCATAGAAATGACTATGAAAAGAAAATAGAAAACCTTTTAAATGATGAAACAACTTATAAAAAATTAAAATCTGATCCTACTTTATCAATACAAAATAACATGAATAAATTGATAAATAATTGGCACAAAAATAAGATAATCCCTATTGAATTGAAAAATAAATTAATTTGCCATAATGGGCTAGCACCTTATATCTATGGGCTTCCAAAACTACATAAAATTGATATACCTCTAAGACCCATTATTAGTAATATAGGAGCGCCTACTTACAATTTATCAAAATTTTTATCAAAATCGATCAATAATATAATAGGAAATAATGAATTTTATGTGAAAGACTCATGGCATTTTAATGAATTTATAAAAAATCAATCCGTACCCGTAAACCATCAACTAATTTCCTTAGACGTTGTTTCTTTATTTACAAATATACCAGTCGATTTGGCATTGAATAGCATCAAAAAACGTTGGGCAGAGATTAAAAACCACACACCTCTAGATCAATCGGAATTTATAAATGCTGTGAAGTTTTGTTTAGAATGCACTTATTTTCAGTACGGTGAACAATATTTTGGACAAATATTCGGCACAGCAATGGGATCTCCTATTTCTGCTACCATTGCTAACCTCGTTATGGAATGCCTGGAGGAATCTGTTATAAGTTCATTAGATTTTCGGCCCGTATTTTTTAAACGGTATGTAGATGATTGCCTTATGTGTGTTCCCAATGACAAAATTCAGTACGTGATTAATAAATTTAACAATTTCCACTGTAAACTTCAATTTACCTGTGAAATAGAAGTTAACAAAAACATAAATTTCTTAGATATGAACATTAGGCATGATGCAGATGGAGAAATAAAAACTTCGTGGTTTACTAAAGAAGTTTGGTCTCAACGCTATCTTCACTTCAATTCCGTTGCACCAACTTGTTATAAAAAAAGCGTCATAAACAGTCTTACAGACCGCGCGGTTAAATTGTCCCACCCAGAGGACCGTCCCAAAAATCTAAAAATTGTTCGTAATACACTGGAATTGAATGGCTACCCAAAAACTTTTTTCAATCCTATTATTAAAGAGAGAATAAACAAAATTTATAATGGAGCGTCATATAAAAATAACGTAAAAGGTAATTCAGACAATTATATAACTTTGCCATACATTCCGGAGACCTCAGAGAAAATTAAGAAATGTTTGAAAAAGTATGATATAAACGTAGCGCATAAACCTACTAACTGTGTTGGGAAATATTTCTCAAATCTAAAACCTGTAATTCCTAAAGATAAACAAACCCACACAGTACACAAATTAAATTGTTTAGATTGTGATGGGACCTATACTGGTATCTCTAAACAATATTTACAAAAAAGAATGTATGGCCATAAGTATAGCACAAGAAACAAAAACTTAGAAAATTCCACCGCGCTTGCTAAACATTGCTTTGATTATAACCATCAATTTGATTACAAGAATGTTAATATTTTAACTAAGGAAACCAATTATTATAAAAGATCTATTCTGGAGATGATTCATATAAAACGTGACTCCAAGTCTGTTAATCATAGGAGTGACGTTCAAACACTAAGTCATATTTATACTAATTTAATTAATTAATATTCTTGCAAATTCCTACTTACGTCCTTATAATGTAAAAGTTTACTTTAGGTAGAATTGTCTAAAGTATTTCTCACAGGCCAGAGACCTTCTTTTATCACCTAATAAATTATGACATCTGGCGCTTAAATGAACACTTGAGATGGTCTCGTCTGTTAGCAAAGAGGATAGAACTCTTTGTCTGTTAGTCTCTCGCAGACATTTATGAAATGTGTTCGTATTTATTGATGATTCTACTTAATAGTGGATTTTTAATTTTTACGCTGCAACATTGCTGTGTTATAGTTCCGATTTCATGTCTCCGTTCGTTTCGCGACGTTGGCATTTAAACGAAATTTGTGCGATAAGGACGCTTTGTGTTATTACAGTATTTCTAAGTAATCAGGTTATTGTATTAATAAGTCTTCTGATAATGGTCATGAGACCGAAACGTACGTAAAGACGAGGGTAAAAATAAAAATATATGTGTTAATGTGACCTATTTCCCGAGAATTGTGTATTAACTAGGGGATAAAAATACTCAAGTCCCCAGGTTAAATTACCCTGAAAGAAAAAATAAAAGACCTGTACCCAGAATGATTGAAATTTACTAGTGATTGAAATACTAATATTGATACAGTTATGACAGAACTTATATTAATGAAATATGAAGCGAATGAATTGAAAATATGAATGAAGGTAATTACTTAAATCATTAAAACAAGTGAACAGTTGAATTTACACAATATACAAATACTCAATGATTATTTCAATTGTTACATAAAACCAAAATCGGTAGCCTGACTTGGTGATACCTGGATGTTGTGCTTGCTTGGTTATGGATTAATACTTCTACTTGACGTAGGGGCTCCTGCCACAGTTGTAATACCGTTTCCACGATTGTACGTCACAAGTAAACCAGCGACTCCTAAGTAATCTTTTCCACAGCAGATTCAAGGCAACCTCAATACACTTGTTAAATTATCCACAACATAAACAGAAAAAAGGAACCCTGAAATCACGAAATGTTCAAACCTCTATTGTTCTATTGTCTTCAGAAGACAGACATGAACAACATACATAACAATTGTTGAACAAATTAGGACTAGCCTATGTTCTGTCAGATACCACCTGTGAAAGCAAATTAATTCCTGAAGTCAGTGAATAAATCAAATGGAATTACAAAGATATTTACCTCTATCACGATAGGGTTTTCCTCCCAATAAGACAAACTTTACTTCCGTCCACAACCAGTCACGTTGAAACTAAGTTTTAATTCCTTAAGGTGCATTAATTACTCAAATAATCCCAATTATTTCAATCCAAATTGGTAATTGATGCCTTTACTTTCAACGGAAATACATTCCCAGAATTTGGTTCCAAACACAAGCTTGGTATCACCTCCCTGTTGAAATAACCTAGCAACGCACTTCCCGCTTGAACGATTGACCAGAAGTAACGCCATTTTCTCTTTCTTTCCAGCGTCTCGTTGTCTCACAGAACAACCTCGAAATAGAAGCGGTAACTACGGATCTGACACCAAACAACCATGACCCTTAGAATATACAGTCTAGCATAGCTGACGTCACAGGAGTTAACCGATTGTACTACAGCGGCCATTTCTAAGCCGTTAAGTGGAATTTACACGTTAAATACTTCATCAAACATCACATGGAAGGATCTATCGGAGAGAAAACTCGATAGTAAGCGACAAAGTTGAAGCGGAAAACCATATGACAGAAGTTTCCCAAGAAGGCTCTGGTGCCAGACTCGATCAAATGCTTCGGAGATATCAAATGATACAGCTAGAGATTCCCCATGTTTTCCAATAGATTTCTGCCATACATGTGTTACAAAGGCAAGCAGATCACCTGATGATCTCTGCTGACGAAAGATATATCTAGATATTTAATGAGCTCTATGTTGATTGCTTTCTTCATCACTTTAGAGATCACAGATAGTGGTGCAATACTTCTGTAATAAGTTTTCTTTCCTTTTTGGAATTGGTTGCACTCTAGCTGTTGTTCATGCTATCGTTTAATCAACGGAAGCAACTAATTTATTGAATGTCATATGATTATTATTATGTAAAACTAATTGGGTAATATTTTTACCTACATAGAGTTTAAGCAGATGAGTCATTTTCAGTGAACTCTTATTGTATATACGCACTTAAACATAATAACACCATAATTATTGGAACAATATACCTACGCCTTGAAATACACTCATATAATTTAACGTAAAACTAAATTATAGCTTTGGTATCGAAAGCTGTGATTAAACTAGGTGCAGTTAAACATCTGCTTTCTCGTTCTGATTTAACTAACTAGAATATTATTCCTATATAGATAAATGTTGCTTATAATGATGTTTGGAAAAATTAAAGTAACAAGATATTTTCAAAGATAGGGTTTTATTCCGAACGAGTACTCACTCAGAAGAAATAAATTATTTTTTGTTAGATATGATACCTACCGTAATGTGTGACAACTTGGCTAGCTTTTTGAGACTTTATGGGAAATGTTTTTGTAATTTTTGGTAGCATTTAGGTTGAAATTTCTTTTCAGACCGACGAAGACATAAACAAGCATTTGACCTTTTCAAAAACTCAAATTTTTGAAAATAAAATGAAAAAGATATGTTAAAAAAAATCTCAATCACAAACTTATAGTTCCAGACAGCTGTTTCGCTCTCCTCATAGAGCTGATCAGTAGAACGAGCATGTATGCAACGTTACTGAACGATCTCTGTTGAAGTTAGTCATAATCGGCCAACAACATAGTAAAAAGAACAAAAGTATCTCATCTATTAATAGATATCGCACTAAGTAATCAAACACTGTACCACATTAACTGATGGATTTCTCGAACTTTACAAGAGTCACGGTGAATGTGAGACTAGATAGCGTCACCAAAGCTAACCAATATAAGAATATTCATTTATTTTTAATTCTCTTACAAAAACCGAACTTCTTATCTCGACACAAAATCTTCGTAGAATTCTCACGTAAAATACTGATGGTCTTTACATCCATTGTTGCCAAGGTCACAGATCCATTTCAGGCACTGAACACATTTGATTCACTCTAGTTTGCCAAGTCTTTCCAATTACAATGAAAAATACCACACCTTGCATCATTTTCCCTTTTCTTTTGCCCTTCACTTTACATCTAGGATGAATTGAGACTACTTTCTTTTTACTTTTTTGTTGATAATCCTACCGACTGTGCCACACTAATACACTATGGTTTATTTATTAAATTGTTTTGACCTCAAATAAAGCACATATAATTTCTAATGAATGTCCAGCTCTGGAGGCCACACATACTTGAGCTCATCGAAGCACACTTTCCATTATGTTTTGATATAGTCAGAGGGTATGTTTTCAATAGTTTCCTGTATGTTTTCTTTGAGTTCGTCAATTGAGCTTGGTTTAGTAGCACAAAACTTATCCTCAATATACTCCAGATAAAAGTGAATATCAGTTAAATCTGGCGACCAAAATCTTGCCTTAATTTTCGTAATATACCCACGAGTTAGAATTAATTTTATTGATGGTTTCCGCAATACATTCGCGTTGTTCAATCGTGAAACGTCCCACGATCAATTTGTCATGTGTATTCTACTCTACATAACCTCAAAATCACAACATACATTCGGAATAGCGGCAGATTCAAATTTGTCACTTATACACAGTCTAAGAATTCAATTTGGGAAACTGAATTTCGAGTCGACAAATAATGTTACGTGTCTTTGTCCTGTAGAAGCGCATCCTAGAGGTTGCTGTACTGACAGCAAACGGCGGCTTTGTGGTTCATTTACTAATAACCGCCTCTGCTGAAACAACATTTAATTATGTTCCTTTGAGCAACGCTATTTACAGCTTGTAATACTCTCTCCAGTAGTAAACTGAACTGCTTACTGCCCACAGTTTCCCTACTGGGATGGTAATTATTGCGAAATGAGTTGATATATTATGTGTATGTATATGTATGGAATAGAGTTGTTGATTTTTTCAGTTGAGATTGATTAAATTGAAAAACGAACGAATGCGATTGGAGCTATTTTCGATAGAGTGTAAAAGCAGAATTTGTGATTCAGGAAAGGATTTCAGTTATTGAAAATTCGAATATTGAAAATGAAGCAGAAACTCTGCTGTGTAGATAAGCTTATCCCGAAAAAAGCATGAAACTTTGCAGACAGATTATCTAGACCCTTAGAACATTTTGATTCAAAGCATCTTTTCAGTCGAATTTCAATCCCCACTATTTTGGCTTGACTGATTCCGAAGTTAAGCTTTGTATATCCTTCAGAAAGAGAGTGTGATATTTTTGGGAATTTTGAAAAACAAATTAAGGGCAATTATAAAAATAAAACGAGAAATTTACCATCTTTTACATTTTTAACACTCCCAAAAATAGAAAATTCAAAATAACATTTACTCGGCATTAACTAAAACGTCAGTAAGCTGCACGTAAGCAAAATGCGGGAAGGACCAACATAAACATTCACTTACGAAGCCATATTGTAACGCACTTTATTCAGTCAACTTATAAGTGCATCATATGATTTTCTATAGGAAATAAATAAACTTTGTTAAATTGTAATATTTATCACCTGTCATAGTCAATATTAGCTAAGCATCATTATGACTAAACGATGCTGTCGTAAGCTTCGCAAGTCTCTTGTTGATGACATCAGACGTGGCACACACGATATTCCTTGGACACTAGATTTTCCTCTCGTGTAGTCAAAAGATATTAAGGAAAATAATGAATCATAATAATATTATTGTGATCAAAATTATTTAGCCACCAATAGATTATTTAGTAAAATATCCGTTAAAGTGGACATTGAACGAGTTATGAATTTGGCAATACGAAATTAAGTAATATTTAACATCAAACAATCAATGATGGCCGATGAAACGAAATTAATTTCGTGGCGTGGTTATCGCTACATTTATATAATCATTATTTTAATTGAAATATTAATTAAATTACATTATTATCTGAAGATTGCTGGCAGTATTTGCAGGGTGAGCTATTGGAGCGAACCGCAATCTAATCAATATGTTAATTAAAATGTTTTATTAATTAGCCAACAACATTTCTCTGTTTCTTCTCTTCAATTAGTTGAAAGTTAATTATTGATTAAAAATCAACCTCGATCGCTCAAGACGTTTGATTTCCTTTAATTATTCCGTGGGATATATCTCTGATGAGTTTCAGGTCTTTTCTTTATTTCAGTTCAATGAAACAACAACAACCGCAAAACCCGTCTCTAGATATCTAAAAGTAATTAATATACCGAAGGCATTAGTATGGCAAATCATCAATAATCATAGAGTAGCTTCAATAATAAATATTGATGTTATCATTAATTAGTCTCATCGATTCGAATAATTATTTCATAAATACACCTAGATAGTCGAGGAAATAAAGCAGATAAGGTCGAAAAAAAAATCGACAGAATTATTTTGATCGGTTTTTTAAATCGATTCTAGAAGTCATTTAAAGACAATTTTACCAGTTCACTTTTCCACGATATGCATTTAAGCATTTCTACAGAAGAATTTGCAATGCATTTTCAGGAGATAATATTAGAAATATTGGAAAAATGGCCAAATAAAGCCAAATAGGTCAGAATCGAGATCAGTGCCCCAAAAAAACCCGGAGAGACGAATTTGGTTGAAAATTATAATATCTTTCCACACTTCCAAAGGTATCTCAGTTTCACAAACCTATTGATGACTCCTTCTGTTATTTAGAAGTTTATAGCATTCCATGGTCTTTCGGTAAAGTCTACATTGGTGAAACAGGTCGTACAATAGCTACCCATGTGAAAGAACATAGCGCTATTGAAGACTTCGTGACACCATTGCTCCTAGTGAACATAAGTTTGACCCTAATCATCAAATCCTTTCCGAAAATAGTAAAATTCTAGCCCGAGCCCCAAACTTTGAACTGCCAACCAGAATTATACAGTTTCCACCCGGTAGAGGACTTGTACAAACTCGTACAAGGTACAAAAATACTCGAGTGGATACCGTAAAGAAACAAAATGAAGGCCAGGGCCAGCAGACGTGAGTGTCACCGGAGGCATAAGCCAGACAAGCCTACAAAGAGGGTGAAGTTTTTAGTATTTGTCTGGAATGGTGACTCTCACAGTAGGCCATGGGACGCAAAGGCTCATAAACTCCCCATAAAAGGTTTTCTTAACCTCCGCAAAAAAAGAAAAAGTACGGCGCTGAAGCATCTAACTCACAGCAGACAAGATCTAGATTCATATAAGACACGTTTTACTACGAAAGGATGAGGACTAGCGTTGTTACTGATTTCTGATAAGAGAGACATATTAGGTTGGAAGGTTAGCAAATTTGTTCACGTCCTTTCATGATCTGAGTTTTACTTGATGAATATTTGTAACATTTTTCTTCCCACAGTAGACTTTTCAACCCTGAAGTAGTTCTTTAAGATCCAGTCTCTATGTACGTTAAGTACCACTTTCTACCGATACTTGGTATAATTAGTATTCGCTTTGTTGAACCGAGATCGATCTCACTCCAAGACCTTAAATGCCAATTCCTCAGATAGGTAAACGATAATTTACATGCTTTAGCGACTTCAGACAGAAACTAATGAAAAATTTAGCGTAACAGAATGAGTGCAAGTTGTAGGTCAAGTTAACAGTTGCCGATGGTAGTTAAGGCATATTGTATAAGCGGTGAAGTCAAAGAAATCCACGGGTGTCACGTATTGCAGGGTGGAGCACCGAGGCGCCACTGCTCTCTTTGACACGGTCTGTCTGCAACATATTCGACGGAAGAGATCCTCCGGATAATTAGTTGTTATCTAACATCCATCTGCTACATATTTTCAAAATAACATGGGATAAATAAGTTTTAGTTATCTTTCAAAATTTCCAAATCGAGATTCCAACATTTTTGTACGTTGAGTTGCTTATAATCGATACTAAATGTATTTGAGGGTAGCTATGGAGGAAACAATAATCCAGGGAATCAGTTTTCTTAATGTTGGATTGTATGGTATTGCTTCAAGTGATACACAGAAATTTTTATGTCAAACTTTTTCATTACTTAACGAAAATTCTGAAAGATAAAATCTAATGTTGAAGAAATTATATTTAGTCGACGAAATAAAACACTAAAATAGGTCCAGTCAAACGGGCTCCAGCTGTTTTTTTCAGAGGTTTTCGGAATCGCTGATCACGAATATGATGTCTAAAAAATTTCCCGAGGTCACCTTGAACCATCCCCGGGGTATTCGAGGGTCTTGACGTCCTGGATATTGATGAATTCCATTGAAAATTATTTGTTTATGCTTGTCAACTGATCGAGATAGCATATAAAGATTGCTGATGATGATTATGACATGCGAAAATGTTCCTGAAATACCTGGGGATACCCGGAAACCGGACATCTACGCCATCTTCAACAAATTCGTTAATGTTTCTTCGAAATAAGCAACACATTCTGGCTGTAGGGGGTTTTCGGGGTCGCTGTTCACCAATATGATGTCCAAAAGATTCCTACCTTTCTACCTTTCTAGTTTTGATTGTTATTTAGTGTATACGAGTGTTATTGCAGATCTTATAGATTTTAACCCACCGAGTTCTCAATAAGACCCTTCACAAACCGTTTACGTGTTGCCACTCTTTCGAGTCTCGTGATTAGACCCACAGTGGTTCGTCTCTTTGATATAACTCTTCGACATGTCCACCGCTGGTCCGGTGAATATTAGGGGTTCTTTGGTCTCCAGTTTTGCAAGCTCATCGATTATTTCGTTTCCTCATATTCCAGACTGGCTGGGGACCAAGCTGCTTTCGTCTACGTTAAAGTTGTTTCGTTCGTTAAGGCACTTCCACAAGAGGCTTTGATATTATTATCGTGCTACCAACAGCTGCTTTGCTGTCTGCCCATATGCTGACGTGAGTTCTCGATCTCTCTTCAAGCACTGTTTGGGCACAGCTCGTTAAAGCCAGTATTTCCGCTCGGAGTATAGTGATTTGATTGCCCAGAGATACGAAGGCAAGATAAAAAGTCTCCGAAAAATAAAATAGATGGCGCCACAATCGAAAATCCCATGTGACCTTTTTTCCATGTTTACAAAAATCTTCAAGGTTGCTTTCTTCCGATGGGTGTTAAAATAGAACCGAATGACATATCAGTCTGAAAATTTTAATGCGTTCTAGTTAAAGACGGTGATTTTTGATTGTTGTTGTTGTTCCCATGATGGACATCCTTATCTTGAACACATTGTTCTAAAACATGGAACGTAGGTCGGAAAAAAATTTGTAACGTGGTAATGTAGATCTCATTGCAATTATCTCGAAGTTCTTCATTTGATATTGTGCCAGTATAATCAATTAACAATATTTTTTCTTGTTTTGAAAGGCCATAATAACATTTTATTATAGATATCTATAATTACGACCACCCGTAATATGTTTACACCATCGTTTCGATACAATTAGATGATGTAAATACAATTTAATATATCACTAAATTAATGTCTGCGAGGTCAATTTAATTTCAGATAAGTGTAATTTACCGCGATTGCCTACTTCTTAAAAGATAACAAGCCCATTAAAATCCTTTTGAACTGATCAATAATTAATTTAGAAAATTAATTAAACAAAGTTCAAAGACTAAATTTATTGATAATACGCTTTTGGTTTGGATTAATAAATGTTTGTTTGTCGCCTCGAATTTAATTACGGTTATCGCTTAAGTGGGACGCGTAAAAGAGGCTGACATCGCTCATGTCCTAAGATTTACAGAGTCAATAAAGATAACACTATGTGTGATTTAGCTTTTTTATATACCCCTTCAGTATTGACTCGGGCTACATGAGATTATAAAGCACTTATATTCACTATAACATCGTAGGTTTATGTAGTATATTATACAACAAAGACTTCACATTTCCCTTCGAGATATTGAAAATGAAGATGATAATTCACTTCTAGTCACATAAATCCAAAGAGTTCATTGCCTATTCATTACATCAAAGGTCTATAGAATAGATTATTATATTTTTGAGTGTGTCTCTTCATTAAATATTTTCAAAAAAAGAAATCGAAGCAGATTAACTGACGATCTTGCAGGGTATTCGGGAGCAGTTTTACGCATAAAATTGAAAAAATTTTATCTGGAAAATTCCTGTTGATGAAATCTGTTTCTCTAATGGAGTCAGTAATCATGGCGGGATAGACAAGAGTCTATGAGCGAGTTTTCCACTGTAAAATATGGAATTCCGCAAAGGTACAGTGATCGGCCCAATTTTATTCAACATATATCTTAACAACATATTTTTTATTAAAACTACTAGTGAAATAATAAGCTCCCCAGACGACACGGTAATATTCTACGAAGACTCAACATTGCATGATCTAAAGTTCAAAGCAGAGTTAGATTTATTGAATATAAAAGGATGGTTTGATCACAAGTTACTCACCATGAATTTCACAAAAACTTTTTTCATGCCATTTGGCCTACATAAAAATGCACTGCCTGACTTCGACAATTTATGTGTTGAGCTAGAAAATGAACAAAAATTTAAAATAAAAACCAAGCCCTATATACAATATCTTGGTATCATGATTGACATGCATTTAAAATGGAATTTCCAAATCGGCTTCGTTGTCAAGAAATTACAAAATATATTACATAAATGCAGGCATCTAAAAGATATCTTAGATCTAAAACAGTTAGAAACATTATATTACTCACTAATAGTGGAAACTCACATACGGTAAGGGTTGCTATCATGGGGAGGGGCTAATAAAATACTTATCCATTCCTTGGAAATTGTGCAAAAAAGAATAATACGAATTTTAATGAAAGAATCGCTTCAGTGTCGTAGTAATAATCTATATAGTTAGTTCCTAGAAAACTTTTATATTATAAAATTTTACAAAGAAAGAACCTGAAGAAAAAATTCTTAAATTTGAACATGCATGAACATAATACAAGAAATAGAATGTACTTTTACTTACCTATACACATAAGACACAGATCGTATGCATTCTTAGCACCAACATTATACAACAATTTACCGAAACATTTAACAAATTCTAAGTCAATTCTGTAAAGAAAGTGACCTAATTTCAATCAGAATGAACTTATTCACTGATGAGTTGTATTTTGAGGAGTGATAATGATTGTTACCTAAGAAAATTGGAGAAGATTGGTTCTTAGATGTCGCTAATTGATAATTTCATAAATTTATTACCAATAGTTTTTAAAAGATGATGAACATTATATTCGCAACTAAGTGTATCAAAAATTAGAACAGTGAATTATTCTACTAGCTTTGAATCTAATTCCAACGATGAAGTCATCGCTGAAACAAACGCCGATTTTGAAGCATTGCCCAAATGGTTATCTAACAGGGATCGAAAAGATTGAAAAACCTTGCCCTCTTAGATGCGGCAGAATGAAAAGATTTTTAATAATTGTTTAAGCAGAAATAAAAACTACAGAACAATCAATTATACATTTATCCACATAATACTTACAAAATCACAGTAATTCAAACGGAAAGACATTCGGAAAAAGTAAAGAAGTATCAATCATGTTACATCCAAGTTTTTCCAACGCCTACTATTGATATAGTATTTTAGTATTAATTTATTAAATAAAGCATGTATTTAAATATAAAACAAGAGTGAACTGTAGGATCAGTAGGTACAGTTTAAACAAGAAATATGTTGCCACTTGGAAAATAGATAAATAGTGAGCGTGGCTTTACAAATCATTCGATTTGATTACTGATTTTTATACAATTGTTTCATATTACATAAGATACTCTTCGCATTATTTATTATTTCTTTCATTATCTTTACACAACTAAATAATATTTAAATCAGTAATGTTTTTGAGAAAATGTAAAAAAAATGCAATGTTTCTGGGAATCGAACCCGGGTGTACAAAGTGGGAGGCCCGGTATTCTAGTCTCTAGACCATATGGCCGTTTCTAACGTTGTAAATTTAACTTCACTTCGGAAATTGTTTTTGTTGTTGTTGTTGAACAATCCTGGTGAAATTTGCATAAAAGCAGTTTAAAATTAACTTAAATTTAATGTAAAAATATTGAATCAATCGATTCAATGTATACTTTGAGAGTTATGATATTTTTGAATTTCAACCCTTCAGAAAAGGATGTAATTATCACGTAATTTCTCTGAAAAACAATAAGGTTTGTCCACGAACAGCAAACTATTTTTTGTCGAAATTTGAATATGATAGGAAGTTTCGTTTTTGAGTTATCGTATAGACAAGCTTTTCGTGTTCAGACATGAGTTTATATAGGATACTTCTCCTGAAAGTCATATATTGAGAAATTAGTTATATTATATTTGTTTTGATCGATGAATTTGTTTATTATAATATTTTCTTGTTGCCGGTGACATATTCATTAAAGAACAAGCTCGAATGAATGAAAATTACGATTTTTTCTTCGCTTCATGCTTGAAAGGGTGTTTGTCCGAACAACAAACTGATATGATGTCATAAAAGAATACATTATCTACAGTCTATCACTGCAATATATCACCCATTCATAAGATCCAGACATAATATTATATAATAAAATTTCATAACTTCATCAAAGGAATGTTCGAAAGTATAACAGAACCCAGTGAATTAATCTATTGTACAAGCTTGTCATATATCAGAATCTGACGTGTCCGATTGTATATGAAAACGTCATATCTCCACCCTCTATTCACACATATAACCTTTGACGTTTGGAGAACTTAATAAAACTTTTATTGCCTTTACATTTAGTCGGTCTTTTTGTGAATAACTTTATGATTTGATACAAATTTTTATGCCCTTCATTGTGCCAATTGGGTTCAGATGGGATGTATCACTTTTGTGAACTTCACGATGCTATTGTGTCCTATGAACAGTGGCGTTTCTCGGAGCATCGGGTATAGAGAGACGATAAAGTAATCATCATGAAAACAACCATTGTATGTCAAAATACTACTTGAGAAGTTCTTTGTCCCAATGGAAACTCAATAGCTTAGCTATCGTTTTGAACGACGATGAACTGGAGAAATTAATCGATCTTGATGAAATTACCACTGGTAAAGACAACTGCAAAATGAAATGAGAAAAATGTGTGACGTGTAAATTCCACTTTACATCAGAGCTCTAGTCTCCAGTACGGCCCTGGTTATACGATTCGTTTAGATCAAAGCTCATTTTCACTGCAATAGTCAACTGAAGTTGCCACACTGTATTCTAAATGATTTATAAAACTTGTTTGTAGGAAATGCACAAAGAGTGACAGATCAGACAATTATTGTGTTTGTATAAAAAATGAATGGATTGTAATGCATTTCAAAAGTGTGATATTGGATATATCCTTATCTAAACAAGCAGCTTTTATCGTGAACTTTGACTTTCTTTATCTTGAAACTATGATGATATTAATTGCTTGGGACTAATTTGCATGAAACAAGTTTCCATTCAAAATAGGTTCTGTTGATTTATAAGATGACACATGAATTTAAAATTTAAACAGACTTCTGTATGAATGTTAAAGCTTCATTATCAATATTATCATATTCCTAAGAACTATAATACTGAACCCTAGAATTTTAATGGAACTGTTACGCATAAGGGATTTTAACACAGGAATCCATAATATAAGAAGAGAATTATCAGGCTCAGTTTGTATCATAATCATAAATATGTATCTGCAAATTGAATTTATATTTTTAAGTTTCACATTCCTTTAAGCTCGATAGTGCCTATGCAAACTACAAGTTCCCTACATCTTGTGGTCCTTACTATTTTCTGAAGATTATAACAGATAGTGTATTGCAGTGCCAAGAAAAAATGTTCCATATTTTTAATATACTGAGTGATATTGAATCAAATAAAAAAGTGTTACTGTAGCAACTTATATAGCTATAGGAGCAGTACTGTAAATTTCATAATATTCTTCTAGAAATTGTTTGATATGTTCAACTCTAGTAGTATTTTATCTATAGCATTTCAATGTCAATTTTATTTTCCTCGAAAATTCACAACATTCGAAATAATTGCAAGAAACAAGAGTTGATCCTCTAAAATGAATCCATGCCTCAAATTACTTTCCATGATTATGATGAGATCATTAAAATGAAGGTCTCCACAAAAATATAGTTTGGTCAAAAGGTCAACAAAACTACCTGTTAATTCACAATGCATTTCGAGAGAATGTCGAATCAGTAAGGATTCCTAATCTTTAAATCTTCAATAGTAAATAAAATTTCAATTATTTGTTGTTGTTTTACAAGCAATTGTTTCCTTCCTAATTGTGCATGATATGCATCCTCAAATAATTGCTCGCTGCAATGTGATGTGAGCCTAATCTGCAGGAAGTGATTTTGATAAAGGGTATATATCACAGTGTATAGAATATAACATCATAAATTGGTTATATTACTAGAAGATGTAGGAAAAAGTAATGCAAATAAATTAAATAAAAGTAATAATTATGACACAAACGGCGTCTCATACAGGGCCATCAAAATAAATATCTATGTCTAAACTGACAATAATTATGAAGCAAGGCTATCTATTTTCTATTAAACGATATTCTATTGGTTTGTTCTACAAATGACCTTTTTTTTGAACATAATAAACATTTTTAACATTTTTACTAGAGGCAATTGGTTGTAAACTGACATCATAAATCTCTGTTAATTATTGTTCAAAAATTTAATAAATCATGTTTGTATACAAATGACTAGTCTCTATTGCAATATAATCTCGACTGAAGCTTACCGTAAATCATTTTTGACACATGTTCCTCATTTAGGCTAATTCATTCCGAGTTGTTAAACTATTAAATTTAATTTCGTTACAGTAGAAACTGTACAAAACTCTAATTATGAGTCATTTACGGAAATTTTAAGGCGGTGAGGGACAACTGTTACTGAACGATATTGTATGGGATGCCTAATATAATAATATTACATCAACTGAGTTGTTAAATATATCTAATTATACAAAGTAGGTTCCAACTTTTCTCAGAAATTAAATTCACTTATATATTTGTTATTAATAACCATCATAAAAGATGATAATCACTTGGATTTCGACATAAACAGAACACCCAGTCAAACAAATAGGTATACCCCGCCGGATTTAGCTACACCATTCAGATATAAAATAGCTCCGTTTAATAGTCTAGTTCACAGATTATTGAACGTCCCTTTGAGCCAGCAAAATCATAGCAACGAAGTTGAGAAACTTCAGCAAAGGGTGATTATTTCTTATCAATAGTGTTGTAACACATCAATTAAACGTGACGTTGGAATTTTTAATTGCGATAAGGACGCTTTGTGGTTAATACAATTAGTTTTAAGAAATCCCATGTAGATATTGATACGTCTTCTGATGATGGTCTTGTAGCCGAAACGTACGTAAAGGCGAAAGTCATAAACATATTTATTAGGGCAACCTATTTCCCAAGAATTTATATCTAATTGATACTTGGGTCAAGAATCGTTATTAAAAATATTCCTAGTTTCCCATACTCCAGATTACGAATTTAATGAAACGCCATTAGTGAGTTTATCGCTTAATACAAATCTAAGTGGAAGTGTCGACTGTTATCACTCTAAAATGCAATCGGACTCAACTAATATCGCCACTAATAGCCTCATACAAACGTGTGTGCAATTATTTACATTTCGACTATTATAACTTTAGATTCAACTGCTGTCAACCATTGGCGTAATAAAATTCCTCACATTCGATTGGGTGAAGTACGTACTCAATGGCGTATGAGCTAATTTGATATTAAACGCTTACAGATAAGACCATCAATAGAATGCCACGGATCGACAAAAGAAGAACGCTGACGCTCCAGGAGTTCCACAGCAAACTATTCTTGATACGAACAGATTTGTTGTATTCGAGCAGTAACCATGACGACCGGTTAACAATCGGAATCACAGCCATCTGCCGGTTTTATTGAGAATATTTCCCCTTATAATGATTCGTAAACGTTTGCTAAATATACTCGGTTCCAGTATATTATTTCATAGCGTGAAACGGGCATAATTTATATGTGTCAAGAGTACAACTGCTGCGTCTATTGTAAGACCATGATTAACTTGAAAGCTACCAACAAAAAAAATGCCATTCAGATTCTCGTTTGTATCGTTTAATATGCTTAATTGTCGAGTTTGTCCAATTTGAATTTCGGGTTGGCAGTTTGTGATTATTTATCCGAAATTTATTGTTAAAAGGTCGTTCCTTTCACTTTATCATCTATTTACAATTATATTAGGTATTCATAATAGTGTTTTGTTGTTATATAATACTTACATATTTAATCTTCAGCTCTTCTACCATTCCTTTCGGTTTTACAGCTTCATCTTTTTTTAATTAATTTTGCCAAGCTGACAATATTTAATTTCTTCTTGAATATTTCATTTAGTATTTTAAAATTTTTTATATTCCCTTCTATCTATCGAAGTATCATGTCGATACTAGTTATCTGGATTTTCTGTCTCTTACTTGATGCCCATATTTTATTACCTTGTGCTATTATTGGTTTCAGGATTCATTTCATTATTTTTTTGTCTTTTTTCACATTCTTCTTTCTTATATATCCTTCAACTACACAAGAGGAAGCCTAATATTTCAACAACAATCCAATACCCCTGAAAGAATATTCCTTCGGTTTGTCTTTAAAATGTGCCCAAACTGCTATACATATTTGGATTCGGAAGATGATCGATTTGTTGTCCCGAATTGCGGCTTGTGTTACTCCAGCAATATGCATGGCACAAATGAGAGTTCCTCAAGGTAACAAAATTGGGCCAGTTATGTTCTCAAACTATATTCATGATCTACCTGGAGTTATTTCAGATGCTAGGAAGTTAATAATCAATTATGCAGATGACAGTAACACTGAGGTATCTGTAAAAATTCTCTTTCTTCTCGAAACTGAAGTTGCTTTTACGCTTTCAAAGAATGAGAAGTGGTGACGTATGAATAAAAAACTAACATTGAACGAAAGTGAAAAAACTGTATCATTTCTACTTCAAGGTATAGTAGACTAGAAATACCAGAAATATTATATGTAAATCATTACATTTTGGAAATGAGCGAAAGTAATTGGTGGAAATTTCACTTCCAGTTAATTCCTTCCCCTAAACAAAGATGATGGCAGACTGATGGCTACTACAACACAAGAAGAAGCCAACCTTTTTGATAGAATGTGTACAGCAAATTCCACTTTGGATCCACAAGGGAGCGACCCTCCTAATATTGCTGCTATGGAAATTACTGAAATAGTCTTTCGATACGATAAGATATTCGTCACATGGCATACTGTCGTCCGATTTTGGGACTACAAAATTCGTCACAAAGATAATTATTGATTTTAAGATTCTAAAATGCAGTGAAAACCTTGTTGATGCGACAATTTTGCCACCATAGGCATCCAAGTAATATTTTTCCATTTACAAAAAATTAATATGATTGAGGAATTAAACTATGAGGTCGGTTATACTTTATTTATTCACTAAATTAGTGTCATAAAAAAATGTGTAACACATGATCAAGAATATAATGTTACTTATAATATATATATTTTACATAACACTCGGAAAAAAATCAATAGCAATTCATACATAATAATACTACATATTTTATGGATTGTGTCCATATATATTTGAAACAACTTTAACAAAATGGAGGGTAGTTATCTTTTGTTGTTCCAAATGTAACAATAATTTTTGCAAAAAATCTTGTCTTCGAATTGCGGCTGTGTTTTTAGATTTACAAGGAGTAGTTACACTATTACATTTTATATACACTTCTATTTGAAATTTTAACAAAACATCCATGAAATAAGGAATGTTTGGTGAACTATAATAAAAAGAGTTATTTAAATGAGAGTGAAAGAACTCGCAAGCGTTCGTGGTTTTATTTGAAGTTGAAGAAGCTTCAGCCCAAATATAAACATGAAAAAACCGTTAACTTATCGTCACTTGGTTTAATCGCAAGTAACTTTAAAAAAAAAGAAAAAATCGCTTACCGGATTTGGATTAAAAATACCATACCAAAGCAATATAATTCAAAACAATACAAACAATTTTTGTTTTTATATTCACCACTTAACCCCAACTTTTGTATTTTACGCCACCAAGACTGGAGTAAAATGGAAGGGGCAACCAATAATTGTAACGTTACCCCACACTTTACGAACTGCATTATGGATGGCAATTTCAAAATCAATCAGTAAACTAAACACTAGCGGTATACGAGCATAGTGTCCATTTATGTAACCATGTATGGCTAATAGTTGTGTGAAAAATGTTATGCAGTATTGGAATGTGCCATCCATGTATATAAAACTCTACTTACCTAAAAATTTCAAATTTGTTTTGGCAGCTAAAAATTACAATTCCATTTCGAAAATCATTATCAAGAACAAACTGTTCCTCTCTTGACTTTATGTTCTAATGTTCTTGCAGATAACGGTGAACTTCGTTGGCAGAACGAGGCAAAGTTTGCAATGTTTTGCAACGTTTATTGTACATATTTTCTTTGCCGGGAAGTCAATGTTTCTGAAGGAAAATTTGAGGAAATACCATTTGAAGCTAATTCTTTATGCAATATTTCAGTTGGGCTTATGTAGGTTCTTCTTCCGCTTTTTTTTGCAGGCAACACTAATAACTTGTCTAGAAATTTTTTCTCCAGATTCATGATTATGTTGATTTTTTTAATGTTGTTACAACAAAACGACCCGATTCCTCAATGGTATACACATAAAACTTACATCTAGGCCGTTTGATGCACCTCTAGACAATTTCATTAGTTGAAGATCGATGTTTATAAAAGTTAAAATGTTCGTAGGTACACTATTTGGGTATTTTAGCGTTCAGTGATAATTTCTTTCACAAACGACATTCTAAATTTTGAAAATAATGTTAACTATTACTTGTTAGCACGTATAACAAGAAAAATATATTCTTACCAAAGAAAGCTATGTGTGACGAGATTCAGGCACCCTTAAAATTTACCTGAGACCTTAACCGGTCCCCATAATCAAATTGTGACGAATTTCTATGTAAATTTCGTCTAGTTTTATCTAATGACTTGGCAAGAAACTGTAAAATCATGCTGCTCAATACGCATTTGTGGTTTAATATGACTGGGAATTATTTAAGAAAAAATATTCACTATTGCTATTAGACTGTGATTTTCAACTTCAGGTTCGTCTCCCTTTTTATGAATTGGACAGATTTTGTAGACTTTCCAAAACTTTGGAAAACAGGCCATCCTAACAGAGTAAAAGGCACTGATAATGGGTATGAGAAAACAGAAGAAAAGTTTTTCAGAATAAACGACTACAGTCAACGAAGGAAGTCTCAAATTGTTGTCATACTAAAATAGTGCAATAAAAATACAAACGTAACGTACGCTACTGGTTGTTAACTGATGTTGCCGATTTAATTGAAAGTCACTTTCGCTCTGCAAACATAAAAGGCCATAAAAATAATAATTTGTGTAAAGTGTAGATAAAAGCGTGATGGAATAAATGTCCGAGAGTTGGGATCTAAAAAAGTCATTTTGTGACGATAACAGTAACGCTGTCATTAAAACACTGATAAGCCAAGGGTACCGTTATTACACTTTTGTACTGCATCATTTGAATATAGCGCATACAATTGCAACCGTAGGTGGCCGCGCTGGGGAATATCGCACTTCTGTTGTTTCACACAGAGGTCTCGATCGCATGGCTCGTAAATCCATGCAACTGAAGCGGTAATTTCTATGAAATTTTTTAATTAAAGTTTTAGTTTGGTTTGGTACGTTTTTAAAACGACACCCGCATAATGCACGTCTGCTCCATTAATTTTGTTAATTTCTCATTATGCGAGGAAGAGGTGGATGGTTTTTCTGTCTTTTTGCGCCATTTAACTTTGTGTAAATCCTTCTTAGAGTCTATTAAATAACGTAATGTACTGCAGATATATGCAATTGTCTTATCTTCATCGTTTATTTCCTTCAGACATGTAAATAAGGGGTTTATTATGAGCTTAAGAGTTTTTTAATGTCATTAATGTGTAACGCATTTCAATATATTTGCTTATCTCAACGTCTGAACACAATTTGTATACAAAATATAATGCTAATGGCAACATAAAGGTGTAATTTACACCATTAAAATAATTACTCTTCTCGTTTTCAAATAGAATAAGAACCCCATTAGGTTTTCCTTGTGCGGAGCTTAAATATACTAACTCGAAAAAAATTTATTTCTACATAAGGTGAGATAAGAGGCAGATGTGAACACAAGTAGAGACGTAGCTTCACACAACACAATTCGATCTTGATGGCGCATGGTCAGTATTGAATGTGACAGATGATAAATATTACAATTTAACAGTTCTACCTATTTTGTGTGAAAATTATATATGTTGCATCTGTTCCTTGTGCGATTTTAAAGTGTTTTACCTGTAAATAAGCGTGTATAAAAGTGTTAGGACTGAATGAAGTGCCTCAACAACAACCAATCAATCCTACCACCCAATGGTGAAGTCTGGTTCAATGATGAAGTCAAAAATCATGAATAAACGATAGCAGTGATATTCTGCAAACGCCCAGACAAAGGTATTATTATACCTTTGGGCAATCACGTCTCTATTATCCAAGAGAAGATATTGACCATGACGCGGTGTGTCCAAACAGCGCTTGAAGAAAGAACTCAAACCCACATCAGCTCACGCGCAGACAGCAAAGCAGCACTGGGTATCATGAAAATAACATCACAGACTCTTATGAGAGTAGATTAACGCACTTAACAACTTTAGCGGTGAAGAAAGCAGTTCCATTAGGTTTTCCTTATTCAAAGTTTAAATATACTAACTCGAAAAAATTTTCTTTAAGCGTAAGGTGATATAAGAGGCAGATGTGAACACAAGTAGAGACGTAGCTTCCGACAACATCATTTGCTCTTAATGGCACATGGCCAGTATTGAGTGTGACAGGTGATAAATATTACAATTTAATAGTTTTACCTGTTTTGTGTGAAAATTATATATGTTGCACGCCTCTATTCTCAAAGAGGAAATACTGACTATGACGCGGTCAAACAGCGTTTGAACAAAGAACTCAAGCTCACATCAGCATACGCAGAGACAGCAAAGCAGCTCTGGTCTCATGAAAATAACATCAAAGCCTCTTGTGAGAGTGCCTTAATGCACTTAACAACTTTAGCGGAGAAGCATTCAAACTTACTCCATTCTGAATCCCCAGCCACTCTGAAATAAAATAGAGGAGATATTATGCAAACATACTTCCTGAATTTCCCATTATTACTATATGAAATAAACAAAACATTTAGCAAAGTTATTATAATAGGTGATTTAAATATAGATGAGCTCCAGAAGAGTAATCACTATTTTTTTTCTATACTACACGGGAGGGAAACCATCTACCATCGTATGAGTCAGCGGTGGAATGTTGGGAGAGGAAATAGGCATTCCAATTTTTCTTGGAGGTTTCTACTTCCAATCACGGAATCTGAAGTTATTAACATTATAAATAATATGAAGAATAACTATATTGTTGGTTATGATGAAGTATCAATAAAAATAATGAAATATAGCAAACTATCACAGGTCCTAACTGAAAAAAACAACTTATCAATCCATCAATAGGAAGTGCTAAGTTTCCGGATATGTTTAAAAAAGGTAATCCTACATGTATCAAGAACTAAAGACCTATTGTTTTGTACAGTTATATAGCATAAATACTTGAAAAAGCGATCAGTAACCAAATGTATATGTTTTTAGAAACTAATGTTATTCCAACATCATCACAATATATCGAACCTAATTATCATCTCAAATTCGTATCTCACAGGTCTTAAAATTGTCCATCTCTGAAAACTCTGGACACACACGACGATCCCCGTTGTAATCTTCGAGGATTTTCAGCACCTGACAAGATTAAGATCAGGAATCTCGTTCCGTCATAAAGGCACGTGCGTTACGCCTTCTAATATTTATTTTCAAAACATTGCAAAAAGATTACCGTCAAATTTTAACTTTACCTGTTCGAGTGATGTACAAGAAATATTCGTTTAATTTACTTTCTAGGAAAAAAGCTGGTATAAGCTGTTACAATATTTTGTCTGCAAAATTGCTTTTGCTTGTTAAGCCTTTGAATCCTTCTAGATGGTTGACAAGCGATTAGGTTTGCCTGTTTACGTTTGTGATTTCAGTCGATTGCCTTCTTTTATCGCAGATGAATGCAGTATTCATTGGAACGTCTTATTATTAGGTAACAAAAGCTTAACATAAAATGGAATATATTTCTTGTGTAGGCAATTTTTTTACATTAAATTGGAACATGCAGCACATCATGGCCAACGGTATTGGACAATGACATACCCAAAATAATCCTTCGAGGATATGTGATGAAGTAGCTATAAAGGTGATATAAACTGTAAAGGTTTTTATCTTAGTAACACTAGAAAATTAAAGTCAATATAACCCATCATGACATTCAAAATATTTCAGATCAACACATGAAGATCTTATTTGGGATATTTTCGATATGTCTAGATGGATTTAGATTAGAGTTGAGGTTTCTATAGTTCGAATAATGACAACACATCTATCAGTCCCAGAAAACTGTTTCGCTCTCTCATGACCTTATCAGGGGAACGAACAGGACTATGGTGTCACCATAAGACCATCTACGCCAGAGGTATAGAAGCCCCATTTGGAAATTCTAGAGCACCAACTGTTCTGAAAGCAAACTAACATAATATAGATGTCCCAATGAGAGAGTGAAACAGCTGTCTCCTGTCTGAGACTGATAGCAACACCTTATATAGTACAAGGCCTATACGCTGAGAACAGAAGTGACGTCATCAATAAGAGTTTTATGTTTGAGACGAAGCTCACGACAGTAACATTCAGTCTTAATGGCTCTTAGACTGTACTGGGAGTGACAGGTGTTATATATTACAATTTAACAAAGTTATGTCTATTCCTTGTGGAAATTATATATTGCACCTGCTTCTTGGGTGTCTTTGTGTGATTAGAGAGTGTTTTACTGTAAATAAGTGTGTATAAAAGTGTTATGATTCAATGAAGTGCTTTGCAAAATGGCTTCCCGCGTTGTGTGTCATACGTACAGTTTACTGACGTTTCTTAGTTAATTCTGCCGAATAAACGTTCTGCTTTGTAGCATTGGATATCTCCAAAGCTTTTGACAGAGTCTGGCACCAAAGCCTTTTTAGGAAACTTCCGTCATATGGTTCGCCGCCTCTACTTTGTAGCTTACTATCGAGTTCCCTCTTAGATAGTTCACTCCATGTGGTGGTTGATGGAGTATCCTCCGATCCAAAGGCTATTAACGCTGGTATTCCTTAGGGATCTGCCTTGGCACCAACTTTGTTTCTGCTTCATCATATCGACGATCTGTTGGAAGTGACCATCTGTCCCGTCCAAAGCTTTGCAGATGATGGTACACTTCATACCGCTTTCATCCAGAGCCCCTGTACCATTCAATGAAGCCTGGGGAGCGAAACAGGGACAGGTTCACTCAATTATTGAAGATCTGCCAACGATGTTCAAATGGGGATCTGAAAATCTTGTAGACTGTAATGTAACCAGAACTCAAGCTAGCATCTTCTCCAGAAAGGCGGATCCCACAATCCCTGATAAGATCATGGCAGGTAAAACTATTCCTAACAGCACCCTCTCATGGGATGACCATGTGAGATCCATTCGCTTCACTAATATTTGGTTTGATACTAGGTGCCAAGAGCTACTTTACATCCCAGCAGCTACTCATAATCTTCAAAGAACAGATTCGTTCTGTCCGGAAGTAATGTTCGCATGTTTGGAGTTCGGCTTCCAAACATACGCTGAATCTCTTGGATTATATCCAGAAGAGAACTATTCGACTGATTGACCTCTCTAGAACATCTCTCCCTTTTCTATAGATATTTTTTCATGGTCGGTGTTCATCAGAAATGTCGTCTGTTATACCACCACGAGATATGTTATATACTCAATATGCTGATAATAAACCCTTTCAATCATAATTGATGCAATACTACCAATTTTGGATCAAATCAAATCCATTATCTAATGTTTATGATTTGTTGTTTACTCAGTAAGTTATTTAAAACGGTTTTTAGTATCGATTTCATTGTATTGTTAGTGATGGTCTACCCAGGTTTACATTATACATTTTTATTCAATTGGAGCTTCCTCTTCTGAAATGCATACTATATACATTGATTTACATGAAGCTCGTAGATTGACAGAATAGAATACAAACTTATTATTATAGCACGACAAAAGAAATGCGAAATCTCATTACCACCAAGCGATTAACTTTTAAATCCCTTGTGAGAAGAACACAGTCCGCTTAACAGAGTGTTTTGTTTTACACGTGCCTGTCATCTGTCATTCAATTGTCGGTTGGGGGATTGCATGGCCCACTACGTCAGTCATCGGTTAATCCGGATTTTAGCTCTTAAACGTCCCTTAAGTTTAACAATGTAAGTCGACGGGGTGTCTACCAAACCAAACCAGGGTGGTCGATATCTTGTTAATGTAATACTGTTTACTTAAACAAATTCAATCCTTGACTTGATGTTCGTTTTTCAACACCAGGTCGAAAATCAATAGGCTCATAAAATTAAGTGAGTGATATGCCAAGAAAAATGTATCGAATCGTCAAGTTAGATTGTAAAGTTATGATTTCTCGTCTACTCTTCAGTTTCCACGAAGACGATTTTAATTTTTCATTGATTTAATTGAGCCAAACACGTTGATCATTTATCTTTATACAATGGAATTCTGAGAGATTTCGATTATGTTCATCCAGAATGAAATTTGTAGCGTTATTAACTGAAAATTCCATGAGTGAAGAGAGCTGCAGCTACTTATGGGCTAACAACGACTCAGACCAGATGCAAGATTTTTTGAAAGGAGCCTAGAAATATAATCAAATATGATGATAAAGATACATACATGTTTTTGATTGTCAATGAATCTGAAAGAATTTTTCAAGATGACCAACACGATTCATTTGATTCATTCACACTTAAAATAATCTCAATATTGCGACTCTACTTTCTTGTTTTCTTATTTGATACTCGTTTGAAATAAGCCATTCGAAAAGAGTAATCCCCCTCAACACAGAAGGCCTAGGGGCCAGTCAAAACTAAATCTGGTCCTGGAAAAGATGAAAGACAAAAATTTTGCTTATCTTCTTATTCCATAATTTTTGGATAATACATTTTCATAGATGGCGTGAAATACTTTTGGTATTTTTACCATGTTGTTAGCTGATTCAGCAGAGATCGTTCAGCAACCTTGCAAACTTGTTCGCTCCACTGATGAATTCTTGGAGAAGAGCGAAACAGCTGTTTTCAGGACCTCATCATCAATACATTTTTACTTTCGCGATCCCAGCAAAGATTTCATCTACAAATTTTCAACATTAAATATACTTCCGGTTATTTTAGTTCTATGATAATGTTACCCTCCAGTATTGTTCTTTGAATGCACTACCTACTTCATATTATTGATTCAATCAAAACAGGCGTTACAGCGGCATGAAGACTAGGTTTAGAAGTCGATGGATCCTAAAATAAGAATTATTATTTGTAGGAATCTTTTCGGTTCAATCTGTAACATTTTCCACAGCAATTTGTCATTGTCAATGCAGTGACGTACCTTTCAATTTAGGGCACCCGCAAAAAAATTATACTGTGCCCCTACTGAATAAAGAGCGTTTTATGATTAAATATTCATTTTACAAAAAAAAAATCTCAGAATTGCCCAAACACAATAAATTGTTTCTTTGTACACACACCATCATGATGGCTTCATGGCTGACCAGCAAAATGCCATGATAAGAAAATATATAAGTCATAAAAAGTCTGAAACAAATAACAAAATAGTATAAGCTACCAGGGCTAATCGGCTAATATAAAGTAAAGACAATTGAGTATGATATTCCACAATTTGGCGCTGATGATCGTCCGGTATATACACATTGATACGTCCCACGTCATACTGCACCACATGAACAATTTTGTTCTGATTTAATTTTTTATAGGTACCTTTTTTCATATTTTTGAAATATTCAACCATTGTTAAGAACGTATCACTGGCAGTTACAAATTTGGTTGTTGGGCTTCTAGGGCTTAAGGGCCTCCTCGCAACTTGGTCTGCTTGGTATAGTACCTACGCCTCTGTGTCAATGATTTCTCTAATATTCGATTGTTTTCGAATTAAGAACAATACATGATCCTATAGCACTTACGTCATTTCCATTCTTAAAATTATGAAAATGTCAAACATAACGTCAAGCATAGCGCATAGCATAGCGATAGACAATTCTATGACCACTTAACCTTTTTCCGAAACATTTAAGATTCCATAGATATAATTATTTATTTTTATTGGGTTCGGTACTTTTTTGGCTTTGTTACGTAATATATTCGGAGGTGGAAAGGGTCTTTCATCTATCTGTTTTATACCGGGATATCAAAAATTACCTTGGTCAAGGGTGGTTGTGGAATCTAAAACGTTTGTCTTAACCATACGTTTGAAATAATTATGTCATAATTAATTTGAAGTTTCTAAAAGTGCAAATATCGCAATTTTATACGAATATTGTAACACTCAGAAGTCTTTAGCGCTTTGGACTCCGGGATTTTCAAGTAGCCTATCGAAATTAGAAGGTTCGAATTATCTAAAAACATAATTGCATGAACACCAGACGTCCTATGTAATTAGCTAAGAAAGAAATCATTTTGACATATGCCACGAGGAGCTCGCTGCGCGTAACTTAGAGTTTATACATTTCACCTCGGTCTTCTTAATTTGAGGCCGTTTCTTGCCCGTGCGACCGGCGCCAGTTGTAATAAAGTGTTTTTGACTATGGGCCGCTAACTCTAACCCACTTCGTGTATATTTTAGTGGCGAGAAAATTCCCTTTGGTACGTCGCACGTTAGACGAGCGTAGCTGACTTCTGAGGATAGCTCAAACTGTTTTACTTACATTTTCCTATTTAATGGACATTTATCGAAAAAAGAAGGGCCGTCGGGCACGGTCCGATACTAAATCTAACTACATGGAGCGAAAACGGCACGCGAAAAGTCGTCGTAAAGCCGTATTAGGTACAACCAGTTTGCACTCTTCTAACTCGCGTGCTACGGTCTTCTCACGTGAACGTCATTCGATTTAGGGAAAACAGTTTTTGACCCGCATTGTGGCTATCACGACCTCTGAAAAGGTTCAAAGTTCACATAATTATTTCATAATTTATAGTTCATTATTGTTTTACAACTGAAATAAATAGGTATGAAATTTGTAGGTTATTGATGATGTCAGTGTGACAGTGACATAATTATTTCAAAAGTAAAGTAAGACACACGTTTTAGATTCCACAACCACCCTTGACCAAGATAATTTTTGATAGCCCGGTACTTTGAGACAATCTGTATAATTCGTTTTTCACAATACAGGATATTTTGAAGTAAAGTCTAGGAATACTAGATTTAGAACATCGAACTTAATTTTATTTCACCTCAATAATTGCCAATTTTCATCGCTAGAGGTAACTATTCTGTCATCGACCAGATCGAAAATGCGTGTGTCAAATTAATTACAGCAAGGAACAAATTAATTATGTTTAACAAGTATAATTGAAACACGCAGGGACATGCATAAATTAAGCAAGAAGGACACACAACAATACTATTTTCCCCTAGTTAAAAACATTGACGTGATTGGCAGTCGTGAGTACTTCTCCGCCTTACTATAACTCTGTCTCCTCCCACCCCATTGGTTAAGCGTATGAAGAGGGGGCAATAAAATCAATTTAATGCTATCGTTCACTTGTTTAAGTTGGACATAGAGACAAGTCCTACATTCGTAATAGGACGCGATATGAGTGGAATAAAGATGGCAGATGTGTTTTATTCGTGGCAGGCCGTGCATGACATATGTGGCTGTATTTCGTACGCTGGGCAAACGCGTACTTGTTTTTCTATTCGAGAGTTACCTGCACAATAAATGTAAATAATGAGAAAATGTCATAATTTATTATAATGTCACACGGGCTTGTTAGTATCGTAATAGACGTTGAAAACAAATCGGACAGAATATACGGGGACGTTGTGTAATATTTCTCTAATTTTTGCCAGTTTATTTATGAAGAAACTATTAGAATTGACATGTTTGATGGCTCAATTAAAATAAATCGTCACATTATGCCGGAGCATTTCCATCATGTCACAAGCTTTTATGACCGCACAATCTTATCAAATCAAATATAATAACCTAATATAAAATTTACTGTATTTGCTACCACTAGGATGCCCTCTTCAAAACGATACAACGATACGCTAGGTAGACTATAGTAATCTGAAATAGTATATGAGTACAAAATGAGGCTTTGTCTGGCACTAGTGCGATTTACATACTTTTTTTACTACAAATTACTACTCATGTTTAACATTCTAATAAATTATAACAATGTTGACAGAAATACTGATGACATTTATTGAAATATCCCGTCGCTACTGTCATATTCTCAAAGCCACCGCTCCCTAGCCGCGGAGGATGCATCGGTTGATAGACAACAAATGCAATATGAATCATATCGCTTCAGTTCCGGTAAGCAATATGATGCTCTGGGCAAAGTTAAAGTGTTTTATGCTTTCAATATGATAAATTCCTAATGGATTTTGAATATGTAAGCGTTAAATTGGAATTAGTGCTACTCGGAAAACTTCTATTTTCTGAATTATATGTTCTACCTTCAAGTTCAAATTGTATTATTTTTAAAACAGTCTAGATAAATGATCAATTGTCCAAAAAAAATTACTTAAAATGAAATTTTTAATGCAAGGCTATATTCAGCGTACACTATAAAATGTAGCTTGAACATTGAAGTTATACAACAATGTTTTTTTTGTTAAGGAAAATATTCTAAAAGTATATTCCTACATCTAAAATCCCTCTAAACTAAACCATAAAATTAGTAATTAATAATTGGAATATTTAATATAACAAGGTAAAGGGAAACACTCTCTAATTGGCCAAGAAATATGTGACGTCTGGTCGGTAGACGTTCCATGTATAAGATTAAAGACAAGATTTGTAAATTTCAATCCAGTTTAGAGTGTGATGACTTCAGAATCAAACACGAGAACGTGAATGACATAACAATAACAGTGCCTCAACATATTGAATATTATGAGAGCTGTTTTTGCCCATTATCGTAGATCCACAGTTATAGCAATCAAATTAGCTTAAATTTACCGTGGAAATTTTTGAATCTATTCAATATATACTTTGTGAGTTAGGATTTTTTTGAATTTTCAACCCTTCAGAAAAGGATGTGTTCAATTATCATACGATTTCCCTGAAAAACAATAGGGTCCGTCAACGGACAGACAGGATTTTTGTCAAAATGTGAATATGAAAGAAAAGATTTCATTTTTGAGTTATCATGTAGACAAGCATTTCGTGACATATATTCTGATAGACAGATGGATTTCTTGCTTAAAATTGGGTGAGAAATACTATGGGGAAAGAATGTTTGCTCTATTTGCACTGTCCAATTCTGACACTTTTTTTCCTCTATATCTAATTACCTCATCACTTCTATGGATAATATCTACCAAGTAGGTAATCAATATCTATCCTGCAATCAGTAAACGGTTATCATAAATGATATGTTTTCACTTTACTTAATCGATTTAGCCCAATTATAATTGAAAATAAAAAGTCTTACAATGGCTATCAATGCTGGTGTTAAACAGGAATCTTACTTGGCACCAGCTTTGTTTCTGCTACATATCAACGATCTATTTGAAAGTGACCTCCTGTCTCGTCCACTACTTTGCTGATGATGGTGAACTTCATACCACTTCTTCATTTAAAGCTCCTATGCAATATCCCAATAAGAGATTTATCTTCCATAAATCCTGAACTAGATACACTTCAAGTAAGACTAATTACTTTAATTTGAGCTAGTTGGGCAATTAAAAACCGACGCTTAGCGTTCCGTTTCACTACAAAGTGATTGTGTGAGGTGCCGTGAGGTAAGTTGATATTTATTTCCACTGAAATATAACCACGTTCAGGGACTGTACATCCAGAATTCCAATTACAGAAATAGATCAAATTAAATGGTCCCTGATGTAATTATTTTTCAATAGCAAAATTTAAGAAATGACTATAAAACCAAAGAATTATTGAATCTCGACCTACCCGGAATGAAAACTCACACCACAATGACCATTTCAGACTTCCGTTCTGATATCTTTCCTCCTCGCGATTCTCGCGCTATCAAACATGCGGAAAACTAATTTCAATGATCGATGTTATTGAACGGACAGATGTCTCTGAGGTATCATATGACAAGTTTCCTAAATGAAAAGAAATCTAAATCTGTTCATGACAATGTTTACAAAGTGACACATCATATACTAACTGAAATTATGATGGTTACAATAAGACGTGACAATGTCAGTGCAAGAGGTTTCGACGTTATGGGATTGAATTGAACGGCATATCAAAAATGTGACGATAGAAAATCCCTCTAAAAAGGAGAGGTATTTATAAACAAAGATTTAAGTTATTAGTTTGAGGAGTTATTGCGCAGTTACTCTCTAGTCATTCAGTAAGCTGTATATAGTGTTAACCCATGTCATAAATGTTATCGAATAAATCACGTAAGCCCATACAATATAATTCCTTTTGTCAACAACTACAACACTCAAGAAGTCCAAGCCATTACATGGCGATCCCTCGACCTACCATTACATGGCGATCCTGTGCCAGTTGTAGATGTTACATACCTTTACAAACTTTCAACCGAAGACGCCAGCGGTTCTTTCAAGGAAGGTGAATCCCACAATCTTTTATAAAATGACTAAACTGAAAGCACTATTACAAACCACTCGATACTAGTAAAACTCAAATATTCAGGAAAAATCCAAGATAATAAGCTGAAAATTTGTTCGCTTCAGTCGTACTTGGAACAGATGTGATATAACGTTGCGATTCGAAAACCACTAAAGGGCCAAATTTAATTATGTACTCACAAATACCTATTTCCAGAGTTTACCTGAAAGTTTATTGAAGTAGGTACTTGTAATAATTGATTTTTTTTTGATTGGACATAAAATAAAACTTCAGTAAATGATTTTTATGTTTATACATATATCTAAGGTAAGGTTCGTCGCTGTATTTTAAGAGTGAAAGTTCCGATTTTGTGATTGGTATGATTGGTTAGCACTTAACAATGTTATGGGTAAGAATAACGTGATAAAATTTGAACCTGATAGAAAAATATATCTTGTCAAGCCCCTTCATCACTGTATGTAATTCACCCTTTTCCCAATTTGACCCTTTAAGTATTTCGCGTGTTTTCGTAATATTAGCTTCAAATTCAGTTTACTTATATCTTTAATGATGGCTGCATCATAGCCAAGAAGTATTAGTGATAATGATGTTTTTCTCGTTGAATGAAAATGTATTGACGAGGTAACTAACATGACTTGTTTGCAAACTAATAATAATATTGATGAGATGGTGATTACTTTTGCCTATTGTGAATAATCCTACATTGTAAGTATGTTTCAAATTTGGATTATCCAAATCGCGAATAATCCATAAGCCACACGTAATATACGTAAACTAGACAATCAATTTGAATTAATTCATCAGATGATAGACGACAAATAATATAATATGATCGAGTCACGTTAGTCACTTGCAGTGCCAAGTATCATCAATTCAAGTGCTTGATACGGATAATAACCCGTGGGCGGGGCTTGTACGCTCTTCAACACGCCCATAAAACCGTGCTCCCTCACTTCTACACTGCGAACAACCGAACTTTAGTTTACTCTGATCTGTACGTGGAGCAACACGCAGAAACAAAATACAGTAGTTCCGGTTGCTAGCTCAAATCAGTCGTTGATAATAAATTACAAGGTAAATCGTGTGATGTTCGTGCATTGATTTCCTGTGTTCGAAGTGTCAAATGATGGAAGAATCAACAAAAACGGACATCAAAGCTAAGATATCGTTCAGTGTTGAATCGTTGTTAGCGTCCAGAAAGCCTAGTACTACGCTACACCATGAAAACAAGTTCGTGGATGAGGAGGACGCGAGATTGGACGATTGCAGCGAGATGCTGGAAGAAGACGACGACGAAAACATAACAGTGGACGACGAAGACGATACGGACGGTAGAGAGAGTCTCAGTCCGAATTCGTCGCACACTGTGCTTATTCCTCAACCGTTACATCCTTCGATCCCCAGGATGTTATCAAGCGGGACCCCACCACATTGGCCATTTTCCTGGGTCACACCTGGAGGTCTGATAAGATCCACCTCTCCACAAAGTGAGTTCATCTGTTTTTAGCCTTACCGTCGGCTAGATATTAGCCTAGTAGAACGACTTGTATTTATTATTAAATTAAAGTTTCATTCAATCAGGGAAGATTTACCATTCAGAGTATTTATTCCCAATGACAATATTTTTCATCAAGTTATAAAAGCTGTTCCATTATCTGTAGCAAAAGATGTAGAGGTAATACCATTATGCTCGTGACTAGTTTGTCCTAGCTGTGAACATCCCCTATTAGCTCCTCCCGATTGCTACCAAAGAATCCATACATGAGTCCCTTAAATAACATCATCAACTGTTATTACATTGAAAATACTTCTCTCAGTTTGTCATAGAATAGTCCAGGACTATAGGAAAAAACATTTTTTGCCTAAAAGTGTAGTTTTGAACATTCTAAAACGAGTGTTACTGATGCGCACCACCTGATAGGTGGTGGAACATTGAACATTGTATAAAAGATTGTTTAGATGACAATTCACTAGACTTTATTAAGAAAATTGAGCGAAAAACCTTGCAAATTAGATGATATTATCCATAGCTTGCTTCATCTTACTCTTTGGTAAACAATACAAGAATAAAAAAGTATTTAGAATGCCCATTCACTTCAGACATCCTTATAAACACATACATTTTTCAGCGAGTGTATAGATAGAAAATTATCATTTTCCGCCGGTTCAAGACAGCATTACTGTCAGAGGCATTTCCCACAATTTGGTTTGTTTTTCTCTGCTCTAGCATAGAATTTGAGGAAGTTATTGCACTTTCACTTGGCAAACGCGATTAAATTTTCATGTTTCTCCAACGTTTCTTCACTCTTGATAAAAAACGGTTGGATGTAGGGAAAAAATTCGAAGAACTTGTTTAAGCTAAGAAAACTTTTGGAAAATCGATTTCTCAAACACGACCGTTTCTAGTCTAATAGTTCTAGTCCAGAAATCTTCAAATGCAAATATTCTTCGTTTAATTGAATCAATATAACAAGACAAACTTTCGAAATGGAATACTCAAAATGTCCTAGTTTTGGGTACATTTCATGCTTTCAAGTGCAATAGGGAACATCTTTGAAACATCTAATTTGGGGAGTTTGAACTATCATGAATGAAAAATTTCACCTATGTTCTTCTTTAGTACAGATTTCAATGAAGATGAAGAGGTTAGGGTCATGGATCCACGTATATCTGAGTGAAATTGCTTACGAAATAAATCCAAGCAATTTATTGACCAAAAAAACAAATCGTATTGTTCTAAGATGAATATCTATCATTTATGATGCGTACAATTCGGGAAATCACTTTGTATAAAAACCCATGGTCTGATAGTAAAAGTGGAAATTCAGTGATTTCTGTGACACTGAAGAAAGAAATTTTTTTACCATCTTTGCTGTGGCTTCTTTTATCCAATACCATACATAGTTTCCACAAGATTCCTTCTGGGGCCGTTATTTGTTATGATAAATAAAATCATTCTTTCGATTGTGCCTTTAGTTACTCCAATTACACTGTGCAGTTAGATGAAACATGTTTTACCGAGAGGGATCATCCGGCTTCGATATCTACTCGTAGCTTGAACGAAACGTCTTATAATTACCTCGAATAGAAATCGGAAAAAACATTAACAACTCATCTACAGTTAGTTTAATATCTTCAATTTGTTTTTTCATCCCATAAAATGCCTTGGTATAGATATAGAAACTGACATAATATTTTATATATATAGATCGATCAATTTCTGATCAAAGTTGTATTAAATGGTAAATAAATACACAACTGGCTGTATCCGACTACCGTAATGCAAACCAATTAGTTTTAATTGATATCGTATATAGATCTCATGCGAATACTTCAAATCATATCGACAATATTGAAAAACCCGTAACTTGTCAATCGTATACTTAGAAAAAGATATGCCAATAAAATAAATCAATATACAGTTGCATAGTTTGAATATATATTAAGTACAAGATCTGTTAGTTATTATCTGTATTAGTGGAACTAATAATATTATGTATTGGTTATATGCTGCGTAATTTGTGTCATTATTGTTGAAATAAGAAAACGATGAACATGTGGAATGATATTTTTCATATCGTTGTTTCGTACGTAAAAATGTATTAGGCATAATATTTTATTTAGATCACTTATCAACAGAAAGATAACTGATAATATATATATTTAAAAAATTCTCTATGTCTCCATGTCTACGATATAAAATTTGAAGCATGAAGCAGGGGGGCAACGGCCCCTCTGCCCCCCCCCCCCCTACTGCACTCTTGCTGTGACGCTTCAAAAACAGCAAATGTCCGTCACACCTTGATCTTACCTATTTAGGAATTATCTCTCGAAATTTGCGAGTCAAGTTTCTCGATGAGATTTCATTTGAGATTTTGGATGAACATAATTTTTCTCAATTTGAACGAAATTGCTTAATTGTATATTTTAGTTACTAAGTTGCACATTGCACATTTAATTTTATAAATATTTATATGATTATCTATAAAAATGACTGAAATAATAAGTGTCAAGATTAAATTAAATCAAATTACATATTTGTTTCATTGAGTTAACTTGTTATTTTCATTATGGAATTTAATTATATATTTTAAAAATGAAGATGAATTGACGTGATCTATGTGGGATTTCATTTTTATTTGAATCAGTGTTACCATCGAATTGGCCTACTAATATGCTGCGTAATTTATATCATTACTGTTGAAATAACCATGAACATGTGGAATAATATTTTTCATATCGTTGTTTCGTACGTAACAATTTATTAGTTATAACGATTTATTCATATTACTTATCAAGAGTAAAGATAACTGATAAATTCATTTATGAAAAAATCCTCCACATGTCCCCATATATACGAAATAAAATTTGAAGCATAAAGCAGGGGGGCAACGTCCCCTCTGACCCTTTTGCTACGCTCTTGCTGTAAGACTTCAAAAAAAGCAAATTTCCGTCACAACTTGATGCATCAATTTAGAAATTATGTCTCAGAAATTGCGAGTCAAGTTTCTCGATGAGAATTTCATTTACGATTTTGATATTTTAATTTAATTTTTGTCAATTTGAACTGAACTTAATTGTATATTTTAATTACTAAGTTTAATTAGATTATATTCTTAATTTTATAAATATTCATATGATTAACTATAAAATTGACTGAAATAATAAGGTCAAGATTAAATTAAATCTTTTTTTCATTAAGTTTGAGATAGCTTGGCCATATTGTTATTTTCATTGTGGAGTTCAATTATTTATTTTGAATGTGAGGATGAATTGACGCGATCGATGTGGGATTTTTTTTAATTTGAATCAATGTTACCATTGAATTGGATTCACATCTGAAGACGATGGTTCGAAAAACAATCTGCGGAATGATGAAGTTTATGTAATAAAATCTCATCAAATGAGCCGTAAAACGTTAATAATAATAAATATCATTGACATAAATAGCGTGTTGACACCTATATAATAGAAATAATTAAATCTGAAATCGCCTACACTTAATTAAATTTTCAGAATAGGGTATCGTTTATTATCATTTTATTGCGAAATGTATAGAAACGGAGTGTTATGCAAATTTATCAAACACACTCGTCTAATTAAAACACTAAAAATAAAATGACGTTGAACCAAACAACCTATGGCTAGGGTTATATTTTCAGTTAATTACTTATTATTGGCGGCGATTTTATTCGAATGATTTACGATTCAATTAAGTATTTATTTTCTCGATGCTAATTACCGAAATAATTCGTAAATGAGATTTTAATGGATTCTATACTTACAATGTGTGTTCCCAGCTTCATCGCCCACCACAAAGTTGATTTAGGATTGTTCGAGATTAACTCTGGAAACTCACCGATTTGACTCAGCTAATATTTGGTCAAGACAAAGATACACCCACACATCATTTTGTGATTTGAGTTTCACTCGATGAATATTTTCGCTCCATTCATAAATAATCCTTCATGATTCGATAGGACAGACTATAATTGGTTCAAAACCAACTGGCACTAAGTGTAAACAAACACACGTGAACCATAATAATCATCAGGAAAGCACGCAGGGTGGGAATGGGTGTGAGGTTCTTTTCATGAAAAATGGTTCTGACTTAATGGTTGCAGTAAAAGTACCCATTGCCATGCAAGACTCCGGCAATAAACAAGCAACTGAAAAGGGCCTAACTTACATGCTATGTCTTAATACATATTTACGATTATTCAGACTGCCCTCTCAACTAATATTAGCAACATTGAGGGTATTTATGGCTCTAGTTATTAGGTCCAACCGTTTTTCGTGACAAAAACTCTATTTATTATTTAATAAACGTTGATATCGAGAAATGAACTTGATATTTATAATACGGGAAAATTACACAATCAAATCAGGTAAATACAAACATCGACAGAGTAAAGCCACTAATTCGTCTCTGGAACGATATTGGAATTATATGTCGTTTTACAGCTGATAAACCAATGGTAGTGCAAAAAACATTCAATCAAGCGATAATGTATGTTCGACTTTTGTTTATCTTTGGTGCCAGTTGGGTTTGAATACACTTTAGTGAATTACTCAGATATTTATAACTTATTGATTGTTAGTTGTTAACTTGTCATCTTAACATTTGAAAAAGTAGATGATATTTTGTACATTTCAGTGATAGAAAGGTTGCTGGTTAATGTATCAGCCAAATTATGATCTTGTAAAAATTTGTCTATGATTTTTATTATGAGAAACATTGTAGTTTAATGTTTCACATCATAAAGATACAATCGATTAATGAAATGAATCGTTCATTGTAGCTTTTCTAGTAATTCTATATCGAAAAATTGTTTTTTTTACAGCTGGACTTCCGAATATGAACCAGAACAACGTAGGCCCTCCGATAGTACGATGCGCTTTAAGAAAACACAAACCAAATAGAAAACCTAGAACGCCATTTACAACGCAACAACTGTTAGCGTTAGAGAAGAAATTCAGGGACAAGCAATACCTCAGCATAGCCGAAAGGGCAGAATTCTCAAGTTCCCTACGTCTGACAGAAACACAGGTAAACATCTCTTGTACTTTATTTATGACATATCCACTTTCCGACCTCGTTTTAAAATAGGGCCGAAAACGTATAATCACTATATATTTCAAGTTTATCGGTTTCGGATCTGCCTCTTACGATTTTACATTAATATAATTTTGGAATTTTTCAAATAGGTAGGATATTTAACGTTAAACGGGCGCAGTGAGTGAATCGTGAGTTATGGTCATGGATTTTATGGAATGAATTTAAAATAGACACGCTATTTTCTAGATTTTGGCATACCTATTAAAACACTAAAACCTACTTAATTGTATAAAATTAAAAATGTCATTAATAAATCAATTTATAAGACGATCAAAATATTTATATTTGCAAATAGAAGAGGATAAATAAATATAATTAATATTTAATTATTTAATGAACCAGGAAAATAGCTTTTAAGTTTCAATAATCACAAGAACATTCAACATCTCAGGAATAATGCCCTGCAAATTTAAATGTAACACTGCAATGACCCCCTTTGGTTTGGCAAAACTTATTTAGAATACATCCTCCTTTCGCAACTAATATTCCAAGGTAATGCTGATAAGTTGCTTGGTGAAAAAAGACAAAAGGCAAAAACAATAATGCATATTTTGAATGTCTACAATGCCAGAAAGTCCGCCTTTTGTGAAATAAAACTATAATATGAACTATACATTTTTTATGGTTCATATGAAACATGAACGTTTTAGTTTCCATTGTTTCAATTAATAAAAATTAATGATGCTATTAAATATTTGATCTAACAACAACTGTTGTAGGTATATAAATCAAGGTCAGTTGAATTCATTTATCGAAGGGTTATTTTTCAGTAATTAAATCAGTTATAAATGTAACAAATAATTATTATAAATTACTTCATTAAATTATTATGACAAATAAGTGTCTCTAGTTATTATAAAATACTGCAATTAAATTATCATGGTAGTATAATAATATTAATTTATTGTTTGTATATTTAATTATTGCTATTTGTACTAAGTTATGAGTTCTTTTTACAATTATTCACTTTCTAAAATTGAACAGGTATCAATAAATAAATATTCATTATTGTTTTTCATATAGGTAAAGGTGAACTAATTGCATGTTAACAAGCCTATAAAATATTGAAAATCAAATACAGATGGCAAATTACAACAACAAGAGTTTCAATTAATAATATCTGATTGTAAGATATATTTTACGATCAGTGGAATTGATTTTTTCGGGTATTTAAAATGTAGACAAAAAAGTGTTTGTAATACTGAATAATAATTCTGTTTTGGTGATAAGTTGCTTACGTAAACTCAAAAAAATATATTGTGACAACTCAAACGAAATTATATATTGTATATATTATATATATTGTATTGTGTTGAGCGCCAAATGTAAGCTACGTAATTTCCACCTTCCCTTGATTCTAAATTAATTAAAAAGATGAATTTACCCAAGTTACTGATATTTCCCAAACTAGCTCAAATTTGTGGTTGTTCGGCCCTTTTCGTTAACAATGATGATACTTGCCCTATTACTTTTTAAACAACAAACCCTGGGCGCCACCACGAGTAAAAAAGACGAATTTCAGGCTGTTATAAATAAAGAAATAAGCATCATTGAATTGGTAGTAAGTAAAAAGGAAAAGAAACAAAGCATATAAAAACAATAACAAATATATTCAAATATTAATGAACAATAGAAAATCATTAACAAACTCGCATGCCCTTTCGGGGCACCGATATAGAATTGAAACAGTTATAAATGAAGTAATCAATCTACTTTCACTTAGCGATTACAACCAGCATCTAATTCATCATGGTAATGAAAGTTGTAACAGTGATACTAAAATTACTCCCCTGTGTATCTCCTGTGGCCCTGATGGTGACTCCGCGAGGTCTTTAGTAGTGTATTGGATCCAATATCCTCCTATCGAAAAAGAAAAAAAAGATTCAATGCTACTCTAAAAACAATTTAATGAATAACTTTGATTAAGACCTACCTTGTATTCACAGTCACACCTAAGATGGTCAGTTTTCATCCGCAACCGGTTTTATTCAGATCCTCCCTTCCTAATTAATAACTTGGGTGTGAGGGTTACAATATAGTATTCGTTGAATCCGCGTATTACTTGAATACAGTTAACTATATCATTTAAGATAGAGTTCTTTAATTGGGAGGAAGTTCAAGGATATATAATCAAATTATTATAGGGTTCTATCATGAATAATGATATGTAACGATTCATTCAAAAGTCGGATCGTTACAACATGATGATTGTTATTGTTATTCGATTAAACTTTTGAATAAAGTGAAACAGATGTCATTCAGCATTTTGGATATTACAGTTATTTGTTTTTGAAATTGATCTGACCAAACAAAAACGAGAATATATATAACAATAAAGATAAATGCAGTATCTTACGTTTTTCACCTTGACTGTTCTATTGTTTCAGGTGAAAATTTGGTTTCAAAATCGAAGGGCGAAAGCGAAACGGTTACAGGAAGCGGAATTGGAAAAATTACGACTGTCCGCTAGACCTTTACTGGCACCCAGTTTCGGACTTTTTCCGGGCGCTGGACCACCCCTTATGTCACCTTTTCTAGCGGCGATGGCGCACAGACCTCAACATTTCCAATTTCCCGGAATGTCTGGACATATCTTGAATATTCCGCAATGACCAAAGCGCTCTAACATCTTAAACGTTGTACCTTGAATTATGATTTCGATTCAATTGTAAGCATATACCTACTTCTCGACGACGGACGGCCAGAAAAAAAACAAGGCAGCCCATCAAGTCCATGGAGATCGAAGCCCGAATTCGTATGGTTTTCGTCAATCGGCAGAACTTCAGTATATTCTTTGGCGTGTGACGATAAGTTTTAAAGATTGAGCTCTAAAACTGCACCTACTGCTTCAGAGTCGCCCATGATAGAGATGCAAGAAGATATCGTTAATTAGTAAATTGTCACGTAGATGAATAAGTCAAATTATTGATGCTCAACTCAAAGGCTAATTCGAGTGACTGAACCCACGTGCATCACCCATCATCCTGCTACGTCAAACAAACTTCACAAACGGATTCCAATAGACCAATTACTACTTTCTGCAGTACCTAGATATCTTCAGTAACTGCTAATGGTACGTGACTTTGCTCCGAATCAAAGTTTATATGACTTTGTCTTAATCGTGCCACCATACAATTTGAGCATGATAACGAGATGATGACGAATTCTTATAAGCTACAAGACAAGATATTGGTATCCTTAAAGATTAGAAAGTGAAGGCTATTTGCAATCGAAGCCAAAATATCAATTTCCTTTGCAATGACGTTAATTGAACTAGATTTGTATCTTTCTTGTTAATTGAAGACAATTCAAAGAACTCAAATATTATGGGTCCTAATAAGTTTCCTTGAAACACTGAATTTCTTTAGGAATCTGCTGTACATGACCAATTTTCATTTTGCTACTCATGAGCAAATTTCTTCTGAACACGACCTTGGATCGTTCATCAGCGATCATTTTATACAGGGTAGGGTGTCTTCCTACTTCCTGAATCTCTTTGACTAGATCCTTTCAAAATAAAAGAAACACTTTCAGATCTCTACTCCGAATTCATAGTAAGATGCGTCTCTGTCATTCAAAATTATCTTCTTGGTATATATGAGCATTTGTTAATTTTTAATTAGTGAGAATTGTCCTTTCCAAACAAAAATTCATTGTGCAATGTAAATTCTGGAAAGGCAATCCAAAATGTTATATAAAAGACTGATTAGTACTTTTCTGTTTTATATTTTGTATTGTAAATTGTAATAATTAATGTATTGTACATAGTTGTATTTAATTTGTTGTAAAAAAACTGTAAATATGAAGATTCTATAATTATTAAATGTTTGTTTTTAAATCAAGTGTTGTAATTATGTTCCAATTGATGATTCGTGTAATTAGAGTTCTCTTTTTCTCAAATGTTTGTGGAACCTTACGCTGAAACTGCGTCCAGTTTGTCCTATGTACAAGGCATTACACTATTTGAACGCCGAAACTATAGACATAAACTTCATTTTGGTTTTTTGCTTGAAAAGTGTGCATTTAATTCTTGCTAGCGTGGCAAACAAAAAATCATTCGAAAGGTCTTCTCATGTAGCTTAACGATTCTCATTTTTGAATGAACTTCCGGTTCGCAGTTATTCAAGTTTGAATGTTTGTATTTCTACAGTCGGTGATCAGAGGATAACCTGTACGGAGCTCAATATTGCTCCCACAGAAAATTTAAATGTAAATTCGTTGTTTAGTCCCTGTCGTTATTTTTGTTATCACCTGTTTTTGGATAAAATGTCAGGTTACCGAGTTATTTGCGAAAATCTGTTTGATAATATCCTTTTTTTTTACCTAAAAATGTACAGCTTCAACAGTAAATAACTCAATAACGGTGGACGAAAAAAGTGTAAATGACCTGTTTTGTTATTTTTGCTATTACATTATCCATTCATATAAATTTCAAAATGCTCACCTCCGAGGAGTGACTAAATCTAACCTACAAGAAAAAAGTGCCCCCAAGTCCAACCGATTTCGAAAAATAGGAAACGCGACTATCATTTGTGATCTCTAAAGTGATGAAGAAAGCAATCAACATCGAGCTCTTTCAATACCTAAGAGAGCTACGAAATCGTGAATGAACTATTCCTATGAAGTCTTCCATAGCCATATTCGGGATAACCATCAACATTACCCTCTTATGAGATGATCATGTGAGGTCCACTGCAAAAACTGATCCACAAAACCTTACTTACGTTACAGATTCGACCTGTCATGGAGTACTGTTCATATTTTTGGAGTTCGACTCCCAAGCGACCTCTAGAAACTAGTAGAAAGATGGGCGATTCCTCCCTCTTCTATAAATTAGATCCGATTAGATTTGTATGGGGCTTATGAACTAAGAGCCTCACCACCGCGACCTTTGTAGAGCTATCGTGTATGCCCTCTTATTATGTTGGAGTTCCCTGTCTAGACCCGTGCTCCGTAGGCCAGACCTCAGCTGCTCCATATAATGAAATGATTGTGGTCTTTGCTGTCGTTGAGAACCTTTATCAGGCCTTCGCAGTAGCATAGCATGTGTACTGAGTCATTTAGTCTACTCATCTTGGCTAGATAAATGACTCGCCCTTTTAGCCACTCAGTAGGTATGTGTGGAATAGCACAAGCCTTAACTATTCTAGGATTGGAATGAGAATTTCCTGTCCCTTTAGAAGTAGGATGGAGTATATCCCATCTTCTCCAGGAGATGTGAATAGCTAGAACTCATTTATAGCCCACCTAATTCTATTTGGCCTTGTTTTCTTCGTAGCTAACCTCCAGTCCAAGGCGTTTGGCCTTTTTGGCTTGCCTTCCGGACTATTCACCGCTACGGGGTCATTTATAATAGTTGCGGCCGGAAACTGCGTCTCTATAAGCATCTGTATGCTCTCCTCAAAAGCTGTTGTGTAGGAATCATCGTGCTTTTTAAGGAAACCTATTTGATTCACAGTACCCTCCTTTGCCAGCACTTTGGGTTCTAGAATATGTGGGGGTGTCCACCACCTCTTCCCAAAACTCCTTCCACGATTGCCTCTTTGCTGTACTGCGAACTGCGTGAGTGTAGCTTTATATTCGGTACAGTTTTGGTTGGTTTTGACTTTATTAAATAACCTGTGCAATTGTCTTCTTATTTTTTGCAAGTGCTTATTCCACCAGACAGTTTTGTTCTTCTGATATCTTGTTTTTTCTTGAGCAGCTTTCCTCGTAGGCTGCAACTATTGCTATGGTTACTTGGCTTTTGACATTTCTTGTTTCAATCTCATTTTCTCTTTGAGAGCCTCGCTGTGTGACAATATGTATCTGTCTCCCTGGGGTTTCGGTAAGTGGTTGAAGTTCGAGGAGGGGTGACTAGATCGAATCTAATCTGTCTATGGTCGGAGCATCAAGGCTCCTTGGACACGCGCCAATTAGTTATATTATCACCTGCTTTTTCTGACCAAAGTGTTACATCCAATACCTCTTTCTTTGTCGCAGTGACGAATGTTGGTTTATTATCTACGTTAGCTATTAGTAGGCCTTTTTGTTAGTGAGAAATCTAGTAGGGATTCATCTCTTGCATTGGTGTCCGTGCTTTCCCATGAGATATGGTGTGCATTAGCATCGTATCCAATAATTGGTTAGAGATTTTCCTTTGCCTTTATCAAATGGCATTGAGGGTCTCGTCCTTCTGGCTCAACTGAACAAGGAGTGGTTCTGAATTGTGGCGAGAATCATCACGCATGAGGCAGGCCAAGCTCTTCATTGAAGATTCTGTGCCTATACTCTCAAAGAAACTCCGTTCTCTTGACAAGAGGGACATCAGAGAGATGAGTGGAATCATAACCGGTCACTATCTTCTTAACAAACACATTCATACTATGGGCATTGCAGATGATCCTATAAGTAGGAAATGCAAAGAGACGGTAGAAATGCCCTGCTTTGACATCTCTCAGGCATCGACACTGCTCCCAGAAGAAATTATGGCCAACGTTGGCAATATGATGAAACTAGCAGTTTCCGATTGCACTGCTTCATTAATTTCGGATGGAGTACATCCGAACCTCCTCTTCACTTCCACTGTCGTTTAGGTTCATTTTTCACAAGAAGGGTACTTTACTTTCATCACAAAATACAAAATTACAGATTCATTAATATGTGTGACAACTAACTTGATTTTGGGTTGCAACGGATTTTTGCTATTAAAAAAACCTGGAGCTAACTTCAGCCAGTGAATGAAGAGCACAAAGTCACAAAGAGCCAGATTCAGTCCTTGACTAAAGTGCCCTTGTCAAGTCAAGTCACCCCCTCAATGTCAAGCTCGAGACCTGCCGAACTTCTTTCTAACAGATTTCATTTTTCTATCGAACGGCGAAGTTGTGGCATTCTTCATCTAGTAAGGTCTTTTCCTATGCATATAGCCTCGAAACTTTCAAGAAAATACAACATTCCACCTCTGGCTCACACGATGTTCTTCGAACATTATAGATTTTCCTCTCGTGTAGTCAAAGTATGGCTAATAATCATCTTAGGTATACCACCCTGACGATAACAACGAAACGTGACTCAGTTCAAACGCGTCCGATTTGTCTATCCTAACTTGACACTTGTTTTTGAAGAATTCCTCATGAATATTCAAAGCATTCGACTATTCGGAACGACAAAATTGACATTTTATAATTCCTATCGAACGAATTAATTGGATTAATGTCACACATGTTGAAAAATTACAATTCGCATAAGGTCAAAGCTGGATAGTATAGTTAATTAAAGAGTTGGGCGATAATGGTCGGCGATAAAGATAAATAAATGCTTCGAAATATAATTTAGAGAGAAGCAATTAGTTTTCTAAACGGTACCGTGTAAAAGTACCAAAGAGGCTGCTGTTATAAAATAACAAGATCGGCTTCTGTTGTTATTTATTGCTGGCAGAAATGTTGCCCATTAATAATTTAAATGTTAATTTGTTAATTAATGATACAAATTGCTTTTCTGAATTGTGTTTTATGTTATCCAGGTACGGATATCGACATTTAATTACATATTTTCGATTCAACGATGCCGTGTTTGTAAACTAATCTAGATCAGAAGACTTTTAATGATCTACACATTCAGCGACGACATTTTGAATATAAATTCGCTAATTTAAAGGAAAAAATTTTCCGCTAATTGGAAATAGAAATTTTATCGCATTCTACCTCGTCCCATAACCATCGGGTGTTCGTTTTCTATGGGAAGGAAGCTGGTAAATGATTTTCTCAGGTTCGATTTATCCGGTAATTGTGAAGAAATTGATTCTGTTTTATCATCCAGTATAGCTATAATTATAACAGTTTAATGGAATTGCGTTTTATCTGTTTTTGTATACACTGTGCCAAGCATTGGCGTAACAATAGTTTATTTATTACTTAACATAGAATGGTACCGTTCATAAATAGATTCAGAGTAATAAAAATATTAAATTACACAAGAAAATATATACATTTCGATTGATTTACAATAAAAATAGAAGACAACTACTATTTACCATTGCAAACCTTCCTACTAGAATTACATATAATAATAATATACAACAGCTCATGTAATTATATCAATAATTGTAGCTGCAATGAATACATCAAAAAAGAAACCTCCATTAAATATTTAGGAATAATTCTCGATTGCCATTTAAGATGGAGTGAGCACATACATAATATAAATAGCAAAATGAGGAAACTCATCTTTTTTTCCAAAACAAAGGAATATTTTTTTTTATTAGGAGGTAAATAAAATTGTATGGGCCTGTAACATCACATAAGGTAGTGTGGGAGTCCCTGAATAATAATTCAATCACCTTAGATGTACCCACTAAGCTGCAACATTCTCGAGCCATCGGAAAAATTCCGCCACCGGTGAGATTCGAACCCGTGACCGGAAACCACAGTGATTAGAAGATTGATGATTCTACTACTGAGCCACATGGTGTGTTAAATCAACACCTATTTGGAAATGTATACTATGCACTATATTTACGGGTACTTCGTGCGAATGGGGGATCTCAACATAGCCTTCCAAGCCGAGATGCTTGCAATCTACAGACGTGCAGAGGATCTACTCGGCTATGGTAAGACAAATGAGACCATGTGAATCTGTCCGGACAGTCAAGCGGCACTCAACGCACTGAAAAGCCCGACCGTGTCTTCGAGGCTTGTCAGGGATACCAAGGAGATCCTTAACAGGCTAGCCGGTGGAAACAGGCTCAAACTGATCTGCATTCTGGGTCACTCAGGTTGGAGAGAGAATGAGAGAGCGGACAAACTGGCCAGAGCGGGGGCCCGTTGGGACGGTCCTCAAGACCCCCTTGGGCCCTTGCTGGTATCCCCTACAACGGGGATATACAGATTTTGCTGAACCATCTGACAGATAATAATTTTAAGATGAAATTAAAACATACAACGGGGAAAGGGGACACTCCTTCTGTATGAGATGCGAGGGAAACAAAGTAGAGTCATCAACCCACTTTTTTCTTCAATGTCCTACGCTTATCCGAGCCAGATTTACCTGGCTAGGTCCAAGGATCATCACGGCCGATGACATAAAGGATCTAAGCATAAAATAGATCCTAGGATTCTGTAGAACAGCAGCGTAGCCAAATTCCCTGAAAAACGTAGCAGGGAATAATGTACCAAATAGTGCACTGAACTTTATATCAAGCCCGCTACCATCTCAACCAATACCATTACCAATGGCATAGGGCGGTACTTTCAGTACCATCATTTCAAAATGATTTGGGTGCCCGAAAATAATATAAAAAAATGTACTTGGTAAGCCCATGACCTGTCCTTCAAAAAGCATTTTTATCGAACTTAACGTCTTAACAGTGAGGGAATTGTATTTTATGGAAATTCTGAAACAACATTACACGAAAAAGATTAAAATTTCATTATTTGATCATAATTATGAGACTAGAGCAATTTTAAATTCACAATGCAAATTAATAAGAGGCATAAAGTTGATTAAAACATTTGTGTGAAACATTTTTTGCAGGAAGAAAATGTACCGTCCATATAAATAATTTTTGATTAACATAAAAACTAAATTATTTTTACAGCTAAATATCACTAAATTTTCGGATGAATCATTAACAATTAGGAAGTCTTCATTTCTGTTGGTTTTTGGTTGAAGTTCATTCAAAGGTTCATGAACCTACGATAGTGATTTTGGCAAAGCTGGCAACAGTTTTCGACGTGCAGTGTAAATGTTTCTTCTAGCACATTGTAGATCACTTATTGTCAAATTGTTTAAAGACACATCATTTTTAGCTAGCTCCATTCTAATCATTTTGGAAGGTTTATCTGTTATATCACTTTCGGCTTTTCTCTTCAAACAATGACTTAAAACTTGTCTTTGCAACACATTTGTTAGTTCTGGTTCATGATTATGATTTACATTCAGGTTTGTTATAACTCGACTTTTTGACTCACCTAAAGTATGAAAATTTGCTTTACATTTATCTTTGATGCACTTCCACTTAGTTTCTCCGGAAGCTAATTTTCTGTTGTGTTCTTTAAACATAAAGTTCTCGTAAACTAAGAGAAGTTTTCCTCTTTGACTGAACATTTCACTTAAATCCGAAAAATTGCTATGATTTATTTTCGCCATTTTTACACTTTTTTCGCAATTATGAGTACATAGACCATCAACTTTACACTAGAAATGACTATGTACTTATGAAAACTGATATACCTACAAAACAAAATATAGTTAGTTAGGTACCTGTTACATAGTTTATGCCGAGTTTGTAGTTGTAAAGTATAATTTAAAATGCATTAGGGATTAAAAGATTAGGATGAGCCGAGTTTGATGCCGCCCATAGTGACACATTGTTCAATTCGAATAAACTTTCAATGACATATAGTATAATTTCAAGGGTTTTGAGTGAGCAAGATCTAAATAGCTGCCAAATGTTATATCTGTTTACATTCTTTGAGTTTTAAATATTTGATATTTGTAATATTTTTATCAATTTATGAATACATTTTCTAATTAAAATGATAATATCTTTATGAACATGCTGTATATGTTCGGCCAGGCTCGAATCTGTATTCGTATCATGTCTAGGCGGTTATGCGAATGGATTGTACTGGTTGAAACGTATTTCTGCGATTGCAATGCCGGTAAATAATTCCCTGATAACTCTAAGTGTAAGATCTAATAAATCCTTAGAAAATCCATTTTAGTAATTGCAACTAGATCAAATATCAGTTTTGCATACAAGTGACGTTTTATTGCCCGGTTTGAATTTACTAAGCTCTAAATAATTTTTCTAAGTGCGATAAAACTAATTAATTAAATTCTGAGAAACGTTTCGTTTAGTTTTATTTGTGATGTCGTTTGATCTGGATCGAAACAATGGCTGCCGCCATTGTCGACTCTAACTGGCGATTGTTTCACTTCTGGTAGGTCTTTTGGTGAGAGCGAACGAGGCAGAACGTTGATCGTGTACGAAAAAATATTCGAGGTGCGGTGTAATTCCAAGAAATAATTTCACAAATTGCCGTCCACTTCTTTAATTTACTTAAAGGGAATGGTTCAAGCTCAGATACACGTTTAATCGCGAGGAGCAAGCACATCGAAGCTGTTTTTATAAATCGTTAAAGTCCTTATACCATCGTTGCGGATACTAATCTGTACCTAATTGTATTATATTTGCGCGAATAGGTAAGTAAATGACTTATAATGAAGGCATCAGCTATGTGTATGGGAAACTTGAACCATAGCCTATTAGAGACTAGAGAGTTAGGTCATGATCATAGAGACGAAGAATAGAATTCTCGGCTATCTCTTTCTAATTCTCGAACCTCTCTTACTTGTATGCTCCGCCTACTTTCTGAGCGCGTTATTTGAAAACATTATCGGTAATTAATAATCAATATGTAATAATTTTATAAGAGTATAGTTTTATAATAATATATCAGAAGAAATTAGTTTATGAAAATAAAAATAAACAAACAACGGAAAGAAAATGTGATGGTTGGAGAATTCTATACAGAATGCATCACCATAGAGATCACTATGATCAAAAAACGGACCATAAGTGGGAGGGGCATATGGCGAACGAGTAGAAAGAGAAGTCCGTCGATTAGAAAGAGATAGCTTCTCTTCAAATTACTTAGTCAAGAACACTATTCTTCATCTCTATGGCCATTATGTACAATTTGTCATGTGACCAACTCAGGTCAACCGTCAATAGTACAAGGCCTATACGCTGAGTACAAAAGTCAGTATGACGTCATCAACAAGAGGGTTACAGTTGAGACGAAGCTACGATAGGATCATTTAGTCTTAATGACGAAGTAACCAGTTTTGACTGACATCTGCTAAATATCACAATTTAACGACGTTTTGTTCTTTTTCTTGTGCAGAATTATATGTTCCTCAGATATTTGTGTGATTGGAAAGTGTTTTTACTTGTGAATAAGCGTGTATAAAAGTGTTATGACTGAATAAAGTGTGTTACAAGATGGCTTCTTATTTGAATGCTAATGAATGATGTATAAACTTCTCTCAAAAGACATTTCCAAGAAACCTACCTTGAAAATTCTTGGCTTCCGGATGGATTACGCTTCATAGTGTCATTCAGGATCTAGGAACGGGAGTGAACCTTTTGATTCAACTTCCATGGTGAAAAGGATATTGGGATGTAATGAATTTGAATGATTGAGGAAGAAAACAAGATTTTCCCGATCATGTTGCCAAATAACAAAAGTGGCGTCGACATATCTAAACCAACATTTTGGTTTGAGAACAGACGAGTCGATAGCATCTTGCTCAAAAAATTCCATGAAGATATTAGCTATGACTGGAGAATGTGGGGAACCCATGGAAGCATTCATTATCTGATGCAAAAAATTGAATCTTTAAATTGCTGTCGTTGCTGAAAACAATCTTTGGATCATCAATCATAATTCTCATCAAGAAGATTTGATGCAAAAACAGATGCTGCTTTCAGAAATTTCATGAAATGTTACAGATAAAAATTTCTTCCCAAGTCCAAGTCATGAGCGATAAATGGTTTTGTATAACACAGAATTAAAAGTGAAGAACTTGGGAATAAATTGCAAAATGTGAGAAATATTAGGATTTCTGATGTTACTTTTAGGTTTTGCTAGTAGGAAGCCACCAAATTTGACCATCAATGCTTACCAGAGCACACATAGCTGCTAGAAAATTTGCTAGAAATTATGCGAATTGGCATGTTGATGATTATAAACAAGTTTTGATTCCCGGTGGATTCAGGAAATCTCCAGATGGTAGTAAGAGAAGAATGGAGAAGAACTGGTGCCTGCAATATCTTACCAAAGACACCGTTTGATGGTAGTTCTAGACTGATGTGGGGGATGATTTCTGGCGTTGTTATCTCAATTGGACTTCCAGAACGTTCGGCATACTTTGTGGTCATATTACCACAAAGAAAATCAGTAAGCCACTTGTGAATGGTTCCAATTGATGGTGGAGAGTCACCATAATTTTTAACAAGCGATGCTTCGGTTTGCGTAATGTTTTTTCCACGCAAGAAATAATTATCTTCAATAAATCCTAAAGTAGATAAATGCCAAATATGCTTAATTGTTTACATGGTATATTAAAAAGTTATATAATAAGGTTGACATAAAATGCAAATCAGTAAAACAGTATGGGCAAGATAGCTGATTCAGCTTACATCATTATGGTACATCATTCAACGACAACATGGACCCGAATGAATGACATGGTAGGTCAATATGTATTTTCTCTAAGAAGGAGAAGTATCTATTGATTATAGTCCAGTCAATAAGCCGGAACATATGGAAAAGTTGGGAAACAGCTCGGATTTGAAAAATTTTTGAATGATCTCAAGATCATTCGTTATCACTAAAATCACACCCCGAGGGCAATGGGCAATTTTGGGGGGTGTTTTTCCCCCCAAAGATGGGTCAAATTTTGGGGCAACTGAAAAAAATTCATCTCCAGAAATTCAACAAAATTTTCCATCTTAAAGTCTCCAAATGTCTCACTCGGGGGGTTTTTGGGGCCCCAGGTGCATGTGGTGACTTTTTAGATGTCTTATTCGTGATCAGCGACCCCAAAAATCTTCTAGTAGATATTTTCGAGCCGATTCCTTCACTCTGGACCATTTTGTGAATTTTTTTTAGTTGCCCCAAAATTTGATTCATCTTTGGGGGGGGGGGGGGGGAAACACCCACCAAAATTGCCCATTGCCTTCGGGGTGTGATTTTAGTGGTAACGAATGATCTTGAGGGCTCACAGAACCCATTGCATCAAAAAATTTTCAAATCCGAGCTGTTTTCCAACTTTTCGATATGACACAGTATTTCCCGGCTTATTGACTGTACTATTAGAATAGGGTATTATTAGTAAGTTGTCAATGATTTTCCCCAGATCTACATATTTCAGAATTTTCGATAATCCCTTACCTTCAATTGTATCTCATTAACCCTATTGCATTTTAGTTCCTATTTATAATTGAATGATTTCCTTGATAATGGCACTTCGCTGTTGAAACATTAACGTTTTCATGTTATTATTAAAAATGATATAAAAACAAAGTGACTGTTCTTCCATTTAATCATGATTCTAGGATTACAAAAATGTAAATTGTTGGTCGAAATGAGAAGAATGATCTTTCGGTGGTTCCATTTCAAAAACTTTCCGATTTAGTTGATTTGTTCCGTTTCTCAAATAAAACCGAATAAATAATCTATTCCTCATTTAAACCATTTAACAACATTGGGACCGTCATGCCTTGTCGAGTTTCCACTAGTTATTGATTAACGTTGAAGTTGGAGTTGGGCAATATTGAATTGTCGACAAAGAACGCATGTCGTAACTTAGATTACCTAGTACACTTGGTAGTAACGAGTAATTATTATTCAATATACAACACGTCTTTTAATTGGTTGTTATCTGAACAGTTTTCCATCTCTCCCTGCTACATTTGTCTCATTCTGTACACTCCACAAAACAAGTTTTTATTATAAGTCGCGCGTAGTTTTGAGAACAGTTAGTAATTAATTAATTATATTGTTGTTTTTAATTGTAGCAAATGCTTGTAGCTGCATCGAGAGAGATCCTTTTTTGCTGCTATTCATAAAAATAAATGAAACATTCAGACTGAATTAGGAATCGTTATTGTAAGAGAAATATTTAAGAGAAATGTGATTAAAATCGATTACCGGAATAGATGGCACGTAACCGCCCCACACATGTTAGGAACATGTAGAAATCTGAAAAACTATAGATCCTTAATGTCTAATAACCGTTATAAATAGATAAAATCATTTACTGTGCAAAAAAATTTTCAGAAACTTCGATTTTTACAAAATTTCGTAAGGGGTATGGTAAAATCTCGATTTTAGATTAGGTTTCAACAGAATCGATGATGAGAAATACGTATCTGACGCTGGTTTTAACCGTTGATTGTGATTAACCACGGTACATATTGTCAAGACCATGAATTCTGCCCATCCCATGGACAATGACTCTGATAAAATCATATTGTATAGGGATAATACACTTATATTTTGTAACGACCTCCTTCTGAGATCCTGCTGAACAAATTTCAGCGATTATACCAACTTTTTGGCATTTTCGATTTTGACATAATTCCATAAGGGGTAAGTAGCTAACTGTTCCAGTTCATCTACCTTTTTTTCGGAAGTAAATCCTGGAAGGAGCAGTCGAACGCTTGGTAGAATATCTTCGTTTTCAATGAATCTGTCTGTCAAATTTTGAATCAAAGCGTCGATGCAAGGAATGAATGTGGTGACTCTGAAATACTCTTCACTACTTGTTGTTTGCGGATTTGCACGGTTTTTCTGTCGTGATGTTACTCTTGGAGCCTGAAGTGTCAAGTCATTTATTACTGATATTCAATCATCCGTAGATATCCGCATTAAGCTCCGGCGATGCACATTAACCGTGGACATTTATGACAGGAGAAAATTTAATAAACGTAATTAATCTGTGAAGTAGAATCGAATATATCTAGCTACGATGTTGAATAGACTTCATCCCAGAATTGATAAAAACTCAATCTTGAAATATCCTATTCAAAACGTCACTTCACTCACCATGATCATTCTCTGCACAGATTGAGGTTTCCGTTTTTGGCTGTGATGGTTGTTTGCCCTTGTTGGCGTTTCATTTTGCATTGTAGAAATTACTTAATCATTTTTTACAAAGATATCCTGAGCGTTTTACATAACCAAACCAGAGGTTTTAAATTGAATACATTAGAATCCATAGAGATTTATAAAGGTGTCAAAAACTCTAATAAAAATATCCTCAATGATCAGTTAGACCTATATCAAAGTGATCTTTTCATGTGTCTTTCAAACCGCTCTTAAAATAATTCTTAGAATATTAAATTATAATCACACTAATTCAAAAATTGTTACTATGTTTACTATGTAATACTGTACTTTCCTAGGATCTACCTGTTTTTGGAATTTCCGTTGATCCCTTCATCTCAACCCTACTTTACTCTATTCTATTTATATTTGAACTGTTTCATTGATTTCTTCATAATTTTCTATTTGTTTGTTAATGGCACTTCGGTGTTGAAACTATAGTTACGTCTTCACGTTATTATTAATAGAAGTGGTATAAAAACAAAGTAAGATATTCTTTCGAAAAATTACCATAAAGTAACGGCTTCCACCATCGATTTTTTGAATGATGTTTAGTGCTGCCGCATGTGACATAAAAGAGAAGCTTTTATGAAATATTAATGCAGGGATCCGTCGAATCAATGAACAATATACCTGTTGTAGATTGAGAAATTTGATTTAAAAACAAAAATTTTATTCTCGAAGAGACTTCTAGAGGAGAACACAAATTCGCAAGAATTTTTGAGATTTCGATGGGGGCCCTGGCTTCTCGAGCCCCCGCCCTGGCTACGTGCCTGGATAATACATTTATAGTTTGTATCGGTCTCCTTTTGAGACCGTGCTGAACAAATTTCAGCAACTATTCCAACTTTTTAGAATTTTCGAGTTTTACAAAATTTTATAAGGGGTAGTAAGTATGGAAAAATCTTGATTTCGGTCGAAATCATCGATTCTGTTGAAACTTTGTTTCAATACGTTTTCCATACTTTTACCCCTTATGAAATTGTGAGGAAAATCCCAAAAGTAGGCCAGCTACGCCTATGATAACAATGTGTTCAATTCATTCATCGACAATTCGGAGGAATTTCATAAATAATCGTTCGCATCTATTTGAAATATAATGGAGCTCCGACGTTCCGACTCCAATCCAATTAAACTGACTATATTTATACTCATGTACCTTGTATCTAACTGAAATTTATGAATGAGACCCGGCCAGATAAAGTGGAAACGAAATTCTAACTTTCGTATGGATATAATTAGGTTCGATATAACAAAGTGAACACTGTTCGGAATCGACATCGAGATACGGTAGCTAATACAAGCGACCAAACGAATACTGTCTTTGAAATGGACATATCACGTGAGTGATATTAACGGCAATAATTGCTCTGTCCTTTACTTTGTGATATCCTATTTTTGAACAATTAAATATACTCGTTATCATTCTGGAAATATAGTATTTCAATCTTTTTGATGAAACTAAAAATATGTTGAAAAGTAGCAGTAAACAGAACTTTATAGCATTGAGTTCAATTTTATCAACAAGAATCCATATCTATGGTCTGTTTGCCGAAACAAACTAATGACGTCATATCTGAAGTAGATACAGTGTTACAATAACTTGTTAGATTCAATTAAAAAATTAAAGTTGAGAAATTCTTTCACCACGCTGTGGCATTCTCGAAGCTTGGAATTATCAACAAAAGCCAAGTCTATAATTATGTCCTCAAATATTAGAAATCAATCTGAAAGTGGTATGAATTTCAGGATCGTGGTAGACAAGGGTTTGGGTGAGAGTTTATTTACAAAATTGTTGACGAGTGGTGAATTATAGGTATCGAGTTGGTGTTTTAATATTATATTACTACTGATTTTGAATGTTGTAAAAGTTCTGTTGATTCTAGAATTGAGTTCACCTCCTTTTTTGTGAATAGGTAAAATATCGAAATTTTAAGGTGAATTTGTGATTATGTTCTAAAAGGTGATTGGCGTAATATAGAGTCCTCTTTTTTGAGCCTATTACATCTCATATGTTCGTGGAACCTTACACTGAAATTGCGTTCAGTTTGTCCTATATACAATGCACTGCAGTCATCACACCTCAACCTAGAAACTTCAGTTCACTTTAATTTATCTTTTCTACATTTTGAATTAATAATATATGAGTATAGATTATTTGTTGTTTTAATTCTGGTTTTTAAGAAATTGAGATATTTGAAAGTGTTTACCTAAATTTGTTAGACGTGCAACATTTGGCATTAGGGCTTCTTTATCAATAATATTGGATTTTCACTACTTCAGTTGAGATGATTTTAGGTATTCACAAGAACCATTTAGATGGAAAGTAGTGACGAAATAACAGTTTTTTCGAAACCTACTATGAAAATGCAATTATCCAACATACATACAAAGCAAACACCGCAAATTTAGTTGGGATCCTGAAATATTTATTGGATCCCAAAAGTATAATTTTTTAAATTTTTTTGAATAACCGGTTCAGAGATTTTATTCCAATTAATAATATTCTATAAGTAATTTCGTTATATAGGATTGTATCTTATTTCAATGTTATACACTAGATTGATTGGTGCCTTCAGAATACTAAATACACTGGAGAATGTTCCCATTGGGTCAGGACACATTAGCTTCGTAAAAATCGGGACCAAGGACGTGTCAGGTATGAGAACAGATCATATTCCAAAGCGATACTCTTTTGACAACACATTCAGAAGCCAAGCTTGGTGCTTTCAGAATTCAAAATATACTGGAGGATGTTCACATTGAGCCAGGACACATGAGTATCGTAAAAATCGTGACCAGTGACGTGTTACGCATAAGAACAGATCACATTCCAAAGCGATAAAACTCTTTTGACAATACATTCAGGGTATCAATACCAGAAAGGACTGAATGGGAACATACAAACCTGGGCAACATTCTCCAGGGAAAGATATGGTATACAGACGGGTCTAAGACTGAAAAATGTGCAGGTGCAGGAGTATACTTAAGAAACCCAAAGACTTGCTTAAGCTATTCAATGGGTAAACACATATCTGTCTTCCGGATATATGCAATCCTCCAATGGTTGAAGGAAAACAATTGGAGAGCACTCGAAGATGAGCAGATCCACATAATGACAGACAGTCAGGACCATGAGACCCAAAGGCTCATAACCTCCCCATAATGAGATGATTTTGGATATCCACAAGAACAACAAGAAAGTAGCGGCTTCGCGAAATAAGAGTTTTTTCGAACACGATAATAAAAATGCAATTATTCAACTTCATACCAAGTAAACGGAGCAAATTTTATTGGGATCACTCTTTATTGGATCCCAAAAGTATAATTCTGTAGAATAACCGATTCAGAGATTTTATTTCAATCAATATTCAATAAATAATTTTCGTTATATATGATTGTATTTTATTTGAATGTTATACAGTTGATTAATTATTCTCGAATAAATAGAGGCTACTTCCGCAGATTTAGCTTCTAACTTAATCGCCATAGAATCTCTCTGACATAGAAAACCATTACAACACCCCCCACCCCTTCCAGTTCTGAAGTCGTTAGTTAATGAAGGAAACAGTTGCCAACTCGGTTTTTATGTTTTTCAACATTACCTGCAGGAATTTCTTCGTTGTCGAAGAAATGACTATCGAATGTAATATTACATTTCCTGTCATTTGTTTGCTTATCATTGCAATACTGGCTTCTTTCGTTCAGTGGCCGGTCGTCGAGAATTTATACGGTTGACTGTATATCAGAACAGATGCCATGAGACAAAAGACAATCAGCCTATTAAAGGTAGACACTGTACCAACAATTTATTGTCCCAATTAGCCAAATCGTAAGGATACGTGTTTTGGAAAACCAATAACCCCTCGTCAGCTTCTAAAACGGCCAACTGTTTTTCGCAGAATTCTTTCAACATGTCATAAACAAAGAATCGGTCGCCCTGCAACCTTCATGTAACTCTGTTGAATATTTGGGTTAGTTTTGAAATTGAGAAATTGTCGCAGGTATTTCTTTCCCGGAACAATGGAGGAAAATATCGTACGTTTCATTGTTTTATGAAAAAGAACCGGGTTGATTTGGAAATCAAATATTTCTATAGTAAAATTAGATTTGGAAAAATAATCTTTATTATAATTGTTATATTATTAGTTCAGTCCTTTAGTCGTATTACGTATTGTGATTCGATATGAATTTAGAGTTTATAAGAATATTGCTTAGCAGCGGATTCTCAATTTATATACTTAAAACATTAATGTTTTATAATTTCGATTGTTCGTCATTCTGTTCGTTTCGCCGACGTGGGAATTTTTTTATAAAATTAGTGCTATAAAGACGCCTTGTGATGATACAATTAGTCTTAAGAAATCACGTTTTAGACATAATACGTCTTCTGATGACGGTCGTGAGACCGAAACGTACTTAAAGACGAAAATAATAAGCATATGTGTTAGTGTGACCTATTTCCCAAGAATTTTATACATAAAGTACTTACCATTAAAAACAGATAGTGATATTTTTCATCTTCTGTGATTATTTTCATTTTGTAAGCTTCTGTTTACTATTATTTATATCTTTATAGTATCTGAGAGGTTTACAATAAATTATCATTTTTATTAATTTATCTTTCTAATCATTAGTGGTTATTGATTATCGCCAATAATATTAGGGATCTCTCTAATATCCCAGATTCAATCAATCAATCAATCAATCAGAACGGGGGCGGACGAGTCCGGAGCACTTAGACCGCTTGATTGGGTCCATTGTGCGCCCCTTGATACGAGAATCAATCCAGCAGGCCCAAGGCCGTGCCAAAAGCTAAGATTTCGCCTGGACTGATATCTCTTATTGCTTCAGGCAGCATATGTGTACTGCCGAGGTGTTGTAGCCTGAGAGAAACCAGTGCTGGATATTCTGCTAGGATATGAGAGGCAGTTTCATCCGCCTCCCCACATTTACTACAAATTGAGTCTTCGACAATGCCCATTGTGTGTAGATGTTTATTCAGATGACAGTGTCCTGTGAGGAGTCCTGTCACCAGTTTTAGGCCTCTCCTGCTCATAGAGAGTAGGGTTTTAGAGAGTTTAGGCGAGAATTCCCTGATGTGGAGCTTCGCCTGCCTCCTGCCTGGGGAACCACGCCAGATCGAGAGCCACTGTCTGTCCAGCAGCTCCTTGAGGGCGTGGAGCCCGGTGGTCGATGAAATTCCGATCGTGGAGTCGAGGCCAGGGGCGCTCAAGGAGCCCCGTTTGGCCAATTCATCGGCCACTTCGTTTCCCTTCACACCAGAATGGGCAGGTACCCACACTAGCTGAAGTTTGTTTCTTCTGGCTAATTCAACCAGAGTTTCCCTGCACTCCAAGACAAGCCTAGAAGTCATTCTGTGGGCGCGAAGTGCGCCCAGGGCCGCTCGGCTGTCAGTGCAGATGTAAATCCGTCTACCTCGGTAGTTTAGTCTAAGGTTTTCCAGGGCACATGTCCGTATTGCACAGACCTCAGCCTGAAAAACGGTTGCGTGGCCACCTAGGGAAACTGAAATCTCCCTTTTGGGTGTACGCGAGTAGACTCCGGCTCCGCTGAACCCGCCAGTCTTAGACCCGTCCGTGAACCACACGAGTCCCCCTGGCGGAAGCGGCCCAGAGTCCTTGTTCTCCCAGTCCGTCCTCTGAGTTATGAGAATGTCTGGTGTTTGAAACCTGACCGCCGGCGCTATCGCATCCTGCGTCTGTCGGAGGATCGGGCAGTTCTCGGCTGCCCAATCCCAGATTTTGCTATGACAGCGAGGCGTAGACGCAACGACCCACTGGCCCAGACCAGCCAACCGATACGCCGTACCCGCAGCCACCGTTTTGATATGGATTTGTAGAGGAACGATACCCACCAGAACCTCCAGAGCCCTGGTGGGCGCGGTCCTCATAGCCCCCGTTATCCCCACGCAGACAAGTCGTTGAGCCTTGTCCAGCGCCAGACGGGACAAAGCCGTTTCTGTCGCCGGAATATATCCCAGATTAGGCTATGATTAATTTTCCAAATCCGATAGTCTCTTAAGCATCTCAATGAGTGATAAATTCCACAATTTGTTTACTAAATTTGCAATACAACTCGCTTATAGATTTAATAAGAAGTTAAAAAACCATTTAGGCAACATCTTTAACAAACTTTCCGACAAATCCGGGATTTACAAAATCGATTGTGAGTCAAGTTCAAAATTCTATGTGGGTCAAACTAAAAGGAATATTCTAACTCGATATAAAGGACATTTATATAAACATGGAGTTGGTCATTTAATAGTATGCTACTATTGTTTTATGAATGTTTCAAAATGTCTGTGGATTCTAGATTATTGAGCTCATGTTTTTTTTGAATACGTAAAATATCTGGATTAAGGGTGAATTTGTGACTATGTTCCAATAAATGTTTCACGTAATTAGAGTTCTCTTTTTTAAAGAGTAGCATCTGTAACATCTCAAATGTTCGTGGAACCTTACACTGAAACTGCGCCCAGTTTGTCCTATGTACAAGGCATTTCATTGAGCGGATTTGGAGGAACTGAATATCGGTCCCCACAAAGCCAACATAGTAGCATTCACTTGTAAACGGAAAATAGAGGGTTTGGGACCTCTGAAGATTCGAGGAGGAATAAAAGGGGAAGACAAATATCTCGGGGTACTACTAGACCCGAAACTGACTTGGAACCAACATCTGGGAAAATTAATAAAAAGCGGAGACCTCATTATATGTGGCCAGACGCTCCTTCGGGAAAAAATGGGGGCTACGACCGAACATGCTCTACTGGTTGTACAACATGGTGGTTAAACCCGCAATAACATACGCTTCTTTGGTATGATGGCCTAAAACACAACAAAGAGGGACCATGACAAGACTGACCAAGGTCCAGAGACTTGCATGTCTTGGGATCACAGAGGCCATGAGAAGAGGAAACGTAGGCCAGATCAAAAGTGTGTCACGCGACGTAGGAATAAACTGATAGCACAATTATTTCAGTCTGGGGACGGTTTCAAAAGTCGTTGCTCCACATAGCAGGAGACTGAACAAATTTCTAATCCTAGATGAAGGAAAGAGGTGAATACAGGGTTTTAATACTCTCGTTGTGACGAGAGACTTTGTTTTAAATTCAATTCAGTAATAACCGTAATCCGTATTGATATTCATCTTCACAAATTATTATCTAGTGCTTATATATGGCATTCTTCTTTAAATATTATGTAAAACAAAGATTGCCATTACTATGTCGTCATTTGATTTTAAATTGGAAGAAATTGGTATGTTAAATAATCGAAAACGATTGAACAATATGAGGCCTTTTCAAAATTGGGCGGAAGGGTGAATGCTTCATCGTGATTATTACAAAAGGAAACAGTTGCAATGGAGACACTACTGAGATTGCCTCCCCTACAATTGGTATTCCAAGGAGAGGCCAGGATTGGTGCTTACAGAATACAAAATATACTGTAGAATGTTCACATTGGGCCAGTACACATGAGCAACGTAAAAATCGTGACCAGGGACGTGTTAGGCATGAGAACAGATCACTTTCCAAAACGATAACACTCTTTTAACAACACATTCAGCGTTTCAATACCAGAAAGGACTGAATGGGAACATACAAACCTGAGCGACATTCTACAGGGAAAGATCTGGTATACAGACGGGTCTAAGACTGAAAAACGTGCAGGTGCAGGAGTATATTCAAGAAACCCAAAGGCTGGCTTGAGTTATTCATTGGGTAAACACACCTCTGTCTTCCAAGCAGAGGAATATGCAATCCTCCAATGGGTTAAGGAAAACAATTGGAGATCCATCGATGATGAGCAGATCCACATATTGACAGACAATCAGGCTGCACTTAAGGCAATGAGAAGTCAGGAAGTGACATCCCGTCCGGTATGGACATGCAAAAAAGAACTTGAAATACTGGCAGACCGAATCCGCGTTAAGTTGATTTGGGTGCAGGGAACGACAGGCAATAAAAAAGTCGACGAATTTGCAAAAAGAGTGTCGGAGAACGTTCCAGATTCAGAACAGATCACGGGGGTACCAAAACGTACAGCACGAAGGTCTGTAGAAGACTAGATCATGGAAAACCACAAAGAATACGGCTGGTATTCTGATTTGACACCCTTCGAGAGAGAACTAGCAGGCCGGCCCACACTGGCACCAGATTCAGCAAGCAACACCTCTTCGTGGTTCTCGAGACAAGTAAGCCCTTCGGGGCGAAACTAACGTTGCCACTGCAAAAGATCCGGTGAACTGGGCACCGCATACAGTTTGCCTCTAAAACCACGAGGGCGTGACTTCTTATCCCAGAGATGCTGGTCGGAACGGATTCGCGGGCGTGGTAGACACATGCGGAAGGCCAAACTTGAACGAGGCCGGCGATGGTTCGTAAACGTAGCTCAGGCTAACACGAGCAGGCGAGAGGGGCTATTCCTCGGGAGTTAGGGGGAATAAGTCAGCAAGTACGTAGCCTACTACGCCAAAATGTATGTAGGTTCTCGCTTAAAGTAACCTTTGCAGATCGAGCTGGGTGAAAAAAGATACCTCTGCGAAACCCATAAAAACCACGGCGCAGGGCCTTCCTATCCCAGACGACTGGTCGAAATGGATTCACGGCCGTGGTGACACATGCGGTAGGCTATTTGAACGAATGCCGAGCATTTACTCGTAGCGTTCCTGGTGAAACAGGTAATTACGAGGAGGTGGAGATGACTATCTGCCCAGAAGGGGCAGTAACATAGTCTAGCAAGCAGCGTCCTTAGCGTGGAGGATTTTTCACACTAAGGGTCCACCTGAAGTAGTCCCGCCGGGGGTGAAAAAAGAGTCTCTGCGTGGGTAAATGCTACACCAAATGGCTTTACTCCTAAAGTCCGGTGTCGGTGCCTCTTATCCCAGTTTTCTGGGCAATTGATTCGCGGCCAGGGCAAAGATATCTGGAAGGCCGATGATAAGAGGCCGGCGGTTACTCGTCAAACGAAGTAGTCGTAAAATGACGCAAACACGAGTAGACAGGGGGAGAGGGACCCAGATGGTTCAAAAGACCGTCTGCTCCCCAATCTAGGCATTGGTCTCTGTCGGGCAGTGACGTGCTGTTGATAGTTAGGGGAGGGCAAGTACGTGAACGCTTTAAGTCCGCCGGATAGGTAAGCGGGGGGTCCTGCCCCCAAATTCTCATCGAGTTTTGACACCCATCGAAAGCAAGCAACCTTGAAGATCAAGCAAACCATAGCATCGTTTGTTGAACATTATGGGAACTCTTCACCATAGATTGGAACGATTCACAAGTGGTTTACTGATTTTCGTTGGAGTAGTAATACCACAAAGGACGCCCAACGTTTTGGTCGTCCATTTGAGGTTACAACGCCAGAAATCGTCGATAAAATCCATGGTATGATATTGGACGATCGGCGAGTTAAAGTGGACGAGACTGCTGAGGCTATGGGCATGTCAATCGAATGGATATGGAACATATTGTATAACTTTTTGAACATGAGAAGGCTATCTGCCAAATGGATGCCACATTTGCTCTCTGTTGACAACAAGCGCGACCGTGTGACAACTTCAAAGGAGTGTTTGGCAATGTTCAAGCGCGATAAGAAATTTTTTTGACCCGTTTCGTAGCCGTGGACGATACATGGATCCATCACTTTACACCAGAGACCAAAGAACAGTCGAAATAGTGGACATGTCCTGGCGAATCGAAGCCGAAAATGCCAATGTAGGTTTATTGGCCAACAAAATCTTAGTGACAGTTTTTTGGAAAGCACACGGTATCGTGCATATCGATCACCTTGAAAAGGGCAAAACGGTCATTGGCGTATATTATGCAGAGCTGTTGAATCGATTCGACGCCGATTTGAAGCTATCGCGGTCGCCTTTGGCAAAGAAAACAGTGCTCTTCCACCAGGACAACGCACCGGCACCCAGGTCCGCAGTCGCACTAGCAAAATTGCATGAATTACGCTACGAATTGGTTCTTCATACGTCATATTTTCCAAATTTGGGTCCCTGTGATTTTATCTATTTCGAAACTTGAAGAAATGGCTCGTCGGAAAGAGATTTGGCTCCAACGATGAGGTCATCGCTGAAACAAAGCCTATTTTGAAGGATTGCCGAAATCGTATTATTTGGAAGGGATCGAAAAATTAGGAAAACGTTGGACGAAGTGAATCGGGCTACAAGGTGATTGTGTTGAGAAATAAAATAAGTTTTGACCAAATAAATCATTTCTTATTTCATTTTTCAGGGAATTTTCACCTTGCTCTCAATTTGATTTCTAATTTTGTCTACTCTGATGATGTTTACTTGGTAGCTAAAACGTCCTCAGTAATCTAACAGTATTTTATAGTACAATGTTGTTAAAATTATAGAATTTTAAGCATACATTGTACGGCATAAGTAAGGATGCGTCGGTTATGATTGTTTCCGTAATTGAAGATAGAGTAATGCCAACACGAATGATAAATGCGTTTGGTATTCCTACGTTAAACGAGGATCGAAATGAATAAATAGGAATCGTAGTTTTACTAAAAGCACACAATAACGTAGCATCCTACCAACAACAAGCCAGGTGTACTGTAAACTCAAGTTGGAAGCTGTGGAGTAGGTATCTTGATTTATTTCCTAATTAGTCCGGACAGGTATATAGGACAGGTATGGCAGCGAAGTATCAGAATAAACGGAATGTAATATTACACTTGAATTGATCAAATTGCTCCTATCCTACCCACTCATCTCTAAAAGATACGTGCAATAATTGACTACCATTTTTGAGAGATCCTTATCCATCACGTATTTGTACGAATTGTATTTCTTTAAGAACGCCAAGAATATATGTTCTGGAACTGGATCTCTAATTGCCCCATTACAAACTGAAATAATGGATATATAAATTTGTTTAATTTTACACATTTCAAGCAATTAGTAGTTCCTGTACAATTGACATCGGATGGGAATGTTTATTAAACTTTCAATAGAACTTGGCTAGTAATTGGATCAACGAATTCTGATAATATTGGAGATGTTGGTATGTAGCATGGTTGAAAACCTAATGAACCTCATCACGTATTCGCAACACATGTACTCTAGTATTTCATATCACAAGTTAACCTTTACTGCAATAAACCAACAAGCTGATTAACCCCATTCCGTTGTACTCAACATCTTCAAACCGCAAGTAATGGGGGCAGGGTAGGCTTGAGAATATACCTATAAATAAATCAAAGATTTATTTCTATTCATTTCACATTAAATTCAGTTCTGTGTCTCTATCATTATTATCCTCATCTAAACCTAAACTTATTATGAAGCGTTGAACTCCACTACAAACATATTCAATGTGGGGCATATATATTTTTTTGCTGAGGTGAAGAAAACCCTTTATGGGGAGATTGTGAGCTTTTGGATCTCATGGTCGACTCTGAGAGTCACCATTCCAGGCACACTCACTAAAAACTTCACCCCCCTTGTAGGTTTGTCTGACTATTGCCTCCGGTAACACTTAGGCCTGCTGGTCCATTATATCTCGTTGTTGTTTTGTTTCTTTACGGTATCCACTTAAGTATTTTTGTATGTTGTACGAGTTTGTACAAATACTTTACTGGGTGGAAACTGTATAATTCCTGTTCTCCGTTAGGCTTTCCAAAAATTGACTGTCTTTTGGGATCCAGTGCCTCGCATTTACACAGTATGTGTGTCACTATTCTTGTATCCTTATTGCAAAGTCTGCATGTCAGGTCGCCATTGTACAGTCTCATTTTGTTTAGGTGCCCTTTTACTGGCGCATGGCCAGTCGTGAGCCCTGTAACGACTTTTATTTTTTCCCTACTTAGTGCTAATTGGTCTGTCGTTCTTTTGTTACACGAGGCTTTGATGTATTTATTCCCATGTTCGTTTCCTGGGATTTTTTCTCAGTATTCTTTGTGGTTTTTCATGATCCAGTTTTCTACAGACCTTCGTGCTATACGTTTTGGTACCCACGTGGTATGTTCTGAATCTGGAGCGTTCTTAGACCTTCTTCTTGCAAGGTCGTCGGCTTTTTCATTGCCTGTCGTTCCCTGCTGTCCCGACCATCTCCATACCAGATGAGATGTCACTTCCTGACTTCTCAAGGGCAGCCTGAGTGTCTGTCAATATGTGTATCTGATCATCTTCCATAGATCTCCGATTGTTCTCCTTCACACATTGGAGGATTGCATATACCTCCGCTTGGAATACAGAGATGTGTTTGCCCAATGAATAGCTGAAGCCAGTATTTGTGTTTCTTGAGTATACTCCTATACCTGCACCTTTTTCAGTATTAGACCCGTCTGTATACCAGATCTTTCCCTGTAGAATGTCGCCCAGGTTTGTATGTTCCCATTCAGTCCTTTCTGTGGGGGGAATAATATTTCTTCTGATATTTGATTCGACTTTGTGAAATGAATTATTTGACCTGATATTATGGGTTTACTCTTATCGGAATGAGAATCAGACGACGTTGATTTCATCACAAATTTTACTTCAAATTTCCGCTAAACTACCTTTTTGTGCTTAGGTTTTTTTCACGCTGGTAGCCTCTAATGTATGTGTGCTATTTTTATTTCAACTTTATTCATGCTGTAGCTATTTTCCTCAACATTTTTCTAATGACTATTTCATATGACGATTGTAAACAACTTTGGTAAAACATGAAATGGAAATGATTCAATTTCCTATGATCGTTCTACGTCTTGTACTTTGAAATCATCATTACGATTCTTTAATCCGTAACAAAATTGAAAATTCCATCGTTTGTAGAAAAATAGAAAACGCATGTCAGGTTTAGCTTCTGAGACATGTTTTCGAGTTTATAATGATTACGTTGATAATGGCTCTACTCACTTTATGAAAGAGCTGGTAGTATTATTAAAATAAGCAATTACGATTTAGGTAAAAATGAGTTATTGTTCTCAACATGATACTATAGAACGTGCAGAATGGATATCATGCACATTATAAACCAACTAAAATCAATAGACCGTATTCCCAACGAACATGTGTTCCAGTAACGAGAATGAAAGTAAATCTTAATTACGCTATAAGTAACTTCATGTAACCCGTGAAATTCCTAAGGGTTATTTTATGGTTTGAATGGAGAGTTCGAGATATTATTAATGAGTAATGCCGAATGACTCAACAATCGTTTCCGTAACGTTCTAATCGTGTGAAGTCATGAACGTTCGTGTATCTAACGAGAATTCGCATACGTCACACGTCACACAAGTTCATTTTTCGAACATTACGATGCATTTATATCGATATACATGGATATATTCTTCACTATACGATATTCGTCAAGGACTCATCAGGATGTGAACGAAGCTGTTAAGATCTGACAGATGTTTTGACCCGCTGGATTTCGTCAGAACTCCATAACAACCCGCATTCGTAGCCAAACGTATCGATATATTGCGGCCATTAGTGTGAGTGTGTTGGATATCAGTCTCCATTCGTAATACAGAGTATAGTATCTTCAAACCGCAATAAATGGATGCAAGGCTTGAAAATATGCACGGCTGTAATAATCCGACGGATTATTACTTTTTGTTTTTGAGGCCTTTGAATAATTTTGATTTAATTCAAATTGAAAGTTTTATGAATTATTATATTTAGAAATAAACACACGATATGTTAGATATGTCTATAGGCGTCTGTAATCTGAAGCCCCCTTTCCTTTGGCAATGACTCCATGCTTAGCAAACGTAGCAACGTATGCGGTCAACGGTACTTTTTTCCCTGAATCAAGAAAAGTCCACGTGGACTTGAGTAGACCCGTCACTTACGATTCTTTCGCCTAGTTAGATTGCGATAGGTGAATTTATAATTTATGGGCGTGTTTTGATCCCGGGATTCTGAATTGAACATATTTTCTAAGGTTTGCGCGTGGGGTGGCCCCCTGCTCCAATGATTTCATAAAAACTAATTACTTTGAGGGAAAAAGCAGTTCTTAAGCACCCACTCGGTAGTGATTCACCATCTACTTCTTCGGTAAGTCCAGCTAGCTTTATGTGCACAGGGATGCTCCATTGTTGCATTAAGTCAAGTCATGTATCAATCAAATCAATTAATATCATGTTGTCAAGATTTAAACAAACTAAATTCCAGAAATTCATAGAGATTAAATTAATTCATCAATTTGTGTTCACTGCAACAAGTGTTATGCATCCCTGGGGGCTAAAGCAGCGCTGGACTTGTTAGCGTCTTCTGCGTCACGCGTAAAGTGTTTGTTACCTTATTTAAAAATCATTTTGTGACAATTTCCTATCATACTCAACCTCAGTGCGTTATTTCTACAAGGGGTTCGAGAGGAAATTGTGTTATTAGACCAACAGGGTAAGTGCATTTTGATTGCCAAAGAACAACTGCTATATTGACTTCAACCTCGGAATCGACGATATAATATAACGTGGTTATTGAACCTTCAGACCATGCTCTGCCGGCCAATGTTTATTTTCTTAATTTATGTTTTCTTCAGTCATTTAGGCTATTTTGAATGTTCTATACGAATTCCGCTTATCGGAGATCACTTAGGTGATATGAACGAGTATCAGGTCGCTAGGATTACCCCAGGTTACCAGAAAGAGAGGAATCCTTTAATTTCCGATATTAGCTATCAATCATCGACGTGATCGAGCGCAAAATCGATCACTGTTCCGTGTGTGCCAATTAGTCTTTCATTCGATTCAAACTCTCCAGGGATCCTGGGCATGAACTCGCTCGCTGGCGAAAGGGGTAGAACTAGCGACATTGATAACGGTTTCACAGGTTCCCATTTTTAGGTCAACCTGAAGTTGACGTCTATAAATTTATGTATCATTCCCATAACTAAATTTTGGATTAATTTTATAATCGTTTGTCGTTTGTTGTAATGTACCAAATTTTGTTAATTTTTATTCAATATATATTTATTATTTAATTTGATTAACGAGTTTAACTGGTAATTCCTAATCACCTCTCAGCGAATACGACCTTCAGAATTTACGCTTGAATAGATATGATGATATAAGTATAAGTAATTGTACGAGGCGGTCCCTTGAAAGAGATCAAGGCATCGTTGTCAAAAACAGTTTCTAGGTGGGCTGAAATATACACCTAGTGGTGGCAGCTTTAAGGAACCTCAAGGGTACACGGATCAACTAAGATCTCTGATACCCGAACAGATTCCAACAAACAATTTTCAAATTCATATAACACGTCGATGAGGTATTAACGCTACCTGAAATAATACCCAGCCGACTGTTACAAGTTCAAGTGTTACAAGCAGTGAGATAGGATTCCAAACCTATTCACCAATCTGGAAATATTAATTTCAGTCCAGATTTATTTATTATTTTAAATCAATACGCTCGGCTCACCGTTACACGGCATCATATTTGTCACAATTTGATTACGGGGACAACAAGGTCTCAGGTGAATTTTAAGGGTGCCTGAAACTCGTCACACAGAGCTTTCTTTAGTAAGAACAGAAAGGATGGGCGGATGTTGATTATTACGGCCAATTGAATATTTATTGCTTATTAAGGCTAGAGAGGATCTTGCTTCCAAACTTATAATCTTTATATTTTTCGTAATGTACGTGCTACCAAGTAATGATTAACATTCTTTTAAAAATTTTAGATGTTGTTTGTGAAAGGAATTATTAGAGAGTTATGACTTTTTTTTAATTTTTAACCCTTCTTAAAAGGGTGTGCTTATCACACGATTTCACTGAAAAACAATGGGGTTCGTCACCGAACAGCAAACTATTTTTTTGTCAAAATTTGCATATGATAAAACCTTTCATTTTTGAGTTATCGTGTGGACAAGTACTATGGCGCAGGAATTCTCTCTCTAGTACTTTTATTAACGATCTCAGAAATGACTTGAGTAAATTTAATATATTCTGCTGATTTCGTCGCTTAGAATATAGTAATAATATTGATAATTTAACTCATTTGATTGATGACTATTGCGGAGATACCCCAGAAAATTAGGTACTTATTTAAGAAAATTCAAGAGAAATTGGTCAATTTAACCAAGAAATATGACAACATGCCAAAGAGAAAACTAAATAAAATAGTCTCGAAACTATTAGCACTTCGTAAAACACAGATATTTGATTATGGACTTCATTCCTGCATATTTTTTTCACAATTCAACAAGTAAGATATACTGGAAGAATTTTACAAGTTTTTATTAAAAGATATCTGATTGAAAAAAAAAGAATTGTATGGTATTTGGAGTTTTTAGTTGCTATTAAATAAAATAATATTAATTAAATTTTCAATTTTGGAAATCGTATGGAAGTGCTCCTCAAATGCCAAAGAAATTTCTAATATAATTCCATCATCATACCCGCCCTGACAAACATTTTCGGAAATTTGGTTAGTAACAATTCAAAATGGAAGTACCCGATTTGTTAAAAAGTAAAAGTGTGGAATGGTTATTCTAATTCCCAGATTTCTTTATCGGATATATAACGAAGAAATTATTTAAAATTAATCATTTTTACTGCAGGATGCCCACCAAACATATTATTTTAACAAAACTCCACAAATTAGTGTTGAATTTACAAAACTGTAAAATAGTTATCAATTATATTACCTCAAAACGAGTTAAATTTATGATAATATCCTGCTGGGCATTACTTAACAAAACGATGCTCTACATTGCACATAAAAAATAGAATACATTATCCTGAAACTACCTAAAACGAAACTATAATTAATCTGGCTGATTCAATTTGTATGCAAGCTTAATTAAAAAAGGACATTAATAGGGTTAGAGACTAAAAGAATACGGTTTAAGTCTTAATTGTCTTCAAGTTGTTAATTTCCATTCATGTATCTTATCCGATTTAATTTGTGTTTTAAATTGGGGTCTGTACGAAGAAAAAGAATACGCATCGAGTTTCTACTCACAAATACGCTTTATCTGAGGAATCAACGCTGTACTTTTGTTTCGTTCCTTTTTCATTTGTTTCATTCTACAGTTGCCAACTTTCAAATTGGGATCTAACAGAACAAAGCGAAGGTATTTCAGAATTAAAGAATGACAAAACATCTTGTCTTGAACTAATCGCTTCATTACGAAACGTAGTGTCACCTTTGAATTTATTTTAAACCGTGAAAAATTATATTAAGATGTGAAATACTTGAATTTACATAACTAATTACTTCATACTGCATCACCCCGACTTCCCCCAGCTCTAGTGATGTATCTGCATCTGGGCTTCGTGTGTTGAATCCTCCTTTTGGAACCTACAACCTTGCAAGCACTACGTCACACATCTTTCAATGTGGAGGTACATTGGTACAACCTTTCCCAATAGAAGAGACAAAAGAAATAGCACAGTGCCAGCAATGAAGGAATACTTATTGCTATTTTCTTTGTGAGATAAGTTGTTTGAAAACTTATCGCTTCATCACCTTCCCTAGGCGGACTGACTCGCGGTCGTGCCACTAGATTTCTTATACTCAAATGACTGCCATCTAGAAGTGTTGAATACACCAGAACGCGAAACAACGAGATTATTCACGAATGTTTAATTGTTAATGCGCTTTCGAAAGTACTACTAGCGCTATATGTTAGCGATAAAGGGTACTACCACTTCATATTTCCGCGTGAGACCACCAGGTGTCGTCAAATGTCGCGGTCTTAACAATAAAGTAGAGGAATATACAGTATGGCCCTGAGGCTGGAAAGTTTGGAGACCCCTAATGTATACTACTAACTGAAATACTGAAAATACTAAGTCAAGTTCCCTCACCCCCCATCGCAAAGGCTACTACGTCACTGGCACGTCTTAGTTAGCGTGTAAGCTTATTTTTTACGAGCATTTGCTCCTCAAGCGTATGTTACTCTTTACTTGTATCTTGTATATACTTATCAGATATACATTTCTGAGGCACTATCTCTCTAATATGAGTTTGTGAATAGTTGACTCGGAAACTACTATCCCTTTGTTTCGATATAAGAACAACATACCAACTTAAAACTTAAATGAAATAAGGTTTTGGCTATCCACGCTAGCCAGTGAGTTCTCCAATATCACCTTGATGTTGGCGAGTCAAAATACTGGGAATACATAATGTTAATCCTATTATAATTCCCAGTTCTAATGATATATCTGGAAGCATAGAAACTTTCTCTCACATTAATTATTTAGCAATTTGTCAATAATAACTCTTATTAAGTTATCAATGGTTAGAGGCTTCTGGTTTCTTGACCTGCACGTCCAGATGAAATAAGAAGCAAATAAGAACTCATTAAATCCACTTGAAACAGTTCGTGAAATACCCACCAGTAGAAACGATTTAAAGGCCTCAAGCGGAAAATTACCTGATCGTTTATTTCGAAAGAATGAGCGTCGTCACATTTATATTTGGTCGGTTTGTCGGTACAATCGGTGTTTGTCGGTGTCGATCTTTGTACAGGGAAATTTGTTAGTCCGTACCTAATAGCTTCGTCTTGTTTTGTGTCACCCGATACTCGATACACTCTCGGACCAAGAGCAAAGACTATTTCGACACGAAATTCTAGAAGCCCGATAATTGCTTTTTAATATCCTAGGTAAAGCATGCCGTCCTTTTCAATCGTGCCTACTCTCTGGTGGCAGAAATATGTTAAATTAACAAATCGATTATTTTTATGATAACCATATGATAATAGTTTTCAACAGGGGTCTTATGAATTGGAATCACAAGATCTCACCATTTCATTGTTAATATTTTCTAGGCCACATGTCTACGTCTTTTCCCATAATTACCTTCCTCTAGACCTGGTCATTGATTATTATGTTTTGTATGCGAATTGGCGTAGTCGAGCGGATTATTTACAATAAAATTATGGATCCATGACTATAGTCTCAATAGAAAATCCGCAATGAAGGAGAATAAATTCTAGGGCGTAGAAAACGATTATCGAGATACCATGAAGAGAACTTATAACAAGAATTGGGAATTTTGCAAGAGATTCAATCAATTATCACCGAATGTAATATTGTTTTTTAGATTTAATACATTTAACTGCCAATTTTCTACGGTCATTACTGCTTTAAAGTAACGGGATCTTTCCATCTCTCGCATGAGACAACCTGGCGTATTGTAAATTATAGATGAGATAACGGAGACCAGTACGAGGTTTGTGGTAAATTCAGTAAATACATGAACGTCAATTTAAATAGGGATTTCGTAATTTATGGGTTTGCTTAAGGAGTCGAAACAATAGATTTGTCTGAGACATGCCATCCGTCCGTCATGTCGTGTGTTGCAAACTCGTTATAGTAAGTAGCATTTCACATAATTTGAATAAACGATTTACATATTTGGATAAAATGGTAGACCTATAACTAACGTTTAACTTTGCCAACATATGGCACTTCTTAATTGACTTCGAATTCCTCGAATTCACTGGTTAAGTGGATTCAAACATGGTAAATAAATCTATTGTCATACGAAATTATGTTTATCAACAAGTATATGACGTAGAATAAGCCTTAGCTATTTCATATTTGCTCCATTTAATGGATGGATTTTTGCCTCTGGGGTGATTTCTTGTATTAACTGCAATAACTACCAAATATTGCAATCTCGTTGTCAAATCTTCGACTTGCAACTGTAGATCAATGTTCCGGAACATCCGGTAATTTGATAATGAAAAAATTAAGATTGTCTACACTGTGCCATCTGCAGCATAGTAGATCAACTAACATATATCAATTACAGGACACTGTAATTATAACATTTTCACTGTTCGTACAGATTGATTCATAGATGGCACATATCATATATGTTACCATTGTATATCCAACATACCTTCTTTGTTTGTTAGGAGGTGGTTGAAACCCTTTCTGGGCACCTTATGGGCCTGTAACAGTCCATAAGGTAGTATCAGAGTCCCTGAGTCCGAGTTTAATCACTTCAGATATACCCACTTCACCTCGTGTGGTAGGCTTGATTATGCGACCAGATCAATTGCATTTTGTCTCACTTCTTTCTCGGGCCATCGGAAAAACTCCTCAGTCGCTGATATTCAATCCCGCGACCGGAATCCACAGTGATCAGAAGATCGATGCATCTACCACTAAGTTATCTGGCCTCGATATTGATACATACCTACCTATGAACACTCAAAGGTTTTCTCAATTCATATGATCAAGGCACAGCAAATTGCAATGTCAGGCAAATGCTGGTGTATCAAACTCTCGGTGACACATATTTTTACTTAATTATCCCATACCTTGGCCTTCAAACCTCAAACTGCATATGCAGCTACAGAGAAACTTGAAAGGCCTTCTACCCGACAACCGCAGCTTCTCCTAAATAGTGCCCATCCTTTTCAAATAACCATTTTCCCGACAAAGGACAGATTTTTTAATATCTAGTACACGTGAGGAAAATTTATATGGACATTGAAATTTTTCTTGAAAGTTTGGAGGTTTTAGGCATCAGGGGTGACTAGTTTGAGCTCGTCTAGTCCGCCCATCTGGAATCTCTCGTGGTAGAATAACAGAGGATACTCCGTCAACCGCCCCATGGAGTGATCTAACTCAGAGAAAATTGATGCGGTAAGCCAAGAAGGCTTTTGTAAAAGATCAAATGCTCCATCACTCTAGTGATCACACAGATAATAGACCAACGGGTATTGGTTGGACTCTAGTCTTCCAGATGGAAGGAAACCAAGTTTGTATGAAAGGGTAAACAACCTGCAGAAAACTCGTGTTAATTCAGGCGCACACTCCTTAAGAACGACACGTGGAATTCTTTCTGACCCCATAGCCAAAATTGGTATTGAGATCAAGCAGAATGACGAATGAAAATTTCAGGCATATGACTATCGATGGCAGCAATATTAGGAGGGTCCTTCCCTTGTGATTAGCTTATTTTTCCGTTATACGCCTTTTTGGAAGCGTCTATTGTATTATTGCAGATATTTGTTTTTCATCCAATGCATTATTTCCACCATACTTCATTCACCTATCATACGGTGAATTTGTCGAATTGGGTCTTTTCTGATGCTTGTAACCTAACACAAGCACTATATGTTCTCCAATCGCGCAATCAAAAAATTTTAAGATATTTCTTCATTCGAATTTGGGTTAAGGGAAAAAATTGTATGTTCTTAAATTCTGTTGCCGTTGAATAGCTATTAAATTTCAAAATAGTATTATTTAAATTCAATCTAATATCAACTCAAACAAAAATAATATAAAACCTTGCTTTGGTTAATCTTCAAATTTCAAATTCTAGATAACAATACGAGCAGGTATGTTTTGAATAGCGAATGAAACAAACCAAAAGTGTGATAATTCACCGTTAACTCTTATGGAATGCCCAAGTTGCAGGTGCAACCATCTATAAAATAAATCGGGATCCCAATTAAAAGCGAAATCAAATTTTAAAAATCACATATAACCTGTCACCTGTCTACCTATTTGAATATAATGGAAAAAATTTAAATTTTTAAATATAAATTATTCCTATTTTTCAATTATACATGGATTTTTTCGAAGTGACTTCCGCCTGTAAAACGACACTAATATAAAAACAAAGTAAACTGCCAAAATAATTGATCTATAAATATTATCCGATCCATTGTTAACTGTTTGACCCGAGGGTTAAACGTTGATTAAATCATTCATATGAATTAGTTAGAAGTTATAGAAGTTACTTTATCATTTTCAACTTACGGTGCAATAAAAGTTTCCGTTGTGATCTAAATTGCTGTTTATTCAACTGGAATTTCAATAAATTATTAGACATTAATTCCACATAATTATTAGAAAATTAACATTGAATATGAAAACTTATAATATTCCTTTCTGATTATTCATAATTGTGGACTGAGGTATTCTGAATAAACTTTGCAATTATGAACTTTTCAAGGTACTCGAATTTTCTTCAGACAATAAAAGAGGTATGTTGATTAATTTTTTCGGATGAAGAATGAATTTAAGACTGATCTTCATCCCCTTTTTCGTCAATCGCAACATGAATATTAATCTCAATAAAAAATCTTGTCTTCCGGATGGATTCCGCGTCACAATAGCTCGACTTGATGCCGACGTTTCGCCAACCATTACAGGTGACATCTTCAGGGCAGGCTTGAGGCTTGAACTGAAACTGGTTCTACTGGTTTCTGTAGCCGAATTTATTGTAAAAAATCCTTCACGCTACATAGTTCACTGCCTTTGTTCCGGTGATTAACTTCTTTCCGGCACTTGACCCTGCCGTTGTGCGATCATGTGCGAAGTGGAATTTTCGAGGATGGATTTCCAAATGTTGGGAAGGTGATATCCTGAGTCACGGTTCGATTATTCGGATGTTTTAGGATTTCTATAGCTTCAAGGATTTTTCGCTGATAGAAGTTTGGGGCTCGGACTAGGATTTTAGTATCTTCAAAAAGGATTTGATGATTTGTGTTAAGCCCTTTCAGCATCCGATTGGTTGGTTCTCGACCGAATTACCTATGATCAAGCCGATCAAATTCGTACCCTCAATTCCAAACGTCATATTCAAAAATTCAATAAACTTCTTGCCTCCCAACGCCCTCAGCACCAACCTTCAAGACCAACCCCTCTTGTAAATACTGTGGTTAATTTATCTTCACATACCCTTAATGAAGCTGAACAATCGGTTCTATCTAAAGGTCCTAATTTTGTCTTCTCCCCCAAAAATATTCCTACGACATCCATTATTTCTACTGTAGAAGCATCCTTACATAAAGTTCCCCATCTCGCAGCAGATGAAATTCCTTTCGAAACTGCCAAAATTTTTCGTCATTCCAAGATTCCTAAATCAAATTGCCCTAAACCTTTAATTCAAGCTCTCAATTCACTCAAATCAAATCCTGATTTGGCTATTTTGAGGGCTGATAAAGGAAACTCCACTGTTGTCATGAATCGTTCAGATTATGATAACAAAATCCTGCAACATCTGCAAACTAATTCCTATAAGCTTCTACCAAAAGATCCCACCTCATCTATAGAACGTTCAATTTCACAAATTATTCGTCATTCTTCCCTTCCTGATTCAGATAAGGAATTTCTTATCCCCCATTGTTCAAAATGTCCCCGTTTATATGGTTTGCCTAAAATTCATAAGCCCTCAGTTCCCCTGAGACCAATTGTCAGCACTATCGGAGCTCCTACTTATAAACTCTCTCGATACCTGTCATCTATTCTCAAACCCCTTGTAGGTGATTCCAATAGTTTCATCCTAAAATTTGAAAAACTTCAAACGTTGAAAGTTGACCCATGCGATTTGCTCGTCAGCTTCGACGTCGAATCACTGTTTACCAATGTTCCCATTCCAGACACCCTTTCCATAATTTCTCAATTGTTACCTGCCAAAAACATTTCAACGGACTTGCTACCGTTAATTGATTTTTGTCTATCCTCCACATATTTTCTATACGATGGCAAGTTCTACGAGCAGTCCTCGGGAGCTGCCATGGGTTCCCCACTTTCCCCGATCATAGCTAATATCTTCATGAAAGCTTTTGAACAAGATGCCATTGACTCATCTGTTCTCAAGCCGAAATGTTGGTTTAGATATGTCGACGATACTTTCGTTATTTGGCAACATGGTCGCGAAAAGCTTGTTCCCTTCCTCAATCATTTAAATTCATTACATCCCAATATCCGTTTCACCATGGAAGTCGAATCGCAAGGTTCACTCCCCTTCCTGGATGTGTTGGTTAGTCGACAGACTGACGGTACTTTAGGACATTCTGTGTATCGGAAACCCACCCATATACCTCGATAGATACCTCAATGGTCTTTCCCACCACCACCCTGCCCAAAAGCAATCTATTATAAATTCCCTGGTCCACAGAGCTGTCAACCTATCTCAGCCTTAATCTTTAAAATCAGAATTAAAACATGTATCATCTGCCTTATTATCAAACAATTTCTTCCATTACAACATTCAAAAAGTCATAAAGAAATACATTTCACCTAAAATTCCAAATCGACCTGAGCCAGAAACCCTCCCACCTGCTTTATCCACGGCCTATCTTCCATATATTCAAAATATAACACATCGAATTTCCAAAATCCTCAAAAAACATAATATTTCTACCCGTTTTCCAACACTTCCAAAATTATCTCAGTTTTACAAACCTATGAAAGATCCCCTTCCTCCTCTCCACTTAGAAGGTGTTTATAGTATTCCCTGTTGTTCTTGCGGTAAAGTCTACTTTGGTGAAACAGGTCGTACAGTAGCTACTCGTGTGAAAGAACATGAGCGCTGTACAAGACTTCGTGACACCAGTAGATCTGCACTCGCGGAACACAAGTTTAACACAAATCATCAAATCCTTTTTGAAGATACTAAAATCCTAGTCCGAGCCCCAAACTTCTATCAGCGAAAAATCCTTGAAGCTATAGAAATCCTAAAACATCCGAATAATCTGAACCGTGACTCAGGATATTACCTTCCCAACATTTGGAAACCCATCCTCGAAAATTCCACTTCGCACATGATCGCACAACGGCAGGGTCAGGTGCCGGAACGGAGTTAACCACCGGAATAAAGGCAGTGAACTGTGTAACGTGGAGGATTTTTTCCTACAATAAATACGGCTACAGAAACCAGTAGAACCAGTTTCAGTTCAAGCCTCAAACCTGCACTGAAGATGCCACTTGTAATGGTTGGCGAAACGTCGGCATCAAGTCGACGGAATCCATCCGGAAAACAAGATTTTTCAAGATTAGCTGTCCGCGGAAGTCTACTATCCAAGATTAATCTCATTATATGTAAATTCTTGGGAAATAGTTCACACCAACACATATGCTTATTATTTTGGTCTTTACGTACGTTTCGGTCGCACGACCATCATCAGACGACGTATCAATGGGCATGTAGGAAATGCAGAGAGGTGGAATAAGCTGCCTCACAGATCCTGTTGGAATGCCCTACTTTGACATTCCTCATTCGTATTTTACTTGGAGGTTTGGAGGTTATAGGCATAGGGAAAGACCTCACTAGGTAAATAGTTTCACAACTTCGCAGTTCGATAAAAAAATGAAATCTAGTAGGGAGAAGTTCGTACAAACTAACATCGACAAATTTTGTAGCATAAAATTTCCTACTACAATTTTCTTCTATCTATATATAGTAAAATGGGCATAAGTTTGGAAAAATCAGTGAAGGCACGACTGGGTCGTTCTCATAAGAACCACAATAAAATCGTTCCTTTCTCAACATGTTTGTGCCATAATCATTGGCGAGGATATCGACATGTTATAAAAAAATTCTTGAGGCGCAACTTCCTTCGACATTGGCACCACTGGAGATAGCAACTCAAGAGCATCCTTCTCCCACCTACATTCAGTTGGATCTTTATCGTGCCCATGCCAATTATGCATTAACAAGTATGTTCTTGGAACGTGATGCTATCTGGTGGCTTTTGCAAAATATTTGAATATATCTTTCTTATATGATGCCACTATCAATCATGTAAAACTGTAGATATCCCCAGATCACCATGGATTCATCCCTTGCAGATCAACTGTTACTAACTTAGGTTGCTACAGTCAATGCTTGGTTGATGTTATTGATGAGGGGGGCCAGGTTGATTTTATCTACCTCGATTTTGCTAAGGAATTTGATAAAATGGATCACAGTATTTCATTGAATAAAATGTCTTGCTATGGATTTACATATCAGTTGATTGAATTTTGGAATTCTTACCTAAGTGATAGATATCATTATGTAGATTATAGAGGTTTTAAATCGTATTCATTTCACGCCACCTCAGGTGTACCTCAATGGTCAGTACTTGAACCACTTCTATTCAATTTATTTATCAACGACATTTCTTCTTTATTTGACTGTTATTTTCTTCTTTACGCAGACAACTTGAAACTTTATGCACTCAGTACTTGGTGTGTACTCAATCAACTGGAGCTTAGTATCAGTAAGTGCACTGTAATGACTTTCACCAAGAAAATTACGCCCATTATTTACAATTACAAACTTGTTTATATAGTCCTTGCTTGTACCTACCTATAGTTTCAGAGACTTGGGAGTTTTGTTTTACGTGAAATTGTCATTTGCGTCTCACATTGAATCAATTGTTTCTAGCCCCTACAGTATGCTGAGCTTATCATCCGGAATTGCCGCCTATTAAGTAAATAAAAACATAAATCTCCTAGATATGAACATTAGACATAATTTAGACGGAAAAATAAAATCATCGTTGCTCACAAAAGAAGTTTGGTGTCAACGATATATTCACTATAATTCATTTGCACCAACAAGTTATAAAAAAAGAGTAATAAACAGTCTTACAGATGTCGCTGTAAGATTGCCACAACCTATTTAGAAAAATTTTTCAAATTGTTACACTAAAATGTTACTTATGACGTTGTTTCTTCTTTATCCTGGAAAGGGCTCAAGAGAAAAATATATTGTTGACATGTTCACATTGAATATTTTATTATGTAATGTAGCAATTTCACAAAATACAGCCAAAGACAGAAACGCTATTACCATAGACAAGTTGAAATTTTTACGATTTTATAAAAAAACATCACCTGACGTTAAATAAAAATCTCCGAAATACACAAAAGTTGAATCATTTAATGCCATCTGACCACTAAATCGATGATATTGATAGGTTACCGGGTAGCGAAAGCGATCCTCGATGCCACAAGAATGTCTATTTTAATGAGAAGGTGTGAAGAAGAGTTCTAAGAAACGGTTGAAAGTTGGGATGCGTTATCTAAACTAAACGGTGAGATGCAAAGTCCGAGCCACTCACTAATGGTTCATTCTAACCAATTGGTCTTTCTACGCGGAGATAAGAAGACATGTATTTGGTATAATTTATTGTTCAGGCTACTGTGTAGTGCCCAGGAAGTTAATTTAGACAATCTGATTGCCTGTAATATCTCGAATTTAATTACTGGAGCCCTATTATACGCTATTATCGTTTATATTTGTCAATTTCTTGCTTTACCACTCCCAAGTGGGTGTTACGAACATTCCATTCGATCTGGATTGTATCGATTTAGTAACATTCAATTGTTTTAATTTCACATTATATACTGGTATCATTGGCACCCACTTCGATCTTTTATGGCATTCGCAAAGAATGGTAGATCATCATTATTTCAGGATTTTTCGAATTTTATAGATTGTAACGATGTTGAAGATTGATTTCTCTTATTAACGTATGATACTGGGTGATCCGAACTAAATTCAATCCGACACTGCTTAATTACTTTGAGAAAATGTATAATGTTGAACACATTATATGGAATAAGGAAAAAATGCTTAAAACAATTTAGGCACAATATTGTGCAAAATAACAATATTTTTCATTATGTATCAGATTCGATAGAATAAGAATAGAATAGAGTAGAATATTTTATTTATCCAGAAGCCAATTTACATAAATGGATAGGACACGTCATATTGAATAATAAAAAGTGGCATTTACAATCATAAAGTTAGATTATAAAGTTACAATAAGGTACAAACTAGAATTGATAAAATATAGACATTATAACAATGATACTACAATTTACACACAATAAAATTTTGAGGACAATTTACACACACTAAAAATATAATTTTTTTTGGTTCATGTATTCATCTATAGTATGAAACGCATGCTTGAGAAGCAAGATTTTAACTGATGACTTGAACTTTCGCAATTCCAGAGTTCTTATATTTTCGGGCAAATAATTAAATAGATTGGTGCCTATACAAAGTGTATCAACCGCTCTATTGATGAAAGTCTTGAAAACAATTCGAGTTTCTATTGGAACAGAGAAACTCCACATTTTTCGCATTTTACATATGCAGTCAAATGGATATTGGACCCGTAAATCTTCGGGAAATGGATCGATTTTGATGGGACAATGTCATCAGAAAAAAGTTGACCACAAATGAAGTTGGGCAAGTTGTTTATATTGTTTATAAGCAATAAATAAATAATTTAATGATCTAATTTTTGAGATTACATAATAATTTCTAAAAAATTTAAAATTTCACTGACCCTGAAGTCGGAGTTTTGGTCGAATTCATTTATTTTGATAATAAATAAATTGTTTACAACAACAAATATTCTTTATTCTATCATTTCTATCTAGAAATGTTCATGTAATCTCAAAAATGAGCTTATTAAATTGTTTATCTATTGTTTATAAACAATATAAACAATTTGCGCAACTTTATTTGTGGTCAACTTTTTTATGATGCCATTCTGAAGAAAATGCTCTTTGTCCCATCAAAATCGATCCATTTCCCAAGGATTTACGGGTTTGGCCTTTTTTTATACCATTTGACTGCATTAATATGAAAGTTTGCTTACAAGGGTCTCTTGCATCTTGTTTTTGTGGTAGTATATATGGGCCAGTGGCCAATACCATCTGTTCGGATATCTTGAGGAGGGATGTAAGAAGTGGGGCCTATTTTTTCTTTCCTTTCAGCTGTTCCTTCATAGAAATTGTGGATGGTATTCCCCGTTTGGATGTATACGGTTCAATTCCTCTCGGGTCTTTTTTCATGACTACTTCAGATGGAAGCTTGCAGCAAACAATTCTGTTTCGACGAATGGTTCCTATAAAGAATAAATGAATCATGAATCAATCACAACACACCAGAGATCAAAGAACAATCGAAACAGTGGACTTGTCCTGGCGATTCGAAATCGAAGAAGACCAAAGTGGGTTTATCGGCCAACAAAGTCATGGCGACAGTTTTTTTGGGATGTACGGATGTACACGGTATCGTCCATATCAATTACCACCTTGAAATGAGCAAAGCTGTTGGATCGATTCCACGCCGATTCGAAGCGAAAGCAGCAGCATTTGGCAAAAAAAAATGCTCTCCCGTCAGGACAACGCACAGGTCCGCATTCGCAATGGAAAAATTGAATGAATTGCTTCCTAATTTTGTAACAAATTTTGGCCAATTTTGGTTAATATTTGGTGAGCAACAATACAGTTCCGCAAATCGCATTATTTAAATGCATTTTTTGCATGCACAAGTGCAACCAAGCTTTTTCTGGTAATACAAATATGGCACATTTTTTTCTATTGTGTTTCTGAAGCAAATGGCGAAAACCGCATCTCGATACAGGTTGCCAGTAAAAAATTCGATCATTTGGCCTTTTTACGGCTATATTTCCTCTACTATAGGGCAATATACTGTAGCAGAACGTTGTTACGAACTGTATCGAAGAAAGAGAAGGAAATGCGATTCGCGAATACGTATTTTCAGCAAGAATATAGGTATCCATATAAATAAAATAATAATTTGATGAGAGACGCGAACAAATCAAGTTGGTTCTGGATTGTTATTGTGCGCGCTTAGAAAGCAAATCGTAAAAACTTTTTGCCAGATGGCAAACTCTCCATTTAGGAAAACAAAACACGGTGCGAAAACAATGTATAGACGGAACAATAGCACCTGAGAATGGCGTCAAATCAGGACTACCAACCGAGGCGAGAAACACAGCTCTGGCACTGGCTGTAGCAATTCTCTACCGCATGACATATAATACCAGATAAGCGCTTTGTGTAATAGTTCTATTGCATAATAGTCCCGCTACGAGTTCTTATCAGAAAATGACTCATAACAACTGACAGACGCGAACAGGAAATTGGAATAAGAAATTTTGGGGCGTAAAATGAAAGATAGTAGTCCTGTAATTTCCTACCATAAAGCAGGAATATGGAGTCGGAACGCGACTTGCGCGCACAGCGATTTACTCGCGAAAACCTTTATCTGGTTGTTCGAGGCTTGCTTGGAACGACGGTCTCTATTCAATTCACTCGTATTTGTCCCTCGTTTTAGATTACAATGTTTGTATGAACCCCATTCGGCTATTTATGCTTGCTTCATTAATCGAATATGAACGATCATTTAATTCCTATATAGGTGTCCTGTAGGTAATTGATTGGCTGTGGAATTATAAGACAGGGCATGAATGTAATGTTTTATTGTTTAAATATTCACAGAGAGTTGCAGGTTTACTCTGATCTACGATCAGTGGATATTTTTAAATATCCTTGATTCAACATTTTTATGGAACAACCAGCTATTATATAAAAATTTTCGGGAAATAGGTTACACTAGTACAGTCATTTTATAAAAAGTGGAACTTTTTTTTCCGACTTTTGGTTTGAATATACAGAAAGTTAGGAAATTTTCCGTAGATTACGAAAAAAATAGTGGCTGAAAACCTCCAATCAAGGAAAATGTAAATTATATATATACAATTTTCTGGACTTTTCCATTAATATCTTCAATACTATGCGTTTGAGAGGAAAAAGTTTGAAACAAAAGTTGTTCAGAATTAAATTTTACATAGGAATTGACTATTGCGATTTCAATTTTCATCGAATTTTCCAATATATATACAGGATGTCCTCGAACTGCGTGGCTAAAATAAAACCGAAGATTCTTTGATTCGAAAAAAATTTGATGAGCCTTTTTACTTTTGCCTCAAGTGTCTTGTTTAGCCGGTAGAGGGCTTCAAAGTTGCAAAAATAATTTTGTTTTTTCGGTATAACTTGAGAACGTGATGAAGGACTTTCACAATATTTGGCAGGTGAGTTACTGTCAATAATAGCCGTTTTTGAGGACGGAGCATCGAGCCTTAGAGACCATAGAAATGGCTCTAACTTGAGGATGTAACGGGAAAAGTGTCCAGAACTTTTTTGTGGTCAATGTAATTCACTTTATATTTTTTACGTGAATAGCTTATCTAATTTGAAAACTTTTCTTACTCTTAGAAAATTTTGATAAAATCAACAGATTAGCTTGAAAAAAATAATTTTCGAGTCTCTGCAATTTTGGCTTACTAATTTTACTTGATTAAAATACCTTAGTTGCCTTTGCTTTTCTAATGTCATTTTGGCATTTGGAGAATTTATTCTCAAAACTGTCAGTTTTTACTTTGCTTTCCGTGAAAATTTTATAAAATTATGGCTCAAAATTTCACCAACACTAAAATGGTTAATATCTCGGTAAAACACGAATAATAAAAACAACAGAAATGGGGAAACGATGTGATTATTTAGGAAAAACAAATGCTGAATTAAAAGAAACAACAAACCTTTTTGGGAAGTCGCTAAGGCATCAATTGTTCGAAATGTTGCCCATTCTCCTGAATACACAAATTAATTCGTTTCAAGAAATTGGATTGAACTCTGGCTAGTACTTCAGGATCATTCTTCAATAAATCCGCTTCATGATTAATTCGTTGCAACAATTCCTCTCGTGTGTTTACTGGAGCTGCATAAACTTTCGAGTTCAAAGCGCCCCATAGAAAGAAGTCGCAGGGCGTCAAATCAGGGGAGCGGGCCGGCCAGTTCACTGGTGCATCGTGTCCTCTACCTATCCAGCGATCTGGATATTCCGCATTCAAATGTCGCCTCACAGCTAATGTGAAATGAGGAGGTGCACCATCATGGATAAACCAGGCCACGACGAATGTGTAAGGGCAAGTCTTCCAACAGTTCAAGTAGCCTTTGTTCCAAAAAGTTCAAGTAGTTCTCCCCGTTCAATCGATCGGGTATAACGGTAAGGCCAATAATAAAGTTATCCACAATTCCAACCCAAACATTGATTTTAGTTTGATTCTGAAAATATGTAACTTCCGTTTCATCAGCATAGAAATGTTCATTATGGAGGTTAAAAAGACCACATCTCGTGAAAGTATCTTCGTCCGTGAACAGAATTCTTCTACAAAAATTGGGGTTTGCGTTTTGTCTTTGGACAATAAGCCGACAGAAATCTAGCCGATGACCTGGATCCATGGGCAATAAGTCTTGAACTGTTTTAATATGATAGGGATACAACAGTTCTTCTTTCAGTACATTATGAACTAATGATTTTGAGGCTCCAATACGAAGTCCCAAACGTAGTGTGCTTATCCCAGGTTCAGTTTCAACCGCTTCCTGTATCTTCTTCGAGCTCTAACGTCCTTCTTGTCCGTCTGCGTCCAGTTCCTCTGCGATTTGCTTCAAATTTGCCAGTTTCGCGAAGGTTTGCCGATTTGGAATTCTGCGATGCGGATATCTTTCCCTTCTCCGGCCATTGCAACGACAAAGTCCATAAATCAATAACATATCAATCATTTCAGTATTAGTAAAATTTTGAGCCATAATTTTATAAAATTTTTACGGAAAGCAAAGTAAAAACTGACAGTTTTGAGAATAAATTCTTCAAATACCAAAATGACATTAGAAAAGCAAAGGCAACTAAGGTATTTTAATCAAGTAAAATTAGTAAGCCAAAATTGCAGAGACTCGAAAATTATTTTTTTCAAGCTAATCCGTTGATTTTATCAAAATTTTCTAAGATTAAGAAAAGTTTTCAAATTAGATAAGCTATCTACATAAAAAATATCGAGTGAATTACATTGACCACAAAAAAGTTCTGGACACTTTTCCCGTTACATCCTCAAATTTGAGCCATTTCTATGGTCTCTAAGGCTCTGTGCTCCACTCTTAAAAACGGCTATTATTAACAGTAACTCACCTGTCAAATATTGTGAAAGTCCTTCATCACGTTCTCAAGTTATACCGAAAAAACAAAATTATTTTTGCAATTTTGAAGCCCTCTACCGGGTAAACAAGACACTTGAGGCAAAAGTGAAAAGGCTCATCAACTTTCTTTCGAATCAAAGAATCTTTGGTTTCATTTTGGCCACGCAGTTCGAGGACATCCTGTATATACAATAAACACTATATATGACAGAAAATTACATTTTGCTGCTAAATATCGTATGATTATTGTAAATAAGGGTACATATCGTTACTCTAGTACATTAGAATTCAAAATTCCCCGAAAAATGATCCAATTTTCCGGGTTAAGAAAATTCTAATTTTTTTTTTTTAACTTTTGGTGCATGATATATCGATTTATACGTTTTTTAGGGCTCTTATAACGAATTTCGACTCTTTTTGGTTGTGAAAACTCATAGAGAATATATATTTGGAAAATAGAAAATTTTTATTTTTTCCTCAGTAAAGTATATGACATATCGATTCCTATGTTTTTTAGGGCTATAATGATGAATATTTGGTGAGTTTTGATGTGAAAAATCATGGAAGGTATATTTATTCTGGAAATGTGGGAAATTCAAAGGATATGAAAGAAAGACCAGAGTTATTTTTAATATTGAGTAAATAATATTTTAATTAATTCAATTTTAATTTGATTTAATTAAAAATAGTTCATTCAAATGAAAAAGTGCATTATCTGATAATTATGATCTTCTTGAAAGTCTTGGTAGTTTTTTAATTTTTTATTACCGCTGTAACCATTAATATTTTTCATAATTATTTACTTCAAATCTATAAATCGATATATCATACACCAAGATTGAAAAAAAAAATAAGAATTTTCTATTTTCCAAATATTTATTTTCTATGCTACGAATGGAAAATTCGATGAAAATTAAAATCGCAATAGTCAATTCCTATGTAAAATTTAATTCAGAACAACTTTTGTTCGAAACTTTTTCCTCTCAAACGCATAGTATTGAAGATATTAACGGAAAAGCCCAGAAAATTGTATATATATAATTTACGACATTTTCCTTGATTGGAGGTTTTCAGCCACCATTTTTTTCGTAATCTACGGAAAATTTCCTAACTTTCTGTATATTCAAACCAAAAGTCGGAAAAAAAGTTCCAAATCTCAAAAAAACCTATAAAATGACTGTACTACACTGACACATATGCTTATTATTAGTGTCATTCTCGCACTTCTCGCTCTGTCTTTGTTGCACGATTTTCTCGCTGGGTCTTTGTTGCACGATTTCCCTCTCTCCATCAAAAAAAACTATACACCGCTGCTCTGTACGCTCGGATGTTTCTTCAATTTCAAATCGTGCAACAATGACAGAGCGAAAGGTGCGAGAAGGACAGTAAACTAGGCTCTCAAAGACGATCTTTCCTCTAAACAGAAGGGACGTTAGGGAGATGACACGAGATGTTGTCGTCTTAACAAACACTCTCATTTCATGGGCATAGCAGATGACCCTATATGTAGGAAATGCAAAAAGGTGGAAGAAACTGCCTCATACATCCTGTCGGAACGCCCAGCTATGACATTCCTCACGCAAACATTACTTCAGTTCCAGAGGAACCTATAGAAGCCAGAGTAAGTAATATTCTGGGGTTCTGGCGGGCTACAAACCTGCTAGAATAGAGTAGGCTACTGATTATGGGCGCACAATGTGCCCAGTCCAATGACCTGAGGGTGTTAAACCCTTACCATTTACGATGATGATGATGATGTAGCGGGCTGCCATCTTTATAAATGTCGTTCAACCTAACATTGACAAATATTGTAGCATAACATCTCCCACAACTTCTGTATCTACAATTTTCTCCTATCTACATGTCGTAGAATGCGAATAAGCTTGCAAAAACCAGTAAAGGCACATCTGGGTGCTGTCGTTCTCATAAGAACCCCACTAATGGATGAGTGCAACTTCCTTCAATACTGGTACCAGTGGAGATAGCAACTCAAGAGCATCTTTCTTCCAGCTACATTCACTTGGATCTTTATCGTGCCCATGCCAATTATGCATTTGCAAGTATGCTCTTGGAACATGATGCTGACTGAACCTTTGGTGGGTGGTAGTTTGGATAATTTAGATTTGATCTTTTTCACTCCTTTGACAAGCAATTTTCAACTTGCCTCCTCTTTATATAGTACCTTCTACTATAGAGAGTTTTGACTGAGCCCATAACCTTTTGAATAATTGATTATGAGTTATTGAATAACTCCTATTGAAATAACCGTTTTACATCAGCGTACACTGTGCAGAAAGAGATCGTTAACTTTTCAGTATGCTTAGATTAAACACCATGTAGAAAACTTTTGATAATGATTCTTGACCGAGGTATGAATTATATAAAAGTTATCGGGAAATAGGTCACACTAACACATATGCTTATTATTTCCGTCTTTACGTACGTTTCGATATCATGACCATCATCAGAAGGCGTATCAATCAAGAATAATTAATAAACAAACAGGTATATCGACTCTTATTTTTTCTATTCACATCCTCATGTGATTTGAGTTTTACTAAATGAATATTTGTGATATTCTTTTCCTATCATGAATCTATTCTTCGTCATTTGTAGGGCTGCCGGTCGGTTTCGCTCAACCGGCTATGAAAGTAAGTTAACCGGTTATCATGAACGATTAACCACTTAATTTTTATTGATATGATGTAATACATTTTAGCCTTAACTTTTTTTCAACCATTTACGATAACCGGTTACGAACGTCGATTTTCACAACCGATTATTAAGACCAAGTAAGATAACCGGTCATCATACTGACCGATTGGGAAAACCGGTTATTTTCATACCATCAATTCATTAGAAGAACTGGAATGGCAAAAATTGCTTATGAACCCCAGTTTTATTAAATAAATTACATATACATAAATGCAATCTAAGCACGAATCAAATAATTTTTACACTTTAACAAGGTAGTTTGATTTATTTCAATATGACATGCCTTTTAGATAATCATGACGGGAAATCGTGTTACTTTTATAATTTTCAATCAACATTTCTATTTTTACAGATCGATTGATAGACATGAAATATGTACATTTCACAATGTTCACAATGGCTGTGGACAATAGCTGTGGACAATATAGGAACTGTATTGTTTTTGGGTACGGTAGCCCCGTTTAGTGTTATTTCTGACATCCATCCTCAGCTTTTGAAATGGAATTAGAGTATTTTGTTGAACCATGCGGACAACCGTGTTTTTCTGGTTACAAATATATATTTAACCTGCAGAAGTATTTTTTGTGTTGTTCTTAACGAAAATGTCAAAAAACTGTTTTTGACCCCAGAAATGGACATTTTATAGTAAATAAACGTCCAAGAAGTCATTTCCTATCGGAAATTGGCCGCTGAATTCGAAAATGTTTGAGGAAGGTTGACTGGACGGTGGTGGTTGAATGCGTTGATCCTGAGGATGCTTGTTCTCTCTTCTATGATTTATTATATTCATCTCTCGATAAATTCGTTCCTAGGTTTGGCTGCGTCAAGAAAAATATCTACCCTCCGTGGTATAACAACCACATAATACGGTTGATTAAAAATAAAACCTCGGCCTGGAAGAGATATAGGAGATTCAAGGATTTGTCAGCTCACAATCAGTTTTCCATGCTTAGGCGTGAACTCAAAAGGGCAACGAATTCGGCCTATAATGAGTACATTGTCTCGATTGAAAACAATTTGAAGCAGGATCCTTCGAAGCTTTGGAATTTTATTAATTCAAAGACAGGCACACGCGGTTTTCCCGCTGAAATGGACTATGGCGATGTGAAGTTGACTACCCCGCAGGAAATTTCCAACACATTTGCTCATCTCTTCAGTCAAAGCTATATAACTCAACCCACTTTAGCGAATTTAGATTCGGAGTCTCTAAGTAATGAGCATGATATATCCATTCTTTGTTTCTCCCAAGAGGAAGTTGAATTCGCACTCAAAAAGATCAAAAATAAATCTACTTCAGGTCCCGATATGATTCCGGCGTTTCTACTGAGAGACTGCGCACCCATTTTTTCAGTACCCCTCACTCACCTATTCAATAGGTGTCTTACGTCCAGTACTTTCCCGCTAGTATGGAAGCAGACGAGAGTCTGTCCGATCTTCAAAAGTGGTGATAGAGCAGATGTGCATAATTATAGACCTATAAGCATCTTTTCAAATTTTGCTAAGGTCTTTGAGAGTCTTATATACGATAGAGTATATTTCAAAGTTCATTCACGCCTTCTTAATATACAACACGGTTTTGTAAGGGGTCGTTCCACATCCACCAACCTGGCATCTGTCACACAATACATCGCTGAAAATATGGATTCCGGCTTCCAAGTCGATGTTATATATACCGATCTGTCCAAGGCCTTCGACAGGCTTGACCACAGACTTCTGCTAAGTAAACTTGATGGTATTGGTTTCTCTGTGGAACTCTTATCTTTCATCGCCTCATATCTCAGTGATAGGCGGCAATTTGTCGTGGTAAATTGGCAGAGATCGGTTGAATATCTTGCTTCTTCCGGAGTCCCCCAAGGATCAATTTTGGGACCACTATTTTTCAACATCTTTGTTAATGATATTTCAATAGGTCTCAGTGTACTCTGTATTTTATATGCCGATGATTTTAAAATGTTCTTCGTCATAAAATCCACATTTGATTGTTATCTACTTCAGAGAAGTCTTGATATGATGGTTGTTTGGTGTTCAGCGAACAAGCTATCTCTTAATGTTAACAAGTGTTGTGTTATGTCTTACACAAACAAGACCAACTTGATCATATTTGATTACAACGTAGACGGTACTATCCTTAAGAGACCAGCAACCTATAAGGACCTCGGCGTAATTTTCGATCCCAAACTATCCTTCATTTCTCATCTGGAGTCTGTGATGGAGGCTGCTAACAGACTACTTGGGTTTATTGTGGGAAGCTGTCGTGATTTTTCAGACATTGACACGCTCAAATTGTTGTTCATAACATTTGTGCGATCGCGGCTTGAGTACGCATCTGTGGTTTGGTTCCCTGGTTATGCCGTTCATATAGATGCCCTGGAATCTGTTCAGCGCCGCTTTTTGAAGTACCTGTCCTTCAGGACATACGGTTTTTATCCTATCAGGGGCATTCCTAATTCTTTCCTGTTAGATAAATTCAATATGTCATCCCTTTCTCGCAGAAATAATTATGTACTCCAGGCCAGTCTGTACAAGTTGCTTAATAACCTAATTGACTGCCCCATGCTGCTGGAAAGAGTCAATTTCCTAGTTCCTCGACTGAACTCACGGTCTGCAAATACTTTCTACCTCCAAACTCCTCGTACTAACTTACTTAAATTATCTCCATTATTTTGCATGTGCCATGCCTACAACACCAATGACACTAGTACTAAATATGATATTTTTAATTCTAGCCTAAAACAGATTGCTCGCCTACTGCGATGACACAATATTCATATTTTTCCAGCTCTTTCTTTATTTTTTCTCTTTGTTCATTTCTGTGTTGAATATTTTTGGCTATTCTTCCTTTTTGATTTTGTCTCCTCTCGGACTAGAATATAGTTTTATTTAGATTTAGTTTAGATAATAATTGTTAATTTATATATTTTTTGTATGCATTGTCCTGATCTTTAATTGGGTTTATACCTGTTGATCAGAGTAAAATTAAATAAATAAATAAATAAATTAAATAAAATAGTGTCAGTTTCCTTACATAACGCATCATTTTCTATCCATTGGCTGATTTTCGGTGAAATTCCTTTTTTTTTACGGCGTCATATTGGTGTGAGCAGCCACTTGGAAAAAAAAATTGTTTTCACCTCAGCTTCACGATAAAATGAGAATTCTTCTGACTAAATGGATTTTAGGGGCCGTTTTTTGGCATTTTCGTTGAAAATAATCCAAAAAAAAATTGAAAATATTCATAAAAAAACTTTTTAAAGGGTACTTTAATCTGTAAATGCCGGTAAACTAGTTCAAATACGATGTAGAAGCGGAAAAAAATTGCCCCGGCAAGTTCCGTAGACCCTTTGACCGTCTACTTTAATTTAGATTTGCCCCTATATTGATTTTAAGAAATGCTGCATCAATGAAAAGATAGATGGGAACCGTTTTTGTAGTTATAACTTTACAAATAATTATTATTCATGTTATAGTCTGGAAACATATCGCAAATAGCGATACGATTTTCAAGAAGGATGAACTTCATTTTTTATCTCAATAAAGATCATTCAGAACTGCTTGAATCTCCATCTGTATAATTTGAAACATAAAACTAAAGTAAATTATTAACCTACAGTAGTAATAAAGTAATTCTGATACCAAAATGGAAACATGATAAACTTTAATTCAAATAAATAGTTAATTATTTATATAAAATCTAATACTGTATATTCAATATTCAGTCAGAGATGTATTGGAACAATTTTGTTAATGACTTAATGAAATGATTCGTCATATTTTAGAAATCTAGCCAATACACGGACTAATATCGAGTAAATAGAATTAAATTAGCACGCTGTATGTACATATAGGAAGTGGCGGAATGGTAGTGACTAGTGAGAGAATATTAAGTTGTTATTTGAAGGGTGCATTCAGTTAGCTAGGGGTGTGCTCATATACCTAGAAGTGGAGTAAAACGAAAGGAAATGATACTGTTATCTATATACCCCGTACTAAAACATCGGCTACAACTCTATTCGAAAATAGTTTGTGTAATTTCCGCTGTCGAGCCACTTGTTATAATGTAATAATAAACAGCAGATAAACGCTCCTCCGCTCCCTCAAATAAACATTCACTCTCCTGTGTTATGATACACTGGAAAATCGTGCAGCTAAATAAGATTTTAATGCAATGCCGACATCCCTCTCTTCCCGTTTTCATCCTTTATGATGATTTTGGTGGAATACGATTCGTAGATTACATCCATAGGTGATCATTTTAAGGACAGTTACTATAGTGCATGTACAACATCAAAAAAACCTTTGCAGAACATTTTACTATTCCCTTTTACTAGCAACCTCATTGGGTATTGACTGCATCTCAATGCAATGCTAATTTAAAGCTGATATACGAGGGCAAGGTACAAAGTCCCTGACAAATAAAACAGATGGCGCCACAATCAAAAATCCCATGTGACTGATATGTCATTCAGTTCTATTCTGACACCCATCGAAAGCAAGTAACCTTGAATATTCTTGTAGAGTTCCTACAAAACTACAAGAATATTCAAGGTTACTTGGTAACTTCCTACAAAACTCACTAAAAATATACGATTTTCGACCAGATCGATGGATACTGGTACTCTAGAACTACACCTTCGACTAAGATTTGACTTCATTCTAATTTTATACTCTTCTATAAATACCTAACACTCTCTATCTATATAACCTATAAATGTCAAAGTGACATACGATCTATACCATAGAATAACTTGTGACAAGTGCTAATAGTAAAATTGTCTATAAACGCGTAGCTATCTCTATATAACCTTCAACTGTCAAAGTGACGTCTGTCAGAGTGACAACCTAAAGGTGCCCATATGCCTCACATAAAGATTACCACGCACTATCCACGACTAAATCCTTACAAAGGCGTTGCACATAAAAACAACTGTACGTCAGCGGGGCGTAGCCCGTAAAATCAACTAGTAGTGGTAGTATGCCGAATGTTCTGGTCGTCCTTTTGAGGTTACAACGCCAGAAATCGTCTATAAAATTCACCATATCGCTCTATCTCCTAGACTATGTATACCAACTAAGTTTGCAAACATGTTTTAATCGGAAAGTTTCATAGGAAATCGTTTGATATCTATTGGAACTTCATTGTTAGTCTCACATAATACATCAAAAGGTAAAAGTATGGGTATCATATATTATATTGTTGAATTCAATTTAAAGTTAAACGTAAAATCGTATCAGAGTTAATGGACACACATCTTAATAGTTCAACAATGAAGTAAACAGTTGAAGTGGCTGGTAACAAATGAAGATTAATGTTCTCGCGTATTCCCATAGGACCTTGTATAGCAGGCCATGGGCCAACGCCGCCCGCGCACAATACCTTTTCACCGTCATTTATTTCAATTTTTGACAGTTTTTTCGCATTCTTGCTGGGCCATTCAGACGACAGTTGAATGGTGTCGTGTCGAATGAATGAAATCGAATGATATTTTTAGTTTATGATGGCTTTATTTAGGAAAAATTGCGAGTTCATATAATATAGTAGACCATTGTGGTGCTATTTGAGGTCAGAAAATAGCACATAAATAATGTTTCATTCTGTTTTGCAGAGAAATTTCTAACACACATAACGATAGGCATTAAGTTGTTCTCATTGAAAAACTATTTGGCCGCAAACTGTCATGTACAATGCTAAATATTGGAAACTATTCCAGTCATATCGTTCCATTCATACGAATCCTTCTTTGTGAAGCAATGAATTTTTGTTTTCAATTCATGTTTAATAGTCTAGCCACTACTTGTTGAATAGTTATAATAATGATCTAGAATGCTATGGACTTATGGACAACAGAAGAGTGTGAACTAGAGTTTCGACGTTAACGATGCGTAAATTCATGCAAATTGAATTGTAAGACAAATTTAAAATTTAGTATAGTGCAGTCGCTGTCCAATTGAGTTACACATAAAAATTTAATTTTCCACATCTCTGTTTTATGATTTGTTGTTATGTTTTTTGGGACGCTGATTACGAATATGTTAGTTAAAAATTCGAAAACCTGATGCGTTCCAAGAAATTGGCAATTGGAAAGAAAATGGCAACTTTTGGGAATTTTCGAAGTTTTTTGCGTTTTAAACGAAGTAGTTTAGTTTGGTTATAATTAAAGCAGTGCTTAGCAAGGGGCGGTGGAAGTTCTTGTTTCTTGTGCTATACTTATGACCATTGTATTTCCTTTCCCCCTACTTTTCAAAGAGATTTATCCGAAATAATTTCGAGCTGAGACGTCGACGTTCCAGGATTAGATAGAGTAAAGCCTCTTCTTTCAAATGAATCTTGGTTTTTTCAAAAAGGGAAAACAATGGGCCCACTACGGGCCCAAAAATACAATAAGAGATATATTGTGTTCTACTTATCAAAAAATGTGCCTTAAATAAGCATGAAATTCTATTTGAAAACAACATTTCAAACTTATACGAGTTTTCTAACCTGAACATTTTTGAATATTTTCCGGGCTCAAATTACCTAGTTACTTTCTTATATGTGATAAAAAACAAAGTAAAATTGCTTCATTATATCAATATGATAAATTATCACGAAGTAATTGATGTTTTTTATTATTATATTATATTTTATTTTTGAGGAAACGAAAGAACAGGCAGCTATACTATAAGTACTCGATTTTAAAAATGAAAAGGTTTCCACAATTGAGATGCCTACTATCTTGTTAAAGATTTCTAAGAATAAAACTAATTTATTGGGTTTTACCGTTTAACCCTCGGCCTGTATATACAAACAGGTCATGTCCATGTAATATTATATCCTAAACTTATTCAACAGAATGTTACAAAACATGTTTTATAGAAATTGAAAATCTGTTATAATCGTAATAATAAATATAATTCAAATAAATCCATTATAGGTAATTTTCACAAAAATGAAAAAAGGCCAACAATGAACAAAAAGGTTAAAAAATGCAAAATAGACATTTTGCCTAAATTCCTAGACTTATTTATCACTTATATTATAGAAACACTATCGGAACTATAATTTCGACAACTAGCTTGTCATCTTCAAATTTATATTAATGTATGAATAAACATGAAAACATAAACATATTCATAGTTAAAGTAAGGAATAAGTAACAAGTGGGGTTGAATATGGGGATTCTATAATTGAAATAGGATAATAGGGTACAGTTAATCAGATTCAATATGGTTTTTTATAAATAATAATAAGGGAAGTATGTGAAATTGTTCTTCTTTTGTTTCACACATAATAAATTAATAATTATTCCACTGCACTTTGTACGAAAAATGTCATAATTTCCGGCAAATAATGTTTTTAGGCGTTTAGAGCTGCAGAAATTTATAGCTACATAATAATATAATGCCCTAAGTGACAATGAAATATTTGTCATAGAAATATGAGAACGAAGCATATCGTCTAAAGTTACCGTGACAAATATGCAGAGAATTTGCATGAGACACTTCTTCTTAAAGACACATGTCTGTCTGACTTTTTGTACTAATGAGTAATTAATGGTTGGTTACGCTGCATCATAAAACCTTCGCATATTCGTTTATTTCACAGGAAGGACTCCACGATTTTTTAAGGATCATTTCAAAATAGGAAACAATGAAATTGGATCGAAATCGTCTGTTCTGTTATAGTCGTAATAAGTTTTATTGATCTATAACTTACAACAGATCGTTAGACTTTAATATTTGGTTGGCCTACATACATGAAGGTAATTCATAAATCTTATAATTGTTCCAGCATAGATGCCAATGCCAAGCTGATCATTTAAGCTGTAAAAATATCATCTTATGAGAAATATGATTTTTAATTGAATCCAGAAACAGTTGAAACGTTTTAGACTGCAGAAACAACATTCAAATTACGCTTAATACCCACATTTTTTTTTTGAAGTATCTTAAACAGTAAGTTACTTTTGTGCAATCAAATAGATATTTATAGTTCGCCATGATATTTTTGATGTTTTGCTTGATTCGTTCACTCTCAATGCAATGGATTTCATACTTTCTATTCTATGATGATGAAGTTCCAGCAAATTTGTTCTTTCTCTGGATGGCAATCATAATACTAACATCCACTTATTCAATGAGTGGTCTCAACATTAAACGATAAAGACAATTTTCATAAGTATGAATTGAATTAATATTCAATCTTATTTTCATATAGTTAGTTTGTATCATTTACTAGTAGTATAATCACATTTGCATTTTTCCTATATATAGTGGAGCAGGGTATTTATGATTTTAGTTTTCAGTATTATTGTCATGCAAGTATAGCTCTTCAATAAAATGGTGAAGCAGGAATTTGATTCAAAACTAGTAGAATAATTCACTGTTCTAATTTTGGATACACTTAGTTGCGAATATACTGTTCATCAACTTTTAAAAACTATTGGTACTAAATTTATGAAATTATCAATTAGCGACATCTAGCAACCAATCTTCTCCAATTTTCTTAGGTAACAATCATAATCACTCTACAAAATACAACTTATCAGTAAATAAGTTCATTCTGATTAAATTAGGTGTACTTTCTTTACAGAATATTAAATATTGTTCTTAAGATCTCACCTACAAAATTTTGTAAAACTGTATTAGAGGGAAGTCAAAACATATTTATACCATATTCAATATCACTTTTAGGCTAATTCTTTTAAGTCAACTTCAATTCACTTACATTCTTAGAATCATATCTATTGGAGAAGCTGCAACATAGAAAGAGAGTAACTTACTCCTTATGACTTTTATTTTCGTTAGGCTCTGAGAGGGGAAGTATATGTGGCGTACTCACAGACTTTGATATTTTTATATATGTACTCACAGAGTTTGTTTTATTTATGTTATGTTTTGTGATTGTTTTAAGATATACTGTTTTTAGCAAACCATGTTAACTTTTAATGGTAACCTATAGCATTCAAATTGATTCACATTTATGACAACAAGACATGTATTTTAATTCATTCGTGATATCCCATAGAGATTGATCCCAAATTAAATAACTCAAAATATTCTAGTTTCTTATGTCATAATAATGTTTATTGAATATAAATATACAACATATTTGTTATTTGCATTGTATAGCATAACAAATGATGAGTCGACTATGACCGTGAGTGCATGACATGAGTGTCAATGCCGGCACGTTGGTCAACCTTCGCCGAACTATAGCATGGACTATTATTAGAGCAGAAAGGCTTTTCCCTTGAGGATAGATATTTAAGAAAGTTCAGTAAATTCAGTTAGAACTGTTACTTCTTAGTCAGTCTAAGCTAGTATTAGAAGTACCATGTAGTGAACATCAAAACCATACATCACATTTCATACCCAGTGTTGTGATTCCAACCATGTGCCCCTATGTTTAAGTTCCATACCAATTTTCTTTCATAACCCAGCACCAAACCTGTCAACTGATAAGACATGGCTCATTACAAGTCAAAGAAGGAACCCTTGTTCAGATATTATAGGGCCACACTATCAGATCTTCCATCAGTTATTGTATGGCGAACCTGGCAGGATCATGTAGTGTTCAGGTTCTTGGGAGTCCGTAGCTATGAGTGTTATAGGAATAACTGGGTGATTGTTCATGGTTTATTGTAACACTTATACATATACTTCAGAAGTTGGAGAATACACAAAACTTTTAACATTTAATTTAAAAATGCTGACAAATTGTTTCACCACACTGTGGCATTATCAAAGCGAGGAGTTATCAACTAAAGCTAAATCTAAAAGTATGTCCTCAAATATCAGGGATCAGAATGTGGTGCAAATTGAGGGATGGGGGTGGATACTGGTGGGAGTGTGTTTACAAAATTGTTAACAAGCGGTGAATTATATGTGTCGATTTGATCATTTAATATTACATTATTATTGTTTTTTGAGTGTTTCAAAATTTCTATGGATTCTAATATATTAAGTTTATGTCCTTTTTCCTGAATATGTAGAATATCAGGATTAAGGGTGAAATTGTGGTTATGTTCTAACAGGTGATTTGCGTAATTAGAGTCTTCTTCAAATTAAATGTTAAAAGTTTTGTGTAAAATTTGAGTTTTATTCTCCAACTTCTGAAGTATTATGAATTTACACTACGTAAACGCCGAAACCATAGATATACTTATACATATAGATAACTACACTATTTACAATTAACGTAGAATATTAATTACATGTATTGTACATTATATTGTCATGATCTTCATTCATATTTCTTTATACTAACTTATCCTAACTGCTTTTGTTCTATATATACAAAGCATCAAAGATGTTGTCCTCTTACGAAGGTTGACATTGACTTCCCATCTTGCTGACCTAATGTTCATAGGGCACCTAGGTCACGGTACCAATTCTCTTTGAGAAAGTAGAGCAACTTATTGAATTAAGTAAATTTATAGAATCTAGTGAAATAATCTCTATTATTCCATAGCACGTTCAAATATTTTTATACTTTCCGAATAATACTAAAAAGTTATATTAGAGCATTTCAAAACTGCCAACGGAGCATGCATCTAATTATTATGATTGAGACCACTCAATCATAATTATTTCAATAAATTTGAAAGCTCTTATATTAAACTTTATCGCACTCGGGAATAAGGGTTAGAATAATATCATTTTTTCCTTCTAAAGTTTGATTTAATTTCTCTCTTATAACAAATATTTAAAAACTTCCAAAACGAAAATATAGCTTGGAATGGAACATCTGGGAATGTAATCATATAGATTTGCTTCATAATTTTTTAAAAATTCAAATTGAATATAAATTATAAAATATGACTCAAGAGTCACTAGGGTTTGATCAACATACCCTCTCCCCCCTTCGCGAAGTAAATTTGAAGTTTCAAACAGACAAATAACCAGCCCCCTCCCCTACTTTTTTCTGTTTACGGCCTTTTAAATAGCCAAAATATAAAAAGGAGAAGACTAGCATGACTATTGATAATCACTTAAATAATGTTTTTAAGTACTGCTACATCGTAAGCATCAAGAGTAAGGATGAAACGTAGCTAAATATTTCCAGTGCTGATTAATATATTATTTTGACACAAAGCGGTGTTACGCTATTAGCTAAAGACTCACTAATGACCGAAGAGCGATGGCATATTAGTGTCTGAAACACATGTGCCTATGTACTATATTTTTAGAAACCGAAATACAAGCCACTCAGTTCATTAATGTGTTCATGCGAGATCTTACAAGAGCGGTGGGCCTTTTTTATTACGGCAAGATCATTTCTCATATTTAATAGCAGAGATTCGTGTTGAAAAAAAAATTATACCCGGTGATTTATTTCGCGTCAGGATATTAATATTTATTATTCAGAAAGCTTAGAAATGTTAGTTTCGGATAAAACACACATTTCGCTGCGTTCTGCATCAGTTTCAAAGATACTTGTGTTTAGTATGTGATTTTATGAGTAAGTATGTTGATTTTGGACATATCACAAGCACTTGAATTTACATTATTTTGTGATATTTCATCATAAACAAATACTTTGTATTAATGTCACTATGTTTATTAAACTATTGATTCAGATTTCAAACTTATTTATCATATTTATTCTTATCCCAGACATTGAATACTGTGTGAATATCTAGTAGGAGATAAATTCGATATCTCAAACTACATTTTATGCCAAAAAATCGTAGAACTTTTCCACAACTTCAAACCTAGTGGCATCTGAAATATCTTGAAAGTATTCTATCAAAAATGTGCTCATACACCTATCCCTATTTATTATACTTCGACTTCAACTTTATTTTAATCATTTGAGAAGACGTAAACATATAAAATGAATCTGTAGATTAGCTATGTTACGACATCTCGTGAAGACAATCTAATACTAAATCTTTTTATTTCCCTGAACGATATTGCAGAAGGTTCCTGTAGTATAGAAAAGATAACTGTAATAGTCGTCAACATTTTGAACGATAGTTCAAACATTTTATAGATTTCGCTTTTTCTAGACATCTGTAATTGAAATAGGTTCCTGTACCCATTGGAAAGATTTCAATAAGCGACATCTATCTTCATCTATATGATTTGCAATTGCAATTTATCAGTCAGGAAGCAATCTTTCTTACCGACATCTGCCTGTCGAAAGTCAATTTATAATCAGTTGTCAATGACGTTTGTTACTGTCAGTTCATCCACATTTAGAAAAATATCAAATTTTACTGTGTTTTAAAAATTATTTGCAATGAAATGTCGCTCCGATTGAGAGTTTTAAATTTAGTTGAAGTAGTGTTACGAGTTCCTCCTCTGTTTGTAATTGATGAAATATTAAAAACTGGAATTGGAATTAGTGAATTTTCTGACCATGATTTAACAAATTTTGGAGAGAGATATGAAAAAAATGAAGTTACCTCGCATAATTTTACGACTACGATTACCTACGATTCTGTATTTTATAGATTTATTTTCGTATCCTTATTAAGGCTATTGTTCAGTGGAATAGGTTAGTATAAACCACTATTTTACCTTAATAACAAAAGATGTTTATCACTGTTTAATTTTATCACTTAGAAAATGCCCTTATACCTTGCAAATGATTATGTAAATAATAATAATAAATTGTTTTATTGCAATCATAGGTGTTGGGCTGATTCCTTAATTTTAGAAAGTTGTATCAAATAATTACTTAATGCAAGATTGCCCAATTATTTTGCCTTGATGTATTGGGTAATTGGTAGCAAACTAATGATCTTCAATGTAAATGGACTCAAAGCAGCAGACACTAATATTTTTTAATTTACTTCCTTCTACTCCATAATATAGCTTGTCATAAATAAAATTTGATATTGCATACACCCTGTGAGAACATTCAAATCGTCTGGCATAATTAACCTTATTTCAACACATTTTTCTTGAACTTGAATTGCCTCAAAACTGAATTATTATTTATTGTATCTATATAGCTTTGTGTTTGCAATTACACGTAGCAATTTATAATAAAGTATAATTTGAAAGATTTTCAAGAGTTTAATTATTCTACTTGGAGATTTATTTATCAACTTTGTACCGTGATTTCAAAACACACTGAGCTAATATTGATAAGTTCAAAATTTCAAGAATTGCCTCCTCGCACTGGTACAATTGAACAACTTTCATGAAGTAAGATCAAACTTAACGAATTCAACATTTCGGCACATTAGTTATTAGGAATTTATTTATAAGCATGGAAGAAATGCACAATGCAAGTTATTCGTATCTTGAGGCTTAAGTTGATTAGGCTAAATTCATCAAGAAATGATAAAATATTTCGATTGCTTTCAAACTTTATATCATTAGCCACTTATAGTGAATCATCCCAGTGAACATTTTTATTTAAATCATGATCTTATTATCAAATGTTGATTTTATAGTAGAATTAATGGGCTGCAATAATTTGTGTTTAATTGTTTATTAGAACAATGTTGCATGAATATTTCGTGGTTTTCCCTAGATCCATAAAAGTAGGTAATTTCAAATAAGATAAAAACTTATTTGATTACAATAAACACATTAATTATGATATTCATAAACAATCAAATTACCAAATATTTTGCATTCAGAGTTTCGTACAAGACCTTGATTCTTCATCATCCACTTATTTGTATATTCGTATATACATTTTAACGAATACAATTATCATTCAACATGACACATCATCACCAAAGTTAATAAAAAGCATTTTCATGTACAAATTGGCTCATAACGAATGATGGACCATAGTGCAGCACTATATTGATTGGCCCAAAAGTTGAAACTAAAATACAGGGTGTTTTCTAAATGATGTTGAATTTTTGACATATATATATGAAAATCAGTTATTTATAAATTGTATGTGGCGCCACGTGCAATACATCTTTTCCTGCTTTTGTTGAACATTTTATTTTTTCTGGTATTCCCTTTTTCTGCTAATTTTTAAGCAAAAATGGTATAGGTACCTGGTTAATGGTTTTAACTCTAACCCTTTCCAAGATATTTACATATTAAAATTACCATGCAAATCATAATCAGATAATTCTTCAACTGGGAAAGACAAAGGAGATTATTATTTTTATTACTCTTGTGAATACAACCAAATTAAAAATTGACAAACAAACTTATTATTGCGAAATTTACTTATAGGAGAAGCTAATGGGAACCAATTTTCATACGGATATGTAAAAAACTGTCAACGTCGTTTGGAAAAAACTAAAAAAATATTTTAACTTCGCCAATATTTGAGTTGCTATTAAGATTTGACCTGTATAATGATAAAAATGTATTGTTTGCTAATTATTTGATGGAATATGGACTTAAACAGTTTCAATTTTTTCTTTCTTTTGATTAAATTAATTCTCAAATAGTTACAAGTAGCGAAAAAAAATTGAAATTCAAAGGTATTTTATTATAATTGAGAAAAAAACATTTTTGGGAGTTCTTCAAGTTCCTTTGAATACACCCATGCATTCCAGTCATTCATTATATTAGAACTTTTATCTTGAATATACCTATTATAACATATGAACAGGCTATTTAAATCTATTTACTAGATTTGGTTTTTCCATTTTTTCTTATAGAGCTTCTTGTATTCTTTAATTCTGAAGAGATGTGATCTAAAAACTAAAAAACAAACAAGTTGAATATAACAAACTCATTAGAATGAAATTTCATAAAAATACTACCATTTTATATATTTCCGTAAATACACAAGAATCCTGACGATGCAAGAGAACAAATTAGGGTAAATGCAGATAAGCTTTGAACACGTTGAGTGCCAGGACTCAAGTGTGTTGCCTGTTTGTTTCCTATATTTGGCCTCTTAACCTGCGTAGCACCATTCAGAACATAGTTTCTTGATTACTTTTCTTCTACAAAAACTGGATATTTTGCTGCCCCTAAATCACTTGTAAAAATCAACCTTCTATTTAAATCCATTTACTAGATGATTTTTCCATTTTTTCTTATAGAGCTTCTTGTATTCTTTAATTCTGAAGAGATGTGATCTAAAAACTAAAAAACAAACAAGTTGAATATAACAAACTCATTAGAATGAAATTTCATAAAAATACTACCACTTTATATATTTCCGTAAATACACAAGAATCCTGACGATGCAAGAGAACAAATTAGGGTAAATGCAGATAAGCTTTGAACACGTTGAGTGCCAGGACTCAAGTGTGTTGCCTGTTTGTTTCCTATATTTGGCCTCTTAACCTGCGTAGCACCATTCAGAACATAGTTTCTTGATTACTTTTCTTCTACAAAAACTGGATATTTTGCTGCCCCTAAATCACTTGTAAAAATCAACCTTCTATTTAAATCCATTTACTAGATGATTTTTCCATTTTTTCTTATAGAGCTTCTTGTATTCTTTAATTCTGAAGAGATGTGATCTAAAAACTAAAAAACAAACAAGTTGAATATAACAAACTCATTAGAATGAAATTTCATAAAAATACTACCACTTTATATATTTCCGTAAATACACAAGAATCCTGACGATGCAAGAGAACAAATTAGGGTAAATGCAGATAAGCTTTGAACACGTTGAGTGCCAGGACTCAAGTGTGTTGCCTGTTTGTTTCCTATATTTGGCCTCTTAACCTGCGTAGCACCATTCAGAACATAGTTTCTTGATTACTTTTCTTCTACAAAAACAGGATATTTTGCTGCCCCTAAATCACTTGTAAAAATCAACCTTCTATTTAAATCCATTTACTAGATGATTTTTCCATTTTTTCTTATAGAGCTTCTTGTATTCTTTAATTCTGAAGAGATGTGATCTAAAAACTATACTCACCTAAAAACTTTTGCAATTACATGGTGAATTTACCGATAGGTTTGACTACGAAAGTATAAAAAAAACCTGCCACAATGCCTTGTCTCTCGGTAACTTTGGTTAAAAAACCGTACATCATCATATCAATTCATTGGTACAGCTTCGATAACGAGATGTCTCGAACTATTTTCCAAACAATTCAGTTTGTAACGTATTAAACTATTCAGAATTCAACTAACAAAATTTTCCATAAATAACATGACCGACCAATTCAAAGAATCTAAGATTGAGCTTTCAGGCCAACATTAAGTACAAATACTTGAATTTTCCAGAGTGTTCGTGTCGTATTTACTTTTGATGATATTCTCTTGTATTCAGTAGTAACTCTTTTATATTTTTCAGGTTGCGGAGTGGCACTATGTCTCTTTGTCTTGAGTACGAAACATTTGCTGGTGGTATACATGTACTTCCTGTCAGTGGGAGTGGTATTCGTATCTTATTGGACGAACGTAAGCACGGTAAAAATTATCTTACACACCTTCGACTCTACGAATATGACCGCCATGAAACTTCTTCAGGACTTCATGGTGTTGGACTACCCGGCGCTGGCCAACAGCGAAAACTTGATTCTACTTAACCTCATGCAGAATTCGATATTACAAGGTTTTTTAGCGTTCGTCTTTGTGAATATACACTTGGGCCCGAGATATGCCATATTGCAAAAGATACTACCTTTCACGTTTTTCGCACCCACTCTCATCACCGTTTTGCCATTACCCATTCCGTCTAGTTGGCTGCATCACGCACCGGTAGTAGCTGTGCTGCTGCCTCTAGCGCTAGTCAAATTCATTCTATGGTCGTCGATCGTCGCCATCATTCAAACGATGTACAACGGTTATCTGCACTCCAGAAATTTCGTGTCGAATTTCGGAATGTCGGCGCTCGTCGAAAACGAATGGTTGCGACTGAACGTGCCGGAAGTGCTGCGAACGTTCTGGATACTCCGCGTGTTGGAACACACGGGTATATTTTACGTTTCCGGGTTGTGGGAAGAAGCGGGCGACGATTCGCTGTACTTCCGACTGATGAAATATCTAATGGTGACGGGATGCGATACAGTCGCGGCAGTTTTGGGCATCACCAGTATCGTATCGTTCATTTGCAATTACATCGGCAAGCTGTTCCAATGGATATTACTCACCGACGACGACAACGATAAGAACATTGGAACTGTATCGGCGATCGTTTTCTACATCCTAGCACTGCAAACCGGATTAACTGGGCTGGAACCTGACATACGGTTCGTGAGGTTATGTAGGAATTTCGGACTGCTCTTCACGGCTATCTTGCATTTCATCCATAACGTCGTGAATCCCCTGTTGATGAGCTTGAGCGCGTCGCATAATCCTTCGCTGAGGAGGCATGTCCACGCGTTATTGGTCTGTGGCGTTCTGGTTATCTTGCCCATCATCCTGATGTTCTACTTATGGTCTTCACAGGAAACGTCCACTTGGTTGCTTGCGGTGACCGCGTTCAGTGTCGAGGTTATAGTCAAAGTTTTCGTATCTCTAGCCATCTACACCCTATTTCTACTCGACGCGAGACGCGAAACCTTCTGGGAAAAATTGGACGACTACATCTACTACATACGAGCGTTCGGTAATAGCGTGGAATTCTGTTTCGGCATTTTCTTGTTCTTCAACGGCGCCTGGATCTTGTTCTTCGAAAGCGGCAGCGCCATCCGCGCCGTCATGATGTGCATCCACGCCTATTTCAACATTTGGTGCGACGCCAAAGCCGGATGGTCGGTATTTATGAAACGCAGAACGGCCGTGAACAAAATCGAGAGTTTGCCCGAGGCGGAAGAGGAACAGCTCCGTAACTTGGACGACGTTTGCGCCATCTGTTATCAGGAGATGCGATCGGCGAAAATCACGAGGTGTCGACACTTTTTCCACGGTGTTTGTCTCAGGAAGTGGCTGTACGTGCAAGATCGGTGTCCGTTGTGTCACGAGATCTTACATGGGATCGACAACGACGACAAAAAAGAAAGTCGACATACGCCGCCGCCGCTCATGGAAGACGAGAATATTGACAGGTGATAGATTAATTTTTCAATTGTTATTTATTGTGATCTAGAAATTGTAATAATATTAATGGCCTTGTGAGAAAACATTGGGAGTGTGGTTATGTAAGTGATGGATTGTACACTAAGTATATAATATTAATATTACGTTCAAAATCAAAACGAATTTTCACTGAATATGATTTTTAACTAGTCAGAAACGTTTTCTTCCTGAGCTGTAAATCACTGTAAGATTAACTTGAATTGTGGAATTCAAAAAAAACGTAAACATGTATCGAAAAGCCGATTACGGATGATATTAAAATAATAAGATTTTCTTCTAGAGAAACTGAACTTTTTTGTTTGGTGTGTTGGTTCCTGCAATAGTGCGTCAGCAATCGGTATATTATTCAAGCTGTAACTCGACTAAGCTTGACAGTCCAAGGGCAGCACAAAAAACAAACAAGTTGAATATAACAGACCCATTAACATGCAATTTTATAAAAATACTACAACTTTACTGCGAATATTTCCGTAGATACGCAAGAATCCTGACAATGCAAGAGAACAAATTAGAGTAAATGCAGTTAAGCTTCGAACACGTTGGGTGCCAGGACTCAAGTGTGTTGCCTGTTTGTTCCCTATATTTGACCTCTTAACCTGCGTAGCACCATTCAGGACATAGTTTCTTGATTACTTTTTTCTACAGAAACTGGATATTTTGCTGCACCTAAATGACTTTTAAAAATCATACTGGATTTTAGTTTATTTCGTTGAAACAAATTTTTTAAGGTGAATACAAGATAGTCACAATCATTTACATTTTGGTCCTCTCTATCATCGCGTGAAGAGACATTCTGCATTTGTCAATTAACATCCTCCATTGTATCTACACCTGAAACCGAAAATGTCTTTACCTGGAAAGTGGATATTTTTGACATAATACATATCGCAGTAACAGCGACGATGTGTCATAGAGATCTAGAATAGAGTACTTGTCCCGTATAAACAAAATGTATTTCGAATTGTCTCCTTGTACGAAAGGAGAAAGTAAAAAGTCGGGTAATAGCTCCTCCCACTATTCATGGCGCGCTATTCAAAAGTGAAAGATACGTTATAAACGCCGCGAACGTTGAAAATAATATAATGATCGACGATCTGTCGCGTTGCCGCGTGAAAACATAGTAAAAAGGGGCGGAGGTATCACTCGACTTTTTTTCTACAAAGAGGCTATTGAATTGTCAATATGAGTACTCTATTCTAGATCTCTATGCGATATGTTATTTTGAAAAACGTCATCGATAGGTTAAAACGCTCTTTCCTAGCGTTTGTTAAAATTTCTTTGAAAGTACCGACTTTAAATTAACTTAAATCAAAGTGGAATCGTGCAAAAATGTACCTCCAACCAAGTTGCAGCATTCACATGACTCTTTTTCAAAGGTAATCAATTCAAAATGTTCCTAGAACGACAATTACACCAAATTTTTTTATGTGATACCACTAGAACTGACCTTTATCAGAATAACGACAATATTCGATCGAAACATAGGCATAGGCAAATTAAAGCCTAGTTCAGATTGTAAAAAAATCTATTTCTCTTTGAACAAGTTTCAAGAAGTCTAGACGTGTTAAGTCAATCAGAGGCATTTGTTTAACTGTGCAAGGATAAGTTATTACCTGCTTACCATGTGAAGCAAACAATAAATTTCACAACTTATTGGAAGTTTACATTTTACAACTTGTTTGTGGGATATAACAAGTTCACGCCATACAAATAGAAAAACAACAAAATCATTTGAAGAAACAGTTGCTGAGATTGAAAAGAAAGTACCAAAAGTGACACTTTTGACTATGAAGTAAAATAAATGAAGCGGCAGCAGAAATTCTCTGAATAACCTCATTCGACTTGATGACCACGTGGCAAACACGGTCTGAGGTCTGGACGCGAAACATGCTAAAAAAAAATTCGCTACTGTGTAGAAATTGTTGTGAAACAATATTCCATATTCTTTAGAAACATTGTTGAACTTTGAAGATGACACCCATCCATCCAACGTGATTATTTCGAACTTTGAACTTCGATAACGCCCTATCTCAGCGTGATGGGCTCGTCAGTTTATCGGAATACATTGATAATCATTGTTGAGAACAATTGGTGTTTAAAGTATTTTTAAATGACAGGAGGCGATTTTCACGTTCAGTTTAGAGGAAATCATTGCATGGAATGCTCAACAACAAAAATATTGCATTTATTTTATCTGTAATAATTGAATATACGTAAAAAACTACAATGTAAGAGATTGAGCAATAAGACAAAAGTGGTAAAGAATAAAATATCTGCAATATTTTTGTCCGCGAGTATAGTTATATGTGATGGAAATGATAAATAGCTACAGTTAAATTAAAGCTTGGTATGAAACAATTTTATAATGAGCTTGATTGTATTATTATTCACAAACGCATTTAAATTAGCTCCTTCCAGGTACAGTTTTTTTTTTCGTTTTCCTCCCGGTTTTTTCTTTCCCTGATAGTTACCAAATTATTACAGAGGGCAAGCTTATATGGAAAAATGTTGCGAAATTCTAGAGGTAGTTAGTATGTCAACAAAATGTTTTAATTTACATATTATTATCACTATTGCGTTTTACCAGAACTATGTAGACTCGCTTTTTATGCCTGACCGTTTTTTAGGAATAAATGAAAATCACACCACAAATGTATCTGGCACCATTTTAAATCACAATCGAGGTTTCTTTGAAACCAATTGAAATAATTTGTTGTAATTAATTATTAATGATCAATACACTTTAATAAGTAATTTACAATAATAAGGGATATTTCTATCAATTCATAAGGGAATTAATAGTTGAATTATACAATTAATAATGCATTTATAATTGAATAAAAGGTATTAAATAAAGGAAAGAAACTAACCCAAATATATGAGAGATTCATTTGAATTGGAAAATCGAACAATTCATTTTCAAATCAAGGTAAAACATTCTAGTTTTATTTCAATTTATATTTTCTTGAATAGCCAAAATATATTGCGAATTCTTGTAATTTAAATCCGAATTTTTCCTTTTGAAAATTATGAAAATAAATAATAAATTATTACCAAAACTACGAAGAATTTTCCAGAAATAAAACTGTTGATTCAAGCCATATTTTGTCAGAAAATCCTTCAACTTGAATAATTTGAAGGAAGAAAACAACCTTAAACAGTTTTTGTATTTAAATAAGTTGAACCATAAACACTTTCCATAAATATTCAAATTTTTATACTCTTAAGTAATTTTATTTAAATGAATCAAAGCAGAAGTATTTGAATTGGTTTTTTTCGCCTTTTTGCAATTAAATTTTATTCTATTTGTTCAAAAATATTTCATGAAAACAAAAATAAAATCATTAGCATTGATTATTGATATCTACGACTGTAAATTTGCAACCAATATTTAATTCACAGATGAATTAAAATAATTAAATCATGATAAAAATATTCAGTTACTTAAAAGTGTATCATAGATATAAATCTGTCTAAAACAAATAATTTTGTAAATATTCTAATTTGTTCATACATTGATTTTTCTATGTAAAAATTTTAAAACATTTATTATTGATGTACAGTAAATAATTCACTTCTCGCATTTTTTTGAAATAATTATTTCAAACTTGCACTTCATGATCTGATTCATTGAATTTACCTAGAACATATTGAAATAAAAGATATTTTTAATTGGTAGTATTTTATTTCACCAAAATCAATTGAATATCAAATCCTTATAGTTTGACAGGAGATAATAATTTGACACTCGGCAATTGGTTGAAGTACGTACAACTGTCATACGATCGGCTCTTTCAAAATTCGCTTTAACTATTTCGTAATAACGCCCATCACTAGAACAAAAATAATTTCATAAAACAAGTCTAAAAGAAAGGTAACAATCATAAAAAATATCTTGCGCGCGAATACGCTATGAGAAAAAATCACCCTTATCCACTAAAAATCCTTTCAAAGTACTGACTACCAATTAGCCATCATCAGAATAAACTGTTTACTCTGATGCTGGTTACTGTTAATGGATAATAATGATTATTCCATATTTATAGTATGTTAAAAAGCATTCGAGCTCACCTGAGACTAAGGCATCGTAAATGCAGACATTTAACTCTCAAAGTATCTATAGCTTTTTGACTCTTGTCCGAGAATCTCAAATTATCCGGATCCCAACGCAATTCCAACCGTTCCATTATCGGACAATTGCGAGCTATGCTGTCCATCAACTGATCAACTAAAATATTCACCCCTAACCTTTCCTGGGTTCCCATTACGATTATCCTGGAATTCGTAGAATCGGTAACAAATGCCATTGAAATCGAATTTTCTAAAACTTACTTTGCGTTTGTCAAGATTGGCAACACTGTTTGCCAAAGGGAATCTGTTATGTGGGTCATTCCTGATAATCCTAAACCCCATAATTGATGACCGTGCTTACAGAGGAACTTGTAAATTGCATCTTCTGATAGATTGTCCGAGCTATCCAGATCTAATGCCACCTATTGGAGTAAGTTAATAAGTAAGTAGCTCTGTTTATAAGCTTTCAAGCAGTTTTATCAGATTCAAATTATCTTGCGTTGTTTCAAAGTTATAGTAAAAAAAGTTAAAAAATGCTTTTTCACGTATCCTAACCACAAAAGCAACGTCTGAGGGGTTAGATGGCGACTTTCCTACTATTTTACACCAAAACAATTGAAAAATGTCGGTCTAGTCCCAAGGAGAAACTGGCTGTCGGCTAGTGTTATTTCTTATCAATAGTGTTATAAAATATCCACAGTGTGAACTCTTTATAGTTTATTAGTTAGTGAAATAGTCAATTCCTACAAAAAAACAAATTTTGGACACTTTTTGTACGAAATTTTTCTCTAAACCCAAAAAACTGGTGGCAAATGGCAATTTTAGTTATGCAACGTGGGGGTAGATAAGGGGTAGTGGTATTATATGTATAATAAAAATAGGGTATTCTTATACAAAATAGAATTCTTTTTGACCTTTGATATTTTTCTCTAAAATCAACAGTTACACTGCAAAATGCATTTTTATACTTTAGCATTTTGAATTTTCAAATTTTTTCATCGGATTCGTAATCAGCGAGCCCTCAAATCCCCTATACGTAAATTTGAAGCAATTCGGTTGAGAACTCGGCGAGGTATAAAATGTAGCAATTAGAGGAGATGCAACTGACAAAATCTAAAGGTTAACATTTTTTTCCTCTACTACAATGAATGAATACATACCAAATTTCTTGGATTACCCGCTTCCATCCACGTTTTGAGAACGGAATCGTTCAAACCGTTCAACTGTCCGCAACTCAGGAATCGCAATCCAGGTAATCGAGTCAGCATGTCTTGCAGGCATTCTGTCGAAAGATCCGTGGCTGTGATGTCGAACTCTTGTAGAGAACATTTTTCCCATTCCACCTGCATCAGATATTCACTGCGCAAACCTAAAACGAAACGCCACGTTCGAACAGGACTAAAGAAACTTGGAACACAAACACTTACTTGTTCCGTTCATGAGCAGACACTTGAGTCTTCTGCTTCTTTGAAAAAGTATTTTCAATGTGGAGCCGGTTACTTTCGAACAATAATTTACTGCAAGGCATTCTAGCTGAAAAAAAATAAGAATACAAGAAAATTGTGTGCCTTGAAAGGTTAGAAACTGTCTGACTGAAAATACTCTATTCATTTACAGCTCTCTTAACTGTCATGCCAGTTTTGGAAAACCATCTCAATCCGATAGGTAGAATCCCAAAAGAGTCATCCAACAAGCTAATTAAATTAATTTTACCCATTTAAAATGTCTTACATCCTTCAAATACTAATGAACACAGAAGGGGCCTTTAACAAGGCCTCCTCTAGGAGCTCTATTAAACAAGCCGCGAGAGCTAATAGGTGGATTATGGATCATTTTTTTATCGAACAGAGAAGTTACGAATACGAATGCCTATCTCCTCTATCTACACTGCTGGCACACACCATGTTCTTCGAACATTATAGGTTTCCGTCTCGTGTGGTCAAAGTATAAAGAAAAAATCTTACCTGGATACAATTTGAACTGAAGGCGTCAATATGGCTGTCATCCACAAAATTGATGCCGTATAAATTGATGACCCTCAAATTGGGGGTTGCCGATTTCAGTTTGTGCACGTTGATTACTTCATAAATCTCCTCTTCTTCCTCTTCAACTTTCTCGTACGTTCCCAGCAAATGTAATATTTCCAGTCCATTGATGAAATTATAAATCTTCCTCATGAAACCCTCCATAAAGATAACTTCGGACAAGCAAATGCACAAGTACTTCAACTTCGTGGGAAAAGCCTGTAATTCGCTGAAATCGTGCAGTTGCATGGCTGTAGAAAAGTCCAGAAGCATGTGGGTCAAATTTGGACATTTGTTGGCGAGTTCGTGGAGTACCGTGTGCGTTATCAATTCGATGGGCAACTCGATGTAGCGCAGAGACGGTCCAAATCTGACGCTGACCAAATGCAGGAGCGTTTCTAGGGAATTGACGTGTAGACCCGATATTTCAGGACGCAGCGACACGTTTTTCCACAGCTTCGTGTTGTAGGCGATTTGTCGCCATTTCTTGCAAATCCGCGCCAGTCTGCATATTTCTTTGTGTGTTAGGTAGCTGAATATGTGTAACAAGATTTTATCTGGTAGTTTCTCGATTGTCTGCAAAAAAAATATTGTATTTAATCACAGCTTAGCTCAAAATTGCCACATTCATTAAGAGAATCTGTAGATCGTGAAGCTACATTAATGATAACATATAATCAACTTGCCTATCACGAAAGCTGACAATTGGGAAATCAAAGCAAGAACAGAAGACCGAAGACAAACCATATCGTTTCACATACTTTTTGTAAGATATTGTTTCTAAATTGTGATTCTGGTGATGCATTAGATGTCTTAAAATGCAGGCTTTGTTAAAAAAATTACTATACCACTTTTTGATATGAACGTACAATCAATCGATTTAAGATGTGGATCCTTTCATAATCATTCTTACAGTGACTATACAAGACAGCGACGACAAAAGCTTTTCAATTTTTGATTAGTTTCATCATGTTTTGTTAAATAATGCAACCCATTTGTTTTTTACAAAGACAATACAGTTGTTCTGTACTAAAGAATCTTCTAGGTTATTGGTGTTTGACAGATACTGACTGTTTGAATAGTGTCCATGATAACAATCATATATTTATGGGATTTATATGTTATGTAAGGTGATAAACTTTTAATTAATAAGTGTAGGTTTACTGATTTTGAGGTCTTTGTTTCTCTGGTATGTATTTATTTTATTTAGGTTGAGTTGAGTTTATATTAAATAGATAGCTTTTATAGATATCCATTGTAATGATCATGAATTTATTATATAATCAACTTACTCTATTTATTAGATTAGGCTACTTATTTCACGATCAACTGACGTTATTTCAATTTTTGTATTGTTAGTTAAAATAACCATAAACAATGAAAATCATTTTTAACATGATTAATGTACCCCAAATTGATATCAACAACTGTCTGAGATCCCTTAAAACAAGTTCCATAAGTCACATGAACCTTTGGCAATTTTCCCAAATTTCATAAGGGATAAGTATGAAAATTAGTGAATTTGGTCGATCTCATCGATTCATGCCTTTAATAATGGTACAAATTCTGGCAAAACGAGTTTTCTAATGAGAAGTTTTTCCAGAGATTCAGTTAGGAGGAAGCAATATCTTAAATGGGAAGTAAAAATGTAACTCTTATAAGCACCTATCTGTGAGATAGGTGCCGATTTTATAAATGTACTTAAGATTTGGAGGATCAAATGTCAATCCCGACCGAATTAGAATGGAGCGTTAATGAATGAAAGTCACGAGGCCAAATATTTGGGAATTATACTAGGTAGATATCAATATTGTGAGAAACTTCCGTAGACAAGAGATAGTCATCATGTCAGATAATCAAGCGGCCATCAACGCTGAGAGCTCCCAGCATAGAGATCAAGAATAGAGTACTCGAAGCTCATAAGATCAATGTTATAAATTTGTCTAGGTCTAAGCGAGCGGCGGTGGTTTTATCCCCTTGTAAAAGTCAATTCTCTCTTCCGACAAATTAGAAAGAGATAGAAACATCGTAGAATTCTTAGAGCTAGTCACGAAATCCGTCATTCAAGTACTCTATTCTTGATCTCTATGGCTCCCACGTGGTCAGTTTAAAGATGGTGTGAGGATGCTTAGAGAAAATAAAGAACCAACCTTCTATGGATTCCGGGACGTATAGGAGTTGAGGGGGAACAAAAACGCAAACGAACTCGCAAGAAAAGGGGCCAAAATACCATTGCACCAGCACAATATGAGAAGAACTAAAGAAAGACGTAGACAAAAAAAGATGCCACCACTGGATAGAACTACAAGGACTGAGGCAGGCTAATGTACCTCTACGAAACTACAACCAAAAGAGATCTAAGGACTGCATCAACTAAGAAAAAATAAACTCCGACAACTGACAGGAATTCTATCAGAACAGTGCCGGTCGAAAGAACATCTTACGAAGCTCGGGTTAGTAAAAGAAGAACAGTGAAGGTTCTGCGAAGATATGAACTACCTCGCGGCACCCAAGGACGCAACACCTGGAAGCATATACAAAAGTAAAGGAAGAAGCAGTCCGACATCCTAAACTTCCTAAAAGCTATACTGCAGCCGTTGAGACACCCTGAATGACCAAGCAACAAAAGGGGGCACAATAGATGTATCAAGGTCGCAGCGTGCAACACAATGCAACACACAACACAAGTAACAAATCGAAATGTCATCCTTAGATGCTACATACTACATAACAACCTTCATTGGTCCTCATTCTTCCTAGAAGGAGCTTCGAAGCCTCAATTCCCTAAAATGAGGAAACTTCAGGCTCTGTTCAACCTCCAACTAGTTAAGACACGCAAGTTAAAAAATCAGTGATTTCGGAAAATGTAGTAAGTAATAGAAGAAGAAATGGAAAAGGAAACCTTGTCTTTAAGCATGTCTACACTATATATTAGCCCAATTATATATAAATTTACATTGCGTCAAAGAATGAAGTACAAAAATATAATTTCTCAGGAAACCTTCAAGCCAAGCCAATGTTGCCAAAAACCTGCTACCATAATTTCATCGAACCTGTTGTTATTAGTCTGCAGTAGATGCCAAACATTGTACATTTTAGTTTCGTTGGAATAAATATGCATGTTTTTACTTTTTAAGAATTGTGATGCACTTCGACACGTCCATTAATCGAAAATAAGTCGTATAGCCTCCAATATAATATCGCCGGATATAACCGAAATACATACAATTATGTTCGTCCAAAATAATAAAATATAATTAGCTCTGATGTATAGAATCTTTACGAGTAAGGAATTTCTTTTATAAATAAACCTACCGTTCCTGCAAATGGGCTTCTGGCTGTTGTTCCGTCTGTTAAATATACTTGTGTTGCTTCCAAAGCTAATTGACCCCACACATCACCTTCCATGATTTAACAATAAATTGGAATATACTTTAGATCGTAATGTCACTTATTTTGTTGCATTTCATTGCAGCTACTTATATAATTGGACGGAGTTCCGTAGACCCGACCAGATTCTTAAAATAAATCGAATACCACACGTCTGTCGTGAATGTGTTGATACGAAGATTTAAATGAGGCGGGAAATTCTTAAATTTCAACAAAGCTTTTTTGCCAATATCGTCTCAAAGTTTCCATACTATTGCTAAATACAACGATATTGCAATTGTCTATATGCTAAAAACAAAGTTACAAAATTTAACACTAGGAGGTAGGTCAGTACGCTGCACATGAGTGAGTGTTTTGCATTTGATAATACACTTCGCCCTACGTTTTTATAATTTTTCGATCCCTTCCAAATAATACGATTTCGGCAATCTTTCAAAATAGGCGTTGTTTCAGCGATGACCTCATCGTTGAAGCCAAATCTCTTTCCGCTGAGTCATTTCTTCGACTTCGGAAATAGATGAAATTCGCAGGTGGCCAAATCTGGAGAATATGGTGGATGACGAACCAATTCGTAGCGCAATTCATGCAATTTTGCCATTGCAACTACGGACCTGTGCGCCGGTGCGTTGTCCTGGTGAAAGAGCACTTTTTTCTTCGCCAAATGCGGCCACTTTCGCTTCAAATCGGCAACAGATCTGCATAATATACGCCGGTGATAGTTTTGCCCTTTGGTTTCAAGGTAATCGATATGGACGATACCGTGTGCATCCCATGAAACTGCCGCCAATAAACCCACTTAGGCCTTTTTCGTCTTCGATTCGCTAGGACATGTTCACTGTTTCGACTGTTCTTTGGTCTGTGGTGTGTTGTGATGGATTTGTCCACGGTTACGAAACGACGCAAAAAGTCCTTCTTATTGCGCTTGAACATCGCAAAACACTCCTTTGAAGTTGTCACACGGTCGCGCTTGTTGTCAACAGAAAGCAAATGCGGCACCCATCTGACAGATGACTTTCTCATATTCAAAAACTTATGCAAAATGTTCCATACCTAACTCTTTACCTAGTGAGGTCTTTTCCTATGCCTATAACCTCCAAACCTTCAAGAAAAATTCATCTCCCAATTTTCCACCGCTGGCTCACGATGTTCCTCGAACATTATAAGTTTCCCTCTCGTGTTGTCAAAGTATAAAAAACAAATTACTTGGAATTTGGAAAAACCTGAATCAGCACCCGGCTTTATTGTTGCAGGACCAAGTAAAAAGAAATTATTTAGAACTCCCACGTTTGTATTAGACTACCACAAAAACACTCATCTGAAGTGTATACTAAATTTCCAGGGTGGTTTGCTCCTCGGTTGAACTCAATTTATGGCGAGTTCATGGTTATTTTTGATAAATAGCTCCCAAACAAATATTTATCAGTAACGTTGAAAACTTCCTCGTTCTACTGATAAGTTATATGAGAAGAGCGAAACAGCTGTCTAGTACTATTAGTTTGTGGCTTTACTGATCGCTCTAGACTAGAGATACCTTATCATTATTATCTGATAAAAGCCAACTAATTTCTTACACGAAACAACGTTTGATATATGATTCCCCTTTTATATGCTAGTTTATATGTATTTGGTGCCACCATTAGGAACAATGGAATACAACAGGTCCGGAATCCTATTGGTGCCAACTTTGGCACTTTGGAAGCGAAGGGGTTAAGCACTGTTACACTTCAGTTGGAATATCTATGTTCGTCATGTTGAAAAAGATATCACGAGGTGATATGAACGAAAAATCAAATTTGACTTCCAAGAAATTATCCCACAGATAATAACTATTAAACCTAGTATTGTAAAAGACATGTTGTCCATTAGAATAAACTTTTAATGACAGATATAATATACTTCTATTGTTAATTCGAATAAACAATGCAATGGCATAATATAGAATATAATTTGACGTTTTTCTACGACTCTAACCACAAAATATTTTCGATTCCTACAAGTAATAGGAGTTAGTGAACTAAGCATCCATCACAATTAATTTAAAGAAAAAGAGTTGAGATTATTCATTTTCTTTATCACCAACTCGGTTTACGTATTATGTCACAAAACAGAATTACATTAACAATGAGAACAAGAACAAATAGATTAGAAACAAAAGAACGCGACATTATCGTATTTACACTATTTACAACAACATCCAATAATTGTAATCTTGACCTTCATTTGTTACAGAACAATGTTTTTTTTAATTTTTTCTATTACCAAGTTTCATATATTTTCTGGATGGGTTATCGAATAACAAAATAATAATAATTTATTAATTACTTCCAGTTTAAAATAATACATTTCTATGACGTTTAATTGAATCTTAAATGGTCCATGATATTAATACGAAATTAAATATAAACTTACAGTTTTTTTCGTTCTTCTCATACTACTATTCAAATCATCGCGCACTATTGCCGTGGCAATGTCCAAAGCACCCCAATCCATGTTCGTCCACGTTTACAAACTTATCAGAATAAACTAAGGTTACTATGGCAGACAAGAACTAAATCACACCAAGGAAATGATAGTGAATTTCGGAACTAAAATAGGATCCTTACTACAGACTTTGCCAAGTGAATGAGACTTTGTGAAACTATTTATTGGCATGAAGCGGTATTGCTTCTTCGAATGTACAAACTAATTAATGCTTAACTAATGATCCCGAGCTAATTTATATTTAGACATATTTTAATCAGGTCAGATACATTAGGCTGTGTTATGTTAATGCAGTCAAGCGTTTCTCCAGAGGGTTGGCCTTTTCATTGAAATGTGTGTTCGAAAATAATCGTAAAAATATATCATAAATAACATTAAATACTGTTGGTGTTTGGAACCACATGCTATCATTTATGAGAAAGTATTCCTTGAATTCAGTGCTACAATTAATATATACCATTGAATGTTTTGAAAATGAAGTGTGAACCAAGTGTTGTATTTGTTTCAAATGAAATACAACCAAGTAACGGACAAGTTACTTACACTCAGATGTTTTCCTGATTAAGAATGGAAGATATGTGGTGCTAGCCTTTCTAGATATAGAGGGCGCTTTCAACAATACCAGGATCTGTGAAGCGCTTAAAGAAAAAGAACTTCCTAGTCTAGTAAGCACATGGATTCAGGATACGTTGAAATGCATATGAGCCTATACGTTTTGAGAGGTTCACAGCTAGGAGTAACCTCACTCACCATCAGGAACATAGCTGCCTATAGGGGACTGAGGAAAGTAGCCAAAGTAGGACATCATGTTATGAGTGGTGTGCCAATGTCAGAGAAAAATTCTTGAAATCTCTGATAAACTTGATGCAATCAGCTCTAACTGCTCTAAACAAAAGATGCAGTAACAAAGTGCTGAAAAGTAAACCCAAGAAGAAAAAATCACTAGGAAATATCCACCCAGATTAGCTACCCAGTCCAATACCTCGGAGTCAGCTTTAAATAAGAAATGTGTACGGAAACAACAGTATTGTAAATTTACTGCAGCCTTCTGACTGTGCAGAAGAGCTATGAGGCACAACTCGGTCCTAAGCGCAAATACTGCGTCAACTGGTGAGGAATGAGGTGATCTTTGACAAGCCTGTGATTCGAATGACATTGATTATTACCTTCTGTCTGACATATGGGTATTGTATGGTAAGTTATCAATAGACCATGCCCGGTTCTCCGATCAAGATGCATCATTAACTTGATAAGGCTGAACAAGAGGAGCGCCTCATTCCAAAATATGATTCAGTTAGTTAGTTAGTAGTGAGAGAAGGAACTGCACTGACAGACGAGCGGCCCTGGGCACTCTTCGCGCCCACAGAGTGAGTTCTAGGCTTGTCTTGGAGTGCAGGAAAACACTGGTTGAATTAGCCAGAAGGAAGAAACTCCAACTACTGTGGGAACCCGCCCACTCTGGCATGAAGGAAAACGAATTGGGCGATGAACTGGCCAAACGGGGTTCCTTGAGTACCCCTCCGGGGCTCCACGCCTTCAAGAAACTAGACAGTGGCTCTCGGTCTGGCGTATGCCTCCCCCCCCCCCCCGGCATGAGACAATCGAAGCTCCACATTAGGGAGTTCTCGGCTAAACTCTCTAAAACCCTACTCTCTATGAGCAGGAGAGGCCTAAAACTGGTGACAGGACTCCTCATAGGACACTTTCATCTGAATAAATATCTACACACAATGGGCATTGTTGAAGACCCAACTTGTGGTAGAAATGGAGAGTGGGATGAAACTGCCTCTCACATCCTAGCAGAATCAGCACTGGCTTCTGTTAGGCTACAACACCTCGACTGCACACATATGCCGCTAGAAGCCATAAGAGATATCAGTCGATGCGAAATCTTTGCCTTCGGCACTGGGTTAGGCCTGCTGGACTGAAATTATCCAAGGTTAGTTGGAGGAAACGACATTTAGAGCATCATATTCAAAAAACTGACGTTGTCCTCCTCAATAAACAAACCAAGACTACGTATGTCATCAAATTCTCTGCTCCGGCAGAGAAGATCATTATCTTGAAAGAGGAAGACAAATGGACAGCAAGATCCTTGCTCGAGCTCCGCACGCTATACCCAGGCCACAAGGTCGTATTAGTGTTCGAACTTGAAGATCACTTCGGCCTGTAAGAACTCGGCGCAGATCTTGATAGACCGGGTGAAGAAGGCAATCACTGGGTTCAATAAGACTACTTAGGACACACGATTTGAGAACCTGAAGCTACTAACCGATCGTTGGGGAGGAGTAGCTTCGGTTAACTGATTTGGTTTTCTTTTCTTCAGTCGATACTACTATTATTGGCTAATTCCCAAGGAATCAATAGAAAATGCCTTGTCAATCAATAGCAACTTGAATAAATAAATATGTTCCAAAGTAATGGAACTTCGATACTGCCAACATTCAAAATTAGAAAAAGTAAACATGCTTTTAATCAACAATGAAACACTTAATGCGTGTTCCAGATGTTTGAAGGCTTATCTATATAAACTTTTGATGGAATTTTTTACATTTATATACATACTGAAGTAAAAACAGTAATATTTATTGAGAATATGATCTGTAGTCGTTGTTGTTACATCATGTTTTGTAACTTATCAGTATTAAGGACGTAAATAAGTTATATCTATTGTTTTTTTTTAATGTAACGATTATTTGTGTCTTGGGGGTTTTACAATATAACTAGGTTGGTTTGATAAGTAATATATTTTGCGATTGTATTGTTTTTCCATAATTGTATTTTAAATTAATCACTCATTATTAATGAGAGGCTGGGTAATTATTTTGTTATGAATCTTATTTCAGAATGGTCAAATCCTTGAGGAGATTGTAATGACAATTTTGTTTATACCTACTTTGATTTATAATTTAAGTCTTTCGATCTATAAAATGTAAATTATTGTCCTACTTGTACTTAACAGCTTTTGTAATTGCACCTTGTTGTTCCTGATGATCACGACATCAAATGAATATGTGATGTAGCGAAATGATCTACATCTCTTGTCACAATTGACAACATTCCTAAATGTTTGCATAGGACGCATATTTAGAAACAAAAAAGGTTTTGGACACATTTTTACATTAATATTTACAATGACATGTTAAAACATTCCGGAACTAACTCCCGTTTCAAATCCAAGTTATAAAACACTAACAGTCAGGTCCGCAATATATTTTAAACAGTTAGAAGAGTAGAAATTACGTTATGTTTAAATATATTGAAAATTTTACTCACAAAGAATACTCTTATTTTTCTGTAACAGGCTTCTTATTTTGGATTTGCTTTGGAATAATCGCCTTGTTGATTTTTCGGTAATGCATCGACATTAATTCACACAGCAATATTTGTTATTTGACAAAGCATCACCACAATCAGTGATAAGTTGAAAATTCCAGGAAGTTTTAACTTTCGAGAGGAAAAGTAAACATCTGAAGTGGAGCATGCGTCTGACTGAACACTCGAAGAAACTTTTTCCACCACGGTCTACACAGAAAATTCAACATATACTTTAATTACGTAGTTCTAGATATAATAAATTTAATTCAATCTGAGAGATCATTATTCTTTGTCTAAAATAATGATAAATACTACGGGGGCATGGTGAAAAGTCCCTGAAAAATAAAACAGATGGCGCCAAAATTGAAAATTATGATGTACCATCTTTACCAAAGAACAGTCGAAACAGTGGACTTGTCCAGACGAATAGAAGCCGAAAAAGGCCAAACTGGGCTTATCGGTCAACAAAGTCATGGCGACAGTTTTTTGGGATGTACATGGTATCGCCATGATTACCATCACCTTGAAAAGGGCAAACGATCACCGGCGTATAGTATGCAGAGTTGTTGGATCGATTCGACGCCGATTTGAAGCGAAAGCAGCCGTTTTTGGTAAAGAAAAAAACACTCTTCCACCAGGACAACGCACCGGCGCACATTACATGAATTGGTTCGTTATCCACCATATCCAACAAAGAAGCCATCGCTGAAACGAACGCCTATTTTGAAGGATTGCCGAAATCGTATTATTTGAAAGGGATCGTAAAATTAGAAAAACGTTGTTTCATTTTTCAGGGACTTTTCACCTTGTCCTCGTACGTGGAAGGTTCAAGCATTGCCATCTCTTATCAGAGGCCTATACCTTGACCATGCGACGCTCCTGTCACGTGAACTCCTATATTCAGTCAGTGAAGATTTATTCTTGTCAATCAGCCGGTCAAGTCCTAATTAAATTCATTTAGGCCGCAAACGATTAAGAAAAGTACAGTTTAAGAAATTGAGGGAAGTTTCATACTGTGACTGTTCAAAATAGCGAGCTCTTATAAGTGTTTGTTTTGACTTATTCCGTAGTGTTAGACGTCCATGTTGATTTTATGAGATAGGTAGAGTGGTTTGTTTTATGAATAGTTTGTCTTATTGTTGTTAGTACCAGAAATCGCTAATTCTGAAAGTGAAGTAAATGCTGAACTGAAGTAACCCCTTTGTGATTATCCTAAGAAATAGTACATTGTATACCCAGTACGAAAAGCTAAAAATTCCCGGACGACAAAGTAATACAAGTCCGGGAATGTAGCTTTTCCTACGAGGTATAGATACTATTTTTCCGAGAATCCAAAATTATTCAAAGGATATAAATTGTTACAATCAACTTGTTAAAATGTTTAAATAAGCATTATTAATTTTATCCACAAAGGATGTTATGAAATATTTGTTATGTAACTGTGGAAACGATACAATATTGAATTGTCAAACTTTACGCATGAAAAGTTTATTTTTGGCGTTTTCCCATGGTGTTTGTTTTCGAACGTTCCAAAAATCAAAAGTAAAGTGTAAAATGATCAGTGATGATGACTGTACCATTTTTGGAACTCCCCCAGAACTCACGGATGCAGTAAATACTGCCTCATTGGATTTGTTGCCAACATAAACCACAATTGTTTCATGAAATATCGTAAAAATCAAAACGCAAGTTCTTTCTCAGGAAACGTTGTAATAGCATACTTCTTGGAGCTTGGTTCCAAGATGAAATTTTCAGCTTTGTGGGCCAATTATTCAATGTAAGGAATAGTAATTTTCCTAACAAGTGCGGAAAGTGATGCTTTCCCGCACGCGACTGCCGTTAACCCGAACGACGCGGAGTGGAGTTCGGGTAAGCAGTCGAGTGCGGGAAAAACACTTTCCGCATGAGTTAGGAACAATACTTTTTCTACAAGCGTAGGAAACAAATTCATTTTTTCAATTATTTATTCATGCAAATGGAAACTACTAACAAGAGTAACATTTTCTATCCACTAATTATTCGTAATATTTATTGTAAATGTACAATTTGAGGATATCATATAAATGTTTTTCCCGCACTAGTGTGGGAAAACTTTTCCCGCACAACTGTGGGGTTTTCCCACACTAGTGCGGGAAAATGACACTTTCCAAACTGAATTGCGTGCGGGTAGAGGGTGAATCACGCACGCTTGTAGGAAAATAATATTTCCTCATGGTATAAAAATAAATATTTCTTAACAATTACTTTCCGTTGCCTCGCAACGACTAAAGGCAAGGATATTTCTGAACGATTTTGGGGGAAAAGTTTATTAATATTTCGTTCATTTCTAGTTTTTCCTATGGTAATAAATTTCAGTCGAACTGCTAGTAGCGACTATAAAAAGTTTTCATATCGTATTGTTTTATCTGCTAGAATTTCAAAATATAAAACTTAAAAAGGTGGTTGCTTCTTATTATTGTCTTCTACACGCGTTTATATGCAGAGATTTACAATAATCTTAATAAATATTGCTTTGTTCGCGAATATCAATCGAGATTAGATCTTGTTCAATATCATTGTCATAATATAGAAACGATTTAGCGATCGCTCCGTAATAGGTACCTGAACTATTCTATTTTACAATATCATTGGCTCTATTTTGGTGCCCATACATTATTTTTTGTAAATGCTGTTGAAATTGCCTATAATACATATTTTGACAGTTTCACCATTTCAGTTCATATATTGCAAGAGTTTCTTTATATGTAAGAGAAACAAATATATAAATATACTCATTCATCTCAAGATGGATTTTGCCAGATAACAATGACAAGGTCTTTCTAGTCCCAGATAGCTATTTTGCTCTTCTCAGTGGATCAGTGGAACGAGAAAGTTTACTAGTTCACTAGTTAAGCTTTGCTGGAGCAGAGATCCTTGCAAACTTGCTCGTTCCACTGTTGATTTCTATGAGTAGAGCGAAAGAGCTGTCTGGAACTATAAGTTTGTGACGTCAATGATCGATCTGGACTGGAAAGACCTCATCATAGTTTGTTTATAGTTTGTACACAGTATAGGTTGATACAAAAATTGTACTGCTTGTTTCCATTCTTGAAAATAACAAAATACTTCTAAACGTATTGAATATGTTCACATATTTGTTAGGAAAATAATAGAGAAATGCACTGATTAATATTTTATTACTATGTTTTGTACACGAGGGCTCTTTACAAGTTGGATAATAATAAGTTAATGTTCTACCTCGCGTTCTCACTTGCCGAGGTTCGGTTGTTCGGGGTTTCCCCGTAACGATAGCTCTGGATCCGACGGACTGACGCCGGAGATGACCTCAGCCAGTAGTAGTAGTAGTTAGTCAACCCAATATTACCAGGATTTATGCTAACATATATTACTTAGTTGCAATCCTTATATTCATCATATTAATGAATATCAAACCAAAATATCTTTCAAACGAATTGAAAATTAAATCAATTTGATGGGTACTCCTTGCGAATAGGGGATATCAACACAGTTGATGCTTGCCATTTACAGATGTGCGGAGAAGCTACTTGACTATGGTAAGATAAATAGGACCATCTGGATATTTTTCGTCCTTCTGTATGAGATTTGAAGGGAACAAAGTGGAGTCGTTAACCCATTCCCACTTTCTAGGGCCCGGGGATTGTCACGGATATAAGCATAAAAACGATCTCAGGATTCTGTCGAGGAGCATGGTATCCAAATACCCCCTGATAAACGTAGTAGGGGATAATGTACAAGGAGATTTACCTAAGTGCAGTGAACTTTATATTAAGCCCACTACCATCTCAACTAATACCACGATAATATGCAGAGACTGATATCGATCATCAATTCCCAATATAAATCTTACATGTAGTGCTTGTTGTGTGAACTGTGGAGTGAAGAAACTAAAACCAGTTTATAAACCTTGTTATCCACATGAAATTCATTATGCTATTGTCAAGGACTAACTAGATATAAAACATCTAGACAGAATAGCTTAATTTTGATACAATTAAGTGGATGGTGACCGGAGATGAACAGGAAACTGTTGAGGTCACGGTCGTTACGTTGTTTCTTCAAAACTACTGTTGTAGTAAATAGTTTTTGTTTTCTGTGTTGACGTTTCCAAACAAGTAGGTTAAATTGAAATATCTTTTGATATAACAACCAGAAATGAATCAACAAGAATGATACCTTAAAAATATATTTGCGGTGCAAATAGTTAGACGAAAAAAATGTTCCTCAATTCTAATACGGTCGTTTTCATCCTAGAAGTAAATTTTGGAATACCTGAATATCTTATTTAACTACCTACCTACTGCTCACATGTTTTGAGTTCAGTTCTATGGAACGCTGAAGTTGTTGGACTCTTTCCATATTGAGGATTATTAATATCCGAACTTTAAGAAAAATTGCAATGCAAACACTCCAACATTCCACCGCTGGCCCACACGATGTTCCCATGAACATCATAGGTTTTCCTAGTAGTCAAAAGACATAACAGACAACTTGACAAAAATTGCTAAATGGTCATACCGGAATGCGAGAATGTTGCAAATAGAAAATTCGCACTGGATAAGTTTCGAAAGAACGTATAATTTTCCAGTATACACAATTTTTCGCTTAGTCAGATTAGATTTCTCAGCCTCCATTATATGAAATAGCAAACTAAATAGAGTTTGGAAATATGGCCGTTTTTCATCATATTCCTGCAAACCTATACTGAATGCTACATCAGCATTCTTTCGGCAGAACAAAATGAAGTTTGTTAAAACCCTGAAAAAAAACAAGGATTTGCAGGAAGCTGTGGAGATTTTCAAGCACGATTATGCTACTGCAGATGATATAGACTTAGTAGACAAAGCGGCGTAAGCATTTCTTGAATTTTGAAAAACCGGAAATTTCAAAAATAACGGGCAATTCCTGGAATTAGTTCTGTAGGTCCTAGGAAGTATGCATGTGCATACTCCCTCTATGACATGATTTTTCTGGGGTCACTATCTATATGATTAGCAGAATTCAGGACCATGACACACTGTAATCTTGTTAAGAATCATCTGAAGTTAAACCAACGTTCTTGCAATGCCAATCAAACATAGACCCCATAGATTTGAATAAGTAGCCGTGTTGGGATTTCTATCTGACCTATCTCCTATCCAGTCAGCATCTGCATATCCATACAAAATCTTCATCAATATTAGAAATATTTCAAAGTTTAATCTCCATATCTATGGTTCCATTGAGAAATGTCATCATCCTTTTAACTTCTGGCCAATCATGTATATTTATTACAGACATTTCTTCCAAGAATTGAAGTAGCAACGGATACATCTGCTCTGTTCACCGCCTGGTATAGTAGTGCACCTATAGCGCTACTGCAGATGTCGTCATTTCTACATCGTCTATATGCTTAGCCGAATTCAGGGTCACAACACACTGTAACATCAATATTAAATGCACAAGTAACATACTGTTGAATAATTTTTGCTCAAAAACTAACGGTTAATTAAAATCTTCAAGTAAAATTAAGTTACATTCAGGCAGTAGTTGGTATTCATCATAATACAAAAAATCAAATGTGGTGCAACTAAGGACTCAGTTCACGTCTGGCAATCTCGTTTAGAGCTTAAACAGGAACTTCTTACATAATATCCTAAAATGTAAATAAAACTTTAGTTTTATCGTCGGTATTACAGCTTTGTGCTGTATAACGTACCGGTAAGTAACTGCAATATAGCCTCTGGCTTGTGATGTCACGTTCGATCGTTCAGGTCTTGTACTGTAGAGGATAAAGGCGTAATACGCTATCAAAGGGGATTGGGACTTTGTATGAAACATTGTTGCTCTTGATTCAATAATGATATACATAGTTTCATTCCAATATGTTTTATATCTTCAAGTTCCGCCCATTACGGACAGAAATCTCATTTATCAATTAAGGACTTTCGGTAGATGTCTCACTCATAGGCCTATCTAATGCTATTGACGAAATTGTCCCAATTTTATTTCTCTACCGTGGTGGAATGACGTTACACCAAGAAGATGATAATTGAATTCCGAATAACGACGGGAGGGGGTAATGCTGTGTCGGAGTGTCAGACAGAGAATCTTGCTTCGACTCACAGCGCCAGTCTACGAATACGAAACAGATGATTCAAAACATAATGTAGTGAAGTGATCAAAACAATGCGTTGTGTCCAAATAACATATCTTTCATTAATCTCAACAACTTAAATCGTACTCAGTTCGGCTCAATCTCAGAGTAGATTAGTCGATACTTGTACGTCGGCTTTTGTTTTCCCGCATACAACCGAAACAACAATAACAATATAACCTTTCTTTTTCGACTTATTCATGAAAACCGAACAATGTCAGTGCTGAAGAACGTTATCGAGTGCTTTTCGCGGACCAACGAGTCCAGTTTACAAACGTATTATGGCGAAGGTGTATTAGAAATTGTGCCCGCATGGATATCTTCACAGGAATACATTCCTTGGTTATGGGCCATGTTCGGATCCATCCTTGTTGGACTCAGCGGAGTGCTACCTCTTCTTGTCATACCCATTGACCAGAGCGATGTCCTCAAACAAGGAGGTTAGGTTCATATATTATTATTTTCAATAACAATGCAATGTTATAATGATGAATAACCATAGTGATATGACTTACAGACCCTTTATTATTACAAAACGGGCTTTATTATCGAATCATATATAGAATAATACTTCTAATAGACATTCCTCGTCCTTGAATTGTTATTGTTTGACGTATGTAATCAGATCCTTCTCCGCAATTAACTGAATTAAAATTCATCATCAGATTAGGTAGAATTTCAATTGGAGGTTTATAAGTTAGACCTAAGTGTTTACCAAGAAATAATTACAACTAAAGAATAACACATAGAAATTGAAATAGCCCGACATTGCCTCGTCAATTGAATGTACATCTGACGATTGTCAGCTGTTTAATAACTGTCGGGGTTTCTGAAAACAAAGATTTCAATGCTTTGATAGGTATTGCATCTGTATACCTTCTCGTTGACATAACTATATAAGAAATTCTGGTTTATTTTAAATAGGATTTCATTATTATCATGGAGAATCTATATACTATTGAAACACATTGTGTATGTTTGTATTTGCAAATCACATGACTCACAGAGTGCATGTAGTTTAGCGACATCTAGCTGTTTGTTGTAAAAGAAGAAGAATACTGTTTCTCAATTATCAGTTTTTTCAAAGCCAACCGACTTACTTGTGATATTAACCGATAGATGACACTATTGATATGCATATTTGTAAATAAAATAAATAATAATCTTGGCCCATGCATGTAGTTGAACATCCTACATTTCTTTTCATCAGATCTATTCCTGAAACGCATTTCTTATTACAGATTGGTTTTATCCTAGTTCAATAATGTCTAATACATTTATTCATAGTACCATCTGTACTTTCACAACAACAAGGAATGTTTATTAGTAGGTATCTATTAATATCACAATATTTTGTTGTTTATTTACCAGGAAGGAATGATTAATAACTAGCCTGTATGTTATCGTGTCTTCATTTATGATTTTATTCAGTATTCAAAACGAGTCAAGTCTACCATAATTAGGTTTGCAAATTATCTGAATGGGTTTCCGCCACGCGTTTATTATTCAGTTCCTGATATTGGTTTGGTTAAATCAAGAATAAAATACTCAGGAAAATATGGTACAATTGTTTCTCAAATTCACCTAAAACCGGATAAATGCATCAGGAATGCTTTACTTTTTCGTAGTTAATCTTTATTTATTTCCTCAGGTCTTGAACTTCCTGAAGAACTATTTCTAAATAAATAACGTGTAAGATCTCAATATCCACCGGTTTTTGTTCATTCATTCGTTTTATTTTTTCGACGGTTGAATATTATAGTTCCGAATTAAAACTATCGGATGAAAAGCTTGTTGGACTGTGTGGTACGTATTTCCTAAGTCGTAGCTCGATGCTATATGAACGGCTGCCGTTCAAATACACGCGAAGCCTATATTTTTAGCATTGTTTCAATATGTTTAATATATACATCTCATTATCTACAATTCCTATTATTCTTATTTGAATATGTGACCTTAATAAATCATTGAATATATGTATGTATCCCTTTTTCTCTACAAGATCTAATGTGGAGGATATATATGCACTTAATGACTACTCACCTCACCCCCACTTCTACTGCCCTACGACTGCAACGTTGTCATCTTTCGCTACCATCCTTTCTTTTAATGCCAGACGAAGTTCAATTTCTTGTTCTTTGTTAATAATACCTCCCAAAATCTAATAGACAAAATTGTAGAAATTCTTATAAATGTATGCCAAGATTTAATTACCTTATAGCAGTTGTTCGTAAAAACAGTAAGAACCGGGAAAAAACAGTTCTTTTTGTTATCGTTGAAAATATGATTGCCTATAATCTGTACATAAACCTTACAACCTATTACAGTCAATAAAATTCCCAATCCAAAAGCCATAATCTCCGGTTCTAGGTAGTCTTTCCAATTTGGTAGTGTTTAAATAATTTCGCAAAAAAAACGTTGATACTGTTATACAACTACCTCAAATCTTAAATGCTGATATTAAAACTAATTGATGTTCGAATGGTGTCGTGTGTTTTTGCGCGTAGCTCATCTTATATTCACATTCTGAAAAGTTCTCATTTGCCAAGGATTTCCGGGAAAAACAGAATGTCTGTTTCATGTGACGATTATCCACCAGCTTCTGGCACTTAATTTATGAAACAAATGATTTATTATGAGCTATGCTGGATGCAATAAATGTTATCTTGATTTACGTCAAATCGTACGTATAAGTACATCTAAGCAGGCTTTCCCCCAGTTTGGTCCAAAGTCTAAACACGTGATGTTAAAAATAATTACTTATTGTCCCAAAGGATGTGTCGACTGTCGATACCATTTTAATCGATTCAACTGTCTGTACACGGTAATAATGAATACGATATTATCAGTGGCGTTTCTCGAATCCCCATAACAAATTATTATTGTTATGGGAATCATAATTTCTGAAGCTCTATTTTGTTGGAAAGGTGGTTGGTTCTACTTCCAACTTTGTTGACTTTATTGAGTTTTGTAGTCACTCTAGGACGTCCTGACCGGCAGCGTTTACCATTACTTCAATTACCCTAATAGACAAAATCCGGCCTCCCTCATACCAACAATTCGGCCAAGTTCAAAATCAGTTAATAATGAACGATAATTTTGAATTTCGATTTCTAGGCATCATAGATAATGTTTACTAAAGAAATGTAGAAGCAGGACTGACAAGAATTTATTTATTTTTGACAAAAAGGAAATAGTAACGTTGGAATGTTTTGTATCGAAAAACATTTTAGGTGAAAATTATTAAATTACTTTTTCGTAGTTAATTTTTATTCATTTCCTCAGGTCTTGAATTTCCTGAAGAACTATTTCTAAATAAATAACGTGTGTTAGATCTCAATATGCACCGTTTTTTTTTCATTCATTCGTTTTATTTTTCCGAAGTATGAATATTATAGTCCCGAATTAAAACTAGCGGATGAAAAGCTTGTTGGACTGTATGGTACGTACAATTTTGAGTTTAGGTTTGAACGTGAAAAGTCACACGGAAAAATTGCTTAACTACGTTCCAATTTCCTTTTTTGTTAAGAAATTAAATTATTTATCAAAGATTTGTGGGAACCATTGTCCAACGCAATTGGTTTTGCTGGCTCAAAGAGACGTTCAATAATTCATGCACTAAACAGACCTATTTTATATCTACACAGTTTAGAGTTTTCGCGGGGTTCGAAACTGTTGTAATTTCATCCGGTACAGATATCTGTGTGTAGCTGAATCCGCCGGGGTATACCTATTTGTTTTATGTATATGTCGAAATCCAAGTGATTACCATTTTTTATAATTTTAATGTCAAGGAAAGGAAGCTAATTTTCTATTTCGTTTGTTTTAGTAAATCTCGGTGAACCAAATTGGCTATTAAGCGGGTTCAAAAAGCTTGAACGTCCCTTTGAGCCAGAAAAATTATAACAACGAAGTTGAGAAACTTCAGCAAATTGCGTTGGAAATTGGTAACCGCAAATCTTTGACCGATAATTTAATTTTTAAACAAAAATGGAATTATTTTTCATTATTTCTTATCAATAGTGTTATAATATATCCAGAATATCCACAGTATAAACTCTTTTATAGTTTAATATTGTGGTTTTTATTAATGTCAGTATAATGTTGCACATAACGATTTAATTCGTACACAATTTCGGCTCTATAATAGGTATGTTTCGAGAAAGTAACGTATGAAATCGCTCCTTCAACGCTTGGTCTAACTCCTTGGTTACTGTATTAATTTTTATCATAGCGGATCTTTAAAACAAAGTACCCGCTGGTAAAAATTCTGTATTACTTATTGTATAATAATTTCACGCTTGTTCACAACTGATATTGCAGTGAAAGTTCGCCAAATTGTTCAATAATATATTGAATGCCAATTTCACAGCATTTGCTCTCGCTCCTTGCGACATAAAATCCCAATCTTCCGTTCGCAGCTCAGTGTTAAATGCGAAGGAAAATGATGTCATCTATCATTTACAGTCACGCAACAATTTATTAAACATTATTACAATTATAAAGTAAGCATAATGTTACTTGCGCCTTTTCACATATTCATTATCTGCACCGGATGAATTTACAACAGTTTCAAACCCCGCGAAATCTCTAAACTGATTTATATTTATAGTACCATATTTTTATGATTTGGATTTGACTTAGCGTTACAAGCTCTTTAGTCCAGTCAATAAGACAATTTTTCCCCACTCAAGCTATTGAGGAGTTATTCAGTAAACTGTTCAAATCTATGTAAAAGTTGTCAGGTAGAAAAACAGATGGTAAACATGGATTTTTGAGGCCTTTTTCACTCTTATAATTTTTTTAAAATGCATCCTTCCGAGTTATAATGGAATTAGAGCGAAAAGAGTTTGTGTTAAAAAACTATACAGAAAGATAAATGTGCAAAAATCATATTTCAAAATAATTTGTTGTCGAAAAATTCACATTTCATGTTTTTTTACTTGTTCCTTTAAGAGGATCTAAAATCTGTACAGTACCCCCTCCTCCCGCGTTTGCTGACAATGTAATCGCTATTTCAGCTATTTCCATTACTACGAAATATTTGCTAAGACTTCAATAGGAATAAAGGATAATTTTGAATATTACATAGTTGAAATCCGATAACATCACAATAATTGAATTGGTATTATGTAAGTAATGTGGTTATCTTAATCTTGTACGTGACCATCGAGTTGCAAGATAACTAACTCATCTTTGGTGATGTCTTCGCCGTTGTGACACTTTCACGAATGCAAAACTTTGGCACGTACGTAGATTAGATTACACCATATATTTACTTTATTTCCGATTCTAATGAATTACTTTTTTGCATAAAAATTTCTTTCGTATTCACTCCAGAAATATATCGAAATTTTTGCGTCCATTATCATTAGTTTTCAATTCTATGATGGATCTGACCTATTTTTGAAAACACTTTAAACCTATTATAAATACCCACTTCATATAACAATTTTTCCTTTTTAATTTATCTTCAAAAGCAGTGTGAAAAAATGGAATAGAAAAATGTGATATTTGAATTCAACAAAAACGTGCCGGAAAGATTCTACGCTTCATCGTTTCACAATATTCTCAATAAACCAATATTCAAACGATAAGTAAAAAATGGGTAGTTACACATGTTGTTTTGTACATTTATGTAAAAATACATCAAAAATAGTCCCAACAAAACATACCAGGCCTCAAGCTGGATAATGAAGGTGACTTGTTTGAGCTCGTCTAGTCCACCTATCTGAAATCTCTCGTGGTGGAACAACAGACGGGATTTCTGACCATGGGAATGTATATATATTGTTATGATTTCATTTCATAAACAACATAAAATGATAAAATTGAACTTACCGAACATTAAAATTAGAAAAGATTGATAAAATATATAAAATATGGAATTAAAAACATTATTAAAAGTTAAATAATAGGTAGTATAAGGTCTTAAACAATGTACAACAGTATACACAAGAATGTAAATAGAATAAGAAGTGCAAACAAGAAAACAGTGAAAGTGAATAAACGTACAGTGATACGAAAGAGGAAATCATAATTGAAATGATTCCAAAACTATCATAAGATAGCACAAACTATCAAAATATGTTATAGATTTAAGATAGAATTAGGAAATTTGAGTTATATAATGTTAAAGAAATGTTATTGATATATTATATTATGTATTAGATTTAAGATATGGCATAATGTCAAATTTGATATAAATATTGGAATAACCATGTTAATATGAACCTAATCATAGGTTATTTTATACCAAAATGTGTGGAAAAATGTAGGCAATATTAATTCAGATAGCAGGAAACATAATCACTTTAAATAATTTGAAAATCTTCAATAATTCAAAATTTATAGAATACTCTATTCTGATTGGTCGAGACATTTAAGAAACGTCAAATCAATCAACAATTAGAAATTATGTTAGTTTTTAACAATCACCAAAGCATACTTGATAATCAAAGAAAACATTTCATTGGTCAATTATGACATCAATTGGCTTGCCTTTGAGGATCCTATAAAAGGAAACCGGAAGGAAGCCAAGTTAGTTTGCAATAACATCTAGAAAGAGGCTGTGGTCCTCTGGCAACTCAATTAGTTCTTCCATAACCTTAGTTTTTGGATAACATTGGAGAACCCAAGTAGTCTTCATAGCTTCGACAATTTAAAGTAACCGAAGCAAGTAAATTATTTCTACGAATCAAGTAGTGGTCCTGAGTCTTCGAACAAAGTTTTAAAGGTTATAATAACCATTAATAAATAGCATCGTATAGTATCCAGTCTTCGATAAAGTTCCAGTATATTATTGACGAGTTTTATATTTTTTAAAAAAGAATAAAACAAGTTAACAATTTTATCAACAGTTCCTGAATTTCAAAAGAAGTAACCACGTAGTTTACCTGTGTTTGTGAATGTTTCAAAGCGGAGTAATTGTGTTTTTAAAGTGATAAATTAAAATCATCAAGAATATACAAAATCAACTGAACATTGCCTACATTTTCCATCATATAATTGGATATAAAATAACCTATGATTAGGTTCATATTAACATGGTTATTCCAATATTTATATCAAATTTGACATATGCCATATCTTAAATCTAATACATAATATAATATATCAATAACATTTCTTTAACATTATATAACTCAAATTTCCTAATTATATCTTAAATCTATAACATATTTGATAGTTTGTGCTATCTTATGATAGTTTTGGAATCATTTCAATTATGATTTCCTCTTTCGTATCACTGTACGTTTATTCACTTTCACTGTTTTCTTGTTTGCACTTCTTATTCTATTTACATTCTTGTTTATATTGTTGTACGTTGTTTAAGACCTTATACTACCTATTATTTAACTTTTATTATTGTTTTTAATTCCATATTTTATCTTTTCTAATTTTAATGTTCGGTAAGTTCAATTTTATCATTTTATGTTGTTTATGAAATGAAATCATAACAATATATCGAAAAGGGAGAGATCACCCACCTTTGTACTAGAGAGGTAAACTTTCCTTTAGGTCTTCAATGATAACTGAAGCAACTCCTAAGGTACCAGATACCAGATCGTATCCGAAGTGGTTCCGACGATAACCGACGTGGCTGTTTGTAATCATTTACGGAGTCGTGTTGCAAAATATCGTTTGCAGCACGGGTGATGACGGAAAATCCGGTACTCGTGCGATACGCGATTTATTGAACACCAGTTTCTCTGAGCGCTGGATTGGTAGAAGCGGTGCGATTGAGCGGCCACCGAGATCACCTGATCTGACACCTCTATATTATTTCTACTGGAGATACTTATAAAACAAAGTTTAAGAAACAAAACCTGCAAACATGGATGAATTAAGTGAAAGAATAATACGATAACATCAGAAACTGCAAAAAATAAATGATGACATGTATGCCCAATTGGGGAACACTGTCAAGTATCTGGAGATGAGCAATTTGAACATTTCATTAATTAGGCGACTCTCCTAAAGCCAGTACACCGTGGTGATGACAGGCAATGGGACTCGCCTAAATCGAGCACCCCGAAGGAAAAGGAATAATTACTACGTTCACGTCGTTGTTTCTAACTTACGCTAAAGATGTGATTTGATCACAAACATCCACTTCGGGTATGCCTGGATATCACCGGATTCCTTAAAACTCATCTTGGGTTTCATGGGACTACCTGCGGGATCACTCAAGGAATCGTCGGGTACCTTCAAAACCACCATCGTCGGGCAAGTTCGAAACAGTCAGGGTATGGTTGGGAGCCAAAAACACTTGTTGTTTATAAAGAGTAAGGAAAAATGTTTCATCCAAAACCTTATTTTTTAGCGTCGAATACGAATCTGCAATTAAAAGTGGATGTTTTTTTCCAAGATATTAAAGTTAACCCCAGTGGTCAATTTTATTATCATTTGAAAGCTGTTTCGAATATATCAAATGCGTGGTCTTTTCCTTTCTCGATCCAAAGCCTTTTTCAAGATAGCCGATTCTGTAATATCTCTCATCCACTATGAATTATCGCGATTCCTTAGCGATATACTTTCCTACAATCTGGGGAGTAACTAAGGGTGATGATCGTCAGCTTTGTCATAAACTAGCTTGTGTCGTATCTCAGGATTTACGTTTAATGGTTTCCATTGAAATGCATCTAAATTATTATTATTTTTACTTTTACATGTTAGTCATATATTTGACACCATCGCCCAGTGGCTAGTCTATTTAACGGGATTATCTGATATCTGTTGTTATAATATCAATAATTATTTATATATTTTTATGAAAATGTATGGTATTTAAGGTCTCTTGTGAAAATTATCCCAATCGGTTTACTCATCCACTTGAATAATACCAGATAACATACTACTAGCATGAATAATTATTATTAATTTTATTACATTTATTCCTAATGGTAGGATAACAGAAACTACTGCTTGAGGTAATTTTTTCAATGGGTGGTAGTAATGTAGTTAGCTTATTCCTCTTTTGTTATTTATCTCAAATTATAATTATATTAACGATGTGGAAACTTAGATAAAATAACTATTGAAAGTGTAATAAATAAATAATAATATACACTGTAGCTTCTTCAAACAAATATTACGAAGTACTAACTTAGTACAAAAAAGCTGTCTAATATATAACTTTAATGATAATCTTAGGGTAGGTGCTTATTGGAGTTTTACGTAAATGAGTTTTACCCATTAAGGGATAAAACGGAAAAACCTAATTATACAAATTCAACAAGGAAAAATTATTAAGTATTTTTTGATCGTTCAATAGGCTATCGATCTTTTTATATTTATTAATTTCTAGGGATTCCATCAAATTAAATTTATTAGTTTTGTTCCGAATTTGTACAATTTTAAAATTATCATTAAAGTTATGGTTTCCATAATTAAATGTTCCCCAAAAGTTGAATCCGATTTATTATTAATGAAACTACGGCTATGTTCTTTGATCCGTTTTTTAAGGTCCTTACTGTCTGACCAATGTATATCATAGAGAAAGACCAACATACCAGCTTTTAAAATTCATTTTTTTATCTTATATTGTAATCATCGAACACGAATTATTCCGTTTGGATAATTCTAGTTTCGATGAAAACCTATCATGTTTAACTTTATTTATTTATTTCAACAACAACAAATAAGGAAATTTTATATTTTCAGCCAGTGCAAACACTTTGAAAACATTGCTGAGTTTTGCTGTCGGTGGCTTGTTGGGAGATGTATTCCTCCATTCTCTGCCAGAAATTTGGGCCAACGAAGCTTCCAGAAAAGGTAAGTGAACTTTAACTTGAATACCAAACAAGATATCCTGTAGTACTAACATTATCATGAATGGGAAGCCTTATCACTGCATTCCGATCAAATTTAATGATTCATCAGAAATGTTTTTCCGATTTGTTTTATAATAATAATTTTATAAAAAGTATGTCTGTTCGCCTTGTAATAAATAAATTGAAAATGATTTGCTATAAGCCGATCTGTGAAGACAAGACGTTGCCTGATAAAATATTCAGGGAATTCGGTCTTCAGCGAATATATATAAAAAAGTTGATTACAATCTTGCTTTCGATACTAAACAATTTTTTTTCACACTTTCGAGTGGTTACGCGATGCAGACAGGTTTTTACAGTCGGTCCTCGGACTAATCATTTTCACCGTTAAACCGCTTCCAAAACCGGTTAATCACTGATCATGATTGCTGTTGCACAACAGCTTTTGGCAATCTTTTTATGAGATAGGATTCCAAGACAATATAATGTGTTGAGCCACCTGTCATGTCTAGAGAGTAGTAAAAGCTTTGGATAGGTTTCTGTGTGTAGGCCAAACATCCAACCTCCCACTGCGGGCATGTGGTCTATTGTAGCTCACTTTTAATTATAGTTTCAGCATGTTGACTCATTTTTTATAAGGCCAATCATTTTGCTGGTTGAGGTTTTGTTCAGATCTTCTGGTAGGAGATGTGATTCCGTCGTTTCATCGCCCTCCTTCGCCGAAGTAACGGTGCTTGACATCCCTCAGCAAAACTTCTCCCAGAAGAACTTATGGAAGCAATATTCTGAGTTTTTGGCGGGCCACAAACTTGCTAGAATAGAATAAAATAAGTAGGGCCAAGCTATCAAATATAGTCGAAGAAATAGAGCATTCCACCTTCCAAAACTGGTGCAGTAGAATGGATTGAGATGAGGTTTTCTGCATTGGCTTCAGAAAGTAATTTAGAAATTTTGTGCCGGGTTTGTTTTTTGCGAAAAAAATCTATTTCATTTCTACAGTCAAAAATAGGCATTTTTCTGAGTGTACTTGTTGAGGTGAATAAAAAAACGGACTCAAATTGGTTTCTCGAGAGTTTTTGGGGTCGCTGAACACGAATGTGCATAAGCATTAAAAAATAGTTCTTAGTGAAATTCATCGATATCCAGGGCGTTAGGATACCCCAGGGAAATTCCAAGGGGACCTAAGGGAATTTTTTTGATTGCATATTCGTGTTCAACGACCCCAAAAACCCCCGAGAAACCAATTCGAGTCCGTTTTTTATATTCACCTCAAAAAGTGCACTCGGAAAAACGCATTTTTTGGCTGTAGAAATAATTTTTTCCGCAAAAAACAAACCCGGCACAAATTTCTAAATTACTTTATGAATCAAATGCAGAAAACTGCGCCTCGATCCATTAAACCGGTTTTGGAAAGTTAGGCCTTTTTTAGTGCTTTATGTCCTCGACTAATAGATCGTCCACGGGTTGCAACTGTTTTTTCTCCCTCGGCAGTTCGGTTTCATTCCGAATTTTCTTTCTGGGAAGATGATATTGAAAGGGAGGTTGCCGTTGACCGTTTTGGTACGATATTTAGTATCGTTCCCAACGACTTTCCAGGTCTTCCAGCAGCCTATTCCGCTCTATAATGCTTGCTGGCCTGTATGTTGCCTACCTGACCTGTTTCTGCAAAAAGTGTGGAGAGGAGGTGGGTCAAGTAAGTCTCCTATTTGTTATTCCTCCTCTTATTCCAAGCCGTGTGGAAATAATTGTTTTATGGTATTCTATGTTACAAATAACCAATAAGCCCTATTAGAATTTTTATGATGATCAGGAAAACAAATTTAAACAACAATTGACTAACCTAATGATGAATAAATCATGTAGCGGCATTTTATTTTGAAGAAGAACAAATGTGGATTCGATGAACTCTTATCATAACCGATTGAAATTAATCGTATCGATCACATTATTGGATGTAATATGTCATCTAAATTGCAGAATTTTCGTTATCGCCCGTAGACAATAGTTTCAATATTTAAACCATGCGTTATCTTGGCGATAAAAACTAATTGCCTTCGAACACAATGATTTTAACTAATCGGAATTTCAAAACACTTTCCTATTTCCAACTGACCAACCAATATAGTTTTTTTCCCTTTCCTCCTGAAACCAATCTTGACTCGGTAACAAATTAAATTCACCTACAATTCGAATGGACTGTCCCACGCAACATTTTGTTACGTGTCTCTCTATTCTAAATCGTTTAGTCGCTAAAGGCTCAAGTTAATTCGACAGATGAGAATAAAATGGCACGGAGCGTTTATTACATAATGATTTGCATGTCAATTAAATTAAAATAGCATTCATTTTCACTTACAAAATAATTTCTTCAATTCTTTCGTTCTATTTGCTGTCTGAAAATCTGATTGTCCCAAACCAATAATGTGGTAAGACCGCATATGTCAGTATATCTGAAAATGTGGCCGTTTCATTGTGATATTCCATTTTTCAACAAATAAAAATTTTGAAATTTAAGTGGAAAAGTTCAACGGATTTACAATCGGAGGGGAAAGAATGATTTTTCAGGTTTCGGTGCGTTCTTGAATACCTGAAAAAATTATATATTTACTTTGAGTCAATTTTTCAATCAAATCATTTAATAGATTTCTAAATCCCCAAAATTACTAGATAATTTCATATTCAGGAGGTTTAGGTGAAACGGGGACTCCACAATTTTTAATTCCCGATACTAAAAACCTTCTTCTAGATTAATTGAGGAGGGTGGCCTATTAATTGGAGTACTCGACTTCATAGGAGAGTTCCCCCGGTACTTACTCAAGATTTTTGATTTTGTTTACGACCGAGTCTCGCTCGTTTTTCGCTGCATTTTTGTTAAAAGCTTTTCTGCTTATTCGTTTACTCTTTTTTATTGCCCATTTTGGGCTTCAAGTCCAAGAGTCGTTCTTGGTTTCTCCCACATCTTCAATTCAAGATAAATGTTTGGTGTGGAATGATATGAAATTACCTTCTGGGTCCAATTGAGCTTTCTTCGAATTGGAACCGTGAATTTGAAAGTATTTTGATTTCCTGCAGCAGCACCATTTAAACGATTACCTAGATAATTAACCATTAAATTTTGCTGTTCAAGTACGAAACTATCTTGATCAAACCTTCCGGATCGTTGCATAGGTCGTGGGTATCCAATGCCATGCCTGCTCGTAGCCCTTACTTCAACCCTTTGGATTTTTGTTTCTAAGCTTCGTTGAAATCACTTGTTTATAGAGATACTATAAACCTCCTGGAAGAAAGAACTATGACTGAAAGTTTTGAATGCTGTTGAGTCATTTCGTAATAAGAATCTCTACTTTAAAATAAGACAATCTCTTAATAAGCGGGTCGTTAAATGTATCCAAGTTACAGTTGCATTTACTATTTTACTGAAAATTCTTGGCTCCCGGATGGATTGCGCGTCACAATAGCACGACTTGATGCCAACGTTTCGCCAATCATTACAGGTAGCATTTTCAGGGCAGTCTCCACTCTACACAGTTCACTGCCTTTATTTCGGTGGTTAACTCGGTTCTGGTACCTGACCCTGCCGTTGTGCGATCATAATTTAATTCCCAATTTCCTTAAAATATCCCAAACATATTTAAATGAGCTAGTTTAACTTTGATTCGGGAATGAATTAAGTATAGTAGACGCGAGAATAATTCCATACATATAACCCTCTCAGGCCTGCACCTTAAACTTTCAAATACCCTTTCAGCTCCGATTGATTGTTTCTCGACCGAGTTGCTTATGATTAAATCGATCAAATTCGTACCCTCAACTTCAGACCGTCATTATCATATTGCCTCCCAATGCCTTCAGCACCAACCTTCCAAATCAACTCTTGTGGTTAATTTATCTTCAGAATACTTTACCAAATTTGTATTTCGGTACTGTGAGCCTCCCATTATGAGACATGTAAGTGTTCAAACTCTGGTTAGTAGAAGTTATCGATCTGTCTAGATCGTGATTCGAAAATAATCGTATAATTGTAATTCTCTTAAAATATCAGCCGCAATCTTTTCTAATAATTATTTTCGTTGCAGACGGCCATGGGATGGATAGTGGACTTTTAATTTTAGCTGGTCTAATAGTTTTCGTAATGGCCGAGAAGCTTTTTACTATGATAGGTGAAATTGCCGAACAAGCAGCAGTCCCGGATAATGGAATGCCAGAGAACAATAATTGTAAAGGCGTTAATAAAATATACGAAAACAGGAAACACGTAAGTTAGAAATTACATTTCTTACCACGATTTATACAGGGTTAGGCAGTATGAACTATCAATTTCCATCAGTTGTAGATTCAAAATTTTCAGTTCACCTAAATCAGAATTTTCAACAGATTGTTACGGACGGTATGATATTCGTTACAATTTGATTACGGGGACCGGTCAAGGTCTCAGGTAAATTTTAAGAGTGCCTGAAACTCGTCACACAGAGCTGGGGTCGTTTGGTTACATAAAAAAATCAGAACAATTTTAGAAAACAGTGAACATGTTGGTGAAAATGGGCTAAAGTGTTAATGTAGCATTTTGTGATAGTTTTAGTCAGGTTAGAAAAAAATAAAATATAGGTATTTTGGGAAATTAATTTTCCAAAAAAAAACGGATTTTCCTTGCAAGATGTCTCTAATCTGACTGCAGCATCGTATCATACGGAAAATTTCCGATCGATTATGTGCTTTCAAACATTTTGTTAGGCTAATTTTCCAATATTTCACGATAATAAGACGAATTTTATTTTTTTACTTAAAAAAGGCCAATAAACTTCATTATGTTCTCCTCGGCGCAATATCGACACTTGAAATTTCGAAAATCGTCATATTTGTCAATGTAGAAAAGATAGGAAAAACTTTCAGGGCGATCCCCGAGGTTGACCTAGGAACAAGTGGAATGCCTCGGTTTCATATGGAATGCCTCGCACGAAAATTATTAGTTTTCGAAACATCGATCTTCAACTAATGAAACTGTCAGGAATTGCATCAAACGGCCTAAATCTAAGGTGTGTATACCATTGAGGAATCTGATAGTTTTGTTGTAACAACATTAAAAAATCAACATAATCACGAACCTGAAGGAAAAACTGCTAGACGAAGTTCTTAGTGTTGCCTGCAAAAGAAAAGAAGAACCTACAGAGAGACCAACTAAAACAAAGAATTAGCTTCGAATGGTTTCCCCTCAGATTTACCTTATCAGTTGAAGAACAAAATTAAATACCTAACTAGCTAAACAAATATTTGCTACATTCTGAAAATTCTTGTATACAGGGATATTATTACAAATTTATATTATATTGAAGTGTAATTTTTCGTTACAGATAACGGGTTACCTCAATCTTTTAGCCAATACACTCGACAATTTCACCCATGGCCTGTCGGTGGGTGGAGCCTTTCTAATATCGCTCAGGTCCGGTTTATTAACGACTTTTGCGATATTGGTCCACGAAATACCACACGAAGTGGGTGATTTTGCCATTTTGCTCAAAGCCGGTTTTACCAGATGGGACGCAGCAGTTTTGCAAGCGGTAACCGCTAGTGGGGGTCTTATTGGATCCTGTGCGGCTTTATTTTTCAGCGGTGCGTCGAATTCTCTGGGTAAGTTTAAGGTTTACCTTAAAATTTTTGTCATTATTAACGGTGTAGGATTATTCCAAATTAAGCGTGATGTCAACGTCGATATTTTAACAGGAAACATTTTTCTGGCTCAAATCTTAATTATAATTGCGGAAATATCATAGACATGTGACGGATTCATTACACCAATTAATTACTATAACATAGGTCCATTAAATAGTCTTGTTCATAGATTATTAAACATTCCTTTCAGCCAAAAAAATTATAATAATGAAGTTGAGAAACTTCAGCAAATAGCGATGGACAATGATTACGACGAATCATTGATAAATAAGTTAATTTCTAAGCAAAAACGGAAAATATAATGCAATCAATTAACCAAATTAGAGCCATTACTTTTTAATAAATCATTCAAATTCGAAAGTTATATTCATCATTGTTGTAAGCGTCTACGGTGGCCAAAAGTATCCAAAACGTCAACCACAACTGCAACAAAAGCTGAAAATGTTTAATTATATTTTCAGAAATTCGTATCAATAGCCTGGTTACCATTTTTTGAAAGTTTCATTCAAACAATGTCTTCAAGAATTTGGGTTATTATTAGATTTTCTGAAATAGTTCGGCCCCAACTGTTTTTTCTAAAAAATATGTAGGTGTAATTCTTGTTGCATCAACATTGTTGTCAAAATTGTTCTTCTACGAGTAATATTCCGTCTGGCTCGCTTTTTAGTACCGTTTCCATCAGATAATGTATATCTTAGGTCAATATAGTTTTAATGAATATTTTAATTGGACATTACCGACTCGAAACGCAGAAAAGCGCTAAACATTTATTAATAATTGGTGTTTTTCTGCAGAAGCGAGAACCTCCTGGATCTTACCTTTCACAGCGGGCACGTTCCTTCATATCGCCCTGGTCACCGTCCTTCCCGATCTCCTGAAGGAAGAAGACCCGAAAGAGTCGTTCAAGCAACTGCTGGCATTGATACTGGGTATAACAATCATGGCCTGCGTATCAACGATCGTTGAATAAATAATTGTTGCCATATTTTATCTGGTTTATTTCACACCGACAGTTTCGAGATTGCGCATTCAGTATTTTTAAATTTCAGTGATTTTTAAAAGACGAGTAAAAACAATTGATCGAGTAAGGCAGTAACGTGATCCCAAGTAGGTTATTTCAAGTTTATTTATTTGTTTGCAAGATAATTGGATGCGTAGTTTGATAAAATCAGCAGAATGAGATGTTGTTGAAGATGGTTTTATTTTATCATCCTTTTATGTTTAGGTTCCTAGACAGTTGCAATTGTTTTAATTCCACTAAGTAATTTCTTATATTATATTATTAATTTTGATGAAACACATATTTTTCAATTGAAGCAATGTAAGACATTAATTTTTCATAACAATTTTACTAACCATAAACTATTGATTTAATATTTAAATCATTTTCAGGGCCAAAAATTTTGCTATTATTTTGGCATTTTTCTAGGACACAAATTATACATTGCACAATTTCATTTATAGCGATTTTTAATTAATTTTTTGCTATTTTTTTATTATTAGCCAAGTTGTATGAAACATGCATAATTTAATTTACATTTCTGTTTTTTTTCGCGATTCAAATGCTGGCTAATATGAGTGACGATGCGCACGTTTTGATATTATTTTTATCTTTTCGCAAATAAAATTTTGAGAAGACAAACAGAGAAATCTAGAAGAATTTAGTTATAAACTAATTTTTACTACATATTCTTATGGATAAGTAGAAGAACGAATATTTTTTAAAATTTATTCCTTTGAATTCTGTTTTAAAGATATTTAAATTGGTAGGAACCAGTATTTGGACATATTTTGCAATTTTATATGGACTATCATATTAAATAATAATTCTCTTACTAAACGTAATTTTTCCAGGTTTATTTATTCAATCTAATTGCATGTTACGGATTTAATCTAGTACTTATATTTTTTTAATCAACCAGTATTTGGACAACATATTTCGCAATTTTTTATAGATTATCATATTAAATAATAATTCTCTTACAACATATTTTGCAATTTTATGTAGATTATCATATTAAATAATAATTCTCTTACTAAAAGTAATTTTTCCAGGTTTATTTATCCAATCTAATTACATATTACGGATTTAATCCTAGTACCTATATATTTTTTAATCAACCAGTATTTGGACAACATATTTCGCATTTTTTATAGATTATCATATTAAATAATAATTCTCTTACTAAAAGTAATTTTTCCAGGTTTATTTATCCAATCTAATTACATATTACGGATTTAATCCTAGTACCTATATATTTTTTAATCAACCAGTATTTGGACAACATATTTCGCATTTTTTATAGATTATCATATTAAATAATAATTCTCTTACTGAAAGTAATTTTTACAGGTTTATTTATCCAATCTAATTACATATTACGGATTTAATCCTAGTACCTATATATTTTTTAATCAACCAGTATTTGGACAACATATTTCGCATTTTTTATAGATTATCATATTAAATAATAATTCTCTTACTAAAAGTAATTTTTCCAGGTTTATTTATCCAATCTAATTACATATTACGGATTTAATCCTAGTACCTATATATTTTTTAATCAACCAGTATTTGGACAACATATTTCGCATTTTTTATAGATTATCATATTAAATAATAATTCTCTTACTAAAAATAATTTTTCCAGGTTTATTTATTGAATCTAATTGCATGTTACGGATTTAATACTACTGCTTATATTTTTTTTAATCAACCAGTATTTGGACAACATATTTTGCAATTTTTATAGATTATATTAAATAATAATTCTCTTACTAAAAGTAATTTTTCCAGGTTTATTTATTCAATCTAATTGCATATTACGTATTTATTACTAGTGCCTATATTTTTTTTAAATCCTGGATTTCCATTTATAAACAAATGAAAGACAGTTATTTTGTTGAATATCAACATTTATTATTAAACTTTTGAATGCAATCTCGTACTTTGCCATAATTGTATGTGGGAAATAACAATTAACTGTTTAATATTAAACATCCTGTTGTTTGCAAAGTAATTGTGTTCCATTTGTTTAAATATGTTTCATGTCAAATTTAAATTGATTATTCCTTGTTCTCACGATAAAACAACACATATATCAAGTTTATTTAGTTGTTGGTGAAGTTATATTTCTTCTTACCAAGGTGTATATAATAATTATACACCTTGTTTCATACAAGAATCCTCGAAACAATTCGTATTTATTGTCTCCATGGTTCCTGTTTTGTTAATTGCATACAAAATCACATAAGAGAACAAATGAATGATACATAGCTTTGTGTTGATATTACGTTAGTTCAACGGCCACAGACGTGAGAACTAAAATAAAAGAAAGGAAATGCATTATTTTTGTTTTATGAAAAGTTAATGTCCTGCTTATATAGTATTTTGTGATATTAGACGAGATTTTCATTACAATATTTTATGATGAAGTACTTAAAAGTGCTCTTATGTGTTTTATATCAATATAAATGTAAATATCATATTGTAAATAAATATCTGCGAAATTATATCAAACGATATTATTTAACCTTTGCTCCACTTAGATATATATGATCTTCTTTAAGACATAACCATATCATCAATCAAAACAATGACCCCATTCATGTTGTTGAATTTTAAATTGCATTGCTATTATTAATGCCATTGTTCAATGAGGCGACAGTATTGAATATATTTGATTCCAAATATCTATATATTAATAGAGAAGTACAGAGGGTGCCAAAATTACTAACAATTTAAAAAGTAATGTCTATGGGCTGCTATGGAGAAGCTGTTGGGTTTGGAACTACTGTACCTCGCCGTTCAGGCAGAGGCCATAAGAGGAGCGTATCGCTTCGATCTTATCGGTCAAGGAAAGGCTGACCAAAAAGGTCGAAGCATCCTCGGATTGCTTGGATCAGCCATTGGGGATGAGATCCGACAGGATCAAGGTTTACAGCATTTCCGTGCCTTTCATGATTAAAATCGTAAATGGGCGGGAGAACGCTGGATGCAGTCCTCTGATACGAGGGGATTCCATATGGCTTACCGAAGGCACCAAGACGGAAAAAAGTACGGGTGCTGGAATAGTCGAGAAAACGGACCTAGGGGAAAGAATTTCTTTGAACCTAGGGACTTTTGCGACAGAATTCCAAGCAAAAATAGTTGCAATTACAAATCATGAGGGAGAGAGCCTATGAGAATAGACAAATCACAATCATAGTGAGCAACCTGACAATGCTTAAGGCACTGGAGTCATACACAATCACCTCACAATGGCAACTGGACAACAATGGTCAACTTGATTGCGTCAAAGAACTAACGGCACTAGTAATGAACCCCAATAGAGTAACACTCGTGTGGGAGTCTGAAGAAACCAAACGAGAAAGGACAGAAACTGCCGTCGCACTCGCTAAAGCGGGGGCGGAAAAACCACTGATTGGACCAGAGCCAACCTGTTAGAGATAGAGCACCGTGCCTATTGGAGAGAACTGCCCCGTATGTCGCACTTCAAGCGACTGATGGGAGATCTCCAGAAGCAACGAGTGAAAAATCTGCTGACGTTCAGCAGACAAGAAATACGGAATCTTGTTGCATTCCTGACCGGACACGCCCCATGTAACAAACACCTCTACACGATGGGACTGGTAGATCAGCCCACTTGCAGGGGTTGCGGCGTGGAAGATGAGACACCTATGCATGTGCTGTGTCAGTGCACGGCATACACGGTAGGTCGTCGGACATACCTCGGAGACGATAAGACTACACCCGAGGAAATCAGAAGTATCCCCTATATCTATGGCCATTAAAATTTAAAGAAAAGCGTACAACTGTCAACACATTGAGATGCACGGCGGGTGGTAGGCAGCGAGGTCGTTGTAAAACAACTCACTGGTACGGTTAGTAGGTTAACACTGAAAGAAAAATCATTTTCAAACAACTGTGAGTTAATTTTTCGGGATAATTTCCGAATGATTGATGATTTTTGTTGTTATAGGGAGGGGAAGTAAAACGCAAACAAATTTGAACACTAACGAATATTGAAGGGTGCTTGTTGCCAGGGAATATTATTAAGACCATTCAAAACAAAAGCAGATGAAAATTTCGTTTTAGTTAAGTAAGATTCGAAATGTCAATTGAGACTGAAAAAGAACTCTTCAAGTACAGCCATACTGTTGGTCTGGTCACTACAGCTTCCTTTATAAACAACAATTTGGCATTATTATTGAACGAGGATTACATTAAAGCCGATAGTGTGGTTGTGGCACATGAAGGATACTTGAATTATATTCCACTAGTGAATACCTTCAGAAGAAGTAAGTATGTACCAATATGTGCTGGTTGCGATCGAGGCAAGGGAATAATAAAAACGGTAAGTGACTAGAATATAATAGAAGACAAAAAATGGAATAGAAATCGCGCAATTTCACTGAGGCAATGACGCGTGCCACAGAGAAGCGACACGAAGTGAACAATATCTTTGCCGCGTGGTATTTCTAGTTTCAGCGTGTCGCAATTCTCGCAACAGTTAATGAATCGGTGTGGCATGGAGTAGAATATCGCGAAAAACTATCTTGCTTATTAAAGATTATCATAATTTGCTGGAATCGTCGAATAAAAAAAATTGCGGTGTATACAGATAACAATGAAAAATTGATAAGCTGAAGCTTAGCGATCCTTCTTTAACTTAATTGAGTTGGTTTGGTAGGCGATAGGATAGCGGATAGACGCGCGAAAGCTGCAACTGTAGAAAAGTGTAGATATAGAAGACAATTTGCTTGTTAGCATATAGCAGCGTTTTCCAAACTGGGAGGCGCGGACTTACTTACTGCTAAAGTTTTCTATGTAAAAAATGAGAGAATATATGAAAAAATACCAGACAAATGGATAAGTTTTTGAGAGGATATAAGCGAAAAACCACTAATAATGAAGATTCTGATGTTGGCACAAGTAGTGGGAATACAAGCCACAAGGAACAGGAAGGAAGAACTCCCAAGACAAGGAAATACGACTTGTCCTATTTATCGTTCGGATTTACTAATATTATTAACGATATTGTGGAAAAACCAATGTGTTTGTTGTGTTCAAAAGTTTTGGCTGCTGATAGTATGAGACCCGGCAAATTGAAACGGCACCTTGAAACTATTTATTCTGAATACGTTGGTAAGCCCCAAGAATTTTTTCAAAGAAAATTGGATGAGTTATCTAAAAACAAACAAAATTTCAAAAAAATTGTTCACATTCCATCAAATGCATTACTAGCATCATACCTAGAGTGTCGTACAGAATCGGGCAATGTAAAAAACACACAATAGCAGAAACCTTAGTTTTGCCAGCAGCTATTGATATGGTCAAAACAATGTTGGGCCAATATTATGCGAATCAGCTGCGACAAATACCGCTTGCTGATAATATAATTGGCAGAAGAATTGATGATATATCTGAAGATCTTTGTGACCAATTAGTTTCTCGAATGCGTACTTCGCCATACAAGTAGGTGAAGCTACTGATGTAGCTAAAAAAGCACATTTAATTGCATTTGTTCGATATGTTGACGATACTAATATAATTGAAGATATCTTATTTTGCAAACCAAACAGCTCTTGCAAGTATTTTCTACTCATCGTAAGCCATGTTTTGTGCAATAAAAATATTTTTTTAGTCATAATTGGTGAAGATTTCGAAGGGGTAGTGGGTGTTTTTCTCCCCAACTTCTACGCCACTGGAAAAAGTATGGTTTTGAGACAACTATTTGAACCGCCAATAGTTTTTACACAAAAAAGGTACTCTTGGTTATAAGCTCTAAAGGTGACCGTTTTCGAGAAAAATCAACTTTTATGTTGAAAACTATGGTCAATTTTTTGGTTTTGTTACTTGTTCTAACCATATAGCATATAGTCGCTTTATTTAGTATTTAGACGTAGAAGCAGACTACACTAGACGACTAGTAGCAATTAGCATGATTCCTGCATGTCTTCCTGTGTTGCCCTTTATAGTTGTTCTGTGGTGTTGCCTACGTCAAATTGCGCTTTTAATTCGCTTCATGTCCTAGGATAGTTTCAACAGCATAGGTGAAAAATTGAAAATAATGGAAGAATTTAAGATTACCCGGCGAAGTTTTTTAAGCATTGCACGATTTAAAAATATCTGAAAAGTTTGATAGAAATGAGCATCGTTTGCAAGGAATAAATAGAAGATTTCACTAATTCATACATTTCAGATGAGTTGGATTAAACTCGGCAACGAAACATATTTTCTATGTCTTTCCACCATTGGTGTCCAATTGTTCGATGTTGAATTGACAGATATTCAATTTGAATACGACTTCAAAGATGTAAATAGTAGATTGTGTAAGTATACCTTTATTTCTCGGCTATCTAAACTTCCTTTAAACTCTAAAACGTTTCTAGAAGAACAAACGTTTCTATTCAACAGAACAAACATGTCGACATTTCCGAAAAGGATAAAGTTTTTATATAATTTTGCAAACACTAGGTTATTGGAAGTCTGTTGTAATCACGGTCGTATATACAGGTCTGAAACTTAGATACTATTTATTCGCACCGCGAAAGGAAGTCTAAAATAGAAAATATGGTCATTTCTTATGAACTGTATAGGAACATTGTAGTATTCTATACCAATTTTCAGCTATACCCATGGGTTTTTGCGTCACGGGAGATTTGTTACTTGTCGGTACGGCTTTGGGAATAATACTAATGTTTAGACAGGTTGGTGATTGTGTTCAAATGGTGAATTCGGTTAAGTTACAACAGTATCTTAACCTAGATGGACATGGTAACAACGTAATCATCATTGGAAGAGAAGAAATAGGTAGTTATGAACTGATGAGCGACAAGATTGAGCAGAAAACAACATACAAAGAAACAAAGTAACTATAAAACACTTTCTAACAATCTTTATTACGTCCACAAGTTTTAAAAATTTATCTAAGTCATGAATGACGTTATAACATGTTTGGGAAGTATTCATTCCACAAAAAATGTATAAAGGTATACGCCGCATTTTATCGTTTTATGTATCCTTGAGAGGCCAAAAGTACAAATGTTACAGCGATCGTAGCAACATGATATGTAATCTCATTGCAAGATGGAGCCACACTATAAAATTTCCTTTGGTAATCGATTTGCTCTGTTATAAGTAGTTCGAGTAAGATATATTTGGTTGCTTCAATAACAAGTAACTAAGCTGGGGTATTTAGAGAATCGAGCGCCTGGTCCTTACTCCCCCCTTATTACTTTAACCTGTTTCAAAACAAACTTCACGTGTCACCTTAAAACAAAATTTCTGTTATTCGGGGAGGGGAATACACTTTGAGGTCGAGAGATAAGAGACCCGGTGAATTCAGATTTAATGAGAGGGATAAAGGATTCGACAAAGATGGGCGTCATTTATTAACGTGCAATAACTAGACCGATGCTTTCGGACGTTTATTTCACTTGAATTGTTTGTGGTAAGCATAAGTAATTTTGATAAACATGACCAGGTCCAATCTTCCAGTTGAAAAAACGTTTCACTACTTGTTCATCATGCAAATCAATACAATGCTTATGGAACGCTCCAACTAACAAGACTGTTGTAAAAGAACATTTATTTCAAATTATCAAAATATGTACTATCCAAAAGAACCCTTTTGTCCTGTAATCAATCGAATCTGGAATAATTGATCAATAATGTACTAAGTGGGTATTCTGTGAAATTCTGTTTCAGTTTAAGCAGCGTTTCGAAACTGTTCGAAGACACTCTGATAATAGGTTATCATACAGGTGATATAACTCTGCTATCTGTACCCGATTTGAAATTGTTGGTTAAATCACAAGCGCATGAACAGGAAATCACTGCATTAGACTATGCAAAAACTAAACGAATTGTTATCACGACCTCTATGGATCACAACGTGAAAGTATGGCAGTATGACGTCGATAAACGATCTGTACGCTATTGGTCCTCTCGTGGACCTGACGTTTCTGTAATATGTTCTTTTTCAGCTCGATTGTGTCTACAAAGTAAAAAGTGACGATAAACCTTGTTGTGGAATTGGTTTCATCGATCGGGACGGCAGCGAGTTCTGTACTGTTAGAGGAAACAGCCTCAGAGTTGACTTCTATGTCGACACAACCGATCAAGGGCAAGGCGATGATCTTGATCCTGAGGAAAAAGATGACACACCAATCTACTATGATGGAAGGTTCATTTAACAGTTATTGGTTCAAAACTTGAATGTTTGTTGTTATAAATATAAATGTGTATCTCCATTGTTAAAAATAGAATATGTTCAATTTCAGTAACATTACTTCATTCTTCACTACCTATGGCTGCTGGCGTTGCCCGGGACTGAAGTCGAATTGCCAAAATTAATAATTGATCTGCTTAGAACATAACAAGGCGGTAGGTTATTTATTTATTTTATTTATTTAATTACATTAGCTCAAGGGGAGAACTTCAACGGTTGTCAGTTTTTGTTATGTAAAGAAGAGGAATGTTTTCAAGCCCTAATCGTAAAAATGAACATTTTTCACAGTTCTATTTTCACATTTCTGTCGTAAACATTATCTACAATGCCTAGCGTTTGACAACGTCAACATTATCGCCAAGTGCGTTTGAACGTGGCCAGATTATTGGTATGAGGGAAGGTGGATTTTCATTTCGGGAAATTGCCAACCGTGTGGGTCCTAACGTTACTATAGGGTTAAGATGTTGGTCAAGATGGTCTGAAGAAGGCCATCATGAGCGTCGCCGCGGATCCGGACGTCCTACGAGGACTACAGATCGTGAAGAACGACACCTAAGAACATTGGCCCTAAGAGACAGGTGTTCCACTACACGAGCCGAAGGAAATGACTGGATGGAAGCTTAAAGACAAAGGCTCCATGGCGTCCGTCTATCCACGGTTAAGGTCTTTTGGACTCCGTTCTTAACGACAATTTTCATGCCTTCCCCTTACCTCAGGTCGTCGCGCCCGTAGGCTGGAGTGGTGTAATGAGCGAGTGAACTGGGTGCAGGAATGGCATCATGTGGTGTTCAGTGACGAGTCGCGATTTTGTGATTTTGTTTGTGGGCCCATGATGGTCGAAGGAGGGTGAGGCGTTTACGTGAGGAAAGAAGATACATAGGCAGAGTCATGGTTTGGGGTGCAATATTTTGTGGCAGTAGGTCACCTCTAGTTTTCGTACAGGGCAATTTAAATGCAGCCAATTACATAACCAACGTGTTGGTAACCTTTTGCAGTGCCATATCTTCGGGGGTTACTTAATCCAATTTCGCAACAGGATAATGCCCTCCCTCATACGGCAAGGGTTACAACGCAGTATTTAGAAGATGCTGATATGGTGGTGCTTCCATGGCCTGCTCGTTCACCGGATCTCTCGTCTGGGATATAATCGGTACAAGACTGAGTAGTTTACACCACCCCCTCACAATTTAGATGATCTTCGACTTCGTATCCAAGAAGCTTGGGATGGAATACCTCAATGCGACATTGATCATCTTGTTCAAACTGTACCTCATCGAGGAAATTAGTGCATAAACAATAGCGGTGGGGTGACTCATTATTGAATAACTTTTTTATTTATGTTTTTTTTCACTTCAACATCTAGTCATTTACTAGTTTACTAGTTAGCTCTGCATATTACGCGTCAACCTAATTCGAAATCAAAAATCAATTTTAATGAAGAATTTCTTTCATTTATTATTCCGTAATTGTTGACTTATTTCGAATATAATACAAAAACATTTCATTTCAAGAACATTAAAATTACAATACTTTGTACAAACTATCACATTTTCATCTTCTTCCTCTTTGATTTGCCCAAGGGCTTCGGGATCTTAAATACAGTGCTGAAAAAACAAATCAAGTAAAAAATGGCGAACATTCTTCATGATTTTAATGGCGGCCGTAAGGCTTGCGTAGCATTGTGAGCGTTTTTAGAACTAGATAGAGGTATCTTCATTAACAACATAAGCAATTTCAAAATTGTGATTACAGCAACCTGTGAAATGAATCCTGTTTAGACACCTGAAGACGAGGTGTAAAAATTAGACCCCAAAACTGGTGGTAAATATCCAATTTGAGGATTGTGAAGAATGCTTATGCAATTTTTGATTTCACAACATGAATATTTATAGAGAAGTTGACACCACTTATTAATTGTCATTGGTGAACAAAAGTTTGCTACCTCCATATATTAACTGTGACTCTTCTAAAATGACAGATCAAAAATTCTGCCCAAAAAAACTGGAAAATGTAGTTTTCGTCGTAAGTTAGTTAAAAAAAAATTTTATAAATACTTTGACTGCACGAGAGGGAAACGTATAATGTTCGAAAAACATCGTATGAGCCAGCAGTGGAATGTAGAGAGGAGATGAGCATTCGTATTTTTCTTGGAGGTTTGAAGGTTATTGGCATACGGAAAGACCTTACTAGGTAAAGGATTCCACTACGCTGTTCGATAAAAAAAAATAGGTCTGTTTGGAAGAATTTCGGCGGGTTCTCGAGTTTGACAGTAGTGAGTGGCGACTAGTTTGAGCTCGTCTAGCCCGCTTATCTGGGATCTCTCGTGGTGGAACAACAGACGAGATTTCTGATGAACACCGACCTGGAAATATCTATAGAAAAGGGAGACATCTCGCACCTCTCTACGATGTTCTAGAGAGGTCAATGAAATCTAGTAATTTTTTTTTAGCATAATTTTAGAACAAAAGATGTCATTATAAGAGTTAGTGATCTCTCATTTGGTTATTTTTTTTCAAGTTCAAAATAATAAAATCGCCCCAAGCGTCATCTGTAAATTTATAATCAAATGTGTCTGCTTGGTGACGTCTCATTGACTAAGTTTGGTAAGCTAATTTAATTTGTGGCATCATAGTGGAATAAACTTTAGAAAACGGTTTGTCCCACTTTGACAATTCTACAGAAGTGGGAAAAACATCTGGAAAGGCGCAGTTTAATTCGGTATTTGAGAAGTATCAAATATAGTGAAAGATGTGTATACTTACTGGCATGTTGTACAAATAGGACTGAATTTACAAAATACTGTAACAAAAAAAATGTTTTAGCATTCAACCAAATGTAAATTGTAAGTCAATTTATTCCCCATAACTGTCTGATATTTTAAACATTGTGTTATTGAGATATATTTAATGGTATTAACCTATGTAATGACTTGGCTGTGTAATTAATGATGCAATAAATTCTATTTCTATTTCATGTGTTGATTCAAACCACGGTCGTATATACAGGTCTGGAATCTCGAGGCTGTTTCCTATGTGAGAAGAGAAGTGAGTCCGCTAACCGTCATGTGTTGCGTAGTACCAAAAGGGTGGCGCATGAGTCGAGAGATGTTCTCTGGCAACTGTCATTGTTGACTTGTAAACAGAAGAAATACCGGCGTTTTTAGAAACAAATTTCGAAACCGTGCATTGTGTATAACGAAAAAGGGGAAGTTATTTTTAAGGTGAGCAATACAGTTTGACAAGAGTAACAGTTCTATTCCTCTCTCAAATCAGAATAGTAAATATTGCGTTACGAGAAAAATTATTTTACTTAAAATGTGCGGTTATTATCAATGTGGGGCTTGAAACTTGAACGATATGGAGCCTGACAACATTCTTCGATCCATGCGCCAGCTGGTGGCTGAGCGAGGAACTACGAGTTTAGCGACATGTAAGGGACTCATGTCAAACATAGAGATTCCAGACCTGTATATATGACCGTGTTTCAAACTGATAAAAAAGTCAGATTTAATAGAAAATTATATTATGACATAGAAACTATTATAACTTTATATTAAAAGTTAGAAGCCCCAATTACAGTATTTTAGAATTTTCAAATATAATAACTTAATAGGACTTACTAGAAAGACACACTGAGCATACATAACCTATATCAATTAATTCTCTATGACAGAAGCATGCAGCTCTATAATCCACTTTCACTGGAGGAGGTAAGACTAGCTTTTGTCTTACAGGAGGTTCAGGTAAGAAAACCCACTAAAACAAAAAATGAACTGTTTAACATTGCAATTCTTATAAAATTACCTCAAGTTGAATACAGAAACATTAGAATACAATACTCACCAACAAATACTGTAGAAGCCCTTGTATTTGAGGTATTTTCAAATACAAACCACCAGTTATATCACATCCTTGTTGTAGCAAACTCAAATGTTGGTCCAAAGCACAGACATCCAGAACAACATTCTGCTTTTGTGCCGTGAAGAATACATTCATATAATTCATATATTGTGATGCGGAGTCACTACTGCCTGTCACAATCAAAATGCGACTGTTCAACTAAAACTCAATATAATGAGCTAAAGAGTAAGCAAATTATTTAAAAATATTTACCACATATCCTGGTGCTTTTATACGATGTAACCTTGCAATATAACATAGAGCCATAGCGATTGCTCCAGCTAGTAGAGATTCTGTATTCAATATACTATTTTCAGCACTTAAATGTTTAGCTAGACTTTGTTTTATTGTTTTTTCCACCATTGTGAATATTTCATATTGTCCATCTACTTGTCTTATATCCAATGATTTACCGGGACCAGGAAAAATGAATTCACTATAGCATAAAGATAACACAGCACACTCAAGGATAATGATATAACCATACATTTCGTACATACCTCTTTTTAGAATGACATGCCATTACAGCTAGTTTATTCTGAGCTTTTTGTAGCAAATGAGAATTAGCTAAAGCAATTATCGAGTCCATGCACTGTGTTAAAACGTGAGGGTTGTCTCTTAATAATCTCTGACCGGGGTTACTGTCCAAAATGATAACTAATAGGCTAGTTTCATCAACCGAGGTGAATTCCGGTTCTTCGTCGGGAAGAATCTCCAAAGTATTCATGTTTTCACTTTAATCTAATTCACTTATCAAATCGATATTATGACATTTTAATATCTCTTCTGCATTCAATTCAAAGATCACATTATTTATTTTTATTTACATTCTACGGTTCCCTTGCAAAATATAACCTTAAAATCAACCTTCGGTAATCTGTCCTGGGTCCTGCATCATAACATGAAACCAGAGAAGACAGTCTGACTAGAGAACTGAAATATTTGATTCGAAAACTCTTGCAGAAATTTGTCAGTGAGCAAATGCAAGGCCTGAACGCTCGATCGTAAAACAAAAGTTTTGTTTTATTTAATCTTTAGGACATACATGAGGACTTCATGTTTAAACGGGATTTCCTTTAGGAAAGCTAAGCATTTGAACTATTGCCCTATTGTTGTAGTTTCCATTGCAGTCAGGAGCACAACATTTATTCGGCATAATTACCTAGCAAACCTCAAACAACGATATATGATAGCATGGAACAAATCTCCTTTATTGAATTAACAAGCAGAATATAATATTACACTACACTATTAATAAATAATTTCAAAACATCTCGTAATGTAATTCAATTTTCCTTCCAAAGGCAAACATTCTGGCACCATTCACTTAAGCAACTTGATCGCAATTGATGTTGACATTGTTTCTAAGTTTCCAAAAAAGTCATTACGTATGACATTGCCTGTAAGTCGAATGTTATTTAGAAGGGTTTGAACATTGAAATTTGATGAAAACAGTTATTAAACTAATCAGGTATACAACTGTTTTGATAGATATACATTGTTCAGCATATAAAAAGATTCCGTCCTCAGAAAGGCTTTATCTAAATCAGCAGCAGCAAATACAGTGAATGAAATGATCGAAAATAGTTTGCCACAAGGGATGGAAACAACGTCTCAAGCGACGGAAGCAGCTCTGAATCAAGAAATAGGAGCCTTGAAAGACCAACTGGAGAATTTAAAAGCTGTGGTAAATAACTTTCAAGCAGAAATGGATACAAAAGACATGCATTTAGCGACTGTTGCCAGAGAGAAAGAAAAAATAACGGTCGACTTACTTAAACTAAAAAGATCGAACACAAGTATATTAAAACAGTTGGAGGAAGAGCGGAAATTTTATTTCCGGGAGAAGGAGATGTATTGTCATGAAATGAACGAATACAAAGAATTGAAAAAGTCGATCAGTACGTCTACTGTGGCCAATAGCAAAAGTGAGAACAATACGGACATTTTAAAAGAACTGGAAAATACCAGAATTACTCTCAACCATACCCTAGAAGCTAATTACAATTTAGGTATAAAATTTCTAAGGATCAAAAATACGAAAACTTTCTTAAAGAACGAATTGAAAAAGAGTCAAACGGAGTACGATAAGGTAAATCTTAAAGAAAAATGTACAGTTACGATTGCATTTACTTTTCCAGATCATCGCAGATTTGAAGCACAAATTGGATGTTATGTCCAATGAAATTCGAAATATACTCGACCAAAAGTTCAATTATCCAATTTCACCAAGCAACAAAAAATATCTAGAGGTAATACATAATTTGGGTTCATCTATTTATATCGTTTCTCGTTTCTTTTCCTCTATGATAATAGGGATGGTTAGAGAAGTTATTATTCTTAAACATGTGTGTTGATGATAATTTACGACCATATTCAGAATAACAGAATTGTTGTTGTTTTTTTATATAGACGCATATCTTCTGCTGAATATAAATTATTTGCTTAACTATTATTTGTTCATTGTCTTCTAGGTATGGTTTTTTAAATAAATTGCATCCTTTTTTACTTCATTAGAGGCTTATAGAAATTTTCTAGATACAAGTTCTTCCAATTTTTTATTTTGTTTAGTTAATTTATTTGAATGGCTGGAAAATTATTGTACGAAATTATATCCAAATTTTTGATCAATAATTTGTTTGTCTTTTCAATTCCATTTCTTTTCCATGAATACAATCTCAGATTTAAATATTTGCCCTATCAATTCTGTATAAGATGTTTTTTTTTCTAGTTAGTACGTCATAATAGCTCACTGGTCTATGAAAACTTGTGCTTACAATTAGAAATAGATAAAATGAATATGCAATTTGATAAGATGAGGTTACGATACACAAAGAGCGAAACGAATAGCAGGCTGAAATACATGCATTCCTATAAAAACGAAACCCAATCATCTGTCAGTCATGCATCCCAAACAAAAAAAGAAAAGAAAAAAGTGAGAATAATCGAGAAAACCCGGGAGAGACTCGAGAAACCTGAGAAGGAAAAGAAAAAATCGAAAAAGTGTCCGGATGAAGTTATCAAGCTGTTTGAGAGGAAGGAATCTTCAGGCAATCCTATAATTCAAGTGATGAGCGAAGAAGAAGAATCATCAAAGAAGCGTAGAAAAGAAACTAAAGTTAAAAATGAAAGTAGCCTTAGTAAGTCGAATGATGTTAAAAATATCAAAAGCAGTAGCACAGTTGTTCTATCAACAGATGCTGAGTCTAAATTGAATGTTAATAATATGGCTTCGACGGCTGAAGATGTCAGATTATACTCAGCATCAGAATTGAGTCAACAATCCAACATATGTAATGAAAATAATTCAATAAATACTACACGTTAGAACTAGTTGTTTAAATTATGACATCGAATTATTTCCAATTTTTACACTTAATGGTGTTGTGTGACGAAAGATGTGTTTTCTTTTATTATTATAATGAAAGTTTATTTTGGAATTTTTCTAGAGTTTATTATTCAGTGTTTAGTTGTGTTAATTTGTAATATAAAGGATCAGTTCAAACATTTTATGATGGCCCTCCAAGAGTTTTTATAAGAAAAATTATCACCATATTGAGATCTTATACTTATTAATTCAGATACACAGTCGTGATCTAATGTAGCGAGATGATTCCTATGACGCCATCACAATCAATCAGTATTCTATCTAACAAGTGTAATTCGGGTCCTACTGCAGAAACTCTACCACTGAACAGAAAGAATATTATGATATCTATGTGTTTGGGACGATAACTGTGGCAAAACCATCGACATATACATATGGACTACGCGTGGCAATGATAAGCGCGGCTAGTGCAGGCGAGAGAGAGGGAAAACGAAAAGACCGGCTCGGGACTTAAACATACTAGCTACAGTACGCAGCGGCCAATAGAAACGCGATAGAGCCGGCCTCTTCGTTTTCCCTCTCTCTCGCCTGAACTAGCGGCGCTTATCATTGCCACGCGCAGTCCATATGTATATCTCGATGGGCAAAACAAAACCTCTCACCATAGTATAGAATAGTATTTATCAAAGTATTCTGTGTTCTAACTATCATATTTGTTTACTATTGACACTGATTAATATACATAATGCTATTGGTTAACATGACCCTGCTTCCTGTATCATCCGGTATTGACATTTCCTTTTGACACATCCGAGTTTCTTTGATGTTGAATGTAGGTGCCAAAGCAAAATACAGAAAGTGATACACGAGTGTACTTGAATAAAATGATAGGATGACTCAATGTGAAGTCATACTAGGTTACAAGTGCAAAGAAGGAATTCCATCATTATGATAGCCAAATTAGAGTTGGAGGAGTGCTTGAGAGATTCTCCTAAATTCAGGTAATTAAATTTGTTCTAATTGCTGAATTAAATAATGCAGATGGTTACTTCTTCAGGAATTTCTTAGAGCGGGAAGAGTCTAGTATCGATCAGTTAGAGTCAAAATTAGATAAGATTTCAAAAATATGTGGGACAATGGTAGACACTGGAAAGACATATGTAGCTCAACAAAGGTATGACAATTTTTAATCACATTATAAGGCTATTGACATTGAATAACTGACATTGAAACTCAATTTCAGTTTGTTTGCAAACAGTTTGTGGGATTTAAGCACACATTTTCGGGAAGATCCTATGGTACTTTCATCATTAAATAAACTGATCCATACTCTACAGGAAATGAACAAATTTCATACCACTTTATTAGATCAAGCTTCACGTAGCATTTTGAAAAACCTCAGTTCGTTCGTGAAAAAGTGAGTGTTTGTTATACTCTGTAATATCATCAGAAAAGTAATTATCTTCAATTTCAGTGACATCAAAAATGTTCACGACTTCAAGCATTATTTCGAAAAAATCTCCCTTGATTATGATTCCATTTTACTTCGAAATTCTCATACACCGAAAAGTAAACAACAAGAAGTAGTTGATGTTCAAAATACTTTGCTTGCCATTAGATCGTGCTTTTGCCATCAAGGCTTGGATTACATAAATAGTATTTCAACTTTGCAATCTAAGAAGAGACATGAAATACTTAGCACGGTGAGTACAATGTAGCTATTTTTTAAAGTTTTGAAGGTCATTCATCTTGAACAACAATCGACAGAAATTTTCTCAGGCGATCTAAATATAGATATTCTTAAAACTGGTGATAATATAGTTAACTCCTATCTGAACATTCTCAGTGAATTCGGTTTCATCCAATGTATTGATCAACCCACAAGAATTCAAAACAATAGTAAAACCTGTTTAGATCATGTGTTTTTAAAATGTCACACCAGGTCATCCGAACATGAATCTTTCATTATAAATTATCAACTTACAGATCACCTCCCCATTGGAATACATATTAACTTAAAATATGATGTGCTAAATAAAAACTACCCTGCACCAATACAATATATTATTAATCACAATAAATTATCAAAAAAACTAACAATTGAAACTTGGAGAGATGTACTTAATAATAGGGACGTTCACGCTTCCACAGAACTGTTTATAAATCAAATAAATAATTTTATCGCCAAAGCCTCATACGCGAGACCTATTCAAAGAAATCAACCCAAAGCCTTGCAACCATGGATTTCCCAAGGCCTCATAATATCAATTAAAAGTAGAAATAAGTTGTATAAAACAGCAATGACCACTAATGCTTTAGAGGACATTGAGCGTTACAAAAATTATCGCAACTACTTATCAAAATTAATAAAAAAGGCCAAAACTACCTATTACAAAAATCTCTTAGATTCCTCAAAAAATATTAGAGATACATGGAAAATTATAAATACTATTACACATCACAATAAAAGTACTAATAATGTAGTAAATATGGTCGTAAGCCAAAACGGTACTGAATTAACAAATGATAGCGACATCTCAAAGAGATTCAACGAATACTTTGCAAATATTGGCCAAGAGTTAGCTGACAAAATAACAAATAACAACAAAAATGAAATACTTTCTGAAATAGAATTCAACGAAAAAAGTATATTCCTAGATCCAATCCAAGAACTTGAAATAATTAAACATATAAACTCTCTAAAAAATACAAATAGTACTGGATCTGACGGAATAACCAATAATTTCATAAAAAGGTACCACAAATTTATTCTAAAACCTCTTCAACATATAACGAACTTGATTTTCTCAAGCGGTGAATATCCAACAATTTTTAAAACAGCTATCATTATACCAATTCATAAAGCAAATTCAAAATCAGAAATTTCTAATTACAAACCAATGTCACTCATAAGCAACTTATCAAAAATTGTTGAAAAGTGCATCAAAGACCGATTTTGTAATTTCCTCATGAAGTGTAATATTATATCAGAATCACAATACGGCTTTATGAAGGGTCGCTGCACTGAAAATGCTATCGATGAATTGACACATGCAATAGTTGCACCAATAAACTCCAATCAAAAAGTATTGTGCTTCTTTCTAGATCTTTGCAAAGCATTTGACACGGTATCCCACAGCATATTACTTGATAAACTTCACAAAATAGGCATCCGAGGTTCTGCATACAATTTAATAGAATCCTACTTAAGCAACAGAAAACAATGTGTGAGAATAAATAACACAATCAGTGATGAAGTCAACGTAACACAAGGTGTCCCTCAGGGAACTGTCTTAGGACCCTTGCTGTTTTTAATACATATCAATGATTTATTAAACCTCAAAATAAATGGTAAAGTCATTTGCTATGCTGATGATACCGCTGTGATATTTATCGGTACAAGCTGGGAAGACGTCTTGAACAAAGCGGAATGGAGCATCAACAGAATCAAAAATTGGCTAGACTGTAACTATTTAACTTTGAATACAACAAAAAGTAATTTCATCACATTCTCTCTCTATAACAATAAAATCCCTAATATAACTGAGATTAAAATACATAATCACAAATGTACACAGCAAATTGATTGCTCATGTGAGGTCATAAGCAATTCAGACCATGTCAAATATCTAGGTATCATGATTGACAAAAATTTAAAATGGACAAAACATATTGAGTACTTAACAAAAAAAGTGAGAAAATGTATATACATCTTTTATGTTCTCAGAGACATAGTTCCTATAAAACAACTAAAACTAATATATACCAGTCTAGTCGAGTCTTTACTAAATTACGGAATTGCATTTTGGGGTTCTACATACACAACTAACCTGTCACCATTAACTATAATACAAAAGCACATATTGAAAATAATAAATAATAAACCAAAACGATATTCTACAAAACTGCTATTTAACGAAAAGAAACAGCTCAATATAAGGCAACTTTACATTAAATCAATAATCAAATTCATGCATAATAATAATAAATATAAAATACAATTAACCCACAATCTCTCAACTAAAGCAAATACTTCAGCACACTTGGCGCTACCTAGAATAACTAACAATCTAGCTAGACAACACATCTCGTATATTGGGCCCAAAATTTATAATACTTTGAATAAAGAAATGAAAACACTACCAAAAGGAGTATTTAACAAAGTTTTACACAATTGGATTATCACCAATAACAACATGCTCATACATAATTTAACCTGAAAAATTAATATTAATCAAGTGAAACAGCAGCATTTATTTATTTATTCAACCTACGTCTTGATCCAAATTACTTAGTGGTTTTACTTAAAATGAATCAACTTCTTTTCTATCTTATTTATTATTGAATAATCTATCCTTTCTTTTTTTACTTTTCTTTTTTTACTCTTCTTTTTTTTTCTTCTCTCGTTCGCGATTATTGTTGTATACCTATGAATGTTATTGAAATGACAGCACACAAGTTTATTTAATTAACTCAAGCTGTCACTCCTCAATATATCACATTTATTAATTGTTTTAACAGTTTCGAAAAATGTATAATCTAATTTAGTGTACAAAACTATAGAGCAATAAAGTTGTTGTTGTTGTTGTTGTTATACACAAAAATAACCACCAATATATTATTATTATTATAAAATAGACTTTAAACTTAACAAAGCAATTAATGCTGTAATTTATTTTAGTTGTTGTCATATTTGCACGCCTGTAGTACTTATTATCATCAAGGTTCAGAACTGTGCGCAGATTTGGAACCATTCTTCAAAACGTTGGCCGAAGAGGTAAATCAATACAATCTTCTCTAAATTGAATTAAAAGTAAGAATACATTCTAGATCGGTACAATGCAAGAAGAAACGTATAGAACCGAAAAAGAATTGGAAAATCGGCACTCGGTAGTCACCAATTTCGAGATAGCACCTGCACATGGCGCTGATAAAAAGGGACCGATCATGCAGGGCTATTTGTTTAAACGAACTTCGAACGCGTTCAAAACGTGGAATAGGAGATGGTTCTATTTGTATAAAAATAGACTTGTCTACAGGTAACATATTAATTTTGTTCGAATGTTCGTTCATTTTATAATAATAAGATTCTTGACCCAGTATGAATTATATATAAAAATTCTCGGGAAATAGGTCACAATAACACTTTGTTTTAAATATTCGTCTTTACGTACGTTTCGGTCTCACGACCATCATCAGAAGACTCACTATGTCTAAAAAGGGGGTTTGTTAAAACTAATTATAGCACAAGCGTCCAAATCGCACAATTTAACTTCAATCAAAAGAGCCCACGCCGTCGAAACGAACAGAACCACGAATAATCGAAATTGTATCGTCAGAATTAAAGTATAAAAAATTTTTTTGTAGTAAGAATCCGCTAATCAGTAATATTATTAAAATATATGAGTGCATATTGATTGGTATTCTCACAACAAATGAGAAGAACGAAGTTATTTGTCAAGTATCTACTTTCGAAACCAGATGTGTAGGATTTATGACTAGGTACTTAAGAAAGGTTACAGACCTGTACTGGGAAATTACTATTACGAATTCTTCCTAAAAACATTTTCAACACTTATAAAGACGTATGTAAGAATTTGCAAGAGATTATTTAATCAAATTAGTATAAATATGACTTAGATTTTGTGTGTCTACCCTATGATTTACAGATTTGGGGTCCCGTTTTATGTGAATCATCTCCAGGATAGATCTTTTATAATAATTGGTTTCCTTAGTTAAGATATTAACATTTTTGTAATCAAATTGATGGTTATAATCAAAGCAATGCTTAGCAAGGGCGGTGGAATTTTCTAAGTTGTTATTACTTGTGCTATATTTATGGCCGTACATTCTTTTTTGTAAATATTGTTTAGAGATTCCAGTATAGGTTCCATCACAATCTAAACAATTCAATTTATACACTGTGTGGGTTTGTTTATCTTTGGGTATTAAAGGTTTTAGATTTGAGAAATATTTTCCAACACAGTTAGTAGGTTTATGCGCAACATTTATATCATACTTTTTCAAATATTTTTTGATTTTCTCTGAGGTCTCCGGAATGTAAGGTAGAGTTATAAAATTGTCTGTATTACCTTTTATGTTATTTTTAATAGACGAACCATTATAGATTTTGTTTATTCTTTCTTTAATGATAGGATTGAAAAAAGTTTTTGGGTAGCCATTCATTTCCAGTGTATTACGAACAATTTTTAAATTTTTGGGGCGGTCATCTGCGTGGGACAATTTTATCGCGCGATCTGTAAGGCTGTTTATGACACTTTTTTTATAACAAGCTGGTGCAACGGAATTGAAGTGAAGATAACGTTGAGACCATACTTCTTCAGTAAACCAAGAGGTTTTTATTTTTCCATCTGCATCATGCCTAATGTTCATATCTAGGAAATTTATGTTATTGTTTAATTCTATTTCACAAGTGAATTGAAGTTTACAGTGAAAATTGTTAAATTTATCAATTACGTATTGAATTTTATCGTTGGGAACACACATAAGGCAATCGTCTACATACCGTTTAAAGAATACAGGCCGAAAATCTAATGAACTCATAACAGATTCCTCTAGGCACTCCATAACGAGGTTAGCAATGGTAGCTGAAATAGGAGATCCCATTGCTGTGCCGAATATTTGTCCAAAAAATTGCTCACCATACTGAAAGTATGTGCATTCTAAACAAAATTTTACAGCATTTATAAATTCCGATTGATCTAGACGAATATTTAAAACAAAGTGTTATTGTGACCTATTTCCCGAGAATTTTTATATATAGTTCATTTTATATGTTTTTGACGCTTTTGAATCGGCAGGAAAAGAACAGGTGAAGAGGGCGAAACCGTTATGGAGGACGATTTACGACTTTGTACAGTGAAACCGGTTCAGGAAGGTGAAAGACGCTTCTGTTTTGAAGTTTTATCACCGTCTAAGTAAGTTTTATGGACACCTTCAAGTATTTATTGAAAAATTGAACAATTTATAATTTTAATTAGGCATTGATAATTTTTTGTTGAGAAAACTTCATATTCCATCAAGCCAAATTTAATTTTTATTATACTTTCAGTTATAATCGATTTTATACTACATTGTTGGCACCTGAAGAATGTATAAATTGTTGTTTCTTTATTGAAAATATCAACTGATTGAATTATCAAAATAGGCGGACGTTAAATAAATGAATAGAATAATAGAAGAATTATATGGGTAATTCTAAATTAAGGGAGAAGGCCAAAGGGGTTGGGGGGGTCTTGCCGATGCAATTTTTTTCCATTTCTTCATCGTATTTGAACTCGTTTACCGGAATTTAGAGATTAACATACCTTTTAAAATGTTATTTTATGAATTTTTTCAGTTTTTTGGGTTGTTTTTCAACGAAAATGTCAAAAAACTGTTTTTGACCCCAGAAATCAACATTTTATAGTAAATAAACGTCCAAGAAGTTATTTTCGATCGGAAATTGGCCGCTGAGTTCGAAAATGGTGTCAGTTTCCTTACATAACGCATCATTTTCTATCCATTGGCTGATTTTCGGCAAAATACCTTTTTTTTTTGACGGCGTCATATCGGTGTGAGCAGCCACTTGAAATTTTTTGTTTTTTGCGAAATTTGCGTGTTTTTACCTCAGCTTTACGATAAAATGAGAATTCTTTTGACTAAATTGATTGTAGAGGTCGAAAAATGGAAAAAACTAAAAAAAAAATACAAAAAACCGATATTACTGTACAATGACCCCGAAATCGGATTCAGCGGAAAATTTTACGATAAGAAAACAGTTCCTGAACGTCATTCAACAGTTTTTTTACACCAGTATACCATTAATTTTACGCCAAAAATCGGGTAAACGTAATTTTGTTCCATTTTTGATTTTTTTCGACCTCAAAGTTGCAAAATTTAGAATTGTAAGTAGGATATTTGGATTTTCGATCGAAAACATGCTATTACATATTTTTTCTAAATATCTTGGTGCTTTGGAAAAAAGCTTTTTCGTAGTTGCAAATCTAGACTTTGTTTTTTTGTAATTTTTGAATTTTGTTTCTTAAAACTTTAAATCGACTAAAATCGTGATCAGAATGACTGATTTTGATGTAAAATTTCCCAAGCATTCTGATTTTGACAATTTTTCATTCCCACATGATGACCCAGAGCCACAAAATGATTAAATTACACTAATATATATTCGGTTTCATTGTTTTGCCTCCTATTTTTTGCGCTTTGCTGAATTTTGTGGCTCTGGGTCATCATGTGGGATTGAAAAATTGTCAAAATCAGAATGCTTGGGAAAATTTACATCAAAATTAGTCATTCTGATCACGATTTTAGTCGATTTAAAGTTTCAAGAAACAAACTTCAAAAATTACGGAAAAACGAAGTCTCTAGATTTGCAGCTACGAAATAGCTTTTTTTCAAACTGCTTTTCCAAAGCACCAAAATATTTAAAAAATAATATAATAGCCTGTTTTCGATTGAAAATTGTCCAAGGAATCCAAATATCCTACTTACGATTCTAAACTCTGCAACTTCGAGATCGAAAAAGGTCAAAAACTGGAAGAAAATTACGTTTACCTGGTTTTTTGGGTAAAATTAATGGTATACTGGAGTATAAAAACTGTTGGATGACGTTCGGGAACTGTTTTCTTATCGTAAAATTTCCCTCTGAATCCGATTCCGAGGTCATATGTCCCAAAAAAAAAATTGTCAGCGACCTGACGGCAGATTTTTGTACAGTATTATCGTTTTTTTGTCGTTTTTTTATAGTTTTTTCGATTTTTCGACCTCTAAAATCCATTTAGTCAGAAGAATTCTTATTTTATCGTAAAGCTGAGGTAAAAACACTCAGATTTCGCAAAAAAATAATAATTTTTAAGTGGCTTCTCACAGCGATATGACGCCGTCAAAAAAAAAGGTATTTTGCCGAAAATCAGCCAATGGACAACATGCGTATGAAACTGACACCATTTTCGAATTCAGCGGCCAATTTCCGATCGGAAATGACTTCTTGGACGTTTATTTATTATAAAATGTCGATTTCTGGGGTCAAAAACTGTTTTTTGGCATTTTCGTTGAAAAACAACCCAAAAAACTGAAAAAAGTTATAAAAAACTTTTTAAACGGTATTCAAATCACTAAATGCCGGTAAACGAGTTCAAATACGATGGAGAAACTGAAAAAAATTGCCCCGGCAAGTTCCGCAGACCCCCCTACTCCCCTCCTGGCAGTCTCCTTTAATTTAGAATTGCCCATATCTAATTATCGTTTTCATCATTATATGTGATTACATTCCAATGCAGGAGTCATATGCTACAGGCTGATTCGATTGTGATGTACGACGCTTGGATATCTGCGTTACAACGAGGAATTGGCGCCGCGATTCAGCGTATTCACAGTTGCGAAATGGGCAACGAAAATAGTCAACGCGTCAGCGATACAAGCAGTAATACGGAACCGTCAAACGGAGCGATCCCCAACAATAACAACAAAAAGAAAAAAGTGAGGTGAGAATCCTAAACACTAATTTTTAAATGTAACAAATTGAAAATTGAACAAGTAATTAGCAAAAAACAATTTTTTCAATATGGAAAGCACGAGTAACAACGGATAGTCTGCCCGCAATATTTCTAGTTTTGGTAATTTGCGTTGACCCGCAAGATCACCCGATTAGACTGCTCTAGATTTCTTTCTTTGGGGTTATTTGAAGTCTCGGATCTAAGTGAACAATTCACAGACGTTTTCAGGCCTGAAATAGAACATTGGGAGAGTAATATCAAATTGATAGCTTGAAGTATTGAGAAAAGTGATGGAAAATGCTCTAAAACGCGCTCAACTGTGCATCAACTTTGGCGGTGGCCACATGGTCGATACTATTTTCTTGACTCAACAGGAAAAAATTTGAAGATCCAAATAAACATTATTCACAAACAGAATCAATTTTTTTCATTTACAAAAGAAGTTTTAGCCTTAGGAAATCGGGTGATTTCTTTTGCGCCACTTTGTACAATGTTTCTTTTAAGTATTATCATATCATTTATAATCGTAAATATAATTCACAAACTGAAGTTTGAAGGAAAAAAGTAATGTAATCATTTACAATAGTAAATTACTCAATGTTTTATTTGTACAAACAGTACTTAATTGTATACCTGAAAACAGTAGGTAATAATAAATAATAAAAATAACTGAATATATTTTCGTCTTACGACCATCATCAGAAGACGTATCAAAAATAATCATTGTCTGACCTAATTGTACTAAGCACAAAGCATTTTTATCGCACCAATTCCAATCAGAAATGCCTACGTCGCCGAAGCGAAAAAAACACGAGTAATTGAAATTGCAACACATAATCTAGTCGCCAGGGGAAAAATTAAGAAAAAAATGCAGGTGTAAATTTGCTATGTTTTAATAGCTGTTTAGATGCCCTGAGAACGGGAAAAATAGTCTAAAAATTCCTACGAGTTAGCTTCAAAAGTTCGGACATGTTTTGGCGCGAAAAAAGACGAAAACGGTGGCTTAAATGGAAAAACATGTGGAGAGAAGAATTGTAGAAAAAGTGAAAACGCGTTTGAACATAAGCAGAAGTCATTTTGATGTTATGGTCTCGAGATATGAGCGAATTAGTGTTTTATTGGGTGAATGCAAAATCTTTTTTTGCAGATCAAATAAAAATATTCTGCTTATACGGAAATATGGTACTTTTTATTCACTCACTACCCAGTTTTCCCTTTTTCTTATCTTTCATTTAGGCGCCACAATCGGCAATTTTCGAAAATCGATAAAATTTAGATTGCAAGCCGAAAAATGGACTTATCGACATAAATCAAAATGCATTTTGTAGATTTCAACAAATATGATCTAAAACATCCACCAGTACAGGATTTGTGGCATACTAAAAGATCTAAGACAACTTTTTTTTTCGGACTTCGGAAAATTTTTGAGATTTGAAATGTTCCAGGATGACCAAATTATAGAATCAATTAGAGTATTTTACGACGAGTATTTTGAGCTAAAGAAAACCTTTCTAGGCTAAGTAGAAGTCGAGATATGTAAATGTGTTTGGGCCACCCCAGGGCTCAATTTTGAGTCTATCAAGAAAAACCGAAAACCGTTGGAAAGTAGACAACATCTCGAATTTAGAGCGTGTTGAAATTGAAGAATCATTTTTGGATTTAGATTAGAAAATTGGGCCCTGGATTGGCCCAAACACAGTTACATCAATATCTCAATTGTTACAATTTCAATTATTCGTGTTTTGACCTATTTTTCATGAATTTACATATAATTTATAGCTGGCTCAAGAATCATTATTAATTTTATAATAATTTAAAAACACATCTCGTGTTAGAAGTCAATAGGCAGTTGTTTCGTCCTTCTCACGAGCTCGTCGATGGAACCAGGCAGACGTGGATCAACCATCTCCGGCAATGATATAACTACCATCCAGGTTCTACAAACATTTTCGGAAGATGCAGTAAGAATCTGCAGGTCTGGTAACCTGTCATTTCACAGTTCATAAATCTTTAAGATCTGGTTTGAAAGTAGGTACTTCAACATAATTTCTACTTTCCACATTTCATGAGATGACTTCTTTCGCTATTCAAAAATTACTTTGCAGTGGTTTTTTAATACATATTCTTATACTTTGAACATCAATTGTGTTGCAGTTTCAATTATTCGTGTTTTGACATATCTTTCAAGAATTTACATATAATTCATACCAGGATCAAGACTCATTGTTAATTTTATAATAATTTGAAAAAAACTTAAACTGGTCCTTAGTAAGTCATTCGATTCCGCAAAACTTTCCCCTTCCAACCTCATACTTATAAAATGGGACCTTAAACCTTAAACTGGTTATTTTCAGAATGTGGGAACAACTATTGAAAATTCCCGGAAATAATTATTGCTGTGATTGCGGTAGTCCAAATCCTCATTGGGCCAGCATCAACTTGGGCATAACGTTGTGTATCGGTAATTGGACACGTTTCCAAAAAAAAAACTACTCTATTATTAACCGGTTTTTTTTCTAGAGTGTTCGGGCGTTCACAGAAGCCTAGGAGTTCATTATAGTAAAGTCCGGTCTTTGACGTTGGACGATTGGGAACCGGAAATAATAAAAGTGATGGCCGAATTGGGTAATTTGATCGTCAACAAAATATATGAGGACAACGTACCGGAAGATTTCGTGAGGGCTTCGCCGAATTGTCTCGGGTAAGTGAATGAAATTAGATTTGGTGCAGATTTAGTTTGACAGGTTAACCGCAGACTTTTTTTTTTCAGCGCGATACGCGAAACATGGATAAAAGCGAAATACGTAGACAGGAAATTCGTGAAAAAACTGCCAGAATTCAAATCGTCTCCGTGTCAAAGGGTTTCGCGTTCGAACCTGATGGAGGTGAGGAAGTGGTCGGTAAGGAAATTGAGACGAAGACCGCGTAGCTGTGATAATACGAAGAAGAGAAGACCACGTAATACCGGATCGCGCGATAGGGGGAAAACGAACGAGAAGATCTCGGAATCGGATGAATTTAGTGTCGCAGGTGTTGTCGATAGTGATGGTGCGGAAACGGAAAAGAACGTGGCAAGAAGGACTAGTATCTTGCTTTTCGGTAGCGACCTTGATAAACAACCCATCGACGAGATCATAGATTTTAGTAGCGATCAGGAATCGACCGGTGGGGAAGATAATGATGTGCTAGGTGAGTTTTCCTTATGTATTCCATGCAATATCCGCTGTGCCTCAAGGTTCAGTGCTGGGTTATCTGTTGTTCTTGAGGCAAAATTATTTATTATCAAGGAAGTTCTACTATATCCATAGGCAAATATGATAAGCAAGACAGTAACGACTATATAGTCCTACATTTGATGCAACATGGCGACGAAAAACACGTGATAGTGACTGGTCACTATTAGGTGGTTCTTTTTGATTGGATTTTACTACCACGTGGTTTCCACCGCCATCTTGCTACAAATGTCGCCATAATCCTGTATGTGGTCACTAATGAGTACTGCAGTGACTGCATACAAGACAGTGGCGGCAATAGACGATAAGCTACGCCCATCCGCCATTATGCAGCAAAATTTGAAGAAAAAAAAAGCTATACAGGTGTTCCCTACGTAGTCTAAAAAAATTAAAAATGTGTGATTCCTCATGACTTTTTATTTAAAAAAAATCATATGAACTTGGGGTCTACAGAGTGCTAAATTTTTTGTAATATGTCGGAAACCACTTTAGATATTTTCCTTCAATTTTGGTATGTGGAATCTAGGTTGAAGGCAATCTTTTTCCGTTAACAATTGTTTTCCTACTTGAACCAGTTGCGTCCGTACACACACACCCCTGAATTATTTGTTTAAAATAAATGATACGCCACTGTTTTTTTTTTAGAAAACAATTTTTCCTCCTCGATTTTCCATCCTTTCTTAACAAAACTCTTTAATTTTACTTGTACTTAAATCCTGAATTATTTGTTTAAAATAAATGGTACGCCACTGCTTTTTTTGGATTAAACATTTTTTTCTCGATTTTCCATCCTTTCTTAACAAAATTGGTCTCTTTAGTTTTACTTGTACTTAAACCCTGAATTATTTGTTTAAAATAAATGGTACGCCACTGCTTTTTTTGGATTAAACATTTTTTTCTCGATTTTCCATCCTTTCTTAACAAAATTGGTCTCTTTAGTTTTACTTGTACTTAAACCCTGAATTATTTGTTTAAAATAAATGGTACGCCACTGCTTTTTTTGGATTAAACATTTTTTTCTCGATTTTCCATCCTTTCTTAACAAAATTGGTCTCTTTAGTTTTACTTGTACTTAAACCCTGAATTATTTGTTTAAAATAAATGGTACGCCACTGCTTTTTTTGGATTAAACTTTTTTTCTCGATTTTCCATTCTTTCTTAGCAAAATTGGTCTCTTTAGTTTTTCTTGCACATCGAAACAGTGTGTTTCCTAAGTAGCCTTAAAAATTTAAAAGTGTGATTCCTCTTGAATTTTTATTTAAAAAATCCATATGAACATGGGATCTAAAGAGCTTCCGTTCCGATCTACAGGGTGTAAAAATTTGAAAAAAATCGAATTTTTTCTAATATGTCGGAAACCACTTTGGATATTTTCATTCAATTTTGGCATGTGGTATCTAGGTTGCAGTCTTTTTCCATTAACATTTGTTTTCCTACTTGAACCAGTAGCGTCCGTGCACCTACGTCCCTGAATTATTTGTTCAAAATAAATGGTACGCCACTGCTTTCTTTGGACTAAACATTTTTTTTTCGATTTTCATCTTTTCTTAACAAAATTGGTCTCATTAGTTCTACTTGTACTTAAACTCTGAATTATTTGTTTAAAATAAATTTTACGCCACTGCTTTTTTTGGATTAAACTTTTTTTCTCGAGTTTCCATCCTTTCTTAGCAAAATTGGTCTCTTTAGTTTTTCTTGTACATCGAAACAGTGTGTTTCCAAAATAGCCTTAAAAATTTAAAAGTATGATTCCTCTTGAATTTTTATTTAAAAAATCCATATGAACATGGCGTCTAAAGGGTTTCCGTTCCGATCTACAGGGTGTTAGAAATTAAAAAAAAAAACGAATTTTTCCTAATATGTATGTCGGAAACCACTTTAGATATTTTCCTGCAATTTTGGTATGTGGAATCTAGGTTAAAGGCAATCTTTTTCCATTAACATTTTCCTACTTAAACCAGCAGCGTCAGTACGCACACGCCCCTAAATTATTTGTTTAAAATAAATGGAATGCCACTGCTTTATTTTTTGAGAAAACCATTTTTTCTCGATTTTCCTATTGAGTTTTTCTTGTATATCGAACGGTTTTCGAGAAAAAAAAATTAAATCAACTTCATTCCATATCCCAAAGCCGCTAAAAACCTGTTCAAGCACTATGCAGAGATTTTGAACGAATTCTTTGTTATCTTAACACTGTAAACATTAGCGACTGTCATTTCTTGTTACAATAGCTTCAACATTGATAAATTTTAATTCTGGAATAAGTGAAATAACAACTCTACTTTCAGTGCCAAAAATATCATTGGGTGAGTACTTCTTCTTTTCAGAACACAACATCTCATCTAATTTATATACAAATTTTCGGGAAATAGGTCACACTAACACATTATTATTATTTTCGTCTTTATATACGTTTCGGTCTCTCGACCATCATCAGAAGGTATCATATCTAAAACGCGATTTCTTAAAACACGATGATCTTCGAACGTTATAGGTTTCCATCTCGTGTAGTAAAAGTGTAAAAAAAAATGCCCGTGGAAAAATGGCACTTTCCTCCCTTGGTATTTAAATGACTATTAATTGCGAAATACTATTACGATACTCACCTACGCTACTGTCAAGTAAACACAGCAAATACTATAAAGCGGACGATTGTTTCAGGAAATTAACAGATGTAGCTGCAAGCACTGCCTAAAACGTAAACACCACAAAATAAAGCTAATTTATGATAATTTACACAATTTAAAACGAATTTTAATAACTTCACCAATACGTATATTTCGCTGTTTAATGGCGACTGCGTCAACAACCAATCAAAAACGGTACAATCTATGGTCGCTACTGTCATTGTAATCATTACTACTCCGTAGTATCATCTATCGGATAATATCAAAACTAATTCGCTCGATTGAGAAAGAAATGATAATTTGAAACAGATTTCTTCTTTTAAAATATAGAGCACCTTCTTACAGCTAAATGTCACTAAACTACACATGATTTCCGTTTAAATATACCACAAGTTTAATTAATTAATTAGTTGTTCGCTAACTATCATGGTTTGTCTATATTTGTGATGCTTGTACTCTTAGTGGAACTTGTCTTATTGAGAAACGAGGGCAGCGCCAAAAATTCCCGGCCTGACTATGGAAGGAACGGCGTAGTATAAGGTCTACAGTGAGTCTGGAAAAACCCACTACCTAAGCATCTCCAGATGGTTAACATTAACATTTATTATAGCTAGCATTCGTTTTCCGTCCTATATTGGTTATTCATCTTGACAGGTTTATGATTTCCTTTAGAACTGGAACTTGTGTGAGATTATTGACCATCTTGACCATGCAAGCTATGGTATCATATCACCCTCGTTGAAGCTGGTGTGAATTGTCTTGTATTTATTTTAGAAACACCTTTACTTTTCTCAAGCTACATTTGTTATTGATACTAAACAGAAAACATCTGGCAACCCCCTAGATGTTCTTTTGCTTTTAGATATTATAATTTTACATGAAATTTTCATTTTCTAAAAATGATTTTGTTTTGAATATCGGAAATGTCCTGTACTAAACCCTTATTACATTATTAAATAAATAAATGACGCCATATAAAATGGTTCTTATCCGAAAAAAAATTCCAGAGGAAGAAGATATATCGAAACTACATCCCAATTTACTCTTATACAAAGCTGCGGCGGCCCACAATTTGCCGGTTATGTGCGAAGCCATTGCGTTGGGAGCCGATGTACGTTGGCCAAATCCGGACGATAGGGGACGCACCCCTCTCCACCAAGGAGTGTTGAGTGTAAGCAGTAATTATTTAAATTTTACTCAATTATCGTTATTTTCGGTAGCTCAACAGTGTAGAAGACCATTAACCTAAATAACATATATTGTAATGCTCTTACTAGGTATTTTGTTTATTGAATTATATAATTCTAGCTGGTATTCATGATAGGTAGAAAAAGTGTTTATAAAATTTATTAAAAAAATATTGGTAATAGTTCGTTTGATTTTAGGGCTCTGTTATGCCGTGCGCTTATCTGATATTAAATAACACGAAGATAAACGCGCAAGATAACAATAACAAAACTCCTCTACATCTGTCCACCCAGAAGGGTCACACCGCTCAAGTTTGCCTGTTTCTGAAACACCGTGCCAATCAAACTTTGGAGGACGACGAGGGCAAAACCGCTCTGTCTATGGCCGAGCAGAAAGAACATGCCGACATCGTTACGCTGTAAGTATCAAAAACACGAATATTTTCGTCGTTCGGCAAGATCTTCGTCTAGAAACTGAATCACCGGCAAAAACCTTATTCGCTTTACCCCTTTTTTGAAAAATTCGAATACTTGTGACGTTATTTAGATGAAAATTCGGGTAACTAACTTAATCTCCATTGAATGTGAAACAAACAAAATAAACTGGTGGACAAGTTGAATAATTCTGAACTATCTAAAATCAAGGTCCATCGCAAACACAAAATTCGAAGTATGCCAAATTGTTGTAGATATTTACGTCGGTTTTTTTGCTCACAATAATTTTCTTAGTAAATTTAGGGTAATAATATTTGTGCCCGTGCTGTAAAATCAGTTAATTGATAGTAATACAGTCAAATGGGTAAAAAATAGGCCAAACCCGTAAATCTTTGGGAAATGAATCGATTTTGCTGGGAGAAAGTGCATTCTTTTCAGAATGTCATCAGAAAAAAAGTTGATCGCAAATAAAGTTGCCCAAATTGTTTATAAACAATGATGTATTCCCACAAATTTGAGAATTTGTTATAAACAAATTATATTTTTTATTAAATATACGGATTTGACCAAAATGTTGAGTTTATAGTCGTTGTCGGATAATTTCTTAAATGCACAGATAAATTTTTGAATTGTTATGAATAAATTATTTATTAATAAATATATAAATTGCACCAAAATTCCAATTGTAAAGTGTTTTTAAAATTAATGTATTAATAATCAAATAAATTGTCAAAAAAAAAATACTATCAAGTCTTAATAAAATAACAAATTAATAAGAAAATAATGCCATGTTCAAGAAAACAAATAGTTTAATTCAAACGTACCACGAATAATACTTCGAAATTCCCGCTATAATGCCAGGAAAAGAATATTTTTTTTAAAATGTTAAATCAGGGAATTTTAAATGTATTATACCCTAAGATGAACGAGAATAAAATATTTTTTATTTGGTCGTTTCAAAATAGAGATTTTTCTTCTAATAGCATACATATCTATTTTTTTTGATTTTCAAGACAAAATTGTCATTAAAGATTTTTTTTGAAAGCTTTCATTTCGGGGGCTTTAACCACCTCTCACTTTGACCGTTTTTGATCGGATAAAGACTATTTTTTGTTATAAACAATTTATTTATTAACAAAATAGATGAATTCAACCAAAACTCCGATTAGGGTCGTTTTCGGATAATTTTGTTATTATTATTTGATAGTTCAGTAAATAAGCCGGGAAAAATTGCCAAAAGTCTAAAGGAAAATAATTTTTGCATCGTGTTTTTCGAGCCCCCAGGAGTATTCATTATACTTAACCCGTTTGCGGGCGGCCAAAATGACGAAGTGAGAGGCGGTTAAAGCCCCCCGGATTGCCCCCGAAATTAAGCTTTCAAAAAAAAATTCTAATGACAATTTTATCTTGAAAATCAAAAACAAAATAGATATGTATGTTACTAGAAAAATCTCTATTTTGAAACGAACAAATAAAAAATATTTTATTCTCGTTCATCTTAGGGTATAATATGGTGCTCATTTAAAATTCCCTGATTCAAATTTAAAAAAAATATATTCTTCTCCTGGCATTATAGCGGGAATTTTAAAGTATTATTCGTGATACGTTTGAATTAAACTATTTTTTTTTCTTGAACATGGCATTTTCTTATTAATTAATTTTTTATTTTATTAAGACTTGATACTATTTTTTTTGACATAGTTTATTTGATTATTAATACATTAATTTTAAAAACACTTTACACTTGGAATTTTGGCGCAATTCATATATTTATTAATAAATAATTTATTTATAACAATTCAAAAATTTATCTGTGCATTTAAGAATATCTTTCCTACGGCATCTGAATTGAAATGACGCGTGAATAATTCCAGATTGAGACTGGCACGACTCAACGAGGAAATGAAGGAGGCCGAACCGGGATTAACTGGAGACGAGATGTTCAACGATGTTGTGAGGGACTTTTCGCAATTGGCATGTTCCCATCCGGAAAAGCTACAACGGTCCAAAAACGATTCGAAATGATTGCATCGAATCAAAATCGAATAACAATTGAAAATGATCCAATAAATCATCACTGGTGCTATATGTAACTATAAATTTTTTAGGCCAGCGTGCTTTTATATTAATCGCGAAAATTTCGACTCTACTTCCAATAATAAACATGTACCTATTTTTAGCAGATATTTATTCAATTATAGGATTTCGGATAATTTTATGAATATTCAATCCACACTAATTTTCAAATGTTTTTTAAATATATATAAGCAAATCAATTTACCGTTTCCTAATTTATCTTTTTGGATAATGATAATAACCTAATGTACCTATTTTTAGCAGATATTTATTCAATTATAGAATTTCAGATAATTTTATGAATATTCAATCCCCACTAATTTTTAAATGTTTTTTTTTAATATAAGCAAATCAGTTTACCAATTCCTAATTTATCTTTTTGGATAATAATTAATGCTCACTTTTATTAATTTTAATCATGATTATATTCATTAGGTTTTAAGATCGATTTAAATAATTCCTCAAACATTCCTTCAATTTATTGAAAAAATACTAATTGCATATCATTCTAGATTTTTTTTTAAATTGAATTATTGATATTTATTTACTCAAATATTTCAGCCAAATTTTTTTTTAGCTGTATCTCTGGAGTATTATTTCTCTTATATAGAAATTTAAATGAGGTATTCATTGTATTCTTCTACACTTTGAAATATGTTGTATTTATTGAACTTAACAACGAAAAATTGAGTGCTTACCATTTTATATTACCTGATCAATTTATTATATTAATTGGCTACCTGATTTTATGTTGATATATGGTCTGAATGCGTTATGAATGTAAATGTGTTACTTATTAAAAATTTTGTATTCTGTAAAAAAAATTATCAATAAATTTCATATAACTTTTATGTTTAATTTATTTTGTCCTTAAATTAATTTTTGAATTTAGCTTTCCAACTAGAAGTGGTAAAATCTGGCTGGATTTACAAGACAAGAGGATTTTATAGCAATTATTTTATTAATGTATAATAATATGAATAATCATAATAATGAGGCAATTTATATTATGAAAATTTATTGCCAATATTTTCTTGTATGATTTATTATTTCTTCTAATAATTTTAGGGAACGAATGTTTGGAGAAAAAGAATAATGTTGATAGTGGAAAATAATTTTTTACATCATTGCTTAATAATTTTTTTTTAATCTTGAATTTTTTATTTTTGTATTTCAAGAGATTACAAATATATGACAAATTCAAAATAATGGTAATAAACTAATATACCTTTTTAGCAGATATTTATTTAATTATAGAATTTCAGATAATTTTATGAATATTCAATTTACACTAATTTTTAATATGTATAAGCAAATTATCTTTTTGGATAATAATTAATGCTCACTTTTATTAATTTTAATCATGATTATATTCATTAGATTTTTAGATGAATTTAAATATTTCTCCAAACATTCCTTCAATTTATTGAAAAACTACTAATTGCATATCATTCTAGATTTTTTTTTTAATTGAATTGATATTTAATTTGAATAATATTTATTTCCTCAAATGTTTCAGCCAGATCTTTTTTTTAAGCTGTATCATCTCTAGAGTATTATTTCTCTAGATATAACTTTTATGTTTAATTTATTTTGTCCTTAAATTAATTTTTAAATACAGATTTCACACTAGAAGTGGCAAAACCTAGCTGGATTTACAAGACAAGAGGATTTTATTGCAATTATTTTTTTAATGTATAATAATATGAATAATCATAATAGTGAGGCAATTCATATTATAAAAATTAATAGCCAATATTTTCTTGTATTATGATTTATAATTCTTCTAATAATTTTAGAGAACGAAAGTTTGGATAAAAAGAATAATGTTGATAGTGGAAAATTATTTTTACATCATTGCTTAATAATTTTTTTTAAATCTTGAATTTTTTATTTTTGTATTTCAAGAGATTACAAATATATGACAAATTCAAAATAATGATCATAAACTAATGTACCTATTTTTAGCAGGTATTTATTTAATATAGAATTTCAGATAATTTTATGAATATTCAACCCACACTAATTTTTAAATGTTTTTTTAATATGTATAAGCAAATCAGTTTACCATTTCCTAATCTATCTTTTTGGATAATAATTAATGCTCACTTTTATTAATTTTAATCATGATTATATTCATTAGATTTTTAGATGAATTTAAATATTCCCCCAAACATTCCTTCAATTATTGAAAAACTACTAATTGCATATCATTCTAGATTTTTTTTTGAATTGAATTGATATTTAATTTAAATAATATTTATTTTCTCAAATATTTCAGCCAGATCTTTTTTTAAGCTGTATCTCAGAGTATTATTTCTCTAGATATAACTTTTATGTTTAATTTATTTTGTCCTTAAATTAATTTTTAAATACAGCTTTCACACTAGAAGTGGCAAAACCTAGATGGATTTTCAAGAGGATTTTATTGCAATTATTTTTTTAATGTATAATTATATGAATAATCATAATAGTGAGGCAATCTATATTATAAAAATTTATTGCCAATATTTTTTGTATTGTGATTTATAATTTCTTCCAATAATTTTAGGGAACGAATGTTTGGAAAATAAGAATAATGTTGATAGTGGAAAATTATTTTTTACATCATTGCTTAATAATTTGTTTGAAATCTTGAATTCTTTATTTTTGTATTTCAATACATTACAAGTATATGACAAATTCAAAATTAGAAATACTTTAAGCTATAAATTAATCCAGTAATTCCAGTTCCATAATAATAGCTTTTGTCATATTGTTATTTATTCGATGATAGTTCTAAGAAACAACTAACTTGCAATGTTATTGTTATAACATGTCAAGATTGTGCAATAAAATGTTATCAATTGCCTTATTTTTTCAGGGCAAAAAACAGCATAAATTAAACTAATGGAAGAATACATAAATAAGATTATTATCGTCCTTCAATTAACAACTTTGCACATTTCGAATAATTTGTAATGCAATTAATAACTGATTTATTGTGCATTTAATGCATAATCTTAGATGTAGAAATGTTATCGAATGATGCTCTTCAACTGTTATGAAACTCTCGGGTTATCGTTCCCTTCAACAGAGGATAACTTCTCATAGAACGTCTTCCAAGAATATATTGCATCATTTATATTCATTGATTATTGTTGTCAGCGAGTTAAATGAATCTCATTGAAAATATAGCAATATTGTAATAATCATAATAAATATTTTTAAAATGGATATAAACGTTGCAGTTAATTATACGTCAATCACAAATCTTTAGATTGATTTGTCGTGCTATGAAGGAAATTACTTACAATTGATGTTTCGATATATAATACAAAACTTGCAACTTGATGCAAGTTTGATTGATGCTGATTTTGTTTAATTAAAAATACTTTTAATACTAATAATCATAGGCACAACCATTGGAGAGGGGCTTCTTTGAAAACTGAAAACATTTGTAACATTTTATTTTGAAGGCACATATTTTCTACAATTTCAGCACAACTAGAAACAATAAAATAGTTACTTATTCCACAACGAAGCATAAAATTGGTCAATTTATAAATTTTAGGTTGAAGTTGCTGTTAGCTTTCACAGTTCAGTTCGTTTAACGTACAAACTGTTCATTTATAGACTTGAAATAAATTATTTTACTTGAATGATAATCTATGTTAAAAAAAATTGCGTAATGCCGGTTCGGCGTTCGCACAGATTATCACCGTTTGTAATCACTGAACAACTAAAAAATTCGTAATGTTATCACCTTTCCATATCTATGAACAACTAGATCAGCGGGGTAGAAGCCTCGTGTCTTCCTATCGTCGGTTTCATTGGTTGACCGTTCGGCACTAACTGAACGTCAACAAAATAATATCTAATCTATACGTCAACAGCAAAAGATAATACCATAGATCGATGGTGAAAGCCGTTACTTTATGGTAATTTATCATTTTGATTATATGAAAGAATAACTACTTTGTTTTTATACCACTTTTATTTGTTTGATAATGGCACTTCGGTGTTGAAACTATAGTTACGTTTTCACGTTATTATTAATAAAAGTGTATAAAAACAAAGCAGTTATTTTCATATAATGAAAACCATAGATGTTTGAAAGGCATCTACTGTTAAATGGAATCATTTGGTAGGGGCTCGCAAAAACCCTCTCTGACATCATTGCCGATACCTGGAATCTTATTCCTTTCACTCGAGTTTCCTACCTGTACCTGTGTATCTAGTATCCATGATTCGTCTATAGTCTATAAAATCAGAAATCACGATCATACGATCATAGATGTAAGTTACAAACCATTGAACTCTAATGGTAGCGACACTAATGTCACTATATAGGACTCGTATGTATGACATGGGTCTCTTACGCGTCGCCAAACTCGTAGTCCCTCGCTCAGCCACTAGCTAGCGCTTGGATCGAAGTGGTAAAACGATTTCTTTCCGGAATAGCAAGCAGTGTTACTAAGTATTCTGATTTGAGAGAGGAATAGAACTGTTTGTTACTCTTGTCGAAATGTATTACTCACCTTAAAAATATCTTCCCCTTTTCCGTTATACATGCTCGCACACATAAAAGACCTCGTTAAAACGATTTCTATCCGGAATCGCAAGCATCCACTTTTTTCGCATTTCCGCATCTTTCGGCACTTTAAAAACAAGTTTCTTGCTTCACACTTTTGTACCCCGTTTTGCGTTTCGGCACAATGCACGATTTCGTAATTTGTTTCTAAGAACGCAGGTATTCCTTGTGTTTACAAGTCAAGTATGACAGTTGTCAGAGAATTTCGACTACTGCGCCATCCTTTTTGGTACTACGCGACAGTCGACGCTTAGCGGACCCACTTCTCACATAGGAAACAGCCTCGAGTCCCCAGACTCATTCAATACAATAAATGCACAGAATCATTCGATATAAAATTTTGTTGAGTCAGTTTTAAAATAATTTTTTTGAAGATTTGAGAAATTTACCAAGTATATAAACATGTATTTCGAACATTGAATATAATCGAAAATATTTGTTGAACGGATCATACGTTTTGCCTACCTTGTACCACATGAAGCCAGTGGTGTAGATAGCGGCGGGGATCAAGGAGTGCGACCCCAAAACGAGTTAATATTTGTGATAATAACTATACTACTAACTAAAATACTAAGTCGAATCATGGCATCAAAACTCCCCACCGCAAAAAGCTGCATAAGTCACTGCATGAAGCTACTGAAAATTAATCCAACTTGATTTAATTTAAAAATTATTATGTGAAAGACAAGTCTGTTGCCTACATCTATGCAATTAAGATACAAGTCAAATAAAAAGTTCCTGAAAAAGTATTTTATTTCTCATAAAAATTACATTAAAATCTTACATCTATCTTCAAAAATAAACGGAAAATACTGCGGGATGTAAAATGATAAATACATAAATAAAATGAAATACCTTCCATGCGATGATCTAAAGTATTTATATGGTAAAATTCATATCTTATTATATTATATGAAAATAGTATATAAACTCAAAAAAATTTAATTTTTTTTCTTCATAACAACAAGACATTTGCGTAAATCATTCTATAAACTAAAAGCATTGACCGAATAAAGACTAATTAAGAATAATTAAAAATTGATGACTCCATACATACGAATAATTTAAGTTACGATTGCATTAAAAATAAGTACTAATTATATAAAATACTGAATACTCTTAAAACTACACATAAATATTTCCCTAGTTGGAAACATAAAAAGACCTATATGTACACTTTTGCCAAAACACTATAAAAAGAAACAATCATCCTTATCCACTAAAAATACAGTATTTTAACAGTATTTTTAGTGGATAAGGGTGACTATTTCTTATTTATAGTTTAGTACTATCTACTAAAACGATACTTCAGAAAGTTTTAAGTTGATGAAAAATTAAAAATGACCAAATCAAAAATAATAGAGCACATTATTAAATTAACACTAAGTGGGTGGTATACACTTATTATTTTAATAAGCAATCTGCTGACAATTTCGTCATCTTTCAGGAACATATTCCATTTCCCTGAGCATATCGAAAAGACATCAGTAAAATTTGGACTAGGGATTCATTAATGTGGTATTTTTTCATATGAATCTCACGAGGACGCTCCTTTGACCATACAGCGATAGACGTATGCAGTTATGGATATATCGTCACTGTGACGAATGCAGATTTTTCCTTCAGGGCATAAACATCTAGAAAATATTATACAATAATACAATCTGAATTTCATTCTATCAACAGTGGTAATTAAATTTTCACCGAGCAAATCTTCAGAACTACCACACATTTTAAAATTAGATAAATTTCCTGAAATGGAAAAAATTTTTCACGAAACCCAATAAAACGTTATTTCGTTTGTTTAGTACCTATACATTCATTCCTGTTTTATCTCATAAAAAAATTAGTTTTATTGTTATAATGGAATGTCACAAAGTAACGGACAAGTCAATCGTTGTTATTGTTTAAAAAATGTCGTATTCCACCATTAGTTTTTACCTCATACGCTCAGGCAACATGTCGCAGCGTTCCGAAACCTAGAATATCGGCCATCCCTTACATTAATAAACAATGGAAATAACTTTAAACATGATCAATGTACCCCAAATCGGCATCAACAACCTTCTGAGATCCTATAGAACAAGTTCTTGAACTGACAACAAAAGAGACCGTTTTAATTTTGACAATGCTTGTGTATGTTTTCTAATTGTTGTTCTTCTTAGTTAGTGAAACACATAATGTATCTTTTATTTGACATGCCAAAAATGTAATTTCATTATATATTGTGGTCAACAAATTTACTTTACTTTATGTGTGTACTATTGTTATATAGTTTTTACCTGTTTTTCATGAAATGCTCGATATATCGCGAGTAGCGATCGTAGACAGCCCATCCACAAGGAGTTCTTCCTTCACAAACGCTGACCTTATCTGATGAGTCATCGGTCGTTTCGGCTGACGTGTCCTTCTAGAATAAAAGCAATCAATTAGAAATTTTGTACAAAATCGCTTTTGGAGCATATTTGCGTCAAGACTTTTTTGTTTTTCTAAGCGTTAGAAATTATTCATAATTTGAATTATATCATTTAGAACACCTATTGAAGTACATAATTAATTCGAGAGAGCGAGAGTGAGAGAGAGAGGAGAGAGAGAGACTAAGTGGGAAGAGGCACATTGCGCAAATTCTGACAAACGGTATTGAGAATTAGCTATAAATCATTTTCGTTTTATATCCCAATTTAGTTTATCAAGCAACGTCTTCAACGAATAGAATCGTGACGTCACGCACGTTCCAGATAATCGCGGCCGTTTGTTTACAGAAAAATTAAAAAATATCTTATTTTCAATTAATTATTACAAAGCAGGAACGTAACACACAAATGAATAAATAAGTGTAAGTAAATAAGAGACAACCACTCTTATCCACTTTTTAGTGAATAAGGGTTTGCTTCTTATTTATAATGTAATAGTGTATCCACAGTGTGAACTCTATTATAGTTGATTGATACGAGGGCAATGCGAAAAGTTCCTGAAAAATAAAACAGATGGCGCCATAATCGAAAATCACATGTGACATTTCTGATGTATCATCTTCAACTAGAACGCATTGAAATTTTCATACTGAGATATCATTCAGTTCTGTTTTGTCACTCATTGAAAGTAAACGACCATGAAGATTTTTGTAAACATGGAAAAAGTGAATTTCGCGTGTTGATTAAACATTATTTCTTGCGTGGACAAAACATTACGCAAACCAAAGCATCGCTAAACATTATGCGGAGACTATGTTGAGAAATAAAATAAGTTTGACCAAATAAATCATTTCTTGTTATATTTTCAGGGATTTTTCACCTTGCCCTCGTATACCAGATAAGGTTTATTATTTCTTATGCATAGTGTTATATGGTATCCATAGTGTTAGTTACATTTTACGTCGTTTCAGATGGAAGAAAGTGAAGCTTTTGTGTTGCACAACCCACGTCAAGACTGTTCTAAATTTGAAGCTATATAAACTTTTACAGAGCTTTAAAACCGGCGTCTTGAGAACATTTCTGAAAGAAAACAAAACAATATTTCCTCATAGAATGCCTTGATGTGTTGAATCAGCCCGAATGGATGTTTAACTGCTCATAAAATTTCATATTTTATACGAAATGTTCAGGGCTTATACGTACTGCTTTGTTCGCTTTAAAATACATCTTAACTGAATAATAAAATGAGTAGTTAAGTTACCTCGATGACTTGAAGTTAATAATAGTCATACCAAATTGTAAACCAGTTGGACACACATTTACTATTCTTTTCACCATAATATAACATATTTATAACTATAATGGTAACTTCATATTCAACATCTACTGCGAGAAACATTCAGATATTAAAAACGTCAAATCCATGGGTAGATATGTATCTAGCTCAAAATGATGTGTGATCATTGATCAATCGATCAATGACTTCCATCACCTTTATTAACAAAATAGGTTTCGGATACATAATGTATTTTATTTCTTACTTTGTGGAAAACATCACTAGGCCGGAAAATGTTCCCTAGCGACTTCTGTCATCTTTTACAAGAGATTCATGAATTTTCACTATTTTAACACATTAATTTGTTGTACTCATTATGAATTTGCTTGGAATCAATTTTTACATTGCTTTGGTGCTTTTAGATTATATTTCTTCCATGTTTACGTCGCACGAACTACAACTGGCCGTACGTTCCTTGAGGAACCCCTGGCCCCGATTCAACGATAGGAGTTTCATCGATCGTGGGGCTTCACGCCCGCACGGAGCTACTGGATAGACAGTGGCTCTCGGTCTGGCGTGGTGCCCTTGGTACGAAGCAAGCTAAGCTCCACATTAGGGAGTTCTGGCCTAAACTCTCTAAAACCCTACTTTTTATGAGCACCAGATGCCTAAAACTGGTGGCAGGACTCCTCACAAGACACTGTCATCTGAATAAACATCTACTAACAAAGAGCATTGTTGAAGATGGAGCTCCTAGTAGATGTGGAGAGGCGGATGAAACTGTCCCTCATATCCTAACAGAATGTCCAGCACTGACTTCTCTTAGGCCACAACACCTCGGCAGCACGCATATGCTGCTTGAAGACATAGGAGATATCAGTTCATGCAAAATCTTAGCCTTCGGCACTGCCTTAGACCTGCTGGGCTGATTCTTGTATCAAGGGACGCACAATGGAGCCAATGAAGCGATCTAAGTGCTCCGGGCTTGTCCGTCCCCGATTTGGTTGATTGATTGATTGAGCCGATAATTTGCATATGTACACTCGACGTTTGTATAGACGAGGAGAAAAATTGTTGTTTCGAAGATCACTGAATGAAAATGCCGGGAATTGTATCCTGCATGTAAATTGAAATATTCGAAGAACGTGAATTTGAGTACTATCAGAATAAATTGCACTCTGGCTTTTATGAAGCGCGATCGGTAAAACATGGAGATCTGAATCTGAATCTCCAAAGATAACACTATGGCTCTGGGTCACTAGACCAGTGATCTAGATTAATCCATGTGGTGGTTGACGGAGTCACCTCTAATACAATGACTATCAACACTGGCCTCTCCAGGGATCTGTCTAGGCACCAACTTTGTTTCTGCATCATTTCAACGTGTTGTCGAAAGTGATACTTCAGTCTCGTTGTGACGGGTTGCGTTACGTGATTATATAGAACTCTTTAAAGAACAGAGTAGAATTCTTGTCGGCTAGGAAACTTGTCATATGATATTTAAAGATATCTTGCGGTCAATAAAACTTAGATTATTGAGACTACCATTCCTGATGTGAGATGTCACTAAATATCGCGGAGTGGGAATGTAGGATAGCGGAATTCGGAAAGTAGGCATTGTGGTGTGTACCTTTACCTGGGTAAGTCGAGATTTCGTAATTCATTGTCGTTAAATACATTTTCTTAATTTTGCTTCCGAAATATTATTCACATCAGGCTATTTAATTTGATTTAGATATATAATTAACTTCTGGATGTACAAAGCCTGATTGTGATAGTATTTCGGCGGATTTTTTATCTCGATTTGCCTGGGGGCACACCCGATCATTTTGCAGATAGCATATTTCAAAGAATATCATTTCCATCACGGCATTGATTGTTGTAACTCTTGTAGGAGGATAATCTATCGGAACGTAGGCAGGTTCTCATGATAATATTTCTGTATTCCTTGTCAGTTTAATTCCGCATTGGCACATGCTATTTTTTCGTGATTCGTAAGAGTCGCCATTTTGTAAATCTGATACGTAGTATTCAGAGCTGTCTTCGACTGCATCGTGCTATAAATAGTATTTGGAATTATCACAAGGTATTATTCAATTATTGCTTATTGAATTTTTAATTATCAGGACTGCTGCGTTCGCGTGATTGCAGAGTAGAGTAATACATCAATTTGATGCAAATCAATTCAAGTTTCTAGATTTGTGCTAACTAGCAAATTCAACTTTTTGGTTATTTCCTTTCAATCACAATTTGATTATTTTTCTTTCTATCTCATTTTTTGTATCGTTAATTCAGTCACATATTATTTATTGTTTAATTCTTGTAATTATATAATTCTTGCAGATTAAATTATATTTTTGCCTAAATTGATATCTCTTCAAGATATCAATTTTGTAATAGTGTTTTACATATTGGGGAAGATAACATTATCGGAGGTGGAATCATTTGGTTATTCCGGCCGACGGTGTTACTTGTCCTTTGATCTCAAGTCAGGTACTGTTCGTTCTTTGACATTACAGGGTTTGAACGTCTGAGGTTCACTCCAAGACGGTTTAGTGACTTTCCTGACAGGACCAGCTTCCAGTTCCTACGAGTTCCAAGGAGGGTAACATTTTCTTGTTGAGTGACCATTATTTCATTTTCTGATTTTGTTGTTCACCAAAATTGTATTTCGCTAAATTTTTTTGAGCCATTCGTGGTCTCTTTACTATTTAACTATCTATTCTTTCAATTAAGAAATTGAGTTAATTTTATAATTATTTACTCTAAATTCTTTATATACAAATTGATTTAATTTTGTAATTGTTTTACTTCAAAATGCATTTTTTATTTATAAATTAATTCATTATATAAACTGTAAATTTATTTTTGTTAAATACCAAATTCCATCTGGAATAAATCAAATTGTTAAGTTGAACTTGTATTGTTTTTCTAATTTCCATCAACTAATAAACCATCTCGTGGTGCTTGTATTCTAGGCTGTGAATTCATTTATTTTTATAGTTTTTTTTAAGCAATTGGCGCTCAGGCAATTCACCAGTCTAGAATCACAAGGCACGTTTCACTACGAGCCCTGAGATTAATTAATTCAAATTGAGCTAGTTGGGTCAATATAAACCGACCCAAGCGGGTCCGTTTCATCGTCTACAGTTTAGCAGATGATGTAACATTCTCCTCCAGATCGCCTATATCAACCAATCTCCTCCATGAAAGCGGATCCCACAATCCCCACGAAGTTGTCTGGTGCAACTGTTCCTAAGAAGCCCTCAATATTCACGCTCGGTTTCAACAACAACAACACCCTCTTATGAGAGGTCCATCAAGAAAACTGTGTCACAGAATCTTGGTCTTATATTCCGTGCCAAAAACTACTTTCCAACCCAGCAGCTTCTCATGATCTACATTGGACAGACTCGACGGGTTCTGTAGTATTGTTAAACCAGCCAGGTGGTAGCATTATTTTTCTTTCATAAAGTACAGGGGACATCGGTTGGCTTGAAACGAGGTTTATCTAAGTTTTCACTTAATAAGATACTACTACGAGAATCTTGTTTTGTTATTTTTCTCACCAGACAAGCTTCGGAAATGTGCAATATGCACATTTTTCACAGGGACAGCTGATATCCATTGTTTTCGTAGTGAACCGTACGACACGAAACGCGGAAAGAACCAACATTTTACAACGCGCATCGACGGGACGACGACCCTACAATGCTGCTCCGCGAGCCACAGGGCTCTGCTTTGATTCTGTCCTTTCAGGCTGCCTCCTAAATAGACGGGATTGATCTGCACTCCATCTCCTTGGGGAGTCGTTGTAGCTAAGCCAAGGTACCACCTTCGCCCTTTGTATTAGAAGTTCTTTTAAGAGAGATATTAAATAAGTCATGATCGGAAAGAAGCGCTTATTCTAGCCCTTATGCATTAAAGTTCATTAATTCTTAAGACAGTGAGTGGTGGGAGTGTGACGACATCATTATCGGAGTCAATTGGTCGAAAAAGTCTTTATGAATTTATGTCAGAATTATTTGTCGATTTGAGCATGTGATTATAGTGAATAATGATAATTAATTAGTCAACCTTGGACTTGTGTTTTGATGAATGAAAAATAATTTGTAATAAACCGCTTTTAACCTATCAATCGTAGGTCGCGCCTATTCGAATGTTTATCTCACTATAATAAATGACATGTCTTGTTATTTACGCGTTACGTTCTACAGTGGAATGTGTTGTTGCAATGTTCTTCACGATTCACTAATAACATTAATAAACTATATTGACTCTTGCTCTAATAGGAAAAGTATTAACGCGAGTATAACGTATTGATTTAGCGAACGACGAATTAAGTTTATCAAAATCAAAATTATCATTCCATCGTAGCGATCTATTTCGCAATTTAAATTTGTTAATAAACAGAAGGCGAAGCCCGAGGGGGAAAATAGCATTCTCTACTGAATAATGTATTACAAAAACACGAAAATTAGTTGGGAATTTCAATAATAAAATATGTTCAAATTCGCCTGCAATAATTAGTAGCCTTTTGGATTCGTACCGTAGCAATCATAAATAAAGGAAGCTTATAACTCCATCACTCGTGATCCAAAAAGATTTGGAAAAAAGATACGATTAGAATGTTTGGTTCTATGCGTTTTAAATGATCCCAAAGAAATTGTTGGAGCATTTGGTACATTCTTTGCCAGTGTATACTCTGAACCCAATAACGATAACGATTTCAGCAATATTTCAGATTTGACCAACATTAACTCATCATTTTAAAATATTATATCAATAAGTCAATCAGAAATTATAACTGCTATTAAAAACCCTAGAATAAATACACCTCTGGACATGATCAAATACCAAGCTTCTTAATAAAAGATTGCGCTTATGTGTTTGTTGTCCTACTACAGATTTTGTTGAATCTCAGTTTGAAATCCAATAAATTTCCTAATTGTAAATAATGTCTAACTTATCTAAGGTCTTTGAGATGTGCCTGTATCAACGCATTTATAGTACTTTCTCGCATATGATATCACCATACCAACATGGATTCATCCAAAGGAGATCCACGGTTACGAATCTTATTTGTTTGAACACTTATATTGCTGCTGTTATTGACAACCAAAGACAGGTTGACGTATTATATACAGATTTTTCGATGGCCTTTGATAAACTTGATCACACTATTCTTCTAGGCAAGCTCAAATCCATTGGGTTTAGTACCTACTTAGTAGCGTTTTTTGTTCATACCTCCTCAATAGAAGGCAGTTTGTGAAGTATTACGATCAACGATCAAATTCATTTATCGCCAAATCCGGTATACCTCTAGGCTCAAACCTTGCTAGATACAAGACTCAGTCCAGCAGGCCTGAAGCCCAGCTTTTTCTGGGTCCCCCTGCACTCTAAAACAAGCCTAGAAGTCAGTCAACTGTCAATGCAGATGCGGGTCCGCTTATCAAAATTAGATTACATATATCGCAAACGCCACCATCTATTTTATCAATTTTATGCAAAAACCATAACACTATTATAAGAAACAATCACCCTTATCCACTAAAGATACTGTAGAAGTACTGAGGACCTTCCAGCTACCATGTAACCATCATCACAGTAAATTAAATTAGAAGTCAAAATATATCTATTCAAATACTACATGGGGTTAATAATGCAAACAAGGGTACCCTCAGCTGGAGATAAATCTGAATTTAATAAATTTATTTTCGTTTATACATTTCCATCCATTCTAAATTACCTACGTATTTGTCCGTACTGTGTTTTAAAAGTGATAAACTTTCTTGAAAAATGGTTTGCCCTGTATTTAAAATATGTTCGTCTGACGCTGGTTTTCAGCATTATTTTTCTTTATATGAGCAAAATGTTTTTTATACCATGTTAGAATATTCCTTCTAGTTTGACCCACATAGCATTTTGAACACAAAACTTTGCCTGAACGGTTTTTTAGCTTATTCTTACATCTATAAGCCTGTTATTATTACTGAAGCATCTAATTTGATTATTTGGTTGCGTTCCAATTATATTTTTGTCTAGAAATTAAATTATTGATCAAAGATTTGTTGTAACCATTGTCCAACGCTATCCGCTGAAGTTTCTCAACTTCGTTGTTATAATGTTTGCAGGCTCAAAGGAACGTTTAATAATTTTATTATTTATTTAATTTTTATTTTATGATTAATTGGTGTAACTGAATCTGCAGGAGTTTGAGTCGGTTTTCTGTATATGTTGAATTCCAAATGAATTCCATAATATATTTTCTAAATTTGCAATACAACCCTTTTGTAGATGTAACAACAAGTAAAAACCGTTTAGGCAACACTTTGACTTCGACAAATCTGGGATTTACAAAACCGATTGTGAGTATTCAAAATGCTATGTGGGCCAAAGTAGAAGGAATATTCGGTATAAAGAACATTTTGCCCCTATAAAAAACAATAATGGTGAAAAATCAGCGTTAGCCGAATTTTTTTTAAATACAGCTCACACCATTTCTCAAGCCCAAATAGTATTTAAACATGCACATTTTGATTTCTAAGAAATAGTCAAGTTTTTTCCTTATTTATCCAACAAAATATGACTTATAAAGTTATTTTAATTTCTCAGATGTACAACACTTTGGCGTTTTTATTGGATTCTATCTCGTATTCAAGTGAAAGTTCTTATTTGTTACTTATGAATAAATTAGTTAGTAATTAGTATAGTTGTTAAGAATTATAATATATCATTAACATGCCATTATATCATCTTTACTCTGAATTGTGCAAGAACAATTTGTATCTACTTACATACCAGGAAGGAAATTAATTTTAAATTTAGTCTTTATTGTGGAATAAATATACAATATTGACAGAGCATAACTTATATTCTTAGAGTTAGAAGAAATTGAACAGAAAAAATATTTGCAAACCAAACTTTGTCGCATAAAGTTGAAGTTTCTATTAAATATTAACAATTTTTGTCTATAAACTTGAGTAACTTTTGTCCTATATTACTTCTAGAAATTCTAGACAACCGTAAAAAAAGTTAATCCTTGCAGATTTCGAAAATCTTCAAGAAATTATGTGATAATTATTTTACCATATTGAAATTTAAATTATAAACGAAAGATAAATTATTACTCACATTGCTTGATGTGGTAGCTGCCCCATATATTCCAATGACGGCATAAACAAAAACTACCAAAAATAAACATTGTCTAAAAGCCATTGTCGGTCCGGCAAAGTATTACAATCAATTAAATTTTAAATCGAAAAGTCGATGATAGAAACCGCACGAGTCACTTAGTCCGAATACGATGATCTTTTCATACAAATCATATTTATAAAAGCAACATATTTGTAAATGCGCACGCAACTTCAATATAGCGAATTCGACGAAGAAACTTTTTCCAGCGGAATTCGATTTTTTCCATTACGCTTGGGATGATTGGTACATATTCGATATTTGAATCTGCCGAGTTTCTTAGAATTCATCTTAAGCATTTTCGACATGCCATTTTCGTTCTCTACATATTAAATCGAATACATAAGTTAACAGGAAAAGAATCAACGTCAACAAGAGGTAAGCGTTCTGTAACATGTTCGTGCTTGAACTTTCCTGTTTTCAAGTAAAATGAAATTTAAACAATGCTAGTTGACTGGTGCTCTCTAGCGTCATTGAATTACGAATAATTCGGGGATGCTTCAAAGCTCATTTCGTGACGGCAGAAATAAGAAACTGGTCTAAAAAATATTAATTGATTGCAAAAGCGTTAAATAAAATAGTAATACATCATTGATGCTTCATCTGAGGCTGAAAAATGATTAATAGCAAACGATTCATCCAAAAGAACACATTTCAGAAAATTGAGGGTAGGTTATAAGAACATAGACACCTTACAAAAAGTCTCTGGTTTAGAATGAACATTATTTTTGTCTACTCGTTTATAGCTGTGATGAAATTAGGAACTGTGTTGTTATTTGGTGCGGTAGCCCCGTTTGGAGTAGTTTTTTATTGAACCATAATGTCAACAGTGTTTTTCTTTTATTAATATGTATCACACACATACTCGTACATTTAGCCTGCAGGATGATAAGTAAAACTTTTGAATTTTATTGAAGTATCTGAAGGCAATGGGTTTAATTTGGTTAGTTGGCTGCGTTCCAATTTCCTTTTTTATTTAGAAATTAGCTTATTGATCAAAGATTTGTTGTAACGATTGTCCAACGCTATTTGCTGAAGTTTCTCAACGTCGTTGTTACAATTTTGCTGGCTCAAAGGGACGTTCAATAATCTATGATCAAGATTGCGATAACGCAAGTTATTCTCAAGTATAACCTATTAGTTCTCAACCCCAACCCCCTTTTTCCCCCTTTAAAAACACAACTACCGATCTTGATGAAATTTTGCACACAAAGGAAAGTTACCGTCTACATGAGAATCCGAAAACACCCTTTGTCTACTTTTAAAGTAGACAAATACTACCAATTTTGATAAAATTATTCATTATTGACCTTCAAAATAACAGTAAAGTCACTGTTTAAATGGCATATAGAATGTACTATCCCAAACCCCTTAAAACAGACAAGTACTGATCTTGATGAAATTTTGCACACTTGGCTTTCAAAACATGAAGAGTCACTCACTACATAAGATTCCGAAATAACTACTCATTTCCCTTCCTGGAGTACAGCTAGTAATACAATAAAAGACATAAGTATTGACCCTTGTAAAACACGTATACTGTCAATTCAAATAAGCTTTCAATCTAACGACAGATTATAATTTGACGTATTCCCACATCTTCATCTGTTTCTAATCATTCCTCCGAATAATGAAACATTTGGTTTTTAATTGTACAGAATCGAACATATTGCAATTAGTAATTACTCCCATACCAGTATTATAGATGAGTTTTAACGTTTTATTGTACCATTTTGGATAAGATTTTGACAGAGCCAATCTCCATAAAGATTCTGCGGGGTCTTTTCAGTGTGTTAATGTTTTGAAGCATTAAAGATTGAAAGGTAAAATGTTCCTGTTCAAACACCTTTCTAAGATGGTAACATACTTTCTGAATATACTTCCTCTAGATTTACGAATCATAAGATTAATTTTTTTGGTCTGTAGTAGTTAGCATGGCAGAAATAATAAAGCAAAATGAACGCATCCCACAAATTTCACATTTAATTAAAAACACTAGCAACTTAAAGAAAACATTCAATATTTTAAAACTAATTGCCTTAAGTATATAATTCGATCAAAATAAAACAAAAATATGCTAAATTACTGCTTTTGATGTTCTGCAGGATAATTTGTAATTTGTAGAAATCGCAAATGTGAATATAATGCACTGCACCGTGAAATTAAATACCTGAGGCTACATACAAAGTAGTTTAGACCCAATCGAGCGTTTATAGTCGAGTTATACTCAAAGATGATCGTATAATCTTTGGTTATACTGGATGTTGTATTTGGATAATCTAATTTACTTCGTCGCTCGAATTGATTATTAAAATAGAACTAAGCAGCGTTGTGTGAATTGTGAATCATGCCAGAAATGGGATCTAAGGCATTAAGGACAAACGCTGTAAGCTGTAAGACAATTATTAGTTTCAATGTTTTGGTAATCCCAATAAATAATAACAAATTTTGAACTATGATTGCCTTTTATTTTTACTGGGATAGCTACAATTTTTTACGCTTTTCAAATGTTCTATTTCGCATAAATAACTACTCCGACAGGACACTAGAAAATTATTACAGATAGGTATTGAAAGATATTTCGAATATGATATTGTAGGTTTTTGAATATTAAATAAGAATAACCGAATAACGAGAATAACGACTCGGTTCTAACAACATGTGGTTAGGTGTTAAGTACATACATAGATGATAGTACCGGGATATCAAAAATTATCTTGGTCAAGGGTGATTGTGCAATCTAAAACGTGTGTCTTACTTTACGTTTGAAATAATTATGTCACTGTCACACTGACATCATCAATAACCTACAAATTTCATACCTATTTATTTCAGTTGTAAAACAATAATGACCTACAAATTAAAAATCATCTTGGTCAAGGGTGGTTGTGGAATGTAAAACGAAATGTTAACTTTGAACCTTTTACAAGGTCGCAATAGCCACAAACGGGGTCGAAAACTGTTTTAAATTGGTTAATTTTCGATAAATCGAATGACGTTCACGTGAGGAGCGCGTAGCTCGCGAGTTAGAAAAGTGCAAATCTTCGGAACATAGAACGTCTTTACGAGAACTTTTCGCATGCGGTTTTCGCTCCATGTCGTTAGTTTATGAACGGGGCCAACTAAATAGCATAGTCTCGGGCCCCAAAATGTCGATTAAATAGGAAAATTTAATTAAAATAGAAACAGGTACTCTCAGGTCTCAGCTACGCGCGTCTAACGTGCGACGTACCAAAGAGAATTTTGTAGCTACTAAAATATACCCAAAAGCGATTAAAAGCTAGCGGCCTATAGCCGAAAACACTTTATTACAGCTGGCGCCGGCCGCACGGGGCATAAAACGACCCCGAATTAACAACATCGAGGTAAAAAGTATAAACTCTAACTGACGCGTAGCGAGCTCCTCGAGGCATATGTCAGAATGATTACGTTCGTAGCTAATTATATAGGACGTCTGGCGTTCATGCAATTGTGTTTTTATACAATTCGAACCTTCTAATTTCGATAGGCCACCTGAAAATTCCGGAGTCTAAAGCGCTAGAGACTTCTGAGTGTTATAACATTCGTATAAAATTGCGAAATTTCTCACTTTTAGAAACTTCAAATTAATTAATTTGACACAAGTTTTAGATTCCACAACCACCCTTGACCAAGATAATTTTTAATATCCCTGTATATGTATATACAATATATAATATCTATGGATACATAAAAACTTACCAGCATCTAATTCTATTGTTGTGAATAACCAACATAGTACGCAAGCTTTAAATGAAAAACTTAATACATTCTTGGGGAAAGTAATATTTCTTCTGAGCTGAGGTTGAAAACCATTGTAATGGCTATAACCTTAATTATATTCAATTCTTCATTCAGGTTTTCAGGAGAAAGAGGAAGTGAAAATGCACTACGTATCATTGAGTTGTATGCTGCTAATTTGTGACTATGGGAACTAAAAGATGAATTGGCAATAGTTGTATCTGTGAATGTAGGTTTTCTATAATATTCATAATAATAATAATAATATCATTTTCTATAATTTTAATATATTAGTATCGCTTGAAGTCACGATTTGTTTCTATAATATATGCGATAAAAAAACAAAGCAAAAGTGTTTTATTTTATTACATCATTATGATAAATTATCACAAAGTAATGGCTTCCCCCATTGAAGTTACATTTAATATTTAATAGGATATTCAAACATTAATATCTGTATTTATCTTCTGATATCAAATGATAAGAAACACAATGTTGCAAGTGAATCAATCTCAAAGGTTTTCGATGACGAATCACATACAAAAACAAATTAAAATAAAAACATTTCATAAGAAAACGTAATTTTGAATAACAGCGTTTACAAATTTATTGTTTCAGAATATACAAAACAACAAACGATGGTACATGTGAAAATTAAATTACTTATAAGCTCTCCAATTACGCATTACAAAAGTCCAATGAGATTAATGATAAATGAATCATTATTATCATAGCTGTAACAAATGAAACAACTGTCATGGAATGGAAACGTGTAATGTTTAATTTTTTCCTCGGTTTCACAATACTTGAATGAAAGATGACCTATTAACACTATATGTGTTGATACTCAATAAAAATACTCGTTATCATAGATTCATTCATAACGCAAATAAAATTTTCCAAGTTACACATTTAATTACAAATGTCCGACAGCAACTAGAGTTGTAAATAAGTTGAGTATTTCAATAGGACAAAAAATGAGATATTTTCTCGGTCGTTTGAATTGTAGGAAAATTACAAGAAACAGACGAGGTTTCTCTAAATTTAGACTTAGTAGTAGTACCACTACGAGAATCAAGTTCTGTTATTAATGTTGAAATCTCACAGGGACAGCCGATATCCATTGTTTTCGTAGTTCCTTATCTTTAGGAAAACTAAACATTTGAATTTTTGGCACATTGACGCAATTTTCCTTGCCGCCCGGGGCACAACATTTATACGGCATAATTAGAAAGAACGGCAGTTAAGTGTACGTAAGAAACAAAACGCGGGAACACTTTCACTTCGAAGCCATTTTACAACAATTTCCCAACATTCTTATAAAACTTACTTAGGGGTGAAAACACGTTACAACACCTTAGGAACATAATTTTACACAAGAAATAGGTAAATGTTTGTAAAATTGTTATATTTATAACCTGTAGCACCCAGTACCGTGAACACGTGACATTTAATACAAGGATAATGCAGTCCAGTCTGTTAGGTTTTGTTACACAGTTAGTTTGTGGCTTTCGAACACTTCTTAGGGTTGAATAAGCTTAAAACTTATATTGTATGTCAACATTGAACGTTTATTTGAATTCACAACATCAGTTCTACAACTCTATGTATTATTATAATATGTTGCTGTCAACCAAACTTTATTCTTAGTGATTAAGATATATTGTTTTCTGTTTTCTAAATAAACGTAAAAGTGTTTTATTGGTTTATTCTCTATTAAATATGACTTGTACTAAAAAAGGCAATTAATTTGGCATTCCGCAGCCGTTGCAGGAATTCCCCCATCCAAAATTGTTTTCTGATAGGCATAACGTCAACGAAAAAATGATAAATTCCACATGTTCAAACGTGAGCGTGACTAAAAGCGGTCAATCGAATTTTATATTGCAGACAGGCAGGTACAGGCGGTTTCAAGCAGTAATTCTAGACCGAATAATTAAGTTGGAAAAATAATACAATTCCTTTGTAGGGTTTTGTATACCACAATGTTCCGTTTCGCATATAATTATATTACGACTTTTTTATGCGTCCAGTTAAACACCTGTATGCTTTATGCCATGAGCAAGCTTTATTGTTGGTACAGGTCTTGATTACTGTTCGTGTAAAATGCAAATACAGGATGTGGCAATTAAAAATGTACCCGTCGTAGAAACAAGCAGACCCTGCAAGAAGTGTAAATAAATCGATTATGTGGATCGAGCGGTTTTCATTTGCGGGAAAACGTAAAAACTGTGTATTGAGCGGTAATTCTTCCTTTCTATGTGGGTAAATTCAGTCTCTACTAACCTAACTTTGTTGATATAGAATGCAAGTATTGTAATCGTGCTAATCTTAACACTCTCATTTATAACAATATTCTGGGAATAATATTGAAACCCGGGAGTCAATTTACGTAGTAAGAGGGCAAAGTGAACAGGTGAAACATAAAACAGATGGCGCCACAATCGAAAATCCGATGTGACATTTGTGATGTACCATCTTTAACAAGAACGCATTAACATTTTCAGACTGATACGTCATTCAGTTCTGGTTGCAACCTTGAAGATTTTGTTAACATGGGAAAAAGTGAATTTCGCGTCTTGATTAAATATTATTTCTTGTGTGGCAAAACATTCACAAGTGGTTTACTGATTTCCGTTGTGATAGTATGACCACAATGGACGCCGAACGTTCTGGTCGTCCAATTGATGTTACAACGCCAGAAATCGTCGATGAAATTCATGGTACGATATTGGACGATTGGCGAGTAAATGTAGACGAGATTGCTGAGTCTATGGGCATCTCAACAGAACGGGTACGCAACATTTTCCATAAATTTTTGGATATGAGAAAGCTATCTGCTAGATGGTGCCGCATTTGCTCTCTGTTAACAACAAGCACGACCGTGTCACCACTTCAAAGGAGTGTTTGGCAAAGTTCAGCGCGATAAGAAGAACTTTTTGCGCAGTTTCGTAACCGTGGACGAAACATAGATCCATCACAACACACCAGAGATTAAAGAACAGACGAAACAGTGGACTTGTCCTGACGAATCGAACCCGAAAAAGGCCAAAGTGGGTTTATTGGCCAACAAAGTCATGGCGACAGTTTTTTGGAATGCATACGGTATCGTCCATATCGATTACCTTGAAAAGGGCAAAACGATCCTCGGCGTAAATCATGCAGAGCTTTTGGCAAACAAAAAAGTGCCCTTCCATCAGAACTAATGGTGATAGTCCTTCAAGATGGCGACTTCCACAGCACTTATATTATACATATCTCTACCCTCTACTCCTTCCAGAGGTTTTATATTCTATGATGTTACCGCACTTCTCACAGAACGTGAAGTTAGCGGTTTGTGACAGCCGCCATTTTCATATGAGGCAAAACAAATTGTGCATCTATCTGACCCATATATCTAATCGATCAATCCCAAACGGGCTAAAAGAGATTCGATATATTGACTTTTTCGACAACTAATATAATCACGTACAATTTACATAATAGATAGTTCCATAGAGTAATGGATCTTCATCACAATTCTGACTGTCTATGCTATGACAGACAACACATAAACCATCAACAAGACAGGTAATACATTGATAATCACATAGATCCCTGTAATTGTACACCTTTCCCCGCATTTAGCTGTTTGTACTTATCAGAAAAGTTTTTATTAAGTATGAAACTTGGGGAATAACATCTCGGCGGCGCAGGCGACGCTTTCTTCTACGGGTATTAGCTGTTTCTGCGGGCGTAACCCCCTTCACTGTCAGACTTGAGCCCTGACGATCTTCTCTCTACCAGACATCATTCTTCTATCGGACTGCGAAGTTGTCAATAGCGAGCCTATAATCCGAAACTTTCAAGATACATTCTAATGGCTACCTCATCTCCCAACATTTCACCAATGGCTAAAACGGACCATGAACATTGTAGATTCTCTTCTCGTATATAGGCAAAGATATAAAAAGAATCCAGATAAGATGAAATATTTCAAAAAGTTTCACAAATGCAGTCAAGTATACACATTTTTTATTAAATATTTTGACTACACGAGAGAGAAACCTATAATGATCAAGGAATGATTCTTTTATCTCATATATTCACAAAAAAAGGTTTTTCACAATTTTTAATAATTTTGTATATTTTGCAAATAGAATTAAATATGATATTGTTGAAGGAAGAAAAATACTTTTACCCCTATATATTTGTTCACAAATTATACTATCAATTTATTCTTATTGTAGTTCATGGACCTAAAATGTGAAAGTGATGTGTTTACAAAAAAGTTGGATAGTAATAAAGATTATAGGGGAAACTGCCTTATTTTTATTTTCAGTATTGTGAATATGTTCTTACACTGAAGTAATTAGGCCAATTTCATTCCATACAGATTTAGTAACACATTTTGTACATACTAACTTCACACAATCCATGACACGCTCTAGAAATCAATCTATTGTTATTGTTACTTCTACCGTATCCCGCAGCTGTCAAAGAGACGTCAAAATTTCGTTTTGTCCATGTTTGATTGACGAGTTCTTCAATCAAGCATGACATTTCATTCGACACATCAAATTTGCAATCCTCTTGGGTAACAAATCCAAATTAAAGTACGAAAATTGAAATTATAAAAAAGGTAAGACTTATTGTCACAATTATTCAGATTAACGTTGTTTGTACAAAATAACTTAGAACGCAGCTTATTCATTTTGAATTTGATTTCCTTTGAAGATTGCTTCACCGTCCATCTTGAGCTGAAGCAGGTTTTGGTTTTAGGTTTCTTGTGAGTGGATCGAACATCATTCCCTCCACTGCCACCATGTTGCCTATTGTCGCTCACCATTAATTTTAGTTCACCCAGCAAGTTCAGTCTTCAACAGATGGTTTTGCTGGTTGAGGTTTTGTACAGATCTTCTGGAGAGAGATGTATTCCACCTAACGTCTCTGATCTGATTATTTCTCCAGCTGGATATTCCGCCGTTTCATCATCCATCGACGGTATCTACGTGGTGGTTTAAACGGAAGTGTCTCATGTGTAGACGGATACATGACAGCAATCTCTATATCATGGAACCGATTAGAGAACGTGGGTTTAAGCTGCTCTTGTTTTTGATGGGTTTATAATGAATGCATTAGAGTGGGCTAATCCAAATAACGTTTGCCAGTACTGAAGTATTCTACTTCCAACCCAGGATGATATAGCTATTTCAGCTGTGCTTTCAGATATGCCAAGCTCTGGTTCTGGTCCTCCCTGGCTCATGGCCATTGGGAATCCAAATCGGGGTGACTTTGTTATTGTTGTCAAGGCAAGAAAGAGCATTTTGACATTTCCATACCGTTCTTGAATTGCTACGATAGGAACCAATCTCTTTGGGAACCGCTTGAATGTTGGAGTTGACTTTGGTCTAGCTCTCGAGCATACAACTGGGTGTTGTTGAAGGAGAGTAACTAACACATTGGAGCAGGTCTCACTCCCATTTATTGTAATACCAAAGGCGCAGGTCATGTGCGAAATGTACTATTTGTAGTTTGTTTTTCCTGCAAGTGCAAAAAGTATAAAATACTATATAAAATTTGATCGTGAGAAAGTTTCAAGTGTCTAAAATTGACGGAGGCAAATTTCATAATACGAGACCATTATAATTATGATACAGAATTATTAGAATGGACATGACGTTATTTCTTAGTATTGAATGAACGTTTCTTTGTAATGACGAAATGAAAATTTAACATAAATATAAACAAACTAAGGAATATTAGCTTCAACGACGCACTATATAGGTTGATAAATAATCGATTCGGATGTTTCACAACTTTTTCAGCTACACTGTTATTGTCCATTTCAAAATAGTAGATAAGCAATATCTTTGGTTTAGTATTCGATCGAAAATAGTACCGTTCCTCGAATTGTATTTTTTTACGGATAAAGATAGATAGATAAATCGCTTTACGTTATGTCGCAAATTGTTTTTAAGTGAACGAGAATTCTTTGTTAAATCCTATATGATACTTATTATCAGTGGCGGCTCCTCGAAGGAGGCTAAGGAGGCTCAGCCTCCTCACCAATTTATCTTAATGATCATTCTCCATTTTATTTCCTGTTTCTCTGATAATTCTTTAAATTTTACAATTAATTCCCCGTTCTCAGTAGTTATTTTTAATCTGGCAACAGTGGCCAGAGGCTAGATTCTCTATATATCTCAAACGCTAAATACGTGTGGTCAACACAGTTGCCGTTTTCCAAGCAGTTCAATTGCCAGATAGGGTAAAAGAGCAAATATGGCAACACCCTATGGAGGCTAGCTTCTCGTACGGAATCGTCGGTCGAACGAAATACGATTACTTGCTACCGCCCTTCCGCTAAAAGAATGCGACACGTGTCGTGTTCCGTTAGTTCTTGTTTTTGTACCGCGAGGCGAAGTAAGGTTAAGTAGTTAAGTTATAATTTATCTAATCGGTGAACGTTAAAATGATGAGTGACTTAGTTGCTGGGTTCTTAGAAAATCCATTTAGTGGATTAACATATGATAGAAAAGTGTTTTGCTAAAAATAAACGGCCTTTACCGGATTTGAAAGGATTAGTGGTGACGATGACAGGTATGTTTCAAAATCGAAATATACAATAAATTATATTGCTTGCTATTTACATCTGATACAACTTCATGTTGGGGGCACTCGGGTTATGATGATTTGAAAAATTTAGCTCGTGGTATAGACAGACATGAAAAATCGCAGGAACATATTACATCGAGTATTAAGTTTAAATTAACCGGTAAACAGAATATTGTTAAAGGAGGAAAACATATAATTTGGTAGACAAGAAACTACATTATAAACAACTTTTTTTATGAAATTTTAGATACTATTAAAGGTCAAATTGAGATTCGATTTTCCGATTTACATGAATTGAAGTTTTTCGACTTGACGAATAGAAGATTTTTCGAATCTTTTTCAAAAGAGTTTCCCAATACACTTTTAGATAACTTAGTTCTAAAATATAAATTTTTTGATAAAATAGCACTGCACAATGAATTATGGGTTATATACCTACTCGGATAAAGATATTTTAGGCCAGTACGACATTCACGCCGATATGATAAAATATATGATAGACAATGATTTGCAACAAGTTTTACCTCAGTTTTATAAACTACTTTGTTTGACAGTCACCATTCCTGTCACGTAGGCATCGGTGGAGAGATCATTTTCTACTCTCAAACGAATTAAAACTTACATGCGAAATACAATGGGCCAAAATCGTTTATACAATGTTAGTTTGATATCTATTGAAAAAGATTTAGCAAAACACTTAAAACAAAATGATACATTTTATGATAATATTATTGATCATTTTTCGCAAACTAAAGATCGTAGAATTCCGTTAATATATAAAAAAAGTTGATAAAAATAATAAACTAAAACAAAATATGAAAAATTTCAAAAAAAAATGAAAAATATCAAAAATCCAAAGAAAAAAAAAACGAACAAAAAAATTTTTTGCCAAGAGAAACTCTACACCTCCACGTTGGTTCTTGCTGGGCAACAATTAATTTTGTCACTGAAGTAGCTGGTACGGTCGCTGTGCAAAGGTTAAATTAATTGGCTGAATAGAGTATATTTTTACAAGAACGTTTTATGTCCAGCCTCCTCTCTTAAAAAGTTCACGAGCCGCCACTGCTTATTATTGCTTGTTCCTTAGGATTCTCATCAATGATAAAGTGAAATGAACTGTGAACCATATATTATAACATTCCTTAATCGTAGGATCTGAAAATATATAGCAAGAAAAGTTTAATCGAATTGAAAACATAATGTGTTTTACACTATACTAGGACCTTTATCCTTAAGAAAGGTGATCGATAGGGATGATACCGTGTGCATCCCAAAAAACTGTCGCCATGACTTTATTGGCCGATCCGCCAGGACAAGTCCACTGTTTCGACTGTTGTTTGGTCTCTGGTATGTTGTGATGGCTCCATGTTTCGTCCACGGTTACGAAACGGCGCAAAAAGTCCTTATCGCGGTTGAACATCCCCAAAAGCTCCTTTGAAGTTGTCACACGATAGCGCTTGTAGTCAACAGAAAGCAAATGCGGCTCCCGTCTGGCAGACAGCTTTTTCATATTCAAAAATTTATGCAAAACGTTCCGTACGAGTTCGGTTTAGATGCCCATAACCTCATCAATCTCGCGCACTTCAACTTGCCGATCGTCCAATATCATACCATGGATTTTATCGATGATTTTTGGCGTTGTAACCTCAATTGGACGACCAGAACGTTCTGCGTTCTTTGTGGTCATACTACCACAACGAAAATCAGTAAACCACTTGCGAATCGATTCAATCGATGGTGAAGAGTCCCCATAACAAGCGAGTAGTCCAGGCTGTGAACCGGAAAAAAAAAACATGTAGGTTCGAATCGGAAAATTTTTGTTGCGTGAGCTTCAGGAGGTTCTCAGGATCATTCATACACCTTAAAACCTCTTGGGAACCCCAACCCCACCCATTGGGGGCGACATTTGCAACATGCCAAGTCTTGAATTGTATTTTATACAAGAAAACGTATTTTGGCATTTCGAGTGCACCTAAGAAGTTTTTTGGGTCGCTGAACACGAATCCGTAGCCAAATTCACTTGCAATTCATCGTAGGGGTGGTCAAATCGACAAAATTGCCAATTTCGCACCCTTTATATGTTATTCTGCAATTTACGTGTTTTTGTCAATTCGAGTGCACCAAGGGGGTTTTTTGGGTCGCTGAACACGAATCCAAAGCCAGATTTACTTGCAATCCATCGTTGAGGTGGTAAAATTGACAAAATTGGCGAATTTTGCACCCTTAATGAGTTGTTTTGCAATTTACGTGTTTTAGGCATTTCGAATGCACCAGGGAAGTTTTTTGGGTCGCTGAATACGATTCCTAAACCAGATTTACTTAAAATTCATCGTTGGGGTGGTGAAATCGACAAAATTGGCAAATTTTGCACCCCTTATATGTTATTCTGCAATTTACGTGTTTTTGTACATGTATGTGGATATAACCTGTGTAACGATCTTAGGACTGTAAAATGAGATAAGTTTAGAAGTATACAGCTTTGGTTTTCTGTATATTAAATATGTATACGAAGGGGCCCAACGCATTAAAAAAAGAAGGAATTTAACAATTATTATGATGAGTACAACACACCTTCTTATATCTACCTTTTTTACATTATATCTGGGTACGTTACTTACAAAATAGTGCACCTGCCGGTATAAAGATAGATGCCTGTATATTAATACCTATAGGTATACTATACAGGGTGTCCCAATATTGCTGGGACACAGAGCTACCACGTATTCTAGAGGTCAAAATAAGTCGATTGAGCCCAATTTACCTGTATACCAAAATGTACCGTTTGTCCGTGAGAAGAGTTCAAAGTTTACTAAAAAAAATACATTTTTGTATGTTGTTCCGAAGTGCTTTATACAAATTTAATGAAATTTGGTAAATGTGTATTCTAGATGATTAGCTCACTTTTAGAAATCAAAAAAACCCAAAGAAAATTGTAGAGGGGTTGGAACCACCCTCACCCCTTGGCATTTTTTCCCCCATTTTTGTAGGGGTGGGAATACGGTTTTAAGACTTTTTTATCTGGAAGGCCTACTCATTATCTTCATTTTCTTACTCTTGTAAAAACTCCGTATTTTGCGTAGTTTTCAAGAAAAAAAATGTTTTCGCAAACACTGATAACCGATTTTCGGGTATAGGTTTAATAAAATTGTAATACAAAATTTAGTTGGCCGCGGACACAAAGACAAAACCAAATGTTATGATTTTGACAGGAAACATAGTTTATTGTTAACAGTAAATGTGTCAGTTATTTGTTCTCTTTTGCTTGTTTTTTTATTATTTCTTATTGTCATCACTGTTTTTGTTTAATTGTTATTGCTGTTGTTGCTGTTCCTTTGACGTCCCACAATTATGAATTTTCCTTTTAATGAACAGACCGACATGTTATTAGTTCTTGGATATTGTCAAGGTAACTGCCGCGAAAGTGTTCGCGTGTATCAAGAGAGGTATCCAAACCGGAGAATTCCAAACCATAAAACTTTTGCCCGAATCGAAAGACGTCTTCGAGAAACGGGGAGGTTGACCCCAGTAAGAGTTAACGCTGGAAGACCTCGACAAGCTCGAACACCTATTGCGGAAGAAGCTGTTCTTCAAATGATTGATAACAATCCTAATACCAGTACTAGAAGATTGCAACGAGAAGCTGGAATTCCAAAAAGCACTGTAAGTCGAATCATTAGAGATCAATTAATTCGGCCATTTCACATCCAGCCAGTGCAAGAATTGTTGCCACCTGACTACGAATTACGTTTAAGTTTTTTACAAACTATTCGGGAGCGCAGAGTAGTCGACAACGGATTCCATACTAAGATCTTGTTTACTGATGAGTCTTGTTTTACACGTCGCGGTATGACAAACCTACACAACGATCATGTTTATGCAGATGAAAATCCACATGCCATTAAAAGTAGACATTATCAACGTGAATTTAAAATTAATGTCTGGGTCGGAATTATTGGCGAATTTATAGTCGGACCGTTACGATTACCTGATCGTCTGAATGGCGATAGTTACCTCCGTTTCCTTCAACAAAATTTGCCAGAATTATTAGAAGACTTGCCTCTTAACTTGCGTAGAAATACGTTCTTCATGCATGATGGTGCACCACCTCATTTTGCACGTGCAGTAAGAGAATATCTTGGTGAACAATTTGGTGGCAGGTGGATAGGTAGGGGACAAGAAGCACCCATTCAATGGCCTCCGCGGTCTCCAGATTTAAACCCTTGTGACTTCTTCATCTGGGGAGAATTAAAAAGACAAGTGTACGAGGTTCAAATAAATAACATCGAACAACTGTGGAATAGAATTCAAAATGCTGTAAATGCGCTACGAGAAAATGACGATGTTTTAAGAAGAGTGCATTTAAATTTTTTACGTCGAATTGACCTCTGTATTAATGAAGGTGGAGGTCACATTGAACACTTGTTATAAAAATTATTGTTTGTCTTGTGTAAATGTATTGTGTAATTTGTGTCTAATAATTTTATTAAACCTATACCCGAAAATCGGTTATCAGTGTTTGCGAAAACATTTTTTTTCTTGAAAACTACGCAAAATACGGAGTTTTTACAAGAGTAAGAAAATGAAGATAATGAGTAGGCCTTCCAGATAAAAAAGTCTTAAAATCGTATTCTCACCCCTACAAAAATGGGGGAAAAAATGCCAAGGGGTGAGGGTGGTTCCAACCCCTCTACAATTTTCTTTGGGTTTTTTTGATTTCTAAAAGTGAGCTAATCATCTAGAATACACATTTACCAAATTTCATTAAATTTGTATAGAGCACTTCGGAACAACATACAAAAATGTATTTTTTTTAGTAAACTTTGAACTCTTCTCACGGACAAACGGTACATTTTGGTATACAGGTAAATTGGGCTCAATCGACTTATTTTGACCTCTAGAATACGTGGTAGCTCTGTGTCCCAGCAATATTGGGACACCCTGTATACTATACCTGGCGTAGAGATTTTGTATACCTGTGCCTAAAGAAACCTAAAAAGGAAAAAAATATATTTTGAAAACCGTTTTATTCTATTTCAAGATACCAATATTTTGATGTTGGTGACCAATTTTGTCTATTTCACCAACCCAACGATGAATTTCAAGTAAATCTGACTTCGGAATCGTATTCAGCGACCCAAAAAACCTCCTTGGTGCAATCTAAATGCCTAAAACACGTAAATTGCAAAATAACATATTAGGGTTGCAAAATTGACCAATTTTGTCTATTTCACCACCCCAACGATGAATTTCAAGTAAATCTGACTTCGGAATCGTATTCAGCGACCCAAAAAACCTCCTTGGTGCAATCTAAATGCCTAAAACACGTAAATTGCAAAATAACATATTAGGGTTGCAAAATTGACCAATTTTGTCTATTTCACCACCCCAACGATGAATTTCAAGTAAATCTGACTTCGGAATCGTATTCAGCGACCCAAAAAACCTCCTTGGTGCATTCGAAATGCCTAAAACACGTAAATTGCAAAATAACATATTAGGGGTGCAAAATTGACCAATTTTGTCTATTTCACCACCCCAACGATGAATTTCAAGTAAATCTGGCTACGGAATCGTATTCAGCGACCCAAAAAACCCCCTTGGTGCGATTTAAATGCCTAAAACACGTAAATTGCAAAATATCATATTAGGGGGCAAAATTGGCCAATTTTTTCGATTTTATCACCCCTACAATAGATTGCGAGTAAATCTGTCACCGGATTCGTGCTCCTTTATGCATTCAAAATGCCAAAAACACGTAAATTACAAAATAACATATTAGGAGTGCGAAATTGGCCAATTTTGTCGATTTGACCTCCCCTACGATGTATTGCAAGTTGGCTACGGATTCGTGTTCAGCGACCCGAAAAACCTTCTAGGTGTACTCGAAATGCCAAAATATCTTTTTTTGTAGAGAATACAATTCAAGACTTGGCATGTTGCAAATTTGAGGGAGATTTCGGGATGGGTGGGGTTGGGGTTCCCAAGAGGTTTCAAGGTGTATGAATGATCCTGAGAACCTTTTGAAGCTAATGCAAAAAAAAAATTTCGATTCGAACCTACATGTTTTTTTTTTATTATAGCTAAAATCCCGGTTCACAGCCTGGACTAGAGGCTTTGGTTTGCGTAATGCTTTTTCCACGCAAGAAATAATGTTTAATCAAGACGTGAAATTCACTTTTCTCCATGTTTACAAAAATCTTCAAGGTTGCTTGCTTCCGATGGGTGTCAAAACAGAACTGAATGACATATCAGTAACGCCTTCTAGTTAAAGATGGTACATCACATCTGTTTTATTTTGCAGGGACTCTTTTTTTTTTTAGAAATTAAACTATTGATCAAAGATTTGTGGTAAACATTGGGTTCAATATCTATGAACTAGACTATTAAACGGAGCTATTTTATATCTAAATGGTGTAGCTGAATCCGTCGGGGTGTGACCTATTTCATGACAACTTAATAAAATGCAGAGCTTGAAAGTTATCATATTAGTAGACTAAATTTCTGAGGCATTCCAATTTCCACCTATTCAAATAGAACTGCATAATGGAGATTAATTCCTTTCCACTAGAATCCGTTGTTTAACCTATTGCAACTACTACTTCGCCATCTACTATGTAACAACTTAACTGATTCTTCGTAATAGCAGGACTCTCCAACTGGATTTAAAAATGTAATCTAGACATCTAGCGGTATGATATGAAGGTATAAGCATACACAGTTTAATTAGATTTCTCTAATATGCATTAAATTAGTATATCGATGAAGCGTATCATAATTTTCTACTTCTTCTAGTTCAATTGTGACATTGTAATAATGAAGGAAGGTTTCTAAGTAGCTTTGAACGATTCAAGCGCCATCTGTACGTACACAATTATATCGATGATAGTTTAACCTTCATTTCTCCTTACCTATTCTAAAAAGGTCGTATCGTCAAGTTCTGTCGAAGCCGAACCCTCACTAGTCCTTTGCCGGTGATAAGTCAAAGAAGTACTCGTCCAAAATCAAGTTTCTGTAAGTTCAATTGCTTTGATCAATACTTTCCCGGTTAAAATTAGAAAAGTTACGTTACGATTAATTATTACTATCATCATTAAACTTAATATCATAACATGGGCATGCGACCACCTTTTTTTTTCATTTAGTTAATTACATACACAAATAATGGTTTTAATGTTTTACAATTGGCTGGGGTTACATACTTGAAAAATTGTCAACTTATGTAAACGTTATTAAAAGCATAGAAATACATAAAAAATGCTCTACATTCACATAACCATTGTGACAGATTTATTTTCCATAATGACATCAATAAATTCTTGTTGAACAATCATGTACATTCAATCACTATTGAACATTGCAGAACAGTAACATTAATTAATGATATCTTTTTAAAGACGAATTTGAAGAAAAGAAGCAAACATTATATAACCCTTTTTTTATTTCAGTAAACATTACTTCAATAACCTCATCATGCCAATTAAAAGTGTATTCGCTAGACAAATCTTCGATTCTCGTGGTAACCCCACCGTGGAAGTTGATTTGATCACCGATTTGGGACTTTTCCGGGCTGCAGTTCCATCTGGAGCTAGTACAGGTGAATATTAACCTAAATGTATACATAACTTGCATGTGATGAGGTTTGATTATGATTTAGAACAGTTGGTTGGTATAATATTGTTATTTACTTTTAATGTTAGTTAGAGTGTTAACAAAAGATTTTGGAAATTAGGTTTTCATTTTATCCATTTATTAGCTATTTTGACTATTGTCAAATTGGTCTATTTACTGATATTTCCATATTTTTTTTGTAATCAATGGAATACAATTTCTTGGATTTGATTACAATATTTTTATCACTATGGGATACAAAATTTTTTTCGCAAATTAAAACATGGCGTCCTGATATTCCATTGAACAAAGGGAGCTGCCTGGATGGAGGTCTCTCAGCTCTCCCAATCATACAAGAAAAATGCAAGGCCTTGACCGGAGAGGATGCACTATCGCGCCTGGCTATTAGTAGGATCTACGAGAAGTTCATCCGGCGATTGCAAGGGGAACAGCGGTAGAAAGAGATCTATCATAACTGAAGAGAATATCATCCTCGTCCAGGGAGCGATGGTAGCCAGCCAAACCAAGTCCACGCGACTTTCTCGAGAAACTAACTTTTCACAAAGGTCACTGGTTGGAATTTTGCATCTTGATTTAGGAATGAAACCATACCCTGCCCATTACAGTCTGATGTTTCGAGATTACCCGAACGACGCGTTCGTTAATCGCTGCATTGGTGGTCCTCTCCCATGGCCAGCACGTTCACCCGACCTGACGCCATGCGATTTTCAGCTGTGGGGCTTGGACGACCTGAAACCCCGCATCACTCACGTTATCGCTGAAATTTCTGCCCAAATGGTCCAGAGGGCCTTACATACAACAATGGACAGAAGTGTATTAGGGATGGGCGCCAAATTGAAACCTTGCAACCAAATCTCCGCCTTGTAATTTACAGTGATTAAAGAACCGTTTAATGTTAACATCTGTATAATGGAGTAGTCAACATTTTTCATGTGCCACAATAAATATATCACTAATATAACTACTACAGATGAAATGAACCTTGTAATTAGGTTCCGACATATTTCCGATTTCAATTATTTCATTATTTATTAAAATTGATAGTAAATGAAGCAGGGGTTGATAAGTAAATGAAACAAAAACGAAACATCAACGCACATTCTGTGCAGATGCGTAACACTGATCCCCCCAAGACGCAGAGCACTCTTGGTAGAGCTATGTGAGACTTAAGAAGTTAAGAAGTTTAAATAATATATCACGAAGTTGGTGTGAGTTAACCTCTTTAGGGAGGAAACCGCCCCTCTAGTTGATAGGTGATTACTCATGGGTGGGAGCCGCAATTAATTAATAATAAAAAAAGGATGAATCCGTAGTATGAAAATTTGGCGGAAATTTGTGTGATCCCGTGACAGAATTAACCCAACTTTCTTGTTTTCAGGTGTCCACGAAGCGTTGGAACTGCGTGATGGCGAAAAAGACAATTACCACGGCAAAGGAGTAAGCCAAGCCGTAGGACACATAAACAACACCATTGGTCCGGCTCTAGTGAAATCGAACTTGGAAGTTACCCAGCAGAAAGAGGTCGACGAATTTATGATCAAACTCGATGGCACCGAGAACAAATCGAAATTCGGCGCCAACGCCATCTTAGGAGTGTCGCTAGCGGCTTGTAAAGCCGGCGCAGCCAAGAGAGGTATACCTTTGTATCGACACATCGCCGATCTTGCCGGAAACAAGAACATCGTACTTCCGGTACCCGCATTCAACGTGATCAATGGAGGTTCGCATGCTGGTAACAAATTGGCCATGCAGGTAAAATTATTTCCCATAATAAAACGCCATTCGATTCAATATGTTTTTAGAATCGTACTCAATATTATCGAACATGTTTACGAACTTGCGATACATTCTTCTACGACATCTTTTGTTCAGCTTATATCCCTGATTGACGCTTATATTTTTGAGGTTATCGAATCGTCTAGCTCTAGCAAAACATTTACGGTATAATGTTCTACGCCAACTTAGCTAGTGTCACCTTTATAATTCAATTTATAATTTTATTTCAGACAATTCTTTGAAATCAGAATGAACAAAACTATGATTTAGGGTTCAAATTTAGCCATTTCAAAAGATATGAATACATATCTCTTTGAGTGGGTTTTCTGTATATGTCGAAATCCAAGTGATTACTAATTACTATCTTTCATAATGTTAATATCAAGGAAAGGAAGCTGATTAGCTGTTTCTATTTCGACTGTATAAAAGGCATAATCAATTATATATTGCCCTCTTTGGCGTAGATTCTCGTCAAATAATCAGGTTTTCTATAAAACAATCATTTTTCGAGAAATTGAATAAAAATCTTAATTTTTTGGCCATAATTGAATGTTTTATATTTCCCAAGATATTTCTTAGTAGGACCCGTTTTGTAGATGACGGAATAAGAACGTATCTAGTGAATTACTTACAATTATTCATTGTAAATTTCTTTAAATTAATTTCAGGAATTCATGATCCTTCCGACCGGTGCCGAGTCATTCACGGAAGCCATGAAGATGGGCTCCGAAGTGTACCATCATTTGTCTAAGGTCATCAAAGAGAAGTACGGAATGGACGCGACCGCCGTAGGAGACGAAGGTGGGTTCGCTCCCAATATTCAGAATAACAAGGAGGGTCTAAATCTACTCAAGGACGCCATCGAGAAGGCCGGATATACGGGAAAGATCGAGATTGGAATGGATGTTGCCGCGTCAGAATTCTTCAAAGACGGTAAGTCCTGATCGTTATTGACGAAACATGTTTCATCCGATATACTAATCGAGTTGTCGTTTTGTTTTCACCTAGTTTATTTTATTTAATTTAATTTCCCTACAGTTCTTAGGAAAAAAACAATTCTTGATCATCCAAAACTTGTCAAAACTTATGCTAAAATTGTTACATGAAATACACATTTTTATTAACGGCAAGTTACCGTATCTGTTAGTCCTACTAGCTGGAATATGAAATAAAGAGAGACTGGAAAGTCTTGTATGTATATCAGGTATTCTAAATTTAATTTGAGCTAGTAATGCCATATCATTAATTTTGTCATTTAATATATTCTAAAGAAACATTATTTGAGAATTATTTCGACGCTTTTCTAATGTAGTATAGTCAAATTTCAGTCTTAAGTCATTACTTGATTTTAGAAATGGATAAGTTGGATAAGCCCCATAGTCCTTATAGTATAGGTGTCTTAAAAATCTATTTTGACATTTGTCTAATAATTGAATATACTTGCCATATTAAGGACTTCAACTTATTAAACAGTATTCCAATTTCCTCCTTGGCAGAAAGTTATAGAGAGCATTTTAATAGCGTTGATATTGGTAAATGGTTCACTGCAACGTATTACAAATCCCAATAGGCTAAGGGCTTCTTCAACAAGATTATTTATGTGAAGATGGAAATTAGGTCTTTTGTTACATAGCACACCCAAACCTCGTATATTATCCACCTCTTTTAAATTGATGTTCCCAATTTGGTAAGTAAAAGTCACTTCATTTGAACTAGCTGAGTAGATCAGTTCGTTGCCGACCATTCATAGATTTTGTTAACATCTGATTGAAGTTTTAAACAGTCATTTACATCATTAATACTGTTGAAAATATTAATATCATCAACAAATATCAATATTTTGGAATATTCAATAATATCTACGATATCATCAATGAATATCAAAAATAACATGGGACCTAAGTTAGATCCCTGAGGAACACCAGAGGGCACATCATAGCACTCACACCTAAAGTCATTATGCACAACAGATTGTTGCCTGTTGGATAGATAAGACCTTATTACAGCTATGATATCACTAGAAACATCAAAATGCAAGTTTATCTAATATCAGTTTATGATCCACTCTATCGAACGCTTTAGAAAAGTCGGTATAGACTACACGAACCTCACGAAACTGTTCCAATGATTCAGACACGTACTGAGTATGATGTATAGGTCGCTCATAAATCCGTGTTGTAATGGTGTAATTTTTTGTTGCACTCAGTGGTAAATTTTCTTATAAAGTATAGTTTCAAAGACCTTAGATATATTGGATAATATACTCATAGGTCTGTAGTTGATGACATATGATCCTTTTACACCCTTTTGTGGACAGGACAAATTTTACACCCTTTCAAACATTAGGAAATGTGCTCGTTTGCATACAAATATTGATTAATTTAACTAACTAACTATTGATTAATTTAACTAAAGCTGATAGATCTGAAGATAAAAATTAAATTTCTCGTGGGGTATATTGTCCCGTTAGTCTAGAAAGGAATGCTGTATGGTTCCATTGTTATTCATTCTCGGGAATACCGCATTTCCGCCTTAAACCTTTCCATTTTAGTAGTAACGGTTCTTTCCAATCTCGTATGTTTTTTTGAAAATGAACTATTAGAGTTCGGAATTGCGGAATTACGAAGTTATGCTTATTATACGTAGTTGAACAACTACTAATGTTTAATTGGATAATGATTAATGATATATTATTTCACAGGCTTATACGATTTGGACTTCAAAAACCCAAAGAGCAACAAAAACGATTGGATCCCTTGCGATAAACTCATCGAAATGTACGAAGACTTCATCAAGGAGTACCCGGTGGTGACCATCGAGGATCCTTTCGATCAAGACGATTGGGAAGCGTGGACCACTCTCACAGAGAAAGTCACGATTCAGATAGTCGGCGACGATCTCACCGTCACCAATCCCGTCAGGATCCAGACGGCCGTCGAGAAGAAGGCTTGCAATTGTCTTCTGCTCAAGGTCAATCAAATTGGAAGCGTTACGGAATCCATCAACGCTCATCTGTTGGCCAAAAGGAGCGGATGGGGTACCATGGTATCTCACAGATCTGGAGAAACCGAAGACACTTTCATTGCCGATTTGGTAGTGGGATTGTCTACGGGACAAATTAAAACGGGTGCTCCTTGTAGATCAGAGAGAACTGCCAAATATAATCAGATACTTCGTATTGAAGAAGAATTAGGCGCTGGTGCCAAGTATGCTGGCAAGAACTTCCGTAAACCACAGTAATATTATTTTTGTATATTTAATTCCATGTCAATATTTAATGTTCGTTATAAAATTTTTCAGAGCTGTGGAATGTCGGTGTTCGGGCAAGTGAAGTCAAGTGTAATTGAAATATGTAAATGAAAGTAACATAAATATAATAAGGAATAAATTGGAAATGAATATCAGATCCGGATTGAAATGAGAAGTATTTGTTTTGTAAATTACTTATACACCATCACTTGGTTCTATAGTAATTGAATAAAGATATCTCTTAATAAAAGTCATTTTTATTAATGTATCTGATAAAAGGAATCATAAGATAGGTTGCAAATTATTTATTATTATGCAAAAGTGTATTATTTCGATGATCAGGTCGTTTTATTCTTGTTGAAACTTATGTTTGTTATAAACTTTATATTCTTTATGATTCTTATGATTATACAATATACAAAGTTATTCAAGGCTTCAATTATTATATCCTCTTCCGAGCCAACCGACTTTCACCGTCAAAAACTTAATTGAACTTGCTAATAAGTTTGTAATGAGTGTAAAAGCTTAAATTTTGGGGATCCAATTGACAAGATTCAACCATTAAAAACTTGTATCTCTTGTAAACTTACCAGAACAGTGGAATGTCTTTATAACATGACTAGATTATCCAATATGTTGTTCTTCAGTTAATGATTAAACATTCACCGTACGATCAACTACCATTGTTATAAAACACTACATAAGAAAAAAGATCACAGCAAGCTAGATCCATGCCATTTGAAAACCGCAAACCCGCATTTTCTGAATTATTATTCTAACGTAAGCACATAGAAGCGACAGATATAAAATACGAACATGGAATATCGTATTAGCCAGAGCAACTAGAATCAATTTATTTTATGGTATTGTTTACGATTTCTATAATCAAAGATGAACGAATACTGGATTAATACCAAAGAGTTCTATATATAGAGTAGACAAGTGATTTGTTAAGCATAGGAAAGCGCTGGTAACTAGTCATTATATCCTCACACGGTCTCCCCTTCTATCACAAAGAGTATAAGAATACAAGAATAAATATAACGCGCGCACATCGTGCGAGTGAGAGCGCAGTACATGAGCGAGAAGGACAGAATGTCCGTTAACATACCAGTGAAAGGTTTAGTTGTCTACTCTATATATAGAACTCTTTGATTAATACCCTCTAGTCTAGACCATAGTAAAAGTATAATTTGACTATGGTCTAAACGGTGTCGGCCACGGTCGTATATACGGGTCTGGAAACTATGTTTGACATGAGTCTCTTACATGTCGCCAAACTCGTAGTCCCTCGCTCATCCACCAGCTGGTGTCAGAATTAGGCGCCATATCGTTCAAACACGGTCGTATACGTGCCAGAGGTACGGGACAGGTGTCGGTTGAATACTGAAGGAAAGTATATGCATAGACAAGGAAGACTTCAATATTCCCTGGATGCACTTCTGTCAGTTCACAAAAATAGCAGATTAGCAGCTTTCTGTGGTCAAATCGCTTAAAAAGTTGAAACTTTTCAATGTTTGAGAATAAAACTCGGTTACGCAAAACTGTTGTTTTTCGACAATGTGGCATTCTCAAAGCTTGGAGTTATCAACTAATACATACGTTTACAAAAGGTTAAATCTTGAATCATTGTTGCAAGAGAACAATTTTTCTCCAACACGCTTTTAAAAAGTATGTATTCATGATTAAAGATTAGATTGTAATATACCAGGTTATCGTAAAGTACGGAAAATATTTCAACTTATTATATATTTTTAACAAATCAAATCAATAACAAAAAGTAAATGGAATCTAGTTGCTTACGTGATGGGATTTCTGATGTCAAACAGTAGTTACCGCAAATGTTCGATATGACCTCCATTTTGTTATTGTAAAATTACCAACCGTTCCTCCAAATTGTATACGGCATTATTCAACATTTCTGGTTGAATTGCATGAATTTGCTCTCTGATACTGTCCTTTAATTCCTTCAGCGTTATTGGCCGTGTTCTAAACGCTGGGTTAAGATCAGGCGATCTTAGTGGCCATGAATTTGCAAAATATCTGCTTACAACATGATCTTGAAAAATCGCAGTTTACAATTCTCTAACTGGTCGGTAAATGTGCGGAGCTGCTCCATCCTGCATAAAAATCATGTTTCTAATTCCTTCGTACTCGTTTTGCAACTGTGGAATTGCATAATCCCTCAACATTTGCAGGTATCGTTCCCCAGTAACAGTTACAGATACGGCCTCCCATTCTGTAGTTCCTCGAAAAAGTATGGACCAATGATGAAATTATAGCTGTGAAACCGCATCAAACTGTGAGTTTTTGTCATGAAGGCCTTGCTGAACGATGTCATGTGGATTTTCTGTTGACAGTTTCGAGTATTTATTCCACCATCTGTCCATATAATACCGGATAACCCGGTTCAATTCCCACTTGAGCCAATACGTGTAATGAAAAATTGTACCGGACAGCTTAATCTGCGTCCTTTAATTCAAACAGCAGTTGCAGTTTATATTATATTTTCCAAACTGTGGTGCATGACATTTGTAATCGTTTTGATATAGCATACTACTAATTGCTAGCGGATAGTATTGGCTACGTTTTGATTTTCCTGAAGAGCTTCTGCAACTTGAACATCACTAATCCCAGACCTTCCTGATGTCGGAAGGTCTTTTACAGACCCTGTGCTTCCAAATTTGCTAATCAAATTACGATACGCCTTCATTTTGCATGGCCCTGCTCTCAAACCCATTTTCGTAATCCAGTAGTGTAATTTCGCCTTCATAATAACATTGCACTTAATTCTTGTTTGCAGACCCATGTTCAAATTGTTACAATTTACGTTATAGTCCAGGCAACGAACCGGAAAATAAAAAAAATAAATATAGTGAGCTAGAATTTCAAATTTTTTTTTGCATTTTGTTCCTAATACCCCATAGATCATTCATGACTATCAAGTCCGCGGGGGTCGACCTTTCTACTGCCCCAAAACGGGGTTTCAACCCCCCAGAGGAGCATTCTTATAAAAACAATCCAAAATTAATGAATTAAGAGCCGAAAATGACCCCTAGTATACTTTTTGGGTCGCTGATCACGATTCCGCTGTTATTTTTCCCAAAAAACTCTCTCCAGATGGAAAATTTGAGATTTTCCTGAGACGGTTATGAATAATAAAGAATAATTTTGTTGCAAAAATGACCTCTGGTAGATTTTTTGGGTCGCTGATCACGATTCCGCTGTTATTTTTTCGAAAAAACTCTCTCCAGTTGGAAAGAGAGGTCATTTTTGCAACAAAATTATAAATTATATATAAATTTTCCAAATTTCCCATCTGGAGGGAGTTTTCCAAAAAAACTAACTGGAATCGTGGTCAGCGACCTAAGAAACATAGTAGGGGTCATTTTCGGCTCTTAATTCATTAATTTTGGATTGTTTTAATAAGAATGCTCTTCTAAGGGGTTGAAACCCCGTTTTAGGGGGGTTGAAAGGTCGTCTTGATAGTCATGAATGATCTATGGGGTATTAGGAACAAAATGGAAAAAAAATCTGAAATTCTAGCTTAATATATTTTGTTTTTATTATGGCCCTTTTCCCGGCTTATTGCCTGGACTATTACGCGAGTTTTATTTTGAGAACAATTCGATTATTTCATTTGACACTTGTATCAAAAGTTGTCACAACAATTCTTTTGTTTTCCACAGATACACTAAAATCCAATTATTGAAGCAACTAGATTTTGTTTATTTTTTGCTAGTAGCATAATTTCTTAAAACTGTACAACAATTTAAAATAGACCCCTTACTTTATGATAACCCCATATATCATTCTGGCAGACAACCACTAGATAGCGGCTAAACTGTTTCTGATTGGTCGAAAGCAGTGATGGAATATACATTCTGACAGTATGTTAGAATGATATTTCAATAATTGAATAGAAATCAGCCATTGCGTAATGAAAATCTATTATAATCTTATACAACTAATTGAAGCAACAATAGTAGTAAAAAATGAATAAATCAAAACTTATTTCGAGTAGTGGTCATAGAAAAAGTTATTGTTTACATTTTTATCAATAAGTCTATAACGAGGGACAAACGGAAAAGTTCACTCTTAATTTTCAATTCGTTTTAACCACAGGTAATCGTATCCCAGAAGCACTGGCGTATTGTATACATTACCTACCGATGTCGAATTATATTTTGAGAAATTCCAGTTCGCTCCACCGATTTTTCTTTTTTGCAAATAAGTCGATCACTCTGTTGTTAAAATTGTTTATCTTATTCACAAACACTTTTTCACAAGATAACATCCCCAACGCACATACTCTTTTCTCGGCAATGGAATGTCGCAAGAACATCTTAATACGTTTCGACAACGTAAAACACCTATCAGGTTCCGAAGTTGTCATAGGAATGGTGATCAATATCTTGAGGAGTCTCGTCGACTCCTGAAAGGCCGCGTGTAATTCTCGTTCCAAGATGAGACGCAATAGAGGAACCGCACCGGAAACCAACCTCAATTCCGGTCTCGTGTACAACACCCAGAGTTCCGATCTCAGTCGGTCATCGTCGACAAACGGATAGTAACGGACCGTGTTTTCCACGAAATTTTCCGGAAAATTTCCACTGTATTCTTCGAATTGTTCGACTTTGAATAAATTGGACGCAGCCACATGACCCGCAAAGCTGAATCTGTCTTTTGTTAGCGATATAATTCTATCGCAAACCTCTATGGATTCTTTATTTTTAGCATCAGATTCTTGCAATTTGCGTCGTTTATCTCGAGATTCTCCTGAATCGTTCCGACCCGCCGCGAACTTTAATAATATTTCGCTTCGAATACGCGATATCTGCACTTCAAAATTGTCCGTAACCTGTGATATTGCGATGGGATCGGTTATTGTCTCTTGCATTCGATTGAAAATATTGTCCAAGTGAGGTATTATTTTGTAGAAAAGGGTGAGCCAAAATATAAAATTGTCGTCGTTTAGTAAGCGTTTGTAAGCGGTGGCTTGTTGAATTACAGAGTCGACACCATTGGCTCTCTGAATAATGTCCATCACTTGGATCAACGCTTCACGGTTTTCGTAAACTGACATGATTCCGCGAGACTGAAAGTTCCACTTAGTTTTCAACGCGTGACGCGTTTGAACTACTTCTTCCAATATTTTCCTCGATCGCAGAGAATTCGAAAAAAAACTACCCAGTCCCGAAAATTCCGCGAAAAATATACGAGCACTTTTAGCGATGGACGTCACTTTAGAGATTAGTAGATCAGCTCGATGTGTATAGCAATGGACAATTTTGGCCGAAGGGTATTTACGACTAAACAGTTGCTGTACTCGTTCAACGGCAGCTCCGTCGAAACTTAACGCAATCAGTTTGTTGGGTCGATCACCGATTATGGAATCGATTTCGTTCAAAATGCTAGATTCCACATCTTTACCGTCGTATTTCAATAAATTCCAAAAGCGTTCCACCGGTTGTCCCTGCCCGTGAACGATATATCGCAAAATGATGGACAGATGAAACTGCGACGATATATCAGTTAGTTCATCGACAAGAACGGCGATATAATAGGCCTGGTCGATTTCTTCCTCAATTGCGTCGCGATATATTTCCAGCATGCATTTCAACAACTTGTTTTGAATTATTTTCGAGGTCTCTTTGAACATGGGCAATTTATCGAGCAGCTCCCCGAGCGAAACGTCCAATTCGGCGGAAAAATCGACCAAATCCCCGAACGTCGCCATATTCTGAGAATGTCCATTTGCTTCCAATTCGAACGCGCCATAAAATCTGATGCAATTTATAATCTTCGTTAGGGCGACTCGATTCATTTCAATCTCCTCGGTACTGTCCAAAAGATATTGTCTATATTCAGAATTGGAGTCACTTTGTACGTCGCACTTTCCCAACAGCGAAAAACTAAACATATTGTTTATGTGACTTATAGAGCATTCGTGTTTAGTGATTGAAGACACGAGGCGAATCAAATCTGTAAAACCCCGGATGGACCATACGACGTCACCGCCGAAAAGTACACAAGGGAAACAATAGAACGCGTTTTTTTCCGCGCAACCACAAATCCAATTATTTTTCGTGTACATCGAACGATCGAATTTGCGTAATTTTACTTTGCCATTGTTCCATAGTTCGTTCGTTAAATTCAAATCGGGTAGAGGTCTATTCAATTCTCGTATTTTCATTTTATCAACGTCACAGTAACTTTCGAAGGGTTTTTTCAGTAACTCACTTATTTCGTTCATTTTCAAGAATGTTTCTTCGATGTGTTCAGTCTGTTTTAGGCGGTCTAGACGCTGATTTGGACTAGTTTCACTTGGATTATTGCCATCCGAGATGCATTCCAGCGATTCAACTTCACACTCTTCTTTCACATCATGAGTTTCGATTCTGAAATTGAGCATTCCTGAGTATTTAAAACGGCTTACAAAGAAAATGATGACAGAAATACGTTTTCTATATAGATGAATAAGTTCAAAGATACACAGACAAATCTTACATTATGAATAAATAATATGGATGGGTAAATTGAGGACAGGAAATATTGAATCATGAAGTCACATAGGAAATCATATAGACATATATTACCATAAAGAATATGCTCAGGATTCTCTACACATGGGAAATAATATGAAAGATTCCTCTATATCTTTAAGCTATTGCATATAGCTTTTATCGCGGGCTTTGAGCGCGGCGACCGAATCAAGAAATTCCGTAACGAAAAATAATGTAAGACCTAAACACCTAACATGTGTCAAATTAATTAATTAATTTGAAGTTTCTAAAAGTGAGAAATTTCGCTATTTTATACGAATGTTATAACACTCTAGCGCTTTAGACTCCGGGATTTTCACGTGGCCTATCGAAATTAGAAAGTTCGAATTATCTAAAAACATAATTGCATGAACTCCAGACGTCATATGTAATTAGCTACGAACGAAATCATTTTGACATATGCCTCTAGGAGCTCGCTACGCGTCAGTTAGAGTTTATACGTTAGACGCCCGTAGCAGAGACCTGAGAGTACCTGTTTCTATTAAGCTATTGCATATATTGCATATAGCTATTATCGCGGGCTTTGAGCGCGACGACCGAATCAAGAAATTCCGTAACGAAAAATAACAGGAACTCGTTTATGTTGCGCTCTCTCGGGTGACTAATATTGAAAAATTGTATATCACGACAAAAAACGATAATTCTACATTCAAGGTTTATAATAATCGAAGGCAAGCTGCATCGGCTGCATCTTTGTTGCAAAAATTCAAAAGACTGCCTTTAAATAGTGTTCAGACGACAGCTCAAAGTGTCTTAGATTTCATTAGTAATAGAAATGGCATTTCAATAATGACTTTCAATTGCCAAAGTCTAAATAGTCACAAATACGATTTACAAGATTCAGTTACGAGACAAACAAATGTGTTACTTCTTACCGAAACTTGAATGGCGCATGATAATCCGATTGAAATACCCAATTTCAATTGTATTGTTCGATTCAAACGAGATACTGTTCCAGAAGGTGTGGTAGCTATTTACCAAAATAATAATAATGTAACTAATATTATGACTCCGAATATTGAAATAAATATTGCACACGTTAGCGATGTTAACGTTAGGCGCTCATATGTTGGAGATATTTATGCGTGCTCATGCAAACTTAGAAATGGCCTACACATAGTCATGGTAGCAATTTACATTTCTCCGAATCCAAAATTGGACGAGGTAGAGCATTTTATTCATCGCACATTACTGGAGTACACTGAAGAAGGGTCGAAAATACTTGGTACAAATGGTAATAAAATTCCACTTATCTTGGCTGGCGATTTCAACATCAACTTCGCTGATGAAAAATCAGAGCGGTTGACATCTTTTCTTTCGGAAAAATTGAATTTGAAAATGAATAATGATCCACAAGAATCCACAACAAAATATGGGACTACCATTGACGCGATATTTTCCAGATATTTAGAGGATATCAAGTCTCAAACTTATGTCTCTTATTTCAGTTATTCAGTTACCATAAACCTATAGTTTCAATGATAACAAATTCCTGAATAACCTACATGTATTGTAAGATAATAAAAATATTTTAAACGATATTAACTTCTCATTTATTAAATAAAAAAAAAATTGTTTTCTTATCGGTTACCACGCTCAAAAAGTGTAACTTGAATTAATATCAAAGAAACTTGAATTAAAATATCAAAGAAAAAAAAATACTGCATAAATTAAAAAAAATAAATAATTATAATTGCATAAGTTGAGAAAAAATGCTATGCAATAGCTTTACTGCGGGAGTCCCCGAGTGCCACACGTATTTTTTGATTGACTGTTATTTCTATTCATAAACTATTCTATTACTTATAAGTTGTGTAAAAATAACCCAATTAAATATGTATTATTATTATCCAAGCTTTAAATTGTCATGTTATGTTAAAACAAACACTCACTTTATTTCAAAAGGCTGATCATCCATATACTCTTCTTTAATGTCATCTATATCTAGCTCACTTTTAGTAATGGAAAACATGTTAAAAAAAGTTCTAGATAATTCTACTGTTGAATTGGCATAACCTATGTACAAATCTGAAAACTCGTCTCTTACTGCTACCTATATAAACACAAGACAAACCATAACTCATAACTGACATTAGGGTCCAAGAGAAATAAGGCAAAAAAACCGGCAACATAAACAAGAAAACAAGGTTTGTTTGGAATTTTCAACCTGACCTATGCTAACACTGAACGAATTGTAGTTACAGAACTTTTGCATTGCAGTTATGTTGTTCCCTTGTTCTATGCTGTGAATAGAAGCGACTCCAGTATCACTCCCATATAGGTAAAATATCTAATCTATGCACTCAGAGCACGGTCGTATATACAGGTCTGGAAACTCGAGGCTGTTTCCTATGTGAGAAGTGAGTCCGCTAAGCGTCATATGTTGCGTAGTACCAAAAGGGTGGCGCATGAGTCGAGGAATGTTCTCTGGCACGTATATACGACCGCGTATGAACGATATGGCGCCTCATCCTGACATCCTGACAACATACTTCTATCCATGCGATAGCTGGTGGCTGAGCGAGGGACTACGAGTTTGGCGACATGTAAGAGACTCATATCAAATTGGCCGCTGCGTACTGTAGCTAGTATGTTTACGTCCCGAGCCGGCCTTTTCGTTTTCCCTCTCTCTCGCCTGCACTCGCCGCGCTTATCATTGCCACGCGCAGTCCATATGTATATGTCGATGTCTTTTCATCGAACCATTGTTAAATTCTTATGAATGGATTTATAGGGACGTCACTGAGGGCGTCTTGAGCATAGAGGATATTATCTTTATCTTGACACACTTATTTTTTCACGTTTTACTTTCTGAAGTTGAAGAATTAAACTAAATTTACACAAAACTTGTAACATTTAATTCAGAATTAATTGTGACAAATTGTTTCCCCACACCGAGACCTTCTCAACGCTAGGAGTTTTTTCAGTATACAGTTGTCCTTGCGTTGCATTTAAAATCGAAAGCAATATTTTACAATATCTAATATGAAATGTGTATTAGAGGGGTTCAACTAAGGCACTCTTCCTAGTGCTTTAGTTCAACTATATCCATAGACATTAATTATTATTTATTAATAAATATGTTCATCACTAGTTTCAATAACTATCCGATACTATCAAAACCAAGAAAGTCGTTTTGGAGAAAACTGTTTGTTTGAAAAGCTTTTCTTTCCAATTTTATATAGTGTGTATCATGATAGCTGAATATTCGTTATAATATGTAAATAATATTTCAAAAATACGATATGGTGATATAACTACAAATAAAGGTTGAAGCCTATCTCTTGGTAGTTATGTTAATTTCTGTTCCAATTATCAGCTATCGAAAGATTACGCAATAAACATTGAAATAGAAGGTAATGATCTTGAAGTGACACCAGATATAAAATTATTAGGAGAATTAAATTTACACTCTATCAACGTTATCTCCGAACCGTTCACGTATTTACTCGATTGTTAGTCAAAAACCAGTTAGTTTTTGAATAAATTCGTGTTTACAGGTTGTAACGGTTTACAATCATTAATAATTGATTTAATTCATAATTTACCGCAAACAGTGAAAGTGAATTGAAGTATTGGTCCGTAGAAACAATAAGATGATGAAGCAATTGGTGTTTATAGTATATTTTATTACAATATTTGGTGTGTTTGGCAAAGAATGGTGAGCTTTATATTAATCGAATCGATAATCACGCTAATTAATAATGTCAATCTTGACTGCTAGGATTAAAGGCTGCAATATTTGGCTAACAAAATATTCTTTTAACGCGGCAAATTATTTCGAACTGAAATTGCAAATTTATTATGGTTTTTTCTGGGGAAACGGATATTTGTAATATACAAGCTAACACACTGCTGAAATATAACTTTTTAAACAAATATTTATTAATAAATTAGCATTTCAAATTTTATAATAGTTATATAACAGTTAGTGAAGTTGCTGCGAGTCATCAAGTAAGTTTGAATCGTCGGGTATGTCTTCGTTGGCATAAAATATGTTTTGCAAGCATAAAGAATTTCAATGCCGATTTTTTATCGAAAAAGCCTTATCATATAATGCTGAAGATAGCCTTTTTCCTATTTTAAAACCTCAAATTCTTCATCCTTGGGGTAACGTAACATTATACGTATGAAAAATGTTTTGTCCAAGCATCATAAATTTAATTGTCGAAAAAACGTTTCTTGGATAGAAAAATATATCTTGCTTATAACCCAAAAAAATTTTCTGCCGATGGTCAAGGGTTGGTCCTGACACACAAGCATATAAATTTACGCCTTATCCGTCCAACCAGAGCAATCTTTTTACGGTACTTCAGCTTGCTCCATTTTTCCGACTTAGTACTTTAGCCTGATGTGGTTTCGTGAGATACGTTGGTGTCTACTAACACTAGTGGTCAAGGGATATGGTATCGATGTATATATGAGGCGGATACTCGTATTCGTAGATATTATCTGTATTTTTATTATCGAGGAATTTGTTCTGGTGAGTAAGTTGATTATCATTATTCAATGTAAACGGTATAATTGAGTTATTTTTTAATGAATTCTGATGAAGTACTATGTACTTAGGATTCATTTATGACAAAGAAAATCAATCAACAATCACTTCAACTTTTATATTGTTTGAACGATAAAATCATGTAGATTCTGAATGATTGTCATTATCATATTCAGCAAAAGATTATATTCAACGTGGTTGAAGAATATTGCGATATTAAGACTTATTCATATTGCAGTGATCCACCTAAACTTCCTGGAGTGCACCAATTGACAAAACCTGTCGATCATGGAGAAGGACCGTCATGGGACGCCCGCAAAGGACTTCTATATTATGTAGACATCCATACTGGAACGGTACTCAGCTACGAATACTGCACAGGGGAACTACATTCCGTGAAATTGAACGGTGAGGTGACTCCCGTTGTTCCTCTGAAAAAAGATCCAAACGTCTTAATCGTTGGCTTAAATCGATCATTGGTCGCCATAGAATGGGACGGAAAAGGCGAATTGAAAAATCAGAAAATACTATCAACTATTTCACCACAATTTCCCAAAAGCAGATTTAATGATGGTAAAGCTGATAAGGAAGGACGATTGTGGTTTGGTGAGTATTCGGAATTTGGATTAGAATAATTTTTTAGGTGAAGCCCTATACATCTGTTTTGTGAATATACAAATTATTACAAATATATCGATACGCAGCTAGACGGCGGCCAACAAAATGGAGGAAGCTGAAGTAAAATGTTTTCTATCATCTTGAGCAGAGATGGAAGGAAATGGTTGGTTTCAGGAACTAGCACGGCGAAAAAAGTTAATCAGCCTAATAGTAGACTGTGACTAGCTTCAATAAAAGCTGTTAAGAAGAACAATATGTTCATAGGAAGAGAGTCCTGGAGTTTTGAACATGTCTCCTGGAGTTTTGAACATGTAACTTCCACACCAAATTCGGATTTTAATTTTGAATGTTGAAAAACCGAAAAACGAACATTAGAACCTCAACTTCAGACACCCTCAAGCTGTGAATGGTACAGCTCAACTGTTCCTAGGGGTATATCAAAAGAGATGATATAGCAGAGGAACCCAACCAACGCCTGAATGGTCGATCATGACCTAACAGGCCAGAATCTAGGTTGCAGCTGGTCACTTGTATGTTGCAACATAATGATGCAATATTGACAGTAAAACAAAAGCTTGGATAGTAGACTTCCGCGGACAGCTAATCTTGAAAAATCTTGTCTTCCGGATGGAAGACGTGAACTGAGCCTTTAGTTCAACCCAATTTGCTTTTATTAATGTAAAAAACCTCTCTTTTAATGGTTCTGTTTGAAATTTTCCTAAAAATTTGCAATTTAGATGAAATGAAGTTATGGGTAGGATTTGCTTATAGTCGAGGAAATAAAGTCGAAACGGCCTTCAATGGCTAGTAATCTTTGTTATAGGACAGACTACAGTTTCAGATTCAAATGCCAAAATGATGGAGTCCTGTTTCTTGATAATCAAAATTTCACACTCACGTAAAATAAGCCTCATTTTGTGCTTATTGCATAATATACTATTTCATAACTAAATTCGAATTGTTCATATCATATTGAAAACATTCGATTTCAGGAACTATGGGTTTTGAAGATAGCGCTGGTGTTAGACCGAACGAAGGAGTTCTGTACAAATTCACCAAAGATAATTTGAATGATCCAGCTGTAGCTATCGCCCCTGTCACTACTAGCAATGGTTTGGCGTGGAATAAAAATAATGACAAACTTTTCTATATCGATACGGCAAGTGGAAAAGTAGTTGAATATCAGTATGACAATACCAAAGGAGAAATTAGTAATCCACGAGTTGCATTCGATATGTCAACCCAGTCATTAATCGGAGGTTATCCAGATGGTATGACGATTGATGAAGACGACAATCTTTGGATTGCCCTTTACAGTGGTGGAGCTGTTATTAAAGTAGATCCGAAGGTTGGAAAAATACTGCAGGTAAGAATTGAATAGTAAAATGATGATTTGCTTTTATAAACAGATCACCAGCAATAAATATCTCTCATATCTTTTTCGTTATCAACGTTGACAAGAGTAGTTAAACTTAATTTTAGACTTTAGTCCGAGGGTAATCTAATCCGCTACAGTTATACCCACTCAATTTAGCTTGTTTGTACTTCGTTCGCTATTCGTAGTACACTGTTTCCTAATAAGTAGTCTAAAAAATTTAAAAATGTGATTCTTCATGTTTTTTTATAAAAAAAATCGTTGGAAGGCCTCTTTCAGTAAGAACTCCGGAGCTTGAGCTGCACATCCTTCAAATAGTTAAAGATACGCCCAGTATTAGTACAAGAAAAATTGCTAACGACCTCAATGTCAGCGCTAAAGTTGTAAGGAGCATTTTAAGGAAGAACCAGTTATACCCTTACCACATCCAACTTGTAGAGACTCGATTGGTATCGGTGGCCAGAGAAAAACATTTAACTTTCCCAAATTTTTCGGCTAATATTTTGTTCACGGATGTGACAATTGGCGACTGAACTATATGAAACCTAGAGTTGTTAATAAAAATCCTTCTCCGTATTTGTTCACAGATAATTCCCATACCTGCTAAAGCTGTAACATCAGCTATGTGGGGTGGACCCAATTTGGATGTCCTATTCGTTACTACGTCAAGATACAATTTATCACCAGAAGAAAGACTAATGGAAACTGGAGCTGGAGCTCTATACGCGGTCACCGACTTAGGAACTCGAGGCTTACCCGTTTTTGAGGCCGATATAATCGATTCACTCGAAACAAAAAAGGTATTGGAATTTTAGATTATATGATTTTTACGGGTCTCACATTATAGCAATTTTTCTTGTAGTCCCCAAAACCCTCGAAACAAAGACCGAAGAAAAATTCAGTTATTAGGAATGATAATTTTCAGTTCAATATGAATTTTAGTGAGTGATAATGTATTGCTTGTGGTAGGAGAGCTTTCTAACCGTAGTCGAAGGCAGAAAATTAGTATATTAATAAAAAAAAATGTATAATTGGTTTTAGAATGAATACTCTAATTCTAATGTAAAGGAAAATTTGGTGGTTGTCTTAAGAGTATTAGGTTTAAAATGTCGTCTGTAAAATTATATTGTTGCAGGCTCAATTGAAAGCTTCGTAGTTGATAAATTGATAGCATTTTACGATATTTTGCTTCCACTTCTAATTCTAGAATATGCACAATTCCCACCCCCCCAGCACAAATGCTCTAGAGTAATAGATCAATTCAAATCAAATTGAAAAGCAGGGTAATAATTATCTTGAATAGTTCCGCGTCACAATAGCAAGACTTGATCCTGATGTTTCGCCAACCATTACAGGTGTTATCTTCAGGGCAGACTTAAGGCTTGAGCTGTAACTGATTCTACTGATTTCTGTAGCCGTATTTATTGTAGGAAAAAATCTTTCACGCTACACTGCGAATATCTTGTTCCCTTCCTCAATCATTTAAATTCATTACATCCCAATATCCTTTTCACCATGGAGGTTGAATCGAATGTTTCACTATCTCCCGTTCCTAGATGTACTAGTTGGTCGACAGACTGACGGTACTTTAGGACATTCTGTGTATCGGAAACCCACTCACACCGATAATACCTCAATGGCCTTTCCTACCACCATCCTGCATCAGTATCAGCTCAAACCTCAAGCTTGCCCTGAAGATGCCACCTGTAATGGTTGGCGAAACGTCGTGCTATTGTGACGCGGAATCCATCCGGAAGCCAAGATTTTTCAAGGGTAATAATATAGATATTATAAGATTTTGTAGTAACAAAATGCTGCTACTTACATGGTGTAATATATTTGGAGGCGGTTTAGGAGTCTAATGTAGAAATATTGATGAAAAAAAATATGAGGATTATTTTATTCATATTATACCGTTTTCTGTTTTTAGTGTCATGGATAAATAGATATCTGAGACCACTGATAAGTTTTTAAATCAATTTGGACATTTCTATTAATTACGAAATATGGATTGTGAAACCATCATGTTGTATTAGTCGTTGAAATAAATATTTAATTATTGAATTTTGTTATTTATTGGTTTGTCACTTGCAGGTATGTTCCATATACGGCCTAGGCCTCGGTAAGAAAGGATTTTTCGAAACTCAATCCCAAACGAATTCGTTAAATTTTGAGGTTTTTGTCAGCAAATATAATCACGTACAAGTTACATGACATACAGATCCATAGATAAATGATTAATAGTCCAGTTCATACTGTCTATGCTATTACAGAAAACACAGAACCGATCAACAAGATCGATAACGTTTACATTACTGATACCTGATACATCGAGTTATATAATGAAGTGTTCAGGGAGCACATTTGAATCAGTTATATGAAGGACAGAAGATAATAATTTTTCCGTCCTATCTGTCTCTCTTCTCACGAGGGGGTAGCTGAGCGCGCCTGTCCACCTATTCTTATATACGTCAAGCAGCAGGCGCACGTAGCTATCCCTCTCGTGGTCCTCGTTCATGAGAAGGGCGACATAGAGGACGGGAGAATTATTATCATCCGTCCTTCAGAGAACAGATTCAAATCCGCTCTCGGGAGGCTTACTTTATTTATATCTCTATGTACGTGACAGACTATTCTATAACATAGATATCCCTGTCAATTGAAATAATTTTTCACAAGTGATAACGTATAATTTCCTTTCAACGGCTTTAGCTGTTTTTACTCATATATTATTTCCCCATATTCTAGGATCTAAAGAGGTTCCGTTGACTATAGGTATCTATTTTTATATTAGTCTATGCTCTTCGATGTATTGCGTTTCTCTGGCTTTGGGTCTGAGGCTCTATGATCGAACCTAAAATTTTGAACTAATTTGACAACTATTATTTAACTCAATTTAAATAAGAAACAAACTGAAGGGAAAAAAATTATTACTTGCAATTCAAGGAGCTGTTCTCCAAGTTGATTATGGTTCGGTCTACTCAAATTAGGTTGTTAAATGCATTATCAGCAGCCGTAACAAAACCTCATAGATTAACATACACTAGAACTTATCCCACTATTTTAGTTAATCCAGACGGATCCACAATAAAGATTCGATATCCAGAGCCCCGGCAGATTATTAAGGTACCAATTCTCTTCTAACAGTTAACATCATTTAGTATGTACTTCACAGAGTAGAACGATCATGGGTACAATTGTATTTTTTGAAATCTTTCTGCAAGTTAGAATTAAGGGATCACATTTCTCAATTAAATCAGTGACATAGCAATGATTATTCAGATAGCAAGGATCCTAGCATTTTGTTTTAAATACTATAACATTATAAAAATCTTATGTGAACATGTTTTAGTGCAACAGTGAACTAATTGTATAATGCATATGAATTCTTCTAATTGTCATAGCTGAATGATGGTTAAAGATGCCATTAGCCATTTGAAATTGAAGGACACTCACAATTTGATAGTGCCACATATTCAACTACCCCAAAAATCATACAACAGTTTCAATAATATTTACTTTGCATCATCCGAATTGTTATTTTACTTGAAAGGAATTATCCATTATTCAAATAAGCTGAATAACAATTATTGACAAATTATTGCTTTGAGAAGTTTGCAAAGCAGCATTACGAAATGTTTTGCCTTTCATATTTTTTCTTTAGAAGGAGTACACTTCAAATAAAAACAATATGAATGAAGCAAAACTGTAATTTCTATAATAATTTCTAATGAGGTATAAAGTGGCTGAGTTGAATTATTGGTCTCACTCTCCTGTAGAAAACGCAGCTGATTGTTCAAAAATAAACATAGAATTAGACCATATCAATTTTTCAGATGCCCTTAAACATATGGACCTTGAACGAAGCAGAGAGAAAAGCAAAACTAGAACAAAGGAAACCAAAATCAAAGGTGAAATTTGTAGATGACTTTGAAGATCATTACGATTCAAATAAATACTTGAAGTATTTGAAAAAATGATTATGTAATATAGATTGTTGTAGTAGTAAATAATTGTATTTTAAGTAAGTCTGTTGTTTTATTTGAAAGAGGTGAAATTGTTACAAAATGCATTCATAATGTTGTTACCTGTTAATTAAATACCAGATCCGACACTTTCATTATGATAATTTAATTGTTGAAACAATTCTGCGACTATATGGAGAAAAGAAAGTATGAGAAACATTTCCTTCAAGAGTAATTTTCACTCTTTTAAAATTGATGTTACTAATTCGTTTTACGTAGTATTCTCTAATACTGGATGCAATAATCACTTTGAATGTATGCTTTTAGTTTATTTTCTTAAATCAAGGAAATTTGGTAATTGCAATAGAAATGGAAACCGTGCTAGTTTTTAAAATTCCGATTCGAATGTAGCGGCATAGATTTCAATGTTTTGTATGCGCGCACAGAAATCGTCATGTGAATCGAGCTCAGACATGACTGATAATTGTCGATCCTGCTATTTTTACACTTCGGATATTTAGTCGGTGCATGTTGTTCGACGACTGAGTACAAAATATGGCAGCTGTAGAATGTAGAGAAAGCTTGCGCTGTCATTACACTTTTTATTTACTTGCGAGATGTGAAGCTAAAATGATGATACGTGTTTATTAAAATTAGGGATTTCGTGCGATAAGCATTACGGAAATTATATTCTAAGTGAAGTAGTGTGAAATTCTATGCAAGTAATTCGGTGGAAATGGAACATTTGCCTAGTGTCAATATAGTAAATAGAATAATCTAGCAACCATTTTTCTGATAAATCGGTTCGGTATTTCGAAAACAAAACCGAATTTAAAACCATTAAATGTTTTAGTGAAAGAATTGTTCATGACAGTTGAATCAAGTAGGTAAAGAACCTCAGTTTAGATAGGGATGACATGAGATTGTCATTATTGAAGTGTGTTTTTTGTTTATTTATCAGAAAAAGTCAGTTTTGCGGTAAATAATCGTATGTAAATTATAAAGTATGTGTAATTATAAGACTAACAAAGTTCGATATGTAGATCGTACGGAAATATGTACGAAATTGGTTAATAATACATAATTCTGCAACTATTATACGATGCGCCCATCTAACAAAGATGATAAAAGTTCTCAAATTTCGTGTATTTATGACACACCCTGTGATCCAAAAGATAGTGACTATCAGAAACAGTTTTGCCCCAATAATGAGTTATCCGAACCGCCGCGAACTCGGTGTGATAGGTTAAAAACTGGGTCCTCCTGTCAAGCTCTGAAACATGCCGTTGCCGCATTGCATCGCCTTGACGATTTTCACAAGGAAAAAATCGGATCTGGATTTTTTTCCGAGGTTTTCAAGGTAAGCTTACATGTTAAAGATAATGTATGTGCCAGAACTGACATAGGAATCTAGGTCATAAAGTAACAATTAACCTCGGGAGCACCTTATAAGAAAATTATAATAGAGGTGCCGTAAATAAACCATTAAACATAGCTATTAACATTAACACCATCTGCTCTGTTTTGCACTATTCTGTTATTCTGATATCTACATAAGATTTCTTCTTCTTTAATTGTATATGTATGTAAGCTAGTCACGATATTCAGTTGTCATGCATGTTCATGTGATAACACCTGTGAATATCAGGGTTTCGTATCTTTTGAGTGACTTACAACTTTTACTTCGAAGAATCCTATCTTCTGACTTTATCATTATTCCAGGCAATATTTTAGTAGATAAATGGATATCTACAACGTTATTATTTAAAGCTATTTCGACTCGATAAAGATAAAATACACAATCAGTATGATTGTGTATTTTTCTTTAATCTGCTGTTTCAAAAAATATGTATATGTTATCTCAACATTCGAATGTCTTTTTTTTAATGTACCATATCGGTATTAACGTAACCCTCGACGTAACCAAACGTAATGATCCTCAACCGAATCTTCAACTATTAGATATGGAAATGCCTGACAATATCAAGTTATTTACATGCATTGTTGCGTGAACGCGTTTGGTGAGAATGCTCACCAGATTGAAGTGAATATTTTCTCACGTTCTCTTGGATATCTAACAAGTCATATGAATATGAAGAGAGGAAAAATATATAATTCCGTATTTAAGGAATAAGGATCTGCAATTTTCGCTATAATTCTCATGTCGCTATAATTCTCATGGCAATTGTTTGGGCTGCAATTATCTTCAATGCATGCGGTGATTCCCCATATTAAAGTACCCATGGGAATGAAATAAGCCGTGATAAGCAGAAATCAAACTATTGTTGATAACAAATCGCAAAGATTTCTAAGCGTAAAAGTGTAGATAGTTTGGATCTGAGAGCACCAATTCAGACAGTCGTCGATAGTTATACCTACTCAAACACTACAATCGTTATTGAGTTTACGATTTGAAGAAATATACACATTTTGAGTTATGTCAGCATCGCGCTGATAGTGTGCATTCAATGGGTTCAATGGTTAGAGGTGAGTAGTTGATATAAATAATAAAAATGAGTGGCCTAGAACTGTGCCCTGGGTGACACCAAGCTTCATAACTATTTTAACATTAGACTTAGGGTTGTTAGTTTCTACGTATTGACTCCTATCAACAAGTCAATCGACTAGGTCATCAATAACTGACGATACATGTTTCGAGACATCTTTAGAAGTGTACCGATGTTTACTGAAGCCAAATTGAAAATTAGAAAATAAGTTATTTCTTTCAAAGTAATTTGTAAGTCTCTTTAATAATCATTTCAACTATTTTGCCAAATATTGCATATGAGCCTGAGAACACAAGAGACATCAGTCCATGCAGATTCATAGCCTTCGGCGCTGCCTTAGGCCTGCTGAACTGATTCTTGTATCAAGGGGTGCACAATGGACCCAATCAAGCGGTCTAAGTGCTCTGGACTTGTCCGCCCCCGTTCCGATTGATTGAAACTATCGTTGATTGAATCAAATCGAATCAACCTTATTCAAGAAGAAAGTGTCTACATTCGAATGTGAGAAGCGTGGTCAAGAACGAGGCTTATCATTATTGGTAGCATTATTATTATCGATAATTGTTTATCGGAACGGGCGCGAATATTTATTCGAAAAGCGTGCAGAATTAATTTATCACGCACATTCGTTTTTATTCCTCGCCTCGGTGACACTATTAACAATTACGTTTAAGTGAATATAGAAAACACTTTCAAATTAAACTGTTTAACCATATAATTGAGGCTGATGAATGGACATGAGAACTAATGCGGTACGCGACGGCATTCTTTTGCGTCGATTCTTGCATTTTATGAAAGTTCTATGTTGTCCTGCGGAAATAATTAATCGAAGATTTCCGGAAATACCAAACTGCGAAACAGGTTTTGGGGTTATAAGTGTGGAAAGGAATGTTTGATCTTCGAAAAAATGCCACAACAGTTTTCTAATTATGATAGTTTACCTACTTGATGATATAAAGGGGCCACCAAGGTTCTGTGATCTAACGCCTTTAGACTTCTTCCTATGGGGTTTCTTGAAGGAAAAAGGTATTTTTCCAAAACTGATACTTGACCGATATCGTTTTTCATTAGTAACTGCAATCTTAGTAAGGGTTAAAAATATAAATAACAATGTTAATTTTTTTCTATGCTGTTCCTATAATTTTAGTAGCAAACCATCACATTTTGCCACGTGCTCCGAGGTTAGCTGAATTATTTATTTATATTGCGAAAGCTACAAATTTGCAGTAGTTCAGTAAAAAAAAATTAAATAACTTGCGAAAATGTTCGAAAAATAAGTACTATAGCGGCACCTATTGAATTAGCAACCTCGCAAGATTTCAACGGATAATATTTTTTCAAATTATTTACATATTATATGCTAACCAATGTTGAACAAATTTAGAACAGTTTGCAAATTGGCAGACCAATGTCTTGCAGAACTTGGCAAATTAACAACCTTCAATTCCTTCAGGAACATTGTTGTATAATGAACAATAATTAATTGTTAATCGATATTTTACCCCCTAAACAAAGATAATCGAAATTAACAACCTTCAATTCCTTCAGGAACATTGTTGTATAATGAACAATAATTAATTGTTAATCGATATTTTACCCCCTAAACAAAGATATTCGAGATTTTATCAGATATTGGCCAAAAGTACGTCAAGGTAACAATTTTTTTGTTGCACGTTGAGTTAAGTTTTATTAATAGTTAATTTTAAAGATTTTATCTTGATTAAATTATTTATTAGCGATACAGAATATCTGGTATGTATTGCTAATAAATAATTTAATCAAGGGAAAATCTTTAAAATTAACTGTTAATCAAATTTATTCCAACGTGTAACAAAAATTTGAGAAAAAATATGTTACCTTGACGTACTTTGGGCCAATATCTGATAAAATCTGGAATATACGAGGGTCGTTCATTATCTCTTTAGAAAAATCAAAGATATGGCGCGCGCGTGGCTAAAATCGTTTGTTTTTGGAAACTATCATTACTCAGTAGACAGCAGTTTTTGATATATCGCCCACGTGTTATTATTTTTATCGTCGATTAAATCAGAGTACTTTTGTTTATTAAAAAAAATGGAAAAAAGTGCGTTTCGAGTGGTGATGAAACATTTACATTTAAAATAGTCTAGGAGCCAGAGCGATATTGATGGTCTGAACATTAACCCGATGGCACTATGGTTTATCGTTAGAGGACGGTTCAATGATCAATTCATCTCAGAGACCGAATTTTCCCCGGCTGCTAGATCTCCCAAAACTCCATAAAATCATCCGGCGGAATGAAAAAAATGAATAAAAAAGAGCCGTTTCGATTTTAAACCCAGCCAGAGTCTCAATAATTGACTAATTTATCATAAAATTGGTCATATTATCATATGATTCATATTTTTTTGGTGGGTGGTTTTAGAGGGTTTTGGGTGGTTGAAATAGACAAGGAGTGATGGCAATAATTTTAAATCTTTATTTGACATCCAATAAAGTTATTTAACATGGTGCCATCATGTTACCTTGTAACCCGCAAGTTTTATCCACAAAATGAAAAAAAGAAACATTTTTGGTCCAAATAATGGCCAATTACTCGGAAATGAACCGAAAACTTTTGATGGCATACGGTATTTTAACAATTGCCAATACCAATGAACATTTTCCACCAGATTTGGGAGGGTTAACTTGCAGTCCATTTTCGGTTCAATTTTAACTGGTCGGTCTGATAAACGGACATGATAAAAAATGATGGCACATGGTGGAAGTGTATAAGAATGCCATGCTTTTCAAGTAACCGCAACTTCGAAAGGGTTAACCTTCAGTCAAAAAAAAAATGCGGATGCTGTATCTCGAGATCTAGCAGCCGGGGAAAATTCGGTCTGTGAGATGAATTGATCATTGAAACGTCCTCTAACTATAAACCATAGTGCCATCGGGTTAATGTTCAGACCATCAATATCGCTCTGGCTCCTAGACTAAAAGGTTTAAAACCAAATGACATTGAAGCCGAGTTGGATGAAGTTTATGGCACATCTGCACCAGCGTTTGCCACTGTTTACAATTGGGTAAATGAGTTTAAACGTGGCCGTAGATCGACAAAATAGGAACATCGTTCGGGGCGACCAATAGAAGTGGCTACCCCAGAAATGATTGACAGAATCCATGATATGGTGTTGGGCGATCGGCCCATCAAAGTGCTAGAGAGTATTACGCGTCGTTATTGCACGGTTGAGTGATGAAATAAAAATTAAACGGCCTCATTTGAAAAAGAAAAAAGTCCTTTTTCATCAAGACAATGCACAAGTTCACCCATGTGCAGTTGTAATGTCCAAATTTGTGGAATTAAAGTTCGAATTATTAGAACATCCACCAGATTTGGCCCCCAGTGACTTCTTCCTATTCCCAGATTTAAAAAAATGGCTCGGCGGACGACGGTTTGGGACGAACGAGGAGGTCATCGCCGAAACAAATGGCTATTTTAAGGAACCGAAATCCTACTTTTTGGACGGGTTAAAAAGGTTGGAACACCGTTTAGAAAAATGTATAGAGCTAAAAGGAGATTATGTAGAAAAATAAAAAAAATTTTTACCAAAATACTTTGTTTTTGTATTTTTTCTAAAGAGTTAGTGAACGACCCTCGTAGTTAAGAAACAAAAGTTTAATGTAGCTTTCAGACAAAAACTTTCAAACAAGTTTTATTGTAAAGACTAAAATCTAATAAATTTCGGAAGTCAGAAGTCTATAAGTTGTCTTGTGAGGTATGTAAAATGCCCTATATATTGGTCAAACAGGAAGATCGTTTGAAGTTAGATATAAGGAACATTTTAAGTCGTTTCAATTAAATAAAAGTGATTCAAATTTTTCTAACCTTTTTATAGAAATCCATCACTGTTTTCCTTCCCTAGAAAACCTAAATATTTAACATACAATAACGAAGGGTAGAAAATTTAATATCTATTAGAATCTAGAGAGATATTCAAACACAATAATCCTTCAAAGAATCTACTAAACGAACAACTAGATTTAGGAAATTCCAGTTTGTTCACCGTGTTAAATTCCACGTAAGATGATCCTTAGAATGTAATTAATCAAATTTTTCTCATTGTATGTTTTGATAATGAACTGTTTCGAATTTGCAATAAATAAAGTGATATTTAAAAAAATTGAATTTCTTTTTTTTTATCTATTAACATGGTATATCACAAAGTAACGGGCAGCTCCATTCAAATTCTAAGTAGGTATTAGTAACAATAGCTTTTCTAATAGTTTATTTCAATTTGCAACAGTCTTTGTGAATAACAAAATCTTTCTGCAGTCTGCTTAACGTCAATGTCCTCTTAATTTGTTACGGATTTGAACATTTATGAGTTTTATCTCGTACTAGGTATATTTGTGCAAAGATACTTCAACATTATTGTTTAATTACCAGTATTGCTTGTTAAAGCTTTATTATGTTATACCTAATGGAAATTACGCTAACCGAATATTGACACAGAAATAAAAGTTCTTTGTGTGCAAAATTGCACTAAATAAATACACCTCATGAAAGTAGAGATTACTTCATGTTAAATTATATCTCTAATTTAACAAGGAACAAATTATTCATAGATAACATACGGTTCCCAATCTAATTGAACTCACCTTCACTTTTCTTCGGAAGCGTTGTCAAGAGCAAGAGTGAGAGTTTCTCTTGTTTAAACAAGAAGACCGGTCACGATGATTTTATTCTTCCGCGATTGGTGACGTGTTAGGCAGGCGGTGGTTTGATTTACAATTTCCTTGTGTATTTTCGTTTGCAGTCGTTGGCCCGTTCGCAATTAATACGTTTGTCAACTTAACCCAAATATTTCGGTTTCAATGAAACGTCCACGTTTCTTTATTATTAACTCGATGAAATGAGCACGGTTTTTATTTTACATTCGCGAGAAATAAAAAAAAATGGACGAACGAGGTGATGATCGAAGATGATAATGCGTTATTTTCAGGAAAAATATTCAATGTCTTTCATTATTCGATATTTTTTGGCTACCAAATGCAAATAAACGAAACAATTTTTCAGGCATCGCATCATTTTAATGCGTTTATGATTAAAAATAGAAGAGTGAGTCACAAAAGTTGAATTGCATGATGAATCCCCCACGCCTTGATTATGGCTGAAAGAATTATTTTCTACTCTTTAGTGCATTTCCAATATATTTTACAAGTTAAGTTCTACCCTTCGTAATTGTATGTTAAATATTTAGGTTTTCTAGGGAAGGAAAACAGTGATGGGTTTCTATAAAGGTTAGAAAAATTTGAATTACTTTTATGATTTAAAATGTTCCTTATATCTAACTTCAAACTATCTACCTATTTGACCAATGTATAGGGCGTTTTACATACCTCACAAGTCAACTTATAGACTTCTGACTTCCGAAATTCATTAGATTTTAGTCTTTACGATAAAACTTTTGAAAGTTTCTGTCTGAACGCTACATAAAACTTTCGTTTCTTAAATACGAGGTTCGTTCACTAACTCTTTAGAAAAAGATACAAAAACAAAGTATTTTGGTAAACATTTTTTTTATTTTTCTACATAATGTCCTTTTAGCTCTATACATTTTTCTAAAAGGTGTTCCAACCTTTTTAACCCGTCCAAAAAGTAGGATTTCGGGTCCTCAAAATAGCGATTCGTTTCAGCGATGACCTCCTCGTTCGTCGCAAACCGTCGTCCGCCGAGCCATTTTTTAAAATCTGGGAATAGGAGGAAGTCACTGGGGGCCAAAACTGGCGAATACGGTGGATGTTCTAATAAATTCGAACTTTAATTCCACAAATTTGGACATTACAACTGCATATGTGTGAACTCGGGCATTGTCTTGATGAAAATGAACTTTTTTCTTTTTCAAATGAGGCCGTTTAATTTTTATTTCATCACTCAACCGGTGCAAAAACGACGCGTGATACTCTCTAGCACTTTGATGCGCCGATCGCCCAACACCATATCATGGATTCTGTCAAACATTTCTGGGGTAGCCACTTCTATTGGCCGTCCCGAACGATGTTTATATTTTGTCGATGTACGGCCACGTTTAAACTCATTTACCCAATTGTAAATAGTGGCAAACGCTGGTGCAGATGTGCCATAAACTTCATCCAACTCGGTTTTAATGTCATTTGGTTTTGAACCTTTAAATGTAAATGTTTTATCACCACTCGAAACTCACTTTTTCCATTTTTATAAATAAACAAAAGTACTCTGATTTAATCGACGATAAAAATAATAACACATGGGCGATATATCAAAAACTTGACAGCTGTCTGCTGAGAAAACATACGATTTTGCCATATCTTGCATTTTTCTAAAGAGTTAATGAACGACCCTCGTATATTCCAGATTTTATCAGATATTGGCCCAAAGTACGTCAATGTAACATATTTTTCATCATTTTTTCAATGCGTTTATGATTGAAAATAGAAGAGTGAGTCACAAAAGTTGATTTGCATTATGGATCCCCCACGTCTTGATTATGGCTAAAAGAATTATTTTCTACTCTTTAGTGCACTTTTAAAAATATATTAGAAATGCAGATGACTTGGAAGGTCCTCAAATTATACTGTATGTCATTACATTGAAAGTTTATTCCAACTGACAACATGATGTGTTTTACAAGGGTCGATACTAGGAGCTTTACTGTATTATTTTATTATTATAATATATAAAAATGAACCTAGTGCTACTACTATTGTTACCTACTTTTGTTAACACAATTCTTCTCTTTCGGACACTTCTGTGTGGTAACACCGTAATGGTACCCATTATGTATCTTGGGGTACAAGTGTACTCCAAATTAATAACAACTGAATATCAAATTAAACTGTATCACCTTTCATAATAAGAAAATGAAATGAAAATTCCGGACAAACTTTCTTCTGATAGCACAGACAGCAGTGGCGGCACGTGAGTTATGAAAGAGGGTAAACACAAGAAAATTACCTATTTTTTGTACATAAAATTCATTCTCCTATTTTTCATGCTGGGAAAAACGTCATAATCCGGGATAGACTGGAAGAACTTCTTCTTTTGAGAGGACCGCCAATGCGTTCAGTTGATCTTCTGACATTGTGCTTCTCAGAGAAGTTGTAATGCGTTTGAAGGTGGAAAAAGTCGTTTACATTCTGCTGTCGACATGGGCGTTGTACAAATAATTGTCATTGTCAGTAGAATTTCTAATTCGAACAATTTGCTGTTGGAATTGTTCAATTGCCTTTTGCAGTTGAGCACTGTCATCCCGCGCATTTGAGTCTGATTAAATAATATTTCAACATGTGGCATGATGAAATGAAATTATTTTCAACCAGTAGAGAAATTTCGGGCAATTCAAATGTTTCAATAAACCACTTTGCTTCACTAATAGTAACTGAATCCATCCCAGCAATGTCTTTGCTAATACATCAGCATTATGTCCACCCGGCTTAAAAAAAGACCAAATGCGTTCAAAAATTTGTCAATTAAACACGTATCGAATAATAGTAACCATTTGCTGATGATTCGAGGTGTTTGTAGTTTCATCAGCCTCCAAAGCAATGGAATTTGCAGAGTTAATTTATTTTTATATTCCTTGCTTGCAAATTTGCAACATTGCATGTAGCAATTCGTTCTGAATAGTTTTTGAGACGCCTTGTGAACCCGAACCTTTCATATGTATTGCAAGCAAGCGTCTAATTCAGCTGCAAACTTGATTAAGCCCATAAATACCTGGACTTTCCGACGGTAATGTCGCATCATGGCCTCGTTCCGCCAATTCAAATGCTCACTTCAGACTTCAGGTCTTCGAATTGAATTCACACACGGTACACTTTGAAGGCAATACGTTTACTGGAGATACGATTCTTTGTGCCCCAAACCGACGGTATAAGCGCCTATGGCGAGGATAACCGTAGTCAGCCGAATCATACTGACAGACAGATGAATTTTTGCAAGTGCTGCTTCTGGTCCTGCCCATTCGTTTTCTGAAACAGAAGGCACACCTAGTTTCATGAAGTTGTGGGGGGTCTTCCGGTGTTTTTCTTTTGAGGATACGACTTACAGTTTTCCTGATGCAAACTTTTTGAGAAAAGATCTCTTAATAGGAAAATGCTCCTTATCTGATGCATTCGAGTTGAACCAGAACACCATTGCATTGATTCCAACCACTTAGATGTACCCCATAACTAAAATTATTATGAAATGCAACTCGCATGATGAACGTTTCAGTGTACCCTAAAATTGACTCACAAAAAACTGATAGAACTTACAATGACGAGTGACACTTAGTGATCTTAGGTTATTTAATGAAATTACACGGACATACATTTTGTTCCAAAGCCTGCTTATATTCCCTGCAGAACCTAGTTCTCTTAATAAATACATTTGACACACCCCATGAGACCTCTACGAGGATTGTCTTTTTGCAGTGGAAACCAATGTATACACAAATTTTTTGTACCGACTCAATGCAGCCTTAAAATAAATTGGATTCATGTAATTCTTCTTGTAAAGTTTTGCAGCGTTATATGTTTCTCTCAAATGAAAGATTACCCAGCATCGACAATAATTGGCATATTTCAAATCCGTGTGACCAATAGGAACAGCGCAGTCGTCTCAACATTGGTTAACATGCGCACATACAGATATGTCAAGAATAGGATTCAGGAAGTTTCAAAACCCTGATTTTTTTTACACTACGCGTAGTGAGGGAAGTAAAAATCTATTACAGTTTCTGACCTCGAATTGTTTTTTAGAATAGATACCCTGAGAAGCATTATATACTTAACCGGATATAACATAACAAAACATCCTGTAATTTGAAAATTTTAATTTTCCATCCTTATGTAAGAAATGGCAATGCCGATTTATTAAAAAAATAACAATGGTGTTTCACATAATTAAACGAATGGAGTACAAGTTTAAAGTTTAATGTCCAATTTTACACAAAAATTTATGATCTACACATAATGAATGAGCTGTTAATATATTGATAATTGTGATATACAGTTAGATCAAACTGAAAAGAACTGCCATAGTTGTAGGTTTTTCTATGAATTTATTGAAATATTTTATATCAATACTTTATCGGTATAATGATGCAACATGTTAACAATGTGAAATTTGTCTGAATTTCGAAGACTATTTGCAGAAACAATAATTTATAAATTCAGATACAAGTCAACAAGACCTCGACGTGGTCGAAAGATGTTAATGGTTGTAACAATTAATCAAGTCTGCGAAAAACAAACGCAAGGTCGTTCGTAATCATTTTATATATTTGCATGTTTAATAATTGTTGAACTTCGACGGCACTATATTACATGTAGGAAAGTCGTAAAAACTGTTAACGTAACTGTAAATTAATTGTCCTTAGAAAGATCATTATCAATCAAGGTCAACAGGGAATTACGGTCCGATAAAAATTAATAGTAATCGCGTGCACATTGACAATTATATCATTCGCATCCTATTCTTCTTTCGAAACGCGACTTTATTGAAATAAATAAAGTCCGAGCTACCATGACACAAAAGGGTACCTTTCTAAAAACATGTTATGCCCGCCCGACAAGTTTAAATTTGTTAGTTGCTATTTTTATTGATTTTAAAATTAATTACCTAAAATTGAAGGTCTTTTAAGTCATCGATGTGACATCACAATCTATTTTATGTCTTTATTCCGTGTTTTAGACTTTGATTATATGGTACATTTTGATAGTTAATGTGACAGCAAGTGTCAGTATAAAAGAAGGTTATATTATAGTGTGTATAATTTTAGAAAATGAGTAGAAAAGTGAGGGACGTCTGTGATCAATTGATCGCAGCTTTTTTCATGAACATAGACTGCGTAACACTTTGACTCATGTTTTAAAATGTCAGACTTTAATTTTAAGCGCCGTGCCAATGTTTTTTTCTTTTAAATAAGCGTCAACGGCGGCCCGGTCAAAACACCTTCACAATTTTTTTTCTGAAATTATCTTTGAGAGTTGTTCACATTTTTAAATAAAAAATGTGATATAATAAACGTTGCCAGCGGTTACTATATCTACTTCTTAATTGAAGTCTAAGATATATTGAAATACGTTTTTCATCGATAAAATGTTTTTTACCATGATAGGTCTGTCAGATTTAGGTTAACAAAAATTAGCAGTCGGACTAGTAGGGGAGATCTCAAATTTCATTTGAAAACAAACACCAAGATGTATGAAGCTTATTTTCATAAAAAAATAATTTATAACACAAGGTTTTATGCGAGGTCATATTGTCTGCCATACAAATTTTTTCGAAAATAATACGTTATATACAGTAAATTGAATAAATTTCAGGTATTTAGGAAAAGAAAATTCATTTATTTTTAGCTAATTTAAAAAAAGTCCGCAAAACGTGTGAAAAACATGTTGTGCCCCCCAGACTAGTAAAAATTCGTTGATTGCTATTCGCAAAACGTGTGAAAAACAGTTCCACCTTTTTTTGTTACCATGAAGTACAACTACTAAAATAACTCCTATTTACGCGATATTCATTTTTTCATTCCATTATGTCAAAAAATCAGCACAAAACGAGGGAATATTATTTGAGGAGCTATCGGTGTGCGGCTCCAATTTGTCGCTCTAGTTCTGCCTGCAGTTTCAAATACAGGAAGTGAAGCCAGCAGCTGTCTGTCTGCTCGTCGGTCTGCCTCTGGCATTGTAAAACTTGACATTTCGTTTAGTTGATCACTAGTTAATCAGAAGTTAATTATATAATTACTAAGCAGTGCGATTAGTTAAATGAGGCGAATCGTCTAATAAATTATGATTCATTCAAATCTCACATTACGATTATCTTGTGAACTTACCTGAAGTATCGTGCAAGAAACCTTGAGATTGAAATAGGAAATTAACTGGATCCAAATCGCATTGACCGATCCTTCAACACATCTCTGGATGATTAATACAAAAGTGTTGTTACAATAGTTGAGTTGAATGAAAATTAAATATGCAAAAAAGTTGCTAATGACGAAAGAACTGATAGAACTGATAGACCATCGCATGCGATGGTTGCCAAAGTCCCCTCCGGTATAATGGACATCAATGGTGATGTTCCACAGGGATCTGCCTTGGTACCAACTATGTTTGTGTTGCATGTCAATGTGTTGGATGTAGAACGTCTTTTCTGCAAACTTGTTTTTTCACTAGAGGCCTGGGATCCTACAGTATATCCAAAATCACGTGTATTGCCTTATTTCAACAGAATAAAAACCTTTTTTAAAATGAATTCGAGAACGTGTAAAATGGTGAACACCGAAGAATGTCGCCAGATCGTGGAAGTGACATAACCTCAAAAAATGTTGGAGAAATTTTGTCAGGTATGTATGATCTATGTGACACTGTGTTTTTTTGGACTACTTATCTGGGTGATGACCTACTTACGAGTTTTTTTGGGTGCCTACTATTTTACTACTATACCATTTATGACGATACTGTCAAAGAAACCATTTCCATAATGTGGGATGAATCAAAGGCCAACCGAGGAGCAAATTCGATGGGTTCTGGCATCTTAAAATGGGCTGTACTCAATTCAAATAAAGCTCTGGAAGAAATCATCATATGGTCCGATAATTTTCCTTCCCAAAATAAGCATATGGTCATGGTTATGTGTTATTTCTGGTTGTTAAAAGTTATACCATCCCTAAAGATTATGACTACCTTCAGAAGAGGTTGCAAACTTGCTGACTGAGACTATAGGTATACTTAGGCTTATTAATGATCTAAATGTTGGGGGATAATTTGCAGATTTAGAACGTTTGGCCAAAGTTCCATCAAATCACTCTCAAGTTAGTCACTTTGGCATCACGTCAAACTAGGAACAAACCAAAATTGTCACAAATCGCGCATACAGATTTACAGCAGTATTTGTACAACATTGTATTAAAATACATGGTTGCTTTTTCGAATAAAAATGTTTCTCACTGTTTATCATGATTTGACGAGTTGTTTAAAATTGTTTGGTTGGAAATAATATTAATACCATTTATAAAAACGATCAAATTAATTGGTCAATACACATGTGTCAGCACGTTTTTGAATAACATACCTATAAAATAAATAGCATAACGTACTTAAATAAAAAAATGTTTGCAAGAAATGTTAATGTTTACGTCCAAAGTAAATCGTTCGCAATTATCTGGAAGAATATCAAAACGGTACTCATTTATTTTTCATTTGGCTCGGCTTGTGTAATAACAAGCGTTTTGGCAATAACATCCGTCTAGTTTAACAAGAACCGTATGAATAATACAATGGTATCTAGCGAGAATTACCCAAGTTTGAAATTTTGCAATTCAATTGTGTGCATACTGTTATCTTATCGATTTGTGAACATACGGGACGATCGTTATCCCTTTGAAATATGAGTATGTCATAATCGTCGAAGTGGCTGCAACAATGTGGATACGTCAAAAATGAGCCGTTTCGTTTTTATTGCATCACTTGCTACAAGTTGCGAATCGTTCTACGTCATTAGCCATTCAGAAGATGCTATAATTATCACGGTGTTTCAATGAATGGGTATCGGGATTGTTTTGGTTACTACGATAAGTCCTTATGACCGAAACAATGCATTAGATGAATAACAAACACATGCGTCCAATGCATTGTTTCGGCGTTGCATTGTGAATGATTTTTTTTGGGGGACGTTTTGATCACTTGGTTGGTGCTTTGGTATTTCCAAATGGAGTTCTCTATACCTGCGACGGGGACGGTCGAATAGTGACTTCATCGTGCTACTCGTTCCACTGATGAGCGTATGAGGAAAGCGAAACACCCGTCTCGGACTGATGGAAGTGTTGTCACTGTTTGAGCTAGAGCAACTTAACTTTGCCAGTTGACTGCTAGCACGAAAATGTGTTTGTAATTGCTCCAATGCTCACAACCTTTTGCAATTTCTATTATTTGCAATGACATACGCCTTTTTCTGCTAGAATCGACCTACTGAAGGCTTACATAATATTTGTACGGACTGAACTCGGTGCTTATCGGACCAGGATCAGTAGTAGTATACCAAGTGGGATTCTGGGACAGTTCGATGGCATGTCCATCCGCCTATGTCCACCAACTGTAACTTCTTGTTGGGTTGTTGTCAATGACCAGAGGCTTCTTTGAAGAAGTGTCACACGTCATATCTTTGTGATCTCAGCAGAGATAATCATAAAAATATCATATTTGTTTCACCTTTGTGAACCCTCATTGACGTCAGCAGAGATAAGAAACCTGCAAGTCTTGACAAGAAAATTAAGATTCATAATAATATCGCATTTGTTTCACCTTTTGTGACCTCTACTAACATCAACACAGATAAGAAAATAACAAGTCTCGACAAAATAAAAATTACTGTTTTCGAACTAATTGTGGACATAAAATCACATCGACTTGAAATTATTATGGGCGAGGCTAAGCTCACCTTTACCTATAATCAAGGTGAAACACATTAGGGTAGACACACCTTATGACGTGTGACACTTCTTCCTCCGGTTATTGACTACAGTTTCTTCAAAGAAGCCTCTGGTCATTGACAACAACCCCACAAGAAGTTAGAGTTGGTGGACATAGGCGGATGGACACGCCATCGAACTGTCCCAGAATCCCGCTTGGTATACTACTATCAGTGCTTGGCAGATGTGCAAGTACAGCTAAAGTGGAGGAATACTTCAGTACTGGCACACCTTTCCAGGTTTGGGCATATCTAAAGCATTTATTATAAACCCTTCGAAAACAAGAACAAAAATACTCTACAGCAAAGAAAGTTGAACCTACTTACTCTAATCGGTTAATACAACGGACACTGACTGCCAAACCACCATATATAAAGACTCCGCTTAGGCCCGGTCTCTTCATCTGGCAAATACAGTTCCAGAGAGGAAACTGAAAGATAAAGTTGCCGGGAGATTATTTGCCAGTTAACTGTGTCCGTCTTTTCTGGAGAAAACTTGAACTGCAGATAATTGAGCGCTTCCAGTGAGCAATCTGGCACATAAGTGTGAATAAAAATAACTTGATTTATATTATTCAATAATTATCTATGCATATAACCTAATTTGTAGAATTGTAGTTGACAAGTAAGGTGGGATGAAGTGGAATAAGTGGATTGAAAATCGTTGACAAAACATTATGATGGGTAAAAAGAAAAATGTATATTAACAGCTTTTAGTGTTGAAAACACTTATAGGATCCTATTTCGGGAGACACCGCCTACCGACCACAGTCACTGACGACATGTGGGCCTTGCCAAGATCACTATCGCTCAAGGGGGCGCTAGTTAGAATCGTAGCAGGGAGCAGTTCTCGTCGGGTACTACGTGAAGTCGGAAACCACGTGATTGCACAAATCTGATCATCTACTGGCTCATTATATTATATGCGAATCGGTCGTGTTGCGGATACACAAAGACTGCTATAGCTATATCCTCCTCTGTTAAAATGTGTCTATAATATAGACAGCGAAATTGCTAAGATAGTTGGAGTATAGTTGATACTGAACTGAGTGTCATTTGGGATCGGGTGGAAAAACAGTTCAATGATTACATGCATTATTTTATATTTGTTTTCAACACGCTCCGATGCTTGCAAGAGTTACGACATCTGTGAATTTTTACCTCAGCGTAGGGTTCTACAAATCTACCCTTATCAATTCCAAAATCATTTCGACAACCAAAATCGGACGATGAATTCTTCATTAACCCAATGATGAAAATGGGCGATTCGAGGACGAATAGTTCAGGATTGTTGTGCACCAATTGGTATACTACTATCAGTGCTTGGCAGATGTGCAAGTACAGCTAAAGTGGAGGAATACTTCAGTACTGGCACACCTTTCCAGGTTTGGGCATATCTAAAGCATTTATTATAAACCCTTCGAAAACAAGAACAAAAATACTCTACAGCAAAGAAAGTTGAACCTACTTACTCTAATCGGTTAATACAACGGACACTGACTGCCAAACCACCATATATAAAGACTCCGCTTAGGCCCGGTCTCTTCATCTGGCAAATACAGTTCCAGAGAGGAAACTGAAAGATAAAGTTGCCGGGAGATTATTTGCCAGTTAACTGTGTCCGTCTTTTCTGGAGAAAACTTGAACTGCAGATAATTGAGCGCTTCCAGTGAGCAATCTGGCACATAAGTGTGAATAAAAATAACTTGATTTATATTATTCAATAATTATCTATGCATATAACCTAATTTGTAGAATTGTAGTTGACAAGTAAGGTGGGATGAAGTGGAATAAGTGGATTGAAAATCGTTGACAAAACATTATGATGGGTAAAAAGAAAAATGTATATTAACAGCTTTTAGTGTTGAAAACACTTATAGGATCCTATTTCGGGAGACACCGCCTACCGACCACAGTCACTGACGACATGTGGGCCTTGCCAAGATCACTATCGCTCAAGGGGGCGCTAGTTAGAATCGTAGCAGGGAGCAGTTCTCGTCGGGTACTACGTGAAGTCGGAAACCACGTGATTGCACAAATCTGATCATCTACTGGCTCATTATATTATATGCGAATCGGTCGTGTTGCGGATACACAAAGACTGCTATAGCTATATCCTCCTCTGTTAAAATGTGTCTATAATATAGACAGCGAAATTGCTAAGATAGTTGGAGTATAGTTGATACTGAACTGAGTGTCATTTGGGATCGGGTGGAAAAACAGTTCAATGATTACATGCATTATTTTATATTTGTTTTCAACACGCTCCGATGCTTGCAAGAGTTACGACATCTGTGAATTTTTACCTCAGCGTAGGGTTCTACAAATCTACCCTTATCAATTCCAAAATCATTTCGACAACCAAAATCGGACGATGAATTCTTCATTAACCCAATGATGAAAATGGGCGATTCGAGGACGAATAGTTCAGGATTGTTGTGCACCATTATTTTAGCGATTTCAGACAAATCGAAACAATCAAAAACTTCCATTTTTTAAATGCAAATCAGCACAATAATCTCAACTCGGGAAATAACTGTCACTTCACTACCAGTTAACTTAACCAACAAATAGGGACTACTTAAGTAGCAAATAAATTTATTCAGATGTGAGAAAATGAAAGTTGGTTAACTATCAGATAAGTATTACCTGGAACTTTATCTGGAGGTGAAAAGATAGGGCGTGGCGTCAGAAACCACGTGATTGCACAAATCTCATCATCTACTGGCTCATTATATTATATGCGAATCGGTCGTGTTGCGAATACACAAAGACTGCTATAGCTATAGCTTATAGTTAGATTAGGTTATGTTAGAAACAAAGGGGGTACAATGAACATCATGTACTTGCGTACAGAGGGGAGGTTGGCCTAGGCATCAGATACTGCGTGCTAATTATCCTGACAACCAGGTAAATACATGGGACTTAGTTTACGTAGACCTTTAAAGGACCCGGGACTGAATTTACCTACATAGAAAGGCAATTGTTAGATGCCGGACTCAACTTACGTTGACCTAGTGGAAGACGCTCAATGTCGATGATGATGAAACGGTGGAATACGTTCTTTGTTAATGCCCGTTGGTTAAAGAAGCACATCTGAGATGTTCAGTAAGACAACCAGCAAAATCATCGGCCTTGTAAAAAAACTTGCTAGGTGAACTATAATAATTATTGAAATACAAGAAATACATGATGCTCTTCAAGGGAAATATTTTGAGAAGTGAAAATATAACTTCAACGGAAAATGATCGTTCAGAGGGATTAATTAATAATCCGGGTCATACCGGACTTATATTTAATTTGGAAGGCATGTAAACAATAGAAAATTATCCTACCTATGCAGATGATTCCATTGGAGTTTAACAAATGAACAATTAAATTTCCGGTAACTTTCTCAGCAACGCCTAATTAATTTTAAAGAAGTAGATAAAACCCATTCTTGAATAATAACTTCCTTGATCGACGGAAGACCGAATTGAAGAAACGTGATTATAATAGTTTTTGTACAAAATGTATTAAATATATTAATATATTTCCGCTCTTAATTTTTAATTGACTTCCTAAAGTCGCACAAATTTAGTCTCGTTATTGCCGTTTATCTTGAAAAATAACAGATTAATTTCTATTTACGTCTGTTATTATTAATACCCGAGGTTGAAACAATATGGTCAGTTTTAATCTTTGATAAACAATGACATCCATCAGTCTAAGATGCATAACATTTTAGTACCCACTTATCTTATTTAAGTCTGATTTTACTTTCTCAAGCGTCTGCAGATGACTTTTTTGATTCTATACTTGAAACGGTATTTACATATTTTTTATTTATCTAAGGTTTTAAAATTTAAATGGCTTCTTATTATACTCTTCGCAGACGAAGTCCGAAGCATTTACTCAAGCTATTTCTAAAATCCTTACAAAAGTCCTAGAGCAAAAATTCCTTCACCATAGTATTTTTAATCGACTATTAACATTTGAGTATTTCAGTTCCTTTTGTTTCTGAATTTTAAACTACTCTCACGAATTTTTCACGCTTGATCCTCAAACTATAATCTTCCCGACAGCCGCCTCATTAATTTTAATAAAGAAACACAAAATTTCTTCTAGTGAAATGCATGCATTGTGTGCGTTCTCGTGAATTATTCGACTGTCTAATGACGACCGTTTTTCTGAAACTTTTTCTAGCCAACATAACATTAATATCTGCATATATCACTAAGTGAAAGCGAGTATTTCTAAACAGCGCTGCTTGGTTGATATGTAGACCGTGCGTTCGCCATCCCGAGATCAATGCACCTCCCAAATTCCTTTCTCGCCCGGTAAATAATATGTACATACTCTCGGTTATTCGTTAATCAAGAAACCGGTGGCATAATCGCGTGGGTACCACTTGTTGACATGGAAGCCACCGATGTCGTTGAGATGCACCGATTTTTCTTCTGCTTCAAAGGTGAAGTGGATATTTGCTAATTATGTTGGAAATGGTTGGTGGGTTTTTGATAGTCATTTTGCCGAATTACAAAGGGTCGTCTACAGATTAAAATCAACATTTCTACTTGAGAAGAAATGATGGCGAAAGGTTTGAGGTATTTAAGAGTGTACCTACCTCCCGATCCAACACTCCACCACTGTAAACTTGGCATTAACACTTAATAGTATTATTCATAATTCTCCGTAATCGTCTTTTTAAATGATCGAAAAATACAATATTGATTTTTGACCCAGGCGTGAAATATATGTAAATTCTTGGGAAATAAGCCACATTAACATGTCGTTTATATTCATCTCCACGTACGTTTCGGTCTGTTAAGAAATTTTCAAAAATCCAAAAATTTCAAAATCCCTTGATAATCGCTGGAACTTATTTTATGATCGTCGTCCGAGGTTGAAAGTAACGTTAGAATCGATTTTTTCATCACTGGAAACTCATTATTGCGATGTTACATTGGAATTGATTAAGTTGAGAAATATCGAGATTTTTTCATACACCCCTTACGAATTTTTCAAAAATCCAAAAATTTTAAAATCCTTTGTTAATCGCTGGAACTTATTCTATGGGATTTTATAATGCTATCGTTATCAATTTTAGCTACATTATTGGTCAAAACTATGTTTTTATTGGGGTTATGGGTTATGGAATGAATAGAATTCTGGGTCTGTATAGCATGCACAGACCCAGAATTCTTCAATTCTTCATTAATCGTCGTCTGAGGTTGAAAGTAACGTTAGAATCGATTATATCTCATCATTGAAAACCCATTATTACGATGTTTCATTGGAATTGATTAGGTTGAGAAAAATCGAGAGTTTTCGAAATTCTCAAAAATCCTATCGTTACCAATTTTAGATGCATTACTGGTCAAAAGTTCGACTACCGTGTTCTTTCATGGAAGACATGTAATTTGATTTATTATTAAAATATCTCTAGTGTCGTATTTTGCTATACTGTTGTATTATGTACCTTTCCTCGTTAATTGCATTAATCGAGGAAACCCTACTAGCTCAAGTCGTACATTCTTATCATTTTACTTCCTTTCTGAAAATAACTCGTTCTAATTCATTTAAAATTCCTTAAAAATTGCTAGGTGACATTCTAGAGGCCGTTTACTCGGTATCGAAATGAAAAGTAGATTGGAGCGAATGTCACAATGGTTATATCTAACACTTGTGCACACGTCGTATATTTGATATACGGGGATTTACCGAGGAATTCTTAAAATTCAATCGCTTCATTTTAATCTCTTATCTTGAGAGATAGAGAAATTTCAATCCGACAGCTTCAATTGCGAAATGAATACAACTTATGTGTGTTGTGATCAATGAAAACTCGAAATGTATTGTTCAAAAAACCTTTCACTACCGTAGCTGATAACAACATAAGTTCGAATTATTTTGGATGATTCCAGTTGTTATTATCATTCATAATTATTTACCTGGAAAACAGAAAATCAAGGAATTTGAAGGGAAAACAACCTGGTCCACTTTTAATTTGTTTTTCGCATTTTTTATCATTACACTTCATCAGATGACTTATTAAACTAAAAAAAAACTGTTATAATTTGAAGTGTAAATAGCTTTCCCTGGTGGTGGAAAAAATCTCTTGAATATCGATATACAAAAGTCAGACTAACAACAAATGATCCTCTTGAGTGTCTCTTCATTTTAATACTTTTAGATATACATAATTTGCTTGATTTCATGATATATCGTTAAACGTACAATACATCTGTCAAATTTGGGCGTCGCTTTTTTTTCCAAACCGTCAACGTCTAGTTATGAAAAACATAAAATAGATTAATACGTTTTTGGTTCCTTTATTAACTTGTAATCTGTAATTGAGTCTATTTTCAACTTAGACTAGCGCAATGCTTCTATGGTTGAATGGTATGAATATGCATATTTCAAATTAGTAGAAATAACTGAAAGTATGGAGAGACGTGACGTTATACCCTATATCATGGGGAAATTTATTTAAATTGACAGGGATATCTACGTTATGGAATGGTCTATCACGGACATTATGTAGTACGGTTTAATCATCAGCTGTCTGCCATATAAATGTTACCGGTCTTGTTGATGGGTTATGTTTTGTCTGTCGTAGCATAGACAGTTTGAACTATGATAATGATCCGTTAACCTATTGCTCTGTTTATCATGTAAATTGTACGTGATGATATTGGTGTCGGAAAAGTCAAAATATATCTGCCAAGTTTCAAGTCGATCGGCTTAACAGTTTCGTAGATTTCGTGATGAATGAGTCAGTGAGTGAGTGAGTGAATCGATGAGTGATATTTGCCTTTTATATACAGGTGATTCATTTTTAAATGAACAAACTGTTAACATTGAATAATGCCAGTTTGTTGTAATACATAGTTTACTAAAGCGTTGCCTTCTGTGACTGAGTTTGTATTATTATTTTTTTAATTGCTTTACTATTTATTATCACCTCAATAACATCATCTCAGCAAAAACACTTTTGTTTCTTCCGATTTAATACATTCGTCTTGTAGTTTGTCTATGAAGAAGAAAGGTACTTTTTGATAAAAATGGGGAAACAAAGTGAAAAATTCCAAGTTTACTATGAAACGGTAACAGATACAAAAAAGTTAAAGACGCACTTTCTGTTCGCAATTAAAGCACAACTTTTTTTTCCAATTCAATCCCAACAACTGCCCATATCTCCATCACTGGTTGTCTGAGAGAGTTTATACCAATACCTTTTATGACACCTTTTGTGATTATACTGTGTACAAAATTTGTGGATACGTTATAATACTATAAATAAGAAACAATCACCCTTTTCCACTAAAAATAATGTTAAAGTATTGAATACCTTTCAGCTATCAAGTAGCATCATCTGTGGTGAAGCCAAGATACCAACCATTAAATTTTAGTACGTTTTAGTTTCATCAGTAGATATGCCTGTTTAAAAACTATTTGCAATTGATAGGGTATATAAAGGATTACCATCAGCGGTAGGTAAATCTGGATTCATCAAATTGCCTTTTCGCTTACCGTTTCCTCCATCCTTATTTTGGACATACCGTATATGACTTACTATCTGGAAAAGAATACTGTGGGGGTAAAAATAGTCTTTAGTCCCGTAGCCCAGGTATTGCCGGGTATATCGGTTAGTAAATGATGAAATTTTCCTTTCAAAGACGTCCGACATAACCGCAACTGCTACAATTTTGAGAATGTTTAAAATCCATGGATTGGCATCGACTTGATCGTGAACGTGAATTTTCAGAAATTGTTGAAAATCGGAACATCAAGAACTCAATCGTGTGAACGACCCCGGTAATTATCTACATTGATGGTCATCGTATGGCGGATGTCACCTTTTGAAAATGCTGGTCACTATCCCAATATTCACGTGCGCTGGTTATCACCCGAGCGAAATCGAATCTCCGCCGATCGATTTGATGAATACAAATGTAACTTGACCGTGGAATAATAATAATAGCCGGTTTCTAAACAGCGAAATGTAAACAAGTTATAGCCAAAGTGAGAATTCGATGTATCACGTTATGATGATCTAGATTTCGGTTTAATTTAAAATGCAGTCCGACCGGCGATTTTGGCAACCGGTTGAATCCCGCGAATTCACAAATATCCATCGTTCGTTATTATTATTATGAGCGCGACCTGGAGATGAACACACGATCTTGGCGCCTCGTTACAAAAACACAGAACGATACCATCAAAACATTTAACGTCTCTCCTACTAACTGAATACGGATTTGAAAGGCACTCTATTTCAATCTTTAAAGTAATTTCGCTCCACCAAAGCAAAATATATAACCTCGAGGGATGAAAGATGATTAGATGATATTCTTTCGTTCGACAATATATGCCATGTCACATTTTGCGTCTGAACGATCATCGAAAACGGCCAAAGGAGGTTTTCCGTCTCACAAGTATTTCGATATCAATGCTTGGAGAATACGCGACAGAAATTGTCGCTGCGCTGGCATTACAGGAAAATAGAGTCAAAGTACTCCTTAACATCGGAATATCTTTGTACAGGTGCTATTTGTCTGAAATCTTTTGCAAACCTTTTGGGATAACCTAAGAATCATTAAGAAACCAATCCGGAAGTGGTGAGATTGTTAAAAAATTGGCCAATTATTAACAAATTAAATATCTCGGCAAATATTTGCCTTTTTATTGTAAAAACGTTATGTAAGAGGTTTTCGAGGTCCCTGATTACGTATCCCAGCTTTAAAAAAAACAACATTCAACATGGCGCCCCGGAAATCGGATAGTTTAAACCGGAAGTATGGTAAAATACCAGAAAATATAATTTATTTTTATAAAGAAAACGATGCTAGGGGGTATTCAAGGATCCCTAACTTGACAATAATAGTCATTACACATGAAACTCAGCTTATACGTAATTTTAATCGAAACGAGGGCAAGGGGAAAAGTGCCTGAAAAATAAAACAGTCAATGATGTCACATCCAAATTGAATGTTAATCAATTTTGGTATTTCCTGTTTCTTTACCTCCCTCAACCATTATTCTCATATCTGCTAGGTATATGGATATCTCTCTAATACTAAGAAGAGAATAAAAAATTGATCATGAAACTAGAAACAGCTTAAGGTGGTATGTAAGGGCATTTCATGGTCGATAGAAGAATTGACTGAGATCAATTTTCTGATATCTGGTGAATTTTTGAAAGAGTTTCATCTGCAAAGCTAGAAAACATACATTGTACAGGGAAAATTTCGATGTTCTTATAGGGTAACTCCATAACTATAGGAGATACAAAAAAATGGAGTCAGATTCTCATTCTCTTGTTTTATACAAATTCACTGGCTTATAAGCAAAAGTTCGATTTTTCAACTTTGAGACACATTTGTTGTATTATGTCAAATGGGAATCATAGTTGGCTATGGTTTAGTTAAAACGAATTTTTTCCTCTTCCTAACCATGTATCATATGTCGGATCGAGTAAAGAAAATTCAATATATGGACTTTTTGTTATGAAGTTTTCTTTTTTTTACTTAAGTTAAATATCTTGGAATATTTAGTGAATCAGACGTAGATATTTCTGAATGATTATATACAATCCTGGCAAGCAACGCCTTCCATCATCGAATCATTCATCAACATTGTCGACTTGAGTTTTAAAAGTTTCCGTAACTTGTTCAAGATCTGGTTGTGTTTCAAATTTTTTCATGAATGTTTTTTTCCCTTTCCCGAAAAACGCCTATGTTCTGTCGCGGCCAGTAAATGCGTGCAAAAATAAAAGATGTTCTCTATTTTGCGGGAAATTACTGTCTGAACTCTTTGTAGAAAATACCTTTTCTGGTTCAGTGCCACTACTAACTACATCGAGGTATTAAAAAAAGAATCTGGTAGATTTTGCATAAGGAAAGGCGCCACTTGAATGAAAAAATGGATGGAACCATCAATTTATTGAAATCGCTTATTAAAATGGAGACCATGTGGAAGTATAACACCCATAAAGCGGTTGTTTTACAATGCTTTGTGGGTTCGTTTAATTTTTTTCAATTATGTCAACAATTTCATGAAAAATTGGCGCAGATTCAACAGATGCAAGATTACAATTCTCATCATTAAACATCTTTTTAAAAAATTATTTCTGCTGGTATTTTATCATACTTCCGCTATTTATATATAAATGAAGGTTTTAGACAAATAGCACCTGTACAAAGGATATTCTGAAATAAATGACTGTTTTGACTGGACTATAGTTTGCCTAATTCAAATTTTACTAAAAAATGTATAAATAAAACCTTGATTCTCATAAAACACTGATTTGTTCTCCATAGAATCTGATTGTCCTATATAGAATCTAACAATTTAGTGCTTACGTAAGCCGATAAATCTAGTGCAAACCTAGATAAAATAGATTATGACTATAAAATGTATACATTTGTTTTCTCAAAAGTTTTATTTAATAGTAAATTTGAAAAAAGTAAGTTAATTAATTGATTCATCTTCCCCTAAACCTCACGGACTTATTAAAAATCATAAAAAAATGCTCTTATGCGCCCCATGTTAATCCTATCCTATTTTAATAGCCCTACACATAATCCATCAGTAATGAAATTGAATAAAAAAAGAAAACAAGTAACTGCAAGCCAAGTAAGTAGTGAAAAACTCATTGGAACTTTCAAATTCAATAAATAGATTAACTTTCCCTGAAAATGGAATTTTGATATCTTTCGATGTTTCAAATGTTTTCGAATATTCCCCCCAATGAATGTAACATTTTGGCACATAAATTCTAGAAAAATCAGATACGAATCCTGTAATAAAAAGAGAAAGAGAACCGGCGATCTTAGCCAAAATTATTTTCAATTTAATTATGAATGTTTTCTTATCTTTCATCAACAGTATTCATTGTAACATTAATTTCACTTTAGAAACAGAAAGATAACAAAATAAATTCTGTAGACCTTACCTTCACGCACCATAATGTAATTTTTTTTAAACCGGCCAGAAATTAGTACTTTCCGGTGTTTATTTTTAGGTCAAAAAATCTCATTTTGTCGGACCGAGCCAGAAAATCATTGTGATAGTCCGGTAAAAGCTTTTACCGGACTCATTTTTATTTACTTTCTTTAATGAAAAAAATAATAAAATAGTTAGTCTAAGATAGCGGTCAATTGGTTTCTATAGTAACCGAGTTTTGTATTATTTAAAACTATAAAATAACTTGACATATTTTGACGTTTAGTTGAAAACGTGACATTTATTATAAAATGGATAGCTAACGGAGGTGCTGACATCATAAACTTAAAACGACATGGTGGTTGGAGTTCATCTCAAGTTGCCGAAGGTTACATTGAGGATTCAGTTCAGAATAAGATTGATATAGCTAACAAAATTCAAAAAGCAGGTAACTCAAACACAGAAATTGTCTCAAAAACTCATTATAATGTAAGCAGTTCAAAAATCTCACGTCAACGAATAATTTTGAAATACCGTGCTTACAGATAAGTAATGCTAATAATTGTACGTTTAATATAACTATTCAAAAATAATGTTTATATTTGTAAACAAAAAATTAACGATTGTTAAAAAAAATTGTTAAAATTAGTTAATAAAGAGTTCTTGTTATAAAATGTACACTGAATAATATGAAGTTTATGGTACAACATTGTACGTAATACGTCCCAAAAGTGCTTTTACTGGACTCGCAGGCTTGCAGGACTCGCCTGCGGCTCGCCCTGCAATTTGCCCACTCGTCCAGTAAAAGACCACTTTCGGGACTTGTTACGTAAACTACTATTATAGAAAACCTACACGTACGCAAAGACGAAAAAATTTAGTCATCGTAACGTTTTAACGTGACACATTTTCCGAAAAATTAGTTATAATTCATACTTCATACATTGAAATATAATATAATTGAAAAAAGTTGCTGGAAATGTGTTTTTTCAACATTCAGAAATTTTGGTTTTGGATAAGAGTAAATAATCAGGTATTGGTCTAATAATATAATTATTGTGAATTTAAAATATAGAAGTGGGCTTTTTTACTTGTACGAGAGAGTTGTGGGCCACATTTTAGTTTTTTTGAGTCCTTGATCACAACTATCATGTTAGGACAACATCAATATCTAGCTATGTAAATCAATTTACATAGGTATTTATATAATATGGATACAAGTTTTACAATGTAATTAGAACGTAATTACGTGTATAAGTAATAAATTGGTAAAAAATACCAACCCAATCACCAATTCATTAAATTATAATGACACTTGCTGGCTAATCGGGGCGCACTCGTTATCTTTCAAATTTAATGACACCGAGTACCTTTTTTAAAAAGCTAACATATTTCTATATCTAATTACGATTTACGAAGTTATTAGAACGTGCTCTAATTGGATTTTGTCGCAAAAGAGAAGAGAGAGTGAATGTCGCGGGTTTCAGTCAATAATATTAGAATCGTCAATCAGACTACACACATTTTGTGTGGAGCCTTGATTTTCCGCTCTTTATGCTTTATTCCCCTTCTCAATAGACTCGTCAGAGACCAGTCTCAACGGGATTCCCACGTCTCCCTTGATTAACCCTGTGTCATCCTGAAGGACGATTGTCTCGAAAGGGTGTGACTGACTTCTCGAGGAAACAAATAATGCAACATAAGTGGATACGGCGAATGTAACCAGGATAGCTTAAGTCAATAATAAATGAAGCCTTCATCCAGAATTGACCCTGCACACGTTGAGAACTTGTCTGTACTTCTCAATCTCATTATGAAATGATGTTCCAATAGTAATAAACAAGACGTGACATGTTTCACCACACGGTGGCTTTATCAAACAGTGGTTTTACAAACTATGGTTTGTTCCTTGAATATTAAAAATCAGATAAAGAAGGGGGGAGGAGAAGAATACGTCTAATTTTTTGGAAGGTTTCACTACACCGTTTTTTAAATATATCGAGTCAAAAACAACATTTTAACATGAAAGCTTATGGGGACGTGGTTAAAAAACGATTATTTATTTCCAACTTTGAAGTTATTAAGGACTTTCGAAAGTTATTTTCCGTGAAAAGACCGCTTTATTTGTGATCCTCGATTAATCACCTCCTGAAATTAATCGATTACAAACTGGACCAACCTGTATATTGTGAAACATTCACTTATCTCACGAACACTTAGCTCGCTATCTGAAACATATGAGGCACAAATGTTATGTGAATTGTTCTATTCTAATCGCAATTATTACAATACGGAACAATTGTTATTTTAAACGAACAACCTTGTCAGCAAGGTTTCCACATTACTGGAAGATTACCAAGATAGATTTGATTGTACTACGTAACACGTAGGAGAACGTTACGAGTTTAGGCGCTTGTTTTTTTTCACTGTAGAACCTACGATGTACACGAGATATCTTCATTGATCATTTTTTGATACCATGCTAACACTTTGTTCGATAAAAGTGGATTATCGATCAACCAAAACGAGGGCGGACATGTCCATTAGACCGGTTGATTCGGTGCATTGTGCGCCCCTTGATACGAGACTCAGTCCAGCAGGCCTAAGGCAGCGTCGAAGGCTAGGATTATGCATTTACTGATGTCTACGATGGCCTCAGACGGCATGTATACGCTGCCGAGGTGTTGTAGCCTAAGAGAAGCCAGCGCTGGACATTCTACAAGGATATGAGAGGCAGGTTCGTGCTTCCTCTCCACAGCTACTAAAACCTGGGTCATCAACAATGCCCATTAAACTGCGGTCTACACTGTCGCCAATTAACTTGGTTTCACGTCAAAATAACCCAAACGGTAAGGAGAAACAATTGATAGACAAACATTGGTAAAGCCTTGTCTCTATTGATTAATTGTTCCCTTCCAAAACTTTTCAACGCATGAGCTAATCTTCCGGGAATTATAATCCAATATTGTATTACTAACTCGCCCTCCGATTTCTTTCGAAAAATCTAATGTTCATTAATCAACACGATTCAGACATTTTTATTACTGCCCTAAATGCAATTAATAACGTCTGTGGCCGACTATATTGGTCCATGGGGCAAGGGTAGATGTAGTTCGTGTAGGAGTGTTTTGTTTTCATTGTACGTAATCCCTACAAAGTTCCTCAGGATGATCGAATGCCACGTGCAGAACTGCTTCGGAGAAATCGAAAATATTCTCAGGTATTTTCTAAATATAAACACTTGGAAGATATGTGGATACTTTATGGTGCAGGTATTAATAACTCTGGCATGCTAGTGTTTATTGGGTTTTGACGTCATTTGTACGATTAGTTCAGCAATATATCATCACCGCTTAGATAATTCAGTCTAAGTGCATACTCGTAGCTACACTATAGTTCAAGAAAGATTTCCGGTAATTGCTGTTAAATAATACAAAATATACATGAATTTGAGGCTACAAAAAAATACTCTACCCAAAAAAAAAGCAAAAGTATTATTTTTCGATAATTTTTCTTGTAAACATTTTCATTCCCTTGACATTCCCTTGAACATGGCTTGTACTAAATTGAGACCCAGTTTCATCCATTTTGCCATAATATCAAGTAGTTGAAAACTGCTTATTGCGCCGAGACTCATCGACAGAGCCTTCACAGCAGGGTTGGTAGATTTACACCAGCATGGTCATGGTTTAAATCAAGGTTCTTTAAACGGGAAAATACCCGTTTTCTTTTGTACTCTGTAGATTGCTATAATTTAATTACAATTTCACTATTAAGATTCTGCCTTCTTTCCTGCTTGTTAGGTTTCGAAAAAGCTAAACATTTCTACATCAATTTCATGATTGTCATTCATAACAATTGAGAAATAATATAGAAAACCGAGCCGGAAAGAAGGCATTAACGAATGTTCTGTACCTACACTGTACAGCGTCTCTGTTGTTTACCAGTTGTACCCAATAATTAGTAGGTGGCGCTGGCGTCTATCAGTTCTAGGGGATTCCCATGTCAGCTGTCACTGATGTCAGTAAGAATTGCATTGTACTTGCAAATCAAATCGCTGTAGTTTAAGGTGTGTGACTGTTTAATGAAACGCTTCTTCAATTTATTTGAATTGGAACAATTCTAAATAAAAAGACTTCGAAATTAAAAATACTTCTTGTAATGACGAAGAAAAATGAATTAAATAAAATACAATTTTATTTTTTTGTTGATGTTAAGTGGCTGCTGTACCCTATACCTACTGAATTTTTAATGTTTTTATGTTATACAGTTTTGAGATAAAGTATTTATGTTCTCATGTTATGTTAAATTCAGTTAGTAGTAGAATATTAACTAATAAGCTACTAGTTTTAACTTCACGTTTTTTCACCGTTTTTTATTTGTATATGTATGCATAATAATAAAAAGTTGTAATATAGCTTTTTGGGTTTGTCTATCGCTGTTATTTTTTGAATAGTTTTATTAATTTTTACTATGTTTAGACTTAAATAGTTTGAACCAAATAAAACAGGTTTAAACAAAAAAATTCAGTTTTATTTTTCCAAAATAGCCGGGTTTTTCAAACCCTGCTTCACAGGGTTTCATCCGGCATTGCCTTTGGACTTTAATTTATCTTAGAATCGTGATTGAAAGTTTCACTTCTTGTTTTCACATCGATACAGACGGTTATAAATAAAATGACGAGTTGGCGTTTTTTTAACGTGGGAGCCGTATTTTGTACAATTATCCATTTGTTCCGAATGCATCTTGTTTCCGGGAAGAAACAATTAGATTTTATTTTTATACCGGCTTATCTTCGTTTCTAAATTTAGATCGTGGTGCATGTAGATAGCTTGTATAGAGGAGGACAAGCCCACACCGGAAACGTTCCTCTGTCGGTTGCGTTTCCCGGCAGGCAATGTTTTCGTCAAATCAGTGAAAGGAACGCGACGCAATAAGAAGAGAATCGCCCTCGCTTATCTGATACATTTCTGTGTATATGATGACCAACGAATCTTATTTTTCTCGATTTGGCCGATGATAATAAACGTAAATGCCGCAATATTTTATACAAAGTATCATGTAATATGACAGTTGAATGACACACACACACACACTTACACTGAGTCGCGTCACGTAAATATTAGCGCAACATGTCATTGAATATGTCATTTTGTAACGTATTTACAAGGTTGGTTAGTCATCCATTCTTTGGCCTTTTATTAATTGGTTTTTCGTCAGAGATTTGTTATGCTAAACCAGTATTTTCTCGATCGTTTTAAATAAAATGAGTTGGATGATGCATGAAAACAACATTGGAACATCAATAGAAATATGTATTGTACGAGGTACGATCACGAAGTAGCCAACAAAGAGTATATACACTTGAGCTAGAGGAAGCCGAAAGTTTATGAAGTAATTCTTCACTAACTGACCCAGCACTATAGCAGTTGACATCTTCAGAAGCAACTAGTCCAAACATAAAACAGTAAAGTCTCCTTTGACCACAAATTAGTATCATCACAGGCCCTCTTCATAATTTCCGAGAGTTTGCTCATCGATTTTTATACTTCCACTCTTCAATTCTATATGTTGATGTGTGAGGGGAGTTCCCGAGCTCTGAACCGTTTACTACTGTCTTTGGGCTATGATTTTGATTAACGAATGCGAGTGCATGTAGCTCAAATTGAGCATAAATGGATTGGCGAACCCTACTGTCACTTTTGAGACCTGGTGATCGACGCGATTTTTTGGTATGTTGTACTCGTAACCCCCTTCCCTCTTTGATGTACTAAAGTTTTCCCGTAATAAAACAGTATGTGGTGACGTGTTATGTCGAAATTAAAAAAAAAGTTATCCAATTAGTTCACCCTGTATAGTAGACATCATCATTTATAAATTGCCCTTTTATACGATTTTTGACCTAGATTCTCGTCAAGTAATCAAGTTTATTATAAAACAGTTATTTTTCGAAAAAGTAAATAAAAACCTTAATTTGTTAACCTATAAATGGATGTTTTTACATTTTCCCTCTAAAGTTCATCTTCCCGGCATTTGCGAAATAGGGAAGCATGTAGAGTTTTCTCCTGTAAATCATTTTTTTCAATCCAAGCGACTTTTTCGGCGCTTGAACTACCCAAAGGGACGCATTTTTCAAAAAAAATACACGGTATTTTCCGATTCTCGCCAATTTCAATTGGGTTCGGAAGACTGTCAAAAGGAACGTGTCCAGTTATCGTGTATCAAAGCAAAATTTTGAAAAATCGCACATTTGACGTAATAACTCGGAAACGGAAAATCGGAACGCCAAAAGAAATGACCATCGGCTGTCACCAAGGACTGCCTAAACACGTGCCAAATCTCAAATTTCCACTTCAAGTCGTTTTCGAGAAACAAAAAATGATTAACGTAAAAAATATGTTCCGAAGCACGGCAACAGCAATGGAAAATAGACGATAACCTCTCAATTTGATTCCTTATTCATTTTTATCTTGTCTTATTGAGATGTACTAATTACTGATGGCCTGTTTTCTGCTTGCTTTTCTGGACGATATGCTGAGATGCAAACGTTCATTTGGATCATCCTTTATAACCATAATTTCTTTGCTTGGTATCTGTTTCCTTCCATTCTTCTTTCTAATGTACATATTGTCTAGAAACAGCGCAGGATTTTCTTTCATTCTAGAACGTATTATTTTGTCTTGCATCTTGTAATGTAGATTTTCAAACCGATACGTTCAAAGTTCTGACCCAGTGAATCGGTGTGTGCGCGCCTCTCGCTTCAGGCAGAATGTGAAGTTCAGCTGCTAGAAGCTGTCCGGTCTGCAACTGAAGCAGTCACGGAAACTGAACCAACTTCAGCTAGTGTGTGTAATGGAATGGCCGATGCATTGGCCAAACGGACTCCTGGTGTCGATTCAATAATTCTGAATCTCATCGACCACACCAGACTCCCTCCACACCTTCAAAGAGCTACTGGATATACGGCAGACTTACGAATGGCGTGGTGCTCCTGATATGACGCAGGCGTAGTTACGTAGTTTTGTCCGAACGCTTGGAAACCCTTTTCTTCGTGAAAAGAAGAGGAATAAAAGTGATGGGAGGATGAATGACCAGCTTTCGATTCTTTTAGGCTACAAACCGCGGTAGCGCATACATACCGCCTGAGACCATAAGAGACATCAGTTGACGTAGTATTTTCTTCTCAGGCCTGCTAGACTGAGTATTCTTCAAAGGGAACATTAGGCCCAAGTGGTCTAATGAAGAGGACTAAGTGTGTTTCATGAATATAAAATTGATCTATGATACATGTATAACGCAGAGCGTGCAACACATATGCTCTATGGTGTGCTTGTGTGCTTGGCAGTGACTGGGGCTATGAGAACTACACCAACTGCAGCCATGGAGACTATTCTCAATTTGCCTCCCCTGGACCTCTTTGTACAGGAGATGGCGCTGGGAGCGGCTCTAAGACTGTGGAATGGAAATTTGTGGAATGTGAAAAGAGGAGGTGGTCATGCTTTCATTCTCGAGGAGGCGTCCGTGAGGATACCTTTACTTGGAGCGCAAGCGGACCCCATACCGGCGAAGTTTACTTTCACCAAACACTATCACATCGATTTAGACAAAAACGACGAAACAAAGCCTGACATAAACATGTTTACGGACGGCTCCAAAAATAGCCGGGGATCAGGTTCTGGAATATTCTCCGAAGAACTTGACCTACGCGAATACATACCTCTAGGATCTCATGCTACAGTGTTCCAAACGGAGCTAGTAGCAGTGACCCAAGGAGCTAGAATAGCGGCGGACAAAAATACCGCCGGCAAACGAATACGGATCATGACAGACAACAGAGCAGCACTACAAGCCCTTAGTAGCCAAAAGGTTAACTCAGGTTTAGTTTGGGAGTGCCACAGAACCCTCGAAAATCTGTCACAGTATATTGAGTTTCAACTCACCTGGGTGAAAGGACATAGTGGAGATCAAGGAAATGAAGAGGCGGACAGGCTGGCGCGAAAAGGCTCCGGACAAACACTATTCGGGCCGGAGCCCTGCTTGCCGCTAACCTCAAGCACTCTGACTGCTTTGATAAAAGAAGATACCCTAAAACGGCATGCCGAACGATGGATATCGAATGATAGCTGTAGACAGGCACATACTGCTATAAAAGCACCGTGCCCAAAAATTGCAAAGTTCTGCCTACGACTGACAAGATATAATCTTAGAAGACTCGTAGGAATATGAACAGGACACTGCCGACTAAATAAACATCTTCACACGATGGGAGTCGTTGTCGACCCCATATGTCTAGGATGCTACGAAGAGGATGAGACAGCGGAACATGTGATTTGTCACTGCCCGGCGCTCTCATCGACAAGAGATGCCATCTTGGGGGACCCCTGGCCAAATCTGGTCAACATTGGCGACGCTCCACCCGGTGCGGTCCTCGGGCTGATCAACGCGATTGGTTGGCTCGATGGCTGAGGAGGGACAGGGGCCTTCGCCTTGAAGGGGTGGCACAATGGGCCCAGTTCAGAGGCCTAAGTGCCAGTATAATTATACACCCTTCACATCAAAATCCATCCATCCATCCATGCTCTATGGACGATATACAAGATAATGACCACTTGGAACTTGTGTTGCAATAGACTTGAAATAATATACAGTGGATTAACTAATAATGTAAACGATCACAATAAATATATATGAATCACATGTGTGTCTCCATAGAATAATACAAAATGCACTGGACTTTGATTCCTTGATGTTGTCTAGAAATTGCGCAGGATTTTCTTCCATTCTAGAACGTATTGATAATTTTGTCTTGCATCTGGTAAAGCTGGTTTTCTATAACACGTTCAAAGTTAAATACACTTCCGACCATGTTTGGTCCCAACGTCCTTGTAGGATTCACAGGAAACACAATGAACAACACGCATTGAACGTTACACCACTAATTGATTAATTAAGGTACTAGTAGTACTAATATAGACATATGTTATCATATAAATACCTACGCTTTCGATTTAAGTATAATTTGCCGAACGGACGTAGTAATTATGAAGAATTGGTTGTACGCAAACAAAGTCGTTTACGACGCATCTACCGCGAGAGAGTGTTTGGTTTCCCAAAATTTCTAAATCACGTGACGAATGTGGTTGGCCCTTGAAGAAATATTCTCACACGTTCCTGATTTATCAGCTACACCGGACATCCCGTGATTTCACATTTAATTGGTATCAATTACGTTGCAACTCATCGCTCATGTCGCGTTTTGTTGTCGAAGAATTTTGAAGGATCTCGCAGGCGATATATGGTGCTTGTAATGGGGTTGATTTGTATTGTTGTATGCCATCGGGTGGATGCAAAATATGGTAATTTATAGTTTTTGCTTCTTTCAAGACCACAAATCTAACGTGGATAGTTATATTTTAATTTGGAAAAATACGTTCTTGCATAAAAGTAAGAGTAAAGAAGGAAATTTCGGATCAATATTGAATTGCCTAAAGTCGATGACATTTTTTTATCATTTACATAGCTCGTTTCCGATTGATAGTTGCAATAAACCCTTCCTCATAACATGTTATCAGTAAGCAAATATTTGCTAACCATGCACAATATAGATCTCTGTTCGCAGTAAAAAAGCTTGACGCAATAACGAATATGTTTTAATCGTGTACTCGACCTGGTTAGAACAAACATGATTAAATAACGATAGGAAAAGTACATTGAGAACAATGACAAGTGCTAACGATAGATCGATTAACGTGATTAGAATAAAATTATGCGAAAGGACAATTTATTGGATGATAATTCTTCCCATTTAGATGTACGTGTCCAGTTTTGGTGACCGTGTCGCTTGGTCTGATGGAATTCCAATTAGCTACGTGCGCTTTACGAAGTACGATAAAAATTATCATTTCGCCTTGGACCTGAAATCAGATCCTCGTCAACTTCGATAATTGGCATTTCGAAATAATTAATCAACTTTGAATACGTTTTATCGATCGTTTCATAACGACGCAATAGATGAAAATCTGGCCAAAATGGGAATCCGAGTTTAACGCTACCAAAACTCAAGTTTGACATTTTCTCCGGGAAGGCGGATGCCATAACCCCTAATATGAGATCAGGTTAGGTACCACAATTCCTACGAAGTGATCAATATCCGTATCACTAACAACAGCACCCTCTCATGCAAGGGCAATTGTGTAAACTGCTTAAAAAAAATTGGTTTTCTATTCCGTAACAAGGTACTGTACACCCAGAAGCTCATCATGCTCATACAGAGTACAGATTCAACCTGTACATGTGCATACTCGGAGCTCAGCTTCCAAAGACATATGCTGAAGCTTTTGAGATTATATTCAGAAGTGAAGTAATTCGTTAAGCTTGAGTATAAATTATAATGAAACAGTGAGAATCGAGTCAGGTACAATGAGAATAAAACAATCATTAGTATTGTAAAAATTATCCAGAACAGAACACATTTTTAACTAATTTAAGGGAGACCTATTTACTATTTGAAAATTCTCCAAGCAGGGCTCTAAAACACACATATAGTTGAAACACTTCACTCTTGAACCATTGGGTAGACATTTATAAAAACGAATGCATGCATAACTTGTTTTCGTTAAAGTTAATCTATGACAAGGATAATTATAGCTATTTTTATCCCTCGTGTTATTTCCATGATCTATCAGTTCCTGTGAAAATATAGGCTGATTTTTTTGAAAAAAAAGTAGCCATTCGAAGATATACAGACCTGGTTTTCTTAAAAACTGATTACTATGACTGATTGTATTTCATTTTTAGAACTATCCTTAGACCTCGTTTTTGCAGCTTAAAGATATCTTATAGTCTTCCCAGATTACAATAGCTGGAATAAAAATTGGCAAAATAAACACTGCTCAGGAAAGTAGGGCCCACCATTCCGGATAAAATGCAAAGCATACATTATTCAATTTTTTTCGAAAGTACGTTAATATGTTCGTACCATTTTAGATGTTCGTCAATTGTGACTCCTAGAAATGTTTCACTTTCGGAAATAGAAAGGCATATTTCTCCATGATCGAAGAACTCTGGAGCCTAACACTTGGATCTGTCTGTTCTAAACAGTAAGCAATTTATTTTCGACTCATTAAGAAGTAGTTGACTTATATAAAACCAGTCCTTGAGCGGCGTACCTGTATGTTCGATATCATTCAGGGATGAACCTGTTACAAGCATATTTGTGTCGTATGCATAATTTCCTAACTCAATATTTGGGGCAAGTGACACATTGATGAATATTATAAATAGAAGGGGCCTACGGATGCTACCTTGTGGAACTCCAACGTTTGTTACAAGCACATCAGACTCAAATGTTTCACCCTTGTCTTTAATTACAACTTTTTGTTTTCTATTTGATAGGTAGGTTTTAAACCAGTTCAGGGCATTACTCCTAAGAAGGGACCTTATTTGTCTGGTTAGTAATGCCACATTTGCGAATTCATTGTCTTTTCTGGGAGATGGAAAAGGTGGTTTTACGTCAATTATAACATTCAACGAATTTTCGTCATTACATTTTGTTCTTTGTCTTCCTAATTTTAGACGATTTCTGAAGACGCTTGTATCATTTGTAACAAGTCACCGTTTTTGATGTTTTCATTTCGATGTAGTTCATCAAATACTTGACAAACGAAATCCAAAGAGTATATTGCATTTACTCGAGCTGTTTCTAAAATCGTTAAAAAAAGTCCTACTAAAGCATAATATTCTCAACCCGTCTCTGAAACTATAATTATTGGCACAACTTTACTTATTTTAATTTTACGACTCAGCATTTGAATTACGTCTCGTGCGTTGTTATGATGAATGATGATGACCAAATAGCACATACTGTTTTCTGCATTGTACAATAATGAACGAAGCATGCAGTTCACGTTACGAATATCTCGTTACAGTAAGCGTGTATATTTACTGTAATAATATTACGTACTAGATTGAATTAGTTCGATAGCAATAAACCCAACGTTCTAGATTAATGTTATCGAGAGCAGATATGAAGGACACATTTGAAGAATAACAATTATATCTCTAAGATCTGAATCGGCGGATTTATTGTTCGGCGATATTATTATTGATTTTAATGATGAAAGCAACGTGAGAAAGTTTTGAGCGGACAAATAATAATGTTGGGAAATAATCGAGTTCATGTTCAACCAGTAAATATGAGAAGACATGACACATGTTGAGATGATGACAGACGTTGTTGTTAATTTCTTATTCGTAGTCGTGGAAACTATAATTTAAAACTGTGTGCACTTCGAATGATCCTGGGTAATATAGGCGTTGCAAGTCAGCCAAATCTTTTGTACCTAAACAAATTGACATCTATTTAAGTTCCAGGTTGCATATGCATCATCTCGTTGTGTTGCATCCTGGCGGACTAGGAAATGGAAAAAAACTATTGGCTCTGCTATTTTTGTTCCTCCATACATCCCCAGTAATTCATAGTCATCATGTCCGATAGTCAAGCAGCTATAAAAGCGCTGAGCTCAAGGTTGGTTCCTAACTACAAACCCAAATACATCGGGGATGCAGAATCGAATTACCCTTCACTGGATCCCTGGACATAAGGAATTGAAGGAAACGAACAGGCGAACGTCTTTGCCTTTGCACGCAGGGAGCTGAAACGTTACTAATAGCACCAGACCCTTCTGACTTTGGACTCCTCTTCCGGGATATAGACAGTCCCACATCCTCTTAGACAAAATTTAGGGGAAAGGATGTCTTGGAATGCGTAAGGGACAGCGAGAACAATCTAAGAATCATAACAGGATTCGTAAAGGGACACTGCAACCTCAATGGGCATATGAGGAAAAATATCCTAGTGAACTCTTCAGAAAAGCGGAGATACCTTTGCGGAGCCACACCTATCTGCCAGAGCAATAATTTCAGGGCATGCTACACGATCGCAGAGGAAATTGAATCATTAGAGCCGGGAAAAATCTTAATCTTTCTAAAGGGGCTACTAAAGGGGTTGAATACTCTTTCAAGGACGCGGTAGGAACAAGACCACCACCAAACTTGAAGCAAATATACATTTTCTTAAATGCGGCATCTCATTCAACTATTCAAATCCACAGGGGCACAGGAGTTGATAGAATCTCGCCCCGCCCTCCTTCAGTGAGGGCAAGGGGAAGTCTACCACATATAGTAAACATCAGTCGAAGTTGTTTGGAACTAGGATACATACCCGAAGTATGGAGAAGGGCCTAAAATGGGAAAAAGGGACACACAACACACCCCAAATCCTTGCGATCAATCAGTGTCATGTCGTTCGTCCTAAAAACGGTAGATAAAGCAACTGATAATTATATCAGTACAGAAATCTTGAAACTGGTGCACCCGCACCCACGCCAGCATGCTTACCATTCGGGAAAATGTACGGGGACCGCATTGGTGAAATCCAGGATGCCTGGGGAGTAAAGAAACTGTAAATTGTGCCTTTCTAGCCTTAGAATGGGTGACAATTCATCACATGAAACAGTCAAAATAGCACTTGAAGACAGAGGAGTTGCCACAACTAGGTGGCTGTCGCAACTGCTCTCTACCAGAATAGCAGAGGCAATAATAGGGCAAGAATCTATTTCCATCTGGTAAACTAGAGGATGCCGACAATGGGGAGTAGGCTCCCCACTTATGTGGAGCTTAATTGTAAAGCGACTTCTCTGCGATCTGACTGATCTCGGCATACTCTGACAGAGTTACGCTTACGCCTACGATATTATCATATTCGCAAGAGGTAAGTTCGAGAATGTCCTCTGCGACATAGTTCAATAAGGCCTGGAATATACTAAAGGGTGGTGCCAATAAATGGATCTGACGTCAAAACCACATTAGTTGCCTTTCCAAGGAATAGGAATCCTCACCTCAAAACCATCGAACTGGATGGGAGCGTTATTGAGTGGCAATCTGGGAATTATACTAGATGAAAAACTTCTCTGGAGTAAACACGAAAAAGAGATACAAAATCCCTAATAATGTGCAGACATTTTGCGGGAAAAACGGGGGATGTAACCCTAACACCCTGCAGTGGATGTCACGGCAATAGTGATACCAATCATCAGATATGGGTCGATGGTCTGGGGTAGCATAACTAGCTGGGCTAGTTCAAGGATAAATCTATCGGAAATTCAAAAGACTAGCTTGTATATGCATAACAGGTGCTATGAGAACATGCCCAATGGCTGTTATAGAAGTAATCCTAAACCTCACACACCTCCATGTAGTAGTGGAGAATACGGCTATAAGGACAACCTATAGAATGACTGGAGAGGTAACCACAAAACGTAAATATGGACTCCTCCCTGTTAAACAACAAACCTAGGACATGCCCCAAGATAATATGGGAAAAAGGTATAGCTTCGTGAAAGAACAAGCTTTACATCCTCAGCATCTCCTCATGATCTACAAAGCACCGATTCAACTTGCTCTGGAGTACAGTTTACAAATTTGGAGTTTCGCTCCCTCACATACAGACGTCATGTCAAAAGTAGTCTAGATCGATTCAGAAATGCTCAAAACTGATACGGAATCGATTCGAAACTTCTTCAGTAAATTTAAATTAATTAAAAACTGGTTTCACTCAAATCGTTCAACAGCAAAAACGTAAACTTAAACACTTAAACGTACTTCAAGAAACGGCGATGAACCTAGTCTAGAGACTAGGATACTCGGCTCTCACTCGATAGACTTAGGTTGGATTCCCAGAAACAGAAAATTTATTTTTGTAATAACATTTTCTTAGAAACATTAATTTGAACATTATTGAGTTGTATAAAAATAGTAAAATAAATAATTCATTTCATTATCATTACACAAATGCGAAGAGTATGTTTTAGAATGTGAAACAATTATGTAAAAATCAGAAACAAAATTAAATGATTTGCGTACACTATTTATCCATTCTCCAAACGGCAACACTACTTGTCAAATTGGGCAAATAAACAACGAGACTGGCACCATCCTAATAACACCATTTTCGTTTCAGGTGACCCATAAAGTAACCGGCCAAGTGATGGTCCTGAAGATGAACCAGTTGCGTTCTAATCGGCGCAACATGTTGAAGGAGGTGCAGCTGATGAATCGCCTGTCGCATCCGAAGATCCTCCGACTGAAAGGCGTGTGCGTGCACGAGGGGCAACTGCACGCGCTCACCGAATACATCAACGGCGGGTCGCTGGAACAACTGATCCAGAATCGAAACGTTGAAATTCATCAGAGTACCAGAGTTTCCCTGGCGATGGACATCGCTATCGGCATGGAGTACCTCCATTCGAACGGGATCTTCCACAGGGATCTCACAAGCAAGGTTTGTATTTCTCTTATTCTCCTTTCATTTTATAACATTTTGTTTCGATGATAAATGGTCACGAATATTTAAAATGAATAAAATATACAAAGCCTCATGATGTAAGCTAGTGTGTTTCAGATTTCCTTTACATTTGATTTTCAATTTTGGTAACAAAAATTTCATTAACATAAGGCAACCATATTCGCAGGCAATATTGGACTTCCCCCTCATCATTCCTTTGAGTGGTATTTGGTGGTCAGCGTAAAATCGTTATTATCCATTGCTGTACCACTACTATCAATTGAAAGCATTTCGACCCATTGAAAATTGAATCGATAGTAATTTATCTACTTTACATTTACGAATATTATCGCAAATTTAACGTATTTTGTAATGGGGGTATGTCAAAGTTTCATTGTTTCATGAATATGTGGTGAAATGAAAACAACACAGCTTCCAAACAATTTTCTGCTGCTACTAAGGATTGATCGGGTTATTCGAAAACCTATTGGGCACCTTCCGCTATATGCTTATTCACATCAATTTTGCAGATGTATAGTTTGAAGTAGAACTTGCAAAAATATAAAAAAATAATCAGATACACCAAGTCTATATTGCTAGTGTCGAGGGATGCAAGGATTCTTCATGTATTTATCGTTATCCTTAACACTTTTCAAATAAAGCAATCATCCCTGTTTAATCCTTCAACAATTCTGTAACAATGTGAATTGGAGAAAGCACAATTTGCTTTCAATTCGAATTCAACAATCTTTCCCATCAAATCCAATAGGCATTGGAGCTTCCCATGCAAGATGAAATATTAACAGATTTTCAGTGTAAAATGTTTTGCTTGCAACCTTGACATTGCAAGGCAAGATAGCATTGTCCACTTTGGAACCTGGTGGTTGGTAATCTAACTAGAAAGGATTGGTTTCTGAACATTTAACCTGATTAGCATATGGATAGAGGAGGGTTTAAACATTTTTCGCCACAAACGTACCATTGTAGATTTTACCAGAAGAAAGAAACTACGGCCTCTAGCCCAAGGAACTTACATCCAACGGCATTGAGAGTAGCGAAAAAGCGATGAACTAGCTAAAATAGGCTCATCAGCGTCATATATTGGCATAGAGCCTGTACTCGGGGTCACAAAAACCGTTGTCCAAGGATACATACGTGAGTGGGTCCAACAACAACGAAGAGAGCGCTCGCATACACCACGGGTAAACATTCATTGCAAAACAGAAGAGAACTGAAGAGCTGCTCAACATCTGTAGGAATCAGGTCCGAACAATAATAGGTCTTCTGACTGACCGCAGCTGTATAATAGTGATCTTTCCTGGAGTCAGTGCGACAAAGGAAAGGAAACAAAACCATCTGACTGGAGAAAGGACCAGTATCCAAGACGAATAAAAACTTGACATGTGGAATTCCATCAACTGGGTGTGCTCATCGATTTGGTGTAATTTGTGACATTCTCCATTAGGTGTGTCTTTGGGAAGTATCTAATTTTCATTTTTTTTTCGATTTGCAGAACGTCCTTGTAAAGAGCCTAGACGGAGGCAAACTTCAAGCCGTCGTGGCCGATTTCGGTCTGTCCGCCGCCATCCCCGAACCAAACGTTAAGCTGTGCACGGTCGGTTCGCCCTATTGGATGTCGCCCGAGTGCCTCAAGGGTCAATTCTATAACGAGACGAGCGACGTATTCAGCTACGGCATCATACTTTGCGAACTGATTGCCCGCGTCGAAGCCGATCCGGATCAACTGCCTCGCACGGACAATTTCGGCCTCGATTATCTGGCCCTTACGGAACTGTGCGGTTCCAATGTAGTACCTGAATTTTTGAGACTGGCCTTCAGGTAAACGATTTTGACTACTTGATTTTATTTAAAAAAATGTAATTTCATAAACTAAAATATGCGCAAAGGAAAATTACTACAATTTTTTGAAATGAGCAGTGCTTCTTAACCTGGAGGTATTAGCTATTTGATGGGGGATAAATTCGATGATGGAAGCCGTACTTTGTGATAATTTATCATATTAATGGAATAAAACACTTGGTTTTTATATCTCTTTTTTGTTATATAGTCCAAGTGCCTGTGTGTGTATGAAAATCTGCATTTGGTAACTATCTGGCGTATTATTAATAATGATTCTTGGTCCAGATAGGAATTATATATAAATTTGAATATTTTAACTAAAGAGTAACAGCTACTACTTACCATAAAAGATCCATCCTGGAGATGATTCCCATGAAACGTGACTCTAAGTTAAAGTTTAAATCATAGAACAGACGTTCAATCATCAAGTCAAATTACTTATTACATTAGTGTTGAATAAACTTATTTGTTTTATTTGGGATAATTTATTTAGAGGTTTGAAGCTCACTTTTAGATTGTGATTCAACAAAATGTCTACGATTTCTTCACTTATTTTTGTGTGTTATGTTGCAATAAATAAATTTCTGTTGAACTGTATTGTACTTTTTAAGAAGGAGTAATGATACGTTCTCAGTTGGGCGACATGACCTAAAAGGTTAAGAACCACTGTCTTAGAGTTTTTGAACGGATGTTTTTGCAGGCCTCCAAGAGCATCGCATTTATATCCTGTTGTTTTCAGATGTTGCACCATCCAGCCCGACAGCCGTCCAACTTTCACCGAGATCGTGCGATTGCTTAAAGAGATAATGACTGATTTACAGATGATGGCGGAAAACGAGGCGGCCAAAATGGTCAGTTGCGCTGCCAAAAGCGAGGAGCAACTACCGTTTATGTCGGTGCAAGCTTCAGCTCCTTTACACCGGAAACGTACGTACTTTATCAGGCAGATTTTTCGCGTTGAAGCGTTGCTTGCTGGGGTGTTTGCCTTTTAGAAAACAATCGCCGCAATAATTAAGTTACTTTTAGATATTTTATTTTATTGTTACGTCCTTTGTATTTGTCAATATATTTTGAATTTTTCAAGCGCTTCATTGAACTTTTCAGTTTTTAAAGCTTCAAGTTTATAAATATTTTTCATTTTTTTAACGTTGCATGGAATACAGGGTGTCCGAAAATAGCGTCAATATGCTTCAAGATCATAGTCCACGGCTGAATTTAAGAAAAAAGTTCATATTAACAATGGTAAGGTAAAAAACTTTTTTGTACTGTTTTTTTTTTCATAATTTGCATGAATAATCTTTAAATTATCTGACTTTAAACTAAGGATTTTTTTCCCTCATAAGCGTGCCTAACGGGAGGGTGCATTTTTTTATTCGTCATATCTTTTAAATTTTTAATTATATGATTCGATTATTTGTTTTTGCACACGGATTGTCGTAGAAATCAACGTACGAGTTAAAAAAAAGGTTTGAAAGTTTGCTGCAAAATCTGATTTCAGAAAAACAATTGAATCAATATTTCAGCGCAATCTTTTGTTCAAGAACGAATAATTTTCAAATCGATTTTACTCGGAAATAGTGCGTCCAATCGAAACAAAACAAGGCGAACTTTTGATCAAGATTTTTCATTAGTTCGATCAAATGATCAAAATCTCTTATTTGAAATCTGCAAAATGAATTTCGATGAACCCTTGTGCAATGAGTTAGTAATGGCGTCAATAGAAAACAACAACAAATTAAATGCGAAAATGATCGGAAAATCGGAAGTGGTAAAAAACACAACACCCCTTTCACTACGGATTCCGTAATTTATAGAATTTGGATAAAAATACTGCGAATATTTCCTAAAAACGAATATTTTCCGTGATATGTCCACTCAAAAATTTCTAAAAATGGGGCACGGGAAATGTAAAAGGTAAAAATCTGAAAAAATTCAGGTGAAGTATGATCGAAATAAAAGTTTTTTATATTTACAACTTTTTTGTCAAGTGCGTTTCTTAGTTTTTCGGGAAAACGTTGTAAATAATTTTAGTTCCTTCAAATATTTTTTTAACATTAACATTTTCAGGCAGTTTTTCACAACGACAAATATACTAAAGTTTTGTAATAAAATAGGTTGAATTTATAGTATCATTGTAAAAAATATGAAATCTATATATTACACCCATTTTTAAATGTTAAAACAAATTTTTTAATTTAAATAGACAATTTTTCCCTAAATGTTTTTCTAATTTTCATTTTTCAATGATGAAAGTGGGAGAAGTGACACAGACGGTTAAAATAAGACTTTTTATCAATAACTTCTCCCAAAAAGCCATTTGTTTCGGTATAATAATTAAGGAAACGACATTTTTGTTGTCGCGAAAACTATAATTTTTCAGAAAAATTCAAATATTTTTTTTCATTTTTACTCAAATTCTACAAGGTTTGCAAACATAATATATTGCAATTTTAAATTTCATAGTTTTATAATAAGTCTTTTCAAAGATTTTAACAAAAATTAATCTCCAGGATTCTTCACGAGGACCGTAGCTCCTGACACAGGTCGTCTTTGACCTTGAAGTATGTAAACGTTTTTTACGGACAGCTTGTATATTGTATAAATTATGATCAGTTTTTTCACATACTTTCACTCCCACATTCTTATATAGCTTGTACAATGACCACTTCAAATGTTGCTGAATTGAATTGTAATTCGTCGGAAAAATGTTTGAGAGTGTCTATTTTATTTTGCAGTTGCTCATAGGAGATCCCTGTCCGAGGACGTTTCAATGTTCGCCTTCCCGTTATATGCGACACCTAGCGACAAAGCTCGTCGCCACGCGATACGTATGTGCCAACAAGATCCCCATTACATACCGCGTACGACTAATCCTTTCGCGGCCTTGGCCCAATTCCGAGGCGTGAAGAAATTCGTCGGCAATTTCTCGTCGTGCTGCGAAATGCCCTCGCCCATCGTCGGCACAATGGAATCGCCCAAGTCGCTACCCGGTTCGCCGACCGCTTCCAGGAAAGCTACCGCGACGCGATCCCCTTCCTTCGTCCATCCGATATTCAAGGGCGGCTCTAGCACCAACTTGTCCGATCTCGTCGCCACCGAACCGATCAACGTGGGCATGCGACGGAGAGGCTCGTGCGAGTCCGGTTTCTATTCGAGCGTGGGGGAGTGTCTTTCGCCCAGTTCGTTGTGGGACAGCGGTACGGCGGTAAGTTCGCTACGTTCGTTGGACGAGTTGGAACCTGCCGAGTTACAGGCGTTGTGTAAACGCGCCTCTTCGATATACACCGATAGCAGCGAAGATATATCGAGTCTTACCGGGTCGGAATGGACGCAAGACCTTCAGCCGAACATTTCGACGATCGTCGACTATTTCGAGAAAAAGGGATCTACGTTTCGTCATCCGGGAGGCGTTAGGGGAGGTTTACAACTTAGTTCTAGGATTGCAGCTCTTAGAAGGTCGCTGGAGAAACATGGTACTCCGGGTGCTTCCGGTTCTAACACGTATTTGACGCCGCAGAGACTCAAGTGTACTAGATTGGTTTGTGAAGGTGCAGTTAGATCTAAGTTGCCTCTATTTGATAAGAAATAGGCTATTCTTCCTTCTTTCTTTATTTTCTAGTCAAAACATACACTACTTGAAAATTATTGTCTAGGAGAGGCCTAATTTGAATGTTAATTTATACAAAGGTGATTTATGCCAAGTGTTTATTGATTTGTGTAGAACACAGAGACTTGCTCCTGAAGGACGCCATTGGTGAACAAATCGAAATTATGTTTAATGAACAGTTGAAATACATTTCAACTGGCATGAGGAAGTAAGTTTAGAATACGCCGTTTATAGTCCAGTCAAATTGGACAAATAAAGGCTTGATTACAAAACTGTTTCACGTCCTCAAGGTTTTTATGTGAAATTGTAGGCGCCGGCTTGAACGATAACTGAGGGGTCAAAAATAGGCGAGGAAAAGGGGGAACGCCCTCATTATCTACGCTTCTGGAAAAATTTGGTGAAACGAGTTATTATTGTTAGATATACAGGCTGTCCCAGATTTTACTAGCAGAACTTTAACAGTCGATAGAAATTTTGATTTTGAGAAAAAAGTTCCTATTGACATCTTGGCACAGACGCTTAATTTTCTAGATACAGGGTGTTGCATTTTATAAAAAATGCTCAATTTTGTTTGTATCTCCGAAGATAATTGAGATGTCTCGATGAAATTGGGTACCGTGGATGCGTAGATAGTTTACCACATCGGCACATAAGTTCGGACCGGTATTACGTCCAGTGGCGTAGGTATTTAGTAACAATAAATCGACCCGAAAAGTGTTATCACCCTGTAAAGGCTACTTTTTAGGAACAAACTTTGATGCAGAATTTAAACCGAAACAAAAAAATATTAAATATTATTTGTTTCGATTTAAATTCTTCATCGAAGTTTGTTCCTAAAGAGTAGTCTTTACAGGGTGATAACACTTTTCGGGTCTATTTATTGTTATTAAATACCTATATCTACGCCACTGGAAGTAATACTGGTCTCAAATTATATGCAAATGTGGTAACCTATCTACGCATTCACTGTACCAAATTTCATTGCGACATCTTAATTATCTTCGGAGATTCAAACACAATTGAGACATTTTTTATAAAATTCAACACCCTGTATCTCAAAAATTAATCATTTGACTATATGTTGACTTTTCTTCTCAAAATCAAAGTTTCTATCGACTGTTAAAACCTGGGACACCCTGTATATTTATTTTAGTAAAAAATGATGGTAGAACGGTTACAAAACGATAATTTATTTCAAACTTCAAGGGGCTATTACATAAGATTGTTGGGTATTGGACAAAAGAAAATGTTCTACGTCTTTGCTTACGTTTCGCGACTTTATTGTTCGCTTCTTCAGAACTCTGGCGTGATTAATCATTTTGAAGTGTACTGTGGTATGCATCGTTGAAATGTTTAGATTTGGATCGTTATAAATAAATATTTGTCAAGATTGGTCCTTTGACTACTAAGTTTTATTCACAGGACCAGTCTTGAAAAATATTTATTTATACCGATCCATATCTAAACATTTCAACGATGCATTACCACAGTACACATCAAAATGCTTAATCAAACAATAAAGTCGCGAAGCGTAAGCAAAGACGTAGAATATTTGAAGAGTGGAAGTAACAAAGGTGCTAAGTGCCAAAAATAAAGTCTCGAGATATTCAAGAAAGAAGTGATAAAAAGGACAATATATGTTTTTTTGGTTTATTCGCATTAAAAATCGTGTTAGAGGTTAACGGAAAACCATTTCTAACATACACCAATATAAGTTATGGAACACAGCTGAAAATAAAAATAATTTCTTTAAAAAAGAATAGAAACGGGGTAAGTGCCACAAAATATTTTTTTAACAAAATAGGATCGGAACGTATTGCTGATATAATTTAGAGTTTCTTAACATTGAAAATTAGGATAAAGGCAATAGTCAAACTGATATTGTTATCAATAATAATAAAAATTATGCTTATCAATCAATATATTTCTCTATGACAAAAGAAGGTGGTGTCACAATACATGCTTTTAACAAAATAACATCACAAATCGTTGCTAATCCATTGGAATGTCTAGTAGTTCCTTGTAAAAATCTTTGTGGAGTGGATTACTCAGATAGGGCAACATAGAGCGAAGACTTTTTTTCTTGTTTTCAGATATTTTGTTTGCTGGTGGGAGTCCAAGTAGTTCAACCTTCATCAAATCGCTCATAGTTTTCCCTTTCTTCAAAATATTGGTTTCAGTATATTGTTGTATTTCAGAAAATGCAGTTTTTGTTTTTACGTTTATGGGATTATCTTTTTCAATCCGTATGATGACTGCTTTGCTGATTTTGAGCTTTTTAGTATTCAGAAGTACCGCAGGTCCTTTTATGTCCCAAAACCCAAAGTCAGTCATTTTGATCACCTCGAATGGTGGGTTGTATCTTGCTGACTGAATAACATTCACCAGATCGTCTGGTATAAAGGCTTTCATAACTCTTTTGCGTTTTTCTATTAACGCAAAATCCCTGTCACAGGGCATAAAACTGTGCCCGCTGGTAAGAAATTTGATCTGTATTGAATCGTAAAGACCATTTGCTACCAAGAATATTAGAACAAACAAAATATATTTGTTTTTGTTTTGTCCCCCGCAGTTGTCACACCAAAGGCTTATAGATCGTTTATCAGTAAATCCGCTATTTAACAAGCGGAGCAGACAGGAGGCAATCTCATTTGCACCACGTCCCGCCACACCTTCATGCCATAAAAACATGTAAGCGTTATTTGTGTCACCTACATGGATTCCCAAATTGTAACAGGAAAGTTGCGACAAGTGAAACATATCAGAATGTACCAGCGTGGGAACAAACATAACCTGTTCAAGGTCAATGGATAAGCAACAGACCTGACTTCCCGGAAGTACAGAATCGCATGTATCCTTTTTCAGAAGATCACTAGCTCTCTCAGCTCTTCTTTGATGAAGTTCCAGTTCTGCTTTGGCTGCCGCACTTGTTCCGATATTTGCACGAACTTCACAATCTAGTCGATCACAGGTATGGCAAGTGTCCATTCTTGGTCGGCGAAATGAAAGTTTTGGAAAGTCCTTTTTGAAAACAGACCGGTAGAACTTGTAAGTTACTGCAGTTCCAGGATTACGTTTTTGAAAAGCCCTAAATAATCTGTTAACATTTAAATCTGGGCTTAGATATTCTTTATCAGATTTTGTTCTTGTATAATGACCAACGTCTCTTGGTATTAAATTTATATGGGTCCTTATGGCTTCTCGATCATTCTCGGAAAATTTTGACTTTTTATGACACGTTCTTTTATCAGAGTAAAACGTTTCGCCCGCTTTCTTTTTAGCGACAAGAACATCCACTTTTTTTCTTGTCACTGCAAAGGTATTTATAAAGGTTGACTTACAAACTGCAACAAAATTTCCACTTTCTGTTGGAATGGTGTAGCCTATTGTTACCTGGCGTTTGCTATTCACTGGATCCTCATAAGTACCATGTCTACGCCTCTTTATATGTCCTAGATGGATAAGATTCATTAGATAGGTCCCCTGGCTTTTTGCGTTTTGGTTATAGAATTTTTCAAACAAACGTTTACGCCATGGGTATTCGAGATCCTTGCAAGACAATTTGCATTTACAGGTGATCTAAAAATGTAATATAATACGTGAATAATAATATAATTTTAAGTACATTACACAAGAACAAACCTGTTCAGGCGGCAATGCTTTCTCTGCCACATTCTTAAGTTTTCGTGTTTTATAAGCCTTGCCAGCCTCTTTCAGACACTTTTGCTCAGAGCCATAACGACCACTTCCACTTTTTCTACGTTTCTTCTGGTCCAGTTCACTCATATTGTACAACAACTTCCCCAAATTGAGTAATTATTCATATATATTCACGATCAACTAACGTTTGAACAGTTACTACGCACAGGCGTAAATAATAATTCAGCTGATTCACTCTGGCACTTGCCCCCTTTGATGACAAATAACCTTTGTCGCTTACCGGTGGTTCCATCTAATTATTGTTGTAGGAAGCATAATATTACTCATGGCACTTACCGCCTTTGTCAGGTCAGAAAGCATGTCGTTCAACACCGTTCTACGGCAATATATCAATTTAGGAAATTATGGCACTTAGCACCTTTGTTACTTCCACTCTTCATTTTTTTTTGTCCAATACCCAATAATCTTGTGAAGTAATACGTTTCTGGATGCAATCAAAATAATTTAAAGGGATATATTTTATTTCGGTTATTAAGGACTTTCGAAAGTTATTTTCTGGAGAAATTGCTGTATTACAAACTGGATCATCCTGAAAATACAGGATGTCCCACAACTCATCCCCAATAGAGCAACAGGTGATATTAGAGATTAAAATAGGAAGATTAAGTCATATTTGTTGTTGCAAATGTTACGTCGTTGAAAAGTGAAACTTAATTTTTTTTAAATTACAATAATCAAAACGTTTGAAGATATCACATTCAAAATTGAAGCAGTTGGGTTTTCGAAGGGGATAAATACGAATTCGGTACTAGTTTGAACCTGGTTCCTAGAGGGCGCTTGCTACGTACTTCGTAATGATTTAAGTCCTGCAACTTTTTTTTACCCTGTAAAGTTGGTGATATTTTGGCTTCAAACAGAGTCTTGGTCAATATCGATATCTCGGCTCGTTTGCGAGATATTCGTCATTGTATGCCTTGAATGTTGACAAAATAATACGTCGCCCTGACAGCTGTCATTGTTTTATATCTCTCCGAACAACGGTACGTAGAAACAAGTTTCTGCAATATGCAGTTGGTATAATAATTATTAAGAATGATTAGACTTGAAGAGTTTCGTAACCGTAACATTTTTTAAAAATATACAGGTGTGGAAAGTGTCCACCGTTTACTTCGGTACACTTTCTTAGGCTGTTTATTGTGTCGGCTCACGTTCCGGAAGGTATTTTCGGCATTTTAACGTTGAATCACTCCATTTGATCCCACACATAAAAATCTAACGGATCAATCTCTGGGCTATAAGGGGACCAAGGAAATTCACTATGACGATGTGGGAAACGTTGATTCAATAGATTCTCTCTTGTCTTACGTTTGAAGATATACCATCCAAAAGGTCTATTGATCTCCGGTCAGTCTTTGCGAAAGCTCAAATGGCCCAATCAAGGAATTATACCGCACCAAATGATGTACGAAAATTCGTGCTGGAAGTGGAGCTCTCTGCATAGGTGTGGATTTTCCAGAGCGTTAAAAAGTCTTGTTCTCGGTCGCCCACCAGGGTTTTTGTTATAAAACGAACCGGTTTCGCCTAACTGGTTCTTGGAAAAGTTTGTCTATCTAGAATGCTTCTGGTTCGGTAACAGATCCTTCATACCTTTTAGCTGCAGCTGCTTCTTGACCATAAACGCAGAGCATGCTCCGTAAATCATGGTTACAAAACTGATTAAGCCTAGGAATATTGCTCAATGTTGCAGAAACTTTCTACGTAGCTAAGTTAGGAGAGATACTAAACAATGATAGCTGTCATCGCGACATATTATTGTCAACATCCAAGGCACACTTTGTGAATTGCATTTTTTCAGCCATTGATAACATGACAATGACGAATATCTCGCTTGACGGCTTGAGATATCGATATTGACCAAGACTATGGTTTTTACGTGGAAGTAATGTCTCTTCTCAAGTTTGAAGCCAAGACATTCCCAACTTTGTAGGGTAAATAAAATGCACATCTTATTTCATTATGAAGTACGTAGCAAGCGACCTCATAAGTACCAGGTTCAAACTAGTACCAGATTCGTATTTATCATCTTCGAAAACTCAACTACTTCAATTTTAAATATAATATCTTCAGCCGTTTTAAAATTGTTATAATTTTTCTAAAATTGAGTTTCACTTTCAATGACTAACACACGTATGACTTAATAGTATCACATGTTGCTTCATGAGTTATGAGACATCCTGTATATGTATTAGCCTTTACTTTTATAGGTGGCATTTATCAAAATTTTGCAACAATACCTTTTTTCCTAAATTGAATGTGGCATCAACAAGATGGTCAATTTTCGGAAAATATATGTCTTTAAAATGTGACTCATTTGATTATGTTGTATTCTATTATATTATGTTGTATTTTCGAACATAGTTAAAAAAATTCGGCCATTTACTGTATTTCTCAATAATTTATGAAGGAATTAATTATTTTTTAGCTAAATCTAATAATTAATAATAAACTCTAATTAAAGCCAAATGCACATTTGTGGACATGAAATTCAAGAGAGAATTCTTAATTATTTCGGGTTCATTTATCGCTTACATGTACAAGAAGTGACATGAAGACCTTCAGTTAGTTTAGCGTTTCCCAAACTTTTGCGGCCGGGGACCGTTACGTCCTGCAATATTTTTACCTAGTCTACCTTAATACATATATCATCAGTATGATTTATATGTAATAATAATAACCTATGGCAAAAAAATCGTGGTTATAATAAAAAGACAACTAAATAAAAATAAAATTGGGTTGATTTCTCCAGTATGGGTTCATTTTAATGAAGGCTATGAAATAAAGGTATATTGTCTCGCAACAGTTACCCGCCCATATTGTGGCGACAGTTTTCGTGAAATTGCATTCACATCTTCAAGCCAGGAGGTAAAAAAAGATATCGGTCTTAATGTGAAGTAAATATACATCTAATACAATTTTCTAATGAATAAAAATAGACATAACATTAAAATTATAATTAAATACTATAGTTTTTAAATATTTTTATAATTGTATTCATTATTTATTTTATAATTTTGATCTATTCAGTGTATTGTCATTATAATCATCTTTATTCAAGATTTTATTAGAGGAGTATTTTTCACATTATGAGATACCTTGTTTCTACTTCGTCGCATTTACTTTGACCTGTTATGGATTGTGAGATAACAGCCCTTTATTGTATACCCCTTATTGAATATAAAAGCTATGAAACAAAAAAAATTCATATATGTTTAAAATTATTTTAAATATTTATCAATTTTTTTATGATATCCACAAACTTTTTGATCTGAAGGATGTCAATACTTTATCCTGTAAAAATGAATTATTATTGACATGTTATGTGACACATTTGTCAATCAGGGGATATATATTAAATATAAATGTGTGTAATTAAATTTTCAGGTTAGTTAAACTTGAGCCATTTGCAGGTTACAATATAAAAAAAAATTCACACAGATTTTTCCAGAAATTCGCTGGTTCACAATCAATTTCGTTGTAACACGCGGTAATTTCTTCAAAAGGGTGAAATGTATTTCAACGTTTTGTATATATAACAATACTTGATAATTATATTATGTTCCTTATCATTTACAGTAACAAAATGTTTGACTAATATCATCATCTAAATTATGGGACTTACCTTTAATGAATAAATCAACAATTCCCGGAAAATTCAAATAATCAAATTAAAGTTTTCATATTCTGACAATTATTTTAATAAATATTTATTTATAAAAAATATTGGCAAATTTATTATTTTGAAATTCAGACAAAATTGTATAAAACATTTTAAATATAAGATGATATTTTACAGCTTTTGTTTTACTGTAAATGAGAAAATAATATAAAAGAAAATAAAAGGTTAAATTTATTCAGGTAATTTTGTTGCAATAATATTTTGTATGAAATCTGACCGTCCAGTTGAATAAAAAGGTATTATTTTATTTATCAATTTGAAATAAATTTTTTAGTTGGAAAGAATTAATGCAATCAACGGTCTGTTATATCTTCCATTGTCTTGTCAATAAATTGTAAAGTTGTTTAGTGAATTAAAATAATTTTTCCTATGTTGTTTTTTACTCCTCCTTTCCCGAATAAAATTGTCTTAACAATAGTTAAGAAATATCCCTCATAAATGTCGAATAATTTGGACTATCGGTGGAATTTGTTTTGTGGGACGATTTTTGTAGGGCCAGGGGATGAACGTAATTCAAGTCCAGCATAAGAAAAAGGACAAAATAAATCAAATAATAGTTAATAAATATTTATTTATAAAAAATATTGGCAAATTTTTTATTTTGAAATTCAGACAAAATGGTATAAACCATTTTATATACAAGGTGATATTTTACAGCTTTTGTTTTACTGTAAATGAGAAAATATAAGGTTAAATTTACAAACAAATCAAATATTAGATAATAAATATTTATTTATAAAAAATATTGGCAAATTTTTTATATTGAAATTCAGACAAAATTGTATAAACCATTTTATATACAAGGTGATATTTTACAGCTTTTGTTTTACTGTAAATGTGAATAAAAATATAAAAGAAAATATAAGGTTAAATTTACAAATAAATCAAATATTAGTTAATAAATATTTATTTATAAAAAATATTGGCAACTTTTTTATTTTGAAATTCAGACAAAATTGTATAAACCATTTTATATACAAGGTATAAGGTTAAATTTAATAATAAATCAAATATTAGTTAATAAATATTTATTTATAAAAAATATTGGCAAATTTTTTATTTCGAAATTCAGACAAAATTGTATAAACCATTGTTATACAAGGTGATATTTTACAGCTTTTGTTTTACTGTAAATGAGAAAATAATATAAAAGAAAATATAAGGTTAAATTTATTCAGGTAATTTTGTTGCAATAATATTTTGTATGAAATCTGGCCGTCCAGTTGAATAAAAAGGTATTATTTTATTTATCAATTTGAAATACATTTTTTTAATGCAATCAATGGTCTGTTTATATCTTCCATTGTCTTGTCAATAAATTGTAGTTTTTTAGTGAATCAAAATAATTTTTCCTATGTTGATTTTTACTCCTCATTTCCCTAATAAAATTATCTTACCTATTTCCTTCATAAAATTTTGAAAATCTGAAAATGTCGAATAATTTGAACTATCGCTGGAATTTGTTTTGTGGGACGATTTTTCTAGGGCCAGGGGATGAACGTACTTCAAGTTCAGCATAAGAAAAAGGAGAAAATAAATCAAATATTAGTTAATAAATATTTATTTATAAAAAATATTGGCAAATTTATTATTCTGAAATTCAGACAAAATGGTATAAACAATTTTATGTACAAGGTGATATTTTACAGCTTTTGTTTTACTGTAAATAAGAAAATATAAGGTTAAATTTAAAAATAAATCAAATATCAGTTAATAAATATTTATTTATAAAAAATATTGGCAATTTTTTATTTTGAAATTCAGACAATATTGTATAAACCATTTTATATACAAGGTGATATTTTACAGCTTTTGTTTTACTGTAAATGAGAAAATAATATAAAAGAAAAAAGGTTAAATTTATTCAGGTAATTTTGTTGCAATATTTTGTATGAAATCTGGCCGTCCAGTTGAATAAAAAGGTATTATTTTATTTATCAATTTGAAATAAATTTTTTATATCTTCCATTGTCTTGTCAATAAATTGTAAAGTTTTTTAGTGAATTTAAATAATTTTTCCTATGTTGATTTTTACTTCTGCTTTCCCTAATAAAATTTTGAAAATCTGAAAATGTCAAATAATTTGAACTATTACTGGAATTTGTTTTGTGGGACGATGTTTGTAGGGCAAGGAGATGAACATAATTCAAGTTCAGCATAAGAAAAAGGAAAAAATAAATCAAATATTAGTTAATAAATATTTAATTATAAATCATAAAAAAAGGTAATTGGTGTACAAAAATTCTCTATTCCAACTCATTATAATATGTTTTAAATTATAATATCAAGTTGCTTCTTCAATGAATGGTAAAAGTTAAAATATTAACCAAAGAAAATACCCCACTCAATGGTCATAATTGAAGAATCCACTAATTTTATTCTCGTCAGTGGTAATTGTTCATTTTAATCTGATGTTTTCAGGGTTTTCACAGCCATTTCACTTCCTTGTGAGTTTGAGTCTTCGGAAAAAGTCATATGTGATGAAAAATCTGTCGGGCCTTGTGAATCGCTAACCGTAGAAAAACCTGTAAAAACATCCGTTTATTATGTAAGACTACCTCTTTATTTCAAATGCACTTTGCATTTCTACAAATTTACTCTTTCCAATGAGAACATAAAACTTACATGTGTTTGAATCTTCAGCCAAACTAAAGTTTGAGTTGGAATTTGAATTGTCTACAGTCGTTTTTCGAGAAATATTTTCCCTGTTGCTTTCCTTGTGTTTGTGGATCTTTTTAGTTTCACTATTAGCCGCGGGAACCCATTTGTAAATTTTCATCGTTGTATCACCTATGGTAACCCATTTCTTCTCCCTTAAAAGAAATACATTAATTAACAATATTACACTTTTTCTTGCTGGCTTACCAATGTCTAACTCTGTCAATTACATTCATTACCTTTTTAATGTCGTCTTTTGCCCGACTGCGGGTTTCAGCACGTATAGATCGTGACATATTTATATTTCGTATTTTTACCTAAGTCTGTAAAACTGTTTTGTTTTTAATTCAAAACATTCCAGTATTCACAGTAAACACCGATTCAGGGACGCCATCTCTTTCAAGTATTGAAGCCATAGAGATCACCTTAGCTAGTATCTATGATGGAACCATAAATATGATACCATCCACTGAACCTTATTAATGATAATATTACAGTACATATTATTTCGTGGTTTATTATATACTTGAACTCGATGGACATTGTTCAACAGAAGCTACGATTGTTTGATTATGACCATAAATTTCAAATAGTTCTGTGTTTAACATTTTAGAATCATGGCCGATTCTGTTGAGTTACGTATGAGTGTTACTTCGATAAAAAGAGTCGATCCATATGTTAAAGATATATTAGCAACAGCTACCCACGTAGCATTATACAAATTTAACACTGCAAATAACGAATGGGAGAAAACGGAAACCGAAGGAGCTTTATTTATATACAGCCGGAATGGCGAACCGTTTCACAGTATTATGGTTATGAACCGTTTGAACACTGACAATTTAATAGAACCTATAGTGAAAGAATTCGATTATCAGATGCAAGTGCCGTTTCTACTGTATAGGAATTCCAGTAACAAGATATTTGGTATCTGGTTCTTCAACAAAGAAGAGTGTATGCATATTTCATATCTTATTGAATCTATCATGGAAGGACTGAAAGAAAACAATACAAGTGAAAATGTGAAGAAGAGAGAAAACGGCGTTGATATTTTTGGTATGCTTTCCAAAGCACAGCAAGATTTCAACCAAACTCCCACAAAGCAAGAATCTCATCCACCAGTATTCTCTTCGACTCCTAGAGCTCCAGACCTCACTTCTAAAAGTGTAAAAGACTTTTTTGCCAAAGCAGGTTCTAAGTCAACTACAAAGCCAATAGTAACTGGCTCTGGAGAAAATGTATTACAACGGCTTATGGCAAATCCAGCTCATAGTGTAGAACATATTGAAAAACAACAAAGGTCAATTACACCTCAAGAACATTTGGTGCAAAAAATACCGAGCTTAAATGAAAGAAGGAGTGTGCCGATTTCTATTCCTGGCCCAAGTGAGAAGAAAATCGGACCAGAAAACGGTTTGTCCTTTATTAGAAATCATTCTCCACATCCTACATCCCCACCACTGGCTATGCTTTTACAAAACCGAAGCCATAATCAATCTAGTAGTGAAGATCCACAAGATATATTGGGCTCATCACCGTTTGCTCCATTTTTGGAAAAACCTTTATTGATGACGCCCATGATGTTTACAACACCTAATAGCACAAAAGACAAGTTCGATATTTCTGCAGCTCTTATTCCAGAACCTTTAGAATCAATAGATTTATTAACAGAAAAGCAGCTAGCACAAGCTCTCATTTATTTGTTAAAGAATAACACGGACTTTACCAAACAAATTCATGAAGCTTATGTGAATTCTATAATGGAGAAAGTAAAACCAAGTTCATCTCTGATGTAAATGTCTTGTGAGCAAATATTTGATTCAACCTTTGCCGTGGTTTTATTTGAACAAAAACGGTAGATGTGATTTCACTGAAACCAAATGCTTTAATTACCCCTATGTGTCGACTTGATGTTGGCATGTTATTAAGTATTTTGTTTTGAATCGATTCGTAATTATCTTTGTAAGATTTTATAATTGATAATTTTGACTGATTTGACCCATAATTTATTTCATATATTTACTCTCAAAGTCTATTATAGAACACTGTTTTACTTTTTGTCAGGACAATTGAAAAAAACATTTCATGTAAATCACATTGATGGAATATTTTGTTTAATTTTTGTGGTGAAATTAAAACAACTTTTGAAAACCCGAAAGCTATTTATTTTTCCTTGCTATTCAAATTATTTCTTCAGTGGATGTAAAACAAATTTTACATTGAGAAAAAATTAGTTTCCTGGATAGTAGACTTCCGCGGACAGCTAATCTTGAAAAATCTTGTCTTCCGGATGGATTCCGCGTCACAATAGCTCGACTTGATGCCGACGTTTCGCCAACCATTACAAGTAGCATCTTCAGGGCAGGCTTGAGGCTTGAACTGAAACTGGTTCTACTGGTTTCTGTAGCCGTATTTATTGTAGGAAAAATCCTTCACGCTACATAGTTCACTGCCTTTGTTCCGGTGGTTAACTTCGTTCCGGCACCTGACCCTGCCGTTGTGCGATCATGTGCGAAGTGGAATTTTCGAGGATGGGTTTCCAAATGTTGGGAAGGTAATATCCTGAGTCACGGTTCAGATTATTCGGATGTTTTAGGATTTCTATAGCTTCAAGGATTTTTCGCTGATAGAAGTTTGGGGGCGCTCGGACTAGGATTTTAGTATCTTCAAAAAGGATTTGATGATTTGTGTTAAACTTGTGTTCCGCGAGTGCAGATCTACTGGTGTCACGAAGTCTTGTACAGCGCTCATGTTCTTTCACACGAGTAGCTACTGTACGACCTGTTTCACCAATGTAGACTTTACCGCAAGAACAGGGAATACTATAAACACCTTCTAAGTGGAGAGGAGGAAGGGGATCTTTGATAGGTTTGTAAAACTGCGATAATTTTGGAAGTGTGGAAAAACGGGTAGAAATATTATGTTTTTTGAGGATTTTGGAAATTCGATCTGTTATATTTTCAATATATGGAAGATAGGCCATGGATAAAGCAGGTGGGAGGGTTTCTGGCTCAGGTCTATTTGGAATTTTAGGTGAAGTGTATTTCTTTATGGCGTTTTGAATGTTGTAATGGGAGAAATTGTTTGATAATAAGGCAGATGATAGATGTTTTAATTCTGATTTTAAAGATTGAGGCTGAGATAGGTTGACAGCTCTGTGGACCAGGGAGTTTATGACAGATTGCTTTTGGGCAGGGTGGTGGTGGGAAAGACCATTGAGCTATCTATCGGTATGGGTGGGTTTCCGATACACAGAATGTCCTAATATTGATAAAACTAAATTCTTATGTTTCACATCCTATGAGAGAGACCAACCACAATATGACTCTTTAATAATACATACCACAAACTGTAAACGGAACTCTTGTAATTGCACCAATGTGATACTTAAATCTAGAAATATTAAATATCTTGGATTAATAATAGATTGCCATCTTAGATGGGATGAACATATTGATTGCCTAACTATTAGAATCAAAAAAATGCTATACATTTTTAGAACTCTTCGTAATGTTTTAGAACGGAAATTACTTAAAAATTTATATTTCGCAATAACGCAAAGTGTATTAACGCATGGTATCATAGCATGGGGTGGTACTTATGATAATAGTATAAAAAGAGTCAACATAATTCAAAAAACTGTCATAAAAATAATTCTGAATAAACCACGTATTTACCCAACAAAGAAATTGTTTATAGATTTTAACGTATTTGAAATTAAATATTTGTATGCTTTAGAAGTATTGAAATATTTTTACAAATGTAAATACCTAGTTAGCCCATTAATCCATACTTACACTACTAGCGCAGTAGCAAACCATAATTGCACAATAGTAAGAGCAACAAAAACAGTATTCCAAAAGTTCTTTATATATTTTTTGCCAAAACTATGCAATGTTATGCCAATTGAATTGAAAAGATATAACAAAGGGATAAAACCATTTACTAGGAAATTAAAAAAATGGATTTCGTTTGCAAAAGAAATTATTGATGAAATAATTGAATAAATTCTTCCACTCTTTTGTTTTAAGAATATGTATGTATATGAAAGTAGGCATGTATATATTTTTCCATTTGTATATTTTAACACATCAAACGATAATCTAATATTTAATAAATATCTATCTATTTAAGTTGAGCTACCTTGAAAGAGTCACTAACAAGCCCTATGGCTTCAGTGATAATTATACTTTATATTAAAATGTAAGCAAGCTAAGACTTTGTAATAATCATGTAATTATGAAATAAAAATCTATCTATCTATCTATCTACCGTCAGTCTGTCGACTAACCAATCATTTAAATTCATTACATCCCAATATCCGTTTCACCATGGAAGTCGAATCGCAAGGTTCACTCCCGTTCCTGGATGTATTGGTTGGTCGGCAGACTGACGGTACTTTAGGACATTCTGTGTATCGGAAACCCACCCATACCGATAGATACCTCAATGGTCTTTCCCACCACCACCCTGCCCAAAAGCAATCTGTCATAAACTCCCTGGTCCACAGAGCTGTCAACCTATCTCAGCCTCAATCTTTAAAATCAGAATTAAAACATCTATCATCTGCCTTATTATCAAACAATTTCTCCCATTACTACATTCAAAAAGCCATAAAGAAATACACTTCACCTAAAATTCTAAATAGACCTGAGCCAGAAACCCTCCCACCTGCTTTATCCATGGCCTATCTTCCATATATTGAAAATATAACAGATCGAATTTCCAAAATCCTCAAAAAACATAATATTTCTACCCGTTTTTCCACACTTCCAAAACTATCGCAGTTTTACAAACCTATCAAAGATCCCCTTCCTCCTCTCCACTTAGAAGGTGTTTATAGTATTCCCTGTTCTTGCGGTAAAGTCTACATTGGTGAAACAGGTCGTACAGTAGCTACTCGTGTGAAAGAACATGAGCGCTGTACAAGACTTCGTGACACCAGTAGATCTGCACTCGCGGAACACAAGCTTAACACAAATCATCAAATCCTTTTTGAAGATACTAAAATCCTAGTCCGAGCGCCCCCAAACTTCTATCAGCGAAAAATCCTTGAAGCTATAGAAATCCTAAAACATCCGAATAATCTGAACCGTGACTCAGGATATTACCTTCCCAACATTTGGAAACCCATCCTCGAAAATTCCACTTCGCACATGATCGTACAAAGGCAGGGTCAGGTGCCGGAACGAAGTTAACCACCGGAACAAAGGCAGTGAACTATGTAGCGTGAAGGATTTTTCCTACAATAAATACGGCTACAGAAACCAGTAGAACCAGTTTCAGTTCAAGCCTCAAGCCTGCTCTGAAGATGCTACCTGTAATGGTTGGCGAAACGTCGGCATCAAGTCGAGCTATTGTGACGCGGAATCCATCCGGAAGACAAGATTTTTCAAAATTAGTTTCATTATAATTCACATTTTCATTGAATAACCAAATGGATTGATTAATTTTTGAAACTTTCTAAAATTGTGCAACATACATTATAAAAATATTTACATTAAGTAAATTTACATGATATTGATAAATAATTTTTTTTCAAATAATTCGAGCTACATTTGATAATTATTAATGCCAAAATGTTTAATGTGGCCAGTATGGCGGAATTAAACTTTTTGAGTACCTATCCATCAAAAAGTAGAAATGTATTGAAGTTGACTATACTAAGGAAATAACAATTCAAATTTACATAAATTCATTATTTATATAAGAACTTACTTGAAACCGACGCACTCCCAGCAATGGTAGGTTGGAAAATGAAATTTTTTTTCAACCGGGTCGTTTGCCGAACATTAGCCGAGTATTGCCGTGCATTTTTTTTCGTTTCCGAGATTCTCCCGAGGAGAAAACTCAAATTTTCCAATTTGGATGTCCAAATCACCCCAAAGAAGGGAAATGTGGCATAAAATGTTATTATTATAGAAAAAATCTATATAAATCGTTTGCCGGAGAATAGCCGAGTTCAATGATATAAGAATAATGAAAAAATATTCTCAATTAAATTGGAAAATAGAAAAATAAAAATTTAATTAGAAAAACGCATTTTAAATTTCGCGCCTTTGCGTATAAAAATAATAGCTTTGAAAAGGAAATAAGATTCATTTCAGTGTTACGAAACATAGAATCAAAATTTTGCAGGATCACTGAACTGCATAGAAGACAATCTTACAATATAATCATCTAAAATATCTATTCCAAAAATGTTGAAACATACATACATTGTAGATTTGAAAAAACATCTCCGAGAGAACGAAAAATCGCCCAAATTGCGGCTTGCGCTTTTGTATAAGAACATGGAGCAAATCGACCAATTGGCGCAAAAGCACCCAATTTGACATCACTGGTAACAACACAAAATACTGTATTCCGCATTTCACGGGTTCCCTGTTTCAAAACTGTTATTTTTATACGCAAGGGCGCGAAATTTAAAATGCATTTTTCTATTTTCCAATTTAATTGGGAATATTTTTTCATTATTCTTATATCATTGAACTCGGCTATTCTCCGGCAAACGATTTATATAGGTTTTTTTCTATAATAATAACGTTTTATGCCACATTTCCCTACTTTGGGGTGATTGGGACACCCGAATTGGAAAATTTGTGTTTTCTCCTCGGAAAAACCTCGTCAAACGAAAAAATATCACGGCAATACTCGGCTAACGTTCGGCAAACGACCTGGTTGAAAAAAAATTCATTTTCCAACCTACCATTGCTGGGGGTGCGTGAGTTACTTGAATGTTAAAGTACAATTAAAGTTGAATACACGGATATAGTTAGAAAATATATATACTTCAATATGTCTGAGAATGAGATAATTAGATAATCACTAACTAGATGTAATAATAAAGACTAACAAAAGCAATTTGTTATTTGTCATAATTTGTTATTGCTATAATTCCAGAAATTGAACTGTTAGATAACTGCTCATGCAAATTCTATATTACACATCTTCAATAATCTATAGTTATTGTTATTGTTATCATTACACTCTAGTCAAATTAGTCACAAAAGCAGCATGAAATTGCATTATTCGATGCCCAAGTGTATATTAATGTCTCATGAAAAATCCAAGTTTGTGTAGTGGGTGGTTGGGAAAAGCCGCCATTTTACAAATAGGGTGAATTTTTATTTTATAACATGTTTACTCATAAAGTTATAAAGAACAACATTACTACTACTAACAAATGATTACTCTCTAGATTGATATATTATAGAGATCTTAGAATATAGGTATTGACATTGAGCTCCATAAGGCCAATGTATTTTGTATGCAACCGTTTAAGAAAAATTTCGGGATAAATAATCATAATAATCAACTTTCTCGCACGCTCCGCCCACTCTATAGACTGCACGTAAATAAATACTGAGCAGAAATCAACGACACAACGCGAACCTGAAAAAATGAGAGAATCGCGCTTCGAGTGGGCGTAGCGTAATCCTGAGTGTTTTATTTGAACGGTTACAAGAAAAAGCCCACTCAATACCTTTATTCTAAGATCTCTATGGGTTGATAACGATCAAACTTACCGCTGGTAAAAGTTTACCTATGGCGGAGGCAAACAATCATCGATTGAGAAACTTCGCTACTTGACGTTTACAAAATCATCGACTAAGAGTACACCACGGTCGTATTTACAGGTCTGGAAACTCTATGTTTGACATGAGTCTCTTACATGTCGCCAAACTCGTAGTCCCTCGCTCAGTCACCAGCTAGCGCATGGATCGAAGTATGTTGTCAGAATTAGGCGCCATATCGTTCAAACACGGTCGTATACATAGTCAAATACTTTGACTATGGTCGTATACGTGCCAGAGAACATCCCTCGACTCATGCGCCACCCTTTTGGTACTATGCAACAGATGACGCTTAGCGGACTCACTTCTCACATAGGAAACAGCCTCGAGTTCCCAGACCGGTATATTCGACCGTGCCTAAGACTAATATATATTTGCCTTTTATATTTATATCTCTGTTTATAATAGTGTCAGATTTTATCGATGTAACTTGATTTGATTTTACTGAACATGAGTAAGTAAGTTACAGAGTTCAGTGATTCAATTGAACACAGAAAAGTAATACATTGGAGTTTCAGGTCTATGTCGTAACGTAATAATTATTTCAAGTACAGGATAGCTGGGTATCAAGCTTCTGTATTTTTCTTATCTCACTACTTTTAAATCAAACAAATTAAATCAATGAAGTCAACGAAAAAAGCAGTTTGGTGATTACTAAGAATCGAAGCAATTCCACCTGCTTCACAGGCGTAGATAAAAATCTGAATAACATATAGTGTTATAACTCTTCATTAACGTACTTGCGTGATGCTCAACTCGTGCTACGCAAATTTCGCATGTACGCGTTAATAAAACTAATATCCCACTTATATCGCAACGCAGGTAATTATTCTTCTTATTTCCAAAGGAAATGAAGACTTATTTGTGGGCGTGATGGGTGGGGTAGATACTATATTTCTTCGATGTACTTTTTAAATTATTTCTGCGCGGGTTAAAATGTACTTTGGTTCTGTGATCCGTTATAAATAAAACTAATGGAAATATCACAAAGAACGTTAGGAAGCTCTCGTTTAATAATAATATATGCACACGTTATTTTGACTTTCAGTTTCGGAATGAGAGAATCGGATTTTTTTTAAATAAAACGAACGTTATTAGAAAAGTCAAAATTTCCACGGAAAATTTGGCAGACAGTAAGCCTTAAAGAAGAAATGTAATAGCTCTTCGATATATTCAGGGATAAAACTAAGTATAAAAATTAAAATTATGAAAAATTCTTGGTAAACCATGAAATTTTCACTTCGATATCGGCGTCAAACGTGTCAATAAATATATCATGGTTTCGGCGTTTGCCCAAGTGTTACATTTTAACTATCGGTAGTTGGAGATTTAAACTCAAACTGAAGTGGGCTTTAGTTATTACTCCTAGTTTTGAGAATGCCACAAGATAGTGAAACAGTTTGTAAGCATTATGTTCGTGTAAATTTGAATTTAATTGCGGAAGAAATAAATGATTTGATTCGTGTCAATAAATTACGATTTTACTTACCACTTTTGTTACCCAGTTTTCAACAATACCAGAAACTAAAACACTACCAGACGTTGCTACCAAGACGAGGGAATAGATAAAAACGAATTTATAGAAATATATTTATTTATTTTTAATTAATTTAATTTCCCTATAGTTTAAAAAATCAATTGTAAGGTAGATTGTACAATACTAAAAATATACATCGAATAAAGTAATAAATAACTAAAGCACACAAATATTTTTTACACAAGTAATTTTACGTTGACTTTTAAAACCAATAAAATCATAACTTCAAATTATTTTTTTAGTAAGAATAGTACAATCTTAGACAATTTTATTTATGACCTTGGGAATTATCAATTATAAGTATAAATCAATAAAATCCATCTATAAGTACATATTTACATAAACTTGGTATATTGAGCAGTCAATTTATTGTCGGTTAGTAAGAATCACATTTTGTTTCTTATGAATCATACTGGCGAACATTTTCAGATTATTATTCGAGTGGAACCGTCAAAAATTGATTCGTTGGTTTCCATTTCCGCGACTATTTACGTTTTAAAAATTGGCGCCCAACGTGGGGCCAATGATGAAACCCTCGCTCAATTGCGTTCCCACAAATAAATTCCAATTTCGCCAGCATACATCATTACTAATGTCAATGGATAAATGCAAAAGATACTCTCGTCGCTATTTTCATGATTTACGAAGATTTTAATTCCTCTATGTTGTCTCTTCTTCTAAATAATGAAGTGTTGAATGACTCATCATCTTGAAATATTCCTGTTCATTATGGATTAAACAAATACTTCGATTTTTGAATACTTGGAAGCAATCTAGTGTGATTTACAACTCTAAACATAAATATATCTACAATTTGAATTTGTAGAAATTCTTCGAGTCAAGAACACGTGAAATAAATGGTTTCTAAATATTGATATACGCCGTGATACTCTTTCATTAATGGGCGCCCAAAGTGAGACCTAAGTGACTATTTAACAGATATTTTATATTTCGATAAAGGCGCCCAACGTAGAGGTCTGAAAGGCTTCCATTGGCGCCCAACGTAGGGTCTGAAAGCAAAGCATTTTGTTCAAACGCCAGTAAAAATTTTTCGAAAATCGTACGTCAATTTTGCGACGAGAGTGTAATGTGTTACGTAGATGAAATTCTAAATTGGGCAGTTATTCATGTCACAGCCACGATGGTAAGATTATCAAAACCTTACAATAAGTCCCAGTGAATCACGTCGGAAGATTTTGATATTCTAGGTTTATTTTCGAGAATATATTTGATGGCATGAAAATAAATTTCAAGGTTTAAAAAAAATATGAAATCATCAACGTTTCAGGCTGAATCTCTCTCACAAGCGTTGCACGATGGAACTTTATTTGTTGAAATGGATTGCTTTAAAAACAGAGTAAACAAACTGTGAAATGTCGACAATTCATATAAAACAGTAAAAAAAGATAAAAAACCTCGAATAGCAAAAAACCATTTTGGTTACCACTGTACACATTCGTTTCGTTAAACCACTGAATTATCTTTCGCATAATCCTTATCTCCATATTTAATATCGGAAAATTTCATATCTCTATTAATATTCTTATCTACATTACAGCTTTGCGAGCAACATTGCGGCGCCACATTTTTTTCGATATCTAACATCCCCGACTCGAGATAGTCCTGCAAGTTATCACAATGTATCTGATTTAGTTTGGCGTTTGTGTCGTTCTTCCTCTCGTGCTGATAGTTGGTAACTTCGTTTTGAACGAGAAGCGGCACTTGATGGATCCGTTGTAAATCTGCCATGTGGTGCCTGTAGATGTGGTTTGTGGGCGAGTATTGTTTTCTGAATGAATTGTCGTAGGTATTGTCGAAAACATACTTTTCACAACTGCTTCCTGGAGAAGCAATTTGATGTACGTACATGGAATGCCTGAAAACAATGAAAAAACTTAAAATTTTACAGTCAAATTGATTTATTGGATGAACTTGTATAAGGTACATTATACATTTTGCCCATTTGCAAATTAATCAATTGTCCTTAATTTCTATAAATGTATTCATAAGCATTGAAAGATATTGGCGCCCAACGTGTGGCTAGAACAAATTCTACGAAAAACAAAAAAATACACATTCTACAACTTGGCCTCAAAATGTAATGTATTGCCCTCAATTTGGATAAATTATTTCAAACATAACGACAAGTCATCATAGAGCTGATTCGATTCTGCAAAACGACTGCATTAGAGGACTAATTTCGTGATTTGTTCTACACATTAACTAACATTCCACCCAATATTAATAAATTTTAGTCTAAATGTGATTTTAATCAAGAACAATGCTTGAACGTTAACATTTGTAAAAGTTAATTAATTTAAATATTCTGAATTCACTTTTATCAAATTCAAGGATAAGTTAAATGCGGGTTTAATTGATGATATTTTCTACTGGAGAAATAGTTTTAAATCATTTATAAGATGTACTTACCCTAATTTATTATTCGGAGAGTTTTGTCGTTCGTTCCGAAGTATTTTAATCGCCAGAGCGATTAAAACAAAAAGAATAACAGCTCCACAGATAGGAACAGCGATGGTGGCCGCTCTAAACCATACTTCAGAATTGGTGTAGCCCGCAATAGGTTCTAGATTAGTCGTAACCTCCACTCGATCACTTTCACCTCCTGAAACAAATAAAGACAAAATTGTCATTTTGTTCTATAATATAGATTCGGATGAAACTGCGTTGAAAAACGTTTCTAGGGATGAGAAATTCTATTTGCCAGTTACTTTTAATCTTGGACAACGACTAACAGTGTTCAGTTTTTCAAAAACTTGAATTTTGGTCGTCCTATAGTTTGTTCCCATGTTTGGGATGGATTATGTATCGAAAATTGGCATCAGAAAAGAACTCATTATGAAATGAAAATAGAAAGAAAATATCTGTGCAAATTAGAAACTTATTTAATTCTAGGTTCAAAAGTAAAGCTATCATGCTTCATTGTAACTACGACTTCATGTTTATTAAAATGATTGGAAAGAAACTGGTTACATATTAGACCTTATTCTCATGGGCGCGTAGCGCTGTTCTTTCAAATTGTAGTAACGTTGAAACTTTTGTAGAAAAATTTAGATCAAACGGTATGAATAATAGCATTCTGAATAGAATGGGACTTGAAATCTCGCGTGTGTGCAACATGCGTTGTTAAAGGCGCCCAACGTGGGGCATAAGAACTTTGGATTAGAACCTTTCCAGTTTGGATGAACATTGCGAAGTAAGGGAAGAGGCTTTGAGAAGCAAGGTCCTTCTATGAACGAGTGATTTGGATTTTGCTATTAATAATTACTACCGCTTTTGTAAATCATCATAAATAGGTTCATGGTTAGAATAGATAAACGATACATACCTAATAAAGTGTTGTTGATTAAATTCTTCGTTTGAGGACTGTCCACGTGGTTACACAAGTCGTGGTAACAACAATGTACGACGTTCTTTGGATTAATTTTCTCCTTTTGCAAGTTCGTTAAATCCGGACTTTTTCGGCATCTCTTCCGTTGGACACTGGAATTAAAACAAAATGAATTAAAGTTACGAACATAATTCGTTCAACTTTATAATTGCGTTAACTTGAGCTGTAGAAAACGGGACAATTAAAATGCAATACCAAGAATCGTGGTTTTAATGATGTTCTAAATAATTGAACCGTTATCCGTAGCATTTAATTACTTAGAAGAATGGAGGTTAATTATGGGGAATCGGTTCGATTGCGATAGTAGAGTTAAAAATATTCTTTATCTAAGCTAATATACTGCAATCTGTACAGATCGTCGAATTGATTAATGTAAATATAGCACATTGCAGACAATTACTTTTTTTTCAGTAGTTGAATGTTTCATTGGCTTGCTACATGGAAAATATGTTGGTTTTGTCTCACAGTAACATCGAAAGGAGAACAAGATGGAACATATTTATTAATTATCTGGTTTCATAATTATTAATTAAGTATTCATTAGTGATTGATTTCATTAGACGCCGCATAATACATTGTGCATTGAAACCACAGTCACAATACATAAATCCAATATACATGTATTTTATGCTAATTGGCATATTAACAATAAACAACTGCCACTGGTAATTATTATCAATTAACTAAATTAGATGGAAAAAAGCTAGCTTTGTTAGCCTCATTCCGTTATTAATACAAATGAACACGATTAAATAGTCATGAAAAAAAATTCCGTATCGTTGAAGCAACCATTATTATGTAAATTCATTCTTGTTTGTTTTAGTATTTCCACTCACTTGGTGTATAAGTAACGAAGAAGTAATGAACGATAATAATAATATCACTGCATTTATAAATATATCTCTATGATATTTGAGAAAATCTATTGTATCTTATGAAAATGTTCATTCCTTTTAGGTAGTTGTAACCAGAACAAGACAAAAGCCAATTCTGCTTTTTGGTCAATTTTAGCCCATTTATCATTTTTCCTTCAACAATAAGAGCTATTATTATTATTATTATTTAATAATGTGGTGCACTATAAGGTACATTATAAATCTTGCCCTCGAAATTTAATCAACATTGTCCTCAATTTCAATAAAATTTATGCATAAGCATTGACAGATATTGGCACCCAACGTGAGGCTAGAAGAAATTATACGAAAAACAAAAAGTATACATTCCTCAACTTCCCCCCAATTTAAATAAATTATAACGACAGGTCATCACAGAGCTGATTCTATTCTGCAAAAGGACGTGTATTGCAATATTGGAAAATTCCGAATTTAACCCCGTACTGCGCACAAATACTATTGACCAATCTTTCCTCCTCAAATAACTAAAATCTCAAGAGACACTATTTATTGCATAGGTAGGATCCTAATAAGACGTAGGGACTCGTTCAAAACGCATTATTCGAAATCCGTTGTGAAAGGGATCGATATAATTTGACAGCTCATATAATCACGTGAACAGACAGCTCAATAAATCCATTGACCATTATCGCAGTTCAGTCTATGACATACCACACATAACCCCAAAACAAAAGACAACAAGTAACTGATACATTGACAGTCGCATAATGTCTGTGTCAGACCACACCATAACATGAATATCTCTGTCAATTCAAATAAACTTTCACATGACATAGAATATAATAGTTAGTCTTTCGACGCCTTTAGCTGTTTGTTCTCATTTTAAATATGCATTCAAGTTTTGAAATTTGGGGATTGGAATCGCGGCGGCGGAGCCAACACCTCAACTCCTACAACTAAAATGTTTAAAAATAGAATATCACAAAGTAATTCAATCTTTGTAATGGCCATTTAAAAAAAAATAATTTTATACTTGACTACACGAGAGCAAAACCTATAATGTTCGAAGAACATCGTGTGAGCCAGCAGTGGAATGTAGGGAAAGGTGATAGGCATTCGTATTTTTCTTGAAGATTTGGAGATTATAGGCATAGGGAAAGAGCTGTAGAGCTCCACAACTTGACTGTTCAATAGAAAAATGAAATCTGGTACAAAGAAGGTAGCAAAGGTTAGTCAAAGTGCAGATAAATGTAGATATATGCAATTTTATTAGGTAGAGGAAGGGTCTTCTTTCCTTTTTTTGGAATTGGTTGGACTCTAGCTGTCTTCCAGCTGGAAGGAAACACACCAAATTTGTATGAGAACTGGTGTTAATTCAGGCACCCATTCCTTGAGAACGACAGGTGCAATTTCGTCCTTCCCTTGTGGAACCATTATGTTATAAGTAGAGAATTAACCTTTAAATCTATGACCTTCTATCATTTCGACGATTTTGATGCAATTGAATTTGCTCCAATAATATTTAGATGCAAAGAAAAACCTGATTACACCGATGAAAGCGAGGCCTCACCTCGAATAAGTGTTGTAATAAGTTGAATTAAACATGAAATGAAAATAAACAAACAAAAATAAATTATACGGTTAGACTAACTAACAAGTGCTACGACGAGTTTTTCTTGTCACACTTCTCATGAATGTTTAACGAGTTTACAGTATTTTTGCTTTATTATAGCAGTGTGTGGTGGCATTTCGTATTTCTTCTACGCTGTACCGCATACACTGGAACAGTTACGAATTAATATGGAGTTAAACCGGATGACTTTTTCGAAGACCGGGAAACTTATTAGTTGTAATGGGATTTAGCAACTCAATTAATTTAATTTATCAACGGTAGTATCGACATTCCTGCATCCCATCTAATACAAATTATATGACAAATAAGAAAGAGCCGATTGAAAAATTACGCGCAGTTGCTTGACGTTTTGTCAAGCTGTTTTCTCGTTTACCTCATGGAACTCGCTTCAGTTGGATAGCTCGTTAGTCGCGTAATTTAGTATTATTAATATAGAGTAAATCGGTTCGAGTTATGTCGATTGCCAAGTGTTGTCAAGATAGCTAATAGAGTTCCCAGTAAGCTTGGATACTGACTCATTATAAAGATTTTTAGATCAAATATTTTCCTATTTACAAGCAAGATATGAGGCTATCTTGGCATCGAGAAATTTTCTCAACGCCTTACAAAAGTATTCCATTATTCAATTGATAGAGAAGAGTAGATTATTTTTATTCCATGTATAAACTATTGTTTACATTATGAAAATGATATACTAAGATATAATGAGAGATTTAAAATGTTTGTAAGTAAATGTAGTTAATAATTTAAGTATATAGAACACAGAATGGACATAACAAATTTGAGTGGACATATGTATGACCTGCCAAACATAATTCTTTTATCGAGTATAATGCATGACTAAGAATTTTTTTTTTTAATATCGAGTTAGAAACATTGAGTGAGCACACTTTTAGCTTCTTGGCTAGCTTGTTCATAAATATTTACTGTAATAGTTAGCAGAACAGCGACTCGAATTTAATCTTAAGTAGTCAATATGAATATTATGGCAACATCTAGTGTTATAATTATGCAGATTATTATTAAAAACATGTGTATCAGACGATATACTCATTAGTGTGCAATTATAAATATATAGTGACGGAAAACTCATCGTTTTGAAATCAATAAAACTGTTTCTAACGTAATCTCTAAAACGTTTCTTTGTTAAGATTCTCCACACTTTTCTTTGAAGGCAAAAAATTCTTTCCAATTGAGGTGAACTATCCCAGCCTGTCAGGGCACATGACATATGCGACTGAATAAGGGAGAAATATGCCATGCGCATCGCCATATTGGGGTTGTTTTCATATTTTCCGTAGCAGCCAGCCAAGTTTACCTTTGAATGCTCCTTAGCCTTCGGATCGGCCCAGTCTGCTGAGTCTTTGGCCACCATACCACCGAGCCATATACTATCATGGATTTAATGACCCTGGTGTATACCATGTGACCATTTTTCTGCGTAGGTTGAGGGTTATCGTGCTCGTTTGGATTGGTTTCTGCAGGTGTTGGTTCCATGTCAGCTTGTAATCAAAGATAACTCCCAAGTATTTTGCCTCTTGTGCAATTGAAATTTCTACCCCATTCAGAACTGGTGACTTTAGTCCTCTCAGTAGTTTCTCTCTAGTAAAGACACCTATAGTGGTTTTAAGAGGATTTACAGTAAGTTCCTCCTCTTGGCACCTCTTGCTTATTGCTATACTCGCCAGATCGTCGGCATACGTCATTGGATGCTAGGCTTATCAATAGTTCATCTACCAGGATAGCCCACAGAAGAGATGATAACACTCCTCCTTGCGGGCATCTCCTACCAGCTCTAGCTGTGACGGTGGTTTCGCCAATTGATGATATGATTAGCCTTTTTTCCAAACTGGCGTTTATCCACTGGCACAGGAGGGATGGAACCCCTTTTCTTTTTAGAGCCTTGGTAATAGACTTTGTTGATGCATTGTTGAAGGCACTCTCGATGTCGACAAACGTCGCCATATCTATCTCTTTATCCTCGAGGGATTTTGTTAGTAGTCTGTTAAGATCATCCAGTGCCAAATCTGTTGATTTACCTGGCTGATACGCGTATTGGCCTTCCTTGCGGGAGTTTGTTGATAAAACTTAATGTTTTAAATTACCTTAGCTCCCCGCGTCCACCTTTTGTTAGCATAATTTTCCAATTTCGGAGCTCTTCCTTGTCACAAACGAAAAACGTGTTATATTAGTTATAACTGTATCGAAAAATCAAATGTATTTTAGAGAAATGTTGCAATTTCCTCTGAATATTTTTGCGTACGACAGTTTGAGAAACAAAAACTGAACATATACTCTGCAACTTAAACATAGACTCTTGTGCGTTTCGAAGTATACTCTGAGCCGTTGAAAAAGTTACTTTACAATTTTAGTATGAGGTTACGTCCTTAATTGCGAAAGTAGTTTTAGCTGAATGATTTGCAATAATTCTCATCAATTTTGAAATATCCATAAGATTAATCCACATTGTGTGTATACAATATCTAATTGTATCTTCAGTTCTGTAGAATATTTTTCAATTTTTATAGAAAAAAGGTTGGTCTTGATAGACATGGCGAGACAAACAGACGAAAAACACCGAGCCTTGTAACATAATACCAAGCTAGAAGAAGACGGTGCATTAGAAGCTCCCGGAAATATTTTACAATGAGAATAATGTAGTTTGAACAATTTCTTATTCAACAAAATAGTTATTTGTATCAACAGTGTTGAAAATGCAATGTTGTCGAACGAAGACTAGAGTTGCTATTGTTTTGAGTCCGACATAAAAATTTTTGAGACGTGTTAAGGGCGGTTCAAACTTGCTAAGAAGAGCTATATCCCAATTGCTCGATGGCTCCAAACAACAACACTTTCAGTTATACCCCATTGAACACATTTGGGGTATAACTGAAAGCTATTACACGGATTCCGGTGAAACATTTGTAAATTCGGGGAAAGGTCAGTGTCTACGTGTAAAATAAACATTGAAAATCTGGTCAATCTGACAACACTGACGTCGTTTCTTTCTTAACGTGAACAGGCTTTATATCGCAAGGTGCTTTTTTTTATTCTTACGCCATTCAAATTCACATACTTACGTGGATACATTCAATATACATACTCATGGTGTTTCTACTTCACACGAGGTACTAACATATTGCGCCAGATTTCTCTTTTTACAGCTGCCGTTGTTCGAATGCAAGCGATCACACGAATAAAACGCTTATAATTAACGCTCTGGCAATGGGCAAGGTGCTTGTATCGGCGAGAGAAGTTTTTCGGTCGTCATTATAAGTCACGCTTTGGGCGAAATTATTGTTTGGCAATAATATATCGCCGCGTTATCTAACCTTTTCAAACATGTGAAAGAAGTAATAATTTTACAACAACGCGCGTGTGCCACTTCGCGACAGGTTTCCCCGCTGCATTAATACAGCGGTCATTGTGAGCACAAGCACCTGCTATCTGCAGATCGCAGGAAAAATGCCGCTGGTCGAAAGCAATCCTCTTCCTGGAATTTACAGTTACTTTATAGCACACACCGTTTGCTGTGGGGCGTCGCTCGTTTTAAATCGGTTATACACTATACAACACACGATACATTGCAGTTAGTGCAGAACAATCCAGGATAATATATTGTCACTTTTATCGCAATAGGAGGATGTATATCAAAAATGATAAATCTTCAGGAGATGCAAAAACATTGATAGCTACTAAGCGATTTGTATGTCAATGATGAGATGTTGTTAGTCATTTTACTTCAATCACTATACATAGTACAAGAGGGGCAAGGTGAAAAGTTTCTTAAAAATTATTTGGGGTCATAAAGCTGTATAACGGTGAATAAACAAGCAACATACACTTTTTAACTCTTGTAATTTTTTTCGAATAAATTAATCCCTTCCGAATTACAGCCCCTTTTTAAATGTCTAATTTCATACTTGGATGTTGTTGTCCCACGCACGAAATACCATTATTTAAAATAATTGTTTTATCAACTTTTACGAAAGGTAAGAGGTTGAAAATTTGGTAAGCTGTTCATTAACTATTAAAGAAGATGATCCCGTGAAAAAAATAGAGCATTACCGCACCACAACTTTTTTAGGGCTATTTTACAAAAGTGCTTGTTTTTGCATTAAGCTGCGGTTTGCAAAAAGTGTACATACGATCTTGCTGAAATTTTGTGAGGTGCTTGGTGGGCACAAAAGCTACAACCTATTTCAGCTCTTAATCTTTAGAACAACAACAGTTATGATTATTTGAAATTTCGAGCCAAAATTGATGGTTTTTTGCAATTTGCGGGGTCACCGCTGATCCAATCGGGTTCATTCGCAGCGCATTTTATCCGTTGTTTCACGACGCATAAGCTTATTAAGAGCTTTTTTCTTTTTACCTCAACCCGACGATGTCCGACGCGAAAAACCGGTTTTAGCCATTTTTACCATTTTTTTTGGACCTGTTGCGAAGAATAAAAAGTGTTAGATTTTAGTTCCTTCAATTTGTATTATGATCTTCTACTTAAAGCAATTTTTTTCTCCGAACTCAGAATTAAAAACTCCAAAAAGCTAATTCTATCACTCTATTAAGCTTTACTTAGCAAGTAAATAAAGCGGATTTAATATCATTCTGTGTCTTTTTATCCAACTTATCACAACAACAATAACAATTAACAACAATAAGCTATTAGCTATCCGAGATTTAAACTAAACAATACAATGAAGGTTCTAGTATTGTCCCTTGTAAAATACATTATGAAAGCGTGAAAGCATTAATTTTCATTACAATATTACTGTAGACCTAATAACGATTGAGAAATTAATTGCAACATTATAAGAAATATTACTGTTTCCTAGAAATGCTTATTTTAATGCGTACTCAATAAACTAGTAATGCGAGATTTGGTATTAACCATTAACGTTGCTTCCTAGGTTATCTATAAATAACAACATTACACATTCAGAAAATAGTCGCGCTCTGCAAAAACTGATTAGTTTAGCATGCAACGCTAATAAGGTGCAAAATAATTAATTACAATTGGCGATAAAAACGGTAGCAAGTGGCGCCACAATTGTTTATTATTTCTATAATTTATTCCAGTTGAAATGCAAATAGAATTTTTTTCATTACAAAGTTGTTCGATCAGCGGAACGTTCTCCACGTGGACGTAAGTACCTAATTTATGTTGAAAAATGTTCGTTAAATGTGTGTTCGAATAGTTGGATGGTAATATTATGCAGATTTATGCGATCGTTGGGTAATAGCCAGCACATACATACCGACGAAATTAATTCGGAGATGAAATTTTAAATAGAGAATAGGAACAGATTCTCACACTTATTATAAAATGAACAGGCGATAATTAAACGTTCCAAACAGATTTGCATGCTGTTGACATTGAAGAATGCGCTAACATAGACGGAAGAGTGTTACGTCATTTTAGTCGAAACCGACAGATATGAATCGCTGATGTGTGCTTTTAAAAAACTATGCAATATACTGTGTGAATTGTTCGTATGTATTTGATCGATACATCGTCCTTAGATATCCAAGGATCGATCGATGGCAGTATCTATATGCAGCAAGGTACACTTTGGATATACTGGGTTCCCCATTTTATATTATTAATAAATTCCCTACGAGATAACTAAATAGGTTGTTCTCTGTGGAATTATCTTCTGTAGTCTTTGGGATTCAAGTAAATTATTACTCAAGTAGGCGCCTGTCACAAATAAATTTTAAATTAATAATTTCGTGGAACGCCATTTTTCTACGAGAAGTTTGTTAGTTTTCATCAATAATTATTTAATTTTTTTGCTTTGAGACATTATTTCAACATTCGTTTGAACTTCATGGATCACTCAGTCCAACAATGTGTGTTTTGTGTAGAAATTTACATAAGAAGCAATTCGATAGCAGAAGTTAGGCGTGCATTCCGGCGTCAGTTTAATAACAACAATAGGGGTCACGCGCTAAATCGTAAAACTGTTAAGTTATGGGTTCGTCATTGGCGTGAAAATTGTTCTGTACAAAATTTGAAGAAGCCTGGACGTCGAAGAACAGTTCGTACACCAAAAAATATTGAACGAGTTAGAATTGCGTTTACGAGGAGTCCTAAAATGTCTGCTAATCGACAAACCCTTATCCTAGGAATATCGAAGGGAAGCTTAGATCGAATTCTTCAAAGGGATTCAAAATTTCACCCCTATAAATACCAAATGGAACCAGCACCTTAGCAATCAAGATAAAGAAGCAAGGTTAGCATTTTGTCAAGAATTTTTGGATTTACATCAAGGAGCAATTCACAGTCTCCTAATGACCGACGAAGCAAATTTTTATTTGAGCGGCATGGTCAATAAACAATTTTAGATACTGGTCAAATGAAAATCCTCGTTAAATCTTTACACAGAACCTCCATAATCCAAAAGTTGTTGTGTGGTGTGGAGTAAGATCTTTTGTATTATTGGCCCTTATTTTTTTGAGGATGAAAATAACCGCGCTGTAACAGTAACATCCGAGCGCTACGTTAATATGCTAGAGACATTTCTCATTCCAGAATCAAATAGACGAGGATTACTAAACAATGCCTTGTTATTCCAACAAGATGGGGCAACAGCTCATACCGCCAGAAACTCAATGAGGGTCCTGCGAGAAATTTTTAATGATGGCCGACTCATTTCTCGATTCGGAGATTTGCCTTGGCCTTCGAGGCCCCCCGACTCAACGGCACCCGATTTTTTCCTGTGGGGATATTTAAAAGCCAAAGTGTTTGCGAGTGGTCCAGGTACAATCGAGGAACTGAAAGTCAAAATTCGTGAAGAAGTTGAAGGAATAGACGAAGGTTTGCTACGCCGTGTAATGAACCACTTTTTATCTAATATTGAAAAATGTGTTGAAGTTGGTAGAGGTCATTTAGAAGACGTGATTTTTAAAAGTTAGAATTAAATTAGCCAAATATTTATAAGTTATCATAATTAATTCAAATATTAAAATGGGTAGTCTATTATGGGGAACCCAGTACAAGGGAAGGACCCTCTTAATATTGCTGCCATCGATAATCTTATCTCTGAAACACAACAATGGGCGCATTCTGCTTGATCTCAATACCAAAGAGGCTACGGGCAAGACGGATTTCCAGCTGTAGTTCGAAGAAAATGTGCCCTAGAATTAATTTTCGTTGCAGGAAGTTTACTCTTGGTGTTTTCCTTCCAGCCGGAAGATAGCTACATACCAACCAATTCTAAAAAGGGCGAAAAATAATCTTTTTAAAAATTATAGACTCTTTGTACTATATGTGTTATCTAGAGTAATAGTAATCGATCTCATCCAATAGCTAGAGGGCTCTAAAATAATACCCTCAATATAGCAAGGCCTGAACGCTTAGTTTAAAGTCAGTGTGACGTCATCAACAAGAGGCTTTGAAAACATACGTAGCATACGACAGTATAATGGCGGGAAGCCGTTCTTGATTGTGATAGTTGGTATACATTAGAATTAAACAGAGTTATAACTCTCTTTATTGTGGAAAATAATATGTTGCACCTGCTTCTAAGGTGTCCTCGTGTATTTTTACCTGTGAATAAGTGAATTCCAAAGTGTTGGGGAAATAAAGCACTAAAATAGGTTCAACCTTCCATCTCTGGCGCAGTTGGACGGATTGAGATGCGGTTTTCTGCATTCGATTGCATTTCTACAGCCAAAAAATGCATTTTTCTGATTGCACTTTTTGAGGTAAATAAAAAAAACGGGCTCGAAAAGGTTTCTCAGGTTCCATTGGACCATCCCCGGGGTATACGGCGGTACTCACGCCCTGGATATCGATGAATTTCATAAAAAAAATTTTTTTTAATGCTTGTCAACTGAGTGAGGATATAAATGTCACGCCTCCGTTGGCGTGAATTCTTAAATGAGGCCTTTTTTGACTTGGAAGCCTGTAACTGTTGAGCAAAAATAGCTAACGTAAGACACTCGGTTATGAGAACATCTTTAAAAAAAATCTAGTTCAAAAAAATGTATTGTTTGTAGCATTTTTTTGTTGGTGTATTGTTATTTTAACGAATGAATGAAATTCATCTTATTAAGGGGATCTCTCGAAATTTTGGAGACGACCAAAATCCGAGAGACATAAAAATTAGATATATAATCAGAGAAGCAAATAAAAAGCTCAAAGTTTACCAGGGATGTACAAAACAGTTTGTTTAAGGGTAAATATGTTAAATAGCCGTACAATTATTTTCTTTCTTATTTTTATTTCTTTTTAATAATATTTACTTTTCTTAATTTTAGTTGCTTAAAATAACTTCTAATAAAAATGAAAAATAAATTTAGTCTCCTGTTCTCCGTTTTATTATTATTAAAATTCGCTTTATACTGTGATTTTATACTGTTATCATTATATTTCTAATATGATTTTTTTTCTTCCAATTCTAAGGTAAGATTATTAAAACATTTAATGCCCATTCATTTGTGATTTCTTTTTCCTTCTTTTTTAAGCAAACAGCGTGGTCCATTAGTGCGAGGAAGAACCAAAATTATCTTAAGAAAACAACCCTTTGTCATAGGAGGGACTTCAAAAATATCATGAACTATACAGGGTAACAAATGAGATAATTTTTTTACGTATATTTTTACGTATTCGATTATTGACAAAGTCGTCTCATTTTCAAGAATACTTTGCGGGGTTGCCAAATTATTCAAGAAAATGTTAAAAAAACGGGATTTCAGGTTCTCACGAAACGTACCACAGCCGCCATGAGATTTGATTTGAATACTTAAGCGTATTCTGAAAATAGTTCTTGTGTTAAGAAGCAACTTTTTTATTATGAAGTTCTCTGTAGAAGATTTAGTAGACATGGTTTTAATATGAGGGCACATTGGTAGAAATATTGTTTAAGGAGAAATATGTTGATAGACATTGAAAAAATTATCACACTGTATCTTTTTTAGATGAAATTTGCTTGAATAATATATAATATCTATCAATTAGCAGGTGCATGGAATTTAGAAGCTTAATCTATAATGGGTCAATCATGATTTTAAAACCTAATTTTTTTCAATTCAATCTCCTGTAACTCCGCTACTGATGGAGATCGAGTCCTTGTTTATATGTACTTTTTCCCTTGAAAGCTTTTTCAGTTCGGCCGAAACAAACCGGAGCATCCTGTATTTTACACCATTATATTATGATTCTTATGCACGTAGAAGTAAAGACCAATTTGTTTGAAAACGAATTTGAATCTACGACGGTTATAGGTAGGGTTCTGACGTCACACTATCGGAGTCAATAATTGATAGTCCAGTGCAACGTGTAGCAAATATGTGATATTTCTAATTCAGCGAAGAATCGAAGAATGAAAGAATTTAAACACTTAAACTCTTACAACACTCGAGCGATCATCGAGTTGAGACTATACATACGTGCATGAATATTGACCATAAAAAGTAAGTTATGAGACATGCTCATCGCGGTCTTAACTTCGCAAGTTATATCCATCTTGGCTCGTTAAATTTCTTAATAAGCAAAAAATAAACTTAACTCAGTCGACCTCTCACTCCGTAGGAGGTTCATCGTGCATGTGTCTACGTGTTTGCAAAAGCAGATTTCCGCAATATACGATTCGTTCCCGGCCAAAAGGTGAACTGACGGATTGTTACAAATTATTTACGTGTCGAAATTTTAAAATAATGCATAACATTACTTGAAACATGAATCGCAACCGGTTTTCTCCGAACGACCAACGAAAACAGAAATTAGGAAGAGATCTAGATTCTTAGGTATATCTCGCAGGAAATTGAATTCCTTCTAGAATAATCACTTTATGACAAACTGAAATAGTCAAAATCTATTCGATATATACTTAGGTACACCAATACCTACTGTGAGAGTCACCATTCCAGGCACACTCACTAAAAACTTCACCCCCTTACGTTTTGTTTCTTTACGGCATCCACTCGAGTGTTTTTGTACCTTGAAGTCCTTTACTAGGTGGGAACTATATAATTCTGGTTCGTCGTTAGGCTTTCCAAAAGTTGACTGTCTTTTGCGGTTCCGCATTTACACAGTACGTGTGTCACTATTTCTGTATCCCTACCGCATAGTCTGCATGTCAGGTCCCCATTACAGTCCCATTTTGTTTAGGTGCCCTTTTACTGGCGCATGGCCAGTCATGGAGCCCTGTTACGACTTTTATTTTTCCCCTATTTAGTGCTAATAAGTCTGCAATTCTTTTGTTGCACGAGGTTTTGATGTATTCCTTCTCATGTGCGTTTCCAGATATTTTTCCCAATATTCTTTGTGGTTTTCCATGATCCAGTCTTCTACAGACCTTCGTGCTGTACGTTTTTGTACCCTCGTGGTCTGTTCAGGATCTGGAGCGTTCTCCGACCCTCTTCTTGCAAGTTCGTCTGCGGCTACGATTCGCCAGGACAAGTCCACTGGTTCACTGTTCTTTGGTCTCTGGTGTGTTGTGATGGATCCATGTTCCGTCCACGGTTACAAAACGAAGCAAAAAGTTCTTCTTATCGCGCTTGAACATCGACAAACCTCATTATTTGTGACCAGACGCTCCTTCGGAAAAAATGGGGGCTACGACCGAACATACTCTACTGGTTGTTCAACATGATGGATCAACTCGCAATAACGTATGTCTCTTTGGTATGGTGTCCTAAAACACAACAAAGAGGGACCATGACAAGACCGACCAAGGTCCAGAGACTTGCATGTCTTGGGATCACAGGTGCCATGAAATCAACGCCCACTGCAGCAATGGAGACACTACTGGGATTACCTCAACCTCCAATTGGAAATCCAAGGAGAGGCAAGGCATGGTGCCTTCAGAGTACAAGATACACTGGAGAATTTTCACATTGGGCCAGGACACATGAGCATCGTAAAAATCGTGACCAGGGACGTCACTGAAAAAGGTGCAGGTACAGGAGTATACTCAAGAAACCGAAAGGCTGGCTTCAGCTATTCATTAGGTAAACACATCTCTGTCTTCCAAGCAGAGGTACATGCAATCCTCCAATGCGTGAAGGAAAACAATCGGAGAGCCAACGAAGATGAGCAGATCCACAGCTTGACAGTCAGGAGGCTAAGTCCCCTCTTATCATCTCAAGAAAGTTTTTCACTCTTAAAACACAGTATATACTGACAATGACAAATATCTAGGTAATTTAGAAAAGATAGAAATTAATGCGGGTTTATCTCCAACTAAGTGTAATCCCTTCATCACATAACTAATCCCCAGTAGTATTCAAACAGGCACATTTTGATTTCCAATTTAGCTTACTTTGATGATGGCTACTTTATAGCTGAAAGGTCCTCTGTACTTTATTTAACAGTATTCTAGAGGATTTCTTACTTATTAATCAGCATTATAGTGTGTCCACAATTGGGAATTCTCTTATATTTTATCTTAACATACTTGATTTAAAACAGTACACGGTCCAAAACTTTATCAATCGGCTGCAGTGAAGCTCGTGTAAAATCCCTGAATAATAGCTTACTTTGCGGAACCGTAAACTCTTCGGGATTGAAACGAGAACGGGTTAAAGATGCGTAGGTTTACATTATAGGCGTAAGTGAAAAGTAAACACACTGGCATTAAAACAGAACACTTACTTGTCGGTGAGAAGTTCCAGACATCCGTGGCGTCCTCCGTAGCTTGAGGGGGAGCCGGTAGAGCCCCACAAATCTGAGAAGCAACCGCCTCCGCTTGACTTGCACATGTACCCGGTCGTAACGCATGCCGGCAAGTTGCAAAAACATCTCACGTACGCTGCAAAAACAAAATAAACGTTAACGAACGTACCAGTCTATTTGTCTTTTCAATTCTGAAAGCCGTTTCGCAAACTATCGATCCCAATTGACGATAAAATACAAAGCGCGAGTGTTATAACAGCCTATCTCTACCAGAGCTCATCTAATCTCGCTCTATTTATTATATTTTTTAACATCAGTATATCTGCTCTTCACATGTTTTTGTTCGTGTTATTCCAAGCGTAACTAGTTACTAGATGGTGCAGTTTTGTTTCATCTTATGATGATTTTTTGCAATATCTTCATTTTTTCTGCTTTGAGATATTCAATTTTTTGAATTATTTCATCTATTTATAAAGACATTATTCGAAAAGAACTAATTACTGCTGAAGTGGGAAGGTTGAAGGTTAAAATGTATCATAGGGAAAATTTTTCTTTTCAATTTATCTTCAAAAACTGTTGCATAATAATTATCAAGGAGGTTCAACTGCATCCTTCACAGGCAATTATTATTATTATTCATTATTCTTAACAAATAAGCGTACTGTCATCTGTCAGATAATATTAAAACAAACAGTCGGTTGGAGGAAATTGAGGATTTAGAATTTTGTCTTCTTTTAGAGCATGGTGTATCTTCTTACAGTTAGATTTCAGTAAGCTATAGCAGGCTGTGTGTATCAACTGTGAGTGATGCAATTTCCGTAACAACTACAGAATGTTTTAAGTATACAGCTTGAGTTTTACGAACCGATACCTTAAATGTACAATTGTTTACCAACCGATATAAGATCAATATTAAATATTGAAAAAATGCAATCCCAGTTGTACCACTTTTACAACTAATAATTTACACAAATTCATGGAACTTTTTAACTGATATAGATTCTTCAATTTAACTTTACTATTATTCACTTTTCTTAATTTTTTTTCTTTTAATTGTAAGGTAAGATTATTAAAACATTTAATGGCTATACATTTGTGATATCTTCTTCCTATTTCTTTGTTAACTTTTGTTCATATATAGCGTGGTTCATTAGTGCGAGAAAGTACTAAAATTATCTTACGAAAACAACCCTTTGTCATAGGGGGACATTATGAACTACACAGGATCTTCCACGAAAACGTATACGTATCCGATTAATGACTTGACAATGTCGTCTCATTTTCTAGAATACCTTGCGGGAATTCAGGTACTAACGAAACGTACCACAGTCGCCATGATATTTTATTTTAAAAAACTGCACGTGGGTTGATTTATTATGGGAGACTTTAACATTCGAATTTAGAAATATTTTCAAGAATATTTTACAGGGTGTTACACAAAAATTGATACATTTGACATTTTTCAACTACTCGAGAATTTCGAACGAACCCAATATTTTAATGTGCTATTGTGTACCTTCATGTACTTCAACTTATGTCATCACAACTTGAAGCGTATTCTGAAAATAATTCTTGTGTTAAGAAGCAATTTTTTATTATGAATTTATCTGTGGAAAAGTTAGTAGACATGGTTTCAATATGAGGGGCCAGTAATAGGAATTGTCTTCTCGCTACGAAACTTTATCAGCAAGCCTACCTGACAGAAGCCCCGAAAAGAAACATTCGAAAAATTGATGGGACGCGTATTTTTAATTAAAATATAAAACATTGGGAAAACAGGCTACTTTAGTGTATATCTATTATACAATAGCACATAAAAATATATGGTGTTCTATTTGAAAATTTCGAGTAAAAGCCACGCCCCCCGCCATATATCTAACATTTATATTTTATCAACACTACTATAACATTTGGAATAATTTACAAAAAGTTGAGTAATTTAATAATTAGTTACGAATTAGGGGTAAACTGTTTTTTTATTTCATTCCGAAGATTTTCTAAGGAAATTTCAAGATTTTCATTTTTGATAATGTTTTTCATTATAATCACTTCAGCATATAGAACATTCGTATCAATTTTCATAACATCTTTATCTTTATCTATAAACTCTTCTTCTATTTCTAATTTAAAGAAAGAATCAGCAGACTTTGTTAAAGGAAGATTGGCAAATCTACATTTTAAATCTGTTATAATATTGTCTAAAATATGGTTGTAAATTTGTATCTTCCAATCAACCGTTGTGTTTACAGGAAGCTCTATATCATAACCTTTACCTAAAGTACAGTCTGTTAAAAAATATTCAATTTATGCGTTTGTATTTGTTTTCTCTTAATAGAAACTTGCTCTGTGTATAGGACAAAGCCTGTACATGAAATAAACAATAGACTATTCTGGTAAAATAGCCAATAAATAAGTTCAAAAATATCAAAAGTATACTGCCTGTAAAATATTCTTTAAACTCGAATGTTAAATAAGTCTTCTACAATAAATCTCCTTTCCTTTAGTACATGAAATCCCTTTTTTCTTCATTTTCTTGAATAACTTGGCAACGCCGCAAGATACTTTTAAACATGAGAAGACGCTGTGACATTTGTCACTACGTTTTCGTGAAACATCCTGTATAGCTCATAATATTTTTAAAATATGGACCTCTGCTCCCCCACCCCCCATGACACAGTAATTTTTTCCTCTCAATATCTTTTTTCTGTATATTTTTAAGTGTAAATTTGTATTTAGTTTAATTCACATTAATGAATTTACACGTCAAAACTCTAGAACTGGATTTTGAACTATCCATATCTGAGTGTATCTACGAAACTAGTGTTCAAATAATTGTCGTTATCGGAATAGCAAGTGGAAATCAGTGTTCTACTTCTATCAAATGAGTTGAATAGGAGTGTATTCAAATTCTTTTCTAATTAATATATCATTGTTCGGTGGCACAGAATATCGGTTAAGAGTAACTTAACGGTTTTGGTTCAGTGAGTTTGCGTGTATCCAGTTGGTAATTGTACACCCGACTCGGCCAACTATAATTGCACATAATGATATTGCGGCGCCAGTTCTGTCTACGGTTTGGTCCCCTTACAATATTTGTGAGAATTTTTAGATAAGTCGTCGTCGTCGCACCCCGAATAGTCGATAATAGTGTTGCCGGGAAATTTGGCAGGTAGATGCGACAACGAGATAAAGTACGTCTGCTATTAGAGAGACGAGACATCGAGATTTTGGTTATTTATGATTTCATGTTGATGCGAAAAGTTAACCGTTCCTTAATGGTTATTTATTCGTTCATTTCGCGATAAGGATAAATCAGAAGTAATTATCAGTATCAGTCCCTTGGCAGAAGAGGGTACTTACCCTATCGAATACCTCAAATTTAACAAGACTAGTAAAAATGTATGTATTGCTATTGTTAATGAATTTTTGAAAGTAGGTAAAAAATTACTTATTTATCAAAACGCCTTGAAATTTACACAATTTATGGTAAATAATGTAGGATCATGTTTGTGAAAAATTGTCTGGCTAACAATTTTCGTTAATTAACATCTGATGGAGCCTTTAGTTTGAGGTAAACCATTTACCAATATCAACGCTATTAAAATGCTCTATAACACTCTGCCAAAGAGCAAATTGGAACACTGTACAATAATTTGGAGTCCTCAATATAGCAAGTATATTCAACTATTAGATAAATGTCAAAATAGATTTTTAAGATACCTATACTATAAGGAGGATGGGGTTTATCCAAACTATCCATTTCTAAAATCAAGTAATGACTTAAGACTAAAATTCGACTATACTACATTCGAAAAGCGTCGAAATAATTCTCCAATAATGTTTCTTTATAAGTTTTTAAATGACAAAATTAATGATATGACATTATTAGCTCAAACTAAATTAAAATGCCTGATATACGTACAAGACATTCCAGTCTCTCTCCATTTCATATTCCAGCTAGTAGGACTAGCAGACACAGTAACTCGCCATTAATAAAAATATGTATTTCATGTAACAATCGTAGTATAAATTTTGACATTTTATATATATTATATGTAGATTACGTTTAGTGAATTCTCTGTAATTGTTTGTTTCTAAGAACTGTAGGAAAATTAATTAAATAAATAAATGAAAATAAGTTGTTTTTTTTCTTCTTGAAAGTACACTATATATTTTTGTTTTAAAATGAAGTTATCGTCTCTCCAATCTATTAAAATCTGCCTACCTGGATTTATTGTTAATTGAGATTTAACAGACCTTTTGTTATAGATTATTATTTTTAATGAAAGTTTTTTTAAGCTTGTCTGTCTTTGTGAATTCTCTATAATTGATTTTTTTCTAAGAAGTGTAGGGAAATTAATTAAATAAATAAAAATAAGTAATAAGTACATTTTCTTTTTTTTTTATAATTTTTGGTAAGTAATTCCAAGAAGACGAATTATGTCTAAAACGAGATTTCTTAAAACAAATTGTATCAGCACATTACTTTTTCTATTAACATAAATCTGGTTCGAAAATAGATACTTGAGCGTTATATTTTTTGGTTTCAGTCGTATACAGACTTTATATGACAAGAGTTCAAAGAAAAATGCTAAGCAGTGGATTCTTGATACATATACATATATTATTCATGTTTCTGTTCGTTTCGGCGACGTGGGCATTTTTAATTGAAATTGGTGCGATAAGTACGGCTATTAGAGAGACGAGACATCGAGATTTTGGTTATTTATGATTTCATGTTGATGCGAAAAGTTAACCGTTCCTTAATGGTTATTTATTCGTTCATTTCGCGATAAGGATAAATCAGAAGTAATTATCAGTATCAGTCCCTTGGCAGAAGAGGGTACTTACCCTATCGAATACCTCAAATTTAACAAGACTAGTAAAAATGTATGTATTGCTATTGTTAATGAATTTTTGAAAGTAGGTAAAAAATTACTTATTTATCAAAACGCCTTGAAATTTACACAATTTATGGTAAATAATGTAGGATCATGTTTGTGAAAAATTGTCTGGCTAACAATTTTCGTTAATTAACATCTGATGGAGCCTTTAGTTTGAGGTAAACCATTTACCAATATCAACGCTATTAAAATGCTCTATAACACTCTGCCAAAGAGCAAATTGGAACACTGTACAATAATTTGGAGTCCTCAATATAGCAAGTATATTCAACTATTAGATAAATGTCAAAATAGATTTTTAAGATACCTATACTATAAGGAGGATGGGGTTTATCCAAACTATCCATTTCTAAAATCAAGTAATGACTTAAGACTAAAATTCGACTATACTACATTCGAAAAGCGTCGAAATAATTCTCCAATAATGTTTCTTTATAAGTTTTTAAATGACAAAATTAATGATATGACATTATTAGCTCAAACTAAATTAAAATGCCTGATATACGTACAAGACATTCCAGTCTCTCTCCATTTCATATTCCAGCTAGTAGGACTAGCAGACACAGTAACTCGCCATTAATAAAAATATGTATTTCATGTAACAATCGTAGTATAAATTTTGACATTTTATATATATTATATGTAGATTACGTTTAGTGAATTCTCTGTAATTGTTTGTTTCTAAGAACTGTAGGAAAATTAATTAAATAAATAAATGAAAATAAGTTGTTTTTTTTCTTCTTGAAAGTACACTATATATTTTTGTTTTAAAATGAAGTTATCGTCTCTCCAATCTATTAAAATCTGCCTACCTGGATTTATTGTTAATTGAGATTTAACAGACCTTTTGTTATAGATTATTATTTTTAATGAAAGTTTTTTTAAGCTTGTCTGTCTTTGTGAATTCTCTATATTTGATTTTTTTCTAAGAAGTGTAGGGAAATTAATTAAATAAATAAAAATAAGTAATAAGTACATTTTCTTTTTTTTTTATAATTTTTGGTAAGTAATTCCAAGAAGACGAATTATGTCTAAAACGAGATTTCTTAAAACAAATTGTATCAGCACATTACTTTTTCTATTAACATAAATCTGGTTCGAAAATAGATACTTGAGCGTTATATTTTTTGGTTTCAGTCGTATACAGACTTTATATGACAAGAGTTCAAAGAAAAATGCTAAGCAGTGGATTCTTGATACATATACATATATTATTCATGTTTCTGTTCGTTTCGGCGACGTGGGCATTTTTAATTGAAATTGGTGCGATAAGTACGGCTTGTGCTGATACAATAAGTTTTAAGAAATCCGGTTTCAGACATAATTCGTCTTCTGATGATGGTCGTGAGACCGAAACGTACGTAAGTTATTAATATTGTAATGTTTATTTCTCAAATCCATTTTTTTGTAGATTGGTACTACCAGGTTTCGAGGTCAATTATTACACCTCATCCTCAGGTATAGATAAAGAATGGCTGTAATGATGAAGAAAATTGTATCAAAATTTGTTAAAACAGTTGTAAAAATCATTTTATTTCAAAATTTGATCAAAATAGTAGGTATTTTTTAATTAATAAATTGAGAATTGGTAATTTGTTGTAAAACTTCTTAAAAAGATTTACTTACATTCAATATATAAATTTATTTATTCCTTTTTTTATTCTTCTGTAATTATTAATTTTGTTTTATGAAAATACACTACACTTCGTAACACCTTCATAGTTTTTGTTTTAAAATTATGTTTGTTTGAGACTTAATCTATTAAAATTTTTCTGACTGGAAATTTTTGTTAATTGATACCGAGATTAATACAAAAAATGATTTTTTATTTTGATTTTAATGAATGCCTTAATCTCTTCCGTTCCAAAAGTTGTGAAACTTGGCTTATACAGGGTGTAACTAAATAAGTGTAAAACATTTGAGGGGGTGATTCCTCATCGAAAAAAAGATAGGATCTTTCATATAAAGAAACTTCATTGGAGCATCCCATGTTAAGATACAGCCCCTTGAAGGGGGTACATAAAATTTGTTTAACAATTTTTTCCACAAGCGCTAAAGAAGTGACAGGATTGAAATTACCCTAACATGTTCTACTACCAAAAAGACACTTAGCCAGTAATTTATTTGGTTGACCCCATGGTTGTGAGGGGTGGAAAACGCAACCCCTAAAATTTATTTCCAATGTAACTTTTTGTCTTATTATTTGTTTACCATTTAAAAATTTATTTCCGATAGTCTGTTTCATTCTAAACAAAAAATGTCCCTTGAATTTTTTGCCCAAAATAAACCAGTTCGCAGCAAAAAATTATTTTACGAACGACTACAGAGATACATCGTCATAAATGCAAACTGGATTTATTGTTATTGTGTAGTGACTACCTGCATTAAATGATTAAAGGGGGATAAACAAAACTCATTTATTAATAACAAAACATACAACATGTAGAAATCATAGTAAATGTTCAAAATGTCTACCTTCAGACATTACGCATGCGTCTAGACGTCTTCGCATTGAGCCACGTATTCGCTCAAATATTCCTGGAGTCTCTCTTACTACCCTGCACGCATCGATGATGCGGTGTCTTAAGTCCTCTACATCGCGAACAGGAGTACGATAAACCAAATGCTTTTTTTTGTTTAGAATGAAACAGGCTATCGGAAATAAATTTTTAAATGGTAAACAAATAATAAGACAAAAAGTTACATTGGAAATAAATTTTAGGGGTTGCGTTTTCCACCCCTCACAACCATGGGGTCAACCAAATAAATTACTGGCTAAGTGTCTTTTTGGTAGTAGAACATGTTAGGGTAATTTCAATCCTGTCACTTCTTTAGCGCTTGTGGAAAAAATTGTTAAACAAATTTTATGTACCCCCTTCAAGGGGCTGTATCTTAACATGGGATGCTCCAATGAAGTTTCTTTATATGAAAGATCCTATCTTTTTTTCGATGAGGAATCACCCCCTTAAATGTTTTACACTTATTTAGTTACACCCTGTATAGTAAATAGCAGAAAAAATTGAGATTTTTTTTGTTCCTAGTAATATTTTGCATTTCTCGAATCATTACAACCACTGCTCCTCCAAATGTTGTGAATTTAAAGATGTGTGAAAACATGGTTATTCGTACCACACCGTCACCTTAACGTCCTCAATCTCAGCAAATGTGAAGTTTCGACATATAATTTCCGAGTTGTTGCATTAACATTATTGTGAGATGATTGCATTTTTGTATCTCTATATTTATACAAGCGGCCGGATGGAATGCTGAAGTCTGGGTTCCCTGTAATTTCGCGGTGTATACCTGATAAAGGGAAGGAGGGTCCGCCGTCCGTGTTCTTCTTTCTCTTATGCCTCGCTATTATTTACCTGGTCTAAAAGCATGTCTAGGCAAGTCGAGATCGAACTCCCTCGGGTTACTCGTTAAAAGTAATTAGACCAGCATTATAATTACTTAATAACATACGTTGCCATATTCTCTTGTTTCTTTGCCAGCCCACACCCATTTTATATGTAATTTCGACTTATTTCTTCTGTAAACCGTGAAATTAAATAAATATAATTCCTGTTCCTCTATACTCGAATGAGCAATTTTGTGGTTTCGATATTAAATATAGAGACCGAAGATGAAATGTTCTCATCCTGTAATGATACGTCAAATTCTGCATTTGGACCGGTAGATTAAAATAATTGTTGTATCCGATTCCACAGTCAATAGATGAAAACCTACATTTATTATTAGATCTGGTCTGACACGTTTAACATATGGGTCGATTTTCGATTCATGTATAAGGCCTGTCGAAGATTTTTGCTTGATGATTAGAAGTTGCAATCTTCAATACACCGACAGCAACTTCGACATATGTGTTTATTGTCGGAAGAAGAAGATATTCTTATTGATTTTGGTAGAGATCTGATCTGATGGTGTAACCATCAAAATTTTCGCCTCTTCCCCCTCTGAAATTTGCAAAAATGATATAATAAGACTTGTATTGTAACAGACCGCGCCCTATTAGCATATTATATACAATAAATAATGAAGAACGGTTGAATCGCTGTTAGAAACTCGACGAGAAACATAAGAATCATATCAAGTGCAGCGACTTCTTCTTCTTGGAGCTCCATTGTGTCGCCCAAATTTTTTTCGTTACAAAAAATTGTTGGACTTTGTCGTTACACGGCGCCCCTTTTGTGATGGCGCCCGAGGCAAGTGCCTCAGTTGCCACACCCTTGCTACGGGTCTGGGTGTAACCACGGTCGTAGATACAGGTCTGGAATCTCGAGGCGGTTTCCTATGTGAGAAGTGAGTCCGCTAAGCGTCATCTGTTGCGTAGTACCAAAAGGGAGGCGCTTGAGTCGAGAGATGTTCTCTGGCAACTGTCATTGTTGACTTGTAAACACAAGGAATACCGGCGTTTTTAGAAAAAAACGACGAAACCGTGCCTTGTGCCGAAATGCAAAACGGAGTACAAAACTGTAAAACAAAAAACTTCTGTTTTTAAAGGGCCGAAAGATGCGGGAATGCGAAAAAAGTGGATGCTTGCGATTCCGGAAAGAAATCGTTTTAACGAGGTCTGTTAAGGTGAGTAATACATTTTGACAAGAGTAACAGTTCTATTCCTCTTTCAAATCTGAATAGTAAATATTGCGTTACGAGAAAAACTATTTTACTTAAAATGTGCGGTTATTATCAATCAATCTTTGTATTGTGGGGCTTGGAATTTGAACGATATGGCGCCTAATCCTGACAATATACTTCGAGCCATGCGCCAGCTGGTTGCTGAGCGAGGGACTACGAGTTTGGCGACATGTAAGAGACTCATGTCAAACATAGAGATTCCAGACCTGTATATATAACCGTGGGAGTAACCCACCCTTTTTATATGTAGTGGAACCTACAGTTGTTAGGTATTGTCCAAACCATACTTTTTAGGGAACAAAGATGATTGCTACCTTGATTGCTGTTAAAATTTTTTTTAATACTTAGACTTTACCAGAGGGAAACCTACAATGAGCCAACAGTGGAATGTAGGGAGAGGAAATAGGCATTCGTATTTTTCTTAAAGGTTTGGAAGTCATAGGTATAGGGAAAGACCTCACTAGCTAAAGAGCAGACAGTGAAGGACTGACTAGTTTGAGCCCGCATAATCCGCCTATCTGGAATATCTCGTGGTGGAACAACAGACGAGTTTTCTGATGAACACCGACCATGGAAATATCTATAGAAAAGGGAGGGTATCGGAGGATACTCCGTCAACCACCACATGGAGTGATCTATCTGAGGGAAAATGTTGTAGCTGTCTAGGTATTTGATGAGCTTGATGTTGATTGCTTTCTCCATCACTTTAAAGATCACAGATAATAGTGCAATGGATCTATTATTATTAGAAATGATCTTCTCTCCTTTTTTGGGGGTTGGTTGCACTCTAGCTGTATTCCAGCTGGAAGGAAACACACCAAGTTTGTATGAAAGTGTAAACAACCTGTAAAAAACTAGTGTTAATCAGAACTAGAGTCGATAGGCCAGAACTTAGGTCCTCCATACATGGGGAGGATTGTGGTTTTTCCTGTCCTATCGTTGAAAACCTTGTTAGACCATCGCAGCAGCAGAGTATGTGTGCTTGAGGTTTCCTAATCATATTGGTAGAACCTACATATGGTTGTATCTACCAGTCAGATGTTGGTCATGTGTTTGTTGAGTCTACAATGTCCTGTCAGGAGACCAACCATGATTCTAGTTGATCTTCTATTCTGGCTTATTAGGTACTCTGTGAATTTTGGCGATGATTCTTTAATGAACTCTTTTGCCTTACACACGGCGCCTTCTATAATCTCGGGATTAATTTTTCATCCAAGTACTGTTATACTAATTAGAGCCCCACGTTCTCGGGCTAGTGAATCAGCCTCTTCGTTGTCTTTGTAACCTGTGTGGTCTGGTACCCAGGCTAAAGACAGTCTATTTTGACTGTTCAACTCTTGTAGGATATCTAATTCAGCTTACCTCTCAAAATTTGTAGCCTTTCAATATTTTAATAAATTGCCCGAGCCCATTAGAGAATTACCATTGGAAGAATTCAACAAATCTGTTAAAAATATTCTTTTAAATAATATATTTTATTCCACAGAAGATTTTTTTAAGATAAGTTTTCAAATTTAATATTGTGATCTTATTTATATTTTATGATGACGAGTGTAAACATATTATGTACATAACATGAATAAAATGATCTATCTATCTTTCTATGTATCTATCTATCTATCTATCTATCTATCTATAAGCCAGACAGGAAAATCTTTCAAAACTAGAATTAAAAAATATTCTAATTTGATCAAAGGAGATTCGAAAGTTGTAAACCATATTAAAGAAACTGATCATCATTTCAAAGATGATTTTGAATTTTTCTATAAGTCAGTTAAAAGTAAAGTATTAAACAACTTGAAATTGAAAATTGAAATTAATATGTTTAAAAATACAGGAAGCCTTTTAAATGATCAAAAATACTTTAGCAATTCTCCATTATTAAATTTATTTGTGAGCAACTCTTATCCTACTGTACACGTACCTCTCTCATCCTCTCCTTCTTAATCTTAATTTTAATATTTAAGAAATAAACCATTGTTTGTAAAACCATTGTTTGATAAAGCCACCGTGTGGTGAAACATGTCACGTTTTGTTTAATAAAAACAAAGTTTGTGAAAATTTATTACAAACGTATTTTTTATTAAAACTAAGAATGACACTTCTTCTGAAGAATCTTTAAAAGATAGTACGAAAGTTGTGGCCATAGGTACTATTGTAAATATTTTAAAACCATGTCATAATTGTTCAGAAGATCTGATCGATAATACATAATCAAACAAGCTTCGAAAATCAACAAATGACCCTTAGCAAGTATATCCGTAATGACAATGCATTAAATATGAAGACCGAATTCACGGACGAGCGGCGGTTGTCTTCTTCGAGACTCACCATCAGGGAGACCAACTGGTTAAAAATAAATCGACCACACAATGGAAATTCCTTTTGTAAGCATGTCAGCGCTGAGTATTTGGGATGCTTAAAAAGCGCTTGGCTTTTTATTGTAGACTGGTCGGCAGTTTATTTACTCGAGCCACTATAAGCCTTTTTATACCATCTTAATTGTTTTCTAAGTAGTTATTTGACTCCAAATGTCAATATGGTCAATAAATAAACACACTAGAGTGGTTACGCTATGTATTCAACATTATTGTTATTATTCTAAAGTACTGTTGATTATAAGGTCCGTGTACTATCTTCTATCTAATCTAGTCATCAAAATCATTATTATGATTGGAAAAGACGATCGGTTCCGCTACGTGTCCCCCCCCCCTGCTTTATAGACGAGGAAATAAAGCATTCCACCTCACATCACTGGGTTCAGTTGGATGGATCGAGATGCGGTTCATTGCATTCAATTCGGAAGGTATATTAGAAATTTAGTGCCCCGTTTATTTTTAGCGGAAAAAATGCATTGCATTTGTACAGACAAAAAACGCATTTTTCTGTGTGCACTTTTTGAGGTGACTAAAAAAACGGACTAGAATTGATTTCTCTGGGATATTTGGGGTCGATGATCACGAATATGATGTCCAAAAAATTCACTGAGGTCCCGTTGGACCATCACCGGGGTATACGAGGGTCCTGATGCCTTGGATATCGAGGATTTTCATTAAAAATTATTTTTTAATGCTTGTCAACTGTTCCAGATAGCTAATGATGATAACGACATGCAAAAACTTTTCTGCAATACCTGGGGATACCCGGAGACCGAATATCTACGTCATCTTCTAGGAATTCGTTAATTTTTCTTCACAATATGCAACAAATTCTGGCTCTCGGCGGTTTTCGGAGTCGCTGATCACGATTATGATGCGATCATAGTCGTGATCCTGAGAAAGCAAACTATGGCTTTTATTCTTATCGATATATTTTTATATCTAAAAAAAAATTATAGCTATTTGAAAATTCTTATATCTCCTTTTTTTTAGAGAAATGTAATCATACTCTGGTCCAAAAGTAATGAATAGTGAAGTTCAAACCGAAAAGTCGTCAGTACTTCAATACCCTTATCCACTAAAAATACTATAATTCGGGTGCTTGATTGCCGAAAGGTCCTCATTATTTTTAGTGGATAACGGTGATTATTTTTTATCTATAGTTAATAGCTTGTTAGAATTGTTGCTTCCTAGAGAGGTAAAGTCCTGTTTTCTACCCTAATTCAGGGGTCGTAAATGTCATTTTCTGAGGGGGTAGTAGGAAAAAGTATTTACCCGAACCCCACACAACCAACATTAACGAGTGAGAGAAGTCACGTGATCAATCGATCATGCCGTTCTTTGTTTAAAAGTTAAACAAAACTTGCAATTTCATTGCTTTGAAGTTTCTAAGGTTGACATGCTTACAATATCACCTTGTATAATATTGTTAGAAACAGACCATAATTTATACGCTTCTTATTATGCTTTAAATAATCACATAATTTCGAAATTTTGAATTGTAGACCGATAACAAGTTAACAATATTTAGAAATGGGCCTATTTTGAGCAATTATTTTCTTAAAATGTTAATTACTTGAAAACTACTGATTTTAGGTCAACCCACACGCAATCAGGTTAAAATTAAAAAATGAATCTAAATTTGTAATTATATACAGCATGTTCTAATTTGAAATAACAAAGTTACCGACGAAATTCTAGACCTACAATTTTTTTAGCAACTTTCGTATTCAACATTTTACTGTAACTCTAACGTTGGGACTAATAAAGATCGATCAGAAATGAATTGTTTTTTATTGTACTTCATTAATTGGGTGGCGATGAACAACTTTAAGTGCCTTTTTTTGGTCCAGTCATAATCTGCGATAATATGAAATTAATAATGATTCTTTACCCAGGTACGAATTATATAAATTCTCGGGAAATAGGTCACACTAACACATATGCTTATTATTTTCGTCTTAAAATCATAGAACAGACATTCAGTCATTAAGTCAGCTTTATACTAATTTAATTAATTAAAACCCTTGCAAATTCTACATACGTCTTTATAATGTTAAAAGTATATTTTAGGTAGAATTCTCAAATAGCAATATTTTTAATAGGATCTTCTATTAGGTACCTCAAAATCTTTAACCTCTGGTTCGAAACTGGATACTTGAGCGTTACATTCCTTGGTTTCAGTCATATACAGTCTTTTTTTGACATGAGTTCGTAACTTCGTATATTATAAGAAAATTGCCAAGCAGTGGATTCTGTATACATATTCATATGCTTACAACATTAATCTGTTGCTGTTAGTTTCGGGGACGTGGGCATTTTCAATTGAAATTGGTGCGAGATGGACGCTTTGTGCTGATACAATTAGTTTTAAGAAATTCCGTTTCAGACATAATACGTCTTCTGAGGATGGTCATGAGACAGAAACGTACGTAAAGACGAAAATAATAAGCATACGTGTTAGTGTGACCTATTTCCCGGGGAACTTATGTATAATAAAAAATTATAGATAATTTTAAACATAAAATGTGTAGTAGGTTAAACTCAGGAAAGTTTGAAGAAAACTATAACATAAAAGTTATCGAAATCAACTTGTTATCAATCACAAAATGTTTCCAAGTAGGTATGTCGATCGAATCTGAAATACATGATGAATGAAAGAGTCTACATTTCGTCAGCTACTCTAAAACAGAAAATAAATCATCTTTAAGAGTATCTAAATACTTTTGAAGGCATTTCTGAAAAAGTTTGAGCGAATTGCAAGCATAAAATCGATATTGTTGTTCACCGAAGTTGTCACAAATCCTAATAAATAAAAAAACCAGCCTCATTAACTGAGTCGCTAGCAGAGAAAGACATCAAGCGGTTAGACGTTTTCAGATATGCAATCCACCCAGTTATTTTAACTATTTGGCGTGCCATAAAATAGGAACGGACAACGGACCATAAAGGTAAAACAAAGTGGACCGGTCCCTATCTACACAGTCATTCCGAAAGCGAGACGGACGAGGTCCGAAGATAAGCAAAAACAACTGCTATCTGGTACAAGGTAAAGCACTCTAAGCCAGGTAAGTTAAATAAAGGATGCTTTTTCAGAATGAAGAACCGTAGATAATAGTAGAAGCACCAAACAATTTCAGTGCGTTTTTTAGTAAACACATTGTGTACCCACTTTGATGCATTAACATGTTTTGATTACTCAGCAATCAAAACCTCTAACTATACTATCTTGTTTCTAATCATTCAAAACACTTTTTCCTTAACGAAATTATGGATTTTCATACACAAAAATATCAAAACCGACATTTGGTCCATCAATGAACATTGTCAATTAGCGTAGGAGTGAAATGCAAGTTTCTCAACGGTTTCAGAAGGAATTATCCAGCTTCGATAATTTTTTGATCGAAGATAAGAACAATAGGAAATCCCCTACTGGAAATTGTGTTCTCTTGAATGCACTTGTGACCAAAATATCTCAACGTTTCACTTCAGGGATCCAAAGAAGTTTTGCAACGTCTCTGGACGGATTGTAGTTGGCTTCTCAATAACCAGTTTAAGCATCTCAAGTGAGCAAATTTTGTAACGATTTCAGGGAGATTTCTAAATTGATTGTGTTTCATTAATTGACCGCCGGTATAAAATAAGTTTTAATTACTTATATACCCGTAGCTTTATTGACATATTTCTGAAGACGTTTTGAAATAGCAACGTTTGTTTATATACTTAAACCTGTTAAATATGTTCCTTATCACTATCTAATATCTACATACTGAATCCTGCCTTGTCAAACAGACCCCTACTAAGTTGTTATCAAGAACCTCTTAATATAAGATCGTGTATAGGACTGCTGGAGACACTAGTCAATTACTCTAGGTAGGTATTTAACATGTTTTCAGAAATCGTAAATGTAAAAATAGTTTCCAGTTAACACCATAATTTATAATTTGAATGAAGGTTTATTTACGTACATAATTCTGACGTCTAGGAACTTATTTCAATGTTTTTGCGATGTTTTTCCTCAATTGCATAAAAACATTTTCCTTTTAAAACTGCTTTTTAACATGGAGAACGAAAAAAGTTAACGGATGCTAGAAGACTGAGGAAGAACATTCGATTTTTCGTAGCAAATTCTCGATTTGAGAATTCTCCTACTCCTTATCCCCTTTCTCCAACGTTTCAAAACATTGAAGGTCATAATGTGCAACTTATTGGGAATAAATCCAGGTTTCAACCACTACAATGGTCCATTTTAAGGTTTCTCATCGGTAGCTGTCATTAATCGGGAAACCTCTCTCCAGGAGGAAGACGCTCGGATAATCTGGGTTATTGAAAGCACCAGCACCTAACCAGTGACGACCTGATTAGCCTGACGTATTTTCTTCTAAAGACATTAAATTGAAACTGTTCCCTCCTAGCATAGTTTGTGAACCACCCATTAGTTGAACAAAGAGTAGTCATAGTAAGGACGGGACTGCCCCGTATGTCGCATTCCAAGCGACTAATGAGAGATCTTCAGCAGCAAAGAGAAAAAAATACAGAAAAAGTGTGTACAGGTAACTCCACGATTCAGAAGACTGTCACTTAGAGTATGCCCCCACGGTATTAATACCCTGCTATGGTACATATAATGGATAACCTCCTGCTAGTCTTAATGGGGGTACTAGAGAAATTTGAGACGGTTTTATGCAAAATAATCGAAAGTTGGTGTACAACCCAAAATTTTGAGGTTATTATCAAGAAACTGAACCAGTGCTGCCAACTGTAGGAACGTAATGCTGTATTATACTCCGTTAAAACTATCTAAGCACCTTGTGTTTCCGCAATTCGAATGTCTTGTTTTCTATTATTTGATATCAACACCAAAATAAAATATTTTAGGAATAATTAATTCTTCTGTTTTCACTAGTGACAACCCAAAATGTGAAGTCAATAAATTTGATCCCTAGTGAAATATTAGACCATTAAACTAGTTACCACCTGGTATGTAAATCAATGTAGTAACAAAAGCGAAAGTATTTTCTCTAAAGTCAACAGTCTTTGTGGGATGGTAGTAAGTATTATTGAAAACACTTACAACAATATTTGTCATGCATGTAGCGTACGGCATGCTATGTAAATATGTATATCTACATAAAACAAATATATAAAATAATAATTATTCACTGGTGCAGCTTTGTTCGCCATGAACTAAGAATATAAATTGCTTATTATAATACAAAACTAATCGGTTTGTTTATAGCATGACTGTAATACCAATATCGTAAGAAGTCGGGGTGATTCAGCTTGGATTTTAGTCGTAGAAAATGTAATAATCAAATCAAGGTTCCGTTTACATAGAAAAAACTTACTCGATTTCAGTTATCTAATTCAAACACGTAGTCGATCATGAGTTTCAATTTATTTCTTTGTTTCACCATTGGAATCTGTTATTAATTGCAGAGAAAATTTATCGAATTGAAGCTTGAATTATTAAATTTCTATTTTCCAAATACATAATTTACATGCAGCGTTGATTAAAATCGTGATTAAAAAGATCCGCAATTTTTCAAAATAAATGACTTAATGAAAAAAATTCTACAAATTTTATAACTGGTAGAAAATTTATCGAATTGAAGCTGAATTATTAAATTTTCATTTTCCAAATAAATAAATTACATGCAGCGTTGATTAAAGCCACGATTAAAAATATCCGCGATTTTTTCAAAATAAATCAAGATTTCGTAATACACTGGAAATGAATGACTACCCGAAACATTTTTCAATCCCATCATTAAAGAAAGAACAAACAAAATCTACAATGGAATTCGTAGACGTGATAATAATTGAACTAATTCCTGGAATATTAAATTTAACTTTCTCCAAAGTTGCATGAAAGACATAACATAAACCATTAAAACTAATTTTAATTGATGTCTAGTCTACAGTCTGAAATGTTCCAGTCAAAGGCACTCAACAATTTTCTAAAGAATGATGATTGCTGGTGTGAAGATGTGTCGTTCGATTTCAGGGTTATTTTCGGGAAGTCGGCAGTCGTTGCCGTTAAGTGCACTTGATAGTGAATAAAGACAGGGTTTTCTGGTTTATGACAAATATCCGAACAGACAAAGAACGATATATACCTGGCGCCGGGGCTACGAAGTAGTGTCTGCTCTCTAAAGTACTTCTGCATGTTGCTCATAAGTGGATTTTATCAGTAAAAGAGTATCCGGTGTGACTAACTCATTTATAATTGACCTCTTTGGATTGTTAGTTTTTATAATGCATTTCGCTTATCTCCATGCCTCGGTGAAGAACGACGAAATAATGTTTGGCCTGTAATCATTTAGATATGAAAGCTTTTGCCGGAACCCTTTTACATTTTATCTACATAAATAATTACGTCTCCGTTTCGTCTTCATTATGTTTGTTTTAAATTTAGAACATGCCTGTTCTCGAAACACAAACAAGTGTCTTCCTAAACATGTTATTTCGTTAGTATCTCGTATAGTATCTCGAAAATTTCATCGTTTTTAGTTTTCGTAATTGTATTCATCTTTTTTGCAATTCATTCATTTGAAAATGTCTGATCTAACTAAACTATGACATAATCATTGAATTCTTGAAAGCATCCAATAAAGAAATATTGATTACGCTCCTGAGACGTGTCCGGCCACTTTCGAGTGCTATACGTCCCTGGTCAATACCCTCTACAGTATAAAAGTCAACAAGAGGCTTGGACAAGAGACGTAGCATACAGTTTTAACTATTTCTTGTGAAAAATCTTATTTTTCACCTGTTTCTAAGGTGTCCTCGTGTGTTTGGAACGTAGAATATGTTTTTACGGAGGACAAGTCCGATTGATCGAGACCACCAATAGGCTCCTCCTTCCTGCTTCTCTTATAATATAAGCGCCGAGCGAGCGCGGAAACGCCCGGGCGTAGAGGAAATAATGGATATCGGCTGTCCCTGTGAAAGATTTCATGCTAAAAATAATAGCAGAGCAAAATTCTCGTAGTGGCACCATTACCTAAAAGTTCAAATACCAAATTATAGATGTTTAACCTTATTAGGCGGATAGTAGCTTCAGTTAATAGATATGTAGACTGTCTAGAAAGTCTAGATCCTAGGTTAAGAAATAAAATGCAATATGGTATTAAGCCCGGTAAAAGGTGATAATAAGAACACTTTAAACTAAAACAGGATATTAACAAAGACGTGTTAGATTTAACGACGCCCTAATCTATTTCGAAGAGAAATACCTCCTACTAAAACATCCAATCGCATCCAGATTTTTTATTGAACACGCAAATATTTACAAAATATAAACTGACTACTAATAAGGTGCATTAGACGCCGTACCATTATAATTTAATAGTGTTTATTTCCTGAAAATGTGTAACATCCATAAGACGGAAGGTGTAATAAACCAGTTTGGTAAACGCGTTACAATGTGTCTTTGTTGCTTCAACAGTAAACAGTTTACGAAAACCTAAACAAACAGTTCATTTTCTGAATCACTTAGAGCAAAAGAGTGGAGTTTCTCTTACTCGAGGTCTGAAGAAACTAATATAACTACCTCCAAAGCGGTAACGTAATTCAGGATAATTGGATTTAGGTAGGTATTTATCTAATAGTCTTGCCTAGAAATTTTTATCCTAGTTACACACTAGAATATCGATTTCCCTAAAAATACCACCGAAAATCTTATCTATAACCGGAATGGACCAACAATAATACCATTCGCACAGTCTACAGAGTTTAACTTTGTATATTTAGTGCAAACGATTACAGGCGATGCAGAAGAACGACGTTTCAACACATCACATAGATTCTCAATGGAATCTGGGAAGCAAAAAGGCCATATCACTTCATATTCTATGGAGCTGATCTTAAAAAAAAACTTTAACCACTGGAAGGTCTATATTACGAACCTACTTTTATGTGCGAATGATTAGACACTGGCTACAGAAATAACATTCCAACAGACGTAATCTATCTGGATTTGATAAGGTTCCCAAATTGCGCCTCATAGCTAAATTGGAACACTGTGGTTTTCGGGGCGAGTTATTTGGGTGGGTATCAGCTTTTCTTTCTGGTCGTAAATTCAGAGTAAACATTGGTTCGCGTATGTCACAATATGTAGATGTAGTTAGCGGAGTACCTCATGGATTTGTGATTGGCCCATTATTATTCTTAATTTATACTTCCGATATTCCAGGACTAGTTTCCTCTACATGTTCGCAATATGCAGACGATATCAAGTTGTATACGAACACTCTTTTTCATGGCTCATACCATTAAATACGAGCAAATGCACTGTACTTCACATTGAAACGAACAATCCACATATTCCCTACCATCTTAAAGGGTTGCAGTTAAGCACGGTTACTTCACAGAAAGACTATTAGTGCAAACATAACGCTTTCTTTATAAAACCTATGTGAGACCTATAATTGAAATTGGTTCTCGCTGTGGTGGGGGTGGGATTATTCAAAATCCCTTAAGCAGAAGATAGACTTAGGCGTGGTGATCTAATCACAACGTATAGAATCCTTCATAATACATTTTTTGTTAATCTCGGTGATATGTTTAACCTTAATGCGAACCCGCATTTACGTGGTCACTCTTTCAAATTAAGGCATGAAAATTATAAAACATCCTCTAGGCCAATGATTCCCAAATGGTGCGCCGCGGCGCCTCGGTGTGCCACGACCTTTTCACGGGGGCGCCGCGAAATATTGTCAAAGCTTCCTAATTAATTTGATCTAGACATTTGGCCAAACTAAAGATGATTTGCAGGCTCATCAATCACAATTTAATGTTAATAAAGTGAAACAAATAATGAAGATACACGAGTTTCATTTATTTTTATTTCTTATTTACGAATAGTCATATTTTTACTTAGGGTAAGGCGCCATGAAAAAATTTTAATTGAAAAAAGGCGCCGCGACTAGGAAAAGTTTGGACTGCTCTAGGCAACATTTTATTTGCAATGGAGTATTTTTCTCAAATAGGTGTTATTTGGCTTCTACAAATGTTATTATGTATAATTGAGTCACATATCCTAATGAATAATAATATGAATCATTTCCAATATCATTGTACAGCCTGACTGACAAATAGGTCCGACCACCAAATGTAGAATAACTTTACGTTGTCATGGCAATCGATTCATTGATCTTTCTCAACGCTCCATTAAAATCGAAAATTATCAGAATCCTAAACGACTCTTGAGTTCAATGAGTATCGGTACCCATTCTTGCAAACAAAAGCCACGCGAACTATCTTATTTTGCCTATTGTACCGCCGAACGTTGAAACAGTTTTCACTTGAACGATTTAAAATGACTTTAAGGAATGTTCTAACTGTCACTACTCAGTTGTTTTTTACTGATCTTAAATTAATAATACGTTCATTGAGAGTCTCGAATAGAATTTTCCTCTCTATTCTGACTGTCGTTATTCTTATGTAGCCTATTACATTGGTATATTCGAGACAAACTGTACAGTTAAATCGAGTCGTAACTTTCTTAATGATCCTCATTTCCAATAACCCATAAACATTTAACGTATCGTTACACGGAAAGTTCGTAATGAGTATTCAACGCAGATTGCTTTTAATTCTATGAAATATAATGGTGTTTTTAATTTATACTGTGACAATGAATTGTGATATTTTATTAAAAAAAACGTTTAATTTGAAAATCGAGTGCATACGTATTTGGAAATATGGATTGTCGGACGTGGGTAAAGGAACATTTCAATAGAAATTAACGGATTTCTATAGGCTAATTAAACGGACACAAAAAAAATTTACCGCTCCAACATTTTTTTGTTTTAAAAATTTCTGCTTGGTTTACCGTAATACTACAGAGCTCAAAGAAAAATATATCATCATTAACGGCTTCTTATAGGCTGTATATCTGATATCTCTAGATAGTCCTGCCTAAACAGTTTTATCCTTTATTTGTTTAAGTTAAAAAAGCGACCTTTTAAACAAATAGAATAACTAGGCGTATGAACATAGTATGCGAATGCAGTTTTCGGCATTTGATAAAATGGTTATGTAAACGAGATGTTAAAAACGCTTGGTAAAGTTTCCTAGTATCAATTACCCTATAAAAAGTCGTTGATTATGATATATTTTTCATTGAGTTCTGCTGAAATGCCTCTGATCTCTGCGTGGATCTGCTGGTACTACGATCAAGCTAGCAGAAACTTTTAAAAGAACAAAAATATCGGGATCGAACAAAAATTTTTGTGCATTTAAATAGTCTATAAAAAGTCGTCAATTATGATATATTTGTCATAGAGTTTTGCTGAAATACCCTTGCTCTCTGCGTGGTTCTATAGGATTACGGGAAAGCTAGCAGAAACTTTTAAAATAGCGAAGCAGAAAAAAGAACTTTTCACCCTCGAATTAGCCTATAAAATTGCCGTTAATTATGATACATTTTTCATTGAATTCTGCTGAAATGTCCCAATAAAATTTAACAATGAACTCACATTTGTGTAACACAAATTTATTGAGACTAGTCAGTTGTTGAACTCAAGAAATAAAGCCATGCTCGACATTTAAGTCGTATCGGTGAAATCGGTCATTAAATAAACAAATTCGAATCGCAAAGAGAATAAACAAAGTAATAAACGCATATCAGTTATTTATCGTAAATCGAAAGCTCCACCAATGATTATTCAGCCCTATATCTATATTAAAACAAGTCGATACAAGTTTAACGCGATATCAGATGTAACGGCATATTATTATTATTTATTATCGTGTCCAGTACGTCTGTACGTTGATAATTCTTAGAACGGCTATGGACAAAGCGTGCTACATACAGGAAATAGCGAATAAGAATCTACAGGCAACCAGGATTTTCAAATACAAGCCACTCGACGAGTTCAGTTACTCATTAATTGGTCGTAGAGGAATTTACTTGCATGTCGGTAGTTAACTTTTTGTTGGAATATGAAATATTTAAAGCGTGTAATTTTAATCACGTAACGTCGTGCATCTAGGACTCAATGTAAGAACTATTATAGATCGGTTGTAAATCATACGATTTAAAAAAAGGTACGCAGAAATCATTTCCAGCTCCGGATGAACCGGTGATTGCCTTATTGAAGGCCATGCTATCTACGCGTGCGATAAAGGCACAATATAACGGATGCGTTGTACAAACCACCGCTACAAAAGGATGTCCACAGGGAGGTGTCCTATCTCGGCTTCTGTAGTGTCTTGTAGTCGATGGACTTTTGGAGGAATTGGAAGAGGGTTGGGTTTTATGCCCTAGCCTATGCCGATGACTTGGTGGCGTCACCTTCGGACGGCACTTGGGGACATTGTGCGAGCTGCAAAACACGCTGCTCAGCTTAGTGGACGACTGGTGCCACAGGGAGGGGCTCAGGGTCAAACCTGACAAAACGCGGACATTGTACTGCCAGAGATTACAGCTTCTACACTTATATATAAAAACTGAGACCAAGAAAACGGCGTACAGGTTAGAGGGCCTAGGTCACTGGACCAAAATGCACTACTCTCGTGGACACTCAACCATTTTAAGTGAGGCAATCTCTAAATGCCCCATACTAGGAATGAAGCAAGATAGCATGATAGCATGATGTGTCACTTCTTCCAAAATACGCATCCCGGATAGAGGAGATTGGAGTAACGAAACTCTCAGTCTACTACCACCAGGTGGGCTCGTATGGTTCACAGACGGGTCCAAGGTGGGTCAGGCTTCTTGGGCGGGTGTGTACCTAAAAAGGCCAAAGGTCTCTAGGCGCTTGCTGCAGGGGGTCTCGCCCTTCTGGGCCAACTGAGCCGTTCAACTACACCAATTAGTTATAAAATAGCTCCATGTTATGATTTACCCTTTGAACCAGCAGAATTATAACAACCAAATTCAGAAACTTTAGTAAATAGTGTTGGGCGACGGTTACGACAAATGATAGATCAATAATTTAATTTCTGTCAGAAAAAGAAATTGGAAAAAATTGGAAAAGTGTCAATTATCATCTTTCAGTATTTAATAAATTCCATGATTTGCAATAGATGTTTTATAGATATGAGAATTATTCAATAAAATTTCTGAATCGGTTAAAATGAGTAAAAGTGTGAAGGAATTTAAGGCTCGCTTGAAAATTAATTTACTTTATTCGCCTGAAAACTACATGGAATAATTCTATACCTTTGATAGATGATTAATAAATGAAATAATTAATGAATAAACTGGAAATTGAAGAATAAGTTCGTGATGGGCGTGTAAATGTCATAATCGAGGTCATAATTGATGTAGATGAATTTTGTCTCGAGTATCAACAGTGTCCACAACACTTTATTTTTAAAATTAGTACTCTTAGTTTGTGGTTGTATCGTAGGGTTAGTTTTTCAATTATTTTTAATTATTTGTAATTTTCAATTCATTGTGGTATTTATCATTAATACTACTACTATTGTATATGTATCTGCACAGACAAGTTTTACCAAATTTATGTGAAATAAGCTAATTAATATTATGAAACTACTTTATGTTAGTCAATAAAATATATTCTATTCTAAAAAAAAGAACAAGCTAAAAAACCTTCGACAAATCCGGGATTTACAAAATCGATTTTCCTGTTCAAAATGCTATGTGGGTCAAACTAGAAGGAATATTCTAACTGTATAAAGAATATTTTGCTCTTATAAAGAAAAGTAATGGTGAAAAATCACCACAGTACAGACAAATATCCATGTAATATAGAAGGATTGGAAATAAATAAGCGAAAAAGCAATTTATTAAATTCAGATTCAACTCCAGGCACTTTTTGATATCTAATTTATATAAAAATTCTCGGGAAATAGGTCACAATAACACTCTGTTTTAATTTTCGTCTTTACGTACGTTTCGGTCTCACGACCTTCATCAGAAGACTTATTATGTAAAAAGGGGTTAATTAAAACTAATTAGCACAAGCGTCCATATCGCACAATTTTCAATCAGAAAGCCCACGCCGTCTAAACGAACAGAACCACGAATAATCGAAAATTGTATCGTTAATATTAAAGTATATTTTTTTGTAACAAGAATCCACTGTTCAGTAAAATTCTCATAATATACAAACGCATATTGCTATGGTCTCAAAGCAACTGAAGTTCGAAGCTATTTGTTGATATTTACTCGAAACAGATGTAGATTTATGACGTACTTGAAAAGGTTTTAGACCTGCATTGGAATTCACTTTAAGCGTTCTTCCTGAAATATACTTTTAACATTATAAAGACACATGTAGGAATTTGCAAGAGTTTTAATTAATGAAGATAGTATAAATCTGACTCAATCCCTGAATATCATTCCTATGGTTCACAGAATTGGAATCCCGTTTTATGTGAATCATCTCCAGGATAGATCTTTTATAATAATTGGTTTCTTTAGTTAAAATATTAACATTTTTGTAATCAAACTGATGGTTATAATCAAAGCAGTGTTTAGCAAGGGCGGTGGAATTTATTATTTCTTGTGCTATACTTATGGCCGTACATTCTTTTTTGTAAATATTGTTTAGAGATTCCAGTATAAGTTCCATCACAATCTAAACAATTCAATTTATATACTGTGTGGGTTTGTTTATCTTTAGGTATTACAGGTTTTAGATTTGAGAAATATTTCCCAACACAATTAGTAGGTTTATACGATACAATTTTCGATTATTCGTGGTTCTGTTCGTTTAGACGGCGTGGGCTTTCTGATTGAAAATTGTGCGATATGGACGCTTGTGCTAATTAGTTTTAATTAACCCCTTTTTACATAATAAGTCTTCTGATGAAGGTCGTGAGACCGAAACGTACGTAAAGACGAAAATTAAAACAGAGTGTTATTGTGTCCCGAGAATTTTTATATAAATTCATACTGGGTCAAGAATCTTTATATTGATATCTAATTTAGTTTACTCTGTTGATGCTACTCGTTAATTAGAAGGTCCTCACGACTCCTCAGTACTTTAATACATGATATCAATTCCTTAAAGCGATTTTTTTCTTTCTGTGTAGGTTATATATAAAAATTCTCGGGAAATAGGTCACATTAACACTTTTAAATTTTCGTGTTTACGTACGTTTCGGTCTCACGACCATCATCAGAAGACTTATTATGTCAAGGGTTTATTAAAACTAATTATTCTGTGTAGGTACCTACTCACTTCAAGATAGTTTAAGAACCTACAGTCATCTTTATTCTCGTCTTTATCTTGCCGTGAGTACAGAAAATACAAACCTTCACTATATAACTGCTTTCATTTTTGTTTTCCAGAACACAACATATGTGTTATGCCAAACTACCAATATTTTTTGGAAAACTCTTCTTGCTAAATTTTATATTTAACCCATGAGACACGCGTTTGTAACTGTGAGAGCTAAATGTCCAACTTACTAGATACCTATCCAACACGAGTTTGCATAGTATTACCATTATCTACTAGAATGTGGTTCCCTTATGAAAAAGTACAATAAACGATTAACGGTTCTTGCGCCGAATTGTTTTAATTAGAAGAATCGAAGTAAAGTCCCCATTTGACACTTAATAGGTAATGCAATTTTCGTAAGGGGCTCTACTGTATTTTCCGGTTCAACGAACCGTCTACAATGTTAACGCAGTCATAAATAATTACCAGTTAATAATTGATTATTGTAATAAATTACCTGTAGAAAAGTGAACCCAAGGCTGGTGAGCTCTCATGACCGGTTTATTAATAGTGATAGATTCATCTGCTTCCAAACCACTCACTGTTGTAGTCAATAAAATGGTCACAATAATTAGCATCATATTGAGATACATTTGATTGTCCGGCGTCAATTCTCTATCAATCATTTTTACGTTCTGAGTGAAATTGCGAACACGCGATAATTTATTATCTCGTTAGAAAGCACTGTTTTATTCGAGGTAACACCCTTGTAAGAGTTTATTTTTAAAACTTTTCCGGCAAGCCTCTAACGAAGCGGCGCCAGATGCAATTATAAACAAACTTTATCTACACACACATAACCATCGCGGACTCATTGTCTTTATTATTAATTATCGCTGTTTTCACTACTGAAAGCCAACGGACGAGTAACCCGTATTCTATTAGGACGAAGTCTCAATTTACAAAAGTACAGCTTTTAGTTACTATTTCAAAGATTCCAAGATATTCCAATTGACATTTCACGTGTCGTGTTTCTATCACTCGAAACAGGAGCGGTCCACACACGTCTTCCGCGATCGTTGTAAGCGAACTGAACTGTCAAAGTAAAGTACGCTAGACTCCGTTGTTGAAATCTTCCAACTTGGTGAAGCTCGGGCTAGAACGCAAGCGTACGAACTAAAGCTGCATCGGCCGGCGCAACGTACTCATTCTCTGTTGATTTAATTTCTTCGGTCTTTATCAATCTAAAGGGGATCATAAACGCTAAGTCAAGTAATTACATCAAAACTAAGAACAAACTTGTTTACAATTTTGATAATTGGAGATCCGATCATAAATTGAAGCAATTGGTTAGTGTGATTTACTAATTTTTTAATACACCTCCAAATACAAGAATTTCAATTTTCGTTTCAGTTATCAGATAACACATCTGAAGATGTAAGCTTCAATATTTCCTAATATAAGAATCCCCACTGAGTTTGAGGTTATTAGAAGGACATTGCTTGTTTCTAATTTTCTATTACCTACAGGAGCATTAGTATATCAATTTGCCAGATTAGCCTTTATTGACTTACGTTTTAAAGGTTTTGGAAGGAACATCAAGTTAACCGCTCCCATACGTTACTCATTTCAAAGAAGCCAGGTCCTTTATACATTACTAGATGTTGCCTGTGAGCTTTGTTCACGGAAACAACTTATACCACTAGGAACAGGTATTGGCGTCGACTTCGCCGGCACGATGTCTTTCTCTGAGTTTCCAGACTTAAACTAATATATTGCAAATGATTATGAACAGCGAAAGACGTGGAAGAACGTCAAAATAGATTCTATGTGAATGACATTGAAAGTTTATTCGTTTTGACACGTATGTTATGGGGCGGTCTCTCACGGACATGTGTTGCTGTCTATGCGTATGCCATATAAACGTTACCTGATGTCTTTTTATGGGGTTATCTGTGGGTTGTCACGAACAATCTGAGTTGTGATGAGCTATTAATCTAGAAGCTATAAGCTGTCTGTCATGTAAGCATTACCTGATTATATGAGCTGTCTGAAACGTCAAACTATATCGATTACCTTTGATCCCTTGGGGATTTCAAAAACTCCTCACGTAATACATGGAACTCACCTGTACCTGCTAAATGTCAAGTCTGGCGACCTTATAGCTTCGGAGATTTATTGATGAGTCATTCTGTGATAGTTTCGAAAAATCCGTTCTTAGCAGGCGTCTGCGTAATACGTATGTACAAGGCCTGAATCATCGATCGTGACGTCACAAGTCTGAGGCTGTGTTGCAGCTGCTCACTCGTACATTAGGACACAATGCTGTATTACCGACAGTGAAACAAAAGTTTCATTTATTCTTTAGGACTTAACTTGTTATGTTTAGAAAGTTGTTCATGGTTTTGCTATTGAGTGCATTATTGTCACTGAATATAATTGACAAAATTCACACTTACTGTGGTACCACTACGAGCGTACACGCCTTATACTTTACAGTGTATTGGCCCAAGTCGTATAAGGAACCTACCACCGACATCCAAGTCAGTCGGCTTTGTAGTTTCGCAGATATCGTAAAGAGTGAGTAAGTCAGTATTTGTCCTTCATTATACAGGCTGTTCCTTAATAATATGCAAATTTTTTAAGGGGTGATTCTTGGGTCAATTTTAAGTAAAGAATTTCCTATTTCCTAATACGCTCTGTTTTCGATATAAAGGATGGCAAAGTTTTAATTTTATCTACGTTTTTTTTTTTAAATCTGGAAGATGGTTCGATACAGAGTTTTGAGACAGATTAATGTGACTTAGGAAGACGCACTTTCACTTAATAAGTTGTCTTAAAATTTAACTAGTGTCGTAGTTATGGGCTAGCCTTACAGCAATGTTAACCATTTTGCATAGCCTGGTCAATTTTGTATGAAAAAGCTCTGTTGAGATTTTTTCGCCAGATTCGCCGTTTTTTTCACAACAATCATTGCCTGTTTCAGTATCAAAAGACTCAGTACTGCATTTTTGAATAATAAACAAATGAACTATGAATCGTTCGAAATTGGACATGCATGTTTGAACCTATAGTGTGGCGAATCCTTTAATACCGCTCGTGGAGCGCCACTAGCTGTGGCATCGGTTAGTATGCTGCAAGTAATCTCTTCGCCCGATGGGTCTGTTGTTTTTCATTTCTTTCATCCCCCCGCCACCTCACCGCCAGCAGCGAGATGTTTATAATTACTATATGTTACAAGAATATACACTCATCAATATCAATTTTTTATCGGACTCGAATCCGCCGTTCTCCGTTCCGATGCTTTTTTTATCAACATTAAAGTCTTAATTGATTTGAATGAAAGGTTTAATAAAAGATTCGAATTACTCGAATAAGCACTTAAGTAAACATAATAAACAGGGAGGGAGAGTAATTAATTTTTGAATTGTTGAAAATATATGCTTGACATGAACGTTAAAAAAAGAAGAAATCCCCAATTTGTTTTGTAAATTTATAATAAAACCTATTTATAGATGTAAGAAGCAATATTCTAACTCGGGTTAGGTAAAAAATCAGTATTAGCAGAACATAATTTACCACTTTTCATGAAATTATATCATTTTTAAAACACTACAAATATCTAGTAGGGATGGAAATGTATAAGCGAAAAAGCATTTTAATTAATTCAGATTTATCTCCAGCTAAGGGTAATCTCTTATATTTGCATTACTAATCCGAAATAATATTTGAAAATGTACATTTTGCTTTCTAATTTAGTTTACTCTGATGATGAATACTTGGGTCGACGTAAATTGAGTCTGGTATCTATTAATTGTCTTTCTATGTAAGTAAATTCCGTCCCGGGTATTTTCAAGGTACCAGGTATGTACCTGGTTGTCAGGTCAGATATTTAGCATGTAATACATGCTGCCTAGGCCAACCACTCTTCTGTACGCAAGTTTTGCACAATAGCCAATAATGTGCCTGGATGCGGTTTAATGCTCCGCACAAGAGAAGAGGCTCTTGCTTTCCAGGAACGTAACCTAACCTAACCTAATCTTTTTTATTTTTCCTTGGAGAAGAAATGCTTTATGCACACCACCAGCTTTACTCTATCACTACTGGTAGTGCAGGACTCACTCTAAGTTACAGCATACCTGCTAAAGCCTCTCCGATCTTCATCCATACCCTGGAACCGCTTTTCGCATAACTTCAGGGTATGGACTGCGTCTTTTTGTGTTTCTTGATGTTTAACTTTGTGTTTTACGTTGATTTTACTTAGTTGATACGTACGTGTTTCCCTTGATGTTAACGTTTGGTTGTTTCTGATTCTTTGTCTATATAGCGCTATTTGTCTATCTTTCTGTCTCGTGATTACTTATGTTTATACCAATAAAGATTCTTGACCCAGTATGAATTATATATAAAAATTCTCGGGAAATAGGTCACCTATTTGGTGATCTATTTCCTGAAAATTTTTACATAGTATAATGTTTATACCGTAATATGGTTGATGCCCAATTTTACGGTATTTTTTAGTCTTAGTTATTTATCTCTCTTTGGATAACTTCCTGTGGTGTTTCTGTTTGTACCGATGTTACGGTTTCTGGGTTTCCAGTACTTTATCTCGCTATAGATATTTCCTGTGGTGTTTTTGTTTATACTAAAATATTGTTTGTTCCCAATATTAAGGTTCCTGCGTTTATAGTCCTTTATCGCTTTTTGGATATATCCTATGTGTTTCAGTAAGTTATCTATGATGGGATAACTTACTCTTCTGGAACATATGGATCATCCGTATCAGCCACAATCAATCCGTCACCTTCTTCTCAGGAACATGTGACTGGGACTCCATAATCTATCCAGGGTCTGGGTGCCTGTTGCTGCTGGTAGTGTTGGTCCGCGGGAGCATGTCTACTCCTACTCTTCACCCTGCTGGTAACAGGGCCATGAACATTCCCCTATCCGCCACCTGCTGACGCGCCTGGTTGCGGTTTTCAGGCTCCGCACAAGAGAAGAGGCTCCTTTTTTTCAGGAACCTAATCTAACCTAACCTAATCTAACCTAACCTAACCTAACCCAACGTAACTTAACCTAACCTATTAACCTATCTTTGTTGGTATGACATAGAATGCAAATATTTTAATCTCGCTAATCTTAACACTCTCAGAATAACCAATAATGATTATTTATTGTACCCCCTTTGTTTCTAACCTAACCTAACCAACTACTAACTTAATTTTGTTTATATAGAATGTTGTAATAATTGTAATCGCGCTAATATTAAAGCACCCCCATTTATAAGAATATTCTGGGAATTATATTAAAACCCGGGTTACGTAGAATGATTTTATCAATGGGACTAATAGGAAAATGGAAATGGAACTCAATTTACGTTAGTGGAGATAATTGGTACATGAAAGGTTCCTTAGTAATTTAACCGTATTTATATTGGATAAGGGTGATTATTTCTTACTTAGTTAAGTGATGTTATTTATATTCTATACATAATCCCCATGTAATAATATGTCGTAGTACATAAGCAAATCCAAAATATTCGTTAACCATTCTCATTTTAAACTGTTCCTCCTCAGTGGAAAACTTTTTATTTTTCAATTCAATACTCTTTCTTACCTTCCATGGTGTTCTAAGTAATGTAAATTTTGAAGCTAAAAATAGCACATAAGACTCGATCCTATTATATTCCTTCGATATCATAAAACACTTTTTACTTTGCTTTTTATCACTTATCTCGTATTATAGAAACACTAAAGTGACTATAGTTTCAATTAGAGTACCATCTTCAAAACTATACAAAATGTATGAGTATCGTTTTGAAGATGACGCTAGTTGTCGAAACTAATATAAGTGATAAAAACATTATTATATCAATATAATAAATTATAACACAGTAAGGGCTTCCACCATCGATTTTTTATATTCCATCCTTCGTGAGTAAAATAGTTGAAGTTGACTTCATATTTTCTGGTATCTTGAGAAGCCGGTCATCTCGCTCAAACAAGAAAAAGTGCAGGTATCGATTAACCCGCAGTTAATAATAGTTATCAGTAGAAATGTGCAGAACTTGGGACATTTTACATGTTTATTCCATTATCCAGGTAAGTATATTACGAGAAGTGGAGAAATGTCGATGATGATGCATTTCTTTAAAGTACCGAATTTAAGTGGAAACGATTAAGAGAATTATACCGTCGTCCTTGGAGAAATTCTGAAATAGTTTCATTTCTTAAATACCAGTTTCCTGGGGTACGATTTGTCTACGTACCGCCAAAACTAGCCATGCCAGTCAGCGGGTAAAAAATTTCACATTAATTACGAATAAAGTGAATTTTTTATATGTTGCTTGTATACTTTTCCAGCAAACCTTAACATGCTCCGAAGTCAGCTAAATTATTGATATTGCGAAAACTAAAAATTTATTATAGTTCAGTTAAAAAAATAATTGAACATCGTGCAAACTTGCAAAAAATTTCGAAAAATACTATTACATTTGCGGCCTCACAGAACTTCAACAGAAAACCATTTTTTTTATTAACGTATTCATTTGTAAATTATCAGGCCAATTGTGGCGATGGTCGTATACAATATGGCACATTTGCAGACTACAAGTCCTTCAGCCAACATTGCTTTATAAAAAAGATAATAAGATTATATAAGATATATAAAAACTGAGGCCATGAGAACGGCGTATAGGGGGAATAGATCACTAGACCAAAATGCACTACTCTCGTGAACACTCAGCGATTTTAAGTGAGGCAATCCCCCATACTAGAAATGAAGCAAGATAGCATGATTCCAGAAGAAACTGCCCCTCACATCCTGTTGGAATGCCCTGCATTGACATCCCTCAGACACCGTCACTTCAAGGAATCAGAACTACTCCCAGAAGAACTAATGGAAGCCAGCGTTGGCAATATTCTGGGTTTCTGGCGGGCCACAAACCTGGTAGAATAGAATAGGCTTCAGACCACAGGGTGCACCAGGGCCGGATTAACACTATGAGGGGCCCTAAGCACAACAGATTTTGGGGGCCCCTCCCCCCCTTTTTTTTAAATTACTCTTTATTCATAGAATAAAATAATTTGTAGAGTAATATAATGCTCTTAATCGTGGAGAAGGTTATTGCCAGGAAAATAAGTACATAAATGAATATTTACACTATTAGTACGTCTTAATTTGACATAATATACAATGCGTAACTACATTAATCACTTTTACAATTGTACTTTTGGAAACTTATCCGCTGAATGATTCGCTTATATCCAACTGTCTTAGAACAATCCTTTCCTGCACTTTCTAGCCGCAAAATCTTTTATCAGGTCATCAAAGCTGATTCGACACAATACATCAGCTTCCATGCACAGTAGTGCAAGCGAGTCTAACCTATCCTGTCGCATATTTGTCCTCAAAGGGTTTTTAATGCGTTTTAACTTGCCACTGCACTGCACTTCCAAGATGAAGAGTAGTTATAAGCGCGAATTATTCGCCTTTAATACAAAATCAACTAATTCTTGACTACTTTTAGATATTACCAGTCGTTAGGCATACGCAAACTTTTATATTCCAGTAATTTCTTTACTTCGTTATTTTTTCCCAGAAAAATTGTCATTATTAGTTTTTTAATTTTTAATTTTCACAATTTCGGCGGGGCCCCCAAAATGTCGGGGCCCTAACCTATAGCTTAGTCAAGCTTATGCTATAATCCAGCACTGCGGTGCACAATGGGACCAACTAAGTGACCTAAGTGCATTTGTGGGCTAAACCCCCTCCCCTCAAATGATGATGATGATGAATAAGATAATGATTAATTGTTAATTGTTGTTCTCCCCTAAAAGAAAGTGAGTGTTACTTGAATGTTGTATGCATTTTGTAAATTTTCTGTATCTAATAATTAGAAATTCACTTGGAAATTCTACAAATATTTTATTCCCTTTATCAAACGTACCTAAAATACTTAATTTTTTAATATTACAGCTATAAAATAAACACGGAAACAACAATCATGAAGCGTTGGTACAACCGATTTCGTTATTTCATTTTTCTGTGTATGACGCATATTAGTTGGAGGACTACAGATGAAGAATATAACATTCGAGATTATGATTAAAATTTGGTTGGTTAGTACGCACCTACGACGTTGCTAAAGTCTGAATTCAAGTGAAATTCGAGGTGAGATGAGTTGTTTTAGAAAAACCTTTAGCTTGTCTAGAAAAGTGGTTTGATTCACTGAGTAACTTTAATCTGAATGCAGAAATTAAAAATTTAAACATAGTAAAATTTGAACTCAATGTAGATAATCTGTAGGTATGTAGAGAAAAATGACAATATATTGAAATGATAACTTTCCGAATATTGGAGCCACTTCAGCATTATCGAAAGAGTTTTCGGCGATGAAGTTGAAATTTCTTCGCTTAGTTTGCTAAAATTTGATCTCATAGTTTATTTTAATTGAACTGTAATGATGTGTAAGATATATTCAAAAACAATATGTGCTGAAATCGAAAGCTAGTATAGTAATAAAATATGTGTTTGAAAACATATAAATGGAAAAAATGTCACGTACTCCCTTTTCATTGTCAATTTTTCTTTTATATTTCACAATATTGAATAGAGGTGGCAACCCTGAAAAGAATAGACGCTAAAGTTATACATACATAACCGATTAACACTTTCAATACTAAAACACACAGTATATAGAGTTGGAAGATATCCAAGAACCAAGAGCTTTAACAATTCACCTCACCTGCATTCAGGAAACTGAATCTAGAATTACAGGAAATTGACAAGGTAGTTAATTATGAAGTTAACTAATTCAGATAGAACGGAAGTTCTATAACGCAAGAATGCAAATATTTATTGTATGTTGGCAATTGCACATCCTCAATGAGTTTAATCTGAACAGTAAATAGTCTCTAGTCTGTAATCACATATAACGGTACCTATTTATAATAATACAATACAATACTTCAATACAATTTCTTATTTACAAGAAATAATGTTTGATCAAGACGCGAAATTCACTTTTTCCATTTTTACAAAAATCTTCAAGAGTGCTTGCTTTCGATGGGCGTCAAAACAGAGCTGAATGACATATCAGTCTGAAAATATTAATGCGTTCAAGTTAAAGTTGGTACATCATAAATGTCAAGTGGGATTTGCGATTGTGACGCCTCCTCTTATATTCTATCACAAAGCTATATTATTTATGGAACAGGTTTGCTGGTTTCCAGGAAGGGGCTCATTACTTACTTTTGGTGCTTCCCTCTCTAGTCATTATTTATGTTGTCCTTATCATTGAAAAGGTAACGAAAGGGGCTATATAAAACTGCAAAAGCCATTATGGTGTCCATGAGAAAAATAAAGTTGATGATTTGAGAAAATCAAAACGCCTTAGAGGATTTTCAACTTTGCCAAAAGATGGAACTCAAAAAATTCCAATGAGAATGTATTTCCTCTAACCATTGAAATTTTAGTCTTTTTGCCATATTTCCGGAAGTACCAACGATAACTTCAATTGTTAAACGGAATATCATTGGGCTCATCGATACGCAACTTTGCCTCAATTTAACCACCTTCGTATCTCCGGTGGTGTGACCAAAGAGCTCTATACATAGAGAAGACATAAGACTAAGAAAAAAATTTTATAAAGGAATTTTTATTTTATCTATTATAAATAACGTTTTATTAATCTAATAATTTACTAATTGAATATTTACCATTACAATATTAAAAATATCTTACAACTAATTATTATTTCTATCATTTTCCATAAAAAGAAGTCAATCTAGTGTTGTATTGCCTAACATCAGTATTTTTTTATAAAAAAATTGAGATTTATATGTATAAGAAACTCAAATAAGAGTATATAAAATCTAATACTCTTCGAGTTCTACAAAGACAGAGTGAAAGGTGCAGGAAGGACAGTAAACTTCTCGGTACGTTTCCGAGATCTCAATGAGGAGAGTCGAATTTGAAACACCCGGTATATCTAATTACAATTTTACATATTAATGCAACATGTAACCAATCATAATAAAGCTTGTAGCTGTTCACAAATGTTATCGTATAGAATTTTATTACGTTATTACTTTTTCTCGGTATTTAACAATGCTCTTTATCATAATATTGTTGGATTGGTATTCAATAATAACCAAAAATAAATTAATAAAGCATGATAGATATTGAAATAAGGGATAATTAATAATGAAAACAAGCAGTTTTCTCTTTCTCTCCGTTGAGTTCGTCACACGCTACCGCTAAACAAGGCTATAAACAAAGAAACCCAAAAAGAAATAATAATCATCATGTTTGGTTAAGAGTATGGACCCCTCACTGTGATCGCCGGCCAGCGGATAAGAACACGCCGCTCTCTCCGATCCGCTTCAGCTTCTAGCTATTCATGGTAATTAATCATTACCAAATAACCAACTCGGACCGCTTAATAATAACGTTCTGTTAAATGAATATACACAACGAAAATTGTTCAAATGCTTCAATTTTTAACTTGGTCTAGGATTATTTGAATAATAACATGCGAGTACGAATTTACCATATTCGTTATCTTAGGGAGTTCTTATTTTACAATCTTCTGTAAACAACTGAATACGACTCATAAATCTATAATAATATTTAATATTTTTTTACCTTATAAAAGGACAGATGAAGACAAATGTGGGTCTTAGAAGATGTCATGTGGGTCTTGCCGTAAGATATACATTGGTCAGACAGTAAGGACCATTGGAAAACTGATCAAAGAACATAGGCGTAGTTTCATTAACAATAAATTTAATTCAATCGTGACATTTCTCATTCAATTGCTAACTAGGGGAGGTCGGGAGGGTCGAAACAAAAATTAATTATTAAACGATTGAGGACATAAGTATTCTAGGTTCTGTCTGATATTGAATCTCTCGACGGGGGGTGGGAGTTATGACGGAAGGTAAGTGTAGTAAAATGTACATAAAGGACACCTGAGTGTACTCGTATTGTCAAGCTATACTTAGCTAACCTAAACTAAAATCCTATTCATATAGTGTCGTTGAAAATGTCAAAACTAAAATTTAGTCAAGCATCAGCTCAGTTTAAAAGCTATTAAAGATTACTGATTGATCATTACAAGAATATCCTATTAAAAATAACAATAATAATTTTTTTCATGCAATTAAGAGTGTTGTAATTTTCAATGATAAATTTTTTTAAATGTAATTTGAATTTATATTTTGGTAACAATTTTATTTGTAAGGCTAACATATTATATAATTTTACTCCATTATATTTAAAACTTTTTGATATACAGTTTTACCAAAGTTGTTAAGATCATTAAAATTTTGCTCTAATTTCGTAACAATGATTTATCTTGGAAAAATGGACACTGTTATAGATATATTTCATTGCTGATAGCATTTACATGCCTTTTATGTTTAATATATCATTTTCAATAAAAAGAGGTTTTGGCTTTGTCTGCTTTCTTTTCGAAAAATTACTCGCAATATATAATTAAGTTATTTGTCGAGGCTTTAAGACATTAAAATAAGGTGAGCCCCAAATGCTTATTCCATATCTAACTAAGGATGCAACCAAACTGTTGTAAGTCATCAAGAGAATTTTCTCTTTTAGAATATTTCGTAGTACATAAAATTTACATATTAATCTTCTGATTTTTTGTTTAAATAATCAACATGAGTTAACCACTTGAGATGTTGATCTATAGAAGCGCCCAAATTTTTCATGATAGTGGTATTTTGCACAATATCAGTGGTGTCATTTGAAATTAGAGGTTCTAAGCATAGATATTATATATACGAGTACATACATGGATAGCGCATCAGGGATTTTCATTGACTCCAACATATGGAAACGCTGACAAGTGGCAAAACATCGTTCTAGCCGTAAGAGTACATGTTACTTTAATCTATCATATTATGTTATTTTCAAAAGAAAATAGCAATATTTTGATACAGAAAACTTCTTTAGTGCTTTGTTTTTTAGTTGTGATTAGTTGTTTGGCTTTTTACTTTCATTTTATCAAATGATATTGTGTAATAACTTCGACGACAATAAGGTTATAATAGTGAAGTGTGTGATTAATTAGTCTTCTTGGATACTTTTAATAAATCTAAGATATAACCATGGTGAAATGGTGTTCCGCATTTGGATGTACAAATCGGTATCAAAAAGGAGAACCTAGTTTTCACTGGTATCTACAAGCTTAGTAGATATTAGGTAGTGGTAGTAGATACTTAATTCACAATAATGTAATTTAAACGTAGACGTTAGAAGTACAATTTTAATCGACTATGCACAATCGAAAATAGAAACTAATAGTGTTATAATTACTGTTCATTTCAGTTTTCCTTCAGATGAAAATTGAAACAAAAATGGATAATAGCAATGAAGAGAAAAAACTTCGTGCCCAACAAGAATTATCATCTTTGTAGTGAACACCTTACAGAAAATGATTTCGTGTATTCATTTGGAAAGAAATCAGTAAAATATCATGTAGTTCCTCCTAGTATTTTAAATTTTCCGGCGAATGCCTTTAAACGTAAGATGAAACCCAAAGAAACTTAGAAATCCGTAAACAATATGAATTTTTCATAATTTTCAGCTGGGTATATGTTGTTATTATTATGTTTTTACTAGTGATGATGCAAACATTATTTCTTGTGAGGGCACCTCATTCAGAATCAATGAAGAACAACCTGTAAATGAACCAGAAAGTTGGTTGATTATATACTTAGTAGATTTATAACATTTTGATACAATCTTTTCTGTCCTATACCGTCATGCCCTAGCATGAATATAATTTTTCAAATTGCGAAGCATACCTACTATTGATAAGCTAAAAATAGTAATCAAATACTTGACTAAAAGGAATCGTAGAATGAATGCAAAGGTTAAAAAAATCTGAAAAATTTATTAAAACATGTGAAGGATAGGCAGGACATTTCAGAACAATGTTTACTTTTATTCCCGAAGAATTTGTATTTTTAACAGTAAACTGTTACTGTTACTAACCTAATATTATATAATAATGTTCCTCTGTTAGTAAAATTTAAGTTTAAAATTAAGGTGACCTATAATCTAATTTGTAACTATAAACATTAATGCTGTGAACTAAAACCCTGTTTATATCACTTTTATTTTCTTTTGAAACTGAAATATTTTGCTAATGTTTATTATTATAACACAAAAGGTAAGCTAGCGATTTGGCATCTGCGACTAGCCACAATACCAGAAGTTCACCACTGAATAACAATAACTTTTCATTTATGTAATTTCCAGTTCTTCTTATTTATATTTAGCATCTTGAGGCTCAATCGGATTCAATCTCTGGCTCAGAAAAAATCCAGGTTTGGGTTATATGGTAGCAGAATTAGATTCACGACATTATGAAAGATGTTGTTTTATTTATTAGGTCATGTATGGTAATAATTCTGTAGTTGAATATATGTATTAATTAATAATTGAAGTTGTTGATAACTATATATGTCATTTAACGTGGGGTAGAGTAATTTCAGTTAATTACGTACTAAAGTTTTCATTGATGAAATACAGAATAAGTTGCATATGGGTGCTTCATGGAAATATGACTAAATTCAAAATGAGCGATATTTAATTCTATATCTTTAATGTAATTTTGTACATAATACTATTATGTATTGTTGCTGAATCATGAAAACCGATCAAATATTATTATAACTTGATAATTCATGAAATTCGTAAAGTGCTCCATATGAAACAATATAAATTATGCACGTTCTTGCCACTTGTCACGTGGTCAGAATGATCTTCATCTCTGTCTAATACCAGGCTGAAATAGGTCTTCTGTCTCTCTTACGTGTTGGACTCATCGACTGAACAGAGGTTTGTATACCATGCGCTATCCATGTATGTATATATAATATCTATGGTTCTAAGTTATTCGCTAAACCAGTATCGGTTGGCGAAAAAACCAAGTATCTAGTTTTGGAAACATTCAGCTTCAATAGGTTTATATATCTAACCAAGATTTCACAATATTAATAGCTTCTTGCTGTACTCGAACCCAAGACCTTGCAGAGCATATTAAGACCGTATCATCTGCGTATGAAAGAATTATGAAGTGTGGGTTACAATTCAACAATTTATTAATAAATATCAGAAATAACGTTGAACCTCTTAGTGGGCCTTGGGGTACACCCATTTTTATTGTTTTAATATTGATAATGGCATCGCCAACCTTTACTTGCTGGTTTCTATCATAATACAAATAAGTTATAAAAACATTTAATACATTGCTCCTTACGCCAATCTCGTTTAATTTTGCCAGTAATTCATCATGCGAAACAGTGTCGAAGGCTTTCTGTAAGTCTAGAAATACCGCTATGGTTTCATTATTTGTACGATTTTTTTTTAAATATTGGATATTAGTACATGGAGAAACCTCCTCTTCTTCAGTTCCAATACCCTTTTGCAATCCAAATTGCTTGTTAACAATTATTTTATGCTTTCAAGAAAGGAACGTAACTGACTAGGAATATCTGCAGTTTGATATACTAGATTAATGATAAGGGCGATAGGATGTCTAGTGTCTTTAATAATTATATTCAGTAATTTCGGAGTTATTCCAACTTTTCCCGGGGAGGAATTATTTTTTAAATTGGCTGTTATCCCTTCAACTTCAGCGTTGTCAACAGGATCTAAGAGCATTGATGGCGTAATGTACTTTTTTGTGTAGGTTGGACCAAGTTTGCATTTATTTGGTTGATTTCCTTTGACATATGTATACCAGCTTCTACAAAAAATGAATTAAAAGCGTTGATTATGCTTATGTTCATGTTTATGAAATAATGAGAATTGAAAGTATGCTTGTAGTTCATTCTTTTCATCAGTCGGTCTATTGATTACTTCGGAGAATATTATCTAAAATCTACAAGATATTCGTTTTATATTAATAAGCCTCTCAAAACGCAGTTCATATGCTTAGTCATTCACTCGGATGAGGCAATAAACGAGATGCAACGAAAATACCGGAGGCATACACCATTAGTTAAGTTACCTACCTGATGGTACAGCTTCTTTCAACGTTTTACGAGAGGAATAAAATTCCTAGAGTATTTTAAAAGGCCAAATTGTATAATAACTTTATTAATTAATAATCTTATTACCGGTTATCTTTCTCTTGAATTCGAACCTCATTATGCAAACTTAATGAAACATAATTATTTTACTTAGGACAAAGATACATCAGTACATTTTACAAAAATTCGTAACTCCATACCACGTCGTGATATCTTAAATTTTTCAATTTAAAAAGGATGCGATTTAATGAAGTGATTTTAGCATAATAATTGATTTGCATAAAATCAATCTATTTATACAAATTTAACACGGAAGAATTATTAAATATTTGTTGATCATTCAAGAGGATATCAGACTTCTTATTGTTATAAACCATCCGTACCAATGGGGTATCGACTCCTTCCGAAGCAGTCCAAGCCTATCGTGCTCTCTGTTATTGAGATGACTACGAATGTGGGAAGGGATATACGCATGCCTGTGGGTAGATCATCTTTTCTCGAACTGTACTGCCGGGGAAGTACATGAGCGATCCTCAATACGTCTAGAAAAAAGCTTACCGGTTAGTTTTTTGTGCAAATTTTTAATTTTTTTTTAAACGAAAAATTGACCAATTTTCTGGCTAATTATTGGGAAAATTTAGTCGGGGGTTTTCGGGGTCGCTGATTACGATTCTGAACTCAGCTGGTAATTGGCCACTTTGATTGGAAAAAGTGACCATTTTTTTAAATGTCATCAAAAATAGCCAGGAAAAATCACTCGAGGGTTTTTGGGGTCGCTGATTACGATTCTGAACTCAGATTGGCCAAAATCAATCTTCCCAGCTGGTAATTGGCCAGTTTAATTGGACAAAATTGATAATTTTTCCTTAATTTCATCGCAAATAGACAGGAAACATTACTCGGGGGTTTTCGGAGTCGCTACGATTCTGAAGTCAAATTGTCCAAAATCGAACTCCTCAGCTGGTAATGGGCAGCATATACATATTTACAATATTTTTAATCAATTGAATATTATTCACAAAATGCATATTTCAGTAAGTACAAGTAAAATCAATCTTCATCGTCACTATCAGTCATAATAATTGTTATTGCGTGTTTGAAAATTTTCAATACCTTCTTCTTCATTGGTATTATCTACTTCATCATCGCCATCGTCTTCGTCGTCATCTCCAGGTGAAATTGGATTGATCAGACTGAAATTGTTACTACAATTTCCCATACAATTTGCTCAAGCAGCAGTACAGTTCATATTTTTTTTGCGACATCCACATCTGCTTGATGTATATGTCCATAGTATATGTAAAAGATGCTGTGTGGAATATAAAAAGACTGAGTAGAGAAGATAGACAAAAATTTTAGATGAGCGGGAATTTATTTCAAATTAAAAAAATTGAAAAATTAGAATTCGATTTTGTTTATGATTTAAATTAGTAACGACCCCCTTTTAACAAATTTTTAAACATTTAACATAAAACAGCAACCTCCACAACGCCTAAATGAGGATTTCTGGTTAGTTTTGATGAAATTTTGGAAATTGGTCAATTTTGTCCAATTAAACCTGCCAATTACCAGCTGAGGAGTTCCATTTTGGACAATTTGACTTCAGAATCGTACTTAGCGACTCCGAAAACCCCCGAGTAATTTTTCCTGTCTATTTGCGATGGAATTCAGAAATTTGGTCCAATTAAACTGGCCAATTACCAGCTGGGAAGATCGATTTTGGCCAATCTGAGTTCAGAATCGTAAGAATCGTAATCAGCGACCCCAAAAACCCTCGAGTGATTTTTCCTGGCTATTTTTGATGAAATTTAGAAAAATGGTAACTTTGTGCAATTAAAGTGGCCAATTACCAGCTGGGGAGTTTGATTTTGGCCAATCTGAGTTGACAATCGTAATCAGCGACCCCGAAAACCCCCGACTAAATTTTTCCAATAATTAGCCAAAAATTGGTCAATTTTTCGTTTAAAAAAAAAAATAACCAATTTGCACAAAAAACTAACCGGTAAGCTTTTTTCTAGACGTCATCCGGAATCGAATGCACTTTGTTTCATCAAAATCGGTCCATATCTTTCGATTTTCGTAATGAAATACCTATTTGACTCTACTAATTTTATTACAACGAAATCTCAATGTACGTTCATACAGTCCATTCATTATTAAATTTCTAAGGGATTAATATCATTTTTTATAACGATAGCGACTTGATGAATAATAAATTTCTTATTAAACTATCTGTAGTTATGATTATCAGATTTCAGTTTCCGCTATATAATCTACTGTTGTTGCAGTTTTTAACTAAATATTTTATTGTCGTGCTGTATATATGAAACGATATTTGTTTGGTGTTATTGTTACAAAGTTAGACTCAGTAGGCGTTAGGCAACCAACAATACATGCATTGAATCATTATATCACTTCACTACAACGTTAAAGGTTAAACGATGCCGCGTAATGGACATGAAAAATCGAATTATTAATTTATTCAAGAGTTATGTTGGTATATACGTTTCTGTTTCCCCTCATATTGATACAAATTAAGTATGTCTTAGCTGAAATATTTAATTAGAGTCCAGTAGGTCAGCCCGTATTTACTGCATATGTACTATCTGCTTATCTTCAGTCAAGAATTGAAGACAAGGAAAGAATAAGTAGTTTAAAGTAGATAATACAGAGTTATATTCATTGTATCATGATAAACTATCTGAATAAATGACGTGATTGCTTTATGTTTATGATATAGGATACAGGTTAGAACTACAACCTCTACAGAATACGGGGAGTCCCCGAATCAATATTAGACGGAATATAAATCTAAAATAGAAATAACGGAATTATCCGATCACGAACGAATCCCAATCTACTGTGTTATAATCTTATCCGTTTCCTCGTTTATTTCAATTTCAATCCGATCAGAGTTACAACGAATAGGTAGTTGTTTACCGTGTGAGTGATTTCGAATGAGTTCATTATAGTTACACATTAATTAGAACATTCTAATTTCATAGGGATATTGTCGCTAATAGAAATATTCACGTACATTTAACATTTATATGTAAGAAGGTATTTCTATTAAATTATCTTGTCGTGTGGGGCATTTTGTTGCATAAAAAGCGTTATTCGGAAGCCTGGTAAGTCTCTAAGTTCCATTTTCCATTATTTCTTTATTTTTATTATCATACATTCTAGGTTAGGATTTAGGATTTATTACTTTTGTTGTTTTGAATGTTTTGTTTCGTACTTCGTAGCGTGTTACGTATAAACTTTTTGGTATAATCAGAGAACTGGGGTAACAGCTGTTACAGTGTAATCTACTGTGGGGGAAACCATTGAACTATATTTATAAAGAACAAAAAGTCTACAAAATGGTCTTTCTCCATTTAAATCTGCGTCACGAAAAGTGGAATATTTAAGGGTTGGTGAAGTTGCCACGTGCACGTTATAGCTGCTTACTGTTGGGACTACAGTGCAGCCACACTATTAAAATCAAGCTCTGGTTGACAATGTTATTGTTCACTAGACTATACTGTACATTATCTCTGCTAAAAAAAACGTGTCGAGATAGCGCACAAGGATCATTTTTGTTTTTTTCGTCCATAGAAGCATGTTGGATCTTCAAAGAAACGCATACTCTTGAAATGAATAAGGGCGAATAAAATGTGTCCCTTCGTTTGGTCCACTCTCTCAGACTGGATTGGCAGGTTGAGCGCTTTCCAATATTAGTATTATTAAATGGTGGAAGTCCCAAATAAACAAACACTGATATCGATAAAATATTAGAATTTCATATATTCACCATCTCTCAAAGCATCATCACTGATTAGATTATACACATTTACTAACGCCATCATGATGATAGAATAATCTATCAAATAAAAAAAATCATCCCTGAAGTATATTAAGAGCAACAAATGTTTCAAACTGATTCTGCCAGCTAATAAATTGTATACCGTATTCAATCGAAGTAAATGTTTTCAATAAAATTTTTAGTTCACGCTTTGATTATTCAACTACTCAACTGTTGAATTTAATGAGGTGACATTATAAATTTCATATTAGATACTCATACCTCAGTTACCACTTACCATACAAATTAATATTGCCTGCATAAATATGCATTTGATATTTAAACTGGTGGGAATTGAAGTACAGTACTCTATTTGTATAAAGTCACTGTAATTTGAAGTACCTATAGTTGGAGTCAAAGTATGTTGGAACAGATTCCCTGGGACTAAGTTGAAGTACAGAGACTCTTTAAGTCATATAACAACTATATATAAGTCACTATAAGTTGAACAGTTTGACCTGGAAACTTAACTTATTTATGTACTTGCTCTTTGCTCCCTAGTCTTTATTTATTCCCTCCCATTAACACTTTCGATGACCTTGTCTTGTGGCCTTGTGGTGTTCAGCTGTTGATTATTTTTTTATTTGTTGTTATTGTTATGCACTTCGTTAGTTCAATACAATAGTTCACTTAATTCTCGTTTGAATGGGTTTTTATTTTATCCCATGTAGGATATAGCGTAGTCGTCTCTAGTAGGCTATGGATATAGGTAATTAAAAATTCTGGTTTTCACAAGTTGTTGTCATGAAATTTTAATAGTATAATCCAACTGGAACTATTGAAGTACATTAATTTGATGGAATTTCTATATTGTTACGAAAAATTATCTATTTCCTGTCCCTGTATGTTCTTATATACTTTATTGCTGTTTGCTGCAGCATCATTTTCCGCTAACTCGGTAAGTTTGTGTTAGAATTGGTCATAGTTTTTTAGCAATATTTTCCATTATCTTTGCGATGGCAAATTAGTAATGTATTTTTGAAAATTGCTCTATTTTTATAAATTTTGGATTATTTCTAAAGAATTAGGTTGAAAATTAATTCATATGATTGCTTTAAATATGCGTCATTTTTCAATCTTTAATCGCCGTAATTAGTAAAATATGATAATAACTTTTTATATGATTCACAACCTATTCAATTGTTTAATATATTATCTTATCTTTTGAGAGCTGACCTATTGGAATTGTATTGCCATTGTAAATAGTACATTTTTGAACTTGTTCTGTTTTAAGAGAGGGTGCTCCTACAATCAGAAATATGGCTAAAAAGAAATTTGATTTGATCCAAGAGATGGATAAGTTGAACCTGAAAGATAAGCATGACATCAATATCCTCTTGTTGGGTGAAACTGGAATTGGCAAATCGACGTTTATAAATTCCCTGGCCAATTATTTACAAAATAACGATTTAAAATCAGCTGAAAAAAAGGAGCTACTTGTGTTGATTCCAACCACAATGAGGATCTCTGATAAATTTTACGAAGTTCATGATGTGGAACTTGGAACAGATGCTAATGAATTTCAGGAGGTGAGTGATTATTTTATATTATATCTACCTTTTATCGGAAATAGAATACAGTAAAATGCTTGTTTTTCCATTGTTTCCAAATGCACAAATAAAACCAGTACAAATTGTTATTATATTCATAATTCTACAGGATTCGATGGCTTCTGTATAAGAATTATTTTAAACAATGTGCATTGCATTTATGCTCCCCATTATGTCATATTAAAAAATGTGTAGCTGAAGGTAAAAGTTGATTGTCTCCTTAAAAAAGAAAATCCTAAACCACTTTCCAATTGCTGACCACTTTCTCTATAAAGTTCCTCAAATCAATAGAAAAAAATATTATTTCATTTTCATATTTTATCTAACAGTCAACATAGTTATCAAAATAATAAACCACAGTTACAGCCCTTTTCCCATTCTTGAATTTTATTTACAGAGAATTAGATGTAGGCTATAAAGTTATGGCTTTGTTTATTGATCTATCTAAAGCATGACTGTGTAAATCATGATATTCTTCATAAGTGTTGGTATTATTTTGAAGAAAATTCTCACAAACGTAATAATAAAGTAGGGGTACCCAAGGTTATGTTTTGGGCCCACTATTATTTATGTTGTATTTGAATGAAGTGGATAAATATACATCACTTTTTATGTGCATTTATTGGTCCAAACTATGTAAAAAATGCGTCAATACAAATGTAACGTCAAATGTCATTGAGGGAACTAAAACTAAATAAATTAAAGTGAAACATAAACTTAGACATTGTGATTCGGTTTGCAATTTAGAATTGAATCATTTATAATTAATATTGTTGGTGCTATATTGATGAAGTGATCGAACAATTCTAATCTAGTATGGGCTCGAAAGCACCATGCATATTGTTTCAATCATCTGTAAAATGATTTTCTTAACGCATTATGTGATTCATATTTGGCAAGAGGATTGCTACATTTTCTTGTCTAATTGTAATTCACAATGTGATGGACACTTAAAAGTTGTTCTTATAAACCTCATACAAATATTTTGTTTTCGATTAACCAATCTAAGTAATTTTAACTACTGTGATATGTTATAAGGCCATTGTTCAGACTCATTGAAAAAGTCCATGAAATCATGGCTACGATTCATCTATGGTATCCGAAAATATGATGCAATATCATACAAACTAAATGTAACAAACTATAAGTAAGAAATATTCACCCTTATCCACTAAAAATACTCTGAGGACCTTTCGGCTACCAAGTAGCCATCATCAGAGTAAACTAAATTATAAATCAAAATGAGCCTGTTTAAAAACTATTTGGGGATAATAATGCAAAAAAAAAGTGACAAACTTTCTTGAGTTGACTTGTATTCAAAATATGTTTGGCTAACGCTGATGTTTCACATAGAAAAGTCGGATGTAGCATTTGTTAGTGGATATGAAACTGCGCTTCAATAATCGAATGTTACTTCAGAAGTTATTAATTCCGATAATTTCAGGTAGGAGCGTCTGCAACCCAGGACGTTAAAACTTACGTGTTCCCATTGGGCGCTGGTAAAGCCAGGTTGCGTTTGATTGACACTCCCGGAATGGGCGATACTCGAGGAATTCACCAGGACGATGAGAACTGCGAAAATATCTTATCGTACATCAGTCAATTGCACGAACTTCATGGCATATGTTTCCTGTTCAGACCAAACGAAGCCAGAATAACGGTTCAATTTGAATATTGCGTGAAGCAGATACTGTCGCGATTGGAAAAAACCGCGGGCAATAACATTATTTTCGTGTTCACCCATACCAAGGGTACTAACTATGAACCAGGCGAAACTTTGGCTCTCCTTAAGAAAGTCGTGAAGGATATCCAGGCGAAGCCACCACACGTGACCATTAGACTTAAGAATAATATTTTTTGCGTGGACAACGAAGGTTTCAGATATTTGGCGGGGATCAAGGAAGGTATACAATTCGAAGATAATATCAAGTCTCAGATCGGTCTAAGCTGGAAGAATTCGTCAATTGCATGCTGGAGGCAAGTACTGCACTTAATTTTAAGAATATGTGAATCAGATAAATGAACAAAAATCTACAACATTTTATTCTATTAGTTTACTAATTAACTTCGGTTGGTGATACTATGTTATTCAAATGTTTCAGCGTTAACATAGATATAGTCAAGTCAAAAAGCTGGGGAAAAAGGCCGATTTTCTGAAAAATTACTAAACGGTCGTATCGGAATCTTTTTTGCATGATGTTCTATGACTACTGAACGACACTTGAATCTCTTCCCATTCACCCCTGTACGCTAAATTCACCCCCTTTTTAGCATAATTTTCAATCTATCAAAAAATTAAGCCTCCAAAATGGGTTCAAGGAGGTTTTTTGGGTCGCTCAACACGAATCCGAGGTAATTTTTCCGGAAAATTCATTCTTTGGACGAAAAATCGGGGAAATTTGGTCATTTTTACGCAAATTTTCTCATTTTTTGCGTGATTATCGTTTTATACATATGACAGTCGCGTATTTCGATCCGAAGTAGAAAAAAACCAGGAAAAATTGCGGAAAACTGGAAAACCTGAAGAGAAAACCCGTTGTGGTCCTATCACACGATAATTTCAATGACGTGGAAAGATTTTCTTTATACTTTGTCCCCAGTTTTCTGCAAATTTTCCTGTGTTTTTTTTCTACTTCGGATCGAAATACGCGACTGTCAACCTCCATTATGTATAAAACGATAATCACGTGAAAACTGAGAAAATTTGCGTAAAAATTACCTAATTTCCTCGATTTTTTGTCCGTAGAATGAATTTTCCGGAAAAATTACCTCGGATTCGTGTTCAGCGTTCCAAAAAACCTCCTTGAACCCATTTTGGAGGCTTAATTTTTAGATAGATTGAAAAATATCTTAAAAAGGGGGTTGAGTATAGGGTTAATTCAGCGTATACGGGTGAATGGGGGAGATGGAAGTTTCGGTCAATAGTCACGAATAACCTCCATGGTCCAAAGAACATGTAAACAAAATTTCCGATACGACCGTCTTGTAAATTTTCAGAAAGTTCCCCAGCTTATTGACTTGACTAGCATTTTACTAATTCCAACACATCAATTTTTTACAGAATGATAAGTTATATTATTGGAGATGCTTCGACCGAACCGCTGGTTCCACATAAAGTGAAGAATACGACGTCGATTAATGAAACTAGACGTTTGATCCATCAGTTGGCTCAACCATTGGCCGAGATTACACAATTGATTCAAGACAATATACGAATATTGGACAGACGTCAATCAGAACTACAAATGAAATATCAAAGTTTGGACGAATTGAAGAAGAAATTATATGTTCCCGTGGTCAATTTGAATGTGATAAAGTTGTCGCAACCGGTCACGGTTTGTGCAAGTGAAAAATGTCGTGATCTAATTAAGGTAGGTAAATTAGTGATTTTATTTTTCAACATATAGCCCTGGAAGTTTGAAAATCATTAGATGAAACAATATGGAATAATAATAATAATCCTGAATTAGATCAATAAGTTAGATTTAAGAGGAATCTCTTACCACCACAACGTGAAAAGTAACTTGAGATTGAACTGCTGGAAACCATGCACAGCCTTTAAATAAATTGGATTCACATAATGCTTGTAAAGTCTGCAGCATTATGTGTTTATCTAAGAAAATTAAACATAACCCACACATATCGACAAGTTACAATGTTCATACATGCTGTAAACCTAATTCCTATCACATCAAAATTAATTATATTATATTTCGCTAAGCAGAACTGTCAAAATTATTGCAAACATTCAAACTTTCTTTCATGATACTGTCGGGAACATGGAGAACCCACAAAGCATGTAATTCTTTAAAAGTCTACAATTACAATCAATAGATACATGAAGATTTCATAAATATTCCAAAGCTTATTTGCCTAATGTTTTTTTTTCAATTTCCATTTTGAATTTTTTTTCCAACAACAAAAAATTAATTTCATATAGAATTAAAACAACCTTAAAAATTCCCTACAAATATTTAAAGAATAATAAAATGAAATTAATTCCCTACAAACTAATAAATTTAGCTAAATATTTTAATAATAAATAATTAATTTATACATATGAAATTAATTAATAAAGTAAAAATTAATAATAATTCCTCACAAATTATTCAAAAATTTAATTCTTAATTACAAATATAAATAAATTTGATGTATTTTAAACGTATAAAAATTAATTAAATGTATTGATAAAAGTAATAATAAATTAATAAAAAATTGACATCAAAAATTTCATCTAAAAAACGATAAAGACGAATAGTTTGTACTTAAATAAACTTTATTTACTAATAACAAATGAATACATATATTTTATTCATTATAAAATTTAAATCATAGTAAATATGAAAGAAAAAATTTATAAACTTGAATAAAATTTTTAATAAAATTATTTATAAATAAAATTACAAAATTTAAAGATTTTACAAAAAAGCGAGAGGAGAATCAATCGCAGATGATTAATCTGAGCTAACATCTGTTTTAAAGTTAGGATGACTTTTTGTTGACATTGAGAGAAACTTCCAGCCAAATCGTACTTGTCTCGGATGAAAATAGTTTTTCATCGTTTTCAGGTGGAAGGCGAAAATTTATGGCATTACAAAGAGAGATGCCACGATCCGTGCTATTTAACTAACGTTCCAAAGGAAATAATCGGAGCACCTCAGCTGTCAGATTGTGCAGCGATAAATAAATCCATTAAAATGTGCATGAAATGTGGATGTTCTCAAACCTGTCACATGCACGTCTATTACATGACGAAACCGTTCGATGATAAAAAAATCGATGTGTCCGTTCAGAACAATATCACTACAATGGAATATGCCGTTCGGGAGGCTGCCAAGATCACACAAAATATAGAAAAAAGGAAAAGCCAGCTGGAAGAAGAAAGAGAAACTATTATCCGATGCACGGCTCAGTTCGCGCATTTTCTGCAGAACAACGCCATTACCCCTTTTAATGATTCTTACCAAACATATATAGAATACATGATACAGCGGTAAGTACTTGTGTCTATAGCCAATACACCATATTAGTCCAAGCAATAGACGACGGCCCAATGTTAAATTTTTAGAAATTAATACCTGGAAGAAAAATATGAGCGTATAGGAAATAAAAGGGTATCCCCCCGATTAAGATGGTCAAAATGCCTCCCTCCGCGAAATCTAAAATCGGAGTTATTAACTGTTTTGAACTGTCAAATAAACATGTTTGCTGGGGTGGTATGTTCGATACCCCCCGCAGACCCCCGTAGAGGAGAAAAAACTTTTTTTTTTCTCATCGTCACGTATATGAGAAATTTTATCCCTCGTGCAAAAGTATGGGTTGTTATCGACCATACCACCCCAGGAAACATGTTTATTTGACCGTTCAAAACAGTTAATAACTCCGATTTTAGATTTCGCGGAGGGGGGCATTTTGACCATCTTAAGCGGGGGAATACCCTTTAAAGGTGAGTTACTGTATCATGCAACTCGATCCGAAATGGCGAAAATAACCTAAAAAATTGGCAAAGTCGCAAAAAGGGGTTTTTCTTAATATAATTTCCTATACGCTCATAATTTTTTTTCCAGGTATTAATTTCTGCAAATTTAACATTTTAGGCCGTCGTCCATTGGTTAGACTATAAGTATATGTGTTAGTGTGACCTATTTCCGGAGAATTTATATATAATAATACCATCTATTTTTCTTGTTTTTCACTTCATTATAATTATTTCGATTCTTACATTGCAGCGAGAGAAGTTTGGGCCACGAGGCCGATAAAGAAAACATCTATCATCTGGAACAACTCTTAGCGACCTACGAAGGTCTGAAAAACGCTTTCGACCAAGCTTTAGAACTGCAAAACAAGATGGGTAATGGACACATCAGCGTGTACACCAGGGCGGAAGACATTCTCAAATCGGTCGCCGAATTGTACAATTTAACGCACAACGGTCAAAAGATAAGGGAAATGTGCCAGTCTCAGAAGACTTCGCGCAAAAAGGAATACGAAAAAACGGAATACGTTCACAAGAGTACGGCACTTAAACCGACCGAATCGAAAGGCAAAAGCGGCGAGGACGAAACCAAAAAGAAGAACGACCAAAAATCCAATAATAAAAATTCCAAGTTCCCCCGTCCTAATAATCCGGAAGCGTCTGTCGTTCCGCAACATACAAACAGAAATAATAGATACGTTCCATCAAATCAACGGAATCGCCCTAATCCACCGCCATTGTTTCCCCCGCCACAACAACTTCATCGATATCCTCCCAACCAAGGGCCTCCACCACCTTACAATCCCCCACAATATAATACACCTCCAGCGAGTAGACCGAAGGAGAATAAACGAGTATTGAACATAGAAATTTCAGACGTGACCGTCGAACCTGATGCAACGAAAGCGAACTACTATTATCAGGAGGGACCCCCAAACACCCACCACCAGAACAGACCGAGCCATTCTCCAGCGTATCATTCTTCCGACGGTTATATGAGCGCTCCGAATAACCATCCGCCGCGCGACCGGTTTGACGGTTACAGATCTGACGGCCCTAGAAATCCCCAACCACGAGACGATTATCACAGGAACCATCCTCCGCACTATGACGGATATTCGAGAAATCCACCTCCTCGAGACAACTATTATCCCCCTCCACGGGATAACTTTCCGAGAAACCCTCCTCCGCCAGATAACTATCCAAGAAACAATCCTCCAGATTATTATCCACGAAACCCTCCCCCGCCAGAAAACTATCCAAGAAACGCTCCTGCTTCTCCGGATAACTACCATCGCCAACGACCACCATACGATATGGAACCGCCGCCACGAGACTACCATGATCCGTATGGAAATATTCCCCGTGACGATCGCCGACAAGATTACGGGGGACCACGCGGGGGTAACAATTACGGACCCCCACAACCGCCACCGCCGTCGTCCGGTCATAATTACCAAAATAACGATCGAAGGCATTGGGAAGCGCGTAACAACAGGAATTATCAGACGAATCAAAATTCGAACCAGCATCAGGCGAGGAATCGCTACAATTCGGAAAATAATACACCACCTCGTAGCCAATCGCAACCGAAATTTCGGAATAAGAAAAGGGGTTCTGGGGCCAGTTGCAACGATTCCGATTGAGCGAATCTCGGTAAAAGGTGTATTTGATGAGAAAAATTGGCTCATTTTGCTAGATTATTCGTTAAATATTTTTAAGAAAATTTTGATTATATAGAGCTGATGATGTTACACTTATTTCAGGTTTAGGGTTAGGTTTTTAGAGAAGAACAATTACTTATTTTACCAAATATGTTTATTTTGTTTAATTGATAGTTTCCAAAAAAATTATGTATTTCGCAACAGTTTGAAAATCATTGTTTAAACAAATAGAAAATAAAATTGGTTTACAAAATTTCATAGCATTGTGGGCGATTAAACAAATATGTTACAGCAACAGCAGCGGAATTTACCTTCTCCAATTTTTTTTAATATCACCAGAACTATTTTTCTGAGATTTTTTAAATTTTTAATCTATTTTTCTTATAAAATGCGTTTCATGAAACTGATGAAAATTTCAAAATGATTATATTAAAATATGGATATTATTTACAGGTTCATAGAACCGAGTTATTGTTCAAAAATAAATATGAAATTATTTGAAAAAATTGTATTGCAAGTGAAAAAATCGGAATAATATTTTTCTTGGCTTTTGATCTTGAAAATCTGCAAAAGCACCAGAATTATTTTTCTGAAAAAAAATATAAATTTTTAATCTATTTTTCTTATAAAATGCGTTTCATGAAACTGATAAAATTTTAAAATGTTTGTATTAAAAAAACTAATAATATTATTTACAGGTTCTGGTTGGCAAAATGAGCTTAAAACAAATACAATTCAAAATATCCCAACAATGCAACATGCTCATTTTTACCAGAGTAAAATTTTTGCATAGAACGTTTATTTTTCCTAGTTATTGTTCAAAAATAAATATGCAATTATTTGAAAAAATTATATTTAAGTGAGAAAATGAATATTGTTCTTGGCTTTTGATGGTGAAAATCTGCGAAAATTTTCAAATATTTATATTCAAAAACGAATAATATTACAGGTTCTGGTTGACAAAATTAACTTAAAACAAATTACAATTCAAAATATCCAAACAATGCAGAGAAGCTCATTTTTACCTGAGTAAATTTTTTTCTAGAAAGTTTATTTTCCGAGTTATTGTTCAAAAATAAATATGCAATTATTTGAAAAAAATTATATTTTAATGAAAAAAATCTGAATAATGTTTTTCTTGTCTTTTGATCTTGAGAATCTGGAATAGATTATTCTGAGACATATTCAGTAAAGTGACTGCAATAAACTTGGATTGATTATTTTTGTAAAATGTTACATGTACCTACCCAATTTCAACTGTCTATTTCTTTATACTAAAATATTTTTTTTATATTCTTGAACCATTTGTAAATGTATGTTACTTTTTCTTAGTATTTTGGTTGTTTAATACTACTAAAAATAAAATAATTTTTTTTCTTCTCACCGTTACGATATTTTATTTATATCTATCAAAAATTGTATGTTCTTTTCTAACTTACATGGAAACACTAATTAATTAAAACAATTTTTGATAAAGATATAAATAAAATATCGAAACATTAAAAATAAAACTAAAACACCAAGAAAACGTAACATACATTTACATAATTTTGAATTCTCTATTACAATAAATATATTTCTAAGTGAACTAGCAATATTTTTTAATAACCTTACCTTTCATCTATTTTAAAAATTTGGTTTGTATAACTTGAAGGACTTTCCAGCTGATTTACTAGTGACAACAATTTGGTTTTGAGGTAAGAAAAACTTTTCCCAGTTTAATTTTATTTATATAATTTCCGGAATAAGATAATAAGCATTTTAGGAAATCTGTGAAACATAATATTTGTATAAAAAATGGTGGGGGGCACCATGAAAATACGGGTGGACCAAAATGGACATTCACAGTTAATTTTAATACTGATTTCAAACAAAAGTTTGTTTTAATTTGAAAAAATGATTATGTTCCGAATATATTTTATTATTTATATTAATTTGAAAATTACTTACAAATAAAATTGCATGTATCTACATTTATCTGCACTTTGACTAAAAGTAAATTGAATAAGCGGACTAGAAGAGCTCAAAGTAGTCGCTCCTTCACTGTCAAGCTCAAGACCTGCCGAACTTCTTTGTACCAGATTTCATTTTTTTATTGAACAGCGAAGTTGTGGAGCTCTACAGCTGGTTGGTAGTTTTGAATATTGGGCGTGTACCAACATTGTTGCGAAAATTGCTTGAGTTTTGGTTGCATTCAACTACTAGTTTATCAGATCCCCATTCCACAACCTTTGCCAGATCTCTATTAATTGCTTTAACCTGTCTCTGTCCGCTCCTCTGGCTTTATTGGATGCTATAAGGGCTCTAGATGAGAAAGCGGTATGAAGAGTACCATCATCTGCAAAGTTGTGGAGTGAACAAGTGGTCACTTACAACAGATAATTTATATGGAGCATAGACAAAGTTGGTGCCAAGACAGATCCCTGTGGACCGAACTTTACTACCACGAAGAATACCCGCGAAATTTAAAATTCGTAAATTCCATTAGCTCTATTACCGATTGTTTTTTGATTCACTTGGAGGAATATACACCCGTCTTGTGATTTAAAACAGTATAACTTTCTTTATGGTCACACTTTTAGCACCCAAATAATAGGAAGAAATGACAATTTTGCTTTCGTTGAAACCCCATTTGAATGACTCGAGGTTTTAGTTATAAACCTAAAATGTCGAACCAACTGATTTTTACAGGTAACATAGAATGACAAGCGAACGAACAAATACGTTATATTTTATTGACAAACTTAACCAACACAAGGTAAATACAAACACAAATAAATAAATATGTTAAAAGTATATAATAAAATATTACGTAAACTAAACTTTGACTACATCAATAATTTGACACTTTGAAAATGACGCTGTTGAAATTTCTTCATTTTGGATGTTGGTCACTGAAAATAAAACAATTTTCATGAGTAATATAGCTTAAGCCCACAATCTTTCGATTGGTCGCCTTACCTGTAATATCTGACAGCTTTCATTTTAAAAGCTGTGGAATTTTCTTTACATTTGTAAGCTAGAACTTGTTTTATCCTGCTTATTTCCACCATGGGAAAACGTGTTGCCACGTATGCTAAAAATAAGAATATATAAAAAGCAAACTGACGCAAGAGAATAAAACATTTTTTATTGAATAGAACAATGGTCATGATACTATGTCTTCTTAACACCATCAATAATCAGGGGGCACGGCAGTGCCCCCGCCAAGTCGAGCGCGAAGCAAACCCTGCCGTACCATCCTTTACTGGAACCATTTCGCCGCATTTTCAGGCCCCTATTTGAGAACCTCTGGATAAGACCAGAACGCAGAAATTTGTCATCCAGTAAGCTATAAAATCACATACTTAAAATAAAAAATTTCAAGTCTGTAGGTCAATTAGTTCCGAAGTTAAGCGAAAGCAAAGTTTCGCATTTATGACGCTCACTCATTCACCCACTCACTCATGATCATCATAATAGAACTAGTACTTCCCATAAACTCAGAGAGCTGAAATTTGGTACAGAGTTAGGGTTTAATGGCCACATAAAGGGAAAACTATAAAAACTAGGATAATCGAAGATCTGGAGTACCTGGTGACCCTTACTTGAAAACACAAGAGCCCATTTGTGTCCTTAATAATATCTATGATATGAAATGGTCTGCTACGGACATTATATGTGACCACGGTCGTATATATGTCTATCAATGTATCAGCTGTCTGTCATATAAACATAAACGTTACGTGTTTGATTTCGCAAAATAATATCGTAAAAAATGTCGATAATATTAAAAGACGACGATGAACTTAGTGGCTACCAAGTAGTTGGTATGCCCAAAGACGGGTCTTGTCTCTTCCATTCAATATCTTTCTTGGCGTATGGTAGGACTGACTCAACTTGCAGTATCAGATCTGCTATAGTTGCATACGTTGCTGAACATTGGGACGAAATGCAAGTGTACACGTGTAATGCTGATGGTGAAATAAATCAATATGCCCACGTTTCTACAAAAAGAAGTGAAATCCCACCAAAAACATTCTGTAAAAAACTAGCCAAGTCTCGATGGAGCTGCTTGTTTATCTCTAAAAAGTAATGAAATCTAGACAAAGTCGTACCAAGTCTAAGGTTCCTTACTGCGATTTCTTTATTATTATAGTTAATGTTGTGTGACTTGGCCGTTGAAGGGTACACAAGGGTACAAAACCAGGTGCTCCATGACACCATTGCACCAATCTGTCGCCAGAACCGCTACCCATTGACGATGGAAAATTGCTAGTTGGAAAACGTTGGTTCAATAACCAGTCAATTGTAGGCTTGATAAAGCTGCGTATTTCAATAATATTTATGTGTAGGCGAGCATGAAACAAACAGTATAAAAAATTATTTCCAGTACAGACGGACTTCTAATCATTGATAGAAGACTGTCTGTACGTCTATTTTATGTTAGATCGGTGGTCGATTTGACGCTCCAAAAAGAAGAGAGCAGAAGTCAGCATTGTCAATGCTGAATGCATGTGTTGCACAATCAACAACAGCCTAAAATGAGACACTAGCGTCGAATTACCAATACCAGTATGGGCTATTATCTCGCTTAACAAACAGGTAGTTACAACAGATAACATTACGTGTAAACAAAATTGACTTGTACCCACTAACGTATAAAGAATGTTCAACGGCCAAGTCACACAACATAAACTATAATAATAAAGAAATCGCAGTAAGGAACCTTAGACTTGGTACGACTTTGTCTAGATTTCATTACTTTTTAGAGATAAACAAGCAGCTCCATCGAGACTTGGCTAGTTTTTTACAGAATGTTTTTGGTGGGATAATTCTGTTGGAAATCTACAAGATCAAATAGCTTGCTCGTCCTAAGGACTCGTGGTGGGCGATCAAATTGCTTTGAGGTAACGGTGTTATCTATGTAGTATTGAAGTGAAATACTTCTGAACCTACATATGATTGCTTGTACTTTGGCTCTGTCTAAAGCTGGTTTGACGGGCCTCTCCCCGCTACCTGCACGACTCCATCTTTGGCCAGTAACGGAACATGTAGCTAATTCCGCTGGACTAAATAAAATTGTAGCTAAACCCCTAGTTAATTTCCTATAGTCACTCCATTTCACACTTCTCAATTGGTCCTCGTATATTTCAATTCCTTCTCCTAATTTAATCTGTAAAGTTCAATAGTTAATCGAAACAATTTATCTAATTGATTAAGCGATATACCAGTCTAGTTCTCCTATCTCCTTCCCTCCACGAGTGAGGGGCGATTTCGGGGGATGATCCATCTAACCATGTTTCCGACGATCGTCTCCTTCTCAATCGCAATGAATCTGTATAAAAAATCATAAGAATGCTTAGATATTGAATCGAGAACTGGCTCTTGTGGCACATGGCACCCAATGCAATGTTAGATGTTTCATTTGAAAGGTGAATAGTTATTGGTCAATGTCCAGATTGAGCAGTTGTTATTCTATTATTGGAATGATATTGGGATTTTCTAGGTTCTTCATATTTGGCATATGTATTTTCTGATATTAATCTGTCAAATTTAGGAAGAGAAAACGTTTGATTAGCTCTTAGATAATGTAGGTTACCACCCATTCCTAAACAATTTTTGGGGTTTGATGTCATCCCCTGTGAAGGTTTGAAGTGAAAGAAATAGAAACACACAAACCCTTCCTTTCAGGAAGGAATGAGCATGAAGGTTTGAAGTGAAAGAAATAGAAACACCCAAACCCTTCCTTTCAGGAGCATTTCTTCTAATTTGATAGTTGCAAAGAGTTGAGTATCAGGGTTTATTAATTAAAAATTAATTATTTAAATTTCTAGAATTTAAAAGAGAAACATTTTTTAAAACATAAAATGATAGCTCTTGTGATGATGTCAAGTATAACTACATCCTATTCCATGCTTTGCATCACCAGCAACAGAACGATCTCATGTAACTAACATGAAACCTGAACGGTACTGAATGCGTCGACAGGAGGATGGTTGGCGTGATGCTGATGATACGCAAATGCATATCCCATGCTGATGACATTGGTAACGGATTGAAACAGAATTTCCATACCGACTTGGAATGGTATGCTAGAGAAAATCTTATACGTGCCAAAGAAGACAAAGGAGATGAACACGTCAACATCGAGTCATTGATAGAAAGCGTCATCGCACACGAAAATAAAGCTCATGAATTAGCAGATGATAATGTCTATATAATGATGAAAATATTTATTTTTTCTATTATTTCAAAAATTAAAACAAATTAACTATAAAACGTGACGTCATCGACTGGCGATCATAGTTCGTAGTAGGAGAATTGATGAGTAGAAAGCTCTGACAATCATTCACTACAGTCTATCCTTCAAATGCAAAAGTTTTAACTCAACATTAATGAGTATGCGTTAGAAATCATTACTTCTGTTGCGACTTGAGTTTTTTTAACCTCACTGTCGGTCTCGAACGTGGTTTAATTCCCACACTTCTCTATTTCGATTGGTCGACAGGTCATTGATTGACCACCTGACACCTCATATAATGTTGAAAAATCTTGTCTTCCGGATGGATTCCGCGTCACAATAGCTCGACTTGATGCCGACGTTTCGCCAACCATTACAGGTGGCATCTTCAGGGCAGGCTTGAGGCTTGAACTGAAACTGGTTCTACTGGTTTCTGTAGCCGTATTTATTGTAGGAAAAATCCTTCACGCTACATAGTTCACTGCCTTTGTTCCGGTGGTTAACTTCGTTCCAGCCCCTGACCCTGCCGTTGTGCGATCATGTGCGAAGTTGAATTTTCGAGGATGGGTTTCCAAATGTTGGGAAGGTAATATCCTGAGTCACGGTTTAGATTATTCGGATGTTTTAGGATTTCTATAGCTTCAAGGATTTTTCGCTGATAGAAGTTTGGGGCTCGGACTAGGATTTTAGTATCTTCAAAAAGGATTTGATGATTTGTGTTAAACTTGTGTTCCGCAAGTGCAGATCTACTGGTGTCACGAAGTCTTGTACAGCGCTCATGTTCTTTCACACGAGTAGCTACTGTACGACCTGTTTCACCAATGTAGACTTTACCGCAAGAACAGGGAATACTATAAACACTTTCTGAGTGGAGAGGAGGAAGGGGATCTTTGATAGGTTTGTAAAACTGAGATAATTTTGGAAGTGTGGAAAAACGGGTAGAAATATTATGTTTTTTGAGGATTTTGGAAATTCGATCTGTTATATTTTGAATATATGGAAGATAGGCCGTGGATAAAGCAGGTGGGAGGGTTTCTGGTTCAGGTCGATTTGGAATTTTAGGTGAAGTGTATTTCTTTATGGCTTTTTGAATGTTGTAATGGGAGAAATTGTTTGATAATAAGGCAGATGATAGATGTTTTAATTCTGATTTTAAGGATTGAGGCTGAGATAGGTTGACAGCTCTGTGGACCAAGGAGTTTATGACAGATTGTTTTTGGGCAGGGTGGTGGTGGGAAAGACCATTGAGGTATCTATCGGTATGGGTGGGTTTCCGATACACAGAATGTCCTAAAGTACCGTCAGTCTGTCGACTAACCAATACATCCAGGAACGGGAGTGAACCTTGCGATTCGACTTCCATGGTGAAACGGATATTGGGATGTAATGAATTTAAATGATTGAGGAAGGGAACAAGCTTTTCGCGACCATGTTGCCAAATAACGAAAGTATTGTCGACATATCTAAACCAACATTTCGGCTTGAGAACAGATGAGTCAATGGCATCTTGTTCAAAAGCTTCCATGAAGATATTAGCTATGATCGGGGAAAGTGGGGAACCCATGGCAGCTCCCGAGGACTGCTCGTAGAACTTGCCATCGTATAGAAAATATGTGGAGGATAGACAAAAATCAATTAACGGTAGCAAGTCCGTTGAAATGTTTTTGGCAGGTAACAATTGAGAAATTATGGAAAGGGTGTCTGGAATGGGAACATTGGTAAACAGTGATTCAACGTCGAAGCTGACGAGCAAATCGCATGAGTCAACTTTCAACGTTTTAAGTTTTTCAACTAAATGAAAGGAATTTAGGATAAAACAGGTCAGGGGCTGGAACGAAGTTAACCACCGGAACAAAGGCAGTGAACTATGTAGCGTGAAGGATTTTTCCTACAATAAATACGGCTACAGAAACCAGTAGAACCAGTTTCAGTTCAAGCCTCAAGCCTGCCCTGAAGATGCCACCTGTAATGTTTGGCGAAACGTCGGCATCAAGTCGAGCTATTGTGACGCGGAATCCATCCGGAAGACAAGATTTTTCAAGATTAGCTGTCCGCGGAAGTCTACAATCCAAGATACCTCATATAATGGCTTCCACTATGATAGATAGATGTTGTTATAGTAATGACATGAAACAGTTCACAGAACGACTGTGGACAGCTTAGAGATCTAAATGTTTGAATTTCGTACTCTACAAGTCGAATCCTTTCATTTGATACCCATAAAGCTATAGCTGCAATGATATTTATATCCACCATATTGGATTTTTCTAACCGAAAATCATGAAAGACGACCCTTCCTAATAATTATAGACCCATTGCACTATTATCTGTGATCTCAAAAGTGATTTTGAAAAAAAGCTTGGTTTCCCATTCCGAGTCAAGAGCTACTTCACACACCAGCATTTCCTCATGATCTACATAGCACCTACTCGACCTGTCCTGGAGTACTATTCACAGTTTTGAGTTGAGCTCCCAAACATATGTTGAAGCTCTTTCATTCTACCCAGAAAGAACTCTGTCAAATATGCGCAAATGGGATAAAACTAATTTGAAAAAATTGCAATTTGTATCTACTCATTGTACCATTTCTTCTTGACAATCTAGACTCTAGAACAATGCAATTTCGAGTGAAAAAAAGCGAAATGGTAACTAATTTTAAATAGCTTTATTTAACAATTACGTTTATACTAAGTAATACATGGTTGTGATATTAAAAGTCAATTTTACAATATTTTCAAATCACAAATTACAAATTTTACGAATAGTGACAGAGCAAAAAAACATAATTGCGTAGCGTCACATATTTTGCCGATTGAAAACAAGCATAAGCTATTATGCTGGATATATTTTTCGTTTCGAAACTTAATTTTGCTTTTGTTGAAAGTAAAAAAAATCGATTCTAACTTTCATTTTGATAAATATCTATTGATGCAAACCACAGTTCAAAGCGCCATGTTGATATTGACAGTAATTATTGAGGACCTTTCAGCTATCAAGTAAACTCTGATGAAGGCTACTTGGTAGCTGAAAGTTCCTCAGTACTGTAACGGTATTTTATTGGATAAGGGTGATTTTTTCTTATTTATAGTGTTGACATTGAGAGATAACCCGTAGGAGTCCAGTCGGAAGGGTTCTGTTTTTTTTTGACAAGCTTATTCGGAAATATTCAGCGACAAGTTTCAAACAATAATATTATCATTCCTGTTAATTGCATATAATTGAACTTAGATCCAGATAGCAATATAGTGAAGCCCTATATCTTTCACGGGACAATTTTATTAAAAAAATTGAATAGATTTGTCCGTTGTTGTGTGATATTTCGTTTTTAGACAAATAAACATACCTACAATTACAATAAACTTGTATTTTCATTAGTTTTACTGTTTACCTATTATTTTATGTTCATTTCAATGTTGGGTGAACAATCGTTTTATTTCTTAAATAAATGATGGTTAAAAAATTTTATAGAACCGAAATTAAGCAAAACGTTTATAAAAATTACTTTGTAAGTTCAATTTAAAATTTCCTCAATCTGAAAAACGCTTTGTCGAATGTCGATGGTAATCATGCAACCCGTTTATTATTCTTTAAGAAACGATGAAACGAAACCAAGATCAATTTCCTTTTTGTACGATTTGTTGTGTCTTACCTACATTTTCTCGAGAATATTCGAGATATCGTTTTCAGATTAATTGAACTATTGAAGATACCAACATAGTTCGCGAGATACGTATTGATTTATAAGTGTTGTTTTAGGTTTATTTGTTTTTATATTAATCATTAAGATTATACTGCTGAACCAAAACCTAACCAAAGATGGAAAATAATCTATTATTTGCTTTAAAACTTCAAATTGCTCATTACATTTAAATTTTCATATACTCCTAAGTGAAGGAGCTTCATCACAGGTAACGAAGAATAGAAATAAATATAACATCTAAAACTGGATGTTTGAACTGACGTAAGTAGGCATTGAGGGAATAAAAAAATATTTAATATGGGTTCCTTCGGGAAAATCAAGTTTTAAAATAAAAAGTACATCCCAAATATACGATTTTTCTATAAAAAATTGAGTGAATTATAATTAACAATACATAAGATAAATATTAAACATAAAATATCTAACGTACAGTTTTTTGTAAGAAAATAAATAACTAATTTACAAGGAAGACTTGTTCAGCAGCGTTTGCGCAAACTAGCACATATAGCAACTCTAATGTACGCTCATATACCCTATTACGATGCGAAATTAATGACGTCATAGTTGATAATTTAGTGCCGCGAACGATTTCCCTAAATAAGTGTCACGTTATGTTTGTCAAACTAGGAATTTATTTCAACAATTGGACGTTTCAAGGTTGTAAAATAAATTAGTCGCTATTACTCAGTTGATTTGACATCCACATATATTCGTTGAATCCAAATTTTAATAGAAGTAAACTGCAAAAATACAGATACAGCTCTTCTAGCTACATTTACGTCGTGGTTGTGTAAATTGCGAAAATGGTATCCTCAACAACAAATTACTTTGAAGAGTAACTTGAAGATAGAGGGCCATATCACCATCACCCATCATATCATCAACAGCCAAAAACATCTCAGGTAAACGAAGCAACGGAGGTGAAGCAACAAGAAACGGCAATAGCCTAAAGTGGTTGTAAATGTAGATGATTTTGGAACAAATGTAGCACATTGATTCCCTTAGAAACAACGCTTTCTTAGGCAAAATTAAGGAGTGTTTTTGTTGAGGTGAATGTTTAGTTAGTTTGTTATTTGTGTTATTGTGCAATATAGGTAATATAATATATAATTGGCTGAATTCAAAACACAATCAAATTATGCATTATCCCAACTTTGACTCGGGAGACGAGAACATTGCCTCTTTCTATGCTTTAAACAATGCATGAACTAGAACATGATAAATTGTTAAAATTTGAATATTCTTTGAATTTGTGAGCACTCTATCCTACAAATTTGGGACGTCAAAATGTTAAAGTAGCCCTTACGAAATTAATTTGGTTCCAATATAGAGCATTCCAAATTCACAGTCCAGTTTATAAACATTATATTAACTTGGTAGGAAACAATGAATGTAAAAACTACCCTCAAAAGCCAACGAATAACATTTTCCAGGAACCTATCGTCAAAGGTAACTTAGAGGATGATTCGAAAATCAAATTTTCAAGAAATTTATCAAATTTAAATAAATTAACAATATATGTATGTTTGATTTCATTTAAAACCGTGCATACTTCGTGTAACCATAAGATAACGAAACAGCTGTCGTAAGAATAAAAACCACGGCACAAAATCGGAATTCGGAATTGGTGAAGGATCATTCGCGCGAAATCAGTAAAAAAGGGGTCTGCAGGAGCTGGTGGAGGTGAATTGTCCAGCACCTTGAAGCGTATAAAAGACGGTTCGCAGACCGTCAGAGGAAACTTGAACTTGAACAAAATCAGCAAGCAAGCGTAATCTGTTAACAACACAGAAAACCATAATTTTGTGAAATCTACCACTGTATTATTCAGTATCCCTTGTCTTGTAGTTGTCTGGGCCTGTGCCTGAGTGTAAAAGTCAATAATTAAATGAAATTATCATGTAATACATTTCTCCTAACTCTATATACCCCGCGCACCGAAAATAATCACGAAATGTTAGAAATAATTGCGCACTAGAAGCTATGTGACACCGAGGAGATCAAGAAACAGGCAACGACGACGGTATTAAACCTCTTCAGGGCACTAACCACTCGTCTACCTCGGGAACTTGGTGAATAATCTTGAGCCTCGGCATAAGGATATTAACGCGCAATATTTGAAGGAACTTACAATGTGGTTGTAAAATAAGCTGAAGGGGAGCATAGGTATCATAACATGAGAAATTATGTTTATTTTTAGAAAGGTTTAGGTTTGTTGTATTCAAACATGACAACACTGTGTCACAAACTGCTATGACGTAATTTCTTTTTTATCGTGAACAGGCTTTATACATGATGTTGCCAAATGTATTTAATAATTCCCCCTTCATACTTAAGCCCCGCGACACTGTGAGGAACCAACTTTGCTCGCTCGAATCTTTACAACGGCATAGTGAAGCATGGTCTACAACAACAGTTACAATTTTTCATGATACTCGATAATTTACAACTTGACTGGACTCCTAAGTCCTACACTGCCACTTTGTATCACTCTGTCTATAGAGAGCAACGGTCGCCAATCCGAGTTTTCGTTAAATTTAAGATTGCTTCTATTCATATTACTGTGAGATCCAATCATGTGTCTTCTGAGATACAGGTCTGTTTTGAAAGACTTGCTACATATCTCACACCTGACGTAGGTGGGATAGTGTATGAGCTTCATGTGCTGTCTAAGATTCGATAGATTACTATACACTCGACCGCATTCCTCGCAAGGTCTGGGATCCAGTGAATGTAGTTTTCTAGAGTCTGCGCCTGCAACAAATAAGTCAGTTACCAAGAGAGGTAGTTGCAAGCACGACTGCTTTATGCAAACTGGATCCCAGACCTGATGCTAGATACGTCTGGGACTAAAATACTAATTATTACAAACATGCATCAAGACTTCCAGCAGGCATCCATTACTGGCCATTAAAATTCTACCTTCATGATATTTTGTAAAATTGTGTGGTTAGATTCTTTTAGGAAAGTATTTTTTTGTCTTTACTTTGATTACATGTGAGGAAAACCTCAAATGTTCGAAGAACAACGGTGGAGTGTTGGAAGAGGAGATAGGCATTCGAATTTTTCTTGAAGGTTTGGGGGGTTATAGGCTTAGGGAAAGATGTCACTAGGCAAAGTTGCAAAACTTCGCCGTTCGGTCTGGCAGGTCTCGAGCTTGACAATCAAGGGGTGACTAGCTTGAGATCGTCTAGTCCGCCTATCTGGAATCTCTCGGCGAGATTTGTGTTGAACACCGTAAAAAGACATCGCACTTTTCTACAATATTCTAGAGAGGTCAATGAATTCGTAAGTTTGGCATCATCAATCAGACGAATAAGTCCTTTTATGGATAGAATACAAGAGATTCAGCGTATGTTTGGGAGTCGAACTACAAACATGTGAACAGTTCTTCAGGACAGGTCGAATCCGTGCTTTGTAGATTAGCATGAGCTGCTGGGATGTAAAGTAGCACGGAATAGAACACCAAGTTTTTGTGAAGCAGTTCTCTCAATGGACCTCACATGATCATCCCATGAGAGGGTGCTGTTGGTGGTGATCCCGAGCATGAATATGGAAGACTTCATAGGAATAGTTGTACCTGACATCATATTAGGGATTGCGGGATACGCCTTCCTGGAGAAGATGCAAGCTTGAGTTTTGGTTCCAATAAACTATACTAGAGTATCATATCCTCATTTCAAAATCATTGCCAGATCTCCATTGATTGCCACAACTTGTCTCTGGCTCGCTCCTCTGGCTTCATTGGATGGTATATGGACTCTAGATGTGAACGCGGAATCAAGTTTACCATGAGCTGTGAACGGGATAGGTGGTCACTTCAACAGAAACACAGTTGGAGCCAAGACAGATCCCTGTGGAACACCAGCGTTGGTGCCAGATTCGGTGAAATGATTTGGAGATGTTCAATGCTACAGCTAGATTCCCCATATTTTTCAATAGACTTCTGGAATACATGTGTTACGTAGTCCTGTATCTATTTGCTTTACGATTCTGTCAACTTCTAACATTAATCATTGAACTATTAGCTGTTTTGGACGTTTAATTAGTTGTTTTTGATAATAGATTTGAACAAAACTCATGATCTACTCTAAAATTGAATTATAATGTACAGCTGAATAACAAAATAAGGAACTTTATTGGCATCATTATGAGTTATGAACTGATTATATCATCAATGTAATTTATTAAATACTATGTTTTGGGTATGTGGTTGAGAATGGGATGATGTGATGAGTTACCAGAATATGCATTGACCAAATTATTGATGATAAGTGAATTATAAAAGTTTATTTTAATAATAATTAAGATGTTAAAATGGTGTTATTAGAATATTTATAGTTTCCGGAATTTTTAATAATTAAAATTTCCTTGAAATCTATTCCAATAAATTTATTTTCTCCAATAGAGGGCCGTCGCCCGATGTTATTGTAACTTTGCACCAATAATTTATAGGTATTTCTAAACATATTAACTTCTTTGAGCAATTTGCAAAAAAATACTATGCATAGTTACTACAAAATAATTCAAGAAGATGTTAGCTGTATCTTGGGATACTTACTTTGTGGGGAATCATGTGTTAAATCCTTGAAATTGAAGCTTGATGTTTGAGGAATTATCTCCATTCCACCTGAAATATGGTATGCATTTAGTTTTTTATTATTCATGTTAAAATATTGAATATTTCAAACATGCTGCATATAAATGACTCTGGTTCTTCTCTGGGAAGACTAATGATTTACACTCAGCTATAATAACATATAGTGTATTGGATAATTATATTTTGCTTTCTCCTGAATTTCTAGCTCTTTGATAAAGATCTTGGCCTGCCTCATACGTGGTGATTCTCGTCACAACTCAGACCAATCTTAGTTCAGTTGGCCCAGAAGGGAGAGATAACGCAATTTGATGACTATTGACTGCGGTACTTCAACTCCACTGTGTCCAGGGACCGAGATGAACTGAACTGTCTTTCTCCTGGCTAGCTCAACCAGTGTATCCCTGTCTTCTTTGACAAGCCTTGATGTGACTCTACGTGATTGGAGAGCTCCCAGAGCCGACCGGATGCCTATTTACATAGTTTCATCGCAGTTTTTCCATGGCGCAAATCAATATTGCGTAGACCTCCGCCTGAAACACCATGCAGTAAGCGCCTAGGGTCACTGAGACAGTGACGTTTGGTTTTTTTATGTACACTCCTGCTCCAGCAGCCTGACCTACCTTGAACCCGTCTGTGAACCATACGAGCTCACCTGGTGGCAGTAGGGCGAGAGTTTCGTTGCTGCAATCTACTCTATCAGGGATGAGGATTTTGGGAGAAGTGAGTCATATAGCTGGAATCATGCTATCTTGTCTCATTTCTAGTATGGGACATTTAGATATTGCCTCACGCAAAATCGCAGTGTCCACCAGAGTAGTGCATTTTGGTCCAGTGACCTAGGCCCTTTAGCCTATATGCCGTTTTCATGGTTTCAGCTTTTATATATAAGTGTAGAGGTGGTAATCCAGCGAGAGCTTCAAGAGTCCTCGTTGAAGCCGACCTCATAACAGTGACTGAGTGAGAACACTTAGTTTTATATACAGCATGACATGAAAGAAGTACAATACATAGTACCAAACGGTAGAGGCGCCTAAAAAAGTTCGTATAATTATGTCCCAATTCTTTTCGTTTTCGAGATAGCGTTAAACATTTTTTCAACGTTTTACCACAAAGAACAACTCTGTAGACCTAATTTCAGTAGTTTCGTGTTATTAGAATATGAACATGTTTTTAAATAGCTGTATTACGTTCATGTGCAGTTGTCAAACAGAAATTGTAATAATTTATCTCGTTTAAATTCGGTAATTTGTTGATGAGATTTATTGCTCAGGTAGTCGCTTCTTTCTGCTCAAAATGGTTCAGTATACTTTTGTAGAATTGACAATTATGTGTTATGGCGAAGCTATATTAAATTCTAGTAAAGCTCCGCGAATCTACCGAGAAAAATATCCCACACGATAGGTTCCTAATGTGAGAACATTTATTGACGTTCATCTTCGATTGGTAGAAGATGAGTACTTTAAAAAAGCAAAAGTTGACAGTGGCACGTGAAGAACTCATCGTACCGTTAACAATGAAGAAAATATTTTGCAGATGGTAGAAAATAATCCGGGCATATGTACAAAAAAAATAAATACATCACTACAGACTATCAAACTAAAGGCCAGCTTCTTTATCCCTTCTATTTGCAAAAAGTTTATAATACTGTGACGATGCAAATTTCCTTTCATTAATTTTGTTTACTGATGAAGCGGGTTTTAGTCGATCAGTATTATTTATTGGACCATTTCGCAAAACGTTTGTAGTTTTGCTCGAATACAAAGCATTTTAACTATAATACAGACATACCTGGTAATTCTGTGACATCAGCGGCTGCAAAGAAATGAGATACGTTATCTTCACGACCTTCTTCATCGCTCAGATAATCCGGTAGTTCTAGTTTAGGTTGTATACTGGCTTTACTTAATTCTAATTGACTTCGTACATCAGTCTGTAGGGCAAACGGATTCACGTTCATAGAATCCTCCTTGATCTGCCTCAATCTCGGCAGCTCGGATTCCGATTTGCATTGCCGTTTGGGTGGGGGACTTGGAGAGGTAATTTTGGGCACGTCTTGACTAGAAGTTACTGTACTAGACGATGATATTTGTGGTCTGGTCGATTTGCTCTGTTTGCTAATGTAATTCGAAGTACATTTCGACGACTGCGGGTTTAGATAGAGGGTGTTCTCTTCTTTTGGTGCGTCGTTTTCGGAAGAAGTATCGGTCAAGCCTCTGATTTTGAGCGATTCTGCCGTTTTTAGAAAGGCCGATAAATTGGCTTGTGCTACATTCACTTCTCCAGCGTACATGAATTCCATCAATGCTACAATATGTTGAGCTTCTACATCTCTCATGAATATAATAGGATGTGAGCATGGATTCGTCTGTGGATAAGTTAAATTGGGATTAACTTAGTGATTCCTACTACATACATATTATCCCTTAAAATTGAATTGTCCACCCTTACCTTCTAAGTGACTCAGAAGTAAAGTGAGAAAAGTAAAGGCCATACTTTTTATCTAAAATTTTCAACAGTCAATAGTTTAAAATAATTTTATCATTATAGGCAAAAAGGAGAATCAGCAATGTTTCATTGAGATCTAAAATGAAACTGAGAAGCCTACACCTCAATTTCAATTATTATATTACTAGAATATAAGTGCAACAAGATGGCTCCAGTGACGTCACAGAACGTTGCGCGTATTCTAATTTTGTAGGACTTAATAATTATTGTTTATTAGATGTTTTCATTTCAAAACATCTCAACTACAAACTAACACTTGGTTTTATTTTGTACTTCAAATAACAAAGGTATAATTAAAAAGGAACAATTATATGCATGTGGTATTCCAACCCTATTTATTGAATTTTATGAAATCTAGAATATTATGATTCTCCGATATTGGTAACACAGGATATTAGAACCTATTATACTGTTGGTAGTCATGATCGATAATTGTTGCCATAACTCTAGACTAAAATTACCATCAGGAGGTCCCAAGTAAATAAATAAATAAAAACAACTACAGGATAATTACCTTAAATAATTCTTTGAAATATGGGCTACAAGCCGAAAGAACCACTTTATGTGCTTGTAATTTCTGACCTTCACATGCGATTGTGACATCTGTGAAATCCTCATCGTCCCGTAATGTTTCGAATTGTGATGTAAAATTTGCTTGAAAGTTATTCCATCGTAAACAAAACTGTTGGTCTTCAACTATAGCCATAATAGAACACCTAATAAACACTAGTTAGTCGAATTTTAAACGAAACTATGAGACGACATAAAGTTTGTGGGAAGATCATCTCAGACATAAAAATAAACTACCTTTTAATTTTAATCAATATATGTCTACTTCTTTTAGCCAACCAAGGAAAAGTAGTTTCCCTACGAGTAGCGAAAAGATCACTATTAATTTTTCGACAAAATTCACCCTTTCTTTAAACGTTATATATCAATTAGAAATAAACTCGATCTCACTAGCTATTTAAAATATCAATATTTTAATTGAATGTTATTAATAATTGAATTAAAACTCATATTATTATCACAGAAATACGTTATTGTGATTGCATTTTGAAAAACTTAAGATTCAGTTCTACATAATTTTATGTTATTCCACAAAAATTATCATCTATTAGATTTATATCGAAAAAATACCGAACTGTTAACTCTTTTCTTAGGTTGGTAGGATGATAGGTTAAGTATTGATAATTTCTAAGAATACGTGCAAGGGGAGATGGTGAGAGGCTTCTTACTGCAATCGCTAGGTGGCAGATGTTGTAAAATGTAAATTGTGTTGCTGTACACACGACACGACCTCTCTCTTACCTATTTAGCTATACCTTATGGCTTACGCCTTATCTTATTATTTATTTATTAAGGTAAAGAAAGCAGTAAAGGACTCACTAAAATAGTTATTTCTGACTAAAGCAGGAATTCATGCTTCACGAATCCTGTCTTCATCGAATGTAATGTAGATTCTATTAGAAGTTTTATTTTGCGTCTTTCATTAAAATGGGAATACAGTTGAAGAAAATCGTTCATTAATCATAATCATTAAACTAATTACTGTACTCTTTACTTTAAAATAGACCTGTCTTGTTATTCGTTTTCCCAATCCCTAATTTTAGAATGAAATATGAAATATAATAATGAAGCATTGTGGTTAGGTTTCTGCTTTATCTACTTAAAATTTAAACGGCTACCGTTGCATTGTTGCCACATTTACGAACGGTACGTATACGAAGTAATAATTGGTTGTTAAAAATCTCAGCAAGAATTAGAAGTAGGTACAAGTTTTTCTGAATTTGAATTTTAGTTTGTGAAAACTTAATCGAAATTATCAAGTGAACAACATTCTTCTTGTTCTTGTCATTTATCAATTATCTACAAGAGGTAAATTATGTATTTAACGGGATTCATTTTGCATAATTCTTAAAACAGAATAAATTTATAATATACTATAATCTAGAAGAGTTTAATGTAACCAAAACTTAATCCTGCGTTTTCTCCAGGAAGGCGGATCCCACAATCCCTAATATGATGATGTCAGGTACAACTATTCCTATGTAGTCTTCCATAACAATGTTCGAAATCATCACCAACAGCAACAGCACCCTCTCATGGGACTATCATGTGATCATGTGTTACAATTAGATTACATTTACCGTTTGGCGGCTACACGAAAACATACCTTGCGTTGCGCGTTGCGCCATATATAACACGATTCAAGAGAAGACTTCGTCTTTATTAATAAAATATTTTCATAAGTATCGGAAAAAGAAGAGAAATCTAAATGACAAATTTGTGGAGAAAGGATTGCGACAGGAACTTATGCCCTTGACCAGTATCTTTACCAATAAAACTAACAGGAGTCAGTCTGGGACCAAATATATTCTCGCACTATACCACTTGGCAACGGTGGTATACACACTTATAGATTTTTATCTCCCAGTGATTCAGTTGAAATTTTGTTATTGTGGCAACACTTGAACATGGACCGCTTTATTAGTTTTAAACAACTGATACTACTGATGACAGTTGACATTAGAAAAACTACTTGAATCTTGGATCTAATGGCTCCTAAGTTCAATATTATAATAAACAACATTGAAAATTCTTGATAAATTTATGTGAAATAGGTGCTCTGACTGAACGGTTTAAGAACTGTAGTCGTTTACCAATTGTGCGTGTGTGTTTCAGTGAATGTTATTAAATCTTACTTAATTATTTCGGTTTTTGAAGTATGAGATGTCAAAACGTAAGTTTTTCAATAAAGTCCGATTTCGTAATAGTTATGAGATGTATTGAGGAGAAATTGATATGTTGTTACGTGAACGTCGAACGTATTTTCAATGAAATTGAGAGTGCGAGATTCATGAGGGCGGTGGTACATGGTTTTCAGTGAGGAAATATAGATGACTAATAGGTTTCATTGCCAAATTAATTGTTGCTCTATTACGAATTGCATAGTACATTTGTATTAACAGTTGCTGGACTTGACCTGTATGTGTTGCCTTGCTTTGACTCTTATGGGAATAGAGACCTCTGAGAATAGTGAGAATAATATAATACCAAAATGTTTTGTAGTGCTTGTTTTTGTTTTTTTTAATGATGTATTTAAAAAAAATTGAACAAAGTTAATGAGAAATGCACATTACTGTTAAGTAGATTCTAAATTTTGTTTCTATTGAAATATCTATCTATTGATGTTGTTTAAGTCGCATTAGTTCTATAAATATTGGTAACATTGTGTCTATATTCTATCACTAGTTGTAGTACTAAAAAGGAAAAGGATTGATTGATATTGCAAAGTACATACTTATTATAATCAAGCAGCAATGATCAAAATATGCTTGAAAAATGGTCCAAACTTTTCCAAAGCCCATCTATGATGAATTCTCAATCGAATAGTATACACATCCGGGGTATCCTAGAAGCAAATATCTTAAACTAAATGAAATAGGAGGTTGGCTGTTTGATCTGCCTTATTACAAGATATTCATGGATGGGATCTACCAACATAGCTCCAAAAGCCTGGATTGAACTTACGGTCACTGTTGACCACAGAAGACATTGAGCTCTGCTTAACCTTTACAATATATCCAGTTGCAAGTTGTATCCTGAAATTTTGAGACAAGAAGACTAGCTTCAAGAACTGCAATTCATTTACTAGGCATGTCATCTTATGGATATGAGAAAGAAAAAGAAATAATCAGAACTTGCAAAAATGTAATAATATCTATGTTCGTCTGTTCATAAATTATCTTAATAGTTGTTATTCTATGCAGTGCATGCAACTTGAAGATCAATATTTCTCTTCATTCACTTGGGAAACATACAATCATATATTTAATAAGGCTCATTTGATATATGCATACAATTCACAATTGTGAAACTTGAGATTATACTCTATGTTCCATCAACATTTTATTCACTTGTTCTACTTAATGTGTTTCACAACTTTTATGTTTGATATTGACACCTGCTGTCAGGATGGTTTTCTAAATTATTGACACTATAATATAACCTTGTTTGAAAGTGACATCTGCTGTCACATGAACTATCAAAATTATTGACACTGTATAACCCTACTTTCATCATACCACTGATCATTGAACTATACTGTATAAAGTATAGTTCAATACCACAGAGAATTCACACATGGAATAAAGTGTCACTTGAATCTTGAGATGATAATTTTCTTCTGCAGGTTAAATACAAGGGCAAGGTGAAAAGTTCAAAAAATAAAACAGATGGCGCCACAATCAGAAATCCTATTGTGATGTACTATGTTTAACTATTGGTATTGGTTGAGCTGGTACGGAACATTTTGCATACATTTTTGAATATGAGAAAGCTGTCTGCCAGATGGGTGCCGCATTCACTCTCTGTTGACAAAAAGCGCGAACGTGTGACAACTTCAAAGGAGTGTTTGGCGTGAAGAAGGACTTTTTGCGCCTCTCCTGGCGAATCGAAGCCGAAAATGGCCAAACTGGGTTTATCGGCTGACAAAGTCATGGCGACAGTTTTTTTGGGATGCACATGGTATCGTCCATATCGATTACCTTGAAAAGACCAAAACGGTCACCGGCGTTTATTATGCAGAGGTTGCCTATTGATTGTAATCCAGTAAATGGATGAAAATTTGCATTCCGAAAGTATCTGGCGTAGTCATTTCGAGCAGTTTGACAAGTATTCACAAGAAAATGTCTGTTACGCGGGACGTTCTCCAGAAATATAATCATTTGCATAAGTGAAAATTGAATGGTGTGGTAACCTTCTGGCGTTATGATTATAAAATGTATAAAAATGTTCATACGCCAGAAATTTTCAAACAAGCATAATGTTGTTTTTTATAGAAAGCAGGTGTTAAGTACGAGCTTACTTAAAGTATAAGATGATGCTAGAAACGGTGGGGGAAAACTACCCCAACCGCTAGTCTCTAGTAACAAAAACAGTAACATTTTATATTCGGTAGTACAATCTAGATATAGTAAAAGAGTCTAAGAACTACCATTCTGTTCAGCATTGCTATAAGTTTGTGTTTGTTGTTGTAATATAGATTTTATAATTATCAAGTGTTTTTAATTCAACATAAGAGTTTGTGTTATCTCAATCAAAATTACACTGGTTCTTCGAAATCATTACTCCTCAATGACAGCAGGGTTGACATGAATTAAGTCAGTGATTTAATTCGTGAATTAATTAAAACTGCTTTTTTAAGAAAGTCAAGAATTAGTTAAAATTTTCCAATGGGAACAAATTGCACTATGAACTTCAAACTAAAATATCCGATTTCATTGTGGCAACCGGAACCGAGTAGCAATAAACATCTGACAACAGTGCAGCGCCCATAGCACAATACAGTGCATCTTGCCCGCACGCCGTAAACTAACCACCGAAGAAAAACCGAGAGAATACCGGGACCGATAGTACTTAAAGTCAAACTTTTCTTATTTTAATAAGTTAAATTTTGTATTTGTGCGATATGCGGTATATTTTTTGTGGGATGCATAACGGCCTGTGATTTCCTGACTGTTCTAGACGAAGGTAACCGTGGATGGGAAAAGTCGGATACCAATTTTTCTAATGAAGATTCTTAATAAGTAAAGTAATTAGTTAGTCTATTATTCAATCAATAGTTAGTTTGTTTTGCAAAAAAGTTTTATGTTGTGCATTAATATTTTTGAAATGAAAAACTTTCTTATACTTTCAGTAAGTAAATACAATTTGATTTTTTTTAAAGTATATAGATTGTGTTACGTAACTTTTTTCCTGTTTTACAAGTACAATTGTTTTGAGTTCATTTTTGAATGAAGGAATAAAATGTGTCAGCTGTTATATATTGTAAATATATCGAAATAGACCACAGTAACGACTGCTTATGACTTTAAATTCATTCTCGTCAAGTGAATAGCTCAACAGACTGCCAACTCTATTGGGTGTGAATCGGTTCAGTCTAATGTGCTTACTTATCAGTTAGTTGTGTTTCTGAGTAGTGTAATTTAGATTTTTATCTTTTTTTATCTTGTTTTATCATCAATCCATAAAATCTCATCCGATTAACTATGATTATCTATGAATAGTAATGGATGTATTCAACAGAAACAGTTTTAGAAAGTAAATTCTTTACTATTCCTTGTAAATAATCAGTTTTTGAAAGTGCCCAATAGTGAGAAAACCGAATTTGGAATATTTAAGAGGCGATTCCGTCATGCGACCTAATATCTATGTAGTTTACGTTTTGTATGAGAACGCGAAATGTTCGCAAGATTATTATTTGATCTCTTAGCTTAGTGTTTATAAATGAAAAAAATATTGCTACAATTGTAAATCTGTGCGGTTAGTGGATTGCTAATATAGCGTTTCTTTGATTTGTGAGTATATTCTATATTTTTTAAGGAACAGAGAAAATAAATTGCTCATCTAATCAGTTTAAATTGCTCAGACTCCAATATCCAAAGTACATAATATATGTTTTTAAGTTAATAAGGATTCTTCTTGACCCAGGTATGAATTATATATACATTCTCGGGTAATAGGCCATAAACCCATATGCTTATTATTTTCGTTTTTACGTACTTTTCGGTCTTACGACCGTTATCAGAAGACGTTATGTCTAAAACGGGATTTCTTAAAACTAATTGTACCATCACAAAGCATCTTGATCACACCAATTTCAATTAAACATACCTACGTCGCCGAAACTAACAGAAACACGAGTAATCGAAACTGTAACGCATCAATGTTTTAAGTATATGCATATGTATCAAGAATCCACTGCTTGGCAATTTTCTTATCAAAATCGAAGTCATATCAAAGCACTGTTTGAAATACGACTGAAACCTAAAACTATCAAGTATCCACTTTCGAACCAGATGTTGAAGATTTATGAGGTAATAGAAATATTGCTATTTGAGCATTCTACCTAAAATATACTTTTAACATTATAAAGACGCATGTAGGAATTTGCAAGGGTTTTAGTTAATTAAATTAGTAAAAATCTGACTTAATGATTAAACGTCTGCTCACGTTTTCTGTGAATCATCTCCAGAATAGATTATTTTCTTTTTTTTCTTACTTTTCTCTGAGGTCTGCGGAATGTATGGTAATGTTATAAAATTATCTGTGGGTGGGACTATAAAAGTTTATAAGACGAATAGAATGCTATATATTTTTCAACGGCCACTGTCGTTAGAGCTAACTTAAGTTCATGACTAAAGCGCAGAATCATGGAAACATATTTCATGCGATAAAAGAACGGAGTTGGAAAAAAAAAGTTTCAAAAGACGGCTTTAAGATAGTACATCATCGAGTTGGTGACTTACAAAGACCAAACATCAGAATATATAGCTGTATTAAAAAAAAACAACAAAATAAACTAGAAACCATTCATTCAGAATCATCAATAACCTACAATTAAAAAAGAAGAGAAGACTCAGTTTTCGTGTACTGTTACAATAGGTCGGATACTAGAAGTTCTTGACTATAAAAACAAAATTTATATTACGCTGCAACGACAAACTTGTAGAATATAATCTTCATTTGACCCATAGCCAATATATTCCTCACCTGAAATAAAAACCACCCACACTAAATGTATTAGAATTCTATAAATAAGATATAATCACCTTATCCACTAAAAATACTGTTGAAGTACTGAGGACCTTTCGACTACCAAGTAGCCATCATCAGAGTAAATTAGAGATCAAAATGTGCCTGCTTAAATACTATTTGTGGATAATAATGCAAACAAGGGGCTACTCTCAGCTGGAGGCAAATGGGAATTCAATAAATTGCTTTTTCGTTTATGCATTCCCATTCCTTCTAAATTATATAGATAGTTATTTGTCACTAATGCGTTTTAAAAATGGTGTGACCTGTATTTAAAATATGTTTATTAACGCTGATTTTTCACCATTATTTTCCTTCATATGGGCAATGTTCTTATTATATTGAGTTAAAATGTTCCTTCTTGTTTGACCCCCATAGCATTTTGAACACGACTCTCTAGCAAATAGCGTTAGACAATGATTACGACAAATTTTTGATCAATAATTCAATTTCTAAACAGACAAGGAAATTCGAACGCGGAATCCATCTGGAAGCCAAGAAATAGTTCAATAAAATTTAAAAGTTTCACTTATCATACTTCACTAATTAATACATTCCACAATTTGTTTTCTAAATTTGCAATACAGTATTTTTAGTGGAACATGATGATTATTTATTATTTATCGTGTATCCACTCTTTTCTAGTTCATCTTAGAATTCGTAATCAATTTGGAATTACGAAATATATTGAACAGAAGTAAAGGTATTCTTAAGGATCAAGTAAATATTCATAATCCATCAATTATCAATAAATTTGTCAACACATTTTCTGGAACGTCATTTCAAACACTGGCTTGCCATGACCATCCCACCCTTACCCCTTCATGTACCTAAACCATAATATTCAAGAAATTACCTCTTTGCTGTTTTAATTGCTGTTTCAGTTATAAGGGTGGCACTGTGCGGAGAAACAGTTGTTATTAAGGTGTAAATTGTGCATTAAAATTATTATAAAGATTAGTGATTGCGGTGAAAACAGAATATTATTAGATCCAGAAAAGGTACTTAATTCTCGTTAAATCAAATCGACCTGGTTAAAATCAAATTAAATATCCCCAAGTTGCACAAATAAATAAATTTTATGATTTAAAATAATTTGTTTTTGGGTATATAGCGTAGGGAAATTTTAATAAAAACATGAACCAGTTCCTAAGTTAGCTCAACAATTGAGAAGGAGATTTTCTAAGTGTACTTTTTTGAATTATTGAGTTAATTTAGGTGTACTTAATGAAATACAGGATAAAGAAAACAATATTTTAAGTACGAAGAAGTATTTGTGGATACTGAATTACTAAAACATATTGAAGCAAATTAAAAATATTTTAGATATTTTGTTGAATAAAGGCGTTTTGAAATATTGAAAATTCACACCTATCGAACGTTTTGTTTCCCCCTTGTGGTATATTGAATTCACAAGGTAACCTATATCTAAAGATTTTCGATAGGGTTAATGTCGGTAGTAGATTGTGGACGTTGATAATAATTCTGTACAAATCAATATTTTTTTTGTTTCAGGTCTAGTGAACAGTGTTCTCATCCAAGCTGGCAGCCCCGGAAGGTACGAGTGGCGCTCAGGGCGCGCTCCTTCTGCCCGAGACGACAAAAGATCAGGGAACTATCACTGGTAAGTAGCCCTTTAAGAACCAGCAAAAGGCAAATTCATCAAATCGAAATATGTGTCTTGGTACATGAGAGGAATACGGGCCTGTTGACATTTTCTATTTTATGATTTCGTTTTCTTGCATTGTAATGTGGTTAGCAACGAATCGTAGTCAATGCTGGAATGTTCGTTTACATTTCTGATTTAATATAATCTGTACAAATATTATTTGCGTCATTTGATTGTATGAATAAGCGATATATTTTTATCTCTTACCTGAGATACGAACACCATAGACGTTAAAATAATAGATATATTAACGAGAATATCTAGAATCTCGATAGATTAGATAAACAATCGTTTGGTATTTATTATACCCTTCGCTGATGAAATTGTTGTCTGTTGGAAGTTTAGACGCTCTTTGACATTTCCATGGTCAAAATAAGGCGATATACTCTTAGCATTTACTCAACCTATTTCTAAATTCGTTATAAATGGTCCTAGAGCGAAAATTCCTTCTCCATAGTATTTTTCATCGAATTTTAAGCAACTTTGAAAATATCCATCTGTCTGGATGTCCATCACAAAATGCTTGTCTAGACGATAACTCAAAAACTAAAGGTCCCATCATATTCAAATTTTGACAAAAAATTGTTTGCTGTTCGGTAACGAACCCTATTGTTTTTCGTGTAATAAACACACTCATTTAAGAAGGGTTGAAAATAAAAAAAAACGAACTCCCAAAGTATACATTGAATCGATTCAAAACTTTTACAGTGAATTTAAGTTAATTCAAAACTGCTTTAACCTACATTTTAACAAAATCGTTCAACAACAACTACAAAAACGAAAACTTGAATTCACAGCATACTTTAACTGTTTATACCAAACAACTGTTTATACCAAACGGCGATGACCCAAAGGTATGGTCTAGGGACTAGGAAATGTATAAGCGAATTGAGATTTATCTCCAGCTGAGGATACATTAATCCCAAATAGTATTTAAAAGGCACGTTTTATTTCCTAATTTATTTTACTCTGAAGTCATATGCTGAAAAGCCCTCAGTATTTACTACTTACTACTTAAACAGTGATTATTTCTTATTTATTAATGTTAAAAGTTTAACATTCTTATAATTCTAGACTGAGTCTAATTTTACATGAATTCTGCGACAGTCGTATTCATCGTTTTTTATCCGCTGTCATGCATCTTCGCTTACGTGAAAACTGACGAAGAACTATATTTAAAATCCAGGAAACTTTTCAAGTTCGGTTAATGATCTTGGTAAAATCAACAAAGAATTGAACTCGCTCCTGAAATAAATCTTCTTTCTTAGACTTGCGATATCGGAAGCGATCCCGACGTTATCTTGGGTGTGATTTCCATTTTCAATTTGGAAGATCCTATCGTGGTAAATATATTTGTAACCTGCTCCATAATAGAACCTTGAAGTATAATAATCCTTGAACCCATACATACCGATACTGGTTCAAATATAGAATGAAATGTAAGTTATGCCTGAAGAGCCACGATTGGAATGAAAACATAATACGAAGAGCACTTAGGTCTTTAGTATTGTTATAACCTACATTTCAACAGAAAACTATCCTGTCTGGGCATTGTCCCGTGCAAAGGCTCTCCTGGCGTCCGGGGACTCCCAGTGTATTATTCTTGTACCATGGACCACAGACCACTCCACGAACAAGGCATTTGACAGTGCAGACCTCACACTCCCAAAGTGCCCTTAACACTGTGTTCTTAGGTCCCAGCTAACGTAAGCCTCTTGACTGGAAGCGAAGGAACCTTTCCCGGCAGAGCGACAATCTCGCTAATAATTTCCTTCGGCCACGTTGCCAAGGATGGGTGGGCTAAGATCCAAGACCTCGCGCCTCTGATTTGGGATCCGGTGCATTCCAATTGTTCCTCCTTTGATTTGCGTTCGCCATCACCAATGTTTCAAGTGGTGAAGTTTTGTCAGATTAGGTTTGGTACTGCCAGAGACAAATTTATTGTATCTTAGACAGGTGAAGGATTGGATCAAATCTCCACCATATAAGGCTATCAAACTCCTCTTCTGCCACCGAAATTTGTGTAGCAGTCATTTGTTTCTTTTATTCGATAAAAGCTTATCTTGACCATTCTTGGTGCTTTGCAGTGCAGGCTCTTCAGGGTAACCATCAAAAACAACCATCATAACCGAGCCATAATGGTTGTGGATGTATTTGAAATAGTCTGTACAACTGGCTCCTAAACCATAAATTATGAACGAGTTATTGTTATGTAATGTCGAAAAAAACTGAAAAAATTGTAAAGTACGCGAGTTTAGCCGTTCTTCGGCATTCCATAGATCCGTTTCTAGTGATCATAGAAAAACTTCTAGCCTTATAATTGTAGAAAATTTGTCTTCCACAAAATTGCATACAACAGAGTGCTAAAATGCACTCAAAAGTAGTTATAGGGCGAAAAGCTGAAAAAATAGGGGATGGAGTGGCGGAAACATGGATTTATCATTACTTCATCGACCTATACAACAACACATTTTTAAAACCCCCTTTCATGGTCTCTATTCACTGGACTATCTCATCAAAGCAAGTCTTTTGTTCTTATGCAACGTTTATGGAGGTTGTGGGCATTGCTAAAATATTAAAACTCGGGAGATGCTTTCACTGCCAAGACCCTTTTCACCTAAAGCTTTACAATCCTTGGTGACCTGTTTCGTAACTTGGGTGTGTAAAACATTGAAGAACGACTCCCATTTGATGTTCCGAAGAAAATCCGTAGAATCTTGAAAGTATATAACGATTTAAATTGAAATGTTCATCGTTCGCTTCCTGTGTTTGATTTCTTTTCAGCGAAAGTTGATCTATCAGAGATCACGCATCATTAATTGACAGTTATCTAGTAGCCGTATGAATCTAATGTTCTGTTAATTATGTAATGTGGTGAAGTGTTGAAGATGTTATGCACCACGGGTACATAACTTTTACTTCATTTCGCCACCGCGTTTTAATTGAACGATCTACAGTTACTTTCCACGTACCGACAAGTAATTTTTGAATCAGTGTTAAAACGTTCCCTTTTACGTTTCTGTCGTCGTGTACTATTTGTGTGCACATGTTACCTGTTTTAAATGTGTATTTGAGTGGTTTGGAAACAACCAAGTGCAGTGTGTCTCTTGAAGTGGGAGATCTGGACTAGTAGTTGTGTGTTTTCGTCGTGCTTGATTCGCTAAAGTTCGTTCGGAAAACCGTTTAGAATGATCAACTGTATTCTAATAGAGCACCCGAATAGACTAAGAGGTAACGACAACGACAGATTTTTCAAGGTAATACTCTCCCGGTTGAAGAGGTTACAACATGGTAATACATACAATAATTTATTTTAGTTAAACATTATTTTGGTGGACCATTCGGTTTCTAGGCTATTCGGAACTTGTCAAAATTTCATTGCAGAACAAGATCATTGGCATGATCCCTAATGGGTAGATAACAAAAAATAATCCAGCGCTCACAGCTTCCCATCTCAATTGGATGGACCGTTCTTATTTTGGCTGGGCTTGAAGTTGTACATTTTTTGACGGAGAAAAAGGTAATTTTCTCAAAAAAGGATTGGGTTCACCCGGTAAATTGGAATGAAATTATTCTACACTGTGATTCCCATCTCAATTAGATGGACCATTCTCTTTTCAACGGAGATTGAAGATGCTCATATACATTTCTCGAAAATGACCATTTTTATCACTGAGGTTTGTGACGCAAATATTTCAAATATAGAAAACTTCAATTCAATTCAATTTATTATATATCCTATTGTTGTACTGAAAATTTCGACATTAGACCTTTTCTTCTACAAAATTTGCATATATTCATCAATAAAATGCAGAAGGTCTATTGAAACGAGATGGGATCTGAACTGTGATTTATTTTCGAAGTCAGAATGCTGTAATTCAAATTTTAATAAGGAGAAAATGACCAAGTCCATACTAAAATTCGAAACATCTCCATTCTCCGTTGAATAGAGAATGATTCAAATGAGATGGGAATCACAATCTAGATTTATTTCATCACAATTTACCGGGTGAACCCATTTCCATCCATTTTATGCGTCAAAAATCTACAACTTCAAGCTCCGCCAAAATAAAAACGGTCCATTCAATTGAGATGGGAAGCTGTGAGTGCTGGATTATTTTTTTGCTATCTACCCATTGGGCATCATGCCATCCGGGAGAAAATGTTCTTGTTTTGCAATTAACTTTTGTCCAAAATATTGCTCACCGTATTAAAAATTAGTGCATTCTAAACAAAACTTCACTGCACTCAGCAATTCAGATTGATCTAGAGGTGTGTGGTGTTTAATCTCTGCCCAACGTTTTTTGGTGCTACTCAATGCTAAAACGACTGGTACATTTGTAAATAAAGAAACAACTTCCAAGGAAATTAATAGAGGATCTACGGGTACGAATAAATTTCTTATGAAATCATTAAACTGCCATGAGTCCTTCACATAAAATTAATTTTTTCCTATTATGTTGTTGACAGATATTGATAAAAATTTTGATGAATTGTAGGTAGGCGCTTAAACAACAACAAAAGCATATTGAGTACAATAGTTTTTAAAAATTCAGTTGAACTTTTTGGACCCATTATAATAAAAGCCAAGAGTGGACAACTTCAAATAGGAATCCAGATGAATACTTTGATTCACTAGTAAGTTCAAAGTTATGTTTAACCTTTGGGTTAGATAAAATTGATTGTTTTGAAGCTTAACATCCTACTAATATTCGTAAAATAACAAAGGCTTGTTTTATTACTTTGTCTACCTAGAATCTAAGTAAATCATAGTTATTAACCCAAATTGTAGGCGTTTCATTCAACTGAATACCAAAAAGATATAAATTCTTTTATATAGGGGTCATCAACAATATAAACGGTAATATTTAGGTCTAATCTTATTGTTGGAACATACATAATTTATTACCTGCATTGTTTACGCATTATCTAAATACTATTGAATGACATTCCGTATACTATAAATAAGAAATAATTCCCATTATTCACGAAAAATACTGTTAAAGTACTGAGGCATATAACGACTCATGGCATGAATGTATTGCTGAATTGTTTATCGCTACAATCCAGCGGCATTATGAAAATGCCTCTATAGATATAAAACTATCTGGTATCCAAGAAGTGCCTAGACTTTTTGCTGGGACACAGAATAAACACTACAAGCATAACATGCTCAGCACTTACTCCACAGAACTGTTGTACTTTTAACTTTTACATTAAGCTTGTGCTTGAATTTGAATATATTTGAGGAAGGCCGTGAATGCTAATTGAATACTAGAACTGTCAAAATGTGACATAATATGAACCTAGAAAGACTATCAACATCGCCTTTTCATGTTCATAGTATTTCAATGTTACTTAATTGTTTGTTTATTCATAGCAACGCTGTATCAAATTGATCTGGCAAATACTGTCGCCGTAAACGGAACAAAAGCGTTACGAATTATCGCCCGGGTGTCATAAAAAATATCATACCGGTGCTAATGTGACGAAGACAGTTAGGAGTGGTATATCGATTGTACGAAATAATTGTCAAAGTTACAAGCCAGCGTATAGACAATAATCAGCTAAGAGGCTAGAGAGAAAGAGGTGTTACTGAAAGAACGGAATGCATTTCTTCGTGAGTGCACCAAACTGGATTCATAGTTAATTTTGGCTGTGGCCCAACGTTCTCGGAGGTGCGTTGCGACGTCTACGTGCCGCGACCAGTGAACTGAACGCTAGAACCTAGAGCGTTTCATGTGTCCGCGTCTTTACAGCGTTCGCCGTGTGTTCGGATAGAAAGTGTAAGAGAGACGGCGTCTGTGATGGTATACGCGAATCAGGATGAGTGAAACAGGGTCGTACCTACCCCCGTTCAGATCATGCAGAATATTCAGGGCAGGCCCAGGGTACGGGCTGGTCAGTCTGTCAACATACAGGATTGGCAGAAGCAAAGCGAGCTGTTGAATAACTGGAATGACGGTATGCTTATTTTACTTAACTATCGTTCATTAAGCGTAGTCGATTGAACAAGAACGAATACATCCTAAGCAAAGAGCACGAAAACACCGTTTAAAAGCTAAAAACACTTCATCTATTTTTTTTATTTTTGAAAGGAATGTAGATAATTTGTGTAAATATGTCGTTACTCATAAAGGCTGCATGTTTTCGTAATCTTGTTGTATCTGCACAAAAACCAACATAAACATTCACTTAGGAAGCGATTTTGCAACGCTTATTTATAGCTAAAAATACGTTCCAATCACGCCTGCAACATAAAATTCCACAACAAAAATGGAAAACACTGTTTAATTCTAATATTTATCACCTGGCCCACTAAATACCGGCCACGTTCCATTAAGACTGAACTGTCGTACGTTTCGTCTCTTCTCCAGGCCTTTTGTTGCGACGTCACATCATTATGACATGCTGAACATGCTGTATATAAAACTGTCCTAACAAATATTTTCCCATTATCTTTTGTAAAAAAATGATAACTTTAACAATACAATCGCAAATTGTGTTAATATCTTTGGAATGTGTTGGAAATGTGTTCCAGCTGCACCTACAACTAATGCATTAGGTATCTATGGTAAGTGTAAATATAAGATTGCATTGACCGTTCGATGTGTGCCATACCTGCAGTCTTATAATACCTTCGACTAATGATAGCGTCGGATTAAGCTCCTAGTTCTCTAGTAAGTACAAATGCCATTCTAAATATCTCTGCATTTAACCGCTAGTATATGCACTGGGTCTGGTTGTTCATGGTGTTGTTATGGTGTGGTGAGGTGAGCTTGTCACAGTTAACATTGACCTTCGGTTCGCAGGTAATTATTTCTACACGTAATTATCTCAAAGATGGGTCGTAAGGAAGTGCCACTTATAATATTATTGTTTAATGTGCAGTGGATGACCGGTAATCCACGTGCCTTCCTTCTTTCTGTTTATACCTAACCGAATCTTGGTTATATTTATCACGTTTACTTATAAATTGCTAGATAATAATATGTAATATTGGAAATTAAAATACCTATTTATTCAAATTGATCTAATAGAAAATAATTTGACAATAATGATAATGATAAATTTAGTAAATTTGAATGTTATGTTATTTTCATAACGAGACCAAGGTCTATATTGTAATATGGATTTGTAAAATTACGAAAAAACATGAAATTAAAAAAAATTAATTGAGAACCCACATTCAATGAATTGCAATAGCATTTATTCAGAATCTCTCTTCAGGTTCAAAAGTTGCTTGATAATAAGTTCAATCCTGGGGGTGGACGAATAACAATTCATTAGAACCCATTCAACACCTTATATCCTCACTGGGGTTAATTATTAATATATTTTGTAACTGCGCCAAAAGCTATAATGCGAGTTGTTGTGGCAAAAAAAGTGGATTTTCCATAATTTTATAAGAGGTAGGTATGGAAAATTCTAGATTTTTTTTCGAGATCATAGATTCTAATGAAACTTCTGTAAAATACATTTTCCATGATGAGAAATTCGATTCTAATGTTAGTTATGACATCAGATGTTGATTAACCACCGGTTCAATGCTTCGAGACCTGAATCTACCCATCATACAACCACTGACCGTAATAAAATCTTGTTCTTAAGTGTTTACGTACTCAAACATAATGTCGATAAATTTCTAAGAACATACACAACCTTTTCCAGCTGTTGTCAAAATTTAAAAAATTGTTTAATTTTATAAGGGGGTAGGTATGACTGAATACAGCCACTGACCATAATAAAATCTTGTTCTTAAGTGTTTATATGTATCAAATATCATGTCGATAAATTTCTAAGAACATACACAACCTTTTCCAGCTGTTGTCAAAATTAAAAAAATTGTTTAATTTTATAAGGGGGTAGGTATGACTGAATACAGCCACTGACCATAATAAAATCTTGTCCTTAAGTGTTTATATGTATCAAATATCATGTCGATAAATTTCTAAGAACATACACAACCTTTTCCAGCTGTTGTCAAAATTTAAAAAATTGTTTAATTTTATAAGGGGGTAGGTATGACTGAATACAGCCACTGACCATAATAAAATCTTGTTCTTAAGTGTTTATATGTATCAAATATCATGTCGATAAATTTCTAAGAACATACACAACCTTTTCCAGCTGTTGTCAAAATTTAAAAAATTGTTTAATTTTATAAGGGGGTAGGTATGACTGAATACAGCCACTGACCATAATAAAATCTTGTTCTTAAGTGTTTATATGTATCAAATATCATGTCGATAAATTTCTAAGAACATACACAACCTTTTCCAGCTGTTGTCAAAATTAAAAAAATTGTTTAATTTTATAAGGGGGTAGGTATGACTGAATACAGCCACTGACCATAATAAAATCTTGTCCTTAAGTGTTTATATGTATCAAATATCATGTCGATAAATTTCTAAGAACATACACAACCTTTTCCAGCTGTTGTCAAAATTAAAAAAATTGTTTAATTTTATAAGGGGGTAGGTATGACTGAATACAGCCACTGACCATAATAAAATCTTGTCCTTAAGTGTTTATATGTATCAAATATCATGTCGATAAATTTCTAAGAACATACACAACCTTTTCCAGCTGTTGTCAAAATTTAAAAAATTGTTTAATTTTATAAGGGGGTAGGTATGACTGAATACAGCCACTGACCATAATAAAATCTTGTTCTTAAGTGTTTATATGTATCAAATATCATGTCGATAAATTTCTAAGAACATACACAACCTTTTCCAGCTGTTGTCAAAATTAAAAAAATTGTTTAATTTTATAAGGGGGTAGGTATGACTGAATACAGCCACTGACCATAATAAAATCTTGTCCTTAAGTGTTTATATGTATCAAATATCATGTCGATAAATTTCTAAGAACATACACAACCTTTTCCAGCTGTTGTCAAAATTAAAAAAATTGTTTAATTTTATAAGGGGGTAGGTATGACTGAATACAGCCACTGACCATAATAAAATCTTGTTCTTAAGTGTTTATATGTATCAAATATCATGTCGATAAATTTCTAAGAACATACACAACCTTTTCCAGCTGTTGTCAAAATTAAAAAAATTGTTTAATTTTATAAGGGGGTAGGTATGACTGAATACAGCCACTGACCATAATAAAATCTTGTCCTTAAGTGTTTATATGTATCAAATATCATGTCGATAAATTTCTAAGAACATACACAACCTTTTCCAGCTGTTGTCAAAATTAAAAAAATTGTTTAATTTTATAAGGGGGTAGGTATGACTGAATACAGCCACTGACCATAATAAAATCTTGTTCTTAAGTGTTTATATGTATCAAATATCATGTCGATAAATTTCTAAGAACATACACAACCTTTTCCAGCTGTTGTCAAAATTAAAAAAATTGTTTAATTTTATAAGGGGGTAGGTATGACTGAATACAGCCACTGACCATAATAAAATCTTGTTCTTAAGTGTTTATATGTATCAAATATCATGTCGATAAATTTCTAAGAACATACACAACCTTTTCCAGCTGTTGTCAAAATTAAAAAAATTGTTTAATTTTATAAGGGGGTAGGTATGACTGAATACAGCCACTGACCATAATAAAATCTTGTCCTTAAGTGTTTATATGTATCAAATATCATGTCGATAAATTTCTAAGAACATACACAACCTTTTCCAGCTGTTGTCAAAATTTAAAAAATTGTTTAATTTTATAAGGGGGTAGGTATGACTGAATACAGCCACTGACCATAATAAAATCTTGTTCTTAAGTGTTTATATGTATCAAATATCATGTCGATAAATTTCTAAGAACATACACAACCTTTTCCAGCTGTTGTCAAAATTAAAAAAATTGTTTAATTTTATAAGGGGGTAGGTATGACTGAATACAGCCACTGACCATAATAAAATCTTGTCCTTAAGTGTTTATATGTATCAAATATCATGTCGATAAATTTCTAAGAACATACACAACCTTTTCCAGCTGTTGTCAAAATTAAAAAAATTGTTTAATTTTATAAGGGGGTAGGTATGACTGAATACAGCCACTGACCATAATAAAATCTTGTTCTTAAGTGTTTATATGTATCAAATATCATGTCGATAAATTTCTAAGAACATACACAACCTTTTCCAGCTGTTGTCAAAATTAAAAAAATTGTTTAATTTTATAAGGGGGTAGGTATGACTGAATACAGCCACTGACCATAATAAAATCTTGTCCTTAAGTGTTTATATGTATCAAATATCATGTCGATAAATTTCTAAGAACATACACAACCTTTTCCAGCTGTTGTCAAAATTTAAAAAATTGTTTAATTTTATAAGGGGGTAGGTATGACTGAATACAGCCACTGACCATAATAAAATCTTGTTCTTAAGTGTTTATATGTATCAAATATCATGTCGATAAATTTCTAAGAACATACACAACCTTTTCCAGCTGTTGTCAAAATTAAAAAAATTGTTTAATTTTATAAGGGGGTAGGTATGACTGAATACAGCCACTGACCATAATAAAATCTTGTTCTTAAGTGTTTATATGTATCAAATATCATGTCGATAAATTTCTAAGAACATACACAACCTTTTCCAGCTGTTGTCAAAATTAAAAAAATTGTTTAATTTTATAAGGGGGTAGGTATGACTGAATACAGCCACTGACCATAATAAAATCTTGTTCTTAAGTGTTTATATGTATCAAATATCATGTCGATAAATTTCTAAGAACATACACAACCTTTTCAAGCTGTTGTCAAAATTTTTAAAATTTTTTGGATTTTCCGTAATTTTATAAGAGGTAGGTACGGAAAATTTTTGATTTTGGTCATGTAATGAAACTTCGTTAAAGTACGTTTTCGATTCTAATGTTAGTTTTGACATCAGATGTTGATTAACCATCGGTTATTGTCAAATTTTTAAAAATATTTCTGGATTTAGGGAAATTGTACAAATGAATTGGTTGCACTAAATCATTTACTTTGACGTCATTTCTCTTATCACGAACAAGGTTTATAAGACCGTTCACACCGAATATATGAGGTCGACCGAAGTCACATTTTTTCCTAGATTCTTCTCTCTCGTCGGATTAGATTTTCCCGCAGAGATTGCATAAAAAATATAGCTACATATTTATACTTCACGCGAAACAATGGCATGCATGTTGTAAAATTGCAACAATGATAGTTGATGAAAGACGACGTGTAATTCCGAGGTACATATAAAAAAAATCCGTTATTTTAACTTATATTAATCTTGTGGGAATTGTTTATCCTTGTATAAGGAATTGTGGACCGTGTTTCACGAAAATTATAGGGAAATTGTTACACATCCGCTGAATAATTTGATGTACTTACATTTAGTCGGTTATGTTTACAAATTGTGTCAAGATCACACCGTTTCAGAAAAAGTAACGATACGAACGCCACAAATTACATATCGTATTCAATCAGAGAGTGGTGAGGTTTTAATGGACGAAAAAGAAAAAGATACTATCCTCAAAATAAGTTCCTGGGGTATCTTATCCTCCTGTGGACCAAAAGCAATAGAATAATTGTTTCGCCATCACCATTACTATGCTATTTATGTCATCTAATGTGATCAATTTAGCTACACACCCAAAATAAGGTAAACGCCAGGTATTTCATTCTTAAGAGAGATATAGGTACTGAGAAGCAAGTGTTTAATGCGGTGCATTATGTACTGGGCATGCGGTGAGAAAAACATCTGAAAGAAACTGGAAGGTAAGTTGCTCAAAACGGGGCTTCCAAATGCTGTCTGGACGACCAATACAGCAGTTCCGCTACTCAATTTCAAAACGGGTACAGACAACCATGTCCTTGGCCTTGGAAATCTCATGTGACATTTGTGATGTACCATCTTTAACTAGAATGCATTCTGACAGGTATGTCATTCAGTTCGATTTTGAACCCATTGGAAGCAAGCAACCTTGAAGATTTTTTTTAAGCATGAAAAAAATGGAATTTCGCGGCTTGATTGAACATTATTTCTTACGTGGAAAAAACATTACGCAAACCAAGCATAGCTTGTTAAACATTATGGGAACTCTTCACCATCGATTGGAACGATTCACAAGTGGTTTACTGATTTTCTTTGTGATAGTATGACCATAAAGGACGTCGAACGTTCTGGTCGTCCAATTGAGGATACAACGCCAGAAATCGTCGATAAAATCCATGCTATGATATTGGACGATCGGCAAGTTAAAGCGCACCAAATTGCTGAGGCTATGGGTATTTCAACCGTACGGGTGCGGAACATTTTGTATAGGTACATTTTTGAATATGAGAAAACATTGGATCGCTTTCGTAACCGTGGACGAAATATGGAACCATCACAACATACCAGAGATCAAAGAACAGTCGAAACAGTGGACTTGTCCTGGCGAATCGAAGCCGAAAAAGGCCAAAGTGGGTTTATCGACCAACAAAGTCATGGCGACAGTTTTTTGGGATGCACACGGTATCGTCCATATCGATTATCTCGAAAAGGGTAAAACGATCACTGGTGTATATTATGCAGAGCTGTTGGATCGATTCGACGCCGATTTGAAGCGAAAGCAGCCTCATTTGGCAAAGGAAAAAGTGCTTCCCACCTTGTCCTCGTAGATTGGAAACCTGGAAGCGGTAATTGGGTAATGTGTGGTAAATAGCGTATCCGTTTTAGACGAGGATAAATCGTAACAGCGACCGTCTCTAGTGTGAGAGGCTGTCTTTAATTTAAATTTGCACATTGTTGGTATCCCTTCTACTATGAAATAAATTACGTAAATTAGTTCATCTAAAAGAGTGCAATACCTGTGTCTTTTTTTGTCGCCATGACTAATAGCTATATTCGTGTTCGTCGCCTCTTGGATCATTCTCTCGCAAACCTGCCGCTCAATGATATAATTTGGTTTGACCTGGATTGTCAAGTTTTTTTCGTACGTACAAATCGGAATTTATGCATCTGAAAATGCAAGATTCCCACGCCTTCCATTCTCCTATGAATACTTTAGTAGAGTAGTAATAGTGGACAAGATCACGAACTTGTATTTTATATTTAGCACTCTCCCAATCCTAAGTTGCATAGTTATTCATGTTACGATATTGATTAGTTGACCTTTCTCTTAATTAAGCGGTTCTTGTTCGTGAGAGGAGAGGTCGCTGCATTTGTTGCATTCTAAGGAAAAGGAAGTGACCGAGGGTACGCCTTAGATTTAGATATCTGGTCTGTAGTACTCTTGAGACAACTATTTTTGTATGATGCGTGTAATGTGTAGTACATGTAAAGTGGTGCAACGGTGATGGTATTTGTGTCGGGTCGTGTTTGAGTGTACCAAACAAATCATCACGCTCTGGATTCTTGGTTCACTTTTATTACCTAAAGGGTCGGGTTTCTTCAGTGACCTTTAACGTTTATTCAACCGTCTGAATAAATATCAAGGATTCATCATGACCCGAAGAGTTGTAGCATGCTTATAAAGGTTATTTTCAAATAATACCTTTCATTTTGAATCATTTACAAAATCAGGTTTTAGGCAAGAGAATCCTTGATATTGTTATTCTTTTCAGTAAATTTTGACGATTTCGGCCAATTTTGCTTATAGCCTTGGTAGTCGAGGAAATAAAGCATTCCACGTTCCATCACTGGCGTAGTTGGATGGATTTAGATGCAGTTTTCTGCATTCGATTCGGAAGGTGATTTAGAAATTTTGTGCCGGGCTTGTTTTTTTTTGCGGAAAAAAATGATTGCATTTCTACAGCCTTCTGAGGGGTCGAATTGGTTTCTCGGGGATTTTTGAGGTCGCTGATCACGAATACGATGTCCAAAAAATTCTCTGAGGTCTCCTTGGACCATCCTCGGGGTATACGGGGGTCCTGACGCCCTGGCTATCGATGAATTTCATTAAAAATGACTTTTTAATGCTTGTCAACTGTTCGAGTGAGGATATAAAGGTTGTTAATGATGATTACGACATGCAAAAATCTTCCTGCAATACCTGGAGATACCCGGAGACCGGATAGCAACGTCATCTTCATATTAAAAAGTGTATTTTTTGACTGTAGAAATACAACAATTTTTTTTCGCAAAACACAAGCCTGGCACAAAATTTCTAAATTACTTTCCGAATCGAATGCAGAAAACCGCATCTCAATCCATCCAACTGCTCCAGTGATGGAAGGTTGGACCTCTTAATGCTTTATTTCGTTATGGGCGAGAAGATGCTTCGCGTTGGAATTTTGCGAACTGTATGCACCATTTTTAATTTCTTAGAATCTTAATGAATTGCAAATCATTCGATTTGGTTACTGATATTTATATATAATTGTTTCACATTCTATAAGATACTCTTCGCATTTGTGTAAGGATAATGAAATAAACTATTTATTTCATTATATTTACACAATTAAATGATATTCAAATTAATAAGGTTATTAAGAAAATGTTATTAAAAAACAAATTTTCCGTTGCTGGGAATCGAACTCGAGGCTATTGAGACGGAGCCGAGTGTCCCAGCTCCAAGACCATATGTTTGGTTCATCGCCGTTCGTTATAAACAGATAAAGCTACGTTTTTGTTGTTGTTGAAAGATTTTGTTGAATTTTGGGTGAAAGCAGCTTTAAATCAGCTTAAATTTACTACTGTTATAGTTGAATCGATGCAATGTATACTTTGGGAGTTATAATCTTCAAAATTTTCAATAAATGATGGGTTTATTATACGATTTTCCAGAAAAACAATAAGTTACCGAACAGCAAACGATGTTTTGTCAAAATTAAAATATATGACCTTTCGTTTTTGAGTTATCGTATAGACAAGCAAATCGTGACGGACATACAGACAGATTTTTTCAAATTTGTTTAAAATTCGATGAAAACTATGGTGAAGGAATTTTTGCTCTAGGACTTTTTTCAACAATTTTGAAAATAGCTTGAGTAAATGCAATATACTCTAAGGACTTCGTCTGCGACGTGTATGGTAACGACGTGTTGTCTAAGAGTATATCGCGTTGTTTTGACTATGGAAATGTCAAAAAGCGTCTGCACCTTCAACAGAATTGAAATAGCGGGAAATTTAAAATGAAAGATTCTGTTAGAACGCACTATATTATCATTAGGTGAAATCTCTTTGCCTGATATATTCTGTGTGCCAAGATAGGGGGTGATTTGGAAAGTAATGTTTGGGAACCCTAGAATTGAAGATCCCAACCATAGATTAGATATTATATATAGGAGATAGATAGGCAACTCACTGCATAAAACTTTGTTGCTGATCGTAGCGCCACGGTGAGTGGTGTAAGAAATATATTGGATTTGCGGGTAATTTGAAATACGGATTTGGTGTTTCCTATGTGAATTGACTTTTAAAATAGGAAGAATAGTTGATTAAAATTTGTTTTGCGTTATTCTACATATTTTTAAAAATAACCCATTTAAAGTCCGTTATTTTTATCTTGAAGTAAATTTATATCACTTAATATTTCACTTATATCTCATCAATTCTTAGATATTGATGAACTGAAGTGACAGCATGTAAATCTGTAGAATGTGTGAAATAAGTAAATCACAGACAAAGATAGAAAACAACTTAGAAAGACCTGAAAGTGTCATTATTCGTAAGGAATTCTGAAAGATTATGCAGCCGACTCATACTCCATAGGAACAAGCAAAAGTTAGTGGAATTAAACACATTTATGGATTAGTTTATTTTTATATTCTAGACAGGTATAAAATAATCTATAATAACTTTCATCTCAACATTTAACTATTTTAAATTGTTTGAATTCGAACATATTCAAGTTCTTGACTAGCGTAATAAAGTTTCATATATACAATTGTGAAATTTTCAATGATGAATAAATTTCATTTTATGAAATGGACAACTGGGAAAGTGAATTGTACATAAATTTTATTTATTACACATTGATATTATATATTCTCACACTGCCATTGCGAATTTCAGTCTTTTTTTTCTGAGGATAATTCCACATCGAGGCGTTTTGCAGTCCTCTTGAAACTAAAAGCAATCTTATGTAGTTTCCTTGCTTTAGTTGTTTGCTACAAATCTAGTTTTAATGCTTTTCATCAAGTTAACTCGATATCGTAAATCTATAAAGATAGAAGGTATTAAAAACTACAAACCATTTAAGCTTGATTTTGCAAGGAAGACAAAAAACAGATTCGAATGGATCAATATTCCTTACCTCTTCTTCTCTTAGGAGTATGAATGGATGCAGGTACCTCACAAACAGTTGCGATGGGTGATGTGGCTTTGGAATTGCAAATCTTACCCTCAACTGATGATGGTCCAGGTAAATTGTAATCATCAGCAGTCATTTCCTGCAAACATGTATTAGATGTAGCTAGAACTTCTCCTATAAAAAGTAATAGTTATTCAGGTTCAAATTACAATTCCTTTATTCAAATGGAATAAATTTGTGAAATTATATTTCACTTAACCTACCATGGACAAAAGGCATATTCTGAGAAGGTATGCTTCCATATTTACGATTAGAACCTCTACGTCCTCGACCATCAATAATCTTTGTGGATGCTTCAAAATGTACATCACCACCCTATAGGACTTGCGAATATCCTCCAGAGACTTTTGTTCCAATTTAACATTTTGAATCTTCTCAACCCATATAGAGCATATCTTTGATTTTAACTAAATTAATAAATAAATATAACTAGTTTCTAACTTGACTTTACCTAATCTTCCTTTGGAAAGCGGTGCATTTTAGAGTTTTTAGAACTGTGCTTGCATAAGGGTACACAACACGAAAATCCCATGTTAATTTAATGCAAATGAAGCAATAAAATGCCCAAATAAACACAATACTCGAAGGACAACACCAAGAACGTAATATAACCTAGCACAGCACTGCGTCAATTAACTAACAAAACAACAATGGCTACCGGGTTTTCCGTTTCGTTCTCTCTCTTTTGCTTTTAGTTCTTTGTCATCTCACCGGTGTAAGAAAGTAGGGGAAAGTGACGAACTTTATCATAAGAGTTACCTACCCGTGATCCCAACACTTACCAATCTTACTTCCTTTCTTTCCCAAAACTTGATTCGGTTATTTGATTATCTTCAATCTCAATGGTCACTGTGGAAGGACATTTTATCTCGTGTTTACCGTTGTCAGTTTTGATGTTATTTTGTGGGCCAGATACCGGGCTAGAGCTGATCCTTTCTTTATTAAATTAACTTCCATCCTCAATACGCTGAATTAGAAAGCTGTTACAAACATGGGATCGTTTTGGTTGGGCGACCAGTTGAGAAACATGTCGTTGATTAGAGATTCCGTTTTTGAGCTTGTTGAAGATGTTATCGGCTATAATGGATTCTAAATAAATCTTTATTAAGGTCAGTTAGTATATGACGTTAATTTGTTACATCAAATTTTTTACAAATATGATAATGTTCATAATGAATTGAGTACTGTTCAGGTTTATTACGACCCTGTTATAACTTGATCGGATTGCTCGAAAGGGAAGAGTCGCTGAAATTTGCATACGTAATTCTATCACATGATTCTTATCGTGACTTCGTCAGTTACCTCGAACTAACACAATTTGAAACGTGTAACTACGAAATATGTAATCCAAATAACAAAACCAGAGCTCTCTTTTATTGTTGTTGCCATTCAACGCGTTTTACTCTTATCGCCATCAGTCGCAGTGATAGTTTTAGTTTTGGCGAGCCGGTGAAAGGGCGATCGGAAGTGAATTATATATTGTTGTTTGAAACGTTTCATGAGTGGAATGGAAGCGTATATGTGGGTGTGCTACCTTGTCTCTTTATGTATCGGGTGAGTCGAAATTAATTACGATTCGTTATCTTATTAGAAATGATTGGTTTATTTATTGAGAATTCGGGTCTCTTGGCTCGGTATATATGGCACAATGTATCTCCTCGTGATACATGAAATCCACTTGAAATTTCAAGACAAACTAGATTATGATGCTCGAAATTTACTGGCGTACAAATTCAATATCGTGCCTTAAGCCGTTTTCGAGTTACATTTTTTTTACGCTCATCCATACCTTCGGCAGTGCCGAAGAATCGAGCTGGAGCAACTATACAGACTGAGACTCGCGCTCTTGACCGGCTTATGCGGAATACGAAGCAGCGTAGCGTCTTTCCTACTTTCCATGCACTCACTCACTCCGTCTTAACCCTTTGGGCATATGCGCAGCGTACTGGCCGATTTCCTAGTTGCTGATTTTTGAGATGGTTTCATTGGAACCTAAACCACTGCGGCCTGAAAGACCCATCGTGCTTGTCTCCATGTGAATACAGATTTTCGGTTATCAGTTCTGTCTCCTTGAAGAAGTTGAGTATCTGTACGAATTTAAAACCGCATTTAATCATACCTAATACCCATTAATTTGTGATTTTTATCCCCTTGTTACTTAAATAATCAGTTATTACTCGTTAAATATGCAAAATATAAAAAGTTACAAGTAAACACTTTTACCTACATATTGCTTTATTTTTATTTTGAATTAATAAGGCATTTTACACTAAAGGAAAATAATATTTTATTTTATTACTAAAAATGTAATAACTAAATTCTATTTTACATCGAATTTAGTTCTGTGTCACTATCACTTTTATCTTCATCGAAATTTCGGAACAAATCCATTTTCCGAACCTGCATGTGTTATCCTTATTCTTTTGCCTTCATTTGAAGGAGCTCTGATTTGGCAATTTTTTGAAAAATCATTCCATCCTTTATTCGCAGTGTCATTTGTGACAAATCATGTTTCGTCAAGATAGATAATTGGACGATTTTGTCCTCTATATTGTTTAAGCCATCAAATATTTATGAGGTTGAGATTCCATTAGGGTTTACTTTTTATCAATCGTGTAATATTTAAACTCATTTTAAGCAAAATTTTCCTTAGACTTGACATGCTACAGAAAATATTTGTTTCGTCGTTGGTCAGCCTATTTTTTAGAAAAATCAGTGTAGGTACAGATTGTTCTTCATACATTTTATAAATTGTCCTTAATAAATCCACATCATTCTCGTCAGTACTTTTAAATGTGCCAGGGTCATCATGTCGTTTTTTTCTAGCAATAATAGGCTTTAGTACTAGTTAAAGCAGACGTTTCGATTGAAGCATCACTTGAATTACAATCTCTTTTTAGCAAAAAATTGATATACTGTTATGATTTCATTTCCTAAACAATAAAAATGATAAAAATTAGAACTTACCGAACATTGAAAATCAGAAAAGATTAATAAAAAGATATTATATGGAATTAAAAACAATATTAAAAGTTAAATAATAGTTAGTATAATATCATAAACAATGTAAAACATAATAAACAACAATGTAATTAGAATAGAAGTGTAAAACAAGAACTTCAGTGAAAGTGAATAAACGTACAGTGTTACGAAGGCAGAAATCATAATTAAAATGATTACAAAAACTATCATGAGATAGCACAAACTATTGAAAAATGTTATAGATATAAGTTAGGATTAGTAAATTTGAGTTATATAATTTTAAAGAAATGTTATTGATATGTTATATTATGTATTAGTTTTTAAGAATGAAAACTGTCAAATTTATAATAATTATTGGAATAATCATATTAATAAAAACCTAATCATAGGTTATCTTATACCAAAGTGTGTGGAAAAATGTAGGCAATATTAATTTAAAAAGAAGGAATCATCATCATTTAAAATAAGTTGAAAATCTCCAATAATTCAAAATTTATAGAATACTAAATTCTGATTGGTCGAGACGGATTATAAACGTCAGACTGATAACAATGTAAACTTATGTCAGTTTTGCAACAATCATCAAAGCATTCTTGGTGAGGTAAAGAAAGCACCTCATAGGTTGAATATGACATCAAGTAGCATCGGTTTTGAAGGCCTATAAAAGGCATCTGAAGACAAGCCAAGTCAGTTAGCCATCAACATCTGAAGAGTCAAAGTACTCAAGCAACTCATAAAGTTTCCATAACCTTAGTTTATTGGATAAACATCGGAGAACCCAAGTGTTCCAGTAGCTTCGTAAGGTTGAAAGTAACCGAAGCAAATAAATAATTTCTACAAGTCAAGTAGTGTTCCAAGTCTCCGAACAAAGTTTAAAGGTTACAATAACCTACAATTCATAAGTAACATCGAACGATAGCCAGCCTTCGATAAAGTTCCAAACATCATTAAAGAGTTTTGTATCTTTAATAAAAAGAATAAAACTAAGTTAACAATTTTCAACAGTTCCTGATTTCAAAAGAAGTAACCATAGTTTACCTGTGTTTATTGTGAATAGCAGAGAAATTGTGTACCTACGGTTAAAGTGAATTATCAAATTAATAAGAAGATCAAGCCAAGTGAACATTGCCTACATTTTAAAACATATTCTTTGATATAAACTAAACGTAAGTTTATTTATTATTTCTCCATTGTATTATTATCTGTCTGTAAATCTGAAAGAAAGATTGTAGATTATAACTTTGTAAACAAAGATAAATGGTAAATAATTTTGAGGTTAGATCATAGATCTATTGGAAAATAACATTATTAAAAATTGATACCAGAGATAAATTAGAGTCATAGAAATTTAAATATTAAACGTCTTAACATTCAAAGAACATTGTGTTTAATTCCATATATAATTCAATATAAAAATAAAAGAAGGTAAAAGTTCATTATTCAATTCAAAACAAACATAAGAATCAAAATAAATTAAAAATAAATAAAAGAAAGCTAGCCGGTAGAATTCAAAACATTGAAAGAATCAAATTAATCAAATAATTCTTAATAAATAATAAGCTAAAAATACCTTTTCTTAACAATTGTCACCACAACGTGGGGCAAAATAAATCAAAAGAGGTTTTCTTAACAATACATTTCTATTTATTTGTTCCACATTGGGAGGTAAATGCCCTACAAGATGCCTCACTATCAGCACAAGCCCGAAGACGCTATATAATACCTCCAAACGGCCTATTTCTACCTACTTGAATTCGTATAATTAGGGTTGCAGGTAAATAAAATTTGTACTCCGGTCCTGCCCGAAAAGGTGGTATTTAATGCAGTCAAAAGGTCAACGGTATAATATGACCATTACTCTATCATAACGACTGCAAACATTTTTTTCCTACACCCTATGAATTGCAATAATAGCCATGGGAATCGGATTGCCTTTACTCGACCATTGACACACCAGTATTCGAGACATTTGGACAAGACCTAACTTAGAAATGGTATAATAACATTATTATCATATCTTCACAATAATCAATTTCCTGATTCATAACGATGGATCGAGGCTGCTCTGGAACGCGTTATAATTCCGATTAGACGGTCGCACCAAGCCGGTTATTATTACCACACTTTCCGCGATGCCGTATTTCGTTTTTTTCTTTCAAGCGCGTTTTACGGCATCTGCAGATTCTCCTGCGGAATATATGCGTTTCTGATGACTGCATGTGCCGGAAGAATCTTATATTTTATATTCATTCGCGGTGCCATTTGATCGATAACGTTGACCGATTATCCGTTTGTCGACGGTATGTGGCAGGAGGCTGGCTGGCAACCGGTTTTTAAAGAGACGAGAATGCGTTAAAGGCATTAGATGGAGATGCATTATTTCAGTGTCAATGAAACACGCCGTTTATCGCATCCTCTAGTTGCATTTCAGTCAATGTGGTAATGTGCTAAAAGCTTGAATCTTTTTTTTTTCGTTAAAAAAAAGTTCAACTGTACCCGAAAGGTATTTATATTTTTTTAGAGATTTCAATATTAGATTAAAGGTATTCAAGATGACATAATGTAGGAATTATTTGTCCTTGCCAAGCAAATAATTATATTATTCTTCATAGCCCCCTCTTAATATACGAAACACGTAACTTTCAAAACTACTTACGAAATTGTTTATATTCGTGTAACTTATTTTGAACGCCGATGAAATCGTTTTAATGAATTCTTCTATCACTTTCATGGCGTGAAAATTGGTTTACCGGATTTATCGATCTCAGTAGTACTAGGTATATTGTTGAATGGTAGTAGTTACAATTTTTTAGAATATGATTTAGAGTATCAAAAATTAAACCACCTCTATATTTAGACATATTTTGTACATCACCAGAGGAATTGATCGAAAATGGCAACCAAGATGTCAAAATACGTATTTGTATCTGTAGATACTGATGTGGTGTTTGGTACATTTGATTTAGTGCCGAATAATATACTTGAGGAAAGATATTTCATGTTACTCAATGATTTTCATAAATGGAAGAATTACTTTTCAACTGTTGGTATACCGATGGATCCAGAACAGCAGAAGGTACGATAAGCGCGACCCATGGGTATACCGGGTGTAACAGGACCATTATAATAATAAAGATTCTTGACCCAGTATGAATTATGTATAAAAATTCTCGGGAAATAGGTCACATTAACACTTTGTTTTTAATATTCGTCTTTACGTACGTTTCGGTCTCACGGCCATCATCGCACAAATTTAATTTCAATCAAAAGAGCCCACGCCGTCGAAACGAACAGAACCAGGAATAATCGAAATTGTATCGTCAATATTATTTGGAGGTTATTGTTTGAAATTTGAGATATCCGGAAATGACACTAACTTTCGATTTTTAAATGGAATATCCTGTATGTTATTGCAGTTTTGAATTTTGCATAATTTTCTGAATGCAACGATGCCAAATAAGTGATATTTCAAACGTCAATTTTTTTAATATTATGATTTTTAGTTTTCCATTTAAGTGTGCCATGACGGTTTCGATTGGTTATAAATGACCCGTGTAATGCTGGAAAAATCGAAATCCCGTCAAAGATTCATGAACAAACAAAGTTCATCAAAATGAATTAATACCATCGATAAGGAATTTATTCATATATTCTATTAAAATGTGCAATAAATACAAACAAAATTACAGTTAAAGAATATAAGAAAATACAATTTTGCTATAATTAAATAAATTAAAAAGAAGTAACTAACTAATTGAAAACAATGTAATATATATCTTGTCAAACATTTGTTGGTTTACCGATGTTTTTAATGTGTCTTTAAAAATTGTTCAAATTTTTATTAATTATTTTCAAAATGCCGCAAATTTATATAAGAGTTGAAAAAGTGGACATGTTAATTATATTTTTGGGAAATGTAGAAAAAATTCCGTTGCGTCTAGACACCTTTATGCCGAACGATATCCTGATAAATGTCCAGCGAGGAATTATTTCAATTCTGAAGAGAGCCCAACTGATCCCGAAGAAAATGTCATTCTTGACGAAGGAACGGAAACTAATGTGTTGGCTCGAATAGAAGGCAAATTGGGTTTGAATTGGAAATCAGTCAAAAATGCAATAATATACAGGATGTTCTATTGAAAAATCGAAAGTTAGTGTCACTTGAGGCAATGCAAACAGTTGCTCCTTGAATTGTAGGTAAATGTTATTCCAGGTATCTGGGGATTCCCAAAAAATATGCATTAGCCCATTTTTCGAACGAGGCAGGACGGTCACTCATCAAATGTAAACTGTAAACATTGGTATTATTGGTGTTGGTTGAGATGGTAACGGGCTTAATGGAAAGTTCAGTGGACTTAGCCGAACACCCTTGTCGTGGAGAGGCAGGGAGAAAGAAGCCCAAGTGGAGGATATCTTCAACTCCTTTCATATAACGGCGTTGGCTTCTGGACAGTAACTGCTTTCTAGGTTGACTTCTGGTATCGATTAGTTACCAAATTATTAATTGTATTCAACTTATTTTGAGACCATCAACATCATCCATTCATATGGAATTCAAAATTATCAATTTTTGTTTCATTTCCATTAGTCTGCTTTCATTTTCAGAAGCATGCGTTTCTTCTCGACCGATCAAAATTTTTTTTATATTTCACGGTTAAGAATGTTGATTGCTAAGAAACGGCTAGCACATCTTGAGTGCATTAATTTGGAAAAGCACTGTTGATTTCATGTCACGCGAGTTGGTTCAACATTTTACTTCTTGATTCGGTTAGTTTCCTTCTTCAATTATCTGGCCTATCTCGGATTGATGACATCGAGCGTAACGTCCAAGGTCGTAGATACTTTTAGCTATTGAAAGAACAATGGCAATGAAGTACGCCAAGCGCCAAGTGAAGTAAACATTGAACCGAACACTCGCTTCGAGAGTTTTGAGTGGAAGCTATAAATATATAATTATCACTCTGTTGCATAAGAATATACTGATGTCAATGAGCTAATGGTTTTTTTCAGCACGTCTTGTCGACTCTCGCAATGCGCAGTCGCTAAAAACTATTTTATTATATTTGATGTTACTTGGGTGGGAAATTGTTTTTTTCCAGAACATGCAGTCATATCTATTTTGGATACAGATGTTATCTAACTAAGCAGAAAGTGATAGGTTATTTCGATGTACTCATAATAATTCTTGGATATGGGCAACCACAATACAGAAGGATTTCGACTGTTTTATCTTCACCACTGTTTATTTATTTATTTATTAACGGGACGAACCCTTTTACAGTATAACAAATTTAGTCAAATATAATCTTGAAAAGAATTAAAAGAATATAAAATAAAGAGTTTACATTGCAAATATACACAGACATCTACATACATTCGAAATCACATAATTTATCTATGTTGAGCTAGTTAGAGCCCTTTGAAAAGCAACCAAAGAAATATTCCAAAAATTGAAATTATTTGAATAATAATTTGCATTAGGCAGTTTGTTCTGCTATATGGTATGTGAAATATATTAATATTAGCCGAGCGTTTATTTCTTTGGGGGATGCGGAAATTAATTTGTGATAGTAAATTAGGACAGTTAACTTAACAATAAGCTTGAATAAATATTTTAGGTCATTATGATTTCTACGTGATGTTAATTTTTCAATATTTACAATAGAATTTATAGTCACGAAATCTAATATCCATTTTGTAGGCGGCCAAATCTTAAGAACTTATGTAGAACCCTTTTAATCTTCATGCGATGAACATTATAAGGAGACCATATAGAAGAGGTGCGGACGCTGTGTAAAGATATCTTATAGAAACAATGTTATGAAAATCGCTACAAACTCTTTATATAAAACCTAAGGATTTAAATGCTTTATTAACTATATAATCACAATTTGCATTAGAAGTAAGCTTTCTGTCCATAATAACACCAAGATTCATTATTTCTGTTTTACTAGCTAAGATATTGTTATTGATATGTTAATCGAAATCCTCAAAACTATTGGTTCCATAAAACCTTATTACAAAGCATTTATCAACATTGAGCTCTATCCCATTCTCGTTGCACCATATATAAAGTTCTGTTAACCCTCTTTTTGAACTGTTAGAGCATCTAAAACAGATTCAATGACATAGAAAAGTTTAAAATCATCGGCAAAAAGCAAAAAACGACATGTCTTGAAAACATACTTTATATCGTTGATGAAAAGAAGAAACAGCAATGGCCCTAAATGTGGTCCCTGAGGCACCCCCGATGTAACATTGATTTCTTCAGAACAAAAAGTTTCTAGCTCTACTATTTTTTTCGTGTAGGTAAGGTAGCTTTTCAACCACTTCGAAAATGCACCTTGTATACCTTACTTAGTATAGTTTTGAGATCAATAGCTCATGATCTATGCGGTCAAAAACTTTACAAAAATCGGTGTATATACAGGTCAGTTTTGATAAAATAAAAATGTAATTTAAAAAAAAAACAGGTGGTATTCCATCAGGACAAGTGAACAAGTGTGATATGAAGATTACTTGTTAAAACATTGTTATTTCAATTCAATATCGGAGTATTTAATTTTTTATTTGTATAAACTGGTGATATGAGAAAAATAAATTATTACCTATTTGCTACCACAACTTTATAGCAAGTCTCTACTATAGTTTTGGATGTATGCCTGTTCCTAATTCAATATTTCATTGTGAGTATCATAATCGAGAGCCAGAATTTGTTACATATTATGAAGAAAAATTAACAAATTCCTAGAAGATGACGTAGATAACCGGTCTCCGGGTACCACCATGTATTGCAGGTGAGTTTTTGCATGATCATCGTTAGCGACATCTCGAACAGTTGACAAGTAATAAAAAATAATTTTTAATGAAATTCATCGATATCCAGAACGTCAGGACCCCCGTATACCCCGGGGATCGTCCAAGGGGACCTCAGGGAATTTTTTGGACATCATATTCGTGACCCCAAAACCCCCGAGAAACCAAGTCGAGTCCGTTTTTTGTATTCACCTCAAAATAAACGCATTCAACTGCGCTGGTTTTGGAAGGTTTTTCCTTTTTTAGTGCTTTATTTCCTCAATTATTAATATTAAAGCCCAGACCGTTGTTTCTACATGAAATATGTCGGTGTACAGTTCAGTGGCGGCTCGTGAACTTTTTAAGAGAGGAGGCTGGACATAAAACGTTCTTGTAAAAATATACTCTATTCAGCCAATAAATTTAACCTTTGCACAGCGACCGTATCAGCTACTTCAGTGACAAAATTAATTGTTGCCAAGCGTGGAGGTGTAGAGTTTCTCTTGGCAAACAATTTTTTGTTCGTTTTTTTTTTCTTTAGATTTTTGATAATTTTTATTTTTTTTTGAAATTTTTCACATTTTGTTTTTCAATAATTATTTTTATTAACTTTTTTTATTTATTAACGGAATTCTACGGTCTTTAGTTTGCGAAAAATGATCAATAATATTATCATAAAATGTATCATTTTGTTTTAAGTGTTTTACTAAATCTTTTACAATAGATATCAAACTAACATTGTATAAACGATTTTGGCCCATTTAATTCGTTTGAGAGTAGAAAATGATCTCTCCACCGATGCCGACGTGACAGGAATGGTGACTGTCAACAAAGTAGTTTATAAAACTGAGGTAAAACTTGTTGCAAATCATTGTCTATCATATATTTTATCATATCGGCGTGAATGTCGTACTGGCCTAAAATATCTTTATCCGAGTAGGTATATAACCCATAATTCATTGTGCAGTGCTATTTTATCAAAAAATTTAGATTTTAGAACTAAGTTATCTAAAAGTGTATTGGGAAACTCTTTTGAAAAAGATTCGAAAAATCTTCTATTCGTCAAGTCGAAAAACTTCAATTCATGTAAATCGGAAAATCGAATCTCAATTTGACCTTTAATAGTATCTAAAATTTCATAAAAAAAGTTGTTTATAATGTAGTTTCTTGTCTACCAAATTATATGTTTTCCTCCTTTAACAATATTCTGTTTACCGGTTAATTTAAACTTAATACTCGATGTAATATGTTCCTGCGATATTTCATGTCTGTCTATACCACGAGCTAAATTTTTCAAATCATCATAACCCGAGTGCCCCCAACATGAAGTTGTATCAGATGTAAATAGCAAGCAATATAATTTATTGTGTATTTCGATTTTGAAACATAACTGTCATCGTCACCACTAATCCTTTCAAATCCGGTAAAGGCTGTTTATTTTTAACAAAACACTTTTCTATCATATGTTAATCCACTAAATGGATTTTCTAAGAACCCAGCAACTAAGTCACTCATCATTTTAACGTTCACCGATTAGATAAATTATAACTTAACTACTTAACCTTACTTCGCCTCGCGGTACAAAAACAAGAACTAACGGAACACGACACGTGTCGCATTCTTCTAGCGGAAGGGCGGTAGCAAGTAATCGTATTTCATTCGACCGACGATTCCGTACGAGAAGCTAGACTCCATAGGGTGTTGCCATATTCGCTCTTTTACCCTATCTGGCAATTGAACTGCTTGGAAAACGGCAACTGTGTTGACCACACGTATTTAGCGTTTGAGATATATAGAGAATCTAGCCTCTGGCCACTGTTGCCAGATTAAAAATAACTACTGAGAACGGGGAATTAATTGTAAAATTTAAAGAATTATCAGAGAAACAGGAAATAAAATGGAGAATGATCATTAAGATAAATTGGTGAGGAGGCTGAGCCTCCTTAGCCTCCTTCGAGGAGCCGCTTCTGGTACAGTTCTAGAATTACTGTACGTGTACAGTGTTTTATCTGGAATGATTAAGCCTGAAAAACCAGAAATCCTCTTGAGTTTGCCTAAACCGAAAATGCCAATTTAAAGAATGTAATTCGACAGATCAATGTGAATGCATTGTAAACATAAAATTATCGTTTCATATGTGGTTTTATTGACTCTACGCCTACTAGGTTTAAATTCTATTGTATTATATGTTACTGAATAACCTTCTATTGTATTAAATCACATCTTTCAAACAATATGTCACCTGACGACTTGTTAAGAAATCATTGTAATGAGAACTAGTTTGGAACAGTTAAAGTTGGAATTGTGAATTGAAAACTTTAGTGCGTGTTTATGCGCATTGGTTCACAATCAGGACGTTTCTATTTATTTATGTTTTATGTAATGCTGCCACTAATAATACTAACACGAATACGTACATACGTTTTTAGTTCACGTGAGCGAAAATTTGGCACGAACAGGTCCACATATTATTGAATTTTCAATCGTCCAGTGTTGTGTTTCGCTTGATTCTGGACATTCACTAATCGAACACCTACATCTCCCAGAATTGACGGGAAGATATCGGTTAAGTGATTTCGAAATAACGTTGAATGTTTATTGAAGGAACTTTCATCCAAAGTGGAGTAATGCGAATAACGTTGAATGTACCCAAAACTATATTTATATTTAGAAACCGGAATACGTTTATTTCAATAGATACGAATAATGGAAAAAAAGCTATGTTTATGTTTACGAAACTACCAATAAATTGTCAAAAATGGTTCAAAGTTGGCTTTGTATGCTGTAAATGTAAACCTGAAAGTAATCTTTTTAATGCAATTTGTGTAGAAGATTCTTTTTGGGGATGATTTTATTATATTCTTATTTTAAACATATTTCTTAGGGCGGATTTTACAATCAAAAATTAGCTATACTGGGAATAAAGTTATACTAGATATAGACTCTTGTTAAAAGTGTTTCAATTTCAGAAGAAACACTTGATCATCTAGCTCAGGGGTCTCCAAACTACGGCCCGCAGAACAAATCCGGCCCGCCAGTGTCATCAAACCGGCCCCCGACAGCTAATGGCTTATTGTTGTGATAAGTTGGATAAAAAGACACATAATGATAATAACTCGGTTTTATTTACTTGCTAGGTAGAGCTTAAAGACAGGTATAATACACAAGGTTTTAGAACTTCAGGCATATCCAAACATTTCCCGCACAAGGACTGTTGATGAATGATACAATGTAAGGCTAATGATTTTGAACCATCATTTTCTACAGCCTTTGCACAAGAGCAACCATTCCTTTATTGTTACTACACATGTTTTTGCCTCCATCAGTAGTAATAGATTTCAAGTTTTTCCATCGATGGTATTAATGGCATTTTTAACCCCCTTGAAAATATTTTCCCCAGTAGTCGTTCCGTGAAAACTATCAATATCAAGAAGTTCTTCATACACTTCATACCTTTGTGTACCATCATCTTTGGTTAGGGAAGGGAATGAACTGAAGTCAAATTCCTACCAATTGCTTTGGCGAAAGTCCAAAACGAACTTGAGCCATTCGGACATTCGATAAGCTTTGATTTTTCTTTGGAATCATATGCCTCTTTCGAAGCGTTTATTGTTTCATTGCACATAGTTCTGGCTTCAACATATTCTGTTGTGGTCTCCAGACATGGGTTACCGCACCAACAACGGTATGCGGTTCGTTTTTTCAAAAAATCTGTTTATTTTATTTTGAGTTGAAGTATTTTTGTGGCTTCAATATATAAAACGAAATATTTGGAAAATGTTAATAGTGTATAGTAGAGTAAATAATTTTTGTATCCATGTATTTTAAAATTTGATGAACAATAATTTAAAAACTCTTCAATGTTTCTTCTACACTCGCACAGACTTTGTATAATAAGTTAAGCACCTATTTTACAATCGAAGGCGAATGTACTTATGAACAGCTTCTAATTCATTAGACCGTTAGTTGCCGTAGTCGTTGCAATAATTTTCATCATTAACTTACGGAACGTGCTAACGCTAAATATACTGGTGACGACGGGTTGTCCGTATGCTGTTCGGAATAATAATCAAGTCGTTTGACAATTGACATTAACAAGTATCCTCTGAGTTCCATCGTCCAAGATTGATTACGACGTGGCTTTTCAATCCTAATATGGTTCGCTTTATTGACAATCGAACGAGGAACTTTCCATTTCGCTCAATAAACATCCATAATATCACAATCTTTTTTCAATATCATTTTTCATTTGAAGTGAAACGCTTGTTTATTGTATATAAATTGCGAATCGAATTAAATAATTCACTTTCTTCGTATCTTTCGAGTAAATGAATCGTATTAGTATAGATTAGTATGGATGAGGCATGATTACGAAGAGGTAATCATCCATTTCACTTTTGTTTATTTGAATTTGACCGAGGCCTATAGCACAGACCAATGATTATTAATTGTATCCGGATTCCTGAGGTGTTGCTTCGTGAGAATTTATGTAGTTCTTCGTAGGACATTTTCAAATATCTGTCGCCACCCTTCTAGTGAAAAGTCTGGACATTTCATGATGGGATTGGTCGCGTTTCATAAAACGAATGATAGACCTTGAAACCAAAATTAAATTAGTTTCCAAAACTATTTATGTCGATGATATTTTCGCGATTCTAAGTAAAGATTTTGGTTCTATTTAATAGTCTTCTTCATTCATGCTTATTGAACGTCCATTTGAGCCAGCAAAATTATATTAACGAAGTTGAGAAAGTTCGGCAAATAGCGTTGGTTGACGGTTAGGACAAATTTTTGATCAATAAATTAATTTCTAAACAAAAAAGGAAATGGGAACGCAACGAATTAACCAAATTAAAGCCACTAGTTCTATAAAATTTAAAAATTACACTTATCATTCTTCATTAATTAATAAATTCTATAATTTGGTTTCGAATGGGCAATACAACCGGTTTATAGATGTAATAACAAGCTAAAAAACCGCTTAGGCGACACCTTTGATAAAGTTTCCGACTTCGAAAAATCCGGGATTTGCAAAATTTATTGTGAGTCATGTTCAAAATACTATGTGGGCCAAACTAGAAGAAATATTGTAACTCGGGAATAGATTAATAGTTTGCATGAGAAAATTACATTTCGCAAATCATTTGATTTGCTTACTGATATTCATATAATTGTTTCACATAAGATACTCTTCTCATTTGTTTAAAGGCAATGAAATAAATTATTTATTATCTTTACACAGCTGAACAACATTCAAATGAAAACTATTTTAAAGAAAATGCTATTACAAAAACAAATTTTGCGTTGCTCGGAATTGAACCTGAGCCTACTTAGTCGTAGCCAAGTATCTTTGGCTCATCGCCGTTTGTTATAAACAGTTGACAGTAGGTTAGTTAGTGTTTTCAACACTAAAACAAAACTTTAGATGGGACCGCGGTGGTGACGAGGACGCGAACAGGATAGGGTCGACTAATTGGTTGTGCCTAACGATGATGATGAACGTATGACAGGTGAAAATGGTCCGATGATGCATGTTTTTGTTGAGATATAAGGAAAGTGTTGGAAATACTTCTGACTTCTTTTGTGCTTTATTATTATGATCCAACTAAAGGTTCATATACAGATATGTTTGACGTTGTTGGAGGAGTTCAACGAAACAAACAACATAAATTTATTTATCCCGCATTCTATTCGAATGTAGAACACATTTTGCAAATACAAACATTGGCACAGGCAACGCTGCCGCTTTTGCAACATCCTATTTTAACAGTGGAACAGTTTCTTCTCATTTGATATTTTGTTGTCGCTTGTGGTTTACATTAATTGAGAACATGTTTACAAATTAGCTCAACAGGTATGTTTACCGTTTCGATTAGAGTATCTACGATAAGATATATAATTTGTACTGGTCGGAAATGCGTGATTTTTTTTAGACGGTTTTCAGTGTTTGCCAAAAATCCATGTAGCGTTTTTCGTGGTTGTGTTCTAAGGTGCCCCGGAAAATATGTACGTTGGAATTTCCCGACCTGTCTCTAGGTTTGTAATAATTGAATTTTGAAAGTTTGTAGAAATAATAAAACGGATACCAGTTCAAGGGAAACAATGCTAAAAATATTTTGAAGTAGTTTATCGAGTTTGACCTTCATTACAATCTCCATTATTCCACGGTTTTTTTGTCTCTTATTTGGTACATTAGTATTTAGTGGGATACAGGGCATCAAAGTTGAAATTAGGTTTTCGATTTTGTTGAATATCTCCCCTAAAAGGAAGCCATAGAAAATTTGGTGTATAGGGGTTTTTGATTTTGGAAATTCGAATGTTTAATTAGTTTTTAAGTAGATTGTAGAGGACGTCGGATGCGTTTAAAGGTAAGTTTTTGCCGTGTGTGATTTATTTGAGAAAATATTTGTTCTGCATCATTTTTTAAAGAAAAAAAGGTGTAGTTCTTAAATGTCGCTAAACCTGTACGTTTGGGCTTTCAAAGCTGTCGCTGAAATCTCTCTGAACCCAGCTAAATTAATGTAGGTCATGGAGAGACAATGAACGGTGACTTTTGTGTCTGTGAAACTAACTTATTATGTTTATTAGATTTCATAGTGAGATTAGTACACATCTGTTTTAAAATAATGGTTGTAATTGTAAATATCTAATTAAAATGCAAATATACAATTTATTCATGAACGAAAAGATGAGAGAACCATATGTATTTATGCACAAGACAATTTTAATGGAAGAGCTTGCTACCAACAAACTTATCCCAACAGAAAGCACCAGATTTCAAACCTTTTAAGAACCTTATTGACGATTTGCAGGAAATTGGTTCATTCCGTCCCAAACGAGATGAGTGGAGCTGTCCAAAAAGAAATTTTTGGTTCGTGTAGCGGAAATAAGTAGGAAACGTATATCTGCAGTTACTGGGTTAAGCCGGTGATCAATTACGGGAGTTTTTCATCAAAAGAAAAGGTTCACCGATACTACCGACCTTCCGTCGAAATTGAAAGAGGATTATAATAATTCGATAATGATGATAATCTCTACGAACAGAACCCTTTATATAAATGCGTTAAATTGGGAAATCATTCATTAAAATCGTGTATTACTGTTTTATCTGTTTATCCTGTTTTAATCTAAAATACAAACTAACACAAACGTCAAAATATATCGAATCTCTTCTACTCCGTTCGGGATTGATTTTCGAAAAATCCGTTCTTAGCGGGTGCCTACGTCGTATGATGAACATATCTGACAAATTTCAAGTTGGTCCACTTAATAGTTTCCGGGATTTCGTGATGGGTGAGTCAGTCAGTGAGTGGTAGTTGCAGTATTATCAGTTATTGTGTGACACGTTTGACTGATAATAAATCTAAAGCATCTTTCATTGTCTCCACAGCCTTACGAAAACATCACATTCATTCATTTGGTTCAGACAGAATTCAGTGACCACTTTGAAAGCCAATATGTCCTTAATTTTTACAAAAGATACGTAGCCCTGTGGCATGTAGTGCCATCCTGATATATTCTATTGATCAAAATGAACGACAAACGAAACTGACTTGTTGCAAAAATAATGACGTTTGATATTTTTGAAAGCTTATTCAATTTATTCTTGGATCTTGGATTCGATGGTATTTTTTATCCACAATCCCAGATTGTGCCTTGGGAAACATAGATCTCGTCTGCTTCCATATTAGAGTATAATCTCGTGTCGTGATTACTGTTTGTTCACAGTTCACAGGAGCAAAATAAAAAATCAAGTAGAACAATTACGTGAGATTCTTGCATTTGCATTTTAATGGTACAGAGAAAAACTACAGGATGCGATTTCATAATTATAGCTGAACCTATTCAAGATCGACTCTATGTACTATGATGTGAATCAACCTACGTTAATTTACTATTTTCACACGGGTCATCTCTTTCAATTGTTTCCACTGTAAAGCAACAACGTTTTCTCTCATGCACTCTGGTGAGCATCTCATCGAAATGAAAAAAAAAGATTAGCATAAATTAAAATCGTTGCTTATAGTAATAGTAACAATTAGGTATGTTAATAATCGGTTCTCATGCCATAATGAATTACTTTCTATTTGTTATTATGAGTAGTATGTACTGCTGAATTGTTACTAATTTCGAGATTTATGAAAGCTGACGTGGCTGCCCTCTATTGAAAATTTAATCTCTATGTTTGAACGGACGTTTTCATTATAAGATGAGAAAAGCTTTAAGATAAAATTTCGTTGCGACAGCTGCTTTATGCTTTCTACATATACACAATTTTAAACATTATAAAAAAGTGCATATAAATGTGACTCAATGATTGTACATCGGTTCTATGATTCACAGACTTAGCATAACGTTTAATGTGAATCATCTACAGAATAGATCTTTTATAATATTGGTTTCTGCAGTTATCATGTTTTGGGGCGTTGGGCCAATTTCATTGAGACAGGGCTCGTATATACATGGAACGGGTAGTAATTGCAATTGTCGGAAGATGTTTCTACATGAGGTTCTTCTATTTGCTCCTACCATACTTCTTACTGCAAGCTTCTGTATTATGAAGACTCGGTCCGATTTAGATACAGGCTACTACAGATCGCTACTAGTTTTGATTTGTCTTGGAAATAAGGGACCGAGGTGGTGTCGCATCCGACGCAGCATTCGGTGTAGCGCCCAACTTTTGTTTTCGTGTAGAAAAAGGAAAACAAATAATTTTTGGGAACTTTGGCGCTCTCTGCTTGTATTTTAGGATGTAGTACGACTTACCGCTCTCACGGAAAATCAAATCCAAAAACATTTTGATATTGTCAAAAATGCTCAAGGGTCGGGTTTACAACTTTTTGTCTTAATGCCTCGCTAACTAACGATTTATTAAAAAAACAAATAGCTTGGTTAATTTTTTCCACAATTGTCATATTTTCCTGTCAGACTTACTGTACCATAAGTTATTGGACCACTACTATTAGACCCCGATAACGCATCACGGTGTAATCTTCCGTGTTAGACGCATACTTTTGGATAATTAACCAAAGCGAGTATATCTAATGTGAGTTTTATGCAAGATCGCTCATTGTTTATTGTAATAGTTCTCGCTAACGGCGTCCAATCTGCTACTTTCTACCTCCAATCAACAACAGCTTGCCTGAATTGAGTAACCGTAATAGCAGGATACCCATTCATACGCAACTACGATCGATGACCGATAAGACGCTGTTCCATTACACTCGCGTTTGTGTTTTGTTTACATCTTCACACACCCGCCCCCTTTCACACACGCACATGTGAACTGACGGGTCCGCTATGTTCAATAGGAATAGTGATCACTGATTGTCCGTTGGTGTGTGTGTTACGTTGATTATTGATGATGTTTTTTTATTTTGTTATCAGAACTGTGCAGTGGGGAATCGCTCCCAGAAGTTGAAATCATCAGTTTGTTGGAAGAACAGTTACCTCGTTATAAACTCAGAGCGGATACCCTTACCAAATTTGGTGGTGAGTTCTTTTTTTATTTTTGTTTTATTTTTATTTTTCAGTTTTTGTATTGTTATGGTTTTAGATCCTTACGAAAACAGATTGCGCCACATTGTTTTATCTTCTCACATTTATAACCTTGTATGTCCAAGTTTGCTGGTAATCCAGTAAATTGTTTTATTTTTATTTTATATCATTTAACATAAACTGTCTTAAGTCACATGACCAATCGACCGATGACCTTCCAGGGGATACTGTTTACAGTTTCATACGACATTTAATCTCTCAAATTAGAATAATAATAAAGAACCAAGATGAGGTCCTTGCGGAACGCCTGACTGAGGGAATTTTAGGTCTTGAGGTTGGTATAAAAACTTAATATATGTTGGTAGCGTCCACCCACGTAAGACGTTATAGTTTAACCAACATTTCATCAGAGCCAACATTTTTCTCTTTTGCAATGAGCAAGTTATTAAAGGCAACAGAAGCTTTGCCGGTGATTCCAATAGAATCTTCATCACCCAAGGTAAGTTGGAAGATAATAAATCGGTGTAGAGAGAAAATTTGTATGACTAGAATTACTTTCAACAAAGACATGTTGCTTATCAAATAGGTGGTTACAACAAAGGGAAAAATATTTTTATTTTGTATCATTTTATCATAAATTTTGTTTCTATATCTATAGTAAACGTGTGTGTAGAGTTATTGATTTTCATATTTATATTAATTAAATTTGAGATATATAATGAATACATTTTTTCATAAATTTTCACTCGATTGTAACAGTCCCAGTCATATGTTAACCATATTAAATGATTTAGAACTAACTAATGAGTATAAATGGTCTAATTTTAAATTTAATTGAATCAAAGTGTATGATAATATTCTAAGGCGGCGAATTCAATAATTTTAACAGTTTAATAAATTTTAACTAGCAAAATATTGAAAGAATAATATTATCAAGTATTTGGAGATCGTGCCGAATGGTGAAACGGAATTTGAATGATCACGCAGCTTCCATTAGTAAAAAATGATGAGCGAAAACTTGACTAAATTTACAAACATTACCATTTAGAGTAGATTTTAAGTTCATTCATATTAGATATTATAGAAAGGCTTCAGACTTTATAGAACTAGTGCGTGTGATGAATCTTCTTTAATCGTGACGAATACAATTTTAAAGTTATACTCAAGTGCTTGCACTGGCTTCCTGTTGGATGAAGAATTCTTTGGATTAAGTATTTATCCATTAGTTTAAAGTATTGTATCTTACATTTTATTGGGGGAAATATCACGTTAAGATGAAATTTACAGAAATATGCCACTAATATGGGTATGATTTCGTATCAAAGTTTTCCATATACTTCTCAAGGGGTGAATTAACCATCCTATTATCATATCGTACGTGAACGGAAGCAAAGTTGTACCAGTTTGAGCCTTGACTCCATTTAAATGCGATAGTAACCTACAAATATATGCGTTTTACTAAGATAATATGTGAATATATTAGAAATTCTCAAATCAATGTAAAACCGTACTTCTATAGCGAGTTACTGCCGTAGTTGGACAGTGAAGTGAGTGTCAGTCGGCTTATGCGCATCGTATATTGTTAAGTGATACAACTCAATCAATCAAAACGGGGGTGGACAAGTCCAGAGCCCTTAGACCGTTTGACTGGGTCGATTGTGCGCCCCTTGATACAAGACCCAGTCTAGCAGGCTTAAGGCAATGCCGAAAGCTAGGATTCTGCATGGACTGATGTCTCTTATGGTCCCAGGCATGTATGCAATGCCGAGGTGTTGTAACCTAAGAGAAGGCAGTGCTGGACATTCTACAAGGATATGAGAGGCAGTTTCGTCCGCCTGTCCGCATCTACTACCTATTAAGTGTAGATGTTCGTTCAGATGACAGTGTTGTGTGAGGAGTCCTGCAGTTTTAAGCATCTTCTGTTCATAGAGAGAAGGGTTTTCGAGCGTTTGAGCGAGAACTTCGCGATGTGGAGCTTCGCCTGCCAAATCAAGAGCCACTGTCTCTGAGGCACAGAGACCGGTGGTCGATGAGATTCCGATCGCTCCTTCGCGGTCAGAGATCCCTGGTCGCGAAGGAGCGATCACCGGTCTCTTCGGCCACTTCTTTACCTTTCACACCAGAGTGGGTAGGAACTCATACTACCTGAAGCTTTCCAGGATTGCACTGACCTCGGCCTGGAAAACGGTTTCGTGAGGAGCACCTAGGGAAATTGAAAGAAAGCTCCCTTCCGGCTCCTGTTTGGAAACTGACAGCAGGCGATATCGTATCCAGTCGGACGATCGGACAGCTTCCAGCAGACCAATCCCAAATTTTGCCATGACCGCGAGGCACGGACGCACCGAACGACAGACCCAGACCAGCAAGGCGATACGCCGTAACGGCAGCCACTGTGATCATGTGGATCAGTGATGCAACTCACTGTAGCGCTTCACTTGTTTCTCTTGTAAAACAGTATAATGCATCTAGCTCGTTCTAACTCACAAGACTCTTGTATACACCGCTGATATAAACTCAATCTGTATATTCTACTATTATTACGCGCATTACCGACAAAGAAAGCCAAAGTGTCAACATGCATGCGGCTTTATACCATATAAGGGTAATTTACCCTAACATAACCTACCATAAATAGCTGTTAATATTACGAAACTCGCATTTAGGTCATACTGAATTTGCATGCGTGAGGACTAGTTATATTCTAAATTTTGTTTTTGGTGCTCTGATGCCATCCTCAACTTTGAAAACGAAGGATGACGTACAATGTATATTTTCCTTGCTATGTGTTTTGGTGACCAAATCCATAGCCTCTATAACAAATAAAAGTACAGAGGAAACATTGACAATCAAATACGGCGAAAAAGTATCAGATTTTTCTACAGAATACCGGCCACATACGATGATCTATTCATGAGCGACTTTCATCAGTTTATGGCAGTTCCGATTCGCCGTTATGACCTGCATCAGAGCGATGCACATTTCGATATGGTCAATCTAATTTCATCTTTTCCCATCAATCCTCTTGTCCAAACAGATTGAGCACGTCGGCGTGTCCTTATTCCTATAATCGTGAATGTTTATTCAAATTAACCCAGATTTACTTGATTCGATTCGTAAATTAAATGTCAGATTTGCATTGAACGTGGTCGTTATTGAAAAAAAATAACTATGTACATCAATTAAATAATTGGCCTATAAATGAATCTCGCTACGACGGTACAGCGTTACAGATTGAATTAGAATCGCTGTTCAAATAGGCTGAACATTTTCAATTTGCTCATGGAAAGCCGGTTGTGTATTAACTTTTACCTGTTTTAATTAATTAATCAATGTTCCGAGAAGAGATAATGAGGCGTAAATTGAAAACCGTACTGACTGATGTTCCTATAACAGGATAATGTGCTTCGTTCTTAAATGATCGTAAAGCTTGATCGTTGTATGATGATGGTTATTAGTTGCGGACGTGTGTTGTCTATGTTGAAACAAGATTTGCAAGTCATGGATAATCAAATCGTGAATTTGCACGATGGAAATGATATTTTTGTCATTCCAGGTGGAAAAAAATATGCATATACCGAGAGACTACAAACAATCCAGGTGGCCTAGCGGTATTTGAGTGTACTTAGCTTTAGGGAATGTCCCGGTTCGGATCTCGGTTCCGACCCAACTGCCGTCAGAGAATTTTTTTCACGTCATACAGGGTTGCAGTTTATAATAGCAATACTGTTGGAAATTGTGTGATATACAATATAAGTACATAGAACAATATTATATAACACACAATTTCCAACACCCCCTCTTCATGTCATATTACACTAATCCTTGTAATCCCATCTTCTCCCCATTGAGATTTAGTTTTTCACTATTCAGAGCTTTGGTTAGACAGTCTGCAACCATATCTTGAGTTCTGATAGATTTAGTTTCAATATAGCCTTTTTCTTGCACTTCTCTAATGAAATGATGCTTAACATCTATGTGTTTCGTTCTGAGTCGGTAGCCACCATTTTCGCATAAATCCACTGCTCCCTTGTTATCACAGTAAAGTGATAATGTTCTTGGAGTATCAGGAATGAGTTCTCGAAGAACCTCTTTCAAAAATATAGCCTCTTGAGTGGCCATAGACAGAGTTGTTGTCTAATTATCTGAATTCAATTAATTGAAAAAAAAAAGTAGGTTCAAGTACTCCTAAAATATGAGGGCAGTGCCTCCTTCTTTTTATCTCTGAAAACATTCGTCAAAATTGTCCGGTGGCATAGTTATATTGGGTTTATTTCAAAGCCACATTTTTGCAAAAAAAATGAGAAATAGTCTTATTTGCGTTTCATTGCCGAGAAATAACAGATTCGCATTATTAAAGAGTTGGAAACGATTTGCCGGATAATGTAGACTTCATTGCGTTTGGCATTCGATTGTATACAGTTTCGGTGAACAGAACAAACCGCACTCGTAAAAAACGCATAAAAAATTATCACCATTGGATTCAATCATTGTTTGCAAACTTTCCAAGGTTCCGATTTTATCACCAGATTTGACAAGGATCGATACATTTTACGATATAGCAGAAATTGTTTTGATGGTTATTGCGCGTTAATTACAAAATAAACTCGTTTCCAGCCCATTCGACAAGTTTTATTGTTCGTCATCCCGTGATGTGTTTTGCAAATATTATCGAGAATTATTATTACGTAAAACGACCACACACAAAGTTAAAATTACTTTGTTGTCATCTTCAATGTATTTGACTTGTACCTGTGTGCATCTATCTATTGCGTCGCTTAGTTGATGGTGTTAATTGGATTTCCTCTTTTGTCTAGCTCTATGGCGACGCTTGTGATCACTGTAAAATTATTAGAGCATGAACTTTCAACACAAATATAGCACGTCATAACAGCAAGCTAGCTAGGTACGTTTTGATATTCCAGAAGTTGAATGGCAACCAGATCACGGTGCTATTAAAAAATGATTGTAAACCGAGGGTAATTTCTTGGTAATTGATAGATAATAATAATATTCGTCTTTATTTGGTTCATAAGTTATGTATACAGGCAAAGTTTAGCTAAAAAGCTATTCTTCCACTTTATCTAGATACCTTAAAATCTAAAATAAACATTTATAATAATCGATTAATGAAAAACTATAACTAAGAATATAAAGAAATGTAAACAAATCAAAAGGAAAATAATTTATAGCAACAGAAATTAACAAAATAATGAAGTAATAGGTAACAGAGATAATAAAGGTAACAACTAGAAATGTGTTACCGCTTGGAGAATAGATGAATAGTGGGCGTGGCAAAGTTACTCTTCTTTATCTAGTAATTGTGAACTATTTTGTTCTGATGGTTTAAAAAATATAGAACTTTTTTTCTATTATGGTTATTTTCTCCTATTGCATTTTTATCTGTATCGCAAAAAATGAAAACGACCGTTAGCTGAAGTAGCAATGTACAATGTACTAATTCGATTCAAGATCTGAACAGAGCAGCGATTGCAGCAGCGCTGGACGACATTTCCCGTAAAACGGGTAATCACCGCTGATATTTGGACTAGGTCAGACGGAGAATTACCGAAATTTGTTCAGGTCTCGTCGATGCTAGTATTTGACTTGAAGATGCTTTACAGCGTGCCGATACCGATATAATATCGGTATCGACACTAACTAAATAATATTCAAATCATTAATGTTATCAAGAAAATGTAAAAAAACAGATTTTCCGCTTGTAGGGATCGAACCCGAGTCTACTGTGCCGCGAGCCACGTATCCTATCCTCTAGCCCACAGTGCCCTTTGTTACTAAATTTCCCTGAAAAACAGTAAGGTTCGTCACCGAACAGCAAACCATTTTTTGTCAAAATTGAAATATGATAGAACCTTTTGTTTTTGAGTTATCGTGGGTACAAATTTCGTGACCAACATCCAGACAGACAGATAGACAAATTGTTTCAAAGTTGCTGCCCTCTAGTATTGCCTAAAAACGTGCCAAATCTCAAATTTCCACTCCAAGCCGTTAAAAGAAACGATTTATTTGAAAAATACAATGGGGAACACGGAGGCAACAACGAAAAATGATCGATGACCACAGTAACAAACGCGGTGATTCCGCGTTCGTGACCAAGAGAAATACAATTTAAATTTTATTAAGATACACAAACGTAGAGATTTTCAATTCATCGAGTCAATAATTCAATACGGATCATGTTTGCGTAGAAACAATATTGACAGCGGTCGTGGGAATAAATTGAAAATAATGGTATCTACAATCCTCTATTAATAATGCAGGTTTGGGGACCTTTGGTGAAAGTATCGTACCCTCATCATTATGGTTTTATATTACATATAGCATTTCTCCTGTCACGTTTCAGCTAATAGATCACAAATCAAATTACTCTAGCAAAAAGGTTATGCATTTCCTTATAAATACACCTACATGTTTCATAATTTGACGTTCATTTTGTTTGCAGGCTACGAAAATCAAGACTGGTTCATCCCATCCCCTGCTTTAGAAGTCAACGAAGCAGATCTAAAATTATCCCCGGATCAAATCCGAGAAACTCTTAACTACTTTCGTAAGTGAAATTCATCCATAATACTATATGACTACACTTGGAATTATAACTTATCTATGGCACTTTTCAACTCATTACTACTATATCACGTACGTTACGTTCAGAATTTAGTTTATGTCTATTGCGTATACGTACTGTGAAACGGTCATTAGTAGAATTGTGACGTCATAGCGGGTTGGGAATATTCCGGTGGGTTTTTGTCAAATTCATATTTTTCTATTGCATTTTATGGCATGGTTTTTTTATGATAAATTAAAGAGAAAAATCAAATTGTTATATTAAGTGTCTATTATTAATAGCACTATTGGTAAGAAATGATCACCCTTTTCCTCTAAAGATACTAAAGATAATTGAACTGAAACTTTAACTCTTAGGAGATGGAGTGTTGTTTCTGTTTTGCATTTCAATTGAAAGTTTCAACGATTTATATTACCTTCATTTTATCTCTTTATCAGAATTTTGCATCAAATTTTTGGTGATTAATTTCTGTTGTAGAACCTTGAATCATTGTTATGTTTGTTTGAAACAAAATGTCTAACATGGTGGATATTATCATCATATTATAGTAACAATAAGAGATGAGATAATTGAATCGAATAAACAACATATTCAACAATGAAAAAATCACGATTAAAATATAATTTCAAATCTTATCTGATAATGGTGTTTTTTGCAATGCAAATTCAATTATTACAGTTGTATATTTTCAGTTCTATGTAGTAATCGTGTGAGCCAAATGACCAAGACCTATGACGATATAGAAGCGGTCACTAGGCTTCTGGAAGAGGTAAGAATACTTTTTTTGATTCTGCAATTGACACACGTTATTTTTTGTGAATTACCATCTTCAGGTACTTATCCCAGTTGAGTTTAGAGAGGAAAGTCGATTAGAAAAAGTAAAGAGGCGAAATTCATTTGCAATCATGTCTAGAGAGCATCAATGAATCTATTGACAATCTTTGAATTTCATAGGGTCACCTATGCGCTCGATAGTTACGACTACGGACAGTCAAGGCCGGGAGTTTGCATGAATGGTTATTTCCTCAGGAGCGTAGGGAATGTTCTGCGCCTTGGGGTATTTTGCAACTGCATGAGAGATACACTGGTGCCCCACGTTGGGCGCCAGTGTACTGTTAGAGTATCTTGTTATTTGTTGAAAAATTGTTTTCTTTTAATTCACAAATACTTGTTCAATGTTACAGGAAAAAATATAATGTCACTTTTTTAGTATTAAATTATATGACATTTCTCCAACTTCCCTGTCAATTGTATGACCGCCAACAGGGTTGATGTAAGGGACATTGGGTAACGTGTTACATTTTGATGTTATTTTCATGTTGGTCGGCTTTGACTCGTATGCTATACAATAAAAGTCTTCACAGACAATAAATATGGAGTGAATCCTTTTGGTATTTCAAGTATCAAAGATTCGCTCTTCAAGAACTTGGGGAGGTGAAATGTCTTGAAGAATAACATTTGTAATAATTGAAAAAGTTTTTAGGTATCTCTTTGTTTCAACGTGGAAGCCCCTAATTGTTGAACCTTCCTATAATTCTCGAATCAAGCACAATAGTTGATTTAGAAGAAAGTTGTAAAACATTGCTAGTTAGGAATTTTCAAACGATGATCGTGGTTGATTTCTTTTTTAGAAAGAAAAAGATTTAGAACTAACGGCTAGAATTGGCAAGGAACTGCTCCAAACCAACAACAAATTGGAAAATACTATATTGTGTCTGGAAACGGACCATAGAGCGGCTCTAGAAAAAATAACCCAGCTTACACATGAAGTGCACAAGAAGACGGAACTTATACAAATTCTTACTAATGACATGGACGAATCGAGCCTGGAAGCGGCCACTACCGGCGGAAAGATCAACTTAGAACTTATGCAGAAACGAATTTGTAAGTATTTCATGAGGTTCTATCGATTTAGGATTAAACACTACTGTAATAGATGATTGATCGACATCATCTCCATCTAGGTAATCATTGGTATCCTCAAGAGGTTCTGGAATATTACATTGATTGAAATTCTGATTCTTCTCCCGTCGCCTCATTAATCTTTTCTAAATTATCTGCGATAGTTACGATTTGATTTAATTTTTGCAATGACGACGAAAAAGTAATATCTGAAAAAATCGAAACAATGAAAGTATGTTATTTTGTCTTGAATTCAAATCCCATCTTAAAATTGATTGTTTCCGGCCTAGATAACCAGCAAGGCACATTTATTTTTACCTATTAGATAAATAATCTTGGCACGCGTCCCGACAATGCTAAAAAAATAACCTATTACTCTTGCATTAACTAGTACGTACGTTCTGTGTGAAATATTACTTGAAAGCTTCCGATAACGACGGAATGTTTGAGTATCTAATTGGTCATCTTGTATTTTCAGCGTCGTTGGAAGATGAAAATAAATCTTTGAAAACGGAATTTTGTCGGCTGGCTCAAGATACGGATGATGTTGAAGAGATGGAGCGGAGATTGTTGAAAGACTTGACCGGACAATTGAGTGAGTGTTGATAATTGTTTCAATCTTTGTGCGATGTAAAACTTATTTTGATTTTCATTGAAACTCATGGTATACATTTAGAAAAGCTTTAGGCTGTACAAATTCAAATATTGATTTTTTTTCGTCAGAAATGGGGCAAACTGTTCTTAAATCGAAAATTACCGGAAGTAGATATAAACTTTGTTATTTTTTTTTGCATTTTTTGTTTCGTCAACGAAATTAAGAGCGAGTTTATTATACAACCCTACCAGTTTTTAGGTAATTGAATTTGAAAAATATTTATTGTTTCCAGGGCCTTACTTTATTGCGATTACCTTCAAAGTTTATTTACAGAAGTTAACTTTTGGAAAGAGACTTTGGCATGGATATGTCTATGATATTTTTGCGATTATACGTAAAGATTTTGATTTCCATGGTTTTTTGAAAACTCTTAACAGCCAATTTGATTCACTCAAATTTACTAAGAGAATAGAAACAGATAACTAGCTTCCTTTCCATGACATTAACATTATAAAAGCTGGTAATCACTTGGATTTCGACATATACAGAACACCCATTCAAACAAATAGGTGTGCTGGGCAAATCAAGCCATGATAGTTCAATGATACACTTGTCATAGACACCATGACAGTTCAAAGATCCGCCATGACAGTTCACGTGACAGACGTTATGACACACACATGACAGCTGCAAATGACAGAACCGCCATGATAGTTCACGTACGCCATTACACACACACGCTATGACAGATCCACCATGACAGTTCACGTGACCGACGCTATGACAGTTCAAGTGATAGAAGCTTCATAGATTCACCACGTCACAACCGCCATGACACCTCGATGAAGACCTCACGTGACAGACGCCATGATACCTCGTCGAAGACACACGTGACAGACGCCTCGTTGAAGATCTACATGATAGCCGCCATGACACCTCGTGACAGACGCCATGATATCTCACCGCGTGACAGATCATGGGACACACGTGACAGCCATCATGTGACACAGGTCACAACCACCATGACAGTATACGAGACGACGCCTCTTTCAAAAACCACGTGACTGTGACATCTCTTACAAACAACCTATATATACAATCTAACACACTCTTTACAAACACACCCAGTGTTCTCCCGCTCATTCAAGGTTTGAATCGTGAACGGTACGGAAGTGCTGTGAACCTTGATCCTGTCGAATCTCATCCTCAATGACCCAGGTGATCCAAGCAATCGAAAAATGCTTCGACTTTTTTGGTCCGCGTTTCCTTGTCCAATAAGATTAAAGCGCTACGCTTCTCTTATGGCTTCTGCCTGAACGGCGAGGTGCAGTGGCTCCAACCCCAACATGCCAAAATTTCGCCTTGTTGAGGTGCATAACCTCTTCATTCGATTCAAGTTAATCGTAGATTATTGGAAAATTTTTGTCACTGCAACAAACCGTTCCTATATTAGACGACAGAGCAAGTTAGCTTTAATGTTGTGAAATTGTATAGAGAGTATTCATTCATAACATAGTTGTTTATCCGATTTATTCAAAGTTGCAGGTGTACAAAAATGTTGTTTATGTTTCGTTCGTTAAGTTCCGCCTTCAATGACACTTACGAGTGAATGTTTGCCTTCGAGATGCGGTCTCGGCCACTTATATGCCAATAAAAAACACTTAATACAAAAATAACTATTATGTTTAAAAATTTAATAAAGTAATTTGTTCCAGAAATTAGCGATGAATGAAGTTTGTTGATAGTAATAGATGGATTAAAAAGTTCAATTGATCTATTGTTCAGAATAAATAACTTGGCAACAAAGTCGATATGTTAGAATTGTTTATAACTTGTATCACAGCTCTTCCTATTCTTGAGTTGCTAAGTATTCCACGCCGCCTGGTCCCATTCATCTGGTACAATTATCTAATTTTGTTAATCAGCTTGCACTTTAACCGTATCAACAATAGAGATAAGGACGTGTGTTTCGAAGCAGCATCTTCTGATTGTCGAGTCGCGTGAACCTGCGAATTTTAGTTCTGGTGATGGTGTCGCATCGTTGTATAACGTTCGTTTCGTTTTAGCTTCTGCGAATTCGAGCATGGGATACCTCGAAGATGAAATCGATCGGTTGAAGGAAGAAAGTCGGCAGCAGCACGAACATATTTTATCCCTACAGGCCCAACTAAACGACAGTCAGTACAGAGTAACCAAGGTAAGTTTGTTGTTTTGACTGCAATTATTGTTATCGGGGACGATATTATGACGGAAAGATCGGAAAGAAAAACGATACTTAGTGCAGTCAAATAATGGGATAAAGTGCATTATCTTCAGAATGTTATCAGAAACAAAGTCTTCCTCATAGATAGCTGCGCAAATTGTTTATATTGCTTATAAACAATAAATTAACAATTTATTAGCTCATTTTTGAGATTACATCAAAAATGCTAAACTTGACCATTTTTGATCGGGTAAAGCCTATTTTTGGCCAGTGAACATATTGAAACTAATTAAACGAGTAGTTGAATTAACTTAATAATTTATTTATTAATAAATAGATGTATTCGATAATTTTGGCATTCTGAGTACGATTTCTGCAGTCGGTGTACTTTTCCTCGTGGATGTAATACCACTGAGGAGAAGTATTCTGTCCAAAAGTTTCTGGGCTGTAACCAGTTCGGTTCTTTTCTACCATATGATAACTGGATGACTGAGTCTTGGGATAATAATAGCTGAGTAGATCTACAGGATGTGTAGATCTGCAGGATGTCCACAACGGGTAGGGGGTATTTGTAACTTCAATAAAACAAAAACTACAAGTCAGAAAAATATGTTTTTATTTTTATTATTTAGAAAAAATGTTGGAGAATTATGTGCGAAAGATTATGTTGTCCAAATGTCGACCCTCTTGCTGCTGGCACTCTAACCGAACACTGAAATTAGCCGTCACTCAATCGTCTACACATCTCTCTGGAAACGGCAGCCATTTCAGTGCGGATATTGTGCTTCACTTGCAGTAGAGTTCGTGGTTTTTCATGGTATACCTTCTCTTTAAGATGTCCCCATAAGAAATGGTCAAGGGGAGTAAGGTCGGGGCTTCTCGGGGGCCAGTTGATATTGCCTCGACGAGAGATCACTTTATCTGGGAAAAGTTGATTGACAACTTCAAGTGATTGGTTTGAGGTGTGGCAAGTGGCTCCATCTCGTTGAAATCATGTTTCCACATTAAAACCTTCAAACTCCTGCAGTTGTGGAACCAAAAAGTCTCTCAACATGTCGCAATACCGTTCACTGTTTACCGTAAGTGCCCGCTCTCAACGGTATTCAAAAAAATAAGGCCCAATGATGCCTTCACCAGACATGGCAGCCCACACAATAACTTTTGGACTATTTAATGGTGGTTCATGTCTGTGTCTTGAATTTTCGTTGGCCCAGTAGCGGCAGTTGTGTCTGTTTATGTGACCATTTAAGTGGCAGTTCGCTTCGTCACTGAACATAATGTTTTCTCGAACGTTGGGAAACGTTGAAGCAATTCATTTGCAAAATTCGGAAGGACAGGATAGTCAGTGACGTTCGGTTTTTGAACAAACTGAATTTTGTATGCTGTAACATGTAAATCCTGCTTCAAAATATTGTGCAACGACGATTTCTTAATGTTAAATTCTTGACTGCGTTTGCGAACTGATTGAGACGGATTTTCACCTTGACCACCAATAGATATAATATTTAAACCTACTTCAGCTCGGGTCTTATAATCTTTTCTTAACCTCCCTCTCAATAAAAAAAAACGAGAGGGTGCCTCTAACCCATCCGAGAGAGATGCTTGTGTAAGATGCTAAAGAACTATATCTTGACGTTATAATCAACTTTCCTTGCTAATCTCTTATGATTAAATAGTTGAGATAACTATACTAGTTGCAAATTGAATGCAACTATAAACGCCCTGATGCGGCGTACAATCTGGGCACTTGCATTGGCAACCAACATAGCAAAATCGGGAAGAAAGTCGCCAGCAGCACCTTTTCTTTAGGCTCAGAGCAAGAGACAAGATCATAATGAACAGAATGGGTTTTCTTCAACCTTTCTAGTCTTTGTTAAATGATAGATTTATTTCCTGTCGGGGTAGTAAGAAACAAATCAGTATCTTTTCCGATACTCCGAATTGACATAGAAATAACATTACATCTATCTATTCTTAGAAAAGAATTACTTTTAAGCTTTTGTACAAAAGAAATGTAAAGGAACAAAGTATACAATTACAATTTCTTTACGAATGTTCTAACAGCTTAGTAAACTTTCAGTACTTTTAAAAGGAAATTTCCGTTGTAATAAAAAATTTCAGATCACAGTATCGCTCAAACATGGCGAACCAAAATCTATCTTTCAACAGAAAAACCTAGAAGACAGTGATGGAATTATATTTTTCGTATTCACATTACATTACATTAAGAATTCGTAAAATACATATTTGTAGAATGAGGTGTAAATATTTACATTACATCATAAATGTAATATTTTCCCAGCTAAATTTATCTCCTTGTATTTACTAATATAAAGTCGAAGGCCTTGGAGAGATCAAGAAATAGTCCGCATGGGATTTCTTTATTTTCCAAGGATGTTATAAACGATTCAATGAATTTGAAAACTGCTGTTTCCGAATTATGGTCCTTAATAAAATCATGTTGACCGTCACTGAAAATCTTGTATTTTTTGAAAAAATCCATCAAACATAGCATAGCTTCTCGTACATTTTGGAGAATGAAGAAACCAGACCGATTGGTCGGTAGTTCCCCAGATCCTCTGGATCGTTTTCTTTTTGTAGAGTGGTATTATCAACGCGGTTTTCAGATAGTGAGGAAACACTCCACATCTGAAAGAACTGTCCAAAATGTAGCATAATGGAGATAGAGGTATATCATCATAGCCGGAGCTAGTTTTATTTCTTAGAAGACTTGATTGGGTACTCGAATGCAGGCCGTGTAGTTGGTCGATTTGCAGATTTACCAGTTTTTTTTATTTTTTCTTTAGGGCTCCGTTGAAGTTAACGTGTAAGCTGATGCTTTAGCAACGATTCGAGGGTTAAAAAACAATTTTACAGATGTTATTTGCGATATTGTACTGCAATTATGCGAAAAAAAGGGATTACCATCTGCAACAATACCCACTTGGTCATTCGTTTTGAATAATGTTTAAAATGAAAGGTCTTACTTGAATATAGAATTAGACTAAAACCAAATATTCCATTCTAGTTTGATAAGCGACATGTTTACCATGCATATCGTTTTCTTTCAGTACGCCACAGAAAACGACGAACTCAACGGTCTCCTGCAAATCACCAAAGAGAATCAGGGTTCGCTCGCCATCGAACTGTCGGAATTCAAGGCTCGCTACTACGAAATCGAAAATTTGTTGCGCGAAGCACAAGAACAGTTGCGCAACGTGCGTAAGAAACAGATGTCGGGCGCGAGGATTTCCTTCTTCCCGTCGCTCGGTCATACGAGCGCCGCTCCTTTCGACAGTTTGCAGAACGAACTCGAAATGTCCATGCATTCGGAACACGACAGCACGGATTCGGGGATATCCGACACGATGTAAGTAGCAATTTCGTTCGAACAATACACGACCGAGGGTGCACTTGCGGCACTCCCGGGGTGAATGGTTAACGTAAATACGAGACAGGTAATTGGGCAGTTGTAGTATCTGAAGTGGTTTCACATTGGAGAGTCACATTTTATTTGCCTTAACGCTTTCAGGGGCAAGACATTTTGTGAAAAAGAAGTCGTAAAGGGGCCAAATACCTTTATTTATTTTTTAACCGTCAAATGACAATAATAATATTAGTGATATGTTGTCAAAATGAAAACTGTTATGAAATAAGTTTAATTTTTGTGTAGGCCCCATTTCAAAAAAGTATTCGAGACGGTTCGCTGCGCCTCGCAAAATTCCCTCAGCAGCACGGACAGCATGAGTAGCCTGGGCGGGGCGTGCGGTTACGTCAGCAGCACTAGCGTCGCGGGCAGCGGTCCCAGGATGAGCATACGGACGCAAGGAGGCAACATGCGACGTTCGTCGGGCTCGATCTACAGCAGCAGCTCTCTAGGTTACCCGAGCCTGGATTCGGCGGGACACTCGGACACGGAATTCAGTATGACCGATTCGGACGACGGATACCCTGGTGGTCACTCCAAAGGAATTCCGGGAGCGCCGGGTGCGGCCGACTTGGAGGCCGCGCTTCGCAGACTCACACCGGCGGAGGTGCTAGTCAGGAGGACCAATCTGCAGATGGGACCGACGTACGGAGGCTACGAAGGGGAATCGTATCTGCCGTTCGGTTGTCGGACGCCGGACAGCTTGATGTCGACGGGTTCCGGTAACTACCACGGCTGGAAGTTACCCGAGAAGCTCCAGATCGTCAAACCCCTCGAAGGTTCCCAGACGTTGCACCAGTGGTCGCAGTTGGCGCAACCGACGTTCGGCGGCCTATTGGACGAGAGACCGGGCGTTAAGATCAGAGGCGGCAAGGAACTGGAAGAGATGGGACTTGAATCTTATGGACTGGAAGATCTGGAAGAGGACGAAGAGTACGGGAATCCGGGTAAAATGTTCGTTTCGTCCGCACCGACGTACACGTTGACGAATAGTACGGTGTTGCATCCGGACGACGGTACCTTCGTCACTTCCAGTTATCAGTCCAGTAGGGTGACCTCCGTCAGTTCCAGCATACAGAATTCTCCTCCGCACACTCCCGGTGGCCTAAGTAGGAGGAATTCCTGCAGCACGTTCTCCACAACTGTCGGACTCGCCAAAATGTTGAATGAGAGAGGTGAGTCTTCTATTTTTACAGATGAGTTTCAATTTTCTTATTCAAACTTTAGAAATGTTATAATTTTTTAAACCATGGTTTTTCAACTCTTAGAAATTCCATAATTTTTAAACCTTTCGTTTCCTACTTTCAGAAATTTTATAATCTGTTGTTTTACTACTTTTAGAAATTTGATGGTTTAAAAAAAAATATATTAAACTTTTAGAAATGCTATTAGTTTTCCATTTTGTATTCTTACCTCCATAAACTCTATATTTTAAAATCCAACTCTTAGAAATTCTATAATTATTTGAAATACTTATTTTTTTATTTTCACAAAGTCTAATTATTTGATTCTCTTCGTTTTCAGGAATTTTATTATTTTTTTAAAACCATGGTTTTCCAACTCTTAGAAATTCTATAATTTTTTAAACCTTTCCCGTCTTACTTTCAGAAATTCTATAATTTTTTGACATCCTTTGTTTTTCAACTTAAAAATTTGATGATTTAAAAAAAATGTTTTATATTAAACTTATAGAAGTTCTATAAATTTTCCATTTTTTATTCTTACCTTTAGAAACTCTTTGTTTTAAAATCCAACTCTTAGAAATTCAATAATTTTTTGACATCCCTTGTTTTTCAACTTTTGGGGAAATTTTATGATTTAAAAAAAATGTGTATTAAGTTCTATAAATTTTACATTTTTTATTCTTAGGTATCTTTAGAAACTCCTTCGTTTTAAAATCCAACTCTTAACAATTCTATAATTTTTTGACATCCTTTGTTTTTCAACTTTTGGAAATTTTATGATTTAAAAAAATCTTTTGTATTATATTTTTAGATATAAATTTTCCATTTTTTCTTGTTACCTTTAGAAACTTTGTTTTTACATTCAACGCTTAGAAATTCTCTAATTTTTTGATATACTTATTTTCCAATTTTCAGAAAGTCAATAATTATTTGATACCCTTTGTTTTTAGGAATTTTATAATTAAAAAAAATCTTTGTTCTAAATTTCAGAAATGCTGAAATTTCTTGAAACCCAGCTTTTAGAAATTATATAATTTTTAAACCTTTCGTTTCCTACTTTCAGAAATTTTATAATTTGTTGTTTTACAACTTTTAGAAATTTGATGGTTTGAAAAAAATTATATTAAACTTTTAGAAATGCTATTAGTTTTCCATTTTGTATTCTTACCTCCATAAACTCTATATTTTAAAATCCAACTCTTAGAAATTCTATAATTATTTGAAATACTTATTTTTTTATTTTCACAAAGTCTAATTATTTGATTCTCTTCGTTTTCAGGAATTTTATAATTTTTTTAAAACCATGGTTTTCCAACTCTTAGAAATTCTATAATTTTTTAAACCTTTCCCTTCTTACTTTCAGAAATTCTATAATTTTTTGACATCCTTTGTTTTTCAACTTAAAAATTTGATGATTTAAAAAAAATGTTTTATATTAAACTTATAGAAGTTCTATAAATTTTCCATTTTTTATTCTTACCTTTAGAAACTCTTTGTTTTAAAATCCAACTCTTAGAAATTCAATAAATTTTTGACATCCCTTGTTTTTCAATTTTTGGAAATTTTATGATTTAAAAAAAATGTGTATTAAATTTTTAGAAGTTCTATAAATTTTCCATTTTTTATTCTTAGGTACCTTTAGAAACTCCTTCGTTTTAAAATCCAACTCTTAACAATTCTATAATTTTTTGACATCCTTTGTTTTTCAACTTTTGGAAATTTTATGATTTAAAAAAAATCTTTTGTATTATATTTTTAGATGTCCTATAAATTTTCTATTTTTTCTTGTTACCTTTAGAAACTTTGTTTTTACATTCAACGCTTAGAAATTCTCTAATTTTTTGATATACTTATTTTCCAATTTTCAGAAAGTCAATAATTATTTGATACCCTTTGTTTTTAGGAATTTTATAATTAAAAAAAATCTTTGTTCTAAATTTCAGAAATGCTGAAATTTCTTGAAATCCAGCTTTTAGAAATTATATAATTTTTTTAAACTACTTCCATAATTTTTTTAATTTTTGACATCCTTTGTTTTTCAACTTTTTAGAAATTTTATGATTAAAAAAGTCTTTTGTATTAAACTTTTAGAAGTTCTATAAATTTCCCATATTTTGTTCTCACCTTTAGAAACTCTTTGTTTTAAAATCCAACTCTTAGAAATTCTATAATTTTTTGATATACTTATTTTTCAATTTTCAGAAAGTCAATAATTATTTGATACCCTTTGTTTTTAGGAATATTATAATTAAAAAAAATCTTTGGTGTTCTAAATTTCAGAAATGCTGAAATTTCTTGAAATCCAGCTTTTAGAAATTATATAATTTTTTTAAACTACTTCCATATTTTTTAAAATTTTTGACATCCTTTGTTTTTCAACTTTTTAGAAATTTTATGATTAAAAAAATCTTTTGTATTAAACTTTTAGAAGTTCTATAAATTTCCCATTTTTTATTCTCACCTTTAGAAATTCTTTGTTTTAAAATCCAACTCTTAGAAATTCTATAATTTTTTGATATACTTATTTTTCAATTTTCAGAAAGTCAATAATTATTTGATACCCTTTGTTTTTAGGAATTTTATAATTTAAAAAAATTTTTGGTGTTCTAAATTTCAGAAATCCCAGCTTTTAGAAAATGTGTAATTTTTTGAACCCTTTGCATTATAACTTTCAGAAATTCTATTATGGTTGGTAACTCTTTGTTTTTCAACGTTTAGATATTTTTTACATATTTTTAAATCTTAAGTATTCAAATCTAGAATTTTTTTAATTCCCACGTTTCCCAACTCCTAGAAATTCTATGATATTGTAACTGTTAGATATTCTATGTGGTTTCTGTCGGTATTTTCAGGTATAAAGGCTGTGACACCTTCGGCCATAAACACGCCAAGCGGCCTCAACAGCTTCACGCCGACAGCGACGCCATGCAACAGTCCTGACGGCAGTCCCGACCACTCTCGCAGCTGTTCCCCTGAACCGTACGAGGCGTTCAGTTTGCCGCAGTTGTTTTTCAGTTCGGTCCCTCAGTTTTTGAGAGATTCCATGGGAGGCGGGAGTGGCGCCAAGAAAAAGACGACGTTCGCCAAGGGCAAACGTGTCGTAAAACCCGAGGTGAGCGATTCGAATTGGCTCACAGAAGTTGGTTGTGTTAAATTTTCTCTTTATTTTTCTTTCAGAGCCTGGTCGGTAAAATAGAACGTATCGGCATTTCGAATATCATGGGCGGACCGGGCACTTTGTCTATCTCTTCGGGGATGTACGCCAGGCCGGCACTCACCAGTCCCATGGCCCAGTTAACCTGTCTCTTACCTAGTCACAGTTTAGACAACGTCGCGAACATCGGCAACAAAATTCCTCCCAGTGTGCAGTCTACGCCTGTTCCTACAAGTAAGTGCCTTCAATAGTACCCACGTAGTAACGATAGTTCTATAGGTATTATTTTTTTCAACAGCTGCTCCGATGGTATCAGAAGCGGGAAAAATGACATGCGGTATAAAAATAGGGAATAGTTCTTTTAGCGACATGATCAAATTTTTGTTTCTGTACTAAGAATAATTGGGGGTAAATACGAGGTCGGTTGAATAAGTAGTCAAAATCAAAGATAAGATCAGAATTTAAGGTCTTGGTGAGGTTATAACTCTGTTGATTCTTGTAACAGGTAAAAATTAACATTGTAATCGAATTCCTCATCCAAAAAAATGTTTTCTAACGCAGTTTCATCCAATTCCATGAGGTCTACCAAAATCAAACATTTTCCATACTACCCCTTATAGAAATCGGTAAATTTTGAAAATTCCAAAAATTTAAACAATTGCTATAATTTATTCTACGAGATGTTAGAACAGTGCTGATATCAATTTTGAGTTCATTATCCTTGCCTAGCACGATTTAATGGGGTCATAATCAAAGAAATTACCAGAATTCGGGGTCTTGGTGAGGTTATAACTCTGTTGATTATTGTAACAGGTAAAAAGTAAGATTGAAATCGAATTCCTCATCCAAAAAAACGTATCCTAACGCAGTTTCATCCAATTCCATGAGGTCTACCAAAATCACACATTTTCCATATCTACCTACCCCTTATAAAAATTGGTAAAATTCCAAAAATTTCAAACAATTGCTATAATTTATTTTCCGGGATCTTAGAACACAAAAAGGTATTCTAATGCTAATAAATTGCCCAGATGGATTAATGTAGAAGTAAAGTTTGATAATAATTTTATTTATTTGATCTGAATGAATGCCCAATTTAATTTATTTTCCTAATTTTATAATCTCATCTCTCACTAATATATTCTAAATTTTTTTTCTATATTATTCTGGTCTAAAAATACGCAGTTTTATATATAATCAATACTATAATAAATTACCGTAGATGAAATTAATAAAACAAATCTTGAAAATGATGATATTCAATCAATTAATATTAATATAGAAATATTAGTTCTATTAAATATAATAAAATTAAATTCTAAAAAATGAACTATATTATTTAATATGAAATTTAAAGATATTAAAAATGAAAAATTTTGAAAAACATTAAACAAATAATTTAAGATAAAAATTATAACTTTGATATCACAAATCAATATTTTTATTAAACTACTTCAATGAAAAAATAAATCTAATAAATTTAAAGCAAATCAATGAAGAAATAATAATAATAATTCACGAATATTATTAATTCAAAAAGAAAACAAACCAGAATAAAATATTCCATGTTGAGAAAAAGAATATAAAAAAAGAGAATAATATTAATAAAAATATAAATATATAAGAATAATTAACTAAACTATTAATAATAAAAATGTCTCCCAATAAATTTAAAGAAGGAGGAGCAGCTATATTTGTTACGCAAAATGAAAATCACATTTGATAAAGAAGACATAATATTAATTAAAGCCTTGTTTCAATAAAGACTTCGACTTCTTATTCGTTGATATAAAATATTTGCTAAAACAAAAAGACCAGAAGAACATAACCAATAGCAATTATTATTATATTATAACAAATGCTTCTATTATTCCTCAACAAGTTGAACTTATAAGACCACTTAAAACTATTCTTATATGTGCTACAGAAGAATAAACAATTAATATTTTTATATCGCTTTGTTGAATACAAATAAAAGATACAATAACTCCTCCTAATAATGAAATAAAAATGAAAACTAAATTAATTTTTATTTCTTAATCTAAAAATAATTTTAAAACGTATTAAATCATATCCACCTAATTTTGATATAATACTTGCTAAAATTATAGATCCTGATACAGGAGCTTAACATGAGCCTAAGGCAACCATAAATATAATATAAATATAGGTATTTTTATTAAAAATACTAAATTTATACAAACAGATATATAATATCATTTATTTAAATTTAAATTTAAAAAAATAAAATCTAAGAATAATTTAAATTATATAAATAAAAAATTATTAATATTGTTGGTAAGGATATAATATATTTTCCCTTCCTATCCCTTATGAAAAATTCCAAAAAATCAAAACAATTATTGAATTGATTATTATTATCCTTGTTTTTCTAGAAAAAGTACCTTCTGGAATGGGTGTTCCGGCACGGCCCGGCAGCGGAGCGCTGAGCAAAAGGCTCGAGCAGCTAAATTCGAGGAAACAACGACGACAGGGCGTGACGCGACCGGATCTGGGGACGGTTGCGGCAACACCTAAACCCCCCGAAACGGAACACACGACGTCCACGTTGGGCACGTTGAGCTCGTTGCTTTTCGGTCGCAAAGGCGGCCTGTTTTAGGAGAGTCATAAGATATGTTGTTACTTAGTGAATTAGGGTATGTTTCAAACGTTTAGAAAAGGAGAAAGACTATATCGTGGCACGCGAGAGGTGCATAAATTTAGTCCATTCAGATATCAGTATTTTGGATTTTCCGTTTCTGGACGGGGAACGGAGACTTAACGTTTTTTCATAATTTTTTTCTGAATTCTGTCGTGATCTGTATTTATAGAAATGTTTCGCTGCAATAATTTATTTCCATTATTGTAAAGTTGAATCCGTAAGTTTATAAAGAAGAAATCGTTTTCCACAATACGTTTGGTTATTCTTTGATAATTCCAGCTGCAAAAAATGATGAGAATGTTTAAAAAATATAAGTTTATTATTATTTTTATGATTCATATATTTTTTTTCATTTGGTAAATATGAATTTACTGTTAACATCCTTAATTCCGCCGTTTTATGAATATTTTATTTTATTGCAGATTTATCACGTTAATTGAAATCAATACATATAACAAATATAAATCATATGATTAACAATTTCACATATTTTTTTAATGTGATATTTTGCTGGAATTATTAAATATTCCCATAAATGTATTTTAGAAAATGGAAACAGCAGCTACAATGCAATATATGTGTATATTTATAATATTAAGCTTTATAAACTTACACTATAGCATTTCTCAAACTGCCCAGATGAATTAATGTAGATATAAAGTTTGATAATAATTTTATTTATTTGATCTGAATTAATGCCCAATTTAATTTATTTTCTTAATTTTATAATTTCATCCCTCACGATTATATTCTTAATTTTTTTCTATATTATTCTCGTCTAAAAATAGGAAATTGATTCTCTACAAAATTCCTACACACTTTAATTTAGCGTAATTAAAATAGTATTTCTGCTTTGAATCTATATGATTAGTATAAAAAACTACTTATTTCGGAGACGCCTACTTATTTAAATCAAAATTAAAAGACTGATTCTAAAATGATAAAGGGGGAATATTTATAATATATGAATGGTTTTTCTTGCACTTCCTCTGCAGTTTAAAATATTAGTTGGTTAATTTAACTAATTTAAATTGGTGAATATTAAAAAAAAAATACTTTAATTTAAGACAAGAACGAATTCAGGATTTTTTAGTGTTAAAAAATTCATTTAATATTTTAAGAAATATTTCAGTAGACAAAACACTTTCCCAGTCATACCATCACTAAATAATATCGAAAATATTGAATATTGAATATTGAAAAATATTGAAATATTTTTTAAATGATAAAAACCTGATAATTAATAAGTAATATATTTTAATATAATACTACTATTACATGAACATTATTTTAATAATTTCGAAATTTATATTTTGACAGGTTGTTCAATTTGATAATCTATTTTAATATTCTAAACACTTTAATATTCAGGATATTTTAGTGTTAAAAAATTCATTTAATATTTTAAGAAATATTCCAGTAGCCAAAACACTTTTCAGTCATACCATCACTAAACATTAGTAAATGGTTATTTTGTCGGCAGTTCACAGCGGCAGGTTTGTAAAATTTGAACATATTTTTCAAAACCTTGAATCTTTTTCTGAAATATTGAAATATTTTTTAAATGATTACAACCGGATAATTAATAAGTAATATATTTTGATAATTTCGTAATTTATATTCTGACAGGTTTGAATTTTATAATCTATTTTAATATTCTAAACACTTTAATATTCAGGATTTTTTAGCGTTAAAAAATTCATTTAATATTTTAAGAAATGTTCCAGTAGCCAGAACACTTTCCAGTCATACCATCACTAAACATTAGTAAATGGTTATTTTGTGGGCAATTCACAAGGGCAGGTTTGAAAATTTTAACATATTCTTCAAAACCTCAAATCGTTTTCTGAAATATTGAAATATTTTTTAAATGATAACAACCTGATAATTAATGAGTAATATGTTAATATAATACTTATTATTCTTTACATGAACATTATTTTAATAATTTCGAAATTTATTTTTTGACAGGTTGTTCAATTTGATATTTTAATATTCTAAACACTTTATATTCAGGATTTTTTAGTGTTAAAAAATTCATTTAATATTTTAAGAAATGTTCCAGTAGCCAAAACACTTTCCAGTCATACAATCACTAAACATTAGTAAATGGTTATTTTTTTATTTTTGAAAACCTAAATCTTTTTCTAAAATATTGAAATATTTTTTGAATGATTACAACCTGATAATTAATAAGTAATTTATTTTAATAATTTCGAAATTTATATTTTGACGGGTTGTTGAATTTGATAATCTATTTCTATTTTAATATTCTAAACACTTTAATATTTAGAATTTTTTTAGTGTTAAAAAAATCATTCAATATTTTAAAAAATATTCCAGTAGCGAAAATACTTTCCAGTCATACCATCACTGAACATTAGTAGTTCACAGCGGCAGGTTTGTAAAATTTTAAGATATTTTTGAAAACCTTAAATAGTTTCCTGAAATATTGAAATATTTTTTAAATGATAACAACCTGATAATTAATACTCAATATCTTTTAATATGATACTTATTATTACATGAACATTATTTTAATAATTTCTAAATTAATATTTTGACAGGTTGTTGAATTTGATAATCTATTTTAATATTCTAAACACTCTAATATTCTTCCGACTTGAATAAAAAAATGTTTTCTTAGACTTCCAGAAATATTACGAACTGTTGAGTGTAAGGTCGATAAATTTATATCGTAAAATAATTACAAGTAAATAATAATTAATTAATAATTAATAGTAATAATGTGGATGGAAGAAATATTTACAATTAAATAACAATATAATTATTATTACAAATTCTTTTGGTGTAAAGTTTTGATTTGATCATATTTTATTATTAAATTCGAATCAATTTACACGAAGTAAATGTCAATAATTTTAATTTTTAATAGGTCTCGAATAGTTGTTCCATCGCTCAAAATTGAAAAAATATTTTGCTATATATTTGATGGAATATGCACTGTGAATTAGTTTATTGAGAGGGATTTATCCTATTTTTAGTCCAAGATGCTATAGTTTGAATTACGGCTTTCGCGATTTTTGAATTTATAAAAATTTCGGAAAGCTGCTAACATCATTATTATTATGATTTGATCTGAGGCAGTTTTTAGTGTAATAAGTGTAGTTCCTTATGAAATACATGTCTGATTAAACATTGTGAATAGTGTTAAATAGCACAATTTCTTAGTCATAATATTTACTTGGTGCTGTTTATATTTAAAAATGAGTATTATTTTTGAATGTAACATATGAACTTTGTATATAGCGACATGATATATTTGAGTAATGTGAATAGAGGTGAGGATTATAAGTTATAAAATGAATAAATTATTTGCCATTATATTCTGTTTTTTCTTTCATCGAAATTCCCTTATTACCGGCAAATTCGGGGAGTTCAAATGATTAAATATTGGAAATGGTGAAACCAGAAAAAATTTCAAAATGTAAGTATACAATTTATTACATTTTTAGTACATATTTTCAATTCATATTTGATTAATTGCCAATTTTTCTGACGTATAGAAAATAATTTTTATTAAGGGCTCCTTAATGTAAATAATTCTAAAAAATCATCCACAAGGACAGGGTTGCTACTCCGGTAGGTGCAAAATTGTATATTGAGGTGTGTTTAAATTTCAAATTGTTAATAATGATTCTTCACCCAGGTATGAATTATATAAATACTCGGGAAATAGGTCAGACTAATACATATGTTTATTATTTTCATATAATAAAATGAAATAAAACAATGTTTTGTCTAATTTCCACAATAGATTTTATTTTTCAATAAACACTAGCGGGTTCGACTTTTACATCATTACTTGATAATGATGGTAAAGTCGAAACCGGTCTAGTGTTTATTTAAAAATAAAATCTCTTGTGGAAATTAGACAAAAATTGTTTTATTTCCTTTTATTAAAATGGATTTTCATAAAATAAACAGTTCATCACTTATCTCTGCTTATTATTTTCGTCTTTACGTACGTTTCAGTTGAAAGACCATCATCAGAACATGTATCCATTGCATAGCATTCTACTTATTATATTAATCGAAGTCATCTCATGCAATGTTTGAATAATACTGGAACCAAACCATGATACGCTCAAGTAGGAATTTGCAAGGGTTTTAATTAATTAAATTAGTATAAATTTGACTTAATGATTGACATATGTTCCATGATTTACGGACGATTCACTTCGTTTGCTACGATCACTCAGTTTTAATTAAATTAGTGAAAATCAAATCAATCAAATAGCATGTGATTAAACACTAAAAACGCTATTTATAACCCAGAACAAGTTAATTAAACTCATTTAAAAGCAAACATCGATTTTAAAATATGTCAAAATGGTTTGTATCTAACACAATTCTACCATATCTAAAATTATTATTATCTCAAAAGATAAGTTAATGTTTATACCTTGTGTTTCCAGTTTTAGTGATTTGACATTCTGTTTTCCTTAGTTTTTCGTTGACTCAACTAGAATATGTTATGGAAAGGTAACCTAATGAGTAAGACATTAATTTCAATTAATGCTAACCAATTCGTTTATATTCCAAAGTATTCTCAATTATTAAACAACAGTATTGTTTTATAACCTCAATAGATCAAAATGAATGAGTTTGTGCAAATAATCTGAACAGCTGATTGATATTGATAATATATAGTTTCATAATGATTGATTAGATAATGTATCTCATATCTGCCGATGATCAATGAGTCTTTTGACTGGTTTGAACCCGGAAATTCCAACTTAAACAAAGAAATTCAAACTTAAACGCAGAAATTTGAGACGCGCAAAGGCGAATCTACCAGTATCCAGGTCGCTTCATAATCATGTTCTTCATCCATGAATCTGGAGCTGAATAAAATTTGAACAATTTCTTTTGAAACTGACGATTTTCTTCAATACTTTCAGAATAGAACATTCACTTTTTTCAATAATATGCAAATTTCGTCGATATGTTTCTCTATTTTTATGATTATAAGTTGATGTAACAAATGTTTCCGGTTTTTTATCGTCATTCTGAAAGCCTTCTTGGGAAACTTACTATCGAGTTCTCTCTCAGATAGATCACTCTATGTGGTGGTTGACGGAGTATTCTCCGATGCAATGGCTATCAACGCTGGTGTTCCACAGGAGTATATCCTGGTACCAACTTTGTTTCTGCTTCATATCAACGATATGTTGGAAGTCACCACTTGTCCCGTCCACAGCATTGAAGATAATGGTAGACTTCATACCGCTTTCTCATCTAGACCCCCTATACCATCCAATGAAGACAATAACTCGAAAACTGCTCAAGGTACGACTTTGAATATTCTGTATGAAAATTTCAGGTGGATTACATCCACCGTTTGGTCGCTACAAGAAGACATACTTTGAGCGCCATATAATCCGATTCAAGAGAAGTCTCCGTTGGCTAACGCTCACTCCGTCTTAATGAGTAATCTCTGGTACAACAAGGGTTGGATTTTAACACTGACTTATTTTTTACTGCTTAACGAACAATACGAACTCAATCTAATGTGCTCATATTCTTTGACAGAACTCATTCGTTTTTACTGATATCAGACGACGATTACATTGAGAAATTATAATTCGGTTTTCTTGGATTTTAGAATTTATCCTGTCCAGATCACTAGACTGATATCTAAGAGAGGCATCCTGAATCTTCGATCCTATAACATACCGAACAAATATTTACTTTATACGAGAGATCTGGCTAATACCCTGGTGACGATTCGTTGGAGATGGATAATTTCATTTTTGATTGTCGTCCACATATGTTGCTATCTAATTTTCGGCGGACTTTGGTGGTTGGACGCTTGGTTAAGCGGTGACTTCGAAACAAACAAGACGGGAAACTTTTGCATTGTAGGAACAAGAAATTTTATGGGATACTTGCAACTCAGTATCGAAACAATAACAACCACCGGTTATGGATATTTATATCCAACAGAGCATTGCACACTTTCATGGTTCGTCTTGACTTTAAGCACTCTGGTGATGATCGGATTGGATGGTGCTTTTATATCGGTGTTGATGATGAAAATATGCAGAACACATTATAGACAGTACGAGTACACCATTTTCAGCAAGAAAGCGGTTGTGAGTATGCGAGTTAACAAATTTGCAAATGCTTTAGGCGTCTCTTACGAAATATAATGTAATGAATTGTTACTCTTTTCATGAGACAAAAGATACAAGGCGTAGAATGGGTCAAGTTCTAAATCAATTGGAAATAATTTTAAATACATACATAATATGTAATTTAAATTTTTGAAATTAAGACAAAACAGGAGTAAATAAAAAAAATCAATGATTACTCTATGGTAATTCATAATTATTATTAAATGAAAGAACAATTGCTTTGTTAACATGAAAACCAACTTGGGTTGGTGCGATTATTGATCCTTCTTCGGGATTTGCCATGACGGATCCCTTGCGAGCTTGCCAGTCTGCATCGTCCCTTACCCATCGGTTCAATGTTGTTAGTGTTTGCTGATTGGCTCTTAGTGTTATGGCCTTTTAATACTAGTTTGGAGGTGACTTTTCAGTAAATTTTTGTTCCAGATTTGTTTGAGGAATGGAAAGTTATGCTTAATAATAAGATTGAACGATTATTCCAATAAACACGCACAGAATACCAAAATATCTTTACATTTTTCGGATACACACTTCAAGCAGGGCAACGATTGTTTCGAATCGGATTTAATCGAATTGAGTATAGAACCTTGTGGTTTTATATTCTGGCCAATTGACATCGTACATATTATAGATGAACGAAGTCCGTTGTGGGAATATTCTGCCCTTGATGTTCTTGAAAAAAGGTAGATGAAGATACATTTTTTTTATGCCTAATGAAATGAAATTATAGAATGTTCATTAATAGATTTCTTTTTATTCTTTTTCAGATTTGAATTATTTGTAACGGTGACTGGATCAAGTCTCAATTCAGGAGATTCCACGTGCAGCCAGAAATCGTATTGCAATTCTGATATTCTTTGGGGCTTCCGATTTAACAAATGTATGGAGTATGATTTTTTTAAGCAACGATTTGACGTGAATAATATGGAATTCAACAAAACGTCTCGTTTCACAACTTGTCTTTGTAGTGGGAAAGACTTACATGATATGAAACTAAAAGTCTCGCTATAATCAAATTAACGCTTATTGATATTGTCAAGTTCACAATGATATTAATTAATTTATCTCTACATGTAAGTGTATGTTATTCTAATAAATAACCAAAGGACGTTGACGATTTTAATTTTTTTTGAGCTCTACGAAGTTAAGCCAGTAGATGAAAGACCTGACAAATTTTCTGATTACTTTCTCGAAAATTATTAGACAGATAATTCGAAATTTCCACCACTATATGGGCTGATGCCTCTGCTGCATTAAATAAAACAACCAATGATTGCGAATCGTTTCATTCCCATTTTAATGCCATGTACCAAACGCATCCTTCTTTATTTATTTTTGTAGACGCAATTCTTAAAGTAAAAACTGAAATCTATATCAAATGCAACAGTGTTAACGGAATTCATAAACTTAAAAATATAGCCATTAAGTAACGTCATATAATAAAGATTCTTGACCCACGTATGAATTAATACAAAATTCTCGGGAAATAGGTCACATGACCATCATCAGGAGACTTATTAATACAATAACCTGATTACTTAGAAATACTGTAATAACACAAAGCGTCCTTATCGCACAAATTTCGTTCAAATGCCAACGTCGCCGAAACGAACGGAAACATGAAATCGGAACTATAACACAGCGTGTGCGATAAGGACGCTTTGTGTTATTACAGTATTTCTAAGTAATCAGGTTATTGTATTAATAAGTCTTCTGATGATGGTCGTGAGACCGAAACGTACGTAAAGACGAGGGTAAAAATATATGTGTTAATGTGACCTACTTCCCGAGAATTTTGTATTAATGTAAGGTCATAATTTTGTTAATTCTAAAATTATAGAATACAAAAATAGTAAGTTATCCAAACTGCAATAAGTTAAAATAATATCGTATTATTATGCAATTAATTAAAATAGTACAGTGTAAATATATTTTTGAATATGTTCTTCCCATGTACATATATCTATTATGTATATTTTAAATTAATAAATTTTGTTTTAATATTATACAGTATATTTCTTGCAAACAGAGGGAGTTATTATTATTCATGTGCCGCCGAGCTTAAACATTTTAAAAGTGAATCTTTTAATCTCTGTGCCGTAATTGTTATGTATAGTGTCGTAATGTATCCATAGTGTGAACTCTTTTATATAGTTTATAAGTGAATTTATATATGAAGGAAAGATCCACTCTACCCTTTGAATCACTTATTAATTCTACTACAAACTTTGAAGTAAGGTATGTTATTATTAATGTCAAAATTTATAAGCGTTCAGTTCACGCTTCTGTATTTTGCTATATGATCTTGAGCAAGGAAACAAATCAAGTATTGGAAAATAATATATTCTTTAAAAATTAATAAATAAATAAATAACTTTAAATCAAATATTTGGTGCTCAACTAGGCTGGCTTATAATCTGGTTGTAGCCCAATCGGTATTGGAACTTCATAACTCCTTCCATACGACGAATGTCCATAATGTCCAGCACCACTTTCTTCATGTGCCGACGAATGCGTATTGGAATGCGAATAAACAGGCTTCGAAACTATTTCGTACGTCGTTTGTTTCCCTCCTGAGCTCGTCAACGATTTCAAACCGATGACACTGGACAATACCAAAGCGATTAGAGCTGTCATCAAAGCTTTCCCCGCCAAAGCCGCCAACGCTGCCAGAGCTATGGCCATTAGAGCTCCTTTCATCATAGCGGCGGCTGCTAACATGTGCCCCATACCTCCTCCACCTCCTTTCTTGCCTCCACCGCCGCCTCCGTAACCGCCACCACCACCACCACCTCCTCTGCCGGTTTCGACCGCTTGGTCGGGATTCCAGAGATTCAACCGTATGGAATGACTGCTAAGATATCCCGACACTTTTCTCATCAGGAACGCATCCAGACGGGCGTCCGCATCATTGGGAAATTCTCTTGCCAGTTTTGCGACAATGTCGGCTGTATTCACATTCTGCGTAGCGTTTTCGCGAATTAAGGAAATACCTGGCAGAACACTATAATCGTCGTTTTCGTTTAGTTTATCGACCCAGGACACAATGTTTAATTTTAGACAAGTCGTAGAGAAGATGTTGGTGCAATCTCGTGACAGAGATTTCTTAAATTCACTTCTATCACTTTGAGGCACATTTTCTCCTCGCAATGCACCGATAGCGAGGAAGAACAAAATCGAAGACGAGACTAGATTATTGAATGTCATTTTTCTATCGAAGAACTTCGTTAGACTGATGCAGATTTGTGAGAGGCAAGGAGTTTATATACAATTGAAAAGGGAATTGAAAGAAAAAAGATAAATCTATTTCTCGTAAAATTTGAATGTAGTTAATGGAGCAAAGAACAAGTTTCTTGCCACTTTGAAATTAATTTAATGGAGCAAGCAGCAAGTGTACTCGACCGAATGGAGCAATGATTATCGCTGATATAAAATGGACAAAAATCTAATTATTTTACTATCACTGCACTAGTTTTAAAAGTCAGGTTAACAACTGTTTCACTGATTTTCACACCGCATGCAAACGTTTGAAAGATTTGATCTGTAAATAATTGTTATTAATTCGCATGACAGATTTCTGGTTCAACATTTTTTAAGGTAATAGAAATTATAGCGTTCGGAGGACATCAAGTTATTTATGTACATCATTTGTTTCATTACTTCGACAATACCATGTCAGAGAAAGTCATCTTACCAAACATCGCATGCAGAGTTTGGATTATTGCTTCAGTTTTCCGACCCTCACGTCCATAATTTAAATCAAGTTCCAGATCAAATTCATGCTTTTCATGTGTATGAGTGCAGCTCCAATATCGTACACATATTAATATTGTTCCCTCCAAAAAATGTACATTTTTCTGCTGTTTCCGGTATTTAAAAAAGGTAACAAATCTGAAGATCCCCATCATAAATAAATTTGTAAAATATGAAGTTTTCGATCCCTGAATTGGGTAGAAAACAGCACTTTATCTCCCTTAGCGAGGTAAAATCTTCGTTATTAAGTTTAGATTTTCCTCCATCCATTTTTTAAAAAGCTCGTACTTTCACAAGATTTAATTGGCAGAAAATTGAGCGACACCAACTTGGCAGATTCGAAGATGTCTTGAGGAATACTATTCCCAGCTTCATATTCCAATTTTCTTGTTGGCCGATAACCCACTTTGGCCTTTTTCGGCTTCGATTCGCCAGGTCAAGTTCTCTGTTTTGACAGTTCGACAGTGATAACTAATACTAGAAATAAATAGAAATTTATTTTTCACTCATTTCACTAATGCCTTGACATATCCACCCTCTCGTTCAATACATAAATCATTTGTATGTCAGTGCATCCTAGATTACATTTAACTACAGATAAAATTGCATTCATATTGTAGACAAAAAAGAAAAAATTATTTTCTCAATGTAAATGGATGTAATTGCATATTTGAACGCAGTTCTTAGTTCTGATCAACTTTTCTTTATAAAAATTTTCGATATTGTCAAATATAAAGGTACTTTACTTCCGCGTCACAATAGCACGACTTGATGCCGACGTTTCGACAACCATTACGGGTGGCATCTTCAGGGTAGGCTTGAGGCTTGAACTGGAAGTGAAGCCAAGATTTTTTCAAGATTAGCTGTCCGCAGAAGCCTACTATTCAAAAAAAGGTACTTCACTCTTTAGTAAAATTCATATTTTTTGACAAACCGCGTATACGACTGAAAAAATTCAATATATGATGATTGTATTTTAGATTTTTAGCACATGCAGAACTTTTTAGGAAAAACAATTTTTTTTTCCTAAAATTAATAATAAAAAAGTTTTCTATATGGTTCCAACTTAGTGAAACATATTGTATATACGAAGTAATATTGTTTATTTGTGAATATAAGACATTATTCAGGGATTATGAGAGCCAACATTCAGACAAAGTCTATTATGTGACAAAATAAATTACACTTATCTCCAAAAAAATGTCCTGTACTCAATTATTAAGATATATAATAAACTGCCCATAGACATAAAAGTACGACCAATAAAAAATCTTAGAAGAAATTGAAAAAATTCTAAACCAAAACAGCCTATTACACATTGGACGAATATCTCCAAGTTTTCTACATTTTAAACATTTGAACTATTGTAAAATTTTCCATGAGCTTATGATGCTTATATTATTTATTTTATTTGACGTGTGTTCTTCACTGTTTTGTAAACAGTATAAATGGAACAAATAAATACTATCTATCTTTCTATAAAAAAAAACACCACCGATGACCCATCTGTGGGTAAAATGATTAAATTCAGAACAGCATTCCGGAATATTGGTTAAGTAGTAGCCTCAAACGGGCCTTGTGATTTAAAAATATAGATTGGGTTATTTTCTGATATTCTAAAACATATAGCTGTATCGCAAGGAAAACATAGAGAGATGTTGAAAATAAAAAATAAATGCATTATTGTGAAATAATTTATTTGTCAATGAATCAATAAATATTTATTGTATTATTATGAAGATTAATACTTCTATTGAAGCCCCATGGGCAGAGGAAGCTCTAAACTTCTCCGATACGAAGAATGTCCTCCCCCATAATGTCCGTGGTCTTCATGCGATGAAGAATGTGTGTTTACATGTGAATAAATAGGTTTCGATATAACTTCGTAAGTCGTTTCCTTGCCTCCCGAACTTGTTAACGACTTTAAGCCGATAATACTTGACAGCACTAACGATACCAGGCCAGTTAACAGGGCTTTTCCAGCGAGTGCCGCTATAGCACCCATAGCTAGAGCCATAAGAGTTCCTTTCGATAAGGCAGCAGCGGCCAGAAGATAACCAAGACCACCGCCGCCGCCACCTCCTTTGGTTCCGCCACCGCCACCTCCAGGACGACGTCTAGCACTCTCGACCGCATGATCTTGATTGGAGAGATTCCATTTGATGGAGTGACTGTTCAGATATCCAGATAATTTTTTTAAGAGAAATGCGTCTAAGCGAGCGTCCGCGTCGTTGGGGTACTCCCTAGCTAATTCCGCCACTAGATCGGCCGTGTTTTCACTAGCACTGGAGTTTTCTCTCACCAAAGAAACACCGGCAATCACTTGATAATCGTCTTTTTCGTTTATTCTATCAACCCAAGACACAATATTCAATTTTAAACAGGTAGTCGAGAAAATATCGTTGCATTCTCGCGAGAGGGATTTTTGGAATTCACTTTTAACACTCTTCGTAATTTCTTCGCTTCGCGATATTGCGATGAGGAAGTTGGTCAAAATTACCAGTTTGAAGATCATTTTGATGAGACTGATGTTGAACATGCAACGTTAGTAATTTATATACCAATGAATCTTTGCGGGGATTCGTTAGAAAAAGACAATTTCCTTGCTATTTCAAATGTATCAATTTCTGGAGCAAATAGAAATACGTGCATCACATCATTAGCGGATAATCAAAATATAATAATCCGACATGTAATTATTATACTACAATCACTGCACTAGTTTTAAGTATTAATAGCCTGCTGCTCTACATCTTTTTGCACCGAAACGTATGGCAGGCCTGATGCATTCAATTGTTGTATGCATTTTTGAGTGACAGCCTCATCATCGTTCCAATTATATGTTGTTGGACTAATTGCTTTGCTATTAATGTTCATCAAAGAAAGCTTTTATAGTGAATTGGATTTGCATTTCTTGATTATTTAGGGTCAGCTATTTTGCAGTATACATCGATGCATTGCTCTGATAAAGAAGCGATGGTGAAGGTGAAGAATTCATGTAGTTGCCTGGATGGTATGCGTTATACATTGCACAGTATTTCCTGCTTAAGTTGAGGAAACTTCCAGCGTACTTTTGTCATGATAAACACAGAGAATGAATAATTTGAATAGCAATTACGGTAGGTTTTGGCGAAGCAGAGGCATCGAAATATAGATCGTTAAATTCGGATACGGGGGGAGCTACGTTATTCTTGCCTAGTACATTTAGTTTTTCCAAGCGTTCCAGGATCATCTTCGAGCTGAGTTACGTGGAAGCTTAGCGTGTTGATGGCTGCTCGACTATCCGACATGATGACTATTTCCTGTCTACGGAGGTCTCTTTCTGTATTGAACTAGACACATTTTCCTATAGCGTGAATATCAGCTTGGAAAATGCTCGGAGATTTGCCTAAGCTTTCAGAGTGTTTTGTTCTAGGTCCATATTCTCTTATTTACAGTTGTTTTGGAGTCATCAGTGTACCATTTGATGGTCTTTCTACTGAGTAGAGGGATGGTGTTTTCATCCCATTCACTTTTTCGTTCTAGTTTCGTTTCAAATTCTTTTACGAAGCTATACTTTTTTCCATCTTATCTTGGGGTATGTCTATTTATGTTAGGTGGTCCCCTCTATAGGTTGTCTTTGATGCCATATTTCCACTACCATATGGAGAGGTGTGAGGCTTAGGTCTGCTTCTATAGCACCCATTGGGCATGTACTCATATCTTCTGTTATACATACACAGGCAAGTCCTATGGATTTTCGATAGACTTAAACTTGAACTAGCCCGGCTATTTCTGCTACCCCCGAACTGACCCATTATGCGATGATTGGTTTCATTATTGTTGTATACATCCACCGTAGGGTGCACACCATTAGTGATTTTTAGCTTTGGTAGCTATTTCTTTTTATGTTTACTGTAGAGAAGTTTTTTATCTGGTATAATTCCCAGATATTTTAACTCTGACTTCCACTCAATAACGGATTCTATTTCTTTGTGAAGGCAACTCAAAATTCATAATGATTTGAATTTTTTACTATAATTTTGTAGATATAAGTAGAATGATTGGCTAGACGTTTTATTAGATTCCTTCTACATTACCTAGTTTGACAGCACTTCCAAACTCGTCCAAATAATACCTTCTGGATTCTGTATTGAGTTGGGTGCCTTATTGGTTAGAGTACTAACTGTTCATTAGGATCATATTACCTCCTCCGTAGGGGGTCGGCCCTTCAATGAGTTTCGTTTCTAGCTGCCGTACGCTCAACCATGGGAGAAGTTTCCTCAATGCTGCCAATACTCTCTGTAGTACAAGGCCTGAACGCTCGAGCGTCACGTCACACACTGATGGTTACCGCGAAAAAAAAGAAAGTATCTTCATATCCTAATACGGAATTCTGTTAAGCCATCAAAATATGCAACTTAATTTGAGCCACTCCGTACATGAAAATAAATTCAGAACGTGTTTTCAGATGTCTACAATTTTCCTAAATAACTTGTATTATATCTTTCATAATAACAAATATAATAATATCGGACTTCGACAAACTAATTCCGCACCATATATTTAGAATGCTTTTTTTAAAGTTTCAATACATTTCATTATCTACTTTTATAGCACTCCCAAATGAAACAAGCCAAAATTATCCATCGTGATAAATCGAAGATCTCCGTTAAATCTAAGAGAAAGGCTGGATATCGAGATAATCCATAATAGCTATCGGCATCGATTCAGCAGGCTAGAAATTCATTTGTTGCCAATTCGATAGACAACATTGATTATGGATTCAAGAAATTAATTTATAATTGGACTGTTCAATTTTTCACAAAGTTAAATAGAATTAATAAAGATCCACTCAATTAATATTTGCCGAATCAATCTATTATTCGTTATTAACCCCTTTTCGGAGTTGCATTACAGGAGAAATTTAAAAGTGCATGGTAAAAAATTTATTAATAAATACTAGCCAACAATAAATAAATAGTTTGCATTTAAAATTTCGGTAGTCATGTCATTATGTTGGTTTATAATCGGGCTGCAGTCCCAGAGGAAGTGGTGTATCGAAACTCCTTCCATATGAAGAATGTCCATATCCTCCATGTCCACCGCCGTGTTGTTCATCGTGCGAGACGGAATGCGTATTGGAATGCGTATAAATCGGTTTCGACACTATTTCGTATGTCGTTTGTTTTTGACCTCCGCTCGTCAACGATTTAAGACCGATTATGGCGGAGAGTAGTAACGAAATCAAACCGGTTAGTAAGGCTTTTCCTGCGATGGCCGCCAATCCACCCAAAGCTAAAGCCATTAGAGTTCCCTTCATCATTGCACCGGCCGCCAGTAGCATTCCTCCACCGCCACCTCCTCCACCACCACCACCTTTTTTTCCACCACCTCCACCACCACCACCTCCTCTTTGTCTGCCAGTCACTACGTTAGAATTCGGGTTCCATAAGTTCAATTTGACGGAATGCGAGTTGAGATAGCCGGTAACTTTTTTCATTAGGAAAGCGTCCAATCTGGCATCAGCGTCGTTGGGAAATTCTCTGGCCAGTTCGGCGACTATATCCGCGGTATTGGAACGATCACTTCCATTTTCCCGAACCACTGACATTCCTGGTAGCAATTTGTAATCGTCATCTTCGTTCAGTTTGTCCACCCAGGAGACGATGTCCAGTTTGAGGCATGTCGATGTATAGATGTTGGCACAATCTTTCGTTAGCGATTTTTTAAATTCACTACGATCACTTTTCGGGGGCGCATCTTCGCCGTGCACAAATCCGATAATGATGAAAGCTAAGATGAATGTAAGATTGTTACAATTACGAAACATTGTGCCCAACAGGATGGCAATTCTACAACTGCTCCACTGGACATAGAAACTAGTTTATATAGTGTAGCAAGTAGATTTAAAAATGTCACGATATTCTAGAGTATTTAAGTATCAAATCCAGTCTTTGCGGATAAAATAAGAGGAAATTAATACGTTGCTAATTGTTGATCATATTTCTGATAATACAGGTAATTGAAACTGTGGATGAGAAATTTTACTATCACTGAGCTACTTCATGCCATTTTTCTACCGCCTCTTTGCATATTTAATTTCGCGCTTTTGCTTTTATTTATTGCAGAAAACTGGCGACCAACAGGCACGCATTAAGCGTTCGACAAATTCAATACTGAGCTTCTGGTATAAAATAGAATAAAACAGTAAATCTTTCTTTTTTCAAATTGACCTGGTTACACAGGGTGTCTCAGTTGCAATTTTCCAAGCTTCACCAGTAGATAGTGCATCGAAAACTAGAACTTTTTGTAGGGTGGTGCGAAATAAAATTGCACGAGCTAGAATCAAATTCCAATTTGGATCACAAGAACCCTCCTGAAATTGCTGCCATAGATAGCCTGAAATTGTCTTTCGTTAGAGCACAATTAGGCGCATTCTGCTTCATCTCAATACCAAAAAGTCTATGGGACCAGACGAAATTCCACCTGTCGTTCTCTAGGAATTTGCGCCTAAATTAACACCAGTTTTCTGCAGATTGTTTACCCTTTCATACAAATTTGATGTGTTTCCTTTTAGCTGGGAGACAGCCAGAGTCCAACCGATTCTAAAAAATTCTAATAATTATACACCCATTGCACCTGTGATCTCTAAAGTGATGGAGAAAGCAATTAACATCAAGCTCATCCAATACCTAGAGGGCTCCAAAATCGTGAATGACCGACAATATGGCTTTCATCAGCAGATATCAACAGGATACCTGCTTGCCTACGTAACACATGTATGGCAGAAATCTATTGAAAGGCATGGGGAATCTTTAGGTGTAGCATTGAATGTCTCCAAAGCATTCGACCGAGTTTGGCACCAAAGCCTTTTTGGGAAACTCCCATCATATGGCTTGCCGCGTCAACTTTGTCACCTACTATCGGGTTTCCTTTCAGATAGAGTCCCTATACCATCCAATGAAGCCAGATGAGCGAGACGGGTTGTCGCAACTAATGGATCTAGCAAAGATTTTGAGATGAGAATCTGATAATGTAGTAGAGTTTAATGCAACCAAAACTCAAGCTCGCGTCTTTTTCAGGAAGGCGAATACCACAATCCTGAATATGTGATGATGTCAGATACAACTATTCCTATGAAATCTTCCATATTCATGTTCGAGATCACCACCAACAGCCCCCTTTCATAGGACGATCATGTGAGGTCCATTGGGAAAACCGATTCACAAAAACTAGGTTTTCTATTTCCGGCCAAGAGCTACATTACATCCCAGCAGATTCTCATACAAAGCACAAATTCGACCTGTCCTGGAATACGGTTCACGTATTTGGGTTGCGGCTCCCAAAAACATACGCTGAAGCTTTTGGATTCTATCCCGAAGAGAGCTATTCGTTTGATTGATAATGTCACACTTAGGAGTTCATAGACCTCTCTCGAATATGGTACAGAGGGGTTCCCAAAAGTTTGATATAGATATGTTGATGATATTTCGATTTATACGTCGTTTCGAACACGCTTAATAGCCAATTTGATTCGCTGCTGAAATAAAAACAGATGATACTTTGTAAACTAATCTGTAGTTGAACAAACGAACACAGTTAATAAATTTGAACCACTTTAATATAATTAAAAGTGTTCTATACATTCTGTTGTTGAATTTGTGCAAGAGTGCATCAAAGTTTATGTTATTTGTTTGCTTATTTTCAAAAGCTAAATATACCATGATCGCCATTCTCTTCTGCGACCTTGAATATCTTTGTGGTCTATTTTTTTTATTTTTTTTGCGTAGAGGAGGGGAAAATTCGCATAGACGGTTCGGGTGCCCGTGCCCCCGGGTGTGCCGGATCCCTTCCGACTAAAACCCCTCCTCCGTGAGGTTGGTTCTCCATCCTGAGCACTGCGGTGATTATAGTCCTATTGTGCCCTCACTTGTTTCTACCTCCTCATCAGTCCGGTGTATTCTATGAATTTCAGTAGCCTGATATAGGGGACACTTCTGATTTCCTTGGGTGTAGTCTTATCATCTCCGAGGTATGTCCGACGACCAACCGTATATGCCGTGCACTGACACAGCACATGCATAGGTGTCTCATCTTCCACGCCGCAACCCCTGCAATTAGGTTGATCTACCAGTCCCATCGTGTAGAGGTGTTTGTTGCATGGGGCGTGTCCGGTCAGGAATGCAACAAGATTCCGTATTTCTGGTCTGCTGAACGTTAGCAGATTTTTCACTCGTTGCCGCTGGAGATCTCCCATCAGTCGCTTGGATTGCGACATACGAGGCAGTTCTCTCCAGTAGGCACGGTGCTCTATCTCGAGTCATTTTTGGATTACAGATTTCGCTGTGGCATGAGAAATGCCACAGGTTGGCTCTGGTCCAATCAGTGGTTTTTCTGTCCCCGCTTTAGCGAATGCGACGGCAGTTTCTGTCCCTTTTCGTTTGGTTTCTCCAGACTCCCACACGAGTGTTACTCTATTGGGGTTCATTACTAGTGCCGTTACTTCTTTGACGCAATCAAGTACACGTTGTGAGGTGATTTGTGTATGACTCCAGTGCCTTGAGCACTATGATTGTGATTTGTCTATTCTCATAGGCTCTCTCCCTCATGATTTGAGCACATGTTGTAATTGCAACTATTTTTGCTTGGAAATCTGTCACAAAAGTCCCTAGGTTCAAAGAAATTCTTTCCCCTTGTTCCGTTTTCTCGACTATTCCAGCACCCGTACTTTTTTCCGTCTTGATGCCTTCGGTTAGCCATATGGAATCCCCTGGTCTCATATGAGAACTGCCCCCAGGGTTCTCCCACCCATTCACGGTTTTAATCATGAAAGGCTCGGAAGTGCTGTGAACCTTGATCCTGCCGGATCTCATCCCCAATGGCCCGGGTGATCCAAGCAATCCGAGGATGCTTCGGCCTTTTTGGTCAGCCTTTCCTCGGCCGATAAGGTCGAAGCGATACGCTCCTCTTATGACCTCTGCCTGAACGGCAATGTGCAGTGGTTCCAACCCCAACAGCTTCTCCATAGCAGCCGTTGGGGTGGTTGTGGTCTATTTAAGCGAGCTAGTGTGGAAAATGAGGACTCATTAACAAATGTGCTACAGCCAAATACAGAGACAGTTGCATACAATTGGTATGTTTCGTTGAATCCTTCACATTGGTTGTACAGGATAATTAAATCCCGTTCTTTAATCTCCTTGTTTGTTGAATATTTGTGTCTCACGATGAGTTTTTCTTTAGAAGGTAGGGGAATTCCTAAAAATACCTAAGAACACATTTACTTCATTGATTTGCTTTGGAGATATTCACTGCTGCAGCTAGAGATTCCCCATATTTTTCATTACATTTCTGTTTCTGCTGACGAAAATCATATTGCCGGTCATTCACGATTTTGGAGCTCTCTAGATATTGGATGAGCTTGATGTTGATTGCTTGCTACATCACATTCCTTCCTTTTTTTGGAATTGGTTGGACTCTAGCTGTCTTCCAGCTGGAAGGAAACACACAAAGTCTGTACGAAAGGGTAAACAAAATGTAGGTGTTAATTCAGGCACACATTGTTTGAGAACGACGGGTGGAATTCCGCCTGGTCCCATAGCCTTTTAGATATTAAGATTAAGCAGAATGCACCTAATTGGGCGGTGACGAAAGATAATTTGAATCATATGGCTGTCGATAGCAGCAATATTAGGAGGGTCCTTTTCTTGTGGATCCAAAGTGGAATTTGCTGCAAGCATTCCAACCAAAAAGTTTTCTTTTTCTTGTGGTGTAGCAGGGAATGAACTGTAGTGAAATTTTCATCAATTGCTTTGGCGAAAGTGATAATATGTTTTGGAATATAAGAAGAACGAATCATTTTTACACAAATCGCGCGTTTCATCATGGCATCTTCTACTGTCGTAGTTATTCGCAACATTTTGGAATTGTCTCGCTCGATGATCGCATTCTTGTTAGCTAAAACTCATGTACATATAAAACGTACTGTGAATAACTTTTCTTGCAGAATTTTACATCTTATTCGTGATCATAACTACCTTGAAATTTTTTCGATCCGAGTTGTTATGTGAACATTCAAGCTAATGCAGTTATTCAGTATAATTGTTTTTCTTTAATGGATCGGGATCCTAAAGTGACTAGAATGACTAGATTAATAGGAGATATTGCTAATCCGTTTCTGTAAATGCCAACGCCTCGCCTTGTTTCCTACATCAGTTTCCAGTAATTGAAAAAATCGCATCTGGTAAGTATCGTTGTCTATGAAAGTGTAACAAAACACAATCGCTCTATTACCTACTTGATCGGTGTCGCTCTACATCTAAGATGTTACTTTTTCTGCATCTGCGACTGACATTTAATTAACAGAATCCAGGTGGTACATATATTGAACTTGTTTAAGAGCAATCAACATCTGTTTATCAGTTAATTTGTTGCACTATTATCGTTACGTTATTGACTTTCCACATCACGGACCGACACTCATTCTTCATCTAGCTGGGACGATTATTGTGGAGCATCCTCTTCAGATGAAACACATCAAGCACTTCATAAGACTTTCTAAAGTCTTCATTTGTCGCAATTTTTTCATCCGTTCCGTGTTTTAGATCGTGCACATTTTATTGGCAGCATTCGCGTTCAACTGTTTCCGTAATGAAGAATGTGTGACAATTGTCGAATAAATCGTAATCGGAATTTCAATATGGTCCTGCACATTACATTATCCATGAAGTGGACTTTTACGTTCTAATAATTTGGAATGTTCTGAAATTCACTTGATTTCCAGTTATATTAGCTCGTTCAAACAACTCCTTCACCTTAAATATGCGATTTTTTTGTATATTGATGCCATCGATAGCCATATGCCTGAAAATGTCTTTCATCGGCGTACAAATGACTTGAACTCATTACCAAAAAGTCTATGGGGTCAGAAGGAATTCCACCTGTCGTTCTCAAGGAATGTACCCCTGAATTATCACCAGTTTCCTGCAAGTTGTTTACCTTTTATACAAACTTGGTGTGTAGAGTGCAACCAATTTCGCTTACTATCGAGTTACCCCTCAGATAGGTCGCTCCATGTGGTGGTTGACGGAATATCCTTCGATGCAATGGCTATCAACGCTGGTGTTTCACAGGGATATGTTATGGCACCAACTTTGTTTCTGCTCCATATAAAAGACCTCCTGGAAGTGACTACCTGTCCCGTTGACGTAGGGAGACACCGCCGGAAAGGCCTAAGCTTCACCTTCATTGGATGGCAAGTGGCTGACCACGGTAGGATCTTTGGAGTGTGGCGACTTCACGTACCTGCTCGAGAGAAAACTATTTGGTCCGGATTGACTCCGGAAATAGATTCAGCAAGCAACATCCTTTGGGTGGGTCTCGAGATAAGTAACCCCTCGAGGTGAAATGCATAAGATCCGGTGAACTGTGCACCACACACTCTTCACCACTAAAACCATGATATCGTGCCTTCTTATCCCAGAACTCTGCGCAAAATGGATTCTCGGGCTTGGTAGACATATGCGGTAGGCTATTTGAACCAAGCCGAACAGTGACTCGTCAAACGTTCTTGGTAAAACAAGTAACACGAGGAGGTGGAGTTGACTATAGCCCAGAAGGGGCAATCTATTAGTCTAGCAAACAGAGCCCCTAGTGGGTCCGGCTAAAGTAGTCCCGCGGCGAGCGAACACAACATCTGCCCCTGCGTGAGTGAAATGCTGAAGCACATTGCTCCGGTATCTGTGCTTCTTATTCCAGGTTCCTGGGGCACGAGTAGGCAGGAGGAGAGAGCCCCAGATGGTTCAAAAGACCGTCTCCTCTCCTATAAAGGCGTTGGTCTTTGCCGGGCAGTTGACGTGCTGCTGAAAGTAGGAGAGGCCCTTATGTAACATGTCTGAAGTCTAACGACGGGTGGGCAGGTGGAGCAATCTTTCACAGTTACTATCTAAGTACCTGAGTTGGTTTAGTAGTACCGAGTTGGGACTTTCAACTCAACTATAGCAGAGTTTATTTTGAGAGAAATCGGACCAGTGATCTTGCATTGACTGGTACCGCGGGAGTCGGAGGCTCCGGAGTGTAAAAACTCCGTTCGACCACTTGGTGTAGGCTTCGTGAGGGTAGTGTTTGAAAGCCGCATGCTGGCTAGCTAGTGTTGGAGAGTAGTATTGTTACAATCCTCCACCTTCGACGGGTGAGCGTTTCAGCTCGGAAACTGACCATGTATAGTCAGTAGGGACTTGGATAGGGTCCCGCTCTTACCAGTGGGGTTCGGGGAATTGCTCTCCTCGGACATACTGGCAGGTAGGATTCGTCCTACCTCGCTGATTGGGCGTGATCCTAATCTCTCTATTCGTCTTTTGATGGCTTCATACTTACGAATTCATTCACCTCTCTAAAACATCGTAGAAATGGGTGCGATCTCTCCTTTAGCTATAGGAAATCAGAAACCAGAAATCTCACCCCTTCATTGTCAAGCTCGAGACTTGACCAACTTCTTCCTACCAGACTTCATATTTCTGTCGAACGGCGAAGGTCTGGAACCCTCTTACCTAGTGAGGTATTTCTTTATATTCCTTCGAATGCCTATCTCCTCTCCCAACATTCCATCACAAGCTCACACGATGTCCTTTGAACATCATAGGTTTCCCTCTCGTGTAGTTAAAGTATTAAAAAAAATAAAAAATTTATGAATAAGTTCTATGGTCAACGTCACCAAATGAAATCACTACACCACATCAATATTTATCTAGATCTAGACAACTAAGTGCTCGTCTTCAGTAAATCGATAAAAAAGAAAATTATTCATCATTTTTCAATTCACTTTATATATTGAACCAGACGTATTTTTAACTCTAAGGCTTAGTAGTCAGAAACCACATTCTTCATAGTTCAAACAATCATAAAAAACGAAACATACATCATGTCTCCTCTAACAGGAATTACTTCAAATTGCTTATCTGACTCACCAAGTCTTGCAACATTTAATTGAAATATTTTTTTGCAAATAAAAAGCCACACAAAGTTTACAAAAATAATTTATTCAATAATTTATTATAATAATTCCCAATTCATCTATTCATAACATTAAGACATAGTGTGGTAGCCTTGAGTTAATGGGTCCGCTCCAACTCTACTCCAATGTGACGGAGGTACAATTTCGTAAGACACTTTGTTGTTTGTGGAGTGGTTTTCTAATAAACTCTTGAATCCTGTTGCTCCGGAAATGGCCAAAGCGACCAGACTGGCACCAAGTCCTTTGAAAGAAATTAGGGCTATCACTGAAAGGACGATGGTGACGACAATGGCTGCTTTCAGTTTGAATAAAATGAGTAGTGGCAGGACGATTTTCTTCAATTTGCTGCTTCGCGATTCTGTGAAAAGTAAGCTTGTATCAATTTTGGATAGTATAATAAGTTTTTTAATACATTATATATTTTTAGTTCTGTCACCAGGCTAACAAAATAGCCCAAAGAAAGACATTGTTGTAATGATTGCTTCTCCCTCTTGAACACCCTCCTTATTGTAGCATCGCTCCAATTTTTACTCTCCTCACCATACGTAGTATATAGTGTAAGGGAAGTATTGTAGTCCACAAAAAAAAAATTCCTGATCTCCGTGGGTATATCCGTTTTGAGGATTTTAGAATCAACCCAGACTATTTTTGACATGATATAGATCGCTTAAAAGTATAAAAAATAGGAGCTGTATTGTTTTGGAGTGCGGTAGCCTCATTTCGAGTGATAATTTTGACATTCATCTTCAGTTTTTGAAATGTAACTACAGTATTTTATTGGACTATAACCGTATTTTTCTATAAATATATATCACACGCATATATTCGACCTGCAGAAGTGTCCAAAATTCTAATTTTTAGATTCAAGTGACGTCATCGCAGTCCATTTTCTGTGTTCACTCTGTGGTGTCAAATAATTATACTGTCAGAGTAAATGAAGGTTAAAATATTGTCAAACCATAACAATAATATTGATTCTTAAGGTTCCTTTAATTTTAATGATTTAATCATCAGAAAGTAGATGGGAATTGTGCCCCGTTAAAACTTTATTCCAACTACTTATGATCGTTTTTGTAGTTATAACTTTACAAGTAATGATTATTTATTTCATGGGTTGGAAACATATGGCAAATAGCTAAAACCTGATGCTGTGCTTCCAGGTGGTGATTAATAAACACAAGTTTGGAAAGCAAGTTGCTGAATCATGAATTTCACATTCATTTCATGATTATATCTCAAATCATTTTAGTCGAGGAAATAAAGCGCAAAAATGACCTCCAGCTAGAAAATTTTTGCTCCAAGATGGATCGAGATGCAATTTTTTGCATTATATTCTGGAAGGTCTCTTCTTGTTTTTAGTAGTAATGTTGAGTTGCATTTTTTTCAATGCTCTTTTTTTACGTATAATAATATTTAATAAATATCCACTAAAATTAGTGCAAAAGGGCTACCCGGGGGTTTTTGGGGTCGCTGATCACGATTCTGATGTCTAAATAATGCTATAATTCACTTGGGCAACAGCATAACCTACTTGTTAACTCATCTCTGGAGAATTTACGGTATAATTCAATCTAGAATGAAATTAATTTTTAAAACCAATTGTAACAAACCGTAATAAAATGCACCTTGAGGTACGTATATTAATCATAATAAAACGCCTAAGCTATAATTCTATTTCTTCCCACAAAATAAAGATAAAAATAATAAATATAATTTATTAATATTTTAAAGCAAATGAAATGAAAATATTTCAGACTAAATTTTTACTGGCAGTTATTCATTAGTCACGGTAAAACAAAAGAACAGGTAAATCACAGATAAAAAAGGACCCATGATGTGATCATTATTTAGTAGATTTATTTGAAAATAATGATCATCATTGTATATAATTGCTTTTATCATCTGTAAATCATCACAATAGGTTAAAATTAACATAATTAATATTATAAATGTATTTGCTTCTCCTTTCCTTTTTACCAACTTCCTTCAATTAATTATTTTTTTATACTTTTCATATTTAAACTCAAAGATCATTTATAAAGATTAATATTACAATATTTTAATTTTTAATAGAAAAAAATTATTCATTTAAACACCACCTGCTAAAAATGAGTAATAATACTGTTCATAAAATGTTGAATAAAATATTTTATATTATTCCAATTTTGTAAAAAGACCAACATATTATATATCTACATAACTTGTAGTTTACTAACTCCAAGTGCATTTATTTCATTACGATTTCAACAACAATATCGTGATCAGCGATCCTAACAGTCCCTAGGTTCCAGGTCTTATTTCATTTTAGAGCGAATTATACCGTAAATTTTTCAGGGATGAGGTGACAAGCAGGTTATGCTGTTCTCCAGGTGAATCATAGCATTATTTAGACATAAGACATTTTAAGGAAGTGTGATGACCTAGGGAACTAGGATATCCTGGACTCCAGGTATAATTTCAATGAAATATATGTGATCAGAGATACGAAAAACCCCCGGATAAGAAGTTTTATTTCATTTTAGAGAGAACTGAAAATTTTGCATTTTTTAGAAATTTTTATGAGCTAATTTAATTGCTTATAAACAGTATAACAATTTGCGCAACTTTATTTGCAGTCAACTTTTTTCTCATGATATTCTGAAGAGAATACATTTTGTCCCATCAATATCGATCCATTTCCCAAGGATTTACGGGTTTGGCCTATTTTATACCCATTTGACTGCATTGTTCGTAGTATCTCTGGATACGATAAGTATGTAAAATAAAAGCGGAGATTATTACAAAGAATGCAAACGACCAACGTACGACATTCGACATTCATGAATTAAATTTTAAGGTGTGTCTGTAGTAGACAACACCGAGTACGTTTTATCCCGTTACTTTGACGGCGAACTCAACGAAGACCTTCAGGTGAAAGAATGCGGCGGACAGGTAGTGGAAGAAGAACATCTAGCAAACATAAACAACGGCAAGTGCATAATGTGGGGGAAATATGAATTAGAGAAACTCGGCCTTCAAGTAGGTCATTAGTAGGAAGTACATCGCACTAGGTCAGTAAGGTGAAACTCGAGTCTGCGCTATGCTATACTATTGTATTCCATAAACATACAGAACAGGTACGGATCCAGCACATGTTCATGGTAAATGACAAATGTGGATGTATTCAATTATACAGATTGAGTCAGTACAAGCGGTGTGTGGGATTAATACGAGTGTGTGTGTGTGAGAGAGAGAGAGAGAGAGAGAGAGAGAGAGAGAGAGAGAGAGAGAGAGAGAGAGAGAGAGAGAAGATAAACAAAAGAAGAACTCGTGCTGTGGGATAGGGAAAGCTGTGCATTGCAAAGGTCGAATTGTTAGTTAGTAAAGCATATTTTGTCTAATATCAAATAGCAACTGTTCTGACATGCGCCTTATAAATCATGCCCATTTCAGGGGATACATGCTCTTCTTATCTGCGTCCATTTTTTATCGCACTTATTAACTGGTTACCCCGCTGAATCTGACTCAAGGTAATGTTAATGAATTGTTTTGTAAAATATGTCAAGACCAGAGTCTTGTAACAAATTACAACAATAAAATTACTTTTGATATTTTTAGAAACTCCTCGTTTACCGATCTTACTATCCCCTCAGATACAATATACCCATTCAAGCACACACTTGCAGCTTACCATTTCATGTTACATACACTATTGCAATAAACAATGAATATTAGTCAGAATTAATTAACAAATTAACACAATCTCTCAGATGCATCATGAAAATAGAAAAGAAAAATTACACAATAGATGTGTAACTATGACGTAGTTTGAAGTAATTTCTCATGAATTTTCCAATATTCTTTGCAAACAAGATTTAAATATGGCTTTCAGATCGTATCAATATTTTTCTCAAATATTTTCCAAAACGGATAATCCTATAATAGCACGTGCTTATAAACTAACTTGTGGAAGATGTAATGACCCACACGTTGGTAAAACCGAATCATTTTTCAGAGAGTTAACACTGCTTTTCCCCTACAGGGAATTCAAAAGATTGCATTCAACACGCAAAGGTAGAAAACACAACTCACTACAATATAAAAAGGTTGTACAGATCTCTATAGAGATATTTAAAAACAATGAATACAAGTTGTGTGAAAACCTTCGACCTATTACTAGAATGGAATGGACACTAAAAACGTATTTCTTGGATTCCTGAGTTTGAACGTGTAAGCCCATCGTTGCTCCTATGAGAATAAAAAAAAATGCACTCGATAAAGCTTGATACGGTCCTGTCTACGGATGTTAAATCTATGAGAGAAATACTTTGTATGCTTTTACTTTGTATGGAAGAGGTTTACTTGTTACGATAAGTGAATCTCTGTTTTACCTACATTCTTCTCAAGCTTTCTTCACATTTCTAATGCGTTTATTCAAACATTTAAAAGCCTTTTAATGCGGTATGTACTGAAGAATGCAAAGTAGTTGTCAGAATAGGTATTTGCAGCAATATTTCTTGAATAGACCTGATTTTGTATCAGCATATCAACATAATCAAATGCAAATGCGAATCTCATTGGATGTTATTGTTTGAGATTACTCTTAAATGTTAATGAAATTTATTGTATCGGTGTTAGTGTGATGTTACCTGCAATTGATGATGTAAATGAACTATGTTCATGATAGGTCTTTTTTCTAGAGAAATGTAACTTTAATTTGGAATGAAACACTTTCCATTTGATCAAATTGCCGATATTATAGTTTTTTTTAATAGAAAATCTTCTACCATTTATTATTTCGGGCATATGAGCCTCGTGACTAGCTCTAATATAGTGCTCTATTTCTCGATCATTTCGCTAATAACACGCATCATGTTAGCCTCCAATTGAATCGACGTCGCATACACCAAAAGATTCACATATCCCCACATATAATGACCCAGAGGCGACAAGTGAGAGGTTCACGAAAATTATTTCACATTATGTTTTTTCATCATGCAACACAATGGATTTTGGAAGTGATACAAGTTTACTGGAACAATGTAAATTAAACGGTGTTTGTCGCGGGCATCTTTTCTGCAATATAAGTGTGATAAATGTTATCTTCTATTTTTTTTAATACTTTATCATTATTTTTCGAATGATTGTATATTTTATAGGCATGTGCACATGTACTGTTTTAAGTATCTGGACATGATAAATCCATTGTTTGGCCCATCATTTGATTAACTTTTACTCATGTGCTTCAGTCGGAACATATTGTATGGAAGAACGGTTTCATCTCATTGCATATCGCCATTAATCAAAATTCCCAAAAATATTTTATACAGGCTATTCCATAAATAGAAAATGAAATTGAGAATTCCAGAAACCGGACCATTCCCTGATGAGCTATCCTTGAACATTGAAGTGAAAATGCGTTTTTTCACTTGCCTCCAAAATTGTTCCAATTGAGAAAAAAAAATTTGTTTTGTAACAATAGTACTCAAAAACTGCTTCTATTTTGACCTACTGCGGGTTTTCCTTCTCTGTAGGAAAAGGGTGGAATAAGACATTGAAAATTGCATTAAATAATATTTTCGGTTAGTCAAATCCATATCAAAACTTTTTTATCTCTTTACAAATTTTGATATCTTGCTCCCTTGGAAGATTATCATAATTGTAGCTCTGTAGAAATAGCCTTGTCAAGATGATTTAATTCTTTCCTAATAGATCTGGGGAAAATATTTGCACTAATTATGGCTAGACAAATGTTTCCAAACCGATAATATGTTGAAATGCATTTATGGCAAGATGTATTGTTGATAGTGCCCGAAGAATGTATATGGAAAGATATTGGGAGTGGAAATTGTCTAGATAGAAGGTAAGTACAGGAAGGAGTAGTAGAGGAGTAGTAAATGAAGAATAAATTTTTATGTAACTGTAACTGTCTATTTGGAGACTGTTTAAAACACAATCGCTCCATCCCTAACATTTTCAAAGGGTACATGAGTTGTTATAGCTACAGGATTATATTCGCAAGATAATTTTCTGCAGGATGGAAACAAGTTTGATCCCCGTTGCAGGGGATATCAGCCTGAGTGATACGGAATACAGGTTAGGTTGAGCCTGTTTCCACCGGCTAGCCTGTTGAGGATCTCCTTGGTAAGCTCAACAAGCCCTTAATGCTGCAGTTGGTGTACTCAACCTTGTTCATGTAATGCCTCTGAGGAAGAGTACCTGTATTCTGTTCAGAACTTTCTGGTCTATAACCAGTTCGATTCTTTTCCACCATATGAGGATTGCATGATCGAGTCTTGGGATAATAATAGCTGAGTAGATCCACATCAGCTGCTTAGGCCCCAAACTCCTCTTCATGTTATTGCTCTCTTACACTGCCAAAAGATTATCATAGCATTTTGGCCATCTACTCTCCAGTTGCTTCTGCCGAGTAGTTTTTTGTTCAGATGTTTCACTGTCTTGGAAAAGTCAACTGCCCCGGATTACCATCTTCTTCAGAGGCACGATTTTGTACCTTCTGGAGAAGATGATAATGGTAGATTTCTCCGTCTGAATGGAGACTTTGTTCTCTCTACATCATATTTCTGTAATTATCAAGCTTGTTGAACAAGCCCCTACAAGGTACCCTCGTAGATTCTTCTGGAGAGTATGGCGATCTCATCCGTATAACCTACATTCCTCGAATGTAAAGACACGAAATCTTTTGTCGCTAGCAATTACGTTTTACGATTATTTATTTTATCATATTATCATATTGACATTATCCTCAAATAACCAAGGTGTTAACCGCAATCAAATTAAAAACTAGATAAGTGTGAGAAAATCTAATGTTTGTTTTATTAAACACATCTGCACTTCGCAATTCATCAATTAGGCACACCCAAAGTTAAGGAGGTCAGATTGATGAAGAGAAATGTTTCGAATGAAGATAATAAAGGCTCTCGGATGTTGCCGACTTACTGAACCGCAAATAAACGGACTGATTGAACGAAGACTATATAATCTAGGTAAATAGTGAATTGTTACCAGTTTAGAGATCATACTCTATGACATGTTACATTTATAGATATTTCACGATTCCTACTATCCAATCGACTGTCGTTTAACGTCCATAATATTTCATTAGTTTTTGTACAGTTTGTTCTGTTTTGTAAAGTTCAAACAAATGGCATAAGTATACGCTTTGCGGAACGCTATATTTTTGTGGCAGCATATTTTTCAAATCTCGACACTCATAAACTCTAGATTATAAGCTGGGAAAATAAATAACTTTTATTTAGAAGGTGAAATCTGAAAATTTTTTTTTGTATGTTTTTTCATGGAACCCAAAGGTAATTCGTGATAGGATAATGATATGCCCTCAGGCCCCCACCTTCACCCCCAGAACTGAAATGATTGCCCATTCCTACCCCTCCAATATAAGACGTCATACAATTTATTCCAAAAATGAAAATTGAGCTCCGAAAATGGTATGAAGGGTTTTTTTCAGGTCCCTGATCACCAATCCGGACTCGGTTACCCGGAAAACTCAACCGGAGACCGGAAACACCAATAAACATAACAATTTTTGAGAAATATAACAATAAGCCGTCGAGGCATCCAGCCACCCAAGAGAAGGAAAAGAATGATATGAATAGAATCTGTATGTTCTTACTTTTCACATTTTTTTAGATAAATATTTCCAAATTCTTTACCTTCGAAAATTGCATAGATACACTAATAAACATAACAATTTTTGAGCAACATAGCAATAAAATATCGAGGCATCCAGCCACCCAAGAGACGGAAAAGAATGATATGAATAGAATCTATATGTTCTTACTTTTCACATTTTTTTTAGATAAACATTTCCAAATTCTTTACCTTCGAAAATTGCATAGATACACCAGTGAACATAACAATTTTTGAGAAATATAGCAATAAACTATCGAGGCATCCAGCCACCCAAGAGACGGAAAAGAATGATATGAATATAATCTATATGTTCTTACTTTTCACATTTTTTCAGATAAATATTTCCAAATTCTTTACCTTCGAAAATTGCATAGATACACTAATGAACATAAACATTTTTGAGGAATATAGCATTAAACTATCGAGGCATCCGGTCATCCAAGAGACGGAAAAGAATGATATGAATATAATCTATATGTTCTCACTTTTCACATTTTTTCAGATAAATATTTCCAAATTCTTTACCTTCGAAAATTGCGTAGATACACTAATGAACATAAACATTTTTGAGGAATATAGCAATAAACTATCGAGGCATCCAGTCATCCAAGAGACGGAAAATAATGATATTAATAGAATCTATATGTTCCCACTTTTCAAATTTTTTTTCAGATAAATATTTCCAAAATCTTTACCTTCGAAAATTGCGTAGGTACACCAATGAACATAGAAATTTTTGAGAAATATAGCAATAAATTATCGAGACATCCAGCCACCCAAGAGACGGAAAAGAATGATATGAATAGAATCTAAATGTTCTCACTTTTCAGATTTTTTTTAGATAAATGTTTCCAAATTCTTTACCTTCGAAAATTGCATAGATACACTAATGAACATAAACATTTTTGAGGAATATAGCAAAAACTATCGAGGTATCCAGCCACCCAAGAGACGGAAAATAATGATATGAATATAATCTATATGTTCTTACTTTTCACATTTTTTCAGATAAATATTTCCAAATTCTTTACCTTCGAAAATTGCATAGATACACTAATGAACATAAGCATTTTTGAGGAATATAGCAATAAACTATCGAGGCATCCAGTCATCCAAGAGACGCAAAAGAATGATATGAATATAATCTATATGTTCTTACTTTTCACATTTTTTCAGATAAATATTTCCAAATTCTTTACCTTCGAAAATTGCGTAGATACACTAATGAATATAAACATTTTTGAGGAATATAGCAATAAACTATCGAGGCATCCAGTCATCCAAGAGACGGAAAAGAATGATATTAATAGAATCTATATGTTCTCACTTTTCAAATTTTTTTTCAGATAAATATTTCCAAATTCTTTACCTTCGAAAATTGCATAGATACACTAATGAACATAAACATTTTTGAGGAATATAGCAAAAACTATCGAGGCATCCAGCCACCCAAGAGACGGAAAATAATGATATGAATATAATCTATATGTTCTTACTTTTCACATTTTTTCAGATAAATATTTCCAAATTCTTTACCTTCGAAAATTGCATAGATACACTAATGAACATGAGCATTTTTGAGGAATATAGCAATAAACTATCGAGGCATCCAGTCATCCAAGAGACGCAAAAGAATGATATGAATATAATCTATATGTTCTCACTTTTCACATTTTTTCAGATAAATATTTCCAAATTCTTTACCTTCGAAAATTGCGTAGATACACTAATGAACATAAACATTTTTGAGGAATATAGCAATAAACTATCGAGGCATCCAGTCATCCAAGAGACGGAAAATAATGATATTAATAGAATCTATATGTTCCCACTTTTCAAATTTTTTTTCAGATAAATATTTCCAAAATCTTTACCTTCGAAAATTGCGTAGGTACACCAATGAACATAGAAATTTTTGAGAAATATAGCAATAAATTATCGAGACATCCAGCCACCCAAGAGACGGAAAAGAATGATATGAATAGAATCTAAATGTTCTCACTTTTCAGATTTTTTTTAGATAAATGTTTCCAAATTCTTTACCTTCGAAAATTGCATAGATACACTAATGAACATAAGCATTTTTGAGGAATATAGCAATAAACTATCGAGGCATCCAGTCATCCAAGAGACGCAAAAGAATGATATGAATATAATCTATATGTTCTTACTTTTCACATTTTTTCAGATAAATATTTCCAAATTCTTTACCTTCGAAAATTGCGTAGATACACTAATGAATATAAACATTTTTGAGGAATATAGCAATAAACTATCGAGGCATCCAGTCATCCAAGAGACGGAAAAGAATGATATTAATAGAATCTATATGTTCTCACTTTTCAAATTTTTTTTCAGATAAATATTTCCAAATTCTTTACCTTCGAAAATTGCATAGATACACTAATGAACATAAACATTTTTGAGGAATATAGCAAAAACTATCGAGGCATCCAGCCACCCAAGAGACGGAAAATAATGATATGAATATAATCTATATGTTCTTACTTTTCACATTTTTTCAGATAAATATTTCCAAATTCTTTACCTTCGAAAATTGCATAGATACACTAATGAACATGAGCATTTTTGAGGAATATAGCAATAAACTATCGAGGCATCCAGTCATCCAAGAGACGCAAAAGAATGATATGAATATAATCTATATGTTCTCACTTTTCACATTTTTTCAGATAAATATTTCCAAATTCTTTACCTTCGAAAATTGCGTAGATACACTAATGAATATAAACATTTTTGAGGAATATAGCAATAAACTATCGAGGCATCCAGTCATCCAAGAGACGGAAAAGAATGATATTAATAGAATCTATATGTTCTCACTTTCCAAATTTTTTTTCAGATAAATATTTCCAAATTCTTTACCTTCGAAAATTGCATAGATACACCAACGAACATAACAGTTTTTGCCACCCAAGAGACGGAAAAGAATGATATTAATAGAATCTATATGTTCTCACTTTTCACATTTTTCTTAGATAAATGTTTCCAAATTGTTTACCTTCGAAAATTGCATAGATACTCCAATAAACATAACAATTTTTGAGAAACATAGCAATAAACTATCGAGGCATCCAGCCACCCAAGAGATGGAAAAGAATGAATAGAATGTTCTTACTTTCCACTTTTTTTTTAGATAATATTTCCAAATTCTTTACCTTCGAGCAAAACCCTTGATATTTCGGACGGGAGTTTAATTTTGAGTTCATGATTGGCCAAATATCTCACGCAACGATCGATTAAACCTTCTCCACTCCGAGGCGCTTCGAAATAATCTCCATTTTTTTCCAACGTGACGTAATCTCCAAAAACGTTTAGGCTGCGCTTCCCTTCGAACTCGTCAACGAACCTTACCATCGACTTTTCCACACAATCAACATTATTCTTACACGATTCATATAGTTTATCACAGTTGCTATGAACAATCGAAAAAATTACGAAAATAAAAACTGTCTGACTGAACATTTTGGCGAATTTTGTTTCAAACTGTGGTCTAATATAACGTAATTGTCACCTTTTATTGACAAATTGGATGTTTATTGTGGAAGGGGTTGGTATTTCATATGTAACACGGATAAGCGAATGAATTCTATGTTAATTCGTGTTTTGTGAAAATAATCAGATTTCGATCGATTTGCTATTCTTGACTGCTGAGCTTTGGGACCGATCGGTATGCTCGAGTTGGAACACGTTTTGAATTCCATAGTAGGCATTTACGAAGATATCTTAAGCAAATATAATGATAAGTATATTTGAATAGTGGAACAAACTTCCACGACGTCATTCAACACGATTTCAGTGTAGAAATCGTGTTAAATGACGTCGCATATTAGGGAGACGCCGAAAACGATGTTAATTTGATAGTAAATACGGTTTAGAACTATTTATTATTTGTTAAGAGTATTGAATTAATTTCTCAATCAATTCATTCTGTATAATATTTAACACAGTAAATTTACATTACAAAGCGTACTAGCACGAAGGAAAATGCAAACGTCTTCAAACATTGTTTAGTATTAGAAGAAATGCAGAGCCCTCATATCAAATAATATTATATTCAATTCATTATTTTGCAATTGATAATGATCGTCTCATGGGGGGTGCTCCTGCACCGAGCATGGGTCTATTTATAATTTAATTGCAAGTTATGTACCAAAATCCTCTGTTTGTTACAAAAGTTGCAATCGTTAATTCGACCAATTCCATGTATTCTCTCGGGTACCGATGACCACCTGGTTCTGCTATAATAGGATCAACCCTATAGGTAAGAGGAAAGCGAAAAAAATCAACCGGAATGTTCTTCCGACCGGCTACGCCACTATTAATATCAAGATCAGCCACAATGTCACTTTTATAATTGCCACCCCATCAATTTACTTTTCGATATTAAGGATCTTTCAGTTAAACCCTACATTCCATCACCAATATTAAATAGATACAAACAAATTTATATCACTTTCATCAAGAATCCTAAAAACTCTGGATGGGATATGTCCGCCTCGATATCTCGAATTTTCTCCTGCGAAATACTTTTTCCTGATTCCAATTTCAAAATTTGTGCCAGATCTTCATCTGCTCATGGATCTGTCTTTGTCTTGCACCTCTGACTTCTAGATGAGGAAGCAGTATGAGAGGTACCATCATATGCAAGACTATAGACGAGACGAGAGGTCACTTCTAGCAGATCATTGATATGGAGCAGGACGCCAATAAAGATCTCTGTAAAATACCAGTGTTGATAGCCTTTGCTTAGGATATACCGTCTTTAAGACAAGATCGAATATACGGATTGGGTATTTTTTCTTCTTGGAGCCCTAGAGTCTTTGTGGTCGAGTCTTTTTTATCCCTTGAAAAAAATGCGCTCATCATGTCCTAAATATATTCAGTTGTATATCATTTGGATAGTCTTATTATGGTTCCGAGTATCTAAGATAATATAAAGATTCTTGACCCAGTATGAATTTCTACTTTGAAAGCTATAGGTACTGCATGGGAATTCGGTGCAATATTCTAAGCTAAATAAAATCCTATACCACTGAATGACTGATCTCAGTACAAGTAATTAATCAAATATCAAACTAACAAACTATCAAAATATATCTCTTGGGTTCCTCAATGATGATGTTCTCGGACCTCTGTTATTTTTATTGTTCATGACCCCCTCATATACGGCCCTGATTTGTTTAGCCAAAGGCAATTTAGCATCTTTTCAACTAATTAAAGAAACTGAGAATGTATATTATTATATTCATACAAATAAATGTACATGAAGATTCGATAGTGTTATTCAATTATTCCTGTAAATAACAACAAGCTTTATACTGAATATGTTTGCATAATGCACTGTACGTTTATAGGTATCTAAGAGTACTTTATCATTGCCACCTTTTGCAATAATAGAAAAGTACCATGTTGGCGATTCGGATAGTGCAGATACAAACCTACGCTATTCGAGAATGCACTATCGTTTATGCAACCATCATTACAAGATGAATGTACTTACTAACACACAGTACCTTGGGAACAGGATAATATTAATTCATAGTTGTTTTTCTATATAGCAAGTAAATTATTATTATACATAATGACACAACAAATGTATACCTATAAGCCTAAACTAGTGATATCTAATTTATTTATATTATATTTTGTGTAAAGGATGTATAATTAAACCCTCATCGCCTGCGAAGACTTGTGCTTCTTTTCGGTTCAACGTACGAGTCTTATTGTTCCTGATATCTGAATTTCTTTGCATAACTAATATTGCAACTGCACTACATTATCTTTGTTTACATCATTAATTACTTCACATTCTTTAGCCATAATTTTGCAAAAGAAAGGAAAAGGAAAATAGAAAATGTTCTTTGAATTTTAACATATTGTGATTATTAAAAATAATTTGTTATTTACACGTGATTAAAAGTATACCTTATAACATATCATTTACCAATAAATGTTTTTGTAACACCCGAAATTTTGACTACAGATGTGCGGCCTCCCGCACTGCGGGGGTTGCGAGGGCGTTATCTAGGCCATTGGGCATGATGCAGATGGAAAAATAAACAATTCGATTACAGAAATATTGATATTTTAACTAAGGAAACCAATTATTATGAAACGTGACTCCAAGTCTGTAAATCATAGAACAGATATTCAATCATTGAGTCAGATTTATAGTAATTCAATTATTTAAAGCCCTTGCAAATTCCTACATGCGTCTTTATAATGTTAAAAGTATATTTTAGGTAGAAGGCTCAAAAGCAATATTTCTAATAAGGTCTAACAACCTTTTTCTACCGGGATATCAAAAATTATCTTGCTCAAGGGTGGTTGTGGAATCTAAAACATGTCTTACTTTACGTTTGAAATAATTAATTTGAAGTTTCTGAAGGTGCGAAATTTCGCAATTTATACGAATGCTATAACACTCAGAAGTCTAGCGCTTTAGACTCCGGGATTTTCACTTCACCTATCGAAATTAGAAGGTTCGAATTGTATAAAAACACAATTGCATGAACGCCAGACGTCCTATGTAATTAGCTACGAACGTAATCATATATGCCTCGAGGAGCTCGCTACGCGTATGTTAGAGTTTATACATTTTACTTCGATCTTGTTAATTCGGGGCCGTTTCTTGCCCCGTGCGGCCGGTGCCAGTTGTAATAAAGTGTTTTCGGCTATGGACCGCTACCTTTTAACCGCTTCGGGTATATTTTAGTAGCTAGAAAATTCCCTTTGGTACGTCGCACGTCAGACGCTCGTAGCTGACAGCTGAGAATACCTGTTTCTGTTTCAATTGAATTTTCTTATTTGAACGAAATTTTTGGAAAAAAGAAGGGTTGTCGGGTGCGTATCGCGTCTAAATCTGACCACATGGAGCGAAAACGGTACGCGAAAAGCCCTCGTATAGAAGTTCTATGTTTCTAACTTTTGCTCTCTTCCAACTCGCTAGCTACGCGCTTCTTACGTGAACGTCATTCGATTTACGGAAAATTAACTATTTTAAAACAATTTTTGCATCGAACAAAACGGGGGACATTTCCAACAATTACTGTAATTTAGTTTTTCTTGTTACTAAAACCATTATTTCATAATTTGTAGTTCATTATTGTTTTACAACTGAAATAAATAGGTATGAAATTTGTAGGTTATTGATGATGTCAGTGTGACAGTGACATGATTATTTCAAACGTGAAGTAAGACACACGTTTTAGATTCCACAACCACCCTTGACCAAGATAATTTTTGATATCCCGGTATTAACTCATAAATCTTCAACATCTGGTTCGAAAGTGTATCCTCGAACGTTATATTTTTAGTTCAGTTCTTTAGTCGTAATGCATACTGTGATTCGATATCTATATAGAGCTTATAAGAATATTGCTTAGCAGCGAATTCTTAATTTATATACTTAAAATATTAAATGTGTTATAATTTCGATTGTTCGTGTTTCTGTCCCGTGACTTTTATGAAGTTCGATAAATATATCATTCAGTGTGGTGCATTGTTTGATTTCATAGATGGCGTGAGACACTTTTGGTCGTTTTACCATGTTGTTGACCGGTTATAAATACCTTCAATAGAGTCTGGAAATAAAAGTTTGTGACGTTATCGATCGACCTGGACTAGATACGCCTTACCACAGTTTAAGATTCCCCGTAACTTTTTAATCTCAAGAAGTCAAGATTTTGTTACATTGTTCGATTTTTTAGAGGAACATCCACTCATAGATGGCGTTAAATAATTTGGTCTCTTTACCATGATGCTAGTCGGTTAGGTATGAGTTATATTAGACAGCGTAACAGCTGTCTAGAACTATTAGTTTGCGATGTTCCAGATCGATCTAGTCTAGGGAGACCTTATAATAATAATAATGATAATAATAATAATAATAATAATACAATAATTGATACAAACATACATTTATTGAGTAGATAAATAAATAACTGTGAACATTAATGAATATCAGACTTTGTTTCCAGCGTAACTGCTGTACGCAAGATTTTGAGATTCCTTCAAATTTCCGCTACTGGATTCTGATATATCAAGGGACCTCTGATATGGATATTGAGGATTCCATCCACCCAAGTTGTTTGTGCCTGCACCGTACGTTGTACTAGGGCCATATACGCTTGAAGGGAAGTATTGCTGAAACATTCAATTTATTAGACACATGTACATTGGCCTGTTTTTTTCATTAATACACTCAACGTACAGCAAGAAGCAAAATTGAGTTGGGTTCTAGAAAATTTACAAGTGAACTTGAACGTTAATAATTCAGATTCCAAGAACATAACAATAAAATATAAAGATACAGTAATAACATTACGATACAGATGAAAAGAAATGACATTTAGTGATCCAATATGGGACACTCAATTTGACCGACGAAGGTGCAAAATATATTGATAGAGCCATGCCTGTAAGTAAGTCTGGATTATCCACCATACCATTCACAAGTTTATACAAGAATAACACAGCCTGGGAGCCAGGATTAGAGAATGATTTCCAATCAATATTGAGGGTATCCTCTAATAGGATAATAGCCCAAAACACGTTGTATCAAATCAGTGGCACCATCTGTAAATAGAGGCCATACAATTATCAAACTGAGGCCGAATCACAGCTTGGAATACTAACATTTGAGTTTCAAGATCAATGAAATTCAGGCTGTTACGAAATATGAAGTCCAGAGTTTTGTATGCCCTAGAACAATTGTCCTATACATGTGAATTGAAAGAGAATAATTCCGAATCACAGATTAATCCTAGGTCTTTCATGCTTAAGACAGAGGAATGTTAGCAATGCTATATGAAAACAACAGTGGCGACTTGCTTTGAAGAACATCGTGTGAGCCAACAGTGGAAGGTAGGGAGGGATTCGTATTTTTCTTGAAGGTTTGGAGGTTATGATAGGGAAAGACATCACTAGGTAAAGAGTTACACAGCTTCGCTGTTTGGTTTGGCAGGTCTCCAGCTGAACAGTCAAGGGGTGACTACTTTGAGGTCGTCTAGTCCGCCTTGAATGTGAAGATTTCCTCCACATCTCCTCTCAATTTTTTCTTTCAATGAGATACCAGAGAACCTCCATTATCACTTCCTTCGAATGTTAAATCACCTTGTACTATACGTTCTGTACCATATCAATTAATATTAGATGAGAAAGTAAAAATTTAAGTGTGTTACTTGCTTACCCCAGTTACTCCTACCATATTCCGAATGGTGTAAATGAATAATATCAGCGATATTACTAAGGCCAATTTTCCAACAACTAAAGCTTTTACTGAAAGTAAGCCTACACCAGTTAGAGCCAAGGGGAACATTGACATCATTTTAGATCCAAAATGAAACATGAATGGCCCCATCATTTTTTTCATTTTACCTCTCCCTGAAAGAAACAAGCACTCATCATATCAAGAATATATTCAGCTCAATCAGTTATCATTTGTACAATCCTATTATCATTCCTAGTATCTAAGACGGTATTATTTTGTTATGAAAAACGTTCAGACATTTCAGGACATCATCTCGACGTTAAAACCACAGTTTTATTTCGATCTGTATCAGTTGATGCAAATTTATTGAACGGATTCCTTCACATCCGTCTAATCAGAAAATAATCTCTAATATGCATATCGTTCCGTTATGTATATAGATTATGTATTGCATCAGTTCCAATTAAAAATGTCGTAACAACGAACGAAACATGAAAGATTCGTGTTCATCGTCATTTATCATAGGGGCTCGATTTATCTTAAATTATTTTATTCAGTACTCTCTTTTACTTTCAGGCTTTCTATTTTTTTGTGAAAGGATTTTCTGAATGTTCTTCACTTATAAATGAAGTATTTTAGCTTCATTTTGAATTTTGACAAGCGATTTAAAAAAATCACTAGCTGTCGCAAGCGCTTTGAAAATAATTGTCTAACTCTCCACTTGTCGCGAAAACATCGCGGCTTGATTTGGATTTATATTTAATTCTAAATGAAATTAATTAACTCTGGAAATGGCTAACCTTGCTTAAGGGAATTGAGCGAATCGCACGTGGACATGACCAGGTCCAACCTTCTGAATATGCGTTTTACTTTTCTATCTTGTTAAACAACTCACAAGAACTTGTATATACGGATTTGTAACATTCAAGCTGTGTACTTCAACCACTCCGAGTTTTATGGCATCCAACTGAATATACATAATATTACGTTTAATTTTATAGAATCTATATATGTAATTTATGAATGTGTACAATTATCATCAGCTTTATTCTTCTCCTTTGGTTTATTTTTCTTATTCGTCGAGGTATAGGTTAGAATGGTTAAAAGATAGTTTTTATGAGCTCACCTTCTTCCAGAGCCCTAGCTACATTTTCCGTAGTAGTTTCTGGCAATTGAATCTTCATCGTTCTACCTGATAAGAATTTCGCCATGGATGTAAGCAGTAAATCTGTCAATGACTTAGACTTAACTGCACCGTCTTCAGATGATATTTCATTGGGAATATCTTTTGCCATTCTTGAGTTTGCTTTATCACTGAAAAAAAAATCTCCAATCATTAGAAAAACATGCTAGGAAAATCTATGAGTAATACCACATTTGGTATCTATTGCAGTGCGAACATGAAGATACAAGAGGAATATTTATCATTGAATATTATAAATCGAAATTCTTATCTGTACCTTAGCCAATTTCTGAAGAGAATGACTACAAAATAGGATGGGAAGTTTGGTTAGAAATCAAGATAGCATTAAACCTTATTTCGGTGCATTCAAAATTGTATCTGCCTTCCCAAATCCCTAGTTGACCTACCTCGTTAAAAGGATACCAGGAAGAAGCTGCACTTCATGCTCCATCGACAAATTTTTGATCAGTAATATTGCTCTCGCTGCTGCGCAGTTGGTTATTCCTGGAAATCCTCCTTCGGCTAAGCATCTCCCCAATGATTTGGCCGTTTCTTGTGGCTGTCCACTCTAAATTAACAATACAAAAATCATTGTGAAACTATGTTACTACTTCACCATCAAACGATTCCAGAGGCTAATAAATTTCAATTGTCTGGAAATGTGTATTAGCTACCAGCCATAACACATCGCAAGTCTTGGGTGACTGTTCGGACACGGACCTATCAAACCTCAAAAGCCGACAGGATTTTTCTTCAACAGTTCTTTCACACGAATTGAATTAGAACATACCAAAAATGAGTGCATGTTGTGTAGGAAGATAAAAATTGGCAGAATCTGTAATTTTGAAACAAATGCTTGGGCTCCTTATAAATTTATTCGACATACAATGAACTACTATTGCACTTCGGTCTATCAACAAATCAAAGTGAACGGGTCCCAGTCAACACACACAACATCACACTGGAGTTGAGGGTAATGAAAGGGTCTACGCCCTGGCCAGGGAGGGTCATTATTAAAAATTAAAAAAAAATGTTACTGCTACAGCTTTCCTTGCGGCTAAGCGTATAAGTACTGAGGAAATTATTCCAAATTATGGGAAAAAATACTATTAGTATTGAGTTTGTAGATGTAATGTTATAAGAGCGCATTAAATTAGGTGAATTATTCCGAAAACGCTTTCTGAACTGGTGGCATCCCAAAATACATCATTCCGAACATTTCTGTATTGAGAGAGCGTGAGATGAATTTTGGTAAACAGAGTTCCTGTTATATTCACTACTGGGAACCATTTTTTATGACGAACACAGATCATTTGAGAGATCAGCCAAGTAATATAGGAACTGACAACCCGATTTTGAATGCCCGTTCACGAGTAAAGTGTGCATCTTTTCTAGTTTTTATGCTTCTTAGCAATGTATCTTTTCGTTTCAAGCTTGCTTATGTGTGCCCTGTTTTGTTTTGTTCCCGAAAAAACACTTATGCACAATAAGAACGGGAGGGAGGGAGACAAAGGTTGGCTCCATATTTCACATTACAGTCAATTAGGTGGTTAGAGAGGCGTTTGTGTGATCTTATATAACTGAAAAAATCAATTATATCTACTAGTATGTAATATTTTATTTAATATTTATATATTATTTAATATTATATTAGAAGTTATTGAATTGTTTAGATATCTTCTTATGAATAAGTATATCTACTTTTAACGTTGTAATGTTTTTAATCCTGAAGGATTAAAGTACTCAAATTATGAAATGATATACTGTATGTTTGTTCTCAACCTACTCCCTTGACGTATCTCCAGACTCAGAAGGAAATATCTTTCGGTTTATTCTTCAATTAAGAGTAAGTTTGATAATACACCACTTAATTTACAACTATTTTTAAATTATTATAATTTAGAAAGAGAATATTGCAATTTTAGGACAACAAACTTCCTTCAAAACAAATTTATAAGAATAATAAAGATTCTTGACCCAGTATGAATTACATATAAAAATTCTTGGGAAATAGGTCACAATAACACTGTGTTTTAGAATTACGTCTTTACGTACGTTTCGGTCTCACGACCATCATCAGAAGACTCACTATGTAAAAATAAAAAAAAAGGGGTTTATTAAAACTAATTATATCACAAGCGTCCAAATCGCACAAATTTAATTTCAATCAAAAGAGCCCACGCCGTCGAAACGAACCGAGCCACGAATAATCGAAATTGTATCGTCAATATTAAAGTATGAAAATTCTTTTGTAATAAGAATCCGCTATTCAGTAATATTCTCAAAATGTATAAGTTCATGTTGGTATTCTCACATCAACTGAAGACGAAGTTATTTGTCGAGTACCTACCCTCGACCCAGATGTGTAATTTATGAGATACTTAGTTCAGACCTGTACTGGAATATTACTACAACGCATTCTTCTTAAAAACATTTTCAACAATTATAAAGACGTATGTAGGAATTTGCAAGAGATTATTTAATCAAATTAGTATAAATATGACTCAGATTTTGTGTATCAGCCCTATGGTTTACAGACTTGGAATCCCGTTTTATGTGAATCATCTCCAGGATAGATCTTTTATAATAATTGGTTTCCTTAGTTAAGTTATTAACATTTTTGTAATCAAATTGATGGTTATAATCAAAGCAGTGCTTAGCAAGGGCGGTGGAATTTTCTAAGTTATTATTTCTTGTGCTATATTTATGGCCATACATTCTTTTTTCTAAACATTGTTTAGAGATCCCAGTATAGGTTCCATCACAATCTAAACAATTCAATTTATATACTGTGTGGGTTTGTTTATCTTTAGGTATTACAGGTTTTAGATTTGAGAAATATTTCCCAACACAGTAGGTTTATGCGCAACATTTATATCATACTTTTTCAAACACTTCTTGATTTTCTCTGAGGTCTCCGGAATGTATGGTAAAGTTATAAAATTGTCTGTAATACCTTTCATGTTATTCTTATATGACGTACCATTATAGATTTTGTTTATTCTCTCTTTAATGATAGGATTGAAAAAGGTTTCTGGGTAGCCATTCATTTCTAGTGTATTACGAACAATATTTAAATTTTTGGGGCGGTCATCTGCGTGGGACAATTTTATCGCGCGGTCCGTAAGGCTGTTTATGACACTTTTTTTTATAACAAGCTGGTGCAACGGAATTGAAGTGAAGATAACGTTGAGACCAAACTTCTTTAGTAAACCAAGAGGTTTTTATTTTTCCATCTGCATCATGCCTAATGTTCATATCTAGGAAATTTATGTTTTTGTTTAATTCTATTTCACAAGTGAATCAAAGTTTACAGTGGAAATTGTTAAATTTATCAATTACATATTGAATTTTATCGTTGGGAACACACATAAGGCAATCGTCTACATATCGTTTAAAGAATACAGGCCGAAAATCTAATGAACTCATAACAGATTCCTCTAGGCACTCCATAACGAGATTAGCAATGGTAGCTGAAATAGGAGATCCCATTGCTGTGCCGAATATTTGTCCAAAATATTGCTCACCATACTGAAAGTATGTGCATTCTAAACAAAATTTTACAGCATTAATAAATTCCGATTGATCTAGAGGTGTGTGGTTTTTAATCTCTGCCCAACGTTTTTTGATGCTACTCAATGCCAAAACGACAGGTATATTTGTAAATAAAGAAACAACATCCAAGGAAATCAGTTGATGGTTTACGGGTACAGATTGAGTTTTTATAAATTCATTGAAATGCCATGAGTCTTTCACATAGAATTCATTTAAGAATGTAATGAAAATGGTAAATCACAATAACTTCATTTTCTCAAATAGCACGAGATATTTTTTCCGCCACACGATTGACCCATAGATTCAAAATTTTGATAATGATTTTTTAACTTTCAAATTTTATTTGTGATGAAATTGTTATTGAATATAATGAGTAACTAGTTACGATCTACACTTACCCCTATAGTTAGATATCCAAATTCAAGAAGAATCAGTACCAATGCAACGAATCGACTCATTTTAACAATCTCGGTTACACAAAAGTCACGAACTGACCATAAAGAGTCCGCAGACGTATTTATACATCTGAACGAGCCCTAAGTTTGAAAATATTCAAACTAAAATAACAAAGGGAGGTGTGGATTGCTTACATATTTGTCCAACCTGAATGTGTTGACCTACTGAAACTAAAAGTTACAGTATTCGATTATTTGTATACCAAAGCTGGGTCAAAGTAGAGTCAAACTATGGTTTTGTGTGATTTCCTTATTTTTTCTCATTGATGGTGTTTGCTAGGAAAACAGTCGAAGATTATATTTGAACTTGAACTAGGTAATCACATCTGCATCCGTTCTAGAAGAAGGTACGCTAACAACACCTCAATACAAAGATAAACTGAATTACCTTTGTCAGGTCATAAATACTTTGGTGGTTGAAGGCACCCTTTAATAAAGGTCTCAATATTTCTGCAAATATATAATGAAATCAACTAGAGAACATGTTACCGAATCAAGATTATTGAGATGACAAAAAAAAAGATTGGCAAATCGGTTCCATATTAGTTAACAATTAATACAACTATGACAATATGGCGATGAGGGTATGAATAGTAATGTAGAGTCTTTGGAATATAATGTGGAAAATAATGATGCCTTATCTGAATCACAAAAGGGATTCAGGAATCACAAGAGTCAATTAACACCAGTTTTCCGCAGGTTATTGACTCTTTCATACAAACTTGGTGTGTTTCCTTCCAGCTGGAAACAGCTAGAGTGCAACCAATTCCATTACCGAGTCTGGCATCAAAGCCTTCTAAGGAAACTTCCGTCATATGGTTTGACGACTCAACTTTCTTGCTTGCTATCGAACTTTCTCTGAGATATGTCACTTCATGTGGTGGTTGACGGAGTATCCTTCGTTACAATGGCTATCGACGCTGGTGTGCCACAGGAATCTGTCTCTCCCCATTTCTATAGTTAATTCCACGTTCGGTGTTCATCAGAAATCTCGTATGTTGTTCCACCACTAGAAAATACAGACAGGTGGACTAGATGAGCTCGAACTAGTCACCACTTCACTACCGGACTTAATTTTTTCATCGAATAGCGAAGTTGTGGAATTCTCTAGCTACTGAGGTTTTTACTTATGCCTATAACCTCCAAGCTTACAAAAAAATATTCTTACAACATTCCACCGCTAGCTCACACGATGTTCTTCGAGCATTATACGTTTTCCTCTCGTAAAACAATGAGTCACTTGAGACCTTGTTGATATATGTTGACTTAAGTGAGGCTTTTTCCAATGGAGATCATTAAATCCTCATTAATTATGGCATAAGCGGCATTGCCCTGGTTTTATTCTGGTTAGTAATCAAGTTCTAAGTGAAAATAAAAGCTGTACAGATTGGCAGCAAATACAAACAGGAGTTCCCCAGGGTCTAAGTCCGGAACCTCTTTCGTATATTTTGCACATCAATGACTTATCTGATTGTCTTGAAGAAAACAATTTGACAATGATCACTTGCGTCTGGTAAAAAACTTGAACAAAACTTAGAGTTAAAAACAGGGTTTTCACATGATAAATACGAAAATTTACTCTGAAAAAACTATTTTAATAATATTCGGCACGAAACTGAAAACCTAATCACACTCACCAGTTTATCCAGCTCAATCCGTCTGGCCCAATGGTCTCTTGTTTTTGTATTGAGATCTGACAGAATGCTCCCCATTGTGCGCTAACGGATCCAAACTGGAATTTGAGGCAAACATTCCACCAAAAAGGTTGGCTTTTTCTTGTGGTGTAGTAGCCAGTGTGCCATCGTTTTTTGTTAGGGGAGAGAATGAACTGGAAGTGAAATTTCTACCAATTGCTTTGGCGAAAGTCCAAAATTAACAAGAGGCATTAGGGCATTCGATAAGCTTTGATCTTATTTCGGCGTTATATGCCTCTTTTGAAACATAACATAACGTAATATGAAATTTCTACATATCCACTCACTTATAAAATAGAATATAATAGGTTTATCCATGCTACATACCAAATATTGGCTTACATTACATTCAAAATTATGATAAAGCAGTGAAGAATAAAGAATAATAAATATTAAATCAAAACTGAAAATCTGAAAATTCCTTAAATGTATAGAAATAAGTTCTGTAAGAAAAGTTTTAGTTAAATTTGTTCAATCATCGAGAGAAAACTCTCTAATCAATAGACAGTAGTCATAGTTTGTCGTAAAATATTGAAACCCAGTAGTTAAGGCTATTTCTACTACGTTTTAAGGGGTGATAATTAATATGTAAATTATATTTACATTTACTATTGGCATCGATTAGAATATTCCTTGATACTTGTTTTGACATATATGAGGTAATGGTTAAAGTAAATGCAAGGTAAAGATATAACTTTTGGAACTTTAAAGGCATGCACATGCTTACAGTCTTGTCGGTAACGTAAGTTTTTTTATAATCCTAATTGATTTACCCTGAATCATGACAACAGGAGGTATACTTACAGAGTGTCACCAGTCTAAAATACCGTAACTAATTTTCGAGTGTATTATAGCGTAATAGGCTGTAAGAAGTACATTAACAGATATAATTTTGTTTGTTTCTTAGCACGTAAATCCCTTTAGCAGCTGACGAAGCAACTTGAGCATATTTCCTCCAAGTGAATCCTTCATCTAGTAGTAACCCAAGAAATTGTTGTATATTCACTATTATCACAGTCCGATATCTGTCTTAAGGAAGAATAAAAAGTCACAGTTGCATAAAATCATCCTAGCTATCTAGAAATGTAACAATGAAATCAGCCACTAGGATTTTTTTCATAACGATTGCAAGAGTTGTAATAACAAGACTTCAAGGATTCTGAGACTGCGCTATCATATCTAACTGATTGTAAATAGTGTGAAGTGTAGCAAGTCAAGTACAAATAGTCCAGGCAAAAAGCCGGGAAAGAGGCCATGATAAAAAAAATATATAGTAAGCTAGAATTTTTTTTTGCATTTTGTTCCTAATACCTCATAGATCATTCATGACTATCAAGACCGCGGGGGTCGACCTTTCTACCCCCCCCCCCCAAAACTAATGAATTAAGAGCCGAAAATGACCCCTAGTGTGTTTTTTGGGTCGCTGAACACGATTCCGCAGTTGGTTTTCTCGGAAAACTCCCTCCAGATGAAAATTGGGGGAACTTATATATACCTAATATATAATTTATAATTTTGTTGCAAAAATGACCTCTAGTAGGTTTTTTGGGTCGCTGATCACGATTCCGCTGTTATTTTTTCCAAAAAACTCGCTCCAGATGGAAAATTAGGGAAATTTGAGATTTTCCTGATACGGTTATTAATAATAAAGTATAATTTCAGGTCATTTTTGCAACAAAATTATAAATTATATATTATATATGAATTTTCCAAATTTCCCATCTGGAGGGAGTTTTCCGAGAAAACCAACTGCGGAATTTTGATCAGCGACCCAAAAAACATTCTAGGGGTCATTTTCTGCTCTTAATTCATAAATTTTCTAAACTTTTGGATTGTTTTTATAAGAATGCTCCTCTGAGCCCGTTTTGGGGGGGTAGAAAGGTCGACCCCGCGGTCTTGATAGTCATGAAAGTTCTATGGGGTATTAGGAACAAAATGCAACAAAAAATTTGAAATTCTAGTTTACCATATTTTTTTTTAATTTTTCGGTTCGTTGCCTGGACTATTAACTATGGTAGCAAGATTGGGGTAGCCTCATAACCAGTTCCCCTCTTCCCTCTTCCCTGAGGATGCCAATATTGGAACGAAGCACTTTTTAACGATATTACAGAGAAAATCGTTTCACACAAAGCAGTGTTTGATTTATTAAATATAGTAAATTATAATGAATATACATTTTGAAAATAGTCAACAGAGTCCGGATCATGGTCGACATTAGTTGGAGCGAAAGAGTATTGACTTCCGATCGGAATATCATCGTCTTTAGACCATGGTATGGTATGATGATAATACGGTTTGTCATTTAGATGTACAACTTTGACTACCCGTTTGGGCGTAACATGATGTGCCAATTTAAGATATCCCACAATCGAAGATACAATCAAGCTCATTGTACTCAACATGACAGAAACGCTGGTCATGACTGCCATCGCTTTTATGACCAATGGAAATAATACGGTTTTGATCAGAATAGCTCCAACAACTAGGGGAAGTATCATTCTTTGGTGTTTTCTGTGTTTTCGCGACGTTACCATCCCTGCAAAAAGACTCACATTTTTCATTGTTTCATTAATTATCTATATACTATTGGAAACATCCTGTATAATAAACTATAAAAGAGTTCACACTGTGGTTATATTATAATACTATTGATAAGACATAATCACCCTTATCGACTAAGAATACTATTATAGTACTGAGAACCTTTCGACTACCAAGTACCCATCATCAGAGTAAAACGGTGTTTTAGCTTGTTCTTACATCTATAAACTGGTACTGTATTGCAAATTTAGAAAACAAACTATGGAATTTATTAATTACTGAAGAATGATAAATGAAACTTTTGAATTTTATTGAAGCATTTGAAGATAATGGCTCTAATTTGGTTAGTTTGAAATTTGAAACAAAATTGAATTTTAAGCAAAATTGTTTGATATTTTTGGCTTATATAAGCTAATTACGCACAAAATTTCATCCAATTTAGTCAAGATTTGACCAAGATAGCTTGATTTGATTTTTTTTCCAAAAAGAAAATGTGTATATAAATTTCAGGAGGGGCGATGAACCCAACCTCATGAAATTTGAACTGAAGATACCTTGAGAATCGGCAATGAATGCTTCCAAATCTCAAACAATAGCCAATAGTCTAAGGGGTCCAAATAAAGTAAAACTGAAAAACTACCTCGAAATAAACGGTTAAAAACTTGTTTTTTACATATACGAAAGGATTGCACCAAATATTTTGAATAGAAATTTTAGGGTGTTCTGTTAGCTTTGCAAACACGAAAATTTCGCACCGTGTCACGACACCAGGTGATAAAGTCACCAAAGAAAAGCACAACATGATTCCACGATTTGAACCGCATGAAAATGAAAGGTAGGTTTTCGTGAATTTAGACACCGTTGGTAAAAAAAATAATTGCTGATATATTTTTTAATATTGTTGTTGTTTATGTGAGCTTGATGAGTTTGTCAATTATATGTATGAACTATGTACTTACCGACCTCTGAGATATCCCAGAAACTGCGCCTATTGATTATTTCTTCATCATCAGATTCGATATTGAAATCTGTATTTACACTTGTGACACACAATGAAACTAATACGAGAACAAACACACCTCGCTGCATTTCGTATAAAATAGTAGTGTGCCGAACATTATCAATCTAAGTGCTCAACATGACCCATTTGCTCTGTGACAAGATAAAAAATTACAGCACTTTCAGTAGCTTTTCACCTAGAACATTATTTGATTGTGGTTAATGACTTGAGTTCAGTCATGATAAATCGTTCAGTGAATGAAACGTTCTGTAATTTTGAAAATTTTCGATACTATTATGATCATTGCTCAGATATATTGTAGCAATTAAGGTATCGAGGGTGTTATTGTAATATTAGGTAGTGTACATACCGAGGGTCTCTGGTCCGAATTATGTCACTTATTCAATCCCAAATGAATACTCAAGAGCTTACTCGCAGCATTAAAACGTTTATTTATGTTATTATAAGACATAAGCGCCAGAGGTTCAAAAGTGGAGTTAACAGTCCGGAAAAGTAGGTGGGCAGTCTTTTCTAAGTTTAGTATTAGACGATTTTTGATAAATCATGAAGTGATGTTATCCAAGTGCTCAATAAACGGTTCCACTATCTTATTAATGTCAGATATTTGAAACAGTATATTGGTATCATGTGCGTAGTTCACAATCAAACACATAAGATTCTAGAAGATTTTATGTAAGTCATTCATTGAAATGACGTGGACCTAAAATGCTTCCCTGCGGAATCCGTATGGGGTCGAACTAAAAGTTTCCCCATGGTAAATCGTGCCAGTCGTAAAAGGCCACTAAAAAGATAACCATAGGTGGTAGATATTTTCCGCATCGCCCGGTGAAACACCACCACCTCGACAAAGATGCTGTGAAGTGGGCAAACCCACGTTTCAGTGTTCCTGTCACACTACCCAAACCGACATTTTATTCAATCCAGGCTTGTTCTTGGAATATTAATGATGAAGCTTCCTGGAGTAAAATACTCCGGAAGAAAAATACCTCCCCATTCGGATTTCCGGGCTTGAGGCATTGAAAATATAAACTTGAAGATAGACCTCTGTAATATCCGAGATCTTAGCACAAACACAAACAATGTTTATTACCACCTGCAGAAAGACAAACCAGACACACTGGCCTTAACTGGGACGCAGGTCAATTCATCGACTAACACGACCTATATGCTCTGCCCTGGCTACGAGCTCCACACTCGTTTTAGATTTGAAGGAAGTATTTGTCTCTATTCCAGAAATGATCTCTTATGATATAGAGGGAAGAATCTAGAACCACAAGAATTCGATATAATGTGGTTCAAGTTTGATAATCAGAAACAGACAAAATTCCTCTGTTGTCTTTATTTATCTCTAAATGAACCAGCTCATGGTGAACTCTTTGAATTTGTTTCTCTGAATCTTGACCTCATTCAACAGAACTATCCAGCAGCTGAAATTATGATCAAGGAGGATTTCAACGTTCACAACTCCGTTCTCAAATGGCTGCAAGCTTGCCTCCATCAAAACAACCTATACGTTAGAATCCTCCAATAAGTATAGCAGATGAAAGTTGGCACGAGAAAGCTATCAGATTTGCAGAACCGTTAGAGATGATTTTTCAGCAAAATGATGGAGAAGACTCACAGGATTTCACAGAAATAGGACAAGTCATTGCTTCGTAGATTATGAGGAGTTGCTGGGATGTAAAGTAGCTGTTGGCATGACCCATGAGAGGGTGCTGTTGGTAGTGATTCCGAGCATGACTATGAAAGACTTCATAGGAATATTTTATCTGACATCATCATATTAGGGATGTGAGATCCGCTTTCCTGGAGAAGATACAAGCTTGAGTTTTGATTACATCAGCTATTTGAGCATCCGATAAGCTTTGATTTTATTTTGACATTATATGCCTCTTTCGAAACGTTTATTATTTCATTGCAGATATTTCTGGATTCAACATATTCTGTTTTGGTTTCCAGACATGGCTTACTACGCCAACGAAGCTACGCTGTTTGTTTTGAAGCGACGGTCCTACAACGGATTTTATCGAACCATCGTTCATCAGATGACGGTGATTTGTTGGTATGGGGCTTGGGGTATGTAACTTCCCATTACTATCCTAATAATATCGGAGATCTCTCTGGCGCATTGCGTTTGGTTACCAGATTCAAAACATACACTTCCCCAAGGAAACTCGGAGAAAGATTGTAATATTATAAATAACCCTGGAAGTTATAAGTATGTAGTTACTCATCCAAGCAATAACCAATCAAATCATGTCTAGCTCAATTATAATATACATCTATTTCATTCGAGCCAGAATTAAACCAGCAAACCAGCTGCCTCAATTTACGTGCTTGTCAGTATTTCAGTACACATGGGAAATGAAGCGAGAATTTCTAGAGCAAAAAAACTAAAAATTGATAATTATTACAATACCAAAAGTTATAATTTTCATAGTACCTATCAATCTTTAATTGACAAATTGTAGACGATCAGTTGTAGTGAGTATCTATGAGGGGTATTAAGAAGTCGGAAATAATAATTATATCTTGTTTTGAGCTGTTGTTTATTTGGATTTTATAGTTCAGTGATGCAAAACACTATAATTCAATAATTTAATGTCCGGCTTACGGCACTATTATTTATGCACTGTTAGTTCTCTTGTTCACTTATCGTAAATAGTTTTCACGAATTACGTTTAGTTGTTACTCTGAATTCCTTTGCATTTGGCATGCCATATTAGGGACACATAATCCAGCCATTTCTATGTTACGTACGTACGTTTCTCTCGGTATACACCATCAGAGCAATATATGGGAATCTGCATCAGGATGATAATTCACATCATAGCAAATTAAAAAAATATATCAATAAGTTATTTAATTACGTAAAAATTAGTACATTAATAATTAGGCTAAAGTTAAAACATTACATATTTTGTTCAACATTTCTCACATATTTCAGCTTATTGAGATTCTTAACAATAATTTATTTAGTTTTGATGGTACCATCTATAGCACAAGACCTGAACGCTGAGGACTAAAGTCAGTGTAACGTCATCAACAAGAGGCTTGGACAAGAGTTGTAGCATACGACGTAGCCGGTATTGATTGTGACAGGTGTTAAATGTTACAATTAAACAGAGTTCTAACTATTTCTGAGTGTTTTAACTGAATAAAGTGCATTGCAAAATGGCTTCCTGTAAATGTTTGTGTTGGTTCTTACTAAGTTTTGTTCCGTACGTACAGTTTACTGACGTACTTATGCGGAATGAATGTTGTGTTCCTGTCTGTGAGGGACATTAACAATGGGTTAAAAGTTGGAATGTTTAGTTTTTCTAAAGATAATGGAAACGATGGATATCAGGTGTAATATTTCTCAATTATTTTGAAACTAGAACAAATTGAATAGAAAATATTCTGTATCATTTTTGAACAGTAGACGATACCCTAATCCAGTTGATAATTCATGACCATTATTCCATCTATTCGATTGGGTTCACATTCTCAAGTGTATAAGGAATAATTGGGTGAATTTAAAACCCAATCAAATTATCCAGTATAGTATCTTTGGGACCACTCTAACCTAGAAATTTGGCATGTCAAAATGTTAAAGTAGCATTCCAATTCCATCAGAACCTAGTTCATAAATATCACATTAACTTAGTGGAAAATGATGGATGTCGAAACTCCCCTCAAAAGGCCAAGATTGAGGGGCAGGAATCTATCGTTGAAGGTAATTTAGAGGATGATTAGGAGAAACTCATGTTCTTAAGAAATTTATTGAATTGCTTAGATACGTCTAGTTCAACTTCAAATAATTTAACAACACACAGCTCATAAATTTCATATTATTTCAATGAACTTAATTTGAATTACATATTGTAAGGAAATTTTCGCGTCCTGAAGGATAAATAAAATTTTTGTTTTCCTGTCGGTATTGCAGAATTATGCCCTAACGTACTGGTAACCATCTCGGACATAGCGTTTGGCGTTAGCGTCACGATCGAGCGTTCAGGCCTTAAACTATAGAAAGTATTAGGTGTACTCATCTGCCAAACGGATTGACGACATTCAGCATATCAGCTGCCGGGCCACTACAGATTTATATATTTTGAGGAGGGTTGTCTTACTTTCTATATTCTTAGAAAACAATTAAATTTCTTTTGATTTTCTTGAAAAGTATAGTAGAATGGACATATTTATAAGTTTTTTTGTTGAATAATTGTACGAGGCACAATTGTTTATAAAATAGAAAATATTGAACTTACGATTGGTCAAAGAGGAACAAATTGTTTGTTTTGGTCAAATACAAATTTTCTTATGAACACATGTCCAAAAACATTGACAATCACTATTATCAATCATGTAAACCAATCATTTGATTTGTTACAGTCAGCCCAAATTATGACAATGGATTTTAAGAAGAAAGTTTCGTATTATAACCTACCACATCAAAAGTAAGTGACGTTTTGTGAATTAAATATATAGATAGTGTGATAATATCTTGTATTATAGAGGGCAAGGTGAAAAATCCCTGAAAATTAAACAAATGGCGCCACAATCGAAAATCCCATGTTTCATTTGTGACGTACCATCTTTAACTAGAACGCATTCGAATTTTCAAACTGATATGTCATTCAGTTCTGTTTTGACACCCATTGAAAGCAAGCAGCCTTGAGGATTTTTGTAAACGTGGAAAAAAGAGATTTTCGCGTCTTGATTGAACATTATTTCTTGCGTGGAAAAACTAATACGAAAACCAAAGCATCGCTTGTTAAACATTATGAGGACTCCTCACCATCGTTTGGAACGATTCACAAGTGGTTTACTGTTTTTTGTTGTGGTGGTATGATCACAAAGGACGCCGAATTTTACCGAAGTTTTATTTTTCTGACATATGATATTTAAGTAATTTTAAGTATTTCAAATAATGGATAATTGTTATTAAATCTACTGAATATACGTGTATCATACATTTACCCCCAGTGGTAATGTTCGCCTTATAATTCATATTCCTTATGTAGGATTATGGTCATTTGTCAATTATTTATTCCTGACCAGAAAGGGTACAACAATGTGACAGCTGATATACACTCATTCATTTACCTACTTAGAATAAATAATATTAAATACTACAATATATTACCTAGATATTAAATATCAGTTTGAGATATAGAGCAACGAATATTAAAGTAAAATGTCGTGCTGAGTTGATTACCAGAAGGAGATATATTGAAAAAGTCAGTACTCATTATACGAAAAAGCAATACCTCTTCACTATTCCTCATAGAGAACTATGGTATAGATTGTGTAGCATCAAATGTATGGGAGATGTCGCCGATAGATCAGAAGGATACATACATCAGAATGTCCAGTAAATTTATCTTGATGCAACTTCAACTCCTTCATCTCAACAGTCTCCTTTCGATGGTAAAAGCGCCTCCAAGATGAAAGCTTAAATGTACGTTGTACTATTAATGGCCTCCAGAATTCTTCAGACCCATCACAGCTGCAAAAAGGGCGAAGAAAAACCCAGCCAACCCTGTGGCACCCGTCAAAAGCACCAGTCCACCAATCAGAACAGGTATCAATGTGAAAAATTTCAGTTTGTAGGCTAATAAGAGAGGGAGGAGGAATTTCCTGAATTTTTTCTTGACCTTAAATTTTCCTCGGTCTTTTCGGCCGACATCATGGAACTCTGAAACGCAAGTTTGTACTGTTAAAAGTGAATAACGCGATTACATTGAGATCTAACAATATTACAATTTGCATAATCGTAATTAACACATTTAGGATAGCGAAGGGCAAACAATGATAATAAACATGTCTATAGTGGAATTAATAAAAAAACATAGTGAATAAACTTTCTGTAGACAGTTGGAAAAACTGTATACAACATATTATAATTGAGATGGAAAAATCCTATACGTATATGATTACTAATATTCAACCCTTGATAATTAGTTTAGGTTTAGATGAAGGTAATAGTGATAGTGACACATAATTTTATTCATGTAAAATATGATTAAGTTGTTAAAATTGATTTATCTAAAGCTTCTCCGTGTACCCACTTTTATTTTTATTGTACCCTGAATCCATTTCTTGCAGTTTGAAGATGTTGTGACCAGTTGGTTTATTGCAGCAAAGGTCAACACCATAATATGAACTTTACTATATTGCTAAAGAAAACATAAAAGCCTTAAGCAATTCAATTCTTACGCGAAATACGTGATCTTTGCCTTCACCTTCTGTTCTGTAATGACTTAATATCCCAAGCTCCAAATTAGAAGTCTTATTACTAGATTTGACAATTTTTCGTCATTTTGAATTGTGGATTGATTTAGGAGGGTGACGTATTTATTAGTCAAAGATCTCAGACGTCATTAGGATCAGTGTTTCCTCTCCATAGGGAACAATTCTCCGATGTATTTCATACTGATGAGGCATGTGCTATGCCGCCATCTCGTTCTCTTCTTGGCGTGCTCTAAACAGCTGGTAATCCACTGAATCCATTGAGTGCATTTGTTTTCTCAGTAAACAGTGTTTTGTAGTGATTCTTCAAATAGGTACTGAACCTCATGTATTATATCCATGTATTTGAACTCCGACGATAGCGTTGTGTGGTTTCAAATAGTTTAGGTCGCCTAATCTCGCCAGTTATTAAGCTATTGCATATAGCTTTTATCGCGGGCTTTGAGCGCGGCGACCGAATCAAGAAATTCCGTAACGAAAAATAATATAAGACCTAAACACCTAACATGTGTCAAATTAATTAATTAATTTGAAGTTTCTAAAAGTGAGAAATTTCGCTATTTTATACGAATGTTATAACACTCTAGCGCTTTAGACTCCGGGATTTTCACGTGGCTTTTCGAAATTAGAAGGTTCGAATTATCTAAAAACATAATTGCATGAACTCCAGACGTCCTATGTAATTAGCTACGAACGAAATCATTTTGACATATGCCTCTAGGAGCTCGCTACGCGTCAGTTAGAGTTTATACGTTGGACGCGCGTAGCAGAGACCTGAGAGTACCTGTTTCTATTAAGCTATTGCATATATTGCATATAGCTTTTATCGCGGGCTTTGAGCGCGACGACCGAATCAAGAAATTCCGTAACGAAAAATAACAGGAACTCGTTTATGTTGCGCTCTTTTGGGTGACTAATATTGAAAAATTGTATATCACGACAAAAAACGATAATTCTACATATTTTATAATAATCGAAGGCAAGCTGCATCGGCTGCATCTCTGTTGCAAGAATTCAAAAGACTGCCTTTAAATAGTGTTCAGACGACAGCTCAAAGTGTCTTAGATTTCATTAGTAATAGAAATGGCATTTCAATAATGACTTTCAATTGCCAAACTCTAAATAGTCACAAATACGATTTACAAGATTCAGTTACGAGACAAACAAATGTGTTACTTCTTACCGAAACTTGCATGGCGCATGATAATCCGATTGAAATACCTAATTTCAATAGTATTGTTCAATTCAAACGAGACACTGTTTCAGAAGGTGGGGTAGCTATTTACCAAAATAATAATAATGTAACTAATATTATGACTCCGAATATTGAAATAAATATTGCACACGTTAACGATGTTAATGTTAGGCGCTCATTTGTTGAAGATATTAGTGCGTGCTCATGCAAACTTAGAAATGGCCTACACATAGTCATGGTAGCAATTTACATTTCTCCGAATCCAAAATTGGACGAGGTAGAGCATTTTATTCATCGCACTTTACTGGAGTACACTGAAGAAGGGTCGAAAATACTTGGTACAAATGGTAATAAATTTCCACTTATCTTGGCTGGCGATTTCAACATCAACTTCGCTGATGAAAAATTAGAGCGGTTGACAACTTTTCTTTCGGAAAAATTGAATTTGAAAATGAATAATGATCCACAAGAATCCACAACAAAATATGGGACCACCATTGACGCGGTATTTCCCAGATATTTAGAGGATATCAAGTCTCAAACTTATGTCTCTTATTTCAGTTATTCAGTTACCATAAACCTATAGTTTCAATGATAACAAATTCCTGAATAACCTACATGTATTGTAAGATAATTAAAATATTTTAAACGATATTAACTCCTCATTTATTCAATGAAAGAAAAAAAATATTGTTTTCTTATCGGTCACCACGCTCAAAAAGTGTAACTTGAATTAATATCAAAGAAAAAACTTCAATTAAAATATCAAAGAAAAAAAATACTGCATAAATTAAAAAAAATAAATAATTATAATTGCATAAGTTGAGAAAAAATGCTATGCAATAGCTTTACCGCGGCAGTCCCCGAGTGCCACACGTATTTTTTTTTCTCGGGGTTATGTATGAAATGGTCAACTTGCCCGGAACATGCGTTCCATTGAGATTCCCAGACCCCATTATAGAAAAGCTAAGAAGATTCTATCCAATCATTTTGTTTTTTATAGATATTCACAAGCTTTTGTTGATAATTACGGAATGTTCGATCCAGAAAACGTTTGAACAGGTTGGTGAATTTAATAGTGCGGTTTAATTATTTTAAAAAGCTTTCCGTAATGATAGGAAATAGAGGTACTTACTCCAGGTTTGAATAAAATTTAGATACGCTTAATATTACGTACAACGTCCCTTCTGAGTCAGAAAACCAGATAGCTTAGACAACTGTAATATAATGCAATTTAAATATAACTGTGTGCATGCTATATTTCCGGCAAATAACTAATTTGTGTACGCATACAAATGGTATGTTGGTGAACCCAGCACGTTAGCAATTATGGGCGCGTGTCCATTACGTCAAGAAAATCGTATGAATTATAATCTGTAGCAAAACATTACCTCGAGATTCTTTTGCAACTAAGTACAATATCTTACATAACCTTTAATATAATAGCCCTGTGGAACAACCCAATATACGAATAAATTCATTGATTATGGATAACATTGAGGAAGCAACCTGTGAATAATTTAAAGTTGGATTTGATATAATCCAAGATTTTATACAACAGTGAATTGAATCTCGGTGAGGGATAGTTCTTTATATTCCAGCATCGGGATAATTAACTGTATTGTCCAAAAGTTTCATCTGTATCAGAAAAAGGCGTCCATATCAGGGAGGAGTACCCTGAGTTACCATCTGAAACATGGTTACCGATAGGGAAGAAAGGAAAGTAGTTAAACTAGAATGTGACGTAATTGGATATACCGACGACTCACTCATAACCGTCAGAGGAACAATTTTTGAATACTCCGATGCTCTAAGCATGTTGTATCAACAAAGGTCTGAATATTAACTCCAAGAAAACTGAAGCAGTTATCTTAAATAGGACGTAAGCACCCACCAGAGGTCTAACTTTTAGGGGTCATGTAACAAAACCAATTACTTGGGAGTTATCTGAGATATTAAACTTCTTGGGGAACAACTACAGAAACAACAGTCTCGCAAATTTACTGCTATTTCAACTGGGGTTCGAATATGACAATGTGGATCTTCGTACCCATACTTACATCCATATTTACTTATGACCTGATTGTATGTCGGGAAAAATAGAGGTCAAAACGGCCAATATAGGCCTGGAGTACCTGACAAAGTTCATTCATGGCACAAGCACCGTAGCCATGAAAACTTCAAACCTCATTACCAATTTTGTATACCGAAATTTCTCTTCAACGAATGCGGGTACCCGTCATCCATATTTCCTAGTACAAAACAATGCTAAAAGCACCCTCAACAAAGTGCAAGACAATCCGATCGCTTCATGAGAGAAGGGCCCATAATTTATTTCTTAAGCTCATGAAATCTAGTTTTAACATTGATTTTCTTTTGAATATTCATCAATTAAAAAAGTTTTGGTTATTGTGATTAATTTCAACATACTTACAAATGAATCTACGTTATTATTGAAATGTGAGTCTGAATGTTATAAAAGTAACTTAAAAAATTAGAAGCAGTCACTGTTTTGCGAATGCTTTGACAAGTGAAACATATCATGTAATTTTAAAATCTGTGTTTGTGGTTGAAGGTATATTTTTCTTCGATAAATTGATAATTTATTTATGTTATTAAAATTACAAATAAATGGAAAATTGTAAATGCATAATAGTTGTCTTGATGTTCCTATGTTCTATTTTGAACGATCACCTTCTTTAGCTACCAACATTATGATTCCCAGGGGGTGGTCGACTTCGGGAGGAATTCACAGAATTGTAAGGTGATGTAGTCTGAGAGGAAACTCAGATACCTAGAACAACGTTATCCAGGAAGATTCTTGGGAAATTTTTGGAGCTGTAGGTCGTCCAAGAGTTTTTTTCACCGAAGAGGAAGCCAGTATAGCTACAGGATGTGTGGAATGGGATTGCAAGGTACCTCGACAAATAGGGATACACTTTTCCTCAACAGTTTAAAGACAACATCCAGGGTGAGATTTTCTTGATTCGTTTATGAAGAGAAACAAACTCTCTATCCGTCTTACGTCAAATATAAAAAGATCCAGCGCCTCCGTCGGAAGTGAAGATATTCTCCAACTTTTTCATCAACATCAATGAAGCTTTAAATGATGCATATGATTTTAACATTTATAACTATGACGTGACAGATGATCCTGGGGGAAAAAGGCAGTGGTCCCTAGAAGCACCAACAGGGTTGAAAGAGTTCAAAACCACTTTCGCACTTCCATGATTCGACATGAACTTATTTGAAGATGTGATATTTTTAAATTCTCCTTCCGCATATGAAGGAAACCCGAAAACTGGTTGCTACAACTATTTCACCTGCAGTAATTGAACTCTGTAAAGAACATGAGATTTACATAGCTCAATTCCTTCCAAATGCCATTCTTCAAATGTAGCTGCTGCTAATATCTTATGCAGAAGAAGATGTAATGGGGTGAAAAAATTGTTAAAATTTGTGTACTATTCACAGTTTTTTTATTAAATTTATAATTGTTTTACCGCAGTAAATGCTTAAATCTTAGAAACAAATGTATAGTTATTAAGGTGGTATACCAAAATGGTGGAGGAAATATAATTTGTTGATAACATCTATATTTGATTGCTCTCGATGCTTACGAATTGGAGCTTCATCGTACAACCGATTCCTGTTCTACATTCAAAATACATAACATAAACTTTACCTGTGGTCATCGGAGTTCTTGTCTGGAAAGACCATGTGGCTGTTGTCGGGAAAATCTCCCACGACCCTTGCCATGTAGATATCTCTTCGCTCTCTCCATCAACCAAACATCGACCACTTCTGGTTTGTATCAATATCAAAACGCCGATCACTAACGCCAAACTGCACGAGTTCATTTTTTTTTTGTATCACAAGGACAGTTCTCGGTTCCTATCCAAACATCACTTATTACGAGTGTTTCATGTTAATGCAGTTATCATGTACCGAACGTGCGGTTTGAACACAGAATATGACAATAAATGTACAGACAATGGTACCACTACAATAAACCAAATAGGCAGATACCTGACTGTCATTTACTGGCGTTACGGAGCCGTGTAATGATTCTAGTCTAATGTTAAATATTATCTTAGTTTCCGCATGAATTCTTTGATACAGAAGGCGAACCATACAATTTGCGGTTAGCCAGTAGCGTACATTGAGAGTTCAATTTATTCGATAAATCGCATTGCGGTGAATTAATTTTTACACCAAAGTGAAACGGACTAACACATAAGTTGTTACCAATCAATTTTATCAAAAGAAAACGTCATCTATTATTTTGTATTATTACATTTACATATTTTTGTGTTTAGGTCACATTTTGTTGATTTTAAACTCTCCCCTCATTTAAAAAAAATAAAGAATGGTTACCTTCTCATTAAAAAAATAGGAGTTTTCTTCAATATTTTAATTATTATTCAAAATTCAGAAATACGTTTGATTGCTTTACAATTATTTTTCATTTGCTTAATGTAGTATATAACGAGTAAATCCCGATATAGCACATATAAGCTATATAAAGGTGACGAAAGAGAAGAGGATAGGAAAAAATAGAAAAATTACATTATGTAGGACCCAACAAAATTCACGAGAAGCGGGCGAGTCAGCATCAAATACATCAGACAGATATCCGTCTAAAGGTTCAAGAGCAAGTATATGGATCAAAATCGGCATTTGGAGGAGAACTTTTTGCGTCGTTCCGTAACCACCAAACCAGAGACCAAAGAATATTCGAAACAATGGACTTGTCTTGGCGAATCGAATCCAACAAAGTCATGGCGACGCTTTTTTGGGATGCACACAATACCCTGAAAAGGGAATAGCGACCACCGGCGTATATTATGTAGAGCTGTTGGATCGATTCGACGCCCATTTGAAGCGAAAGCGGCCGCATTTGGCAAAGAAAAAAGTGCTCTTCCACCGCAACTCACCGATGTACAGGTCCACAGTCGCAATGGCAAAATTGCATGAATTGCGCTATTTGTTATCCACCATATTCTCCAGATTTGGGCCCCCGCAATTTTTATCTATTCCCAAACTCGGCTCGGCGGAAAGAGGTTTGACTCCGACGTTGAGGTCATCGTTGAAACAAACGACTATTGTGAAGAATTGTCGAAATCGTATTATTCAGCGTATAGCGAGTATTTTGAAAAAAAAATCTCAATTCGGCGGGGCTTTCTCTAGTCATATGCGTAAATAAAAATTGAATGGTGTGGTAACCTTCTGGCATTATGAAATTACGATCTAGCGTCAAAAAATTTATAAGAATTTTTAAACAAGCATGATTGTTTTTTATGGAAAGTACATAAGAGAAAAGTGTGGCTATGGTAACCACTTTGTGTTAATAAAATATGTAGGTTAAAAAAACGCCAGAAAGGTAGCGCTGCTTTGTTTTATGTAATTGGCTTCAATGTTCAAGAACATGCGATAAATAATTCATTTAAAGAGGAAAAAAGCATCTTAAGGTTCAAAACTGTACCCATGAATAGTTTACGATGTATGAAACATGTTTGAAAGCTAGAACCACCACCACCTGCATTAAAAATATACATTATTCCGATAAAATCATTGCGAATTTTGATAATGGTTAGAGCGGGTGGGTGGTGGTGGACCTACTTTCTGGCTTCACGAGATTTCGAATAGTCAACATTGACACAACCACTATATTCATATGTGTTTAGAAGTGGCAAAATGGAAACTTTGTTTATAACTCGAAAACCATTTTTAAGCTATTGCATATAGCTTTTATCGCGGGCTTTGAGCGCGGCGACCGAATCAAGAAATTCCGTAACGAAAAAACCTAACATGTGTCAAATTAATTATTCAATTTGAAGTTTCTAATTTGTTGGAGATATTTGTGCGTGCAAACTTAGGAATGGCCTACACATAGTCTTGGTAGCAATTTACATTCCTCCGAATCCAAAATTGGACGAGGTAGAGCATTTTATTCATCGCACTTTACTGGAGTACACTGAAGAAGGGTCAAAAATACTTGGTACAAATGGTGATAAATTTCCACTTATCTTGGCTGGCGATAAAAAATCAGAGCGGTTGACAACTTTTCTTTCAGAAAAATTGAATTTGAAAATGAATAATGATCCACAAGAATCCACAACAAAATATGGGACCACCATTGACGCGGTATTTTCCAGATATTTAGAGGATCTCAAGTCTCAAACTTATGTCTCTTATTTCAGTTATTCAGTTACCATATACCTATAGTTTCAATGATAACAAATTCCTGAATAACCTACATGTATTGTAAGATAATAAAAATATTTTAAACGATATTAACTTCTCATTCATTCAATAAAAGAAAAAAATTAGTTTTCTTATCGGTCACCACGCTCAAAAAGTGTAACTTGAATTAATATCAAAGAAAAAACTTGAATTAAAATATCAAAGAAAAAAAAATACTGCATAAATTAAAAAAAATAAATAATTATAATTGCATAAGTTGAGAAAAAATGCTATGCAATAGCTTTACCGCGGCAGTCCCCGAGTGCCACACGTATCTTTTTTCCATTTTTATGTATTTCCTATAGCGAGTTACCCTTTACAAACCTCGAAAATAACCCACCCTATAAAGACGTACCAATTTATTCACAATAATTTCCAAGGAATAAACGTGATGTTTGAATTGTTTTATTTTCAAAACAATGGCACAAGCATTATTATTTATTTTTAAATAATATGAGTACACGTGTTCTGCCGTTATTCCGACTGGAGTAAATAGATTAATTTGAAATGACAATTTTCATTTCCACGATAGCATGCATAATAGCAGGCATTATACATTATCTTCTTAGAATAACGTAAAAACCAGCAGCGTACTTCATTCTTTTATTAAAGGTTAGTTATTATTCTCTGACTCCCTTCCCTATTTAAGCCATAAATTCACGCAAACGGTATTAGATCAAGTCGAAGTGTGCCTTTGGGCAAACTGACCGTTTGAAATAATCATCGATTGTTGAATTAAAAATAAAACAGTGAAGTAGTTCAACTAGTAATTTATTGATTAGACGTGATGCTTATTCTCATTCCTTCTTCAACTTCACTACCTGCTAATTTTTGATATGATAAAATTGAAATCTAGTCACTGGTGATACAAATATCATCAAAATGAAGCTTGATTATCAATTTGACATTAAATAAGAAGTAACGTTGGTGCATACTCGCAAAATGGAAGAATCAAATCTTTCTTGATACATTCTGAAAAATCTTGGCTCTCGTATGGATTCCTCGTCACAATAACATGACTTGATGCCCTGATGTTTTGACAACCATTACAGGTGGTATCTTCAGGGCACTACCATACACCGCCGTTTTGCCGAGGCTGAGATTTCAAATTGGTTCGAGAATGTCTGTCAAACGTCAGTGTATAATAGTGCCATAATGATCGGAAATCCATCCGAAAACCAAAATATCGTGATCAGCGACCCACAAAACCTACTAGGGGTCATCATTTTTGTAACAAAATTTTATTTTATTATTCCCAAACCCTAGGAAAATCCCAAATTTCCCATCTGCGAGAAAACTAACAGCGGAATTATGATCAGCGACCCAAAAAACATACTAGGGGTCATTTTTGTAACAAAATTATATTTTATCATTCCCAAACCCTAGGAAAATCCCAAATTTCCCATCTGGAGGGAGTTTTCCTAGAAAACTAACAGCGGAATTATGATCAGCGACCCAAAAAACATACTAGGGGTCATTTTTGTAACAAAATTATACTTTATTATTCATAACCATATCAGGTAAATTTCAAATGTTCCGAATTTTCTATTTGGAGAGAGTTTTTTGGAAAAAGTAACAGCGGAATCGTGATCAGCGACCCAAAAAACCTACTAGAGGTCATTTTGGCAACAACATTATGTTTCATTATTCACAACCCCCAGGAAAATCCCAAATTCCCCATCTGGAGGGAGTTTTTCGAGAAAACTAACTGCGGAATCGTGATCAGCGAAATTCTAGCTTACCATTTTTTTTTAACTCGAGTATCATAGGGCCCAGACATTTTTAATGTTCATATTCGTGAACAGCGCACCTGAAAACACGGGGATTGACCTAAAAGGAACGGGAAAATTTGAACCCTATGAATTACAGAGGGACTGGACTATTATCCAGCGATAATTTCATATTTATATCGTGGATGCAGTGAAAGTATCAGCTGGAAATTATGAATAACTGGTTGTGCTGTGAATAACATCCGAACCGTGATTTAAATGAACACATAAAATGTTCTCCATTATCTTTAAGAAATCTCTACAAGTGAAAGAAGTAAATTCATACAAGTTAATCGGCGAATACCGTAGATCCAGCATCATGGCCATACCGATATTTGAGAAAAAAATGAATAGCTATGCACATTAAGCTTATGGTATAGTGTGCCTAGTTTATACGTTTACTTAGCATTTTGAAAAGACCTGGGTTCGATTCCTGGTGCCACCTGATTCGAAAACTAGTTTCATTTTCAAGAGTTTATTTACCACACACCAAGCACTACACATACGTTTTCATATAAAACCCTCGTCAGTTTCCATCTCCTCGTTTAGAACCCATCCACTCGCCCATATCTTTCATTCTTTGATGTGTGGCTGAGGAAAGCTTGGAGGCCCCAAATAGCCCCCGTCCTTTATATATGGGAAAATGAAAGACATGGGCGTTTTATTATAAGCTTTTATTTAACATCACTCGTTAATATGTTTGAGATAAATCTTTTAATCAAAATTTCGACAATGGTATATTCACATCCAACAGTCACTGGGCGTAAACAGTACACGCTAGATCGAATGTTAATTTGGGTAGCCAGTCTCACCCTGGCCAATTTATCATGCCTAAGCGGGCAGTTTTGCAGACTTGAGGTTCAACCCACTCCTACCTCACAAAACAATCATTTTACAAAATGGGAAAATAATATGGTATTCTAGATTATTTACAGTTGCTGCAGGAATATTTTTTATAATTTTCCTCATCACAATCGATTCTGTAAATCCCGGATTTGTCGACTTATTACAAATAGTATTTGAATAGGCACATTTTTTTTTGTAATTCAATTTACTTGTCTACTTGGTAGCTGAGAGTTTCTCAGTGTTTTTGGTGGACAATTCTTATTTATAGTGTTATAGTGAATTCACAGTGTGAACTCTTTTATAGTTTACATACTTTACTTCTAGTGTCCGCCAAACAAAAACAATGCGCCAGGCCTTAAGACAATTTATTTAACATAATATCCACATATGCGTATACCACTTGTAAATAGTATTCAGCATTGCCCCAAAGAGAAAAATTCAAATATATTTTTCATTTTAACAGATTGTTTGAAAAACTTCTCTCTACCTTTTACCTCTTAGTTACGCTATACTATATATATTCTGAGTTGCTTCCTTCTACATTATCACATCCATCGAAGAAATTATTCATTCTTGGTAAATTTGGCATCGTCACAGCTGCCCCAGCTTTAATTCTGAGACGCTACTGTTTTCAACAACCATAACGTTCCATGATTATAATTAATTAAAAATCGTTAACCAAACTCGATTCCCCGAAAAATTTTCCACGATTCTAATGATTGAATATTGATGTGAAAATCAGTTAACTGAACTCGATATTTTATCAAATCTGTTATGCTTAATCATTGATCTGTGTCTTATTGGATGTGACCATGCAGACCATGGTATGATGAGTCTTACGCTACTCGTTCCAGCGTTGTAGGGTCATGAGCGCCCAAGACAAGATCTGAATTCCTCCGTCTCCAAAAATAGCCATAGGTATTTGGTGGGTGTAATGAACTCAAATAATACAAGTTGTTCAAGCAATTAATAAAAAACAATTTATTTATCTGGCTTTTTTCATGGCAATTTTGACAATCTGCGTTCGTGAATTTTTATTTTCTGAAAGATCTTTCACAGCTAGCAAAATCACAAGTAAGGTTAGCGCAAGGCGAATGGCTATCCCTTTATTGGGATAAGCAGTTATTGAACAATGTAATCTCCGTTTTTTAAAATGTGCGGTAAGGATTTTATTTGGTGTTTGTAACTTCCTGCATTGTGCACAGAGGAGAGCTCTTAACAGCACCTCAAGGAGCTTAATTACGCACGCGACGGAGAGACATGATATTCCGTAAGAGCTAGTAGGATGGATTATGAACACCCTTGAAGGTAGAGACCTGTCCACAACGTGGCAAGGTTATAGTTCAAAAGGTTCAGTATACGAGGGAGTTTGGTCGTGAATGAGCTACTAGCCTATGCGGATGACACCGTCCTACTCTAGAGAAGCCTACGGGGTACCTTGCAAGAGCTGGTATAGAGAAAAACTCTCTATTCAGCCGAAGAAAAAGGCCATCATCACCTTCTTCAGAAGGTACAAGAACGAGCTTCTGAAGGAGATGTTGGCTGGTGAAAAGACAGTTGACTTGCCGAGACGACATACTATTTGGGAGTCATCCTGGATGAAAAACTATTCTTTCAAAAGCAGCTCTGATAATCTTTTGGCAGTGTAATAGAGTAATTGGTACTAAGTGAGGATTGGTGTCTAAGCAGATGATGTGGATCTACTCAGCTATTATCATGCCAAGACTCAATCATGCGGCTGGCGTATGGTGGCAGAGAACCGAACTTGACAAGGCCAAGAAACTGCTGGAAAGGATACAGCGGCTCTTCCTCAGAGGCATTACATCCACGAGGAAAGTATACCGACTGCAGTATTGAGGGCTTTGCTGGTAGTGCCACCACATCACTCACGATGATGAATCTCGCAATGATGTACTACTGTAAGGCTGCTACTAGAGCCGCAGGACAGAATCAAGAGCAGAGTTTCAGGATTGTCATCCCGTCGAGAGAGAAGTGAGAAAATAGCCGTACACCAAAGCACTACACAATTTGGTATATGGATGAGTCTAGAATATAGACAAGAGTCGAAGGAGGCTTTTGCGATCACAACACAGTCCTTCAAGTCTAGCTGCATACCATCTAACGAGGCCCTGAGAAGCTGCTGGCCTATGGTAATGTGAATGAGGCCATCTGAAGCTCTTCAGACAGCCAAGCGGCACTCAACGCACTGAAAAGCCCATGTGTGTTCGAGATACTAAGGGAATCACAAAAGGCTAATCGTTGGCAATAGGCTCAACCTGACCAGAATCTTGGGTCACTCGGGGTCTGAGCGAACGGAAAAACTGGCCAAAGAGAGTACATGGAGAAGCAATGATGGCTGACGAACTGCCAAAGCGGCGCTTGGCAATAAGGTAGGTCCAAAGCAAGCGAAATAGTCTCGTTGAGTGGGCAAGGAATCAGGTTGATCTACAGAAGGGAAAAGTGACACTCCCTTCCGTATGAGATACGATGGAGACAATGTGGAGTTGTTAACCTCATTTCGGATCGTCTTTGGGTTTGCCTTATCATTTCTTTTGCGTCTTTCAGAGAATTTTGTTCAATTTTTTTTAGCCAAATAATTTTCTAATTATGCACCCCTGGCTCCCGCTCCTTTGGCAAACCTATAATCCGGAAATTTTTGATGAGAAAATATTGCTCACAATTTCCGAAAGAGTAATTTTTTAACAATAGTTGTTCCGATAATGTTAGCGGTAACTGTGTTGTTGTGATTGAATAAGTTTACTAATAATCATTTCATAGATTCAATGAACGAAATCCAAGAAGTATCGTTCTTGATAATACACTAAATAATAATAACAGTAAAGAGCAGAAGAGAGAAAGTTGCGTTATACTGAAACTGGTCGTATCCAATTATGGACTATATGAAAATGTTATGAAGATTGAAATTTTTTAATTGGCATCAAGGAAAAAATGATCGGGGTCATCGAAACTCATGCGTTCCATTTCTTTTGCAGAACATCCTCACATGTTACGATTACATTCAGTTGTACGTGCGTTTTTCTCACCAAATAAGGTTAATTAACCAGTTTTGAACGGCCGCACACGATTTTCTACTTAAGCATAAATCGATGAATGATTCAATCGGTTTCACATTAATTGTATGGTGTCTGGCTCATTCAATGCAACACAAACAATGAAGCTTCATTATTAATTTATAATCTTGGCAAACAATACCAAGAATATTGCCCATATTCCAGTAATTTAATACGGAAATAGGGCGTCATGTGGCAGTCGATAATTTAATAAAATACTATCCTTAAATTTATTTATTCACTTCTCTGAAGAGAACGTTGAATTTTTGTTCCATATTCTCGAAATTTTTTCAATTGGATTCACAATGGAAAGTTATATTAAAAAATTATACATACAATTATTCAGCCAATAAATATGGGAAGATAAATTAAATTAAACCCATGAATATTCAATGAGCACTCTCCGCATACACTATCTGTTATTATAAAACTGGTTATAAGATGTTAATTTCATGCCAAATAGATAATTGTCTTCTTATTTAATTTTTTTCCAGCAATTATTATAATTATTCGATAAATTTTTTTAGTGGATAAAGGTGAATATTTTTTATTTATATTATTGGATGATAGTTAAGCCAGTGCAATTATGTTGAATTTGTATTATTATACTTCATAGTTCACAGTTATAAAATAAAAATGCGAATTTTTTAACAACATTTATTCGTTCTTTTATTAAGGAAATAGAAAATACTGTTTGGTACAAGAAGTAGCAAATTTACAGCACATTTTTTTAAAGAAATTTCAACAGCAATAAATAACATAAATACAATAAATATATAACAATTAAATCAACAAAATTAAATAAATCGAATGGGTGCACAGAATGAAAGTATAGAGACAAATATAAGAGGGGTGACCAAAAAAATAGGTCAATATTATTGTACAATGGCGTTAATGAGAATGTCTTAGTTTCGCTTGAGAAAAATTCGAGTATTTATAAAGGATAGAATGAAGAGTTCGTGGTAATCTAAACTATTTTGGAAACCATGAAATTCTCATCGGTTGTTATCGGTTTCTCCGACATTTCGAATTCGATTACGACTAACTAATTAACAGTATTATTGCGTGGGTGCGTACGCTTTGTATGCGTAACTTTGAGCTTCGTCCAGCGATCTCCTGTCCCATCCGCCGCCACTAGATTGCCATCCGCCACCTCCATGTCCGCCACCTCCGTGACCACCACCACCACCTCCTTGTTTGGACGCGATGAGTTTCTTGATGGCGATGATTCCAGACAGGAGGAGAGCTATTTTGGCGGTGATGAGAGCCTTACCAGCCAATAAGAAAAGTCCTGCTATGGCGATCGGAATTAAACCTGCCATTTTTGTGGCGATTCCCATCATCATACCGCCCATCATGCCCTTCATTTTCTTACCACGACCTGGGAAAAATATGATTATTAGTATCGGTTGTATAAGGAGTTGAGGTTAGATGTACTTACCTTCTTCCATGGCGAAATCAGCTGGGTTGAATTTTGGTAGAGTAACTTCGATGGATCTAGATCCGACTATTTTGGTGACCTTGTCCAAGAGCATGTTGTTGAGAACTTGATCCTGGGCATCCAAACCACGTGGCAGAGACGTTTCCAGTTGCACTTCTGTTAGGGTAGGTTCGGCGGCGGGAGCGTCAGGGGCACGAATCACTGTAACTCCCTCTGATAAGGATAGTGTATCCATACGTCCTAATCGGTCCAAGAACGTGTAGGCTTTCTTCTTCAAACACGGTGAAAATCCATCGGATTTCGCACAATCATCGTAGATTTTTAGGGCGATTTTTAGTCCAGCATTATCGAAAAGGTCCTCCGCTACTACCAAAGATGCAACAATGGTTAACACCACAAACACACACTGTATTCTCATCACTGAAAATCTTAAGGTAGCACCGCACACGAAGAACAAACAACAACAACTGTATCTGTTCGTAATCATCCCGGCAGTTTTATACCATATCTCAAATACACGATGACCTTTCCTACCATGACCCGGTAAGACATTTCCATCGGCGAATAAGAGAGAGAACGACTGCGCTTTTGCTTGTTGAATCGCGCCCACACCGCTTCTTCTTTGACATGTTTGCCGACTACCCTACAACCATTGGCTTATGTTTGGCCTACTTGAATTCATCTCGCGTGCGTTTCGCAGTATCGCGTCGCTGTGGCGCGCAGCACGCTCTCTAGTGGAAGATACCACGAGCAACTATTACTTCCTCAGCGGATCAAGCAATTAATTCTAGACAGTGAATCTGGTTTGACTTGAACGAAAAAACGCTTCGAAACTGAAAACGTCCATTAAATTAGTTTATTTGGTTTGCTTAGTGATATGTAACGAGCCTGCGAACTTTTTTTAGACTACGGTTTCGAACGTGAATGCTTGATTGCATTATACTTGTTATTACTTTAGCAATTTTATTTAATATACTGAATTTTTGAAGGTCGTGAAATCACGTCAATAAAAATACGTAGTGATTTCACTTAGAAACTATGAATTATTTTCAATCAATGCATATTGAATTATAACGAATGTCGAAAATATTATTCTTTAATAATTTAGGTTGACTTGTAAAGCAGAAAATGTAAGTTATATAGAAAAGAATCGATGGTGAAAGCAGTTACTTCAGAACAATGCGAAATATATAATTAAACGAAGGAAATCTTGATAAACTATAAAAGAGTACACACTGCGGATACAGTGCTTTCGTAAAGTACTGGTACATCCTATATATTATACAATTTTTGGAATCTCCATGGAAAGCTGAATTCAAAAATATATCACACATAGGGTTTGTATACAGTGGCGTCCGTTAAATTCAGTGCTCTCGTAAAGTAGTGAATACATTCTAAAAAAATTGTAGGAAAAATTGTTTGGAAAAAACGCTCGAACCCGTCGAATTTTATTTCCATTTGGGCATTCTTTCAAATTTAATTAATACGTCCAGAATGATTCGTGTAGGAGAAATGACGTCATCGGTATTTTTTGATGGCAACATTATTTGTATGTCATGAATCATTCTGTATGTATTAATTAAATTGGAAAGAATGCCCACATGGAAATAAAATACGACGGCTTCGAACGTTCTTTCCAAAAATTTTTGCTTTAATTTTTTACGAATTCATTCACTACTTTACGAGAGCACTGAATTCAATGGACGCAGTGTATACAAACCCTATATTCAGCTTTTTATAGAGATTCCAAAAATTGAATAATACATAGGGTGTTCCATTTGAAAAAATTGTCGCGGACGACATTACTCAAACGTAGATCATCCTGTATATTTAATTTTCCCTTATGAATGTGGCAAATTGAGATTAAAAATCGACTTGCTTTAGAAAATTCCTCAGAAATGGATAGTTTGGCTAAAAATTAATTTATTCAGTACTTTACCAAAGCACTGTATATTATACCACTATTGATAAGAAATAATCACCTAAAAAGATTCTGATGATGGCTACATGATAGCCGAAAGGTTCTCAGCACTTTAATAGTATTTTTAGTGGATAACGGTTATTCTTTCTTATCAATAAAGGGAAATCTTAGGTTTTTTTTTTTCGAGTTTAAATGGAACATTACTGCTAGTTACTATCACTAAATTAGCTCTAGCATTTTTCAAAATAATCGTGTCACATCTTAAGTGAGTTTTAAACTAATAGTTGAAAGATGATTTTATTTTGAGTGGTAATTTTTGATGATGGTTTTTTCTGTAATTTACTTCCCTTTGTAACCTCCTTCCGCTTGAATGGTTAATTACAAGTGGGGGAGGTTGTTGCCACTTACTGTCCTCTTATGACAGTAACTGACCTGCTCGGGTTTCTTGATATGGGGGTCCAGGTTCCCTTTTATATAGGTTTTAAAATTGCTATTTCTCTTTCGTGTGGATTGCCAAATAAAACAGATGCTTCCTTGTTCAACTAACTTTATTAATTATCCCTCTTTATTTACATTTCGTATATTTACACTAGCTATTTACAATATATGTTTCAATCGGGTCGTTGCAGGATTCGGGGAATATATGTTTTATATTTACTGTGCAAAATACAGAATACCGGTAGGTGTAGAGCTTGTCAATCCATATAATTCAAATAATAGATAATGTGTAATTAAAATCATATTAAAACTAAAATAGCAAATGGTAAGGTATTAATTAAAATCGCACCATAAAACTTATTTTCTAACAAGTATTAGACTTAAAACATCATAAAATGAACAGTGAGTTAAAAATTAAAAAACTTATTTTCTAGCATTCTTAGCATGTTAAAACGAAAACAAATTACACCATACTATTAAAACCATCATCAGTTAAGAATTCTTTTACTGAGTAATATGCGTTCTCTTTCAAAATATTCATTAATTCCTTTTCAAAAATTTTCAATGGCTTATTTTTCATAGGAATTGAAATTTTATTATGAATTTTTATTAGCATGTATTTTACATTTTTCTGTAGGTAGGAGAAATTGTATTTATTGCAGGTTATATTTTCCTTGAATCTCGTGTTGTGTGAATGATCTAGCGTTTTGAAGAATGTAAGATTATTTTCAATAAAAATTGTATATTCATATATATAAATACTGTACATGGTAAGTATTTTATGCTTAATAAAATATTGTTTACACTTTTCTTTATATGTTAAACCAAATATGTTTCGAATACATCTTTTTTGTAATCTAAATATTCTGATTGAATCTGTGGAATTACCCCAAAATATGAGTCCGTATCGTAGTCTCGACTCAATATAGGCATAATATGCGATAAGTGATGTTAGACGTTGAGCAATAATTTCGAGAGCGTACCTATATTTAGAAATTTTAGGTGCAAGGAGAATCCAGGCCAATGCCAAGATATTTGATTGTTTCATTAGACTGTATGCTCGTATTGTCGTGAGTAAGTATACTTTTTTCGTCTTGATTATAATAAAAAAATTGTATTAATTGAGTTTTATTGACATTTAGTTACAAATTATTGGATTGATACCAATCTATCAATTTAACAAAGTTGTTATTGATTTTTTGTTCTAGATGATTTTATTAATCTCGCTTTCAACAATATCCAAGGTATCATCAGCGAACTGGACGATATTATTCTCAATAGCAAAAGTCATTTCTATATATAATGTAAAGGAGAGGTCCCAGTATAGGGCCTTGAGGCACGCCTCTTTTTATATATTTTTTATTCGAGCTATGTAAAATGCCATTAAGGTCCGTTTCTGCAACATACTGTTCACGATTTTGCAGATAACTTTCTATTAGCTTTAAAGATAATAACGTTTTAATTTATCGAGAAGTATTTTATGTTCTACACTGTCGAATGCTTTGGATAAGTCATGATCATCCAATGAGAAGGTGTTGTTGGTTGTGATTCCGAGCATGGATATGGAAGACATCATAAGACATAACACATATGGCAGAAATCTATTGTAAAAGATGAGGAATCTCTAGCTGATCAACTATCGTATCCAACTTTATCTTCGTCTCATATTTATACGAACATTTTAACTTTTTTGAAACTAGAATAAGCCGGTGATATATTGAAGCCTAATGTCATAACATCCTGTAAATTATACGATAGCAGTAATAAGAGTTTTCATTCAACTCATTCATGTTCCTCTACGTATTCAGTACTGGAGTATTTTAGTTTTAATGGCATCAATAAGAAGCGGTACACGTTTATTCAATCACCTGTACAACCTACGCTTGATTTACTAGACATAAAAACAGTTTTATGTGGCCGTTCAAACTGGTGTAATAGAGCCATTAATTGGACGAAATTATTGAACGTAACAAGCGTATTAAATTTTAACGGCCAACAAAATAATACTCAACTTTCTACTGTGTTGTTAACAAAATGTATACTTTCCTAGTTAATTTATACGCGCTCCGTATAGTTTCAAATCAAATCGCAAATTAGTTGCGTATAATAAATGTGAATACATAATTAAGGAAAGAAAACGAACCATCTGTCCTACCGATTCGAATGTCAATGGTACTCGAGATTCATTTATTTTAATGAAGGAGGTATTTGAAAAATTAGAAGTAGCGGTTCAATGTAGCAATTCAGATGCAAATGAATGTATGAATACATCCATGTGTGTCTAGTTGGCTTCGCCAGATAACAATGATAAGTCTCTCTAGTCTAGATCGATTAGTAACCAACTAATAGTTCTAGATAGCTGTTTCGTCCTACTTTCTATTTCTATTGATAAACTCTATGAGAAGCGCGAAACAGCTGTATATAACTATTAGTTTGTAATATTACTAATAGATCTAGACTAGACAGACCTTACCATAGAAGTATCGGTTCCTGTTCTGACTCAAATCATTGTCGCTTACATTTTATAATGCATTGAATCGTTTGTTATTTTGATAATTAGATTTCAATTTATTAAGTTGAATTTAGATTTATTCAAAATAATTTAGAGCTTTGGAACACTGGCTTCAACGCCATAAGAAAAAACCGATATTTTTGCTAGAATGTTTGCAGTAAATTCTCATATTCCTACCATCTTTGACCATATGACTGCAATAGTCTTGCCTCAGCACATAATCAGGCGCATTCTGCTTGATCTCAATACCAATAAGGGTATGAACCAAGAAATTTGCCACCGAAATAACACCCTTTCCTACAAAATTGGTGTGTTTCCTTCAAATTCCAAAAAAAAGGTAGAGACCCTTCCTGGAAGCTATAGACTCATTGCACTACTATCAATATATGTGATCTATCCAGTGATGGAGAAAGCCATCAGCATTAATACGTCTTTCGTCACAGGAGATCAACAGGAGACCTTACATGTACAGCATGTCCGGAAATTCATATGCTAATCTTCAGAAGGTTTATACATGAAAAAATAGGAAAAAACTTTGATAATACTTGAAATATGACCAGAAATGTCTTAATAAAGAGCTACGGCGTCTAATTTAATAACAAACGTGTCATAAAATGTTTATTATATAATAAAAAATTTACAAATATGTGCTGGAAATGTCTGATGTTCATGGCCATGCAATTTACTAGCCGATTCTTTATATGCGTTCAATCGTTCAAATAAGTCTTCATTTTTCCGAATTATCTCGCATTGCTATATTACCCTTGTGTCCGCATATTGAATAGAATTGACATGCTTCTGACGATCTGGTACACATAACACCTCCAGTTTAGTCTACCATCTATTTGCATTCCAAGGAATGATAAGTTGTTTTCTGAATATGAAGATCCTATTTCCGAGTTGTTATTTGAGTAACATGAATATTTTATAGATTGAGATTTGTTTCTATCCAATTTCAGATTATTTATAGCATAGCAATGTTCGAATTTGTCATTCTTATCATTCGAGGCGATTTGTCTCAGAGTTCTCTTGTGTGATAGAGATAATAATTCTTTTTCTCGCGGGCCCCTATGCATATCTATGCATACTTTGCCTTATGTGTAATTCAACACTAAGTGCTACTGTTGAATATTATCGTTCAAGACATTGCAAAAAAAAATGCTCAATGGCCTAAAGCGATCGTCACACGGCGCAAAACTAGCTTATACTAAAACAAAATGTGAAGAAGTTATATCGTAATAAATCACTAAGGCACATATGTTCAACTTGAGAAACGTGATATTTTGTTGTATGATTTCGAAAGAATGCAGATATAAACTAAGAACTTGTTACTCCATTCTAACTTTCTGACATCCTACAAGAGTGGTATTCAGGTGAGATAAACCATTATAAAAGATCTTGATCTTGACATTCGCAAGGCCTCTTCTCGGGTAACGAACGATACAAACAAATTCATCAGCATACTTACTGTAAGTAAGTAGCGTATTTCGAAGACCATGCTTACATACATTCAACTTGCTGTCGACCCACTTGATAGAATTTAGAGGACAATGCTAATTATACGTTTCAATGCAAACTGAACCTGATTGGTAAGACCATTGATCATCGACTTGGAATCTTGAATATTGTCTACATGAATCCATTAATGATTAATTTGTGCTTTCGAGACAGGAAATCTGTTACAATATCAAAGACATATGTTATAGGCATAAATTAAATATATTATCAGACTATCAACGATACGAATCCTGGTTTACGTCATCCCTTCAGACATAAACCTAGAATAACAGAAACTAAACTAGAGCTCTATCGAAGGCGGAAACTAATGAAACAATAACAACAATACACGCATTAAAGCTCTGGAAAATAGGTATGTCCATCCATTTTCTGTCCGATTGTTGAGCCGTGTTATTTATTCGAAAACATGTGGTGTGCGCTCGCGTTATCTTGAACAAGGTAAAACGTTACCAGTGAAATAGAACGAAACACTCAAAGCAATCCAAAGTTGAGGGAACCTTAATGTATGTTCGAATTACTCAACAGGTAAATGGCTCAATTTATGGAGAATTAAGTAGTTTGAGCCAGTGAGTAAGTAGTTTGATGGAATCTGCCACATTTGAGTATATGTTCTTCAGACAGAATAGTACAGTACCCAAAACATTACCCTGAGGCACTCCTTCCTGAACTATGTTGGTGTTGCAATAGTTCATGTCATTTATTGAAACAATTTGTGATGTGGCGATTTATAGGTATCGATTTGGTCATATTATGTTACTATTGTATTTTGAATGCAAATTTGAGGCATACTGATCGCATTTAGAATTTGTGCATCAATCTATAGCTGCTCTATTAGCAGAGGCACAGGAACTTTCATTAACAATCAAGCGAGAGTTGCTTTGCCAAAAATATATAATAAAAAACATTTTTTTGACAATCAAATAATTCGCAAAATTTGCATTTAACAGCAAACGCTCTCACAAAACCTTATTAGAATAAAAAGAGGGACTCACTATCATGCTCAATGTTGTCTTTTGTTGAAGAACAATTTAAAATAAACGACACACTTAATAAATACCCCATCTTGTCTGTAGACTACATTGTTCTTATAAATCGTCCTAGTGTATATTTTCCTGCATACACGGTCTTGCTGCCATGCCAATTCCCCAATTTCTCCGGTCATAGCTAAGATCTGCATGGAAACTTTTGAGCAAGATGCTATTGACTCATCTGTTCTCAAGCTAAAATGTTGGTTTAGATATGTCGACGACACTTTTGTTATTTGGCAACATGGTAGTGAACATCTTGTTTCCTTCCTCAATCATTCAAATTCATTACATCCCAATATCCTTCTCACCATGGAAGTTGAATCGAAAGGTTCACTCCCGTTTGTAGATGTATTAGTTAATCGACAGACTGACGGTACTTTAAGACATTCTGTGTATCAAAAACCCACTCACGCGATAGATACTTTAATGGCCTCTCCCACCACCATCCTGCCCAAAAGCAATCTGTCTTATAAGCCCTTTGGTCCACAGAGCTGTCAACTTATCCCAACCCCAATCCTTAAAATCAGAATTAAACATCTTCCATCTGTCTTATCATCAAATAATTTCTCCCATTAGCATTCAAGAAGCCATAAAGAAATACACTTCTCCTAAAAATTCAAACCAGCCTGAACCACTGATTATCTTCCATATATTGAAAATATAACCTTTTAAGCTATTGCATATAGCTTTTATCGCGGGCTTTGAGCGGCGACCGAATCAAGAAATTCCGTAACGAAAAATAACAGGAACTCGTTTATGTTGCCCTCTCTCGGGTGACTAATATTGAAAAATTGTATATCACGACAATTCTACATTCAAGTTTTATAATAATCGAAGGCAAGCTGCATCGACTGCATCTTTGTTGCAAGAATTCAAAAGATTGCCTTTAAATAGTGTTCAGACGACAGCTCAAAGTGTATTAGATTTCCTTAGTAATAGAAATGGCATTTCAATAATGACTTTCAATTGCCAAAGTCTAAATAGTCACAAATACGATTTACAAGATTCAGTTACGAGACAAACAAATGTGTTACTTCTTACCGAATCTTGCATGGCGCATGATAATCCGATTGAAATACCTAATTTCAATTGTATTGTTCAATTCAAACGAGATACTGTTCCAAAAGGTGGGATAGCTATTTACCAAAATAATAATAATGTAACTAATATTATGACTCCGAATATTGAAATAAATATTGCACCCGTTAGCGATGTTAATGTTAGGCGCTCATTTTTGGAGATATTTGTGCGTGCTTATGCAAACTTAGAAATGGCCTACACATAGTCATGGTAGCAATTTACATTTCTTCGAATCTAAAATTGGACGAGGTAGAGCATTTTATTCATCGCACTTTACTTGAGTACACTGAAGAAGGGTCGAAAATACTTGGTACAAATGGTAATAAATTTCCACTTATCTTGGCTGGCGATTTCAACATCAACTTCGCTGATAAAAAATCAGAGCGGTTGACAACTTTTCTTTCGGAAAAATTGAATTTGAAAATGAATAATGATCCACAAGAATCCACAACAAAATATGGGGCCACCATTGACGCGGTATTTTCCAGATGTTTAGAGGATATCAAGTCTCAAACTTATGTCTCTTATTTCAGTTATTCAGTTACCATAAACCTATAGTTTCAATGATAACAAATTCCTGAATAACCTAGATGTATTGTATGATAATTAAAATATTTTAAACGATATTAACTTCTACATTTATTCAATAAAAGAAAAAAATTTGTTTTCTTATCGGTCACCACGCTCAAAAAGTGTAACTTGAATTAATATCAAAGAAAAAACTTGAATTAATATCAAAGAAAAAAAAATACTGCATAAATTAAAAATAAATAAATAATTATAATTGCATAAGTTGAGAAAAATGCTATGCAATAGCTTCACCGCGGCAGTCCCCGAGTGCCACACGTTTTTTTTTTAGAAACCTATCAAAGATCCCCTTCCTCCTTTTCACTCAGGTTAGTGTGATCTATTTCCCGAGAATTTATATATAATTGATACCAATATACGAATATGTGTTGGAATTTTGAATTTACTATTTGATTTCCAAGTGATTCATGAATATTTCTGCTAGTAAAAGTGATAATGGCGAACCAATGGGAGTTCTGTTTGTAATATTTATTGTTAAACTTACAGCAGTAATTTTGGTCTACGCAAAGTGAGATTAAACTTAATATCACCAGTACTATTATCGGTAATGTATTATTAAAATGTAATGACCATTAGGTGAGCTGTGTGGGAATACTTGGGAAAAGGTTTTTCACATTAAATGATAATTGAATATTTGTCCTTTTTATACTGAAGTTTGTATATTTTGATATTGTATTAGTATCTTATATTTGGGTTGAAATAAAATTTGAATACATATGAGATGCTAATACGGTAGAAGTAATAAATCACCTCACGAACTATCAATATTCGGTTCTTGAATATTCGTTTTTTCAAGCAAGGCAGATTATTTCTGAAAGCTGTAAAATATGATATGTATCAAATATTCCATATTCAAAGCAACATTCTACATTTTGCTAATGAAACCATCATGTAAAGATATATAACTAGAAATTGAGTTGTTTCTATGGGAACCATCAAGATATATTCAAATATTCTTACACGTTTGACCTCTAAATCACAGCTAAACTTTCGCTAATTTAAGAAAAATTCGAGTCGAGTCCGAGAGAAGGTGATAATTAATTTTACTTTCTAAGTAACGATAACAATATAGGAGAGTTTAATATAAACACGAATCTCAGATATTTAACACAACAGAATAAATTTACAATAGTTAATGAATATTCAGAGATGAAAACCATACCATCAAATAGTTGCTTTAAATCATCGAATTTCATTTCCATGCTAAGTAACGAATGCATTCACCAGTTACTCTCTATTTATAGACACTGGAACATACATCGAATGAATAAAAAACACATTTTGTATTTGCAGTCAATAAACGTAATTAAGGTTGCTGTTTCGCTTTCTCCGTGAGCTTTTCAGAGGAACGAGTAGGGCGATGAAGGCACTATTCGACACATTTGCACATGGTAAAGCACCAAGTGATTCAAACCTCATCTGCCTGAAAACAGATGTCTTACTGAAAGAATCATTCGCAATGCAGCGCATTGCTTCAAAGCTCTTATGCGTTTCAAAGAAAATAAAGGGATGGTTTTGGACATACAGTCGCCAGGCAAAGAGTGTTTATACGTTCCCAGAACATTTCTCAATCAGTTCTATTGAAATATATAAGAACCGGGATGCTGCCATTGAATGAATACTGCCAGAGTAATTGCCAACTATAGCAATACTCATAGATACACTGCTCAATTCAAAAACGATTGAACTTCAGATGAATGTGCTTCAATAGACGATATATAGCGGATCATCGAATTGCATTGTGTTCATGGATCATCTACTATCCTTTCAGAGGTTCATATCTACAAAAATATAAGACTCTGACGTCATAAAAAGTGGTGTAATTGATAAACACGCTGAACTAGACATATAGGAATGTGGGTTCGAATACCACCTATGGTTCAATGTTTTACGTTTATTCATCTTTATAATCCTATGTTAAATTATCTGAGTTATCTTCATAATTCAGAAACTTTAATTCTCTATATAAATTGTTATTCTCGTTGCTATCGTTACGTTCTAAAATATATATTATATTAACAAATGAATAGGAAAATAAAGATGAAGAAGAGATAGAGTTATGACATATAATATTGTGGGATTATTCATGACGCGTTGATAGCTTCTTTGGTATGGTCCACAAAGGTAAGTCATGAAATAACTCCGGCCGAGTTGGGTAAGGAGTAGACGAACGACAACATCAGAGGCAAACCTGGAAGAGGACGTGGTATACAGACGGGTCCAAACCAGGGAAGGATCTAGTACTGGAATAAACAGTGAGGGAAGGAATTCTCAAATGTTTATCTCTCTCACATTCAGAATGTCAAAGCTTTTGTTTATTTTCCAGGTACTAATAAAAGCAGAACGTGAATATCATCAGCATCATAAATTATATCAGCTTGTTCTGAGGATGATACCTGTAATGCTTGGCGAGACGTCGAATTAAAATCGCATAAAGTTTGTTTAAGAAAGACTGTTCGTAGAAGCCTCAAATCCACCTCAATTACACCTTCTACAAATTGGAATCCCTACTAGAGAGTGTATTGAACATTGATAGCATAATTCTCCCATAATTACATTCACAATTACCGGAATTCACATAACATAAATCAAAATGATAAGATGAATCAACTACGTAGTGCTACTTATTATGGTATGTGTTACGATCATAATGTAATACAATATAAGAAAGTACATTTATTATACAGAATGGATAATTCGATGTGCTGTTATTAAAGAACTTTTTTCAGAATGATGTACCTGTTCCCAGTTAACCAAGACAGTCCAGTCAAGTTATACACGAATCTGCATAATTTTTGTATTAGCTGCACGGATATAATAATAGTTGACTGATTTATTCAGCACAAAATAAACGAATAATTAATCATTAAATTATTCTAATATCTCAGAAGATAATTTCATTTTGATCCATGTTCGAATAATAATGAAATCTCAATGAGTACATCATTCGTTCTACATAATCCTAATCATTCGTTCAAACAAGACTTCTCGAAGATTTTAATATTTTTAACTTCGATTTATATCTGACTGAAACTTTATTGTCCATTTTTTTTTCTAAGAATACCTACTTTAACTTTAGCAATAAAATCCTTAGATAGATAGATAGATAGATTGATTCCAGTTATTTGTTCCAACTGTATAAAATACAAAATACCGTTAGGTGTAGAACTTGTCAATATATATAATTCAAATAATAGATAATGTGTAATTGAAATCATATTGAAACTAAAATAGAAAAGGTGAGGTATTAATCAAAATCACGCGATAAAACATATTTTCTAATAGGTATCAGACTTAAAACATAATAGAATGAACAAAAGTTAAAAATTATATTATTTATATATACGGTTATAACTTGATTCAATACTATGTTTCAACTAAACCGATGACGAGCTGCTCATTTCATCCATTGTATAATTAATTACAATTATACATTGATATTTATGATTCCCTATTTAGCAGGGAGTGGCAACCACATTGTGGGCCAATGGTAATCAAATTCTAAAACACTGACACTATTGAGCAATATTCAAATATATCTCCAAAGGGGGCTAATAACTAACGACTGGAAGATTTACCGGTTCTAATAACCCATTAATTTTGTTTTTTTTCCACTTATTCACGATAGTTATGTCTAGGACATCTTCACCGAATATGAATATATTCATCTTGTGAACGATAGAATGATCAGAACATCTTGTTAATCAGTTGAACAAACGGAGGCGGAAGTAGTAAGTAGGTCATGATGTATTGGAACTAATTGCTAAAAATTCTAACAAGCTTACACTTGTTCAAATAACATAAAAAAGGCGTTAGGAATTTTATTGTAAACTTGCTGCCCCAGATAACATTCTACTGTCGCTCTCGTTGAAAACAATACTTCACAACCACTCTAGTTCCTTTTACAGAATTAAATGCCTAGGAGGGCAACAGAAACTTTTTTAATAATACCATTGTTTGTGAAGAATTAATTCAGATTTAACGATGCTATACATATCTTGTTCCGTGGGAATTCAGGTGGAAACAAACAAATGAGCAGCAAGGGTCGTGAATTTAAACTTCTTAAGATACCTGGTCCTATCTGGAGGCAATTGGAACTGACAGTTGATAATATCACATTAGTAACACTAACGTTACCTACCATGTGGTAGGAATAATCTAATCGATGTATTTTTGTAATTTACGTTATTCCAGTAAGAAATAATTATTTAAGAAGTACAATTTTAACTTTATTGAAACGTTGATAACAAGGGTAAGTGATATCTGAGAATGAGTAACAATCTAAAATTTGAGTATAATAATTATAAGAAACACGTTGAAACACCACCAAAAGGCATGTTCCAGCGTTTGGTCGATACTTTCGGTCTCACCCTCATACCAATTTTCCTGCCATCCTACTCGAACCGACATTTTATCCATTCCGGGCTTATTCTGAAAATACTAATGATGAAGCTTCTTAAAGTAAAGTATTCCGGAAGAAAAATACCTCTCCATTCAAATTTCCGGGAGAGGGGTGCTCGAGGGGGTTCAACATCAAACTTGGAGATAAACTTTTGTAACATCCGAGGTCTTAGCAAAAACATAAGCGATGTTCATTACGACCTGCAGACAGACAAATCATACATACTGGCCTTAGCCGAGATGCAGCTCAATCCATTCACCAACACGACCAATATGCTCTGCCCTGGCTACGAGATCCACGCTCGTTTCTGATCTGAAGGAGGTATCTGTCTGTATTCCAGAGATGGTCTCTCATGTCATCGAGAGAAAAATCTAGAACCACTAAAATTCGAAATAATGTTGTTAAAGCTTGTAATCACAAACAGAAGAAATTTCTCTGTTCATTTATCACCAAAGAACTAGCTCCTGGTAAACTCTTTGAATTTATTTCTCTGAATCTTGAATTCATTCAGTAGAACTATCCAGCGGCTGATATTATCACAGCGTCTTGCGATTAGGATTGCAAACGATCTAAATTATCTATCTGAATATAGAGGCATTTTCTAAGTTTTAACTCTTCCCTATTGACAGATACCCGCCTTGCATCACGCACGATTCGAAGTTAACAATGACAAGGTACGAGTAGATATGCTAGCCGAACAATTCGTGAACCGCTCTGGTTCACACAGTTCAAACGTGTTTTCGGGCAACGAACGAAGGGTTTGTGAACCGCTCATAGCGATCCACTTCTTGTCGATTTTTCTGACGAACACAAAGGCGTTCTCAAATCTGTCTGGTTCGTTGGATTCTGATAACTTAGATAATTTAACATAGGATTATGAATTTGAATGAACGTAAAACATTGAACCATAGGCGGTATTCGAACCCACATTCCGGTATTTCTAGTCCAGCTTGCTTACCAATTACACCACTTTGGTCACGTCAGAGTCTTATATTTTTGTAAATATGAACCTCTGAAGGGATAGTAGATCATTCATGAACACAATGCGATTCGATGCTTCGCTATAGATCAACGATTCACGCAAATTCATCTGAAGTTCAATTGTTTTGAACTGAGAAGTGTAGGTATGATTATTACTATGATTGGCAATTACTCTGACAGTACTCATTCAATGACAGCATCCCGGTTTTCAAATATTTCAATAGAACTGACTTAGAAACCTTCTGGGAAAATATAAACAAATTTAAGGTTTCCTGCCTAATTGGCAAATTTAATTCTATATCTGTTAATGTAAATTGTGGCCAATCAGGTAAAGAAACTTTAAACTTGTTTATACTTATCCAGAACATTTCTCAGTCAATTCTATTGAAATATATAAGAACTGGGATGCTGTCATTTAATGAGTACTATCAGAGTAATACTCATACCTACACTCCTCAATTTAAAATGATTGAACTTTGGATGAATGTGCGTGAATACTTGATCTATAGCAGGACATATGGAATCGCATTGTGTACACCAATGATCTACTATTTCTTCAGAGGTTTATATGTACAAAAATATCCATCTAAAGCTCCGCACCAATGCGGTCTTGATACAGGTTGGTGAGTCGGCCACCAATGCCGTTGTTTCCTCTTTTTTTTATCCAAACTAGCCATCAAAGCCACACCACTCATCACCAATGTGGAACAATATTCTTCATACGAACATAATATGATGACAAATTGAAGTTAAAATCGCAGTGGCGGCTGAACAATGACTGCCAATAATTCGAGTTTTGTTGTTTTCTCATGAATCGATGGAAATTCGGTGTAGTGAATAATTTCAACAAACTGCTCACCTTTAAATACAAGATTGAATACAGAATCACATATAGAATTTCATAGGTTATCTAGAATTCATAATTCAATAAACAATTGGGCCCATTGGTAATCCGCCCTTTATCGCTATTGAATTACAAAATGACAATAAAATCACACCTAGCTAGTCATCGCTTCTATTTTACAAAAAAATTAAAAAATTAAATTTTAAATTGGAAGTGCTAACCTGATATTCAATTTTATTTATTTAACGACGTTATTATTATTATGTATATTGTAAATTATATGACGTTTGTACGACGATGTTCAATACCATGAACAATATTCTATTTCATTCTATTCTAGCTCGTAGAAGATTCACACGAAATATTTCCGATCCAATGGGTGGATACGATCAACTTTCCTCGATCTTTTTCACTTCAAGAATTGCGTACATGACATTGTCAATAATACCATTTACGAATGGGTGAAAAGAACTTTTCCATCTAGTTCCTGTTAGTTAATTTCTCGGTGTTAATTATATCGCATGTACATGATCCGTCTTACTTACCTCTTTATTTTACTAACCATATCACATAATATATGCAGTATATTTTTCTAATTATTCAATTACCACGCCATACTAATTTCATGCTCACATCGATTATAAACATCTCGAGAACAAATCGGAAAGTACAAACATTTATATCCCTTTACAGGCCAGTACTTTCCGCAATTTTAATACGATTGCTGCTCAGTAAGTCCTTACAAATACTAAAGAACGGCGCTCACAAGCTTGTTTCTGATAAACACTATTTTTCAAAAGGCTGCTGTCAAATGTTCAGTTTTCATTTTTACAATCGATTGAAACGGCATACTCTATGAAAATTAAGCCGTTCTGCCACATATGTACTAGCGCTGAAGACTGTTCACAATTGGGTGTATCAACATCATTTGAGACGCCTACTTGAGGTGGCTATGATGCTCTTGAGTGATCGCCGAGCCAAAGTGCGCGAACTTGTTGACAGGGATATCTATGTTATGGAATGGTCTGTTACGGCCATTACGTGACTGTAAATTTATCATCTGTCTGTCATGTACACGTAAAGCAAAGAACATAAAAGGAAAGGGAAACTGCTTCAGCGAAATATGCAGTCCTCCAAAGAAAGAGGATTCAAGAGGAAATTGCTTTTCGCTGGTGCAATATCAGTTTTTGCATATGTCTCAGGGCACGCTTTAGTTGTATTTTTTGGTTCTTATTGGGAGAATGTTCTGGTACGGCTACTGGTACCCTTACTTCTAACACGATTGATGCATCCGAAATTCCTTTCGACAACCTACTGAGTTTCTATAAAACAAGTACCTTAAGTTACTCTCAAAGCGATTGGTTCTAATCGTTGTAGCTCAAGAACGGTGCGGAAATGTGCAAAACTCTTGCATGCCTAGGCAACAATCACAAGCTGACTATGATCTGGATATTCGGCCATTTGGGCATTGAGGGATACGAGGCAGTAGACTATCTGACCAGGAAGGGTTCAACTTCAGACTTTATTGGAACAGAACCAGTGCTTGGGATATCTGCAAGCACACTTGAATAGCTATAAAACCCTGTACTGTAAGTAGAATAGTTCAGCACTATCAAACCGTACCATGTTCAGCCCACTCTAAAGCGTTGATTGTACAGTTTATATACATGACAATGTCGTTAAAAGCACCATCCACGAAGGCTCGGCTTTGTGGAAGACGCTCAATTTTGACTATGTATCGAGAATGGTAAGACAGCGAAACACGTTCTGTGTGAATGCCCAGCTGACAGCTAGGGAAAGGATCGGATCTGAGATGTTCCTCAAGAAACATTTCCTAACAGAAGATCTAAATAAAATGCCAACATTTGGCAATTTTCGAATTGTCCCAAATTTCATAAGGGGTAAGTATGGAAAAATAGTGAATTTGATCGATCTCATTGATTCCGATATAACGCTGTCATAGTACACTCTTATGGATGAGCAATTCGATTCTACCATTAGTTTTCACCTCAGAAGCTACAGCAACATGTTACAGTGTTTGGAAACCCTGAAATTCGGCCATCTCTTAGATAAATACGCTATAAAAATCTTTTGAGATTCCATAGAACAAGTTCCTCAAGTTACAAGAACCTTTGGCAATTTTCGAATTTTCTCAAATTTCATAAGGGGTGTAAGTATGGAAAAATAGTGAGTGTGGTCGATCTCATTGATTCAGATATAAAGCCGTCATAATACACTCTTATGGATGAGGGATTCGATTGTATCATTAGTTTTCACCTCAGAAGCTGAAGCCACATGTTACAGTGTCCGGAAACCCTGAAATTCGGCCATCCCTTAGATAATACAATACAAAAATCACTTCTAACATGATTAATGCACCCGAAATTGGTGTTCACAACCTTCTGAGATCCTATTTGATAAGTTCCTTGAGTAACATGAACCCTTGGCAATTTTCGAATTTTCCCAAATTTCATAAGGGGTAAGTATGGAAAAATAGTGAATTTGGTCGATCTCAAATGCTTATTCGAAAATTTTAACAAGTTGATTGTAATAAATTATGTCCTTTGAATAATTTTCGATTTTCAGAAAAATAGTAAGTATACCTCGTAGGAAAAGCCACATTACCGGACTCGGTTTCCACCTCGACAGACAATCCTTACAGTCGTCCTGGAATGTTTACCTTTCCTACTAAGTATACAATGTTTATTATTTCTTGAAATCGATCGACAGCAAGGAAAATATACATCAATTGATAGCATTGGGAACTTTAACTACCCTCGAATTCTTCTTGACCTAACACATGTTGCAATGTGAGGACGGACAATTCTCCTTGGATCCAACCCTGAGTTTGATTCAAACACTGCCCATTCCGGAGATAAAAAATCGAGCTCAAAGGATGCACAATACTGAAACTGCATCGATATTACGTCAACTATACGCTCTGAAACACTTGTTAGCACACGAAACCCTGCAAATAAATTGGATGCATGTGTTCACTTATCCATAGTGTGCACAAGGCTCGTGAACTAATCTAGTCATGATGTCCAACACGTTGATAATGTTGCCCATCTTCGCAGTTCTCACAAGTGCAGATGTAAAAAACGTTCGTGAAAATCAACAAGGCCTTGGTAGGATGTTCCATCAGTGTTTCAGCAAAGACGAAGCAATTAAGTGTTTTAAAATTAACGCGCTCAAAGTAGTGGATAGAGCTCTTCATTCGAAATCTTTGAGCCTATTCGAAGGTGTAAGTTTGGTAGGCAACGAAAGGAAAGGTCGAAATTTCGAAGACGCAGTAAAATTGAACGAGTCCAAATTGGAGATATTGGATTCCCAGCAAATTGACGATCTACTCGCTGACACTACCGCGAGATTTTTGAACACTCACAAATTGGAAATAAGCGTGCCGAGGATGATCGAAGAAGCCAGACGTAGGAGACCTAACAAAGGTGGCGGACAAGGAGGTGCTTTATTGTGGGCTTTAGCAATCAAGGGCAGTTTTCTCGCCATGGCTTACAAAGGTATAGCTATTATGTCTGGCACTGCTTTGCTAGTGGGCAAAATGGCGCTGCTCTTGAGCGCCATCTTAGGTTTGAAGAAACTGGTCAGCAGTGGTCACGAGAAAACTACTTTCGAAATTGTGAAACATCCAAAATATTCCGAATCTCACACCCATTCCAGTTCGTATGAAGACGATGGTCACTACAGAAGGAATATGTTCTTCGAAGAAAATCCGCCGACCCAGAAAACTGCATTTCGGTTTTATACCCCGCAATAGAGGTTTGTTGGTGAAAGTGACATTTTGAATTTAGAAACTTTGTATTTATTTTGAACAATTCCTCTAGGTAGTGCTTATGAATATCAAGAGTCAGTGATCTTTTTATTTTCAACGTTCCGTTCATCCAGCTATTGAAGAATATTCATACTTGGATTCTGTAGAAGGTTAAGGTTTTCTTGAATTGTAGGCTTCCACGAAGAAATGTGCTAAATACCTGGTGTCCATAATGTATTCCATGTCACAGCAGCAGGACTATATGATAGTGTTCTGTCGACCATTGTCGCATCTACTGTCATCTGGATTTCATCCTCATTTAGTTGTATCTGATTAGTAATTATTAATCACGACAGCAAACGATGGTACTTGAAAAGCGGTTGATATCAAGCTCAACAATAGGATTCAAATCTGCTGTCTGTTATCATAACTTCAAATTGATATATTCCTATCCGTATATTAGTAGCCGCATTGTAAAATGTTTGAAAATTATGTATATAGTTAATTTATTTTATGAACCAAAATGTCGATAACAGAGATTGGTTCAGTTATTTCATAATTATGATTTTATAATAAAAGGCATCATACAATCAGTATTCACATAATTTATTTAAATCAGCATATATGATATTGGTTGCAGGTGATAATATTCATTAAGTAATATGAATATTATATCTATAGGTTTTAATATTTACAATAATAATAAGATAATTTGCTTCTATTTTGATTCCAGTTCACAATCTATTGTTAATATAATGTATTATATCTATAGAAGATGTTCATATAAGATTACCTATGTGAAAATAATATTACCTATTTATTAATTATGTTTTCTTGCAATCATCTTGATTGTAATTATTTTAATATGAATATAATAATAGAAAATGTGTTAATTTTTTAATATACCGACTTGGGGAAATGTGTGGAATAAGATTTATAGCTTTTTAACAAGCAATTAAAAAAACGCTGAAATAAATTGATTTTAAATCTTACTCATTTTCTGGCAATAATATAAAATAGTTTCCTTCAACCCGTTAGCTGCGAGCCACCCTTATTTTCTTTTCAAATGGAAACATATGTCATGTGTAGGTTCGTTGAAGAGCTCTTGAAAAATGGAAACTAACGATACTATTATTCATTCATTTATTATGTTTTTATTATGGAAAACATCGATCCTTTTAAAAGTAACACAATTAGAAATCTTATAACATTATTGCTGTGTACAAACAATTTAACGAAGGAAATGCGCAAAATTTCCTCCAAACTCCATTTGTCATAAACCCAGGCGATGGTAAAATCCCCCGATGGAGTTCCGAATTGCTTCAGCTGGTATATTATTTGACTCCATTGTAATTTTGTTTTTCAAATCTTCAATATTCCCGGCCTATTTTGGTAAGTCCTGTCTTTCAAATAGCCCCAAAGAAACTAATCTAATGGCGTTAAATCAGGAGACCTTGGTGACTATTCAATTATACCACGCCAGTATTGTCAGTTATTGCCAGTAAATGTGTAATATCAGAAAATCAATTTACATGTTTCGGCATTTTAGTTCTTTGAGACTTAACAAAACAGACTCAACCTTTGCTAACATTTTTCACAAACAGGACATACCCTTCTTGATTTAGATAGCCTAAGCATTTTACATATTCAAACTAAACGTTCCAGATTAAATACATTAGAATCAAACAGAGATTCATAAATTTGTCAAAAACTCATCATAATATAATCAGTTAAACATATACCAAAGTGATATTTTCCTTTGTCTTTCAAAGTACTCTTAGAATATTAAATAATAATTTAATGCACAATTCACTATATATCCCGAGATATACTTTCTTCGGAATTTCCGATGATCCATTATACTTTAACTGTTCATTGTTCACTCCATAATTTTGTATCTGTTTGATAATGGCACTTAGGTGTTGAAACTATAGCAACGTTTTCATGTTATTATTAAAAGTGGCACAAAAACAGAGTAATTGTTTTTTCATTGAATCAATGAATAAATGAATGAATTATGAATATGTGATTCCTCTAACTACTTCCGTTATAATTAGTTTTTTCGAACTAATATCCTCATAATTCATTTTAGAAAACGCAAGGTTAGAAATTGCAATCAATTTGTTTCATAAACGTATATGCAACAAAGTGGAAAGGAGTTTTATGGCAAAAAAATTCATTCATATACTGACATTTGAATTAAATTTCTGGAGTAACAAAAAGTATTAACTTCTGAATGTTTCCTCATACATTGATGAAAACAGTTTCTAAAAGCCGGAAATGTATAAAATTTTGTTGTCAATAAATCACAATCTATTTAAAGAAATATAAATAACTTTCTATTTGTCTTTAGCGATATTTTATAGAAAATGATTGCGCGACGTTCAAACGGAATTCGATTGAAGCAATCAACTAAACTGCGAACAAGTTCAAGCTTTTGATCTTGACCATACACTCTCAGTGGGTTAACAATTTCCCACAGACTTTATAACTTTCACTCGTGTAAGTGTGCATATGTGTGTGGCCTCGATATCAATGATGGCTGTATTACAAAGATGATTTAACCGCTCTGCAATTATTAAACATTCGACAAGTTAATTTTGTAATGAATTCACCACTTCAGGTGAAGTGGCATACATTGATTATTACCATAAATATGAATCAACCTTCTGCAACGCCACTGCTATCATTATTCTAAATCTAAGTCCATCAAAAGAAATTCCTTGTTACTGCTAACAAAAGCATCCAGTTTCCTCAAAATCGGGTGGAAAACTTTTGGGCAATTTATTAAAAATCCTTTTTTATTAAAACTTTGACACGATGCAAGTTCGGTCATATGCTTATTCCACCAGTATTTTGTATTTTGTGCACACTTTATAGTTGAGAAACAATTAAATTAAATGATCAATTAATTAATAATACTATTCTTGACAATTAAGTTGGAGATGAGGTAGTGTCCATATTCTATAAGTAAGAAATAATCATCTGTATCCATTAAAAAAACTTTATAGAGCTGAGGACGTTTTGGCTACCAAGTAACCGTCATCAGAGTAAACTAAATTAGGAATCAAAATGTGCCTTTTTAAATAATATTTGGGGTTGATAACGTAAACAAGGGATTACCCTTAGCTGGAGATGAATCTGAATTTACTAAATTGTTTTTTCGTTTATACATTTCCATCCCTTCTAAATGACCTAAATATTTGTCTATACTGTGTTGTAAAAGTGATAAACTTTAAGATATAGTGGAACTTGTATCTGGCTATATTCGGCTAACGGTGATGTTTCACCATCATGTTTCTTTATATGGGCAAAATGTACCTTAAAACGAATTAAAATGTTTCTTCTAGTTTAGACCATATAGCATTTTGAACATGACTTCCATTCGATTTTGTAAATCCCAATTATCGACTCAGGAATTGGAATATCTTTAAATAGTGGAACAACATCAAATGAAACGAGAGTATCACCAGGTTGAAGAATTTTTCACAGACAAACTTGGTGCGGCTTGGAAGTTGCTAAATTCCTTCACCAACCATTTTGCTATGTTATACGTAGGACAATTAATGATTGAAAAGATTGGTCTCATGGGATTACCCGGTTTATGAATCTTAGGTAAGCAATACAGTTTAGGGAGATTACGATTTGAAAGTCTAAGTTTGTATTTTAAATTATCGGGGATTACAGCACTACACGATTTTAATGAATTATTTTGATAAATACAATTTTTTGGAAATCCATACTGTTTGTCCGAAATCAAATTATGTTTCATAACAAATGACGTTAGACGTTTTTTAAATAGTTTTTCTATAATTTTTGCAATTTTACTAACCAGAGAGATTGGCCTATAATTTTCTACCTTCGTTTTAACTCCGTTCTTGTATACAGGTTTTATGACAGTAGTTTTGCAGCTCTTTGGGAATTCCCCTGTTTCGAATATTTTATTGATCAAAATAGCTAATGATTTTGAATTATCGTTTTTAATTAATTTCAAGTGCTCTTATTCCGTCATATCCGATGTTTTGCCTTTCAAGGATTCTATCGTTTCCATTATTTCGGTTAGATCAGTGGAAAATATATAAAATGAATTAGTGTTTAATTTTATTTAAACGAACATTTTTAGTTTAGTTCACTCTGATGATGGTTACTTGGTAGCCGAAAGGTCCTCAGTACTTTAACAGTATTTTTAGTGGATAAGGGCGACTATATATGATTTATAGTGTTAATGTATCCACAGTGTGAACTCTTTCACAGTTTATTAGTGTCCATATTGGTAAATAATCTAGATTTTCGTAGCTGAGATGACAAAGAGTATTGTACGCTTATTTAGATTACAGTTTATCATTCATTTACCAATAAGAATCCTCCCAAGTTTGGTTTAATCATACTTTATTGAAATTTACATATAACATACTATCCAAAGATACATTTCATCCCCTACTTACATATAATGAAATGTAATAACAAATTGTAATCTTATTAACTAGTTCAGGAAGTCAATAAGAGATCAACGAATGACAAAATATCTTGCCATTAATGGGATACTTCTATCAATATTTCTCAATTTGGCATTTTGAGGATTCAGTCTTATCATTAGGAAATTAAATAGAAATTCTTGATAAACAAAGAAAAAATGTTATGATCAATACTTGAATTATTTAAAAAGAAATCAATATCACAAGATACTGCAAATAAGCCAGCACTATTTTTATATATCCCACTCCTCCCCAATCACCGTTCAGTCTATAGTGTGAATTAATAATTAATTGTATATTATTAAATACATCATATTATCTCTTATATAACGATTAGTTATAATATTTACTTAAGTGATTAAATGGAATCAGTCGTTCGATATTTCAGTATAAGTTAAACAGTTTCGGAATATGAATTCAATCTTCATAGATACAAAAGCGAAGCATCAGAAAGTGTTAAAAATAATGCTCGTTGAAAGTATTCTGCTGAATTTTGGAATTCAGTCAATATTATTTTGAACGATGAATAGTCTCTCTAGTAGTTCTAGACAGCTGTTGAGCTGTCTCATGGGGATTATCAGTAGAACGAGGGAGCTTTCAACATTACTGAACAATTCCAGTTGGAGGTGTACATACATTCATTGCAAGCTTCCTCGTTCTATTGGTGAGCTCTATGAGAGAGCGAAACAGCTGTCTAGAACTAATAGCTTCTAAGTTACTAATTGATCCAGACTAGAGAGAGTTATCTGGCAACAAACAGGAAGAAATAAATGAACACATTCATTTGTTTCTCCATTATTACATTATTTTAAATGTAATGTTTCAAATATGCAATACCTTCAAAAGTTTTGATGCTTCACATATAAAAATCTAGACCATATCAACAACTATGTCTACATCTTCACTAAAAGAAAATAGTATACAAGACTTGAGCGTTATGTTCAGAAAATAATTCTTCATATGCAAAATGTATAACTCTCAAAATTAAGTTAGAAAAGGAAGCAAAAATTAACTGAGTATTATTGTTTAAGATAGCTTGAGTAGATAATGCTAACTTCATTCAGCGGAGCTTCCACAGAACCAGATCAATTCCAAGTATGATTGGCACCCAACGTGGGGCCATCGAGTTTTCTCCAAATTCATTAGTAGCCAGCATTTTGCATATAACCTCTGTAAACCACGTTGTTGGCAGCTTCGTCGAAACTTCTGTGATAACCACCGCCACCGCCACCGCCGCCACCGTAACCGCCTCCTCCACCACCGTAACTGCCTCCTCCACCTCCTCCACCACCGCCACTTGGGACAGCTGTCAAAATGATGTGTTTCGTTTCTACGTTATCGCCGCCGCCTTGCATTTTCTTGCCACCCATCATGGACATCATGAGCGACATTTTGGACATTACCAATGCTGCGCTCGAAATAATCGCGATTTTGCCCATCATCATCATTCCGCCCATCATACAGCATGCACCAATCATCATCATGGTCATCGAGCCTCCTTTTTTCCCTCCTCCTCCCTTCTTTCGACCTGGAAACAAATTACCGGTTTATTTTCGATTATGAAAGTTCATCGTCTGCAAAATCAACATGTTGGTTATGCAAAAAGTATATATTTTCAAAAGCCGATTGCAAAATGAAATAAGGGTTTCATTGGAGTTTTCGCAAACCTGATAATTTCTAAGATCATACTTGTTCTAAACAGATTAAGGTGATTTTGGGATATTGATGGTAGTGCTCAAACATTGTGGTTATCGGAATTTTGCGAAATTTGTGCTCCTAAGCCTTCAACCACTGTCACGATATCTTTCCTGCCTATAGTTGCAACAGACGACTTTGACTTTATACTGAAAAGATTGGACAGAAAAAAACAACGGGTTCGTGAAACTGAAAACAGTTTGCTTTCCGCAGTCACATCTGTCATCTAAAACCAGAAAGGTCAGTTGATATGGTCGTTGGAGACTTCCGACTGAAAATTTTAGGAAACCGAATTCCTTGAAATCCGGATATCTAGATTCGATATAATGGAAAGTCTCCATTGAGCCCAGCTATCGGAATAGATAGATGCTTCGTTTTTGCAGATATGCGATGTTAATTATTGTGGACAACGCTCCTGCCAACAGTCTGTTTACGCCAAACTTTCTTCTCTGAAACTCGGGAAAAGTATCCTTGCCAGTGATTATAAGAAAAAAAAAATAGAAAATGCCATCATTTTAGAACATCTAACATCTGAAGTGTGAGATTAGGTCTAGAGTAAATTTTCTTTCTGAGATGGAGCTCTTCACCCAAGCGTTTTGCGTTTTAGAATGTTGACTACTACATTCCAATTATCAAAGTATTTTCCGTATACTATTTATAGTAGCCTCCTTTTACATGTGACCACATATGAAAAGATGTTTTTTTATGCTCAACCAAGAAGTTTCCATTACAATTTGTGTGGAATCGCACTATCAAAACAATTATAACGTGGGCTTGGCAAATTTTCATATTTCACCGAAACATTGTAAAGCTGTACGGATTAGTTAAGAGAAATAGTAGAGTGCCTGATATCAGTTTTGAACTATTTGATGACGAACCGAGTTATCATGATTTGCTAAACGCTTTTCCGTTACGGAAGCGTTGATATTACTCAAAGAAAACAAATTTCCAGTCCATATTCCCAACAGAAAAGATATAAAGTCCACTTGTGATGTCCAATGAACAGTTTATCGTGTTGTTAATTGAGAAAATGGAATTTTCGGGGACCTCCCGCTGTTCAGAATCATGGAAACAACATATTCAAACAACCATTATATTTTGCGGGCACGGATAGCTCGTGTCCACCGTAAGATAATGGAATCCTGTTCAAAGAAATTAAACAACATTACGACATTTTGTCAACCTCATAGAGTTGAACGGGATCGATCAAGGCAAACGGTTATTCCATAGCCTAGAGCCAGAAATTTTGGGCATAGACTTCCATGTCATGGTATCACAGGGGCCATGAAATCAACGCCGACTGCAGCAATGGAGACACTACTGGGAGTACATCCTCTTATTGGTAATCCAAGGAGAGGCAAAGTTTGATGCCTTCAGAAATTCAGAATACAAAATACACTGGAGGATGTACACGTTGAGTCAGGATACATCGTAAAAATCATGACCAGGGACGTGTTAGGCATGAGAACAGATCTTATTCCAAAGCGATACTCATTTAACAACACATTCATGGTATCAATACCAGAAAGGACTGGGATCGTACAAATCTGGGCGACATTCTACAGGGAAAGATCTGGTATACAGACGGGTCTAAGCTATTCATTGGGTAAACACACCTCTGTCTCCCAAGCAGAGGTATATGTAATCCTCCAATGCGTGAAGGAAAACAATCGGACAGCCATCGAAGATGAGCGAGCAGATCCACATATTGTCAGACAGTCATAGCAGACCAAAACTGCATTAAGCTACAATGACAGGCAATGAAAAAGCTGATGAACTTGCAAGACAAGGATTGGAGAACGTCCCAGATCCAGAATATACCATGGGGGTACCAAAATGTACAGCACGAAGGTGTGTAGAAAACTGGATCATGAAAACCCCCAAACAATCCTGGGAAAACATCCCAGGAAACGAACGTGAGAAGAAATACATCAAAGCCCATTGTAACAAATGAACGACACGCCTATTAGCACCAAATAAGGAAAAAATAAAAGTCGTAACAGGGCTCATGACTGGTCATGAGCCAGTAAAAGGGCACTTGAACAAATGGAACTGTACAATGGCGATCTAACATGTAGACTTTGCGGTAAGAATACAAAAACAGTGACACACATACTGTGAAAATGCGAGGCACTGGACCGCAAAAGACAGTCAATTTTTGGAAAGTTTGACGGTGAACCAGAATTGTACAGGTCTCACCCAGTAAAGAACTTGTACAAACTCGTACCAGATACAAAATACTCGAGTGGATACCGTAAAGAAACAAAACAAAGGCGAGATACAATGGGCCTGCAGACCTAAGTATCACCGGAGGCAATAGCCAGACAAGCCTACAAAGGAGGTCAATTATGCCTGAAAAGGTAACTCACAGTAGACCATGAGACCCAAAGGCTCATAACCTCCCCATAAAGGGTTTTCTTCACCTCCGCAAAAAAAAAGAGTGCCTGATTTCAGTTTGGAAATATTTGATGACGAATCAAGTTTACATGGTTTGCGATGTTCATAATCACGGAAACTACACATTCAAACAATCATCATAGATAGCTCGTGTCCTCAGTAAAAAAAGGAAATATCAACTGTCATATCTCGTGAAAAAATTAAATGGAATTCTGATGAACGAAATTAGATACAATTACGCCATTTTCTCGATTTCATTAAGTTGAGCAGACTGATCAAGGTAAATGGCTGTTTCTTCGCTTATATCCAGAAATTTTAGGAAGCGATGTTCAGCTACTGCATAATTCGATCGGGGCATTCTAAACTTAACCCTGATTGACTGAAGTCTTCCTTTAATGACTCCCTCTTTATATCATTATCAGATATTAAACCATTACTTCCATTTAAAATTCAACTATTACTATAATGATATAGACAACGCTAGAAGCTAATTCGATTTTTTCTGTTTATTTACATAGCGATTGCATTGTTTCATGATTCATTTTTACGTGGAATCAAATAACACAAAATTTTTACATATAATTTATTAAAGTAAGTTAATTCATCTTCAAATTATGAACTACTTACTGTACAATCCCAGCTTAAACATTTATATAAATTAATATTACAATTAACAATAAATAAAATGGTAATAAATAATATTAAAATTATCTGTAAAACAGAAATGACAGCGAACGGTAACAATTCATAGCTAAGTGAATCGTGAAATAAATAATATACAATGAATATCATCATTCCTTCTTCGTCAAAATAACTAACAAGTTTGCCGAAAACAAAGAAATATTTACGAATAAAACAACTGAGATTAACATTGTCAGCTTGAAAGCAGAATATCCGAAATAGAATATTCTGAAATATTTGAGAACGTATCGAAATTTTCACAAGGAAGCACTAGAAAGACAAATGACGAGGAAAACGGACATCCATTAGTAGTTGCCAGTAGAAGTTGTTGGTATTTCTGTACCAGACCTGAGTCGAGTAGGTGTATTCAATGGAAGTTGGGTCACTATGGCCTACAACCCCCGAAGATTTATGTTAACTGCAGGCACTTGACGTGTTGTTCAAATATATCCAGAACCGACCTGGCTTCACTTTCAATCATTATCGTATAAACAGAAATAGTGCTATTCGTTTGTGGCTTATGCAACACGATCAATTATTAGAAATTGAAACTTCAACTCTTTCTGCGTGTTAAGTCTCCTACAAACGCAATCCTGAGAATTCAGGATACATTTAAAAAAAATTTCAGACATGTCGATCTTTATTATCAAATATGTATATTTAGAACTTTTTAGGGAAGTATCTGAATCCAACAATACCAGATATTGTATATTCATCTCCAAAAATTGTTGACTCACCTGCACTGCACAACTTCCCTAAAAAGCTGTTGTGACTAAATATGAAATAATTATTAATATGTTTGGTGGAATGAGCTTTAACAAGGTTCAAATAAAGAACAAAGCTAAAATTGGTCATGTCATATTCGATCAAGTTTAGCATTTAATATAGGCCAACGAGGAGATAAATGATCATCATGATCATGATTCTGATTGAAGATGAACAAATCCAGTATAGGTCATCATCATCAATATTATTTTGACAATGTATGCTCAGATGTTATGATATCAGGTGTAAAAATGGACATTACTGAAACTGTTGAATTCGATGCCGATACACTCAACACTAATACAAATCAGCTGCCAAATTTTTGACTCCCACCTAAAAGTTTGAGCTCCAATTTGAAGTATCGCTTCCATAGTATATCATTCTATTAGTTTGAGAGAACTTCCTGAAAACGAAAGCAACAAATACATCTAATCAATTGACCGTAAAAAAAGGAAATGGGAACAGTAATAAAGTGCTTGATCTGCATATTCACTTATGTTGACCATATACCTTGTGGCTGAGAGCACTTTTGAAGAAGCAAAGACGAGGAATGTTCATCCTAAGTGTTCATAAGATATGATATTGATGCAATCATGCATTACAACCTGCAGTGTTAAAAATATATTTAATTGGTTTCAATACGTCTATCCTGTTGATGCCGTTATTGATGAAAATCTACGATTTATACAACAGGAAACTGGAAAATAATACTGTCTCTGGCTCTAGAAACTCGAGTTCTTCGTTGTAATCGGCACAAATTTCATTCGGTTACATTCAGTAACCGTTGTTTTCCGTGGACATATATGATCTATACGCGGGGTTATTATTTCCATCTTCAAGACTTCTATGCCAGCCCCCTCCACCGTGACCATGACCACCTCCATCGCTCGCTGGTTGCGCCCAAACCACGTGAGCTGTTTCGGATCCCCCACCACCGCCGGACATTTTCTTCAAGCTAGATATTGCGGCAATCATGAGGGCAATTTTGGCCATAATCAAAGCTGCACCAGCGAGAAAGGCAACTTTGCCCATCATCAAACCGCCCATCATACAACCCATACCGATCATACCCATCATCATCATGCCACCTTTCTTGCCTCCGCCTCCACCACCGCCGCCTTTTCTTCTGCGACCTGAAATCAATTTGTGTGAGTAATTCGTACAGGATAACAGGCTAATTCAAGGGAAGCTGATGTACGTGTGGAATAAGTAATCCTCACGCCAGGTGCAAAAGTCAGTATGACATCATCAACAGGGGGCTCTGAGAAGATACGTAACTCTTTCTTGTGGAAAGTAATATGTTGCACCTGTTCTCAAGGTGTCGTCATGTGATTGGAAGTAATTTTTACCTGTAAATAAGCGTGTATAAATGTTATGACTGAATGAAGAAGAAGTTTTTACGTATTATTTACAGTTTCTATGTTGATGACATTTTAATAGTTTCTGTAAATATAACATTTAAATTCAATAAGTATAATAATATGAGAGAAAATATGCATTTTTCCATTGGAATAACATTCCAATTGTTTTCGCGAAGAAGAAGAAGCAATATGAAGTCGACGCATTCAGTTGAAAGTACATTTTATAATTTTTCACATCTTTATACGTACAACAATGCACTAATTATGTACTTCTCTGAAGTTAGCGATTTACAACCTGCCAACTTGTATCTCTTTAATTTTTTTAAACGTCTGGTAATGGTAATTGAATATTACATTAATTCTTGCTTTTTTGAAAATTAGTTGTGCAATAAATATCTACTACTTTGATTAAAAAAGAAACGCCTGGTTATGCCTGGGAAAAATCGTTATTCGAAAATTGAATATTGTATACATTTTAGCTTATTTTTAAATACACTATTTAATCTTCAAATAACAATTTTTTCTCAGCGGTAATGCAAACTTTACTTTGATCACGGCACTTCCAACAATTAGAAAAATGAATAACTCCGAATTTGTTTATTGCACAACTAATTTGCAACAAAAATGGGACAATTAATAAAATATTCTATTATCAAATAACAATTTTTTCCCACGCTAACTTTAGAATGAAATTGGCATTACTAAGAAGAGCTATACATTTTTTCATGGCACCTTTAATTGACATCAAAGAAGCGACAATTAGTGCAATTAGAAATTTTGAAAATCACAGTTTTTGAAAATACATTTTACACTTTTCGACTGAGAAATGTATCTATAAATTCCAACAAGCATTTCCCCAACATAGTGGTATCATCATAATTGTATTATAATATAAATAGATTTTAAAGCAAAAATTGTGTGTTTATGAAATAAATTAGCGAATTATGAATTTGCAAGTGTTAAATGCTGTAACTATTAAACACATAACAAAGTAATTGTTCTTACAAATTTATTTACTCATTCACACATTATAAATTTGACCATAAAGTTGTTTGGAATGAATAAAATAAAGGATTATTAAATTTGTTATTCTCATTATTTTAAGTCAAACGTTATTAATTCTGCTAGGGGATACCGTGTTATTCAATATGTATTAGCGTAACATCAGCGTAATGTGCCTATTATTTCTAGAGAAAGAATATAAAAATCAATGTGAACATTTGTATTTTACTATTACTTATTATTGTTCAGAATTAATTAAGACATATACCTACTTTATTTTAAATATAACTGTAATAAAATAAGTCCCAATTTATACATTACATTTTTAACCATGTACCATTTTACTAGTATTTCAAATTCAAAATTCTACAAGCATTTGTTAGATACATTTTAGGCTAGTAATAACTAACTCCTATTCATGTTTTAGGTTATGTTCGGCAATTTAGGAAGAAATCATTATTATTCAACTAGAAATTAGAATGTGTGTTTGTCTATTCGTCCGATAACATTGTACCTAATATTTAGAATCTAAGCAACAAAACAAATATCATTCACCAAATAAATGGTTCACAACCCACTGAGTAGAAAACTGTTGATTATAAATTCAATCAAACAGGTTTTAGAAATTTCCGGTCCAGTTACTGAAAAACTTCTGTTTAATGTGGTATACCTGAAATATATAATTAATATAGTAGTAAACAATAAAAGAACATGAACATCCTAAGTCTTTGAATCTAATTGAGTTATAAATAATATTTCGATAATTATGTTGTAAAGCAAATTGCCTAAATAAAGAAAAGTGTAATAATTATGTAAAATGTACAGTAAGCTAACGATTCCATGACAGTTCCACAACAATTTCACGCTACTTTAATTCAGTTATCTTTAATAGGTCTTCGTTACTGTACTTGCCGCTGGAAGATGATACCCTTTTAATTACTTCGTACCATATAATGTAAGTGAACATATTTCTATAGAGAGATGAAGTCCACATATTCATTGTGATCTCATTTGGAATAACGGAAGACCAACAATTTCAACAATAAGCCATAAGTAATTATTGCATATTTTCACCATAATCATATCTTTTTTTTCTTACTAAGAATAAAATTGTAGGTTCCGATAATTTCGATAATCTTTATCAATAGTAATTCACGATACAAAGACGCAAATTGACTTTTTGAAGTACAAGTAGCTGCCAACAAAATTGCCACTGCATCTTGTTGGAGTGACGTAAATGGGAAAGTACCTAATCTGAAAGCACCAAAGCAATGGTGAAATTGATTCCAAGACTTCTATTAGGCAACACTTAGGCAGCTGCAAATCAATGAATGAAGTTGAGTTTTCCGCGGACTGTGTGAAATAAGAGTTCCATGTAATTTAGAATAGAATGAAGTAGTATTTCTAAAGAACCTGAACGCCAACAATATCTTCGAAATATTCCAATGGTTCAAGAATATACATACATATATATTTTATGGCTCATATTCATGAACCAATGGAATAACAAGGAAATGAATCTTCGTCGGGATGTGACTTTTTTATTAAAATCCAATAAAAACTGCAGGAGACTTTGGATTAGTAGCGTGTGAACGTGTCATAGGAGAAATGTTCCATGAAGAATGGCCAATTATTGGAGTGACTTTTAGAATTATGAAATATATTGAATTTGCCTCAAGACCATTTCTATTTAGTTTATGCGACAGTTTACTGTGTACACTTTATAATAGAAACTCAAATTTTCATTGCATCACCCACTATTTCGCAAACCCCAAAACCCGTAATCCCGTGATTATTACAAACTGGTGGTATAATACAACATCTCAGCTTTGAATACTTTAAAAATTACAGGAGTCTCTTCCAAACCAGTTACATTCATGTCGATTCACTATTGATAAGAAATAATCACTCTTATCCACTAAAAATATTATTAAAGTACTGAGAACCTTTCGGCTACTAAGTAGCCATCATCAAAGTACACGGAGTAAACTAAATCAGTTTACTCTGATGATGGATACTTCGTAGCCGAAAGGTTTCCAGTACTTTAATAGTATTTTTACTGGATCAGTGATCATTATCAATACGATCTTCAATATATGGTAAGGAACTATCCATAATGGACGTCACGCCCGAATAGGTGGGTTAGAGTGGCAAAATGTGACCATTTATGACGAGGAGCAGTCGTGGAAAATGTGACGTCCAAAATTATGATAAAATGAAATTATTAGAAAAAATGAATAAATTAAAACACATTTTCAAATTAAAAAATACACTGTTGATCTAAAATTGTCGTTCGCTAATTATTATTAAAAAATGTACATAGTTCCGTGTTATATTATTAGTATATTGAGAAATATAGATTGAATCTTTTAAATTATGAAATATTATTAAGATCAATATACGTCAAAACTGAATCAGAGGTGAGATTTGAACCCACATCCCTGGATGTCTACTACAGTATGGTGACCTATTACACTATTTTGGTCTAGTCCAAGGGTTATATTTTTGTGAATATAAATCTCTGGAGAGTTATGAATCATTGATAAGCACTCCTCAAACAAAAGACTGAATTTAAGATAAATGTACGTGAATAATTGATCTATGGTACTGCATAGAACTGTATATGTAACTCAATAATTCACTATCGTTTGAGAGGCTCATATTCACAAAAACATAGGACTGGACTAGACATCCAGGGATGATTGTTCGAATACCACCTACGGTTTAGCTTATACGTTTATTCATCTTAAGTTATCTGTAGTTGAACCGACTGGCTGGCTATTTATTATGACTTTACCATAGTCTCACATGTTCTAGCCTTATTATAACACCCGTTACTAAAAATATTATATGTTTGGAGCGAAAGCTGTTCTTTGAATCGCCCTCCGCCCCTAAGACAGCAAGAAGAACTATTCTAATGTTTTCTTATGTTATGCCGTTCAATAGAGAAGAAATTCACAAAATTATATAACTTATCGACGTTCATAAGCTAGCGTTGTTTTCATTGAAAATTTTGTAATTCAAGCCCAATTTCACCAACAAAACATTTATATCGTGGCGTTTAAAGAGTGCGATGAATATTTGAATGCCAACTTTCATTTATGTGCTTTGAACGGACAATCATTAAATAAAAAAACGAGTCTCAACAATGATTGTCAAGTAATCCAATATATATATTTCCTCTATCTTAAGACATCCTAGTCCATCTCACTTATTATTTCATTACAATTAATGAAAGGTAGTGAAGGAGTGAAGTTTAAGATATTGAAATGATGTCAAAGATCTAGAGCTAACGATAAAATTGTTTCCAGTTCCCATCCAATTAAAGAACACATGGATGGTTGAGTTCAACCAGGGTTTTCTTCACAGTTTTATTAGCAACTCAGTTTTTAATGTAAAGGGTAAGTACTGCTCCAATCACATCTGAATAATTCCTCAGTGAATACGAAAAGAAAATTATGGAACAGTGACACGTTGTACTGAAGGGCAGCACTAGGAAACTGTTCTGGCAAAATCAACATTTTTGGAGCTTCAAATAATACAATAATATGAAACTATTGCTGATTTCTGTACATGACTGACCGTTTATAAAACTAGTTCAAAACAAGAACGAGAATAAAAACTATGAATCAAATGCCAACGATTGCTTAGACATTTTACAGACAAAGAAGTGACATATGACAGAAGCATTCCCAACAAAATTGTTATTTCCGGCATAATTTAAATTTGAGAGCTTTGTAACTTCTACAGTATACCGAATTTGGTGAAAACTATCAACTAATGTTGGACCATTGCCAAACAAAAGGCAGTCATTCTTCATTCATGTTGGCAGTTCCCCATTTCTCTAATTCCTCGGATTATTTCTCGTAATTTGGTATTACTACGGGATTCCCTTGGTAAAGATATTCATCACATTGGCTGGCAAAAGCCAACTGGAAACCAATGAATAGGTATTCATACATCATTCATTTTTATCTCTATAGTTACGAGAATAACTTCGTTCAAAAATAGCTATTTCCGATGTAATTTCTAATTGTTTGTTTGGGTAATCGAATGGTGATCTATATTCTATCATCGAAATAAAACAATCAATAAAATGGGCATTAATGTACACTATGAATGCTACAATATTAAAGTTAGGTAATGATGTATTGTTTATGAACATATATTTACATTCCTACTTATGTCATAGTCCACTTACGCTCAACATTCTATCAACTAATACTACTAATTTGATACGAAAGCATCATGTATGCGTTGAGTGAGTGATATGAATGAAACAGAAACATACAGTTCGACTATAAAATCAGATAAAAGAGATTGAAAATATGTAAATTTCACGATTATATTTTTCAAACGCACCTTTGTATGAGCTCGGTTCAGAACGTTTCAGAATTTCGCGAAATGATTGAGAAACGAGCAACAAAATCCCACGATCATATACTAGTATGTAGGATTGTGAAAACCCAGCTTCTCGATAGTATAATTGAAACTTAATTCGCCAAATATGTACCCTCTTCAAGTTATCCTTATGATTGAACGATTTGGATGGATTTACTGTAAGATTCCAGGAGGTTTTCCTTATTTGTCGAAATATCGAGATGTATAATCAACTTGCGGTGCTTCAACAGAGGTCACTTCTGAAGGGGTGAAATATAAAGCTCTACATATTTCTCGGTATGGTGTAATTCCGGGAACGAAAATTGAATAACTTGACATCAGTAACTATAACATTAAGGAATGGATAGGTAGAAAGAAGGTCCGCTCGAATCCTCATTCACCATAGAATTTATTTGCAAAAAGAATGTGAAACTACCAAGAGTTAACTGCGGTTTCGATTTGCTAGGTCTATGAGGCAACCCTTAGATCTAGGTATCACAGCTGGTCAAAATATTGATGCCTAGGAAAAAACTGGAATATCTTACATCAATTAGATTTCTCACAACTGTCACTCATTTGTCACATTGCCAGAAGTAACGAAAATTGAATAGGTAACGAGCTGTTATCAAATGTTCTACACGACAAGGTTTTTCTCCCCAAAGCATCAAGTATCAGCTACATTGAGTCTTAATCGGTGGTGAAAGATTGATCAAAATGGTTTCCAATAAGGCAAGAATCTTTGGATTACGCTAGAACAGGAAGGATGATGGAAGTTGGGAGTCGAGAAAATTGGCTTTGTTGAGGATTTCGTATTCAGATAAAAGCTTCCGCTGAATCATCCACGAATATTTGGGCATGGATGAAGTAAGTGCATGGGGGTTCCCAATCAACTCTCAGCAGTTCAGCGTTCTATGTGGAGAAAACCCTGTGGACATGCTGAGGACAATTATGACAGAAAATGGAACCATGTTTCTCTACTATGAGTCTTTGTTCAATAGGAAGTCTATGGAATGGAGACGGAAAGAAGAAGCACCACCAAGAAAGTTAAGGATCGTTCAGTAGACTAAACGTATGATGTTCGTGAGAGTATTCTTGAGTTCATAAAATGCAATACTACATTTAATAGGCATATTATGCAACATTCCTGATAAATTACGATAAAATGTTCCGAAGAACAGATTCCATAACATAGCTATTGCATGTTGGTGAAGGTTGCAGTAACATTTTGAAGACAAAACCGTATGAATATTTTTTTCAAGGGTATTGAATTCTTGCAAAAATGGTCTAATAAGTAATTTGATGTCAGGGTATATTATATTGAAAAATTAAAGGTAATGGGTAACCTCCTGGTACCGGAAACCGAATAAAACCTGGTAGGCGTGATTGTCTAAGCACTATTTCATATACAGAATTCAGTGTTGATCCTGCATCAGTGGTTCAAGCCAAAGCGGTAATCCGGATTCATATAGCTTGGGTTAGAAACTCCAAGCGGCAAGGCTTTCACAGTTCCTACCTGGATTTGTTCGGGAACCGGTAGTGGGAGACTAGCCACAGCGAAAATAAAATAAAATTTTCAGTCACGCTGCCTTCTTTATCAATATAACGGATCTATACTAGGAATGTAAATTGCATTAGGTACATCCAATTTTACTAGGTATAATCTATAGAATATAGAAATACGTGAGTAAATCATTTAGATTTTACAACAATCTATTATAACACATTGACTTTCAATAATTCTGGAAGAGTCTAAAATGCAACATTGCCAACAGTTTTTTTTAATTTTTTGTTGAATCGTTGGAATATGATGGTTGTGTCCCTTAGACTCAAAAATATCCAGTACTTACTTTTATTCATCGACGTGTCTGTATTAGATACATTAAATTATTATATTACCTTCTTCAACCTCAAACGCGGGAGCCATGTTGAATTTGACGGTCCTCGATTGGAAGAATTCAATTATTTTGTCATACAGAACATCATTCAGTCGCAAACTGCGTTCGGCAAAATCATCTGGCAGATCAGCTTCCGTTAAATTACTGATAAATTTCGGGTTCCTTCCAATTTCCACCATGTCGTACAGAACCATCGGCGATTCGGTCACGATGGTTTCGTTCAGCAGATCCAGCGTCCTCTCTTTGATGCAAACGAACGGGTATTTGTGATTGGTCAAACATTTTCTAAAAGCTGCGATAGTTTTGTATACTAAAGGATCGTGGGCGGCACTGTGATGTATCAAAGCACAGAATGTCACTATAGTAATGAGTATTTTTCCTGTCGAAACACTATTCATGATGGCGATTTTTTCCTAACTGGCGTACGTAGAAGCGACAAATTGTTTATATAATGCTGAGAACAACGGACCGTGTCAACATTAACAATTGCGATTATTAATTCGCAAGGATTCCCTAATGCACTCGAAGTAGATAATTTGCCTCGTGTTTTATGTCTGGGTACGTTACCTTAATGTAATATTTTATGGTCTCTTTACTTTGTGTTACCAACAAAATTGTATCTAGATGAAGCCTGATGTGAACTTTATCTACCTAACTGTAGACATCCAACCCCTGGCTTTGAAAAATACATAATCATAAGAATATTAATGAGCGTCTATCTCATGTATGCATTTAAAGAAATTATATTTTAGATAACTTCATAATCATCAACTCATAAATCAAGCGATAATATAAAAATAGGTTGCAAAATGAGCGTGTTTTTTACACTCCGTGTGCAAAAATAGCACGTCGTTTTACTTCGTAGTTACGAAAAAATAAAATTTTCTTCACGTTTCATTTTCATTTAGATAGTTTCAAAGCCATTTTCCTTCGTTTCTTTGACAATAACCAGAAAATATAAATTTAGTCCAATTTCCATATTTCTAAGTAAATTCAGTCCCACTGATAAAATCATTCTACGTAAATTGATTTCCGGGTTTCAATATAATTCTCAGAATATCCTTAGAAATGAGTGTTGAGATTAGCGAGATTACAATATTTACATTATACATCAACAAAGTTAGATTAGTGGGTTAGGTTAGGTTAGGTTAGGTTAGGTTATGTTCCTGGAAAACAGGAGCCTCTTCTCTTGTGCGGAGCCTGAAAACCGCAACCAGTCAAGGGCAGGAGTAGACATGCTCCCGCGGACCAACAGGCACCCAGACCCCGGATAGAATGTGGGACTCCCAGTCACATGTTCCTGACAAGAGCGTGACGGATAGATTGCGGCTGATACGGAGAACCATATGTTCCGGAAGAGTAAGTTATCTCATCATAGATAACTTACTGAAACATACAGGAAAAATCGACAAACTGATTCAGTACTGAAACACAGGTACCTTAATATTGGGAAAAACAATATTTTGGTACAAAACGAGACACCACAGGAAACATCCATAGCGTGATGGAGTACTGGAAACCCAGAAACCAGAGCAACATGGTTAAAATGAAACAGTCAGGAACCGATAGAATACTGAGACTGAGGGTACCTTAATATTGTGGAAAAGCAATATTTCGGTACAGATACATACAGGAAAGATCCATAACGTGTTCGAGTACTGAAATCCCAGAAACCGTAACATCGGTAAAAAACGAAACATAGGAAGTTATCCACAGAGGATAAATTACTAAGACAGAAAATACTGTAAAATTGGGTATCAACCATATTACGGTATAATCATAAACGTGAACATCAACGTATACAACAAATGTAGATATTTACGTTTAATCAACGTAAATATCACCATTAAACATCAAAAGAAACTCAGTTCGATATAACATCGACAAACAAAGAGAAAGACGCAGTCCATATCCTGAAGTAATATGATAAACGGTCCCGGGATATGGATGAAGATCGGAAAGGTCTTAGCAGGTATGCTCTAATAAACTTGAGTGAGTCCTGAAGTGATAGAAAAAGCTGACGGTGTGCTTGAAGCATTTCCTCTCCACAGAAAAAAAAAGGTTAGGTTAGGTTAGGTTAGGTTAGGGTAGGGTCCCCTCCTAGGAGTCATATCACCTTGTCGTTGGTGGAGGGGCTGAGTACCTGTGACCTCAGAGGCTATACCGGTAGGTTTACCACGCCGGGCCGCCCAGGAAGTGAACAGGGAAACCAAGAAATGACTCAACCTCCCAGGGAAAGCGTCGTTAAAAACGCTACGGGGGTGTCGACCCGTGGAACAGAGATCCCTAGCTGCTAGTGGAAGCTTATCAACCACTCGCTAAAACCGGAAGGCCGGACCTCAGTTCGAACCACTGGATGGTAAGCCAGAGAGGAGTGTGCTGAGAATCTGGAGACGGGGAGCTTGCCTTAATTGGCCGGCTCGCGAGGCATAAACCTCTATAAAAAACCGACAGCGAAGTCGTGAAAACCTGTGGAAACAGGGCGAAATCCACAGTATATAGCCTTACCCAAGCATGCGGGGCTCTGCAGGGGTGGACTAATTTCCCTTGCGCATCGTGGGAAAACAATGAATATGACAAATCAAAACAAACTAAACTCTAAATCTGATAACGAACGCAAAAGTAAAAGGACATCCACAGGCAACGGAAAGGACACCGAGAACAATGAAGTCGGAACAGGATACATGACTGATTCCGATTTTTATGCGACCCTTTTTTCGAATAATTCGAAAGAAAGGAATACCACGAGAAACCAGGTGAATCCCCTGGTTCTCACAGAATCCCCAAGGAAACATAAGAACGTGTATGTCCGTTCCAAAACTGGGATTAGCAATTCTCCGTCGAACAAGGGAGAAAGAGAAACAAGAATAACAGTCGTCGACTCATCGTCGGGATCGGAGATATTTCTATCTCCGATAAATAACAGACTTAATAACTGTCAAGATTCTACAATAGAAAAAATGAAAAAGTTGACACCAAAGACAAAACAGCGCTGTCCAACTAAGTTGGAACAGCTCGTCCAAGCTGAACAGGAAGGAACGGATCTGTTAGAAAATACAGAATCCGTACTTAGACAACTACATTCGTATATAAAAGACCAGAGAAATGTACATCTCACAGTTAAAAAAGCTGTAGAGTCATTAGTTCAAGGTCATAGAGACCTCAAGAGATCCTTTGAGACCATTGGAAAAACAAGAAGATCTTATACGGAAGAACTCACAAACAAGGTCACATCATTAAATTTGAAGCTAGATAGAGCTGAAAATCAAAACACCAAAATTGAACCTCTGCAAAATAAGATTGCATATCTAGAGGACCAACTACGAAATGACAAGTCAAATACATCTTCTGACTCCTTAGCAAACCAAACTCAAGTTCCTAATAAGGTAGACTCGTCCACTCAAACCAGAAACGAGACTGAAGAAGAAAAGGAGATATTAGATGTATTATCAGCCTCTTCTGAGGAAAAATCATTCATACATATGAAAGATATTTTATGTAGGGATTGGCCGGAAGAATCGTTTCAGGTATCCAAATCGATTGAGGTTGATATAATGACGGCCCCTAGCAACAGAGACCTGGTTGTGTTCGTTCCTAAAGACATATCAGAGGCGAAAGGATTAGCCAAAAAATTTATGGACACGTTCATAGGCGAGTAACTACGCAAACCAAGATAGGGAACGGCTCCAGACAGCTGCAGTCCCAATCGAAAAATATCCATTACGCTTTTACGGATAACGCGAAAGAAAATGAAACCCCAACGGAGGGAATAATATACGAGTCGCTAAACAAAATAAAGGACCTAGCATTATCACAGGGTAGGAAATATATAGGACTCCCGAGCATGAACAATTACGGGAACGATATCATAAGAAAAATTAGTGAGTACTTATTTAGAGGTACCGATATAAGTATGTATTGAAATCTACGGGAAGAAGAAAAAACCCTTATCATATGCAGAAAAAGCAGGCATAACCCGACCTATAACAGATAGGAAGGGAACACAAATTGCAAAAAAGAGACAATTCAATACAGAGGCAATTCTCATAAAGGCGAATGGAGTCTCATATAAAGACCTCGTCAATAAAGTGAAAAAAGAAATAAACCCGTCGGCGTTGGACGTGCAAATATCGTCAATGCATAAAACAAAAGAAGGAAACATCCTATTGCAAATAGCAAACGGAAAAGAAAAAGCTGATAGTCTAAGGGAAGCAATTAACAAGAAATGCGGCAGACATCAGGCTTCTACTATCAGCAATAATAGGATAGTGTTACATATGAAGAGACTGGAGATTTCCACTACAAAACAAGAAATTGCGGAGGAGCTTACATTGAAATTAGCCTCTCCCATACTAGAATCAGACATAACCTCACTCAGGCCGGCATTTGGAGATCGCCAAAATGCAACATTAGTGCTGGAAAAAGATCTGGCAAAAAAATTAATCGACCTTAAACATATATATATATATAGGATGGTCCAGATGCCAAATCGAAGAAAGGATCGAAAGATCAGAGTGTAGAAAATGTTTGGAGTTTGGTCATACCGACACAAATTGCAAAGGACCCGATAGGAGAGAGCAGTGTAGGAACTGCACTAAGGAAGGACACATTGCGAGATTCTGCCCAAATTACGCGTTTTGCTACAAATGCAAGACGGAGAGACACAACGCTTTTGAAAGAAAATGCAGAGGCAAGAAGACAATCAATATCTCGCGCATGAGGAAAGATGAAAGTTCTTCAAATTAATGTTAATAATTGTAAGGAATCCCATTATTTGATACAAGCAACCGCAATGGAACTGAAAGCGGAAATAATATTGATCAGCGAGCCTAACAGCAAAGTATCAAATAATATGGGCTGTTATATGGATATCCATTCTAAATCCGCAATTAAATTGAACAACAACGACCTCGTAATATATAAATCAGGAGCAGGAGAAGGGTTCTCATGGATAGAAACAAAGGACATGAGGATATACAGTGTATATTTCTCTCCGAATACAACATTGAACGAGTTTGAGACTGCACTGTTACGTCTATCTAGACACATCAGGGTATCAAATAAGGAAATCCTAGTAGGAGGTGATTTTAACTCGAAATCGGTTGATTGGGGATCCCCAAAAACCGATGCTAGAGGAGCATTGGTATCGGAATGGATGGCACAGTGCAATCTGGTACTACTAAACAAAGGAACAAGTCCAACTTTCGAAAGACATAATTCATCGTCCATAATAGACTTAACTTTTGCTTCTGTAAAATTGGCCCCCTCCATTACAAGTTGGTCAGTACTGGGGATAGAAACTTTGAGCGATCATAACGCGATAATGATTGAGATATGTAAACCTATGAAACTAAGTAGATTTTCTACCATAGGATGGAATACAAACAAACTAGACAAGAACAACGCAATCAGTTCATTGAAGAACACAATATCTCAAGTCAAAAACGTCGTGGACCTAACAAATTGCATGCGGAAGGCATGCAAGGCCTCGATGCCCAGTAAAATTAGCCATAACAGGTTTAAACCAGCGTACTGGTGGACTGTAAACATCGCTGACATGAGAAAGGAATGTATTATGAAAAGGAGACAAGTGTCTAAGCTAAACAGAATCAATGCGTCACAAGCGAATAAAGACGCAGCTATAGACGTGTATAAAGCTTCCAAAAAAGCCCTAAGACTCGAGATCAACAGGTCAAAAAGAGCTTGCTGGAAAGCTTTATGCTCTGACATAGATAATGACCCATGGGGAAACGCATACAGGATAGCCACGAGGAGATTACATGGCTCTCCTCAACCACATAATATCACCTTTGACATGGCCCAAGAAATCACAAAGATTCTATTTCCAGTACATGGGGATTTCGAAAGAAGAGAGATAAATCCTTCCGAAATTGTTCTATTCACAAAAGAAGAACTCGATCTAGCATCTAGAAGACTAAGAAATAAAAGCGCCGCAGGATTAGATCAAATCCCTGCGGAAATTATCAAAATAGCCATCAGTGAATTTCCGGAAGAAATACTGATGGTAATGAATCGAGCATTAGAAACAGGAGAATTTCCAGAGGCCTGGAAAAAGGCTAAGGTTATCCTGCTAAAAAAACCAAACAAACCGGAAGGCTCCCCGGCATCATACAGGCCTATATGCCTTCTAAACGTATTAGATAAAACCCTAGAGCATCTAATCTTGACCAGACTACAAACGAGTTTGGAAGCAAAAAACATATTGTCGGAAAGACAGTTTGGATTCCGTAAAGGAATGTCAACACTGGACGCCATCAGATCATTAAATGAGAAACTAACGCCGGTGTTTACGGGTCCATGGCATCATAGGAAAATAGGCTGTATTGTAACACTCGACATCCAAAACGCCTTTAACTCAGCGTCTTGGAAAGTAATACTTGATAAACTGGACGAAATAGATATAGATCCAGATATCAAAAGACTGATAGGGAGTTACCTCCAAAACAGGAAAATAAGGATCGAATTCGAGGGAATATCCTCGGAAAGTTCCATTAACAGCGGTGTGCCACAAGGTTCGATCCTGGGTCCCACACTTTGGAACATCCAATATAACGGAGTTCTAGAGGTTGAACTACCCGAAGGAGTAACAACAGTCGGATTCGCAGACGATCTTGCGGTAGTAGCAATTGCCAGAAACCACGAAGAATTGGTGGAAAAGGTCAACGGAGCAATAAGGAACATAAGTTATTGGCTCGAAGAAAAAGGCTTAACATTGGCCGCGAGTAAAACAGAGGCGGTTCTAATAACTACCAAGAGGGTAAAACCAAGGATATCTTTCAAGGTTAAAGATGAAAACATAACACCTCAAGAATCTGTTAAATACTTAGGAGTTTGGCTTGATACCAAGTTGACTTACAAAACACACTTGAACTATGCAGTGGAAAAAACATCAAAGGTTGCGGTGGCATTAAACAATCTTATGCCTAACGTTGGAGGACCAACAAGCAGTAAGAGAAGACTGATAAACTCAGTGGCTATATCAACAGCCCTTTACGCCGCCCCAATTTGGCATATGGCCACAAGGTATAAGAATATGAGAGATAAACTCAACTCTCTTGGAAGGAGGCTGAACATAAGGACATGTAGCGCATATCGCACTACATCAAGCGAAGCAGTTGAAGTACTGGCCGATTCGCCTCCGCTCCACCTTATTGCGTTAGAACGCAAAGAAACATATGAAGGAACCTCTAAGATCGAGGCAAGACGAAACCTAATGAGTAGGTGGCAAGAGAGATGGAATAATACCTCGAAAGCTTCACATACAAGAAACATCATACCTAACATAGAAACATGGTTGAACCGTAAACATGGTCAAGTTAATTATTATTTAACACAGGTGCTGACAGGTCACGGATGCTTTCGGAAATACCTACACAGATTCAAAATAATAGAAGACGACAAATGTACTTACTGTGGGGAAATAGATACTCCTCACCATACTATTATTGATTGCCCTAGATGGAACATAGAGAGACAGGGCATTCAAAACTTCCAACATAACAATATTAACATAAGAACCATAGTTGATAGAATGTTACAAGATAAAGAATCATGGATTATATGCGAAAGCATAATAAGACGGATAATCAAGACTAAAGAAGAGGAAGAAATAGACTAAAACAGTATCATCAGTAATACATAGATTAGACAATCAACGAGACGATCCATACCCTGAAGTTATGCGAAAAGCGGTTCCGGGGTAATGGATAGAAAAGGAGAGGTTTTAGCAGGTATGCTTAAATAGATAAGTTAGTCCTGCACTACCAGGAGTGATAGAAGAGGAGCTTCTGGTGTGCATCAAGCATTTCCTCTCCACAGAAAAAAAAAAAAAAAAAGGTTAGGGTAGGGTAGGGTAGGCTAGTTTTGGTTAGGTTAGGTTAGGTTAGGTTAGGTTATAATAGATTAGGTTAGGTTAAGTTCCTGGAAAGCAGGAGCCTCTTCTTTTGCGCGGAGCCTGAAAACCGCAACCAGGCGCGTCCCCAGGTGGCGGATAGGGGAATGCTCAAGGCCCTGTTGCCAGCAGGGTCAAGGGTAGGAGTAGACATGCTCCCGCGGACCAACAGGCACCCAGACCCCGGATAGAATGTGGGACTCCCAGTCACATGTTCCTGACAAGAGGGTGACGGATAGATTGCGGCTGATACGGAGAACCATATGTTCCGGAAGAGTAAGTTATCCCATCATAGATAACTTACTGAAACACACAGGAAAGATCGACAAACAGATTGAGTACCGAAACACAGGTACCATAATATTGGGAAAAACAATATTTTGGTACAAAACGAGACACCACAGGAAACATCCATAGCGTGATGGAGTACTGGAAACCCAGAAACCAGAACAACATGGTCAAAACGAAACAGTCAGGAAATATCAACGAACCGATAGAGTACTGAGACTGAGGGTACCTTGATATTGTGGAAAAGCAATATTTCGGTACAGATACATACAGGAAAGATCCATAACGTGTTCGAGTACTGGAACCCAGAAACCGTAACATCGGTAAAATACGAAACCTATAGAAATTTATCCACAGAGGATAAAACACTAAAACAAAAAAATACCGTAAAATTGGGCATCAACCATATTACGGTATAAACAAAACGTGAACATCTACGTAAACAACGAAGGTTGATATTTACGTTCAATCGACGTAAATATCAATAATAAACACCCAGAAAGAAACTCAGTGCGATATAAAATCGACATACTAAGAGAAAGACGCAGTCCATATCCTGAAGTAATGTGATAAACGGTCCCGGGATATGGATGAAGATATGAGAGGTTTTAGCAGGTATGCTCTAACGAACTTGAGTGAGTCCTGCACTACCTGAAGCGATAGATAAAAGCTGACGGTGTGCATCAAGCATTTCCTCTCAACAGAAAAAAAAAAAAAAAAAAAAAAAAAAAAAAAAAAAAAAAAAAAGGTTAGGTTAAGTTAGGTTCCCCTCCTAGGAGTCATAACACCTTGTCGTTGGTAGAGGGGCCGAGTACCTGCAATGATCACAAAAGCTACAACGGTAGGATATCCATGCCGGGCTGCCAAGGATGTGAGCAGGGAAACTAAGAAGGAGGACCCCAGCTGCGGGCGGAAGCTTGCCAACCGATCGCTAATACCGGAAGGCCAAACCTCAGTTCGAACTGATGGTGAGCCAGAGAGGAATGTTCTGAGAGCCTGAAGACGGGGAGCTAGCCTTAATTAGCCGGCTTGCGAGCCATAAGCGTCTCTAAAAATCCGAAGCGAAATCCGCAGTACTCCTGCATGCGGGGCTCTGCAGGGGCGGACCACCCTTTCCCTCGCTCATCGTGGGAAGACTATGGATAGTGCAAAGTCAAATGCTAAATCGGATGATGAACGCCAACGGATAAGGTGATCCGCCGAAAAGTATAAGACAATCAATACAATCGGAATAGAATATCTGACTGACTCCGATTTCTATGAAACCCTTTTTTCGAAAAATCAGAGACAGGAGAACTAAGAGAAATTAGGTGAATCCCCTGATTTCTATGGAATCTTCTAGGAAACATAACAATGTATATATATATATTCGTTCAAATACCAGGGATAGCATATCTCCAAAAAATAAAAGAGGAGTATCAGAAACAAGAATGGTGGTCTCCGACTCATCGTCGGGATCGGAGGTATTTTTATCTTAGGTCAATAATAGCCTAAACAATTCTCAAATGAATCTTCAATAGATAGAATGAAAAGGACAAAAAACGATAGAATTTAGTTGACACCTAAGTCGAAGAAGTGCTCCCACAAAGTTGGAGTTGGAAGGAGCGGCTCTATCAAAAACAACAGAAACCGCACATAAACAATTAAATTCTTCTATACTAGATGAAAGAAATCTACATCTAACAGTAAAAAAAAGCTGTAGAAACTTTAGTTCAAGGACATAGAGATCTGGAGAGATCAAAAAACAGAAGATCATATACAGCTGAACTTGAAAGCAAGGTTACGTAATTAAATCTGAAACCAGATAAAGCAGAAAATCAAATTAATAAAATAGATCCTCTGCAAACTAAGATCGCATTCCTGGAGCAACTAGGGATAGATATTTCGAATATACATACTCCTCAATAAATCAAACCCAAGTTTGTGCAAAAGTAAAAGCATATTTGCAAACTAATAACGAGACGGAAGATGAAAAGGAGATATCGGATATATTATCCGCTTCGTCCGAGATAGAAGCTTTCAACCATATAAAGGATATACTAATTAAGGATTTGCCAGAAGAAGCATTTCAGGTATCTAAAGAGACTGGGTTTGATATAATGACCGCTCCCAGTAACAGAGATCTGGTAGTGTTTGTCCCAATAGACACTAGAATTACCAGGAAAAATCATAACGGTAACTACCCAGGAAAATATAGGGAATGGCTCTAGGTAGTCTCAATCTGGGGATATTTATTATGCTTTTATGGATAATGCTGAGGAGAACGAATCCCCAACGGCAGGAATAATATACGAGGCGTTATCAAAAATAAAGAAGCTAGCGGTGTCACAGGGAAGGAAATATCTTGGGCTGCCAAACATGAACGATTACGGTAACGAGTCTATAAAGAAAATATGTAAGTATTTATTTGGAGATACGGATACAATCTTAGAAATCTACGGGAGAAAAAAAGGAAAACATTAATTGATGGAGTAAAGGCAAGTAAACCCCAATCTATAACAGAGAGAAATGCAACACAGAATACAAAAAAAAACATCAGTAAAAAGATTAGATGCATCCTCAGATTTAGATGGGTCATATGAAGGATGCAGCTGAGTGTCATCAGCAAAAGCGTGTAAACTGACATATTTAACAGAAGACTGTATATCGACGAAATATATGAGATATAGGTTGATGCTACATTTCTTGATGTATCCAGTGTCACCTCTACAATTCGAGTGTCATCGTGTGCAGACGACATAACAGTAGATCAATTGAAGAATGCAAGTATTTGAATAGTTGATAATTTCTCCTGACTACTTTTCTGTATCCGTATTTGAACTTTCTTTGTGAGGTAAATCTCACCGGATCAAAACAGTTATCATGGGATAGAGAAAACAACTGTACGGCTCTTGTAACGTGCTACGGATTTATTTTCGAATCGTCGCACGTTCACCGAGAAATTTTATATCCTCTTTACGTCTCGCAGTAAACAAGCAAACGCGGCGTAAACCGACAGATATGTCGCTAATTTCGAATTATTATACGTGAAAACAAAGAACTCAATGACAGAATAATCCATGGCATTCATTCTATTATGTAGATAATTTATGGGAATATCTAAATATGTCGCCCAGAAGATATGTAAACAAAGGACGAGCAACGATTTTGTTTTGTTATCACACTTATTTTAAGTCGTGACGTGAGAAAAGTTAAGTGCCAATTGATTACTTTTCTACCTTGTTATGAATTAACAATAGACCAGTGTATTCTAGGCGATTTTTTACAGATTAATTGACAATATACGCGGAAAAAAACGTGATAACTAAGTTCATTGACTCTTCTTTTGTAAGCATAATTTTTCATCCGGATACTTCTGTGCAGGAGATTAATGTAATATATTTTAACTAGAAATCAAACTAAGCTAAGAACTACTTAGCGTTGATTGAAAGTTCAATCAACGCTCTTAGGCTTCTTCGCCTAACCTAATGATGACTAAAAGTTGAAAGTAACCAAACTGAGAAATCCACACTATGCAGGAATAGTTTGAGCTCAAAACCGGATAGCCCTGGCAAATCACATGTCGCAAAGTACAGTTAAACGATGGTTCTATAAAATATATTCTAGAGCCGTCGCTTCATAACAAACAGCATACCGTCGTTGGCGCGGTAACCCATGTTGTTTCGAAAGGGGCATATAATGCCAAAATAAGATCAAAGCTTATCAAATGCCCGAATGACTTACGTTCGTTTTGAACTTTCCCCAAAGCAATTGGTAGGAAATTTACTTCCTGTCCATTCCCTCCCTTAACCAAAGATGATCGCACACTGGCTATCACGCCACAAGAAAAAGCCAACCTTTCTGCTAGAATGTTTTCAACAAACTACACTTTGAATCTACAAGGGAAGGACCCTCCTAATATTGATGCCGTCGATAGCCTGAAATTGTCTTTCGTCAGCGCACAATTAGGCGCATTCTGTTAAATCTCAATACCGAAAAGTCTTTGGAGCCAGTCGGAATTCCACCTGTCGGTCTCAAGGAATGTGCGCCAGAATTAACACCAGTTTTCTGCAGATTCTTCCGTCATATGTTTTGCCGCCTTAACATTGCCGCTTACTATCAAGATTTCTATCAAATAGACCATGTAGAGGTTGACGGAGTATCCTCCGATACAATGGCTATCAACGCTGGTGTTCCACAGGAAACTGTCTTGGTCTTGCTAAATATAACTGATACATATATAATGAGCGGAAAATGAAAAGTTACAATGTATCAAAAATAGTAATTTTAAGTAATGTAAATACAAGTTTCGAAATAATTTCTAGTTATACTCAGATAGTGTTGTAATAAGTATATACATTTAATCATGATAATTACGGGTAATGACAATAAACAACTAACAAAAAACAAAAAACAGAAACAAACAAACAAACAACTATCGACAGAATCAGGGAAATGTATGAATTTTATCCTCATTATTACCTTAGATATTTCTTATATGAATTTGGGAATATATGTCATTTATCGGAGTACTTGTTATGTAAGTTTTTCATAGTTTTTTGAATATAGGGAGACAATTAGCTTGTTTTATATAGTTAGGTATCTTGTTGAAGATTTTTGGTCCCAAATAGTGATGGCTACGTCGAACAATTGTATTTTTCTACGGATGCTATACAATGTGCCACTTCTCTCATCGCTTTCATACGTTCAAAACGAAAGATTTCTCACGCAGTGAGAAATATCCGCCAGTACAGTGAGATATAATTTCTCACAGTGGGAAATAATTTCTCACTGTTATCACGATAACCCAAGTCAGTCATGAATTGTTACATGTCAGATTGATATAACACGTTCTCCACGTTGACAACGCTACGCCGACGATTCGCGTGCAATATCCAAGTAGCCCATTGTTGGCGTTTCTATAACAACAAAACCGAAGCACTGCATAATTATTGCTGTCAACTTACCCAACGAAAATAGTTTTATTGTTATTTGTTATAATATAAACAGTTCAGATTCATTAAATATTGAATATAATGGAATACGAAGATTTAGAGTCGGAAAATACACCTCCAGAAATTATTCAGAAAGCAATAGATGTTTGCAATAATTTGCTACCAAGCACATCAAGAGAAAAATATGAAATCGCTTACAGAAACTTTATGGACTGGAAAATGAAAGCCAAGATAAATTCTTGTTCCGAAAATACCTTGTTAGTTTATTTTGTCAAGAAGATTGAAATCATCAACATTATGGTCTCAGTACTCGATGCTAAGGAGTACCTCAATGATTAAAAACTGTGTTGATATATCAAAATACGTAAAACTACGTGCATTTTTAAAACGCAAATCTGAAAAATATGTTCCAAAACAGTCAAAAACATTAACTTCTGAAGAAATTCAACAATTTTTAAAAGATGCCCCTGATGAAAAGTATTTGCTGATAAAGGTATGAATTGAAAATTTTTAAATTGTTGTCGGAAAATGAATGTTTGGTTTTGATTTCAGGCTGCTTTAGCTATTGGCCTTACAGGGGCATGCCGTTGTGATGAACTTCGAAAATTAAAAATTGATGACATGGAAGATCTCAATTCGGCCCTTTTAATAAAATTACCCGATACTAAAACCAAGGTTCCTAGAAATTTCACAGTCACAAGAGAATTCTACCAAATTTACAAAAAATATGTGAAGCTTCGACCATGCACAAATGAAACACGTTTTTTTTTAATTACAAAAATAGCAAATGTACGAAACAGCCTGTGGGGATAAATTTGGCACCATGGCGATAGAAATAGCGAAATTTTTGCAATTACCGAACCCTGAATTATATACTGGCCACTGTTTTCGAAGGTAATCTGCGACTATTTTAGTTAATGCAGGGGCAGATCTTTTAACTTTAAAACGCCATGGGGGTTGGAAATCCAGCAATGTTGCTGAATCTTATATCGACAACTCCATAGCTAACAAAATGAAAATTTCAAAAAGTATAGTAGAATCCATTCAGCCTCCAGTGCCATTAGAACCTGAACACAACAATGCTGTGGAAGCTCAGTACGTTTCCCCATCAACTTCAACTTCGACCGCAGCTAATATTTCAATTACCGAAAACATGTTGAAACAAAACAACCTACCAGGAATTACTTTACAAAATAGTTCAAATATAACTGTTAATTACTATTTTAAATAAAATATAAAAATTAGTTAATGACATACAAGTATTATTGTATATGTATTTTAATTTTCAATACTTGAAAACAACGCATCCGTAGAAAAAGTACAATGTACAATTCGTGAGAAAACGACATATTTCTCACTCGCTTGATTTGCGGCACTCGCCTTCGGCTCGTGCCAACAAACTTCTGCGCTCGTGAGAAATATGTCGTTTTTCTCACTTGTTGTACAATATACTATTCTCATGCTTGGAACAGGTAAGCTATTTGGCTTTCTTATATTATAACTATTCTCTTTTATCATTTTTCTATTCTCAGTGTACATATGAGTTGCCAAAATGAGGTGGTATAATTAACAGCAGTTCATAATGCCAGTTGATGTGATGGTACGCTTCGTACCATTTTCTCATCTAAAGCACCTGTACCATATAATGAAACCTGAGGTGTGAGACAGGGACACAAAAACTTGGTACTATTCACATGTTTGGAGGTCGGCTTCGAATAGTGAAGTTGTGGAACTCTTCACCTAGTGAGGTCTTTCCCTATGTCTATAACCTCCAAACCTTCAAGAAAAATACGAATGCCTATCTCCTCTCCCTACATTATAGGTTTCCCTCTCATGTAGTCGAAGTATAGAAAAAAACCTATAGGTTACCAGTTACCTTCCTAAATGAATCCAGAAACTAGAAATAGGTAAGCAATATATACAAATCTTTGGAGACATTCTACGTTTCACTTTCAAGACTCGCCAAAGCACACTAATATGTAAATAATTACGTTTCTTAAGTTTTATATAGGTAGCTTAATCACAGGCTAGATTATTATCAAAAAAAATATCGAAACGCACTGTTTATTTTTATTACTCGCACTCTCAACCAACCCAATTATCTGATATTATTAAGTGCAAGGCTCTTTGGTTTAATTTAAAAGTAGCTCAAATATCAATTAAGACAATTTTAAGTGAAGAACATGTAACAAAGAAGATATGGGCGCCTCCAAGTGCATTCTACGTTGAAAAGGGGAGAATTATCGACTTCCATAATCATTCTGGGTAGGGACAAAGTGGAACGGATATGATTCAATTATTTTTTAGCTTTAAAGGAAGAATTTATTATGGCGAATGTCAGTTTTCCATAATTCATCTGAAAGACCGATATCCTTTGGTAATTTGGGTTTGGCACTTTTTCCCTCGATGCGAACTATTACAAGATATAATTCTAAACTATTTTGACCCGATTGTAGACATAAGAAGTCTTTTTTATTCCTTTAAATTTTCTACGGTTCTCGCCGATTTAGGCATTTTGTATGTTTGAAGAGCTGTCAACGTGCTAATTTTTGATCTACGGCTTCCAAATTTCAGATGGAATAACCTTCATATACATGGTATATCTTCATGAGTTAAGTCTACAAAGTTTCAAAATATTGCTAAGTTTAGTTTTTCTTATGCATAATGGATTTAACTCATGAAGATGTACCCTGTATTCTTCATCCATTTGCAAAACGTGAGTTTGATGGAATCATCATTCCCATTCTAGGAAAAGACAACGTTTAAATGGATTCGTTAGAAGTTCGGACCATTGGCGTAGCCTGGGGAGTTTCCCTAGGAGGCGCTGAGATAAGTTCACGTACCCGAGCGCCCTCTACAATTCATGGTCCCCCCTTCTGAACTTTATTGTGTTGAGGATGCTTGTACATTGCGACCTAAAAGATCTATTGTGTCCCTTTCTGCTGATGTGCTCTTCACGCGGCTATAGCAGTCCCTTCAACCCTGTGGCTTTAAGAATGTTCAGTATGTCAGATGGGTTCGCCTTACGTAAGTCTTCCTCTTTTATTTGGTATGCCCCAGTATTGTGCTGAAGTCTATCCCGCAGAAGGGTTCAGGCCCCATGAATGGTGATTCGGCCCCTTTTTCTGCTAGATCGTCTGATTTTTCGTTCCCTTTCACCCCGGTGTGTTCCGGAACCCATAGGAGAGTGCGTTATTCTTGCCTGGTTCATTTCAATTTTACTAAGTATCCCCAGACCTTCTTCGAGCTGATTACGTGAGAGCTCAATGCGGTGTTGGCTCCTTGACTAGCCAACATGATGACTATTTCCTGCATTTCTATAGCAGCCGTTAGGCATGTTCTCATAGCACAGGCTAGTCTTTGAATTTTCGATAGATTTATCTTTGAACTAGCCCGGCTAGTTCTGCTACCACAGACCACTGACCCACAAGTGATGATTGGTCTTACTATTTCTGCATACATCCACCACAGGGTGCTAGTGTTTTCAGCACCGTTAGGGATTTTGTAGCTTTGCTAGTTATCTCTTTTTGATGTTCGCTCCAGAAGAGTTTCTTATATAGTACAATTCTCAGATATTTTACCTCTGACTCCACTCAAAAAACTACGCTCATGAATCGGTAGATCCAATCTTTCATCGTGAGCGCTTATATTTTCACGAAGTCGTGCCAAGTTACATATTTCACCCAGTGGTTGTCGAAATAAAGGTATTCTCTGTTGAATCAACTTCATATCATATTAAGTCATACATTTTCTTTCGGCTGAATTCAAATATTAAAATTATTGTTAGGGATACCTTCCTGCTACACATCATTAGGGCATTCTAATTTGCTGGCTGAGTAGGTGACAGACTTATCTAGTGTTATATCTACATATTTGACCCCATGATCCAAATACTATTAGGAGTCATTGGGTCATGATTTCACTTCATCTTTCAGCACGATGGTTATTCTACCTAGCTCAATTTGTTTCATGTTAACATGTGATCTTCTTTTCCCTGGTAAATGCCTGTAGTGGATGTATGTAATTTTACTAGAGTTTCTTCCTAGTTCTGTCGATTTACACGGTCTGCTCTCAAACTGGAAATATTTGAGATGAAGTTACTGTGAATTGTTAGTCGAGGAAATAAAGCACAACATTAGGCCAAACCTGGAAGTTATGAATGGATGAACGGATTTGGATGTAATTGGGGTCATTCAATTTGAGAAGTCGAGTGCAAAGAATGTGGTTCTTGGAAAAACTTTTCTGAATTTTAACACGTGAAAAATGGACATTTTCATGATTTATCTAATTATATAACTTTGAAAATAAGCACTGAAAATAGCTGGAATTGGTTACTCGTGGTTTTACGAACACGAATATAATGTTCAAAATATTCTGTAATGTACCTGGTGGTCGGTAACCCTAACTATAACGTCAGTGGCAGGGAATTTCTCAGAAAATTTCATTGTAATTGGTACCAAACTTGTTATTTGAGGTTTTTTTCGAGTGCTAAATACCTAGAAGTTAATAAAACACATTTCAAAGTTTTGCCAAAAGTGTTAATATTCATGATCCTTACACCTTCTGAAATATTAAGAAAAGATGTTCCATATCATAATTTTTATTGATTAACTCTTATTTTACAAAGATTTAGTTAATTGTGAACTGAAAAATCCCCCCGTGACCGACGTTATAGTCAGGGTTATCGATCACCAGGTGCATTATAGGATATTTTAAACAACATATTCGGGTTCGGCATCCTCGAAAACCCTCGAGTAATATTTCTTTAAATTCCCTGAGAACGACGTGGTACCCAGAGTCACTGACCTTCAAGTGCATCATGGGCATTTTCAAATGTATTCGTGTTCAGCACCCTCGAAAACCCCTGAGTAACCAATTTCATATATTTTCGGTGCTTATTTTCAAAGTTCTATAATTAGATAAATCATCTCCAGAAAATGGCATGAAAATGTCCATCCTTCACGTGTTAAAATTCAGAAAAAGTTTTGCAAGAAAATTCGATACCCCACATTTTTTTCACTCTACTTTCCGAGTCGAATGAGCCTAATTACATCAAAATCTGTTCATTCGTTCAAAAATTCCAGGTGTAATGCTTTATTTTCTCGACTATGTTAGCACTAGTAGTTATTAGTTATGTTTCTTGATAACAATGGACTGTATGTGCTTTTTATTGTAATTGATATCCATTTTATCTACTTTCTTAAATATTTTATATCTTACTGTGGTATCTTTTCTGATATTTTTTTTACATCAAATATGTTGCATATGAATGCACTTACTTGGAAAAACTTTATGATAAATACATAATAAAACCAAAACCTGAACAATGTTTATTGTCACCATATATCATTAAATGACACCGTTCTACATGTATAGTTCTACACCACTGATTTAAAACTACATTTAATATCCTATTGTGCTAAATATGAGGCGAGTTATGTTAATAAATTCATTATCCATCGAATCAGTTCTGGTGCAAAATAATGCAATAATGTCTCCGACTAATTATACTCACAAATTAGATAAACGCATGTAACAGTTGAATAAGAAACAATAGACGACTATCATCGCAAGTGTTTATGAAAAGTAAAACAAAGATTGTGGGGTGTTTGCGGGAATAAACTTAAATAATGAAAGTTTACCGAAACGATATTGAAGACAGCTTGGGGCCGAAGAATTCAGGTCGCATCTGCCAGTAAGATACTTACGTGACACATGTCTCATAGAAACCAAGTACAGATGGAACTCCGGTTGTAGTTTCACTAACAAATTGAAAGATTGAAGATTTAGAGAAGTCGTCTATTATTGGACGAACTATTCAAAATTTAAACCAACAGAGTTGGAGAATGGTGCTAGATTATCAAATCCCCATTTCAAAATCTTTGCCAAATTCCATTAATCACGTCAACCTGTCCCTGTCTCGATCCTCTGGCTTCGATGGATGGTATGAGGGCTCTAATAGAGAAAACGGTATAAAGTGAACCATCATCTACAAAGCTGTTGGCGGGACAGTGGGTGAATTCGAGCAGATCGTTGATGTGAATCGGAAACAGAGTTGGTTCCAAGACAGATCCCTGTGGAACACCAGTCATTGTATCGGAGGATACTTCCTACCAGACTTCATTTTTTTATCGTTCGTAAGTCATGGAACTCTTTACCTCGTGAAGTCTTTCCTTAACTCCTTAAGAAAAATTCGAATGGCTTTTTCCTCCCAACATTTCACCTCAGGCTCATACGATGCTTCTCGAAAATTATAGTATAGTCAAAGAATAGAAAAAAACTTGTGATTTAGCAGGATTTATGGACAGACATTTTTTTTGCGATTAATTAAATAATGTCTTCAGATAATTATGGATTCGTTCAGTAGCGGTATCAACACCAACCTCAGAAAAAGAACGATACATTTGTTCGTCAACAGTATCGAAGGGACTCTGACAGTGGGTCGAGCAGTTTAAATCGGAACTGTACATTGAAGAAAGAGGTGGCCCTAATATAGAACCTCCATTCAGGCCTGCAAGTGAATTGATCCTCAGCGTAGAAGCTACAAAATGAATAACAATAATCTAATGCCTTGGTGTAGCCTAACAATACTAGAGATGTAACGTAATATGGTGTTGTCTATAACTTTGAGCAATGCTGTCGAGGTACTATGAAATGATCGAAAACCTGAAGTTTTGGGGATGATTTTGTTCTACATGAAGTTCAATTTGATTATATAACAGCTTTTTCATTACCTTTGAAAGAACAGGAAGTACAATTATCTGCTGGAGATCTTTATATAGATATGATATAGGCAATTTCCCAGCATGGTAGATATTCTGCTCTATGCTCTATGCGTAATGCAGAGTTAATAGCGTAGCCGACGAGTTGGACAGAGGGTAAGGGTGATGGTTGAGGTATCGCTAGAAAGGGGCTAGGCTGTAGATGTGCCAAAAACTCAAGCAATTAAAAAAAATCATTTCATTCGCCTGTGAGCTGAATGGTGGGTGGTAGACCGCAAAGTCGCCATGGGACAACTGCCACTGTGACGGTTAGTAGGAAAGAGCCCTACTGTCAACACTGTATAACGGGTGGTAGACCGCCAAGTCGCCGTAAGATAACTGTCTAGGCCGATGTCGGCGGGAGTATTCCTATTAATATGTTATTGCTTATAAATCATCCATACCAGTGGCATTTAATTTCAAAATCACTTTTTGTAGAAGTTATTCTCACCGGCTACTGAGAAATTTCAATACAAATGTTCATCTTTAAGAGTTATACCGAAGAAGAAATATAACAAAAGAGATTTCATGCATTTAGAGGAAGTCGCAGAAAATAAACAGTTTAGTGACCAGATTGTTTTAATCTACTCTAGTTTAGCTGATCTAGAAAAATCTAACCCGTAATTTCAGTCCGTTGATATTGTAATTCGATTACGGTAACCATTTACTTACATTTATCTCAATTATAATTATTTCGAAAATAGTATTTATGTTCAGTTATACAACATGTTGGTATTATAATTGATGAATGTGCAATAGTCGGATACTATGGTTCATCTTTAACGGAAACCTGTCGTGTATCGAGCACTAGTTTCACTATAGAGGCTGTGTTACCTTCTTAGATTTGATACTGATTATTGAACCCTAAGTTAAAACAGCTGAGAATGTAAAGCTATTCATGTATTAATACTATTGAAGACTCCAGTAATTTGTGGTTTAAATAATTAAATAAATAAGATGATATTTTACCCATATCACACAATTTTATAGTACTACAGAAAAAGGGAAACAATTTAGGCGTATTTTTATGGGACGCTAATAATTTTATATCGGTGGCACTTTTATTCATTAATTGCAGTTTTGATGTCGAATATTTTAATTTCCATGTGCTCTAGTAGAATAAGGATTATATAATTAAATATAGTAGAAGTCATTCTACTTACATCATACAATTTTATAGTAAATACTAGTAAATAGAGAGAAGAATACGAACTTTTATTGTAAATAATAGTGTGGGTACTATATTTTGTTAAATCAGAAGCAGTTTTGATTGCATTTTTATTATTTTCCCTGTGCTCTAGTAAAAGGAGGTTCAAATAATAATCTAAAATAAATACTATTTTTTTTACGTTCCATAATTTTTTACTACCAGAAACAAGGGAAAAGTATTAAAAGAATTAAATAATAATGCATACAAAATAAATGATAATTCCACGTGTTGTAATAATATAAAGTTGACTGTGCTTTAAATTCCTGAGACAAGGTCAAGTGACAAGTTCTTTGAACTTAATCGTCTTCTTAATGTTTGGGTATCGTAAAGAGCAAAGCTAATTAATTATTTAATTATAAAATGAATTGTAATACATATTATTTTTGTTGCTTTTGTACATTCAAGCTTATGATAAAAATCTAAAGTATTTAATGTATTTGGTGAACAACTCTGATCTAGATCCTGAACAAGAAGATCTGTTTAAGAATATGAGCACTATTCGTGAAATTATTTCTTCACCTTTAAATGTAGAGCTCTTTTTACAGATGTCAAGCCAGGGAGATTTTCACTTATCAATCTTACAGCTAGGTGCTTATGAGTAGGACAATTTTCAAAAAAATTAAGTTGTTATTAAGTATATTAAAATGCAAGCATCTGATTGGCCACAATTGATAGGCATAAATAACATTTCCATTTCTTGATGGAATTTTTGAGCTCCAATAACGGTTTTTTCATATTCAGTGGTAACTAAATACGTCACAAAAAAAAATTTCGAACTTCATCAATTTTTAATAGAAGTCTCTACTATTATCGGAAGTACTTCTGTAATGGCAGTACCGAGCACTTCTGTATAGGCAATACCGAGTGCTTCTCATTCGGTGTTTTGGGGAATTGAAAATATGAGTGATAAGTACGACCGTAGCTGCCTGTTTGCATACATCGCTAAGTAGAGGTAAGTAAGTACATATTTTTCTAATAATTTGATGGGATTTTACTATTCGTCGAATAAGATTAATAGGCTATTTGACTAAGTTCAGTCAAAAGTGTGAAGAACATCTAAATTGTAATACAACTCACGAAAGAATGCATCGTTTTCAGGATGGCTTACACAAAGTTGGTCAGAAAAAAGGGGGCTCGTGATTATTGCTATTAATAAACAATGAAAAATAATTTTCAATTAACAAATGGAATATCTCGTGCCCTTTTAATCCAAAGTTTCTGAAATTTGGTATCAGGGGTTTTTTCGGTTCGCGGAAATTGGATAATCCGGCCCGTTTGCTGGAAAACTCGGAAAATGTTACCAATACCAAAAGGAGGAAAATGCTGGAAAATTGCCTCGTTTTTCCTTCATATTCCTATCTCGGTCTTCGTCCAACATGTCTAATTATATGTTTTCGTGGGCGCTGAGTATTATGTTATGGTTATAAAATCAAAATCCACTACAGTTTCCCGGAAAACTACGGAAAATGATAATTTGATTCAACTATAATAGTAATTTTATTTTCAGAAAATTATGGTGAAAATAATAATCAAAATTTAATAAGTTTCAATACAAATCGATATTTCATAGAGTCCACGTGTTTTATAAATTAAAATATTAAAAGGACGTGATCTTACAGCCACATCTCAGATACTATTGCCAGCATGCCAGTTCCTTTCCCTCCACACTCAAAGACAGGTGCTGTGTTCTCCGTATGCGTTAACATGTCCACGTCATAGAGATCTCTATGGTACAAGTATGCCACATCAACATTGATGCTTCGAAAACATCTGTTTTTTCAACACGATGCAAAAAGAATTTTGCATTTTCGCGCGGTATATAAACTTTTAGTGATGACTCCTATTTTTTCACACTTTTGACTGGACTAAATACTCTTTAAATTAGTCTCATGTAGAATAATTTCATTATGTCATGGAGTATCTGTACTTACACTTCATGTTTCATATTAATTGAGGTAAATGGGTAAATGGGTAGTTCAATTTAGTTCACGTGATCTTTTTACCACGTGTTAGGCTGGTAATGACCACCTTCAGCGGAGATCCTTCAGTAACGTTGCTCTACTGATGAACAGCTGCCTGGAACTATAAGTTTGTGACCTTATGAATCGATCTGGACTAGAAAAAGATTTTATCATTGTTATCCGGCAAAAACCAACATGAAACAAAGGAGTATAATCATATACTCATTGGTTTGTAATTATCTACATTTGTTTGATTTGGTGGTGCCATCTGGCGCACTCTAGTAGTCTCACATTCCCCGTAACTTTGTAAAGTTCGAGAAATTTGTAAATGTGTCACATTGCAAGATATCTATTCATAGATAGCGTGGGACCATTCAGTAACGTTGCAAATTGTTGCTCGTTCCACTGATGAGTTCTATGAGAAAAGCGAAACAGTTACCTGGAACTATTAGTTTATGACGTTACTGATCGATCTGGACTCGAAAAACCTGATCAATATTATAGAGAGATGAATAATTGAAAATCTCACACTGTACTCTATCTAACATTTTATAAATTAAAATAAAAAAATGAGAATCCGTATTGAGTTTACATCTCACTTCAGTCTATGAAGATTTGATTATCAAATTGTATAGTATCTGCAATGATTTCCCAATATCATAATATCATTGGGTTGTCTTCTTGAGTTTCTCTTGTTCGTTCCAAGCGAAATTTCTTCCTTTTGTTTCATCTTCTCGATCGTACAGAGTTTGTAGGTTTTCAGGCAATCTTATCTCGTCATTCGTTGGAACCACATTTTCCGTATTCGTTCTGTAGTGGAGATCATTATATCCATGTTCTGGGAATCTGCAAACACATATTTTGAATCCTTGGAAATCCGTTCGTTACCACAAACTAAATATCCAGATGTAATAGCACCTAGTACCTTTACAAACTTTATTATATATGAACTATCAATAATCTGGTTGCGATAACTAATCGATGTTATAAACAAGATAGATACCAGTGCAAGTCTCCCCATTTGTTTTGTATATGTATGGTATGCAACCAAATATACATATCATGATATTTATCGAGTACGTTGTATAGTTATGTCCTGTGTATGCTGAAGTTCTAATAATGCAGTCAAATGGATATAAGAACAGGCCAAACCCGTAAATCCTTGGGAAATGGATCTTCAGAATGTCATCAGGAAAAAAGTTCCGCAAATTGTTTATAAACAATAAATAAACAATTTAATTACCACATTTTTGAGATTACATAGAAATTTTTAAAAAATTCAAAATTTAACCGTTTTTAATGGGATTAAGACTATTTTTTGTTATAAACAATTTATTTAATAACAAAATAGATGAATTCGACGAAAAGTTCGACTTTAGGGTCGTTTTGGGCTTATTTTGGTATTCTGAATTCGATATCGTCGAATGTATACCCAAAAATTTGGTAATTTGTTACAAACAAATTATACTTATTATTAAATTTACGAATTTGACCAAAATGTGGAGTTTATAGTCGTTTATAGTCGGATAATTTTGGCCTCCTGAGTATGATTTCATTGCTATTATGGTCTTTAAATGCATACATACATTTTTGAACTGTTATAAACAAATTATTTATTAACAAATGAAGAAAAAGAAATGTAACATTTTTATTCATTCTTATATAATATGCACACTGAGAACAAAATTGATGGAATGTATTAAGTCTTAATATAATAAAAAAATGGCATGTCACTAATTTTGAATAATTGTTTTTCCTTCCATAACAATTCTCCCGTACCTCCGTAAAAAAATTAATATGTTTAATTTTATATATATTCATTAATACTTTGTCATACTAAAACATGAAATACCCATTTGACTACACTATAACTATATCTACTAATTACTATATTTGAGAAGACTGTAATTACCTATTGAAATGTCCACCATAGCCACCTCCTGGGAAATGTGCGGGTCCATGGTTGTGGTAGTTTGCCCCATATTTATTACCATTATTCAATAACAGAGTGCCTAGACCAAAAGCGCTGCTGATGATAAGAGCAATTTTGCTCAAAATTACAGCTTTTTTCGCTATCAAAGCTAAAAGACCAAATATTATTGGTACGATTGTGATCACATTGAATTTGAACCCAAGTAAAAGTGGTACTAAAAACTGTCGAGCTAGGACCGTACCTAGAATAGAGAAAACGTTTTAATATGATATGGAATGCTAGAAATAACAATAGAAAGGTATATATTTGGCAGAGACAAGATTAAATTTCCAAATTGGAAATAACAGTATATTGGTAAATACAAAAGTCCTTCCCGGAGGGAAGTTTGGTTTTCCGCTGAAGAACATAACTTAAATTTGAATCGTCCTGATTGTTCGATACTTTAAACAAATATGGTCTTCCGTATTTTTATTTTTTCTTACAATTAGAAACTAAACACAACATTTTCTTTGATTTGATGATGCTTTTGTCATAGACAGGTGGTCCCTTCCAGCAGATCGTTTATATGGAGCAGAAACAAAGGTGGTTCCTAGAGAAATACCTGTGGAACACGCTCGTTGATGGCCATTGTATCAACCACCACATGGAGTGATCTATCTGAGAGAAAACTTGATAGTAAGCGACACTCGAGTAGGAGAATATTTAATTTTGGAGATATGACCGTAGAGCGTTCAAAAGGTTATGCGATTGAAATAAGATAATGTTCCATAATGTTCATAACAGGGTTTAAGCGTTCAAGAGAATGATGTTATACTATCACGTTAATATCAATTTTTTCTTGCAAGAAAAAATTATGTAGAATTTATATTACAACTTAATTGAATGCATATTTTGTTTCCTACTGGTTGATTTCAATAAGCGAAATGAGGACTTCTTGATATTCCTTCATACTCAATATTCAACATTGTAAACTAAATTATTGAAGAATATTCAATAAAGTAGTTTCAACTTTTCCCTCATGCATTCTATTGAAGAATGAAACTACTTCAACGTATCAAATCTTATTAGCGAAATCTTCTATATTTCAAACTTCGAGAATTGGTCATGAGATGGCGGCTAAAAGCAGATTTCTCCTTTATTCATTGTTGCATCATTTCGATAGTAGATGATGGTTCATTTACTTTGTACATGTTAATTTATTTTCAGGAAAATTTGTTTGGTACATTTTTTAATGTAATGAAAGAATATCAAATAATTGCTCCATAGTATCACTGTAACAACCATCTTATCCTTATCCACAAAAAATAATTTATATTTAAATTCTCGGGAAATAGGTCACACTAACACATATGCTTATTATTTTCGTCTTTATATACGTTTCGGTCTCACGACCATCAACAGAAAGACGTATCATTATCTAAAATGGAATTTCAAACTAATTGTATCGAGCACAAAGTGTCGTTTTCACATTAATTTCAATCAAAAATGCCTAGGTCACCGAAATGAATAGAAACACGAGTAATTGAAATTGTAATACATTAGTTTATGGCTCAATAAAACATGGACAACAATTATAGTTTGCAAGATGATATGTTGTTAGTTTTGAGGGAGTGCAGAAAAATATACAGAGAAGCTGCACTAATGTTGCCTGAGAAGTCTCCAAATAAACCGAAATTTCACATGGCATTTCGAAGGCTTGAAACCAGAAGTCGTGCTACTGGCAGTTTGAAATCGGAACCACGAGTTCGGAAGAGGACTAAAACTGACGAAAATAGTGCAATTGGCGTTTTAGGAGCGGTAGCTGTTGACCCGCATGTATTGTATTGTATTGTATTGGGAATCTTTGCAAACTGCGACCTAAAAGATCTATTATGTTTCCTTCTGCTGCTGCGCCCTTCAGGATATCTCAGTGACTATAGCAGTTCATCCAACTGGCTTTAAGAAAATATAGAAGGTCGGATGGCTTCGCGTTGGGTAAGTCTGCCTCTTCTGTTCGATATGCTGCAAGGTAGCGCATTCTGCGAAGATGTGGATGGAAGTTTCATCCTTTTTCTCGCAGAACCTGCACTGTTCTTCTTCTAGTGATTCGAACCTCTTAAGGTGATATTTCAACCAGTGGGGCCCGTTACCATTCCCGTTAGTATTCTGAGATTATTTTTACTTAGGTTGATGCATTTTCCCAGAAGTATCTTTGCTTGCCTCAGTCCTTGCAGAGCTATCCAGTGGTGGGATCTTTTGTTGTCTACTTTTTTTTTTCATATTCTTTCAGTGTTGAGCTGGCGCTCATCCCGTAGAAGTGTTCAGGTCCCTCAAGTGGTGTTTCGGACCTTAGATCGTCTGTTTTTTCGTAACCCTCCACCCCGGTGTCTCACGGAACCCATAGGAGGGTCACTGCGTTGTTCTTGCCTAGTTCATTTAGTTTTCTAAGCATTTCCAGACCACCTTGGACCTGATTACGTGGGGTTTCAGAGCATTGATGGCTGCTTGACTATCCAAAACGATGACAATTTTCTGCCAGCAGAGGTCTCCTCCTGTATTGAGCTAGGCACATTTTCCTACACATTATCTTCTCTTTTACTCTGAAAGCTTAGGCAAATGCAAGGAAATAACAGGTTCCTAAGCAATGTAATTTCTAATGACGAAGCTACTTTCCATAATTGCAGGTAAGATTTCAAGTTATCCCTAACATTGAAAAGTTAATTCCTTGTTCTTTCATGATTGTTTTCTGAGGCTTCACTGGAAAAAACTATGACAAATCAACAGCAATGGTAAATTAGTGTCTGATGTCGTATAATCGGGGATAGAGCAGTTATTGGTCCGTATTTATTTGAAGGGCATTTGAATGGAAAAATATACACTGATGTCTTAAGAAATCAATTACCTCAATTATTAAACCAAAACATTAGCTCTGGCATGTGGTTTCATTAGAATGGAAATCCACCCCATTATCCGATAGAGGTCTTTAATCATTTCGAATGGAAGCTTTGAAAATATGTGGATTGTTCGAGCTGGTCCTGTTAACTGATCTGCTACTAGATCCACGGATTGCCCCCCCCCCCCTCGTGATTATTCCTTTTGGAGTTTTTGAAAAGACAAGGTGATATCGACTGTAGAGCTACAATTTTAGAAGATATGAAAAACAGAATCCGCTTTACCTGCCCATTAGTGACTCTTGAAACGTTCTAGGTAGATTCAAACCATTAAAATTCCAAAGTTAACCACTCCTCGTCTCCATAATATTTCATCAAAATTTCACAAAAAATTTTGGACCGTTTCCGAGATATCTTCTTCTAATACTTTGAGACCCTTACCCTGTATATCAAGCGATTTCTTTGAATTGTGAACCTACTTATGAAACGAAGGTTACAGCCTCTTTCATCACATTCTCTTTTTTTATGAAGATTCCAAACGGCTCATCATAGCGAGAATGGAAAAAAATGTACAAAAGCTGATACTGGGCATTATTTGCCAGAATTTAGCAATGAGCATCCTCCTAGTTCACTTCTCATGACTCTTGCAATATGCTTGATTGACTATTGCAGCATTTGTAGTAAAATTATCACTATAAAATAGTTGAATTTCAATTTAACAGATTCAACTTTCGCATAGGAGAGTCCCATCTCCAGTTAACGTATGAACCTATATTTACCAATAAACCACCCAGTATAACTTTCCAATCGTACATCCCAATAGGAAATTTCCTCTCTATCCAATAACATTAACTGATCGCATAAGAGAATTATATATTATGCCCAAGTGGCAATCCTAAGCTAGTAGGTTATTTCTGAGTTTATTTTTAAATGCAATTGCGGAGGAAGCTTGAGGAGAGCTATAGCACCAATGATAATTTTCTAATATAACATAAATAATTGGAGAGCGAAATTAGAGATATTAAAGAACATGTAACAACTTTCGCAAAAGCGGTAGATATACAATAGATTCAGAATGAATGGATTCTATTATGTTTTTCCAGATTAATGAGAGTTTTGATTTAATAACATACATGATAGTCCATTTCTTCGGATAATCATATACACCAAGAAACCATCGGTATTATTCTTCTGTTACACATTCTCACTTTGTGCTCTACTTATAAGTGACATGTTGTTATAGATTTCCCAAGGTTTACTTGCTCGATGGATTCAATCAGTTGTTTAATTCTTCTTCAAAGTAAACCGGGCTACATGTGGTTATTTTATGAAGTATATGTTCCTATTATGTATGTATTCTATAATTTACAGATTACGCTCGATTTGCCTGTCGATCTGGCAAAATTTGCTATTAGTTTACTTTTACTAACTGTAAACGCACCTGTTGCAGCTTCTTTCAGCGTGTGAACATTCAATGATTCTCTGTGGGGATCTAATGCAAACTCTAGCATTCCACCAACTCCGGCTGAAGGTACGATCTGCATGTGCAGTCCAGGATATAAGGAACCCATGTCCCATCTCATGTTTCTTTGGGCGAAGACATGACCGAAGGAGTCTACTATCGACCTGAAAATTAAGGTTATTTTTGATTAAATTTTGACTTCAGCAATCAATAAATCAATAATCAGTGTCAAAGCAACAAAAGTGAGGATTTGAAGGAGTGATTTCTTGATTTTCTAGTTCATGTGTCCTAAATTACTTACACTATAATTTGGAAAATAAGTTTTAAAAATTTTTTTCAAAGCAAGGTGAGAGAATTAGATAACAGTGATAAGGTCATCCGACTTCCGCGGATGGCTAATCTTGAAAATTCTTGACTTCCGGATGGAGTTCGCGTCACAATAACAGGACTTGATGCCGTCGTTTCGCTAACCATTATAGGTGGCATTTTCAGGGCAGGCTTGAGACTTGAACTGAAATTGATCCTTCTGGCTTCTATATTGGTATTTATTGTGGAAAAAACCTTAACGCCTTTCTTTCGGTGTTCAACACCATTGGATGAGTGTGATTTAGATGTTTTAGAATTTCCATCGCTTCAAGAGGAAGTGGATCTTTGACAGGTTTGTGAAACTGAGATAGTTTTGGATGTATGGAAAACCAAGTAGAAATATTATGCTTCTTAAGGATTTTGGAAATTCGGTATTTTCTGGACGATGGCAAGCTTTACGAGCAGTTCTCGGGAACTGCCATGGGCTTCGGTCAAAACTAATATTTTCATGGAAACTTTTGAACAATATGCTATTGACTCATCTGTTCTCAAGCCGAAATATTGGTTTAGATATGTCGACGACACTTTCGTCATTTGGCAACATGATAGTGAAAATCTTGTTCTTTTTTTCAATCATTTACATTCATTACATCCCAAAAACCTTTTCAGCATGGAAGTTGAATCGAAAGGTTTCCTCCCGTTCTTAGATGTTAGTCGACAGACTGACGGTACTTTGCGACATTCTGTTTATCGAAAATTCACTCACACCGATATTTACCTCAATGGCCTTTCCTACCACCACCCTGCCCAAAAGCAATCTGTCATACATTCCTTGGTCCACAGAGCCGTCAACTTATCCAAACCCCAATTCTTAAAATCAGAATTAAAACATCTTTCATGTGTCTTTTTGTCAAATAATTTCTCCCATTATAATATTCAAAAGGCCATAAAGAAATACACTTCGCCTACTATTTCAAATTAATCTAAGCCATAAACCCGTCCACGCCTCTTTTATCCACTGCCTATCTTCCATATGTTGAAAACATAACAGATAGAATTTCCAAACTTCTTAAGAAGCATAAAATAATGAAGATGATGCAAAAAGATGAAACTTGAATTAGTAAATAAACGTAAAAAACGCATTGGAAACCCATCCTCGAAAATTCTTTTTCGCAAATGATGACATAACGAAAGGGTCAAGTGCCAAAACGGAACCACCGGAATAAAGATAGCGAACTGTGTAGCGTGCAGGTTTTTTCCGATAATAAATATCGCTACAGAAACCAGAGAAATTAGTTTCAGTTCAAGCCTCAATCCTGCCCTGAAGATGCCATCTGTAATGGTTGGTGAAACGTCGGCATCCAGTCATGCTATTGTGACGCGGAATTCATCCGGAATTCAAGAGTTTCCAATGATAAAGTCTTTCTAGTTCTGATCGATTAGTGAGATCACAAACTGATAGTTCCAGACAGCAACATGGTAAAAAGACCTCAGACCATTTGAGTGTGCCAGATGATGACTAGAATGATTCATTTATTCCTAATTCTCCTACATTGGTTTCGCTTATAGATTATCTGAAAGTGACACTGTGGATTACCCATATATCCTTTACGTTTTAAAAGAAAATAGTCGTAGTGTCGGTAGAAGCTAAGAGTGCCTGAATGATAATTCATGAAACGCAAAGTCTAGAATCAAACATTCAAAAATGAATTAATCAATTTTCCAGTCCAGTCATGGCTGTGTGTGACTTAGAAATTCAATTCAATTCACCGCCAGATACTATTTTATTCGAACATTGGAAATGTTGATCGTAAAATGACACTAAAAAAGAACGGTTTCCTTGAAGGCAAATAATAACTCTAGAATGCAAGTGATTCTATATTGAGAGAGAAGTTTCTCGCGAAGACAATATCGATAAAATCTACGAATGCGGAAAGTTTTTAAGACCTAAATTTCGACAAAAGATTACGAGAAACTTTTGTACTTGAACTTCAGTTTATTTTCCAGTTGAAGGGATTTTACGTTTCGCACATAATGTCGTTCAAATGCTGATAATATTTTTAGCGACAAACCATCTACGTTAGTAATTTTGTTACACAATTATTGCCGAAAGTATGATTATTCTTATTGACTGTGCTTATGTGTTATATTTATTTGAAAAAATCAATGCGGAATGTAACTTTCATACAAATTCAAATGTATAGAGTATAAATTAGTTTTAGGAATATTTCGTTTAAGTAATTTTTTGAGAATCAATGATCCAAAGCATTTAATGAATGAAGTATTTCATGTTGTATGTCAGCAATAGATAATTCCTGAAAAACTACAGAAGTGTCGGGGGAATATTGTGATATTTTCTCTTCAGTAACTCCCGGAAGGTCATTCTCGCAAATAATGACATGAACTGAGATGTTAAAGTACCTGATAGGATTATAATAGTGGGGGTGATCTAATCTCTCACATTACTTAAATCATATGTAGGGAAGTCATTGAATATAACATTGATTTTTTTCTATTTTCCTGAAGAAAATCATAATGTGAGTTGGGAACAATTATCAGAAGTTGTGATATTTTCTTCTACTTCTCTTATTTTGACATACCTTATACTTGTTGGATCCCTTTCAGCGAAATTAAACGCTTCACGTTGCTGCGGTTCTCTCATCAGAGTAAAGCCATCCACCAGATCAAATTCGGGCTCGCTGTCCAAACTTTGTAATTTCGTAAGTGCCCCCATGCCCAGACAATGACCCAAGTGGTTGTACTGGGACGAAATCAGACATTGCTTGAAGGTGCTTTCGAAAGACATTGCACTCAACACTGTAAAAGACGTCGTTATCACTAACGAAAATGCGCACCAACTTCTCGACACTGACATATTTCTGAATGTAATTTGGGAAAAGCGCTGGCTCTCCTTATATTATACTATACTATTGTTGTCGACATGTATCAGTGAATTTAAAGTTCCAGTGAAAGTGCTTTTGTTTCCTATAATTACGAAGACGTCATCTTTTGTGTGTTAGGATACACGCTATTAATGAAGAGACAAAGCAGAACCTCATGAACAGGTTGTTCATTCTCAAAGTTAACGATTCAGTAGTCAATGATTTTCACAGAATGAATCGTGATTTATGCAAAGGATTATTTTGGTAACAAAAGGCAGTTCAAGGTGTGAACTAATATCGTTGAATGATTTTAGGTGTAGGCTGAATACACATTTCATATGAAACATATTTTTTCAATAAATTTTAGACAGCACCCAACAATTGATTGAAGAAAAATCAAATTCACATTTTCTAAATTTTCGAATATTCTGACTAAGCATTCCTGAGACGTATCTATCGGGTTACTTTATAGTGTCTGGATGACGGAAGAATGCGGAAAGTATCCTGACACCCGATGCATGTGGCAGTATTTTACAATTTTTGCAAAGTATGGAAAATTCTCTGATGACAAATCAATGATAAATTATTTGGATCAATCGTTAAAAGGAATTGGCATTTACAATGAATATTTGAGTAATTATTATTCATAAGGTAGCTGGAACTAGAAGTTCTTTGTTCTGCAAATTTTAATATCATACATATTTCAGGAGATTGAGAGTCCAAAATGAAATGGCCCATACCCGTGGGGGTATACGGGTGATGTAAGTGAAATGCTACCGAATTCAGAAAGTTTGCAGGAACTATTTAAAAAGTAAATAGATTCTTCCAACAATATTCTCATGACGTTTGTATGTTGGTTGCATGGATATGATATATTTCGAGAGAATCTAAAGAATAATGAACGGAACGTGAGAGCCGAATTAAACAATACTTACTTTCTCTTTCATCATTATTGGTAGCGTGTCTTATGTGTAGCAGACCTAGCATTAACTGTAAACAAAGCGAGACGATCAAGATCAAGAGGTTGATCGTCAAGTGTCACTCAATTTGTCGGTTTTATTATATCAAACACGAATTGTCTCATTGTCATGATAATCAGAACTTTCACCCAAATTATATTTATTTCACGTGATTTTAAAATCAAGTTTCAGAATTACTAGAATACTCTTTTTTGAGTAATTACTAATTTAATTACTATTTTAAAAGGATAATTCTCACTTTAGTTTTATATATCCTTGAGATCAAATTTATTCGGGAATGTGAGTGACTTATTTGAATACATTCACAGACCTTCGGTTGAATCTAAAATGTCACGAACTGAATTCCCTGGAAACATAATATTTCTACTTGGTTTCTCACAATCCCCAAATTGTCTTCACCAACATTTTTGTCTCCCTCTATTTAGACCATTTTCTTTGCGTAGAGGCTACATTGATAAAACAAATCAAACAGTCAAATTACTTCAAAATCCTGCTTGTTTTTACTGGCAGGATCGCCATGTAGTATTATACCATCGTTGATTTCATAACCCTTACACATTCATGTAACAAAACTTTATACAGTCTCAAGACTGAAGATTTGCTATCTCCATCTAAGATTAACTAATACTGACCTCATGATGTTAAGACTAACTTGATAATACCATCATATGATCTATAAATACCTCTTTTTTTTTGAGGGATTCCATATTGCCGTATTGTTGATACAACGTTCAATGCAATCCAATAAGGCCGATATATCACGATCTGACATTGACTTGATATATAGTAACAATGCGACCTTGCTGAGTAAACTTTCATAACAATGCTGTTTAATTTTCGCATGTTTATTCACCTTTATAGTATCACTTGTTGTAATAACATGTGACTATTATGAGATTAGATAAAATAGAGTAATCTCTCGGATTTACATGTTTTAGTATTTGTTGAAGGTGAAACCCTTATAATTATATGCAAATTCTTGGTAAATAGGTCACATTATTATTTATGTCCACTATATTTTCGTCTTTACGTACGTTTCGGTCTCACGACCTTCATCAGACAAATTTTGAAACTAATTCTTATCAACTAAAGTTCGGGAGTTTTTAAACTAATTACACTGATCACTAAGCGTCTTTATAGAGCATTAATTTCAATTAAAAATGCCTATGCTCAACAAAACACTGATAATTGACAATTGTAACACATTAATGTATAAAATATGTAATGTATCTACAGTTAAGTACTTCATATCACGAGAACGAGGGAAAACCGTCTGAGGAACAAAATCTCTTTGCGCCAAGTTCAATGTTAAACAGATAGTTTAAAATTTATGACTACGATTGAAAAAGTATTTGCTGTATCAATATACACAATTTTAAACATTATGAAGAACTACGTAGGAATTTGTAAGTGTTTAATCAATTAAATTGTACAATATTTGACCCAATGATTGTACACCGGTTTTACTATTTACAGAATTAGAATCACGTTTTATATGAACCATCACTAGGATAGATCTTTGGTAACAATTATTGGTTTCTTAAGATAAAATATTTATGTTTTCGTATGTATGTATGTATATACAGTGTGGCTTCATCTTCAGGTATTAACGGTTTTAGATTTGAAAAATTATTAACAAAACTGCCTGTTAGTTGGTTTATGTGCAACATTTGTGCCATACTTTTGATCATTTCCTGATATTCTCTAGGGTCTCTAGAACGTATAACAAAGTTATAAAATTATAATTATTACCGTTTATATTATTTACATATGATGCACTATCATAGATTTTCTATATTCTTTCTCTAATGAAGGGATTGAAACATTTTTATGTATGGCCAATCACTTCCAGTGTGTTACTAACTTAAAAAATTTTTTTGGGCGATTTTCTTGGTCTGCAAATTTCACAGCCATTTTCATTATATAACAGGGTCCCTTTAATTTGTTTCTCTGGAGCTATTTGAGAGAGAGGGTGTTTATCAAGAAATTTGCGATTCTATTCCCTATGACAGTTAAGATTAGCGCGAAAGGTTTATTGAAGTAAGTTTCACGGACGTTGGATAGGGCAGTCTTTAAGCCTGTCTGGTTTAGATCCAGAGAGCAAGATTAAACATGCAATTTATGATGATATTTGAATACAGTTAGCTAGTAATTCGTTCCGGTTGTTATTCTTGCACATAATGGTTAACCACAATTTTTTCTTGATTCATGATACTTATACATCTTACTGAATTACAAGAGTAAACATATCCATCGAATAAATAATTTAATTGTATGAGTTTATTTATTACTGTTCCATTAGAAAACGTTGCAGTATGTTTTAATACACTTGGTTTTCATTACACTTCCCCCGGTTGCTCTTATTCCCAGGACGTAAAGAGAATAATAGTAATTTCTTCGTAATTGCATCTGAGACATGATTTTCTGATACACATACTGAATAAGTTGACACAATTTCGCTCAACAAAATAAGTTCAAGAAGTCAAAAACAATGCATTTTCATAAGATTCCAAATCCTAATTAGTTCTTTACGAAGAGATCACAAAATCAGAAGAACTCTTTTCTCACCTACATACATAACTTGCACCAGGATTCAGAGTTTACAATTACTTATAGTTATAGATAATATAAATAAACTGATCTCTCCATTTCTTAGAACAATCTGTCATTTGCAACGACCTCACACATAAAGGCACCACCCAGAAACAAAACTTGCAGCGTATCAGTTATTAATTAACATCCTATATAACTATGTAACGTTAGATTAGCTTAAGAACATCGACATAATAACAATGTCTATGATAAGAATAAAGTTGATAGACTCCGCAGCAAAAATTAAACAGAAAAGCTGAAAATTCAATATATCAACGAACTAAAAACACATTGAACAGAAAATACTATAATTCACAGTTATTCATCAATTATCCCTCAAAGAGACAAATTACAATGAATGTACCGCAATATACAGGTGCCCCAAAAGTCAACGTCATCCGTTGGAGGGCTGATAGGGCAAGTCATGACTAACTGGGTGTAGCTCCCTGAAATTTTTTCCGGGTTTTCAATGATTTTGCCATATCTCAAGTTCTGAGTGAGATCATTCCGGAAACAGAGCCTAGTATCCGTAGCATTGAGGTGCAAGCCGAATTTCAAGTCAATAGGAGACCTGCTTCCAATTAACCTAGGTTTTTTTCAATGGGGAGCGGTTTGGGGTTTGGCCACCAATTTCCGTATTGATTCCCTATGTAGAAGTGGGAATAACGCTTATTCTATGGTATCTATTTGTGGGCACCGGTGGTAGTAATGATTATTGTGTAAGCATGAGTGATTTGATAGGGGGGAGGTTTACCCCAACTCCTCTTTTATAAGTCCCTGACCACCCAATTTATCAACTAACTAAAAACACATCAAACAGAAAATCCTATAATTTAAAATTATCCATTAATAATTCCTCAAAAAGACAAATTCCAATAAATGTAACACCATAATAGGTGTCTGAAAAATCAACGTCATCCCTTGGAGGGCTGATATGCAAGGTACGACTGAATGGGTGTAGTTCCCGAAATATTTGCCATGTTGCAAGTTGTTCTGAGTGAGAATATTCCGGAAATTGGCGCCTAGTATTCGTAGCATTGAAGTGCATCCAAAATTCCAAGTCAATAGGAAACGTGCTTCCTTTTTTACCTAGGTTTTTTTTTATCTTGGATAGTAGAGTTCTCCGGATAGCTAATCTTGAAAAATCGTGGCTTCCGGATGGATTCCGCGTCACAATAGCTCGACTTGATGCCGACGTTTCACCAACCATTACAGGTGGCAAGAACGAAGCCAACCACCGGAATAAAGGCAGTGAACTGTGTAGCGTGAAGGATTTTTCCTACAATAAATACAGCTACAGAAACCAGTAGAACCAGTTTCAGTTCCAGTCTCATGCCTGCCCTGAAAATGCCACCTGTAGTGGTTGGCGAAACGTCGGCATCAAGTCGAGCTATTTTGACGCGGAATCCATCCGGAAGCCAATATTTTTCTAGTTTTATAATGGGGGTGGGTTGCGGGCTTAACCACCAATTTTCATATTGATTTCCCAATATTCCGTTTATAAATGAAGTTGGTACTTACCGGAATACTGGAAATATGGCGGAAAAACTGACATTTGTGGTTTTCGTTTGTATTTTTCAAAGGTTAGAGAAAAATCTATGAATACGTTGTCATTGGAACTTTTTAAGCCTCGTCTTTGGGCGGAGTCGAAAATCCTCTAAAACGTTTGGTTCTCTTCAAATCATTATCAACTTTATTTTTTCTTATCCGCGCCATATTGGATTTTTCAGTTTTGCATAGCCACTTCTATTTCCTCTTTAATGATGAATTACAAGTTATCCTTGTAGTCCCAAAAATCAGAAATCTTGAACAAAAAGTTTTTATACCATAGTAGGTTTTGATTTTTTCTATTTGTCACATGTACCCGGTATTTCGATACCTTGTTAAGCACTGTGTCGTTGAAAATGGAGTCTACTAATGAAAAAAGGTGCGATATGATCAAACTTTACTACTATCTACTTTAGAAAAATAGAAATGGTGAAGTGATTCTGAATCAATCTCCAGATTTGACATCTTTACATTTTTCCTTTGGGGTTCTTCAGAACGTCGGTATAGAATATTCAAGATTTGCAGGAACTACGTCATTTTCTAAATTGGTTCACTTTGTTAAGCTGAAAGGTCCTCAATACTTCAACAATATTTTTAGTGAATAAGGATGACTATTCTTCACTTATCAATATTGAGGGACGGGTTAATATTGACATAGGTTCGGGAATTGGTGTTCTGAAAATATTCTGCTTTTCATTCTGGGAATTATATCAAGGTGAGGAAAATAAATCCACAAATTTGTATATTAATTATTGTATTTTACAAAAATAAATAAAAATAAATTAATAAAGAGGAAATAAATATATGAACAGGAGATCGCATGCAATATGCACGCAAGAGAACAAGGATTTACCTGCTAAGTTACAATATTAAATAACAATTTACAAGTAATACTGTAATAAACGGTAGCTCAATATTAATAATGCGAATTAGCGATTTTATTAGCGTCTAAATGCCCTCTGTATGCCGTTTCAGCGGCAAACGACCGATCGTAATGACCTCCACCTCCATGTTCTTCGTAGTGGGGATGTGCGACGACTTCGTAAGTCGATGTGTGTTGCTTACCACCCAGGAGTTTCTTCAGTGCTATGATGGCGGAAATGGTGAACGCGATTTTGGCGACTATGAGAGCTTTGAAAGCGATGAGAGCGATGGCTTTGAGTGCTAAGGCTCCTAGTAGGGCTGCTTTCATGGATAACATCATCATCATGTTCATACCGCCTCCCTTCTTACCGCCGCCACCTCCCTTCCTCCTTCTGCCTGTTGAAAGAGAAAATAAATCAATATTCAATGTCTAGGAATGAGAATGAATGCCAGGGCACAAATGGCGAGCTTCCTGGGAAGAGATAACTTTATATTGTCAAAAGGAAGAGCATGATTATTCTAGTTTTCATAAGTGATCTTGGGAAAAAAATATTTATAGCATAAAATAAACCATAACTCTGGTGTTGTGATTTTTTCAACTACGTTCCCACTATGCTTTTCCATATGTTCTTTATGACATAACTCTACAGATTTGTAGGCTATCGTCAATATCTATCTATTCTCTCCCTTTTTATAGATTTCTCCATGGTCGGAAAACACGTGTATTCGAAAACAATAGAACTCGTACGTTAGTTTCTTACCTTCGTCCATGGATCTCTGTAAATCCTTGACCGAGTCGGTTGGGAATTTAAATTCCATCGTATGCGAACTCAAATAGTCGCTGAACTTTTCGATTAGAGCGTTGTCTACTGCAGTTTCTCGCGCTCTGGGCTCTTCCGGTAGAACCAGGGGCGTATATTGCTTGCCGGTTCTTTCATTATCTAAGCCTTTTATCTTAATTCCTCCGCCGATATCCACGTTGCTGGGTATTTGTTCCATATATTTCAGCGCCCTTTCCTAGAACAAAATATTCAGTCATTATTATAGCTAAAAGGAAGCTTGAATATAGGGAATATGTTTGAACTCGTGAATTTTACATTTGTTTTCATTATGAAGATCATAATTATTGAAAAAGATGATTATTTTTCTCAAGGGAAGACAGTGGCACATACGCTCAGAATGCCCAATACATTTCATCATTAAAGACTTCATTACATTTTTCAGAATTTCTAATCATTTTAAATTCAATATATGCCCATTTTGTTGTACCTAAATGCAGAATATTTCGGTAAAATTATTTAGCTCAATTTGATTCTGTGGATATGATTGCGTCAATCTAATTGGTGGCATGGATTTGAAATTCTACAGACCGCTTAAGTGGTGAAAATATGAACTGCATTTTTTAACACGGTAGCCCCGTTTCGAGTGTTATTTTTCCAAATAGAATTCTAGTAGGTATTTTATTTAACAATAATGACAACAGTGTTTTTTTTTGTTCAAATATGTATCACACGTATATATTTAACCTGCACCAGAAACGTCATCGATGTGGAATCGCAGTCTGTTTTATGAGTTTACCCTGTGGCAAATTTTGATAGTACATGTGGCAGCACGTGTCAATATAAAACTAGGCTATATTATAGTGTGGAGAATTCGTAAGTTAACCTGAAACATAGAGTAGTAAAATGTATTATGTAGACTATTTGAATAAAATTTTATTATAACACATACTATTTTTTTATTTCTTTCATTCCGGGATACCCCATTAATACAATTATATTGTATAAATAATACGAAAATATTCAAATTTTACTATATGATGAATACTATTAGCAAACAATAAAAAATACTGAAAAATAGGAGAATTAACATAGTGCAATATCAATATTAATTACTATCTAATGCAATAATTTATTTGTTTATCTATATAACATGTTCACGAGTTAATTTCATTATAATCGACAATTGACAATAGGAATAAACGAGTAATTCTCTATCTAATAGAAATTTAATCGACTTAAAATTTAAATCGAATAAATCAATAGTGTTCACTTCATTGGCAAAACTGCATTCTCTTATCAAGTGGGTTCGAACAATAATTAACAAAATGCTTTTGTACCTAAAATAAATCTTCACATCTTTGTGGAAATATTAAAAAAAGGATGATATGAATGTTGCGTATAAACCTACTAACTGTGTTGGCAGATATTTCTCAAATCTAAAACATTAAATACAATTTTCTGAGGGAGATTTAATGGAGTTATTCAATACTTCATAAATTAAAATAGTAGCCATAGTCTTGTTTTTAGTTTTGGTATAATATATAACTGTCTAACTAAGGTGTTATCAAATGAAAACAGCCTACAATCATACATTTGTTCGGAACATGTTTTGCGTACAGATGTGAGGGAAGTCGGTGATCGATTGATCACAGTTCGTTTGAAGTGATCGTTCTTTAATTTAGAATAATCAATGAATAAATTATTTCAAATTTTGAGCGCGTCTTGCTTACAACTTTAGAAATAATGGTAAATCTACTTCGTTTGTTATTAGTGAATGTAAATTACCTGAAATAGACGCCGCTTCATTGAAGACAAAATCGATTAGAAAGTATTTAATGAGAAATACTCATTACCTTATTGGAGACATCTTCAATATTAGATTAATTGCATCAATTCCTCTTTCGTAAGTAGTACAGGCTTACAAAGAGTGTGAACCAACCAACAATAGATGCAATTTCCGAAAACGGTACCTAAGTTTTCTATAAAATGGAAACGAAGTAATTATGCGAATAGTGCAGCGAATAGTCATGGGAAAATCTGATTTCAGACAAAACGAGGACAGACAATGTCTGGTATTACAATTAATTTCATGCAACTGCCTTTTAGAACGAAGAGTAAACCGAGGTACGAGTACCTAATAATTATTGTGAGTCTTTCCTCTTAACCACAGTTATTTACCTCCTATAAAAGACAACTATCATCAACTACATTATAATAGTGTAACGGTTTCGTTCATACGCAAGATGTTATAGTGTCCATGAATTTCCCGACAAAGTTTATTAACTTATTGCAATCGCTTGACATTTTTCTTTAGCCGTGGGCGAGCCATCTGTTGATGGTAATATGCAAGTGCTTCTGGGATTGTTGTGTCAGCGAGATAAATGTGTATCAATATAACTGTTCTAAACAATAACTTGTTATTATTTCCATACTATTTATGGCTACATATTACCACAATGATTTCGAAGAAAGTAGAGGAAGGAAAATTAATACATGTCATAGGTGTCGGCAAACTCTTAGTTCTCATGATTATTGAAGATTGATCTATGGAAGTTTTTCGGTATGAAAAATCTATAGGGCACGCTCTATAGTCGAGGAAATAAAGCATTTCACCTTCCAAAACTGGCGCAGTTGGATGATGTTTTCTGCATTCGATTCAGATTGTAATTTAGACATTTTGTGAAAAAATGCTTTTTTTGAATGCACTTTTTGAGGTGAATAAATTTTTTTTTATTACTCGGTAGATAATGCGTCAAACGGACTCGAATTGGTTTCTCGGGGGTTTTTGGTGTCGCTAAGCACGAATATACTATCAAATAAATTCCCCGGAGTCTCTTTGGATCTCCTCCGGGGTATCCGGGGGTCCTGACGTCCTGAATATCGATGAACATCATTAAAATTGTTTTTTAATGCTTGCTAAGTGTTCGAAATGTGATATAAAGGTCGCTAATAATGATAACGACATGCAATACCTGGTGGTACCCGGAGACAGGATATCTATGTCATCTTCTAGAAATTTGTTAATTTTTCTTCACAATATGTAACAAATTCTGGCTCTAGGGGGATTTCAAAGACGCGATCACGATTATGACACTGACAATGCTCTACAAATTACCTGGATGTGTTTCCGGGTCTCTGGGGCTCTGCGTATCTACGTCATCTTCTAGGAATTTGTTAATTTTTCTTCATAGTATGTAACAAATTCTGGTAGATAAGTTGGGCCCAGAGACTCCAAAGGTAGCTTGCAGAACATTGTGAGTGTCATAGTACTGATCGGCGACTCAAAAATCCCCCGAGAGCCAGAATTTGTTACATATTATGAAGAAAAATTAACAAATTCCTAGAAGATGAGGTAGATATGCAGGGTTCCAGAGACCCGGAAACACCTTCAGATAATTTGTGGAACATTGTTAATTGGTAATCGTGATCGGCGACTTTGAAAACCCCTGAGAGTCAGAGAGAGTCTTCTTTATTGATTGACCGACCGATTTGACTAGGGATGATGATCCCAGCTTATGATTTATGCTTTTTTTTTCTTTTTATACTTTGACTACACGAGAGAAATACCTATAATGTTCGAAGAGCCAGCGGTGGAATGTTGGGAGATAGGAGATAGGCATTCAAATTTTTCTTGAAGGCTTGGAGGTTATAGGCATAAGGAAAAACCTCACTAGGCAAAAAGTTCCGCAACTTCGCCGTACGATAGAAAAGTCTGTTAGGATCTACAGAATACCACGCGAGGGTAAGATAAATTTCAAAATAAATCTCCAGATATTTTCTCGGCAATAGCCACTTGCGTGGCTACAAGTTTTCTAGGATCTGTCGAATTATTTTCAATTTACTATCACTCTCTTGTTATATTACTACTGATGAAATAATGCCTGATGTGGTTTTGGATCTCAAAAATTCATAGCAAGCGGGTTTTCATTGCAACTTATAATCAATACTAGGGAAGGTGTTCTAGTTATCAATATTGTTGGGAATTGGTGTATGGCATTTTTCTATTAAAATTCTTTTTCCTGTACTTTTCCTGAACAAAAAGGTACCAATATCAAAATAGACTAAAATTGTTAGTTTTCTTTCTAATTTTCCATACGAATTATAACAATAAATAATAATAAAAAAATAGTGTGCCATGAAAACAATGAAAGTCAATTGTGATATTCGGTCTATCGTATCAAATCTCAATCACGTTTAAAGTATAATTTAGTTATTTCATCTGTTATCCTATTCGTTGCCTTCGTTGCTTTATTAAAATGCCATTTATATGTTTTCTAACCAAGAGTTAGCGGATATTCATTTTATTTATGGGTTTACAAATGGAAACTCAGCAGAAACAGCCCGGGAATATAGGCGAAGGGTTCCGGATAGAAGGCATCCCCATCCTGTATTTGTAAGAGTTCATCGCCAAATAATTGCCTCTGACATTTCGTATTTCTACCGGACAACCTCACCTTTCATTGTCGAGGATTCAGAGGCGTATTTTCATCAGATTCAAATAATCGACGATAGAAGCCTACTTAATGGATAGTTTATCATTATGATTAAATTATAGAATAATTACTTTGTTTATATACCACTTTTAACAACATATACATAAACGTTCCTATAGTTTCAACACCGACTGTTTGGTTGGTTTATCTTTAGGTATTAAAGGTTTCAGATTTGAAAAATACTTAGTAACAGTTAGTAGATTTATGCGCAACATTTATATCATATTTTTTTTAAGCATTTCTCGATTTTCTCTGGTGTCTGCGGGATGTATGGAAATGTTATGAAATCATCTGTATTTCGGTTTATGTTATTGATAAATGACGTTCCATTGTAGATTTTGTTTATTCTTTCTTTAATTATGAGATAGACATTTTTTTTTGGGTTGCCCTTTTCCAGTGTATTACCAACAATTTTCAATTTTTGGGACGATTCTCTGAATGGGACAATTTAACAGCGCGATCTGCTCATAACACTTTTTTTTATAACTTATTGGTGCAAGAGAATTTAAATAAAGATATTGTTGAGACCAAACTTCTTCAGTAAGCCACGATTCGAGTGAATTTTTTACAGTAGATTTAGGTTTAAAATTGGTAAACTTTTTGAATTTCCGATTTATTTGACTATAAGATCTTGGGCTGGTCAAATTAAATGGTGTTTTTACATATAATCTAAATATAGAAATTAATCAATCTTGATGTTCATCCTTAATATTTTACCTCATTTCATGCACGTATACATCCTATTAGCACATAAATGAAATGTTAATATTAATGAATAAACTTGAACCGTGTATGAGTTTAGATTTATTGGATGCATATACATTGGCACTGTTCTGTTCAACTCGCCACAACTTAATAGAAGCAAATTGCTTGAATTTCCAAGTTACTAAAAGCAAAATCCAATTAACTTCGGGAATTATAAACCAACAAGGATCATGTTTAGAAATGAGTTGAATACATAATCTAGTTATTTCTCGTACAGTTTCCTTAATACTTATTTGATACGGAGTAGAATAAAGTTAGTTATGAACTTTATCGAGTTGTCCAATAACGGATTCAACCGAAAATTGAAATCTGTAACGAATATCTGTTCATAATGAACATCGTCAAATTATCGACAACGAAAGTTAATTCCAACCTTGAAACTTAGGGCTATCATGACCTGCCTGTTTCTTATTGTGAATGTTCCTGCTTTATGTGAAAGATATACATAAGAAGTTGCCATCTTCGGTAGATTAACGGCAAGGATCATACATAGCCTTCTCTATTGAGGCACGTGGTCAATGGAGCACGTGACCATCGTGTCACTTGATCAGTTAAGGGCTACTTCAGGAGTGCTCGCAACATTTATAATGGAGAATTACATGCTGTGTTAAAGCTATATTATAATGCTTATTATAGTGAAAATAAAGAGCTAAGTGAATCCATTTGCGATGCAAAACTATTAACAAAGTATAGTTTAAGAGATTGAGCGGAGGTTTATACTGGGACTATTGAAAATAGCGAGCGATTTCGAGAGTTTCTTTTCAGTTGTAAGTGAGATATCCAGAATGAATGAATATGAATTATAGCAGTTCATAGAAATTCCTTTCTTTCCAATAATTGTACGATCGCCCAAGCGATACTTTCAAGCAACCAATCAAAAATGAAAAGGACCAAAACATTCTATGTTTCTCAATATATTACATAATTTTCTTTGCGTTTAGTGGTAACCGTAGCTTTGAAAATTCTTCAAAAACCTACCGGACTATTAACAAATGACACATTCTATCCTTATAGCACACAACGAAAACTCTTCCAAATATTATTATTTGTTGTTTGGAAATTTCAGAAGGAGAATCAGGGGGGTAGATTTCGAAAATATCGTCGAATGAATGAATGGTTTTTATTATCATATTTTTGTTATTCAAGCTATTGAATCATGGAGAATATTGAAAGTCCTTAATGTCCTTAAAGTCAGATCTTCTTCTAAGTTCGGAGATTTTACATTGAACGGAAAGCGAGAAAAGTAGTATTGCTTGACAAAAAATTTAGAATTGCCTTCGTATTACGATTTTGTTGAAAAGGAAACAAAGATGCCAAAATCTTCAGAATTGTTATGCTTATCTTATATTGCGGGTTACAGTTGTCATTCAATCTTCAAAGTTATCAACTATTGTCAACACTGTACATAAGGCGATTATAAAAAATCGAATAGAGCCCTAAAATAGCCCTCCAAACTATTTTTTGAAATAACTATTTAGGTATATCAATCAATTGATATGCAGTCAACAGTTTTTTTTCGTCTACAAAGGGAAAGTTTTTGAAGAATTAGTTAATTTAAGAACAGAACCATTTTAACTTCAACACACGAATAAAATTAGACAGAGTCAAGGTTTATTCAGATCGTACTGTCACGTGAAATCATGTCACGAGTTCCAGACATCTGTTTCGCTCTCTCACCAGTTCTTCGACGGAATGAGAAGGACGGTTATGTCAGTATTCGACTAGCTTCGACCTCATTTGGAGATGTCTGAGAACAAGGTAGTTCCAAACGCCATCTATTGGAAGGTGAATATGTCAGCGAGACAGTCGATCACAATTCAATGTATCGATTGAAAGATCTCATGCAGTTGAAAGAAACGGTGGGGGTTGTGTTGAACATTCAGCCGACAGGAAAATAGTACAAAAACGAACAAGATTTATTGAGACAAAATAAATATCCCTTGAAGATAAGCTTTCAGAAGTCAGGAATTTGGTTAATTTGAGTTATTCTTATCAAAAATTGAAATTCCACCAAGGAATTCGAACATAGTCTTCAATTATTAGATGGCGAAATGCTACAGTTCAAGTTGATAGAACATATATAATCAATTATTAATTGGTCATGCCTCTTAGCACTGTAGGCAGTCAATTAATTCCAATTAAGTGTTGTTAATTTGAATAAAGCAAATATAAAAAAAACAACTTTAATGTAATATAAAGAGATTTTAGTAACGTAAGTACTAAACACGCACTAATTTATCGGTAAATGCGAACAGTAAGAGGCCATCAAGTGAATAAACTCGGTTATAAGTTTATAATCCTTGTGCATTCATTATTCAGATTTTCTAAACTGTTGCCTCGCTATTATAATGCATTATTAGGCATTATTCCCAGGAGAGGCCGGTTCAAATAGACTAATCCTACACATTAGTCAAAGGTAATATTATACGAGTCGAGTTTCTGTCTCCTTAGATGAAGGAACATTTTGAGGGGTTGTGAATGTAAAGCGGTATATTGAATGTATGTACTTATATATATATATTGGGTTTCATACCGAACAAAATTACTGTGATGTGGATAGCACACTCGTCAGAGCTCGTCCAGAGCGAATAAGAATTTAACGCCCTTTATACCCTCCCCCCCCCAAACTTTTTAATACTGTAGATGATATAGGGATCGATCAACACATATTTATTTATATTTGTTAATAAAATAAAATATTCAATTTAGGCGAATATTGTTACTTATTATTATATGATTGAACCAAAATTATACAAAATTTCGTTCGAGAAAATAGGCGTCCCCAAAGATCCAGTGCCCAAGGCAATTTCCCCGCTCGCTCTGCACAGGGCCGGCTCTGAAACTCAAAGCAAACGTCGAACTAATGATATAGATACGAAATAATCACCCCTATCCACTGAAAATTGTATTTGATTACTGAGGAGCTTTCGGCCATTATCAGAATAAATTAAATTATAAATCAAACTGTGCCTGTTTAAATACTATTTGGGGATAATAACCCAAAAATGGTGTTAACCTCAGCTGGAGATAAATCGGAATTCAATAAATTGCTATTTCGCTTATACATTTCCATCCCTGCCAAATTACCTAGATATTTGTCTGTATTGTGTCTTAAAAGTGAGGAATGGTTTGACTTATATTGAAAATAAAGCCTATTAAGTGAAGATATCTTATCTTATATCTAGCTGAATCTGCCGGGATATACCGTGGGTTTCCTGAATATGTCAAAATCCAAATGACTACCTTATTTATAATGTTAATATCAAGGAAATGAAGTTGATTCTCTGTTTCTATTTCGACAGTGAATTTCAGTGAATCAAATAGGTTATGAAGCGTGTTCAAAAATCCTTTGACTTATTGCTTTGAGTTTCAATTGTTAAATATTTTTTTAATTTCATGAATATGTCAAATTGGATGAACGTTGAGGCCGAAGAAAAGGATTTTTAAGAATTATTTATAGTTTATATGTTACATTTTAGCATCTTCGGTATGTGTAATATCCAAATTCAATATAATAATATGAAAAGGCATAGACAATACGCTTTTGTACATTGAAATAACATTCCAATGGATTCCTTGAATAATAAGAACAAATACAAAGCCGAGGTGTTTGTTAAAATACCACCCTCGTTACCCACAACAAAGCACTTATTCAGAACATCTGTAAAGTTGGCGATTTCCAGTCTTCCAACTATTGCATTAATTGTTGTTTTTTTTTGTTGCAGATTGGTTGTGTGAGTTCTTTAATTGTTTAAACGGCTGGTAATGCTAAGTTTACAGTGAAGTTGGCACAACTACTGAGACCAAAAATGTATTTTTATAGATTGAATATTGCTTTTTCGAAATAAATAGATTTTTAGTACTCAGATTGAAAAAAACGACTGATAATGCCGAGTTCGCAGTAAAGTATTGACATTTCCACTGGAACAAAATTATTATTTGAAAATTGAATATTGTATAAATTTTAGTTGATTTTTAAATCTAATATTCAATCTCCATATACATTTTTTTTCCCAGCTTTGATGCCAACCTTACTTTGAACATGACATTGCCAACAATCAAAAAAATTAAAGGCTCCGAATTTGTTTGTTGCACAACTAATTTGCAACAAAAAAGCGACAATTAATGCAACATTCAATTTTCAAATTTGTTTCCCAGTGGTAAAGGCAACTTCATCAATGAGCTTAACATTACTAGTAGTTGTTAAGAAAAATGCTAAGAAGAGCTTCACATTTTCTCATGGTACAATAAAAAAAGTGTTAATTAATGCAATATTTGAAATAAGTAGAAGTCACTTGACAGATGATAATTCAGTTTATGAAAATACAATTTACACTTTTTACCTGTTAAATTCATTTGAAAATTTAAAAAGTCATCAACACTGATCAATCATCAGGATTGAACTCTATTACATTTCAATGAATTTTTAAGCGTAATAATTGTATTTTTATAAACTAAATTAGTGAATTATGAATTTACAAGTAATAAACGTTGTAACTATTGAACATACAACAAAGAGAGCTAATTTATTGACTCATTCGCACATCATAAAGTTGACCATAAAGTTGTTTGGAATAAATTAAATAAAGAACTATTATACTGGAACAAATTTGTTATTCCTATTATTTTAAGTCGTGTTATTATTGTTACACATATTCTTTTACGGGATGCTAAGGCCTCAGCTTTATCAGTTATTTGTTATTATATATATGGAATATTAAATATTCTATTATCTTTCAAAATTAATCAAGACATATACCTACATTATTTTAAATATAACTCTAATAAAATGAATCCCAATTAATGTTATTATCTGTTTTATGAAAATTCTATTTTATGTAATATTTCGAGGGAAATTTTGTTGTACCATGTACCATTTCAATAGTTTTTCAAGTTCAACATTCTACAAACACTTATTAGATACATTTCTAGTTGGTAATAAACCTAAAATACGAAAATTACTAGTTAAGTCCATTGGATACTTGTTAACATGTTATTCGCTATAAGTAAGAAAAATCCCCTTTATCTACTACAAATGCTCTTAATGAGGATATTCCAGCTATCAAGTAGATATGATCAGAGTTAACTGTTTACTCTAATGATGGCTACTTGGTAGCCGTAAGGTCCTCAGTACTATAACAGTACTTTCAGTGGATATGGTGATTATTTCTTATTTATGGTGTTATAATGTGTTTATCAAAATACTTGTATTGTTACTCATTATTCTGACGATATTATTTATTTTGAATGGATATGAGAGAAAATTGAATGTACGAACATGAAACGTATTTCTAAAAATTCAAGATATTAATTCAGAAGAGCAATGATTGAACTGAAAATTAATACTGAAAAGAATTATAGAATTAAATCATCAAAACTCGTTTATTCCAAATAGCATTTATTATTAAGGGTAAGAAAGAAAATTTAATACAAATGTGAAAAATGAAGTTTCGAAAATATTTAAATGATAATAATGAGCAACAACATGTGTATGCTAATTTTATGAATCTTATTATCTTTAATGTTATTCTTAAATTATTCTCAAATACTATTCTCCTCGACTTTGATTCTCAATTTTCTATTATAAAATTTAGGTACATATTCAATTTCGTTATCTGGATGTAAATCCCAGAAGAACAAGAATTTCGGAATTGTTCATGGTTCCTCATCACAGTACGAATTATGGCCAAAATGAGCCAATTACAAGGATAGTTAAATTGGCAAATAAAAATAGTGAAATCATTGATCTATTCGATACATCTGTATATTCATTCAAAAATCAAATGAGGCACATAAATTTGTTATAGATTTGTTATAAATTTGTTGTAACTTCCTATTAGTATTAGTTAATTAGTTATACATTCGAAACGTCTTGCAATTAGGTGATTCAATAAATTAATAAAAAATATTCAAATTGCTTGGATGAAAACGGAATATCAATGGTGAAAAATTGTAATTTTATATTTCAATGTATTTATTCATACTATTCAATTAATTGAACATTAAATTGAAGAGGTGCAGAATCTCAGGAAAATACAGAATTGATGTTACAGGCAATAGCAACATGTATAAAATATGAAACGCTAACCTTGAAACATAGGGAGATATCCTTTGAAGCGCATTCGACGACAAATCCGACTGCTTCTTTGTAGACATTGTCTTCAAACGAAGTATCTTCGTCCGCGTAACAAAAATTAAAAACGATAAATATCACAAACAGACTGAGTACCTTCATGATGTTATTGCAAACAGACTTCGGCAAACACTGTGATTATTTCTTTAAGCGTCCCGGTTATATCGGGAAGGAGTTACCACGGAGGATCTAAATTACGGACGATGATTTGAAAAATGTATGTTTCTGTACTAGATTCGTGTAAGGAGTATGTGTATGTATGTGCTAGTTATCTCAATGAGTTTTTGCTCACCCGTGTTTACTATTGATACTTATTGGATGCTGTGCGCCTCTAGCTATTAAAACTCTCATTTTAACGGTATCTCACTTGCCGTATGGATGATGTTTCGATTGCAGAGCCTGCTGTTCTGATATCTAATTCAGACACAATCACAATACGTTCTCTAGGTTAGTAATTTGGATTAACATCGTTTGTGGTTTATTCGCAGTCGATTATTAACTCGTTAAAAGAATAATGTTGGTGACAGATTGAGACGCGATGTAATTACTCTCAAGACCATCAACTATTTCTGCCGCCCCTTCGTAGGGTAGAATAGAACAGCAAATCTTTATTCATCACGCCACTCATTGATTGATGTATATAGATAGATAGATCTTTATTGAAACAGGATATCCTAAGTATTTGTTGATCGTTCAATCGGATATATGTCTTCTTATATTCATTAATCCCTAAGGATACCAGCAAATTTTACGAAATATTGAAAATGAAATTTATAATTAATTTTCTTGACAGGCCTCACAATTCGCATCACCTCAAATGATCCGTTTCAACATATGAGGGCAAGATGAGAGTCCCTGAAAATAAAACAGTTGATGCCACAATCGATAATGCCATGTGATATTTCTGATGCACCATCTTTAACTAAGATGCATTCAAGTTTTCAGACTGATATGTTATTCAGCTCTATTTTAACACCGATCGAAAGCAAGCACCTTGAAGGTTCTTGAAAACTTGAAAAAAAAGGAGTTATGTTGAGAAACAAAATAAGTTTTGACCAAATAAATCATTTCTTGTCACATTTTTCAGGGAATTTTCACCTTGCCCTCGTAGGAGGAAAATTCATGAATTACTGGAGCCAACAAGAAACCAATTTCATTGCTGAGTATAGAAAAAATTGCAGACAGTTACATTCAGGATGGTAAGTGTGTTTGTTCATCATGAAGAATTTCATGTGGACATTGTTTCAGACAAGATTAGTATATAGTATTAGTAACGATTGACCATATGTTGTATTTTTATGTCCGCCGTGTAACCATTTATTTATGAACGGAACCTTTTCACGTAGATGAACATTTACTTTTAACATTACGATTGTTATACGAATTTCAAAGCCTAAAATTTACTCATGTGCCCAATACAAACGTCCACATATATTATTTTTGTTTGCATTGCGTGTTCCTATCTCTTCCATATCAGTTATTATATCAATAGGTACTGTTTTATTGCAACGTGTGAATTACGTTTTTTACAGATAGCTACGTATTGGTGTCCTGAGAGTTTCTGCCCTCAAAAAATGCCTCCTTAGCTAAGATGCAACCGAAGGAAGAGAAACCTTTTGAAATTTCGAATGTGTGTGAAGTATTACAATTTGCAAATAGTTATTTTATTAACAAACAACATTTCCGACAAGTAAAATCATATTACATATACAACATATTGCAAAATTTTCGGCATCTTAAGGCATAAGTGGGTCTTGTGGCAATTAAGTGAGTACAAGGTGCAATTGATTCAATATAAGAAACAAATTATTGCTTGGTTTGAATTGAAACTTCCAAATCCTTGAAATCTGGAAATCATGACAGTAGTTATAACAAGCTCTTTCTAGTTCAGATCGATCAGTAATCTCATGAGCTGATAGTTCCAGACAGCTGTTTCGTTCCTATCATATAGCTCACCAATGGAACGAGCTAGATTGCAACGTTACTGAAGGATATTTGTTGAAGGTAGTCATAACTGGCCCACAACAAGGTAAAAGGACCAAAACAGCTGTATGAAACTATAAGTTTGTGACGTTACCTATCGATCTGGGCCAGGAAGTCCTTATCATTGTTATCTGGCAAAAGCTACATGACATAAATTAGTATGTTTCATATTTTCATTTGTTTCTCTCTTACTAACAGTAGTTGTTCTTACTGGAAGTACATTAACTGATACTAGGTCTTAGGTATATATTACATCAACCATCAAGAGTGAATCATGCTTCAGTGAAATACAACTTAGAAAATTCGTAACAGTTTTGTAAAGTATCAAACTATAGAGGTATGGAAAGAAGAATCACGAGAAGAAGAACCTTAAGGCATTTACATGTATATTATATTAGAACGAACCAAGCACTGATCCTTGAGGTACATCCATGCATTGCAAGAAATTACCAGTGGGCAAATACATTTCCGCAAAATTGATGTTCTAATCATCGATATGTCCCAGCATTCCCTGGACCGACTGCGACGACTTGCATGCGTGGGTATATTGAGTGGTATGAGGTCGTCTCCAACGAAGGACCTTGGAGCTCACGCCGGACCTCCACCTCTACACTTATATATGAAAACTGAGGTCGTATAGGTTGAAGGGCTCAGGTCACTGGACCAAAATACACTATTCTCGTGGACACTCAGCCATTTTAAGTGGGACAATCTCTTAATGCCCCATACTAGAAATGAAGCAAGTTAGCATGATCCCAGCTATATGTTTACACTCCTCCCAAAATCCTTATCCCGGATAGAGGAGATCGGAGTAACGAAACTCACACCCTACTGCCACCAGGTGGGTTCGTATGGTTCACAGAAGGGCCAAGGTAGTTCAGGCCTCTGGGGCGGTAGTGTGCTTGAAAAGAGCAAAGGTCACTATCTCAGTGACTCTAGGCGCTTACTGCACGGCTTTTGAGGCATAGGTCCACGCAATATTGACTTGACAGACGCATATATATTTGCACAGGCAGCCTGTCGTCTCTGGAAGCTCTCAAGTCACCCAGAATCACATCAAGAAACAAGAATGCAGAGATTTACTAGCTGAACTAGCCAAGAGAAATAAAGTTCAACTCATCTGCCCAGGCTCTCAAAGAAACTCTATTCTCTGAACAAGAGAGACATCAGATATATGACTCGAATCCTAATCAGTCACTGTCGTCTTAACAAACAAATTCATACTATGGGCATCGCGGATGATCCTATATGTAGGAAATGCATAGAGACTGAACAAACTGCCTTTCATATTCTGTTGAAATGCCCTGCTTTGACATCACTCATACACGGTCACATCAGAGAATCAAAGCTGCTTTCAGAAGAACTTATGAAAGCCAGCCTTGGCAATATTCTGGGTTTCTGGCAGGCCGCAATAAAATAGGATTCTGACCATGGGAAGCACAATAGGCCTAAGTGGCCTAAGTGCCTTGATGATGATAATTTTCTAGTCAAATAGTTAATACAACCCAAGGTAATTGTTTCCAAAGTTAGCGGTATTTCGATTTAAACACTTGAGCTCTTAAAGTATAAAAGTAGAAAATTATTTGTTTTGTGTGGAGCTAAAACTCATTTCAATTTCAAATCAAAACTTTGGTGATCATCGAATTTTTTGTTACTTTAAACATGAGGCACAGATAGAAACGGTTTCAGGGACCTGAAATGAACCCAATTTCAATTAGTAAACATCTAATAAAATAAACATTCAACTCCAAAAGAATATATTTCAAGTCCTGCCTGTACGTAAACAAGTGTATCTCATTTACGTTTATGCATAAACATCCCCGCGGCATTGTTTTTTTCTTCATGTTTTCACAAGAAAATTCTAATTGGGACTTCTAAGAGGGAACGTTAATCTGTTCTGGCATGTCGTTAATAGTTGAACTGATACAATATTGAATGGTAAGTAGGAGAGCTATGAAGATCAAAAGTGATAATATTCGCTGCGGTTGTGAAAGTACATTTTTTTACACTGCCTTTGAAACCGCTAATTATTTCATAGACGGCAATTGCATTAATAAACTTACTTTTAACCAACATGCTTCAAAGTGTATCAACCGTTGATAAACTGCACTATAAGTCTGACTATAATTTGGTTGCCGAAAATCGTCTCTTCATTTATTTATTTATTTATTCATTTAATCTTACACTGATCAACAGATATAAACTCAATTAAAAATCAGGACAATGCATTATAAAATTAATATACAAACAACTATTATCTAAATTGAATCTAAATAACCTAATCATACTCAAGTCCGAGAAGAGACAAACTCACAAAGAAAAAGAAAATAGCCAAAAATATTTATCACAGAAATGTATAAAGAGGAAAAGAAAAAAGAAAGGGCTGAAAAGTATGAATACTGTTCCATTGCTGTAGAAGAGCAATCTGTTTTAGGCTAGAATTGAAAATATCATATCTAGTATGAGTGTCATTGGTGTTATAGGCATGGCACATGCAAAATAATGAAGATAATTTGAGTATGTTAGTACGAGGAGTTTGGAGTTAGAAAGTATTTACAGACCGGGAGTTTAGTCGAGGAACTAGGAAATTGACTCTTTCCAGCAACAAGGGGCAGTCAATTAGCAACTTGAACAAACTGGCCTGGAGTACAAAATTATTTCTGCGAGGAAGGGATTACATAATGAATCTATCTGACAGGAAAGAATTATGAATGATCCTGAGAGGATAAATACCGTCTCACCTGAAGCACAGGTATTTCAAAAAGCGGCGTTGAACAGATTCCAGGCCATCTCTATGAACAGCATAACCAAGGAACCAAATCGCGGATGCATACTCAAGCCGCAATCGCACAAATGTAACAACAATTTGAAAACGTCTATGTCTGAAAAATCACGACATCTTCGAACAATAAGCCCAAGTAGTCTGTTAGCAGCCTCAATCACAGACTCCAGATGAGAAACGAAGGATAGTTTGGGATCGAAAATAACGCCGAGGTCTTTATAGGTTGCTGGTCTCTTAAGGATAGCACCGTCTACGTTGTAATCAAATATAGTCGAGTTGGTCTTATTTGTGTAAGACATATCGCAGCCCTTGTTAACCTTAAGAGACAGCTTGCTTACTGAAAACCAGACAACCATCATGTCAAGACGTCACTGAAGTAGATAACAATCACATGTGGATTTGATGACAAAGAATGTTTTAAAATCATCGGCATATGAAATACTGAGTACACTTAGACCTATTGATATATCATTGACAAAGATGTTAAAAAACAGTGGTCTCAAAATTTATCCTTGGGGACACCTGAAGGAGCAAGGTATTCAACCGATCTCTGCCCATTTACCACGAAAAATTGCCGCCTATCTCCAAGATATGAGACGATGAAAGATAAGAGCTCCATAGAGAAACCAATTCCATCAAGTTTACATAGCAGAAGTCTGTGGTGAAGTCTGTCGAAGGCCTTGGATAGATCGGTATATATGACATCGACTTGGAAGCCGGAATCCTCATCTTCAGCGATGTATTGTGTGATAGATGCCAGGTTGGTGGATGTGGAGCGACCTCTTACAAAATCGTATTGTATATTAAATGTGATGTAAATTTCCTGCAGGGTAGTCAACTTCACATCGCCATAGTCCATTTCAGGGGCAAAACCACGTGTGCCTTCCATTGAATTAATACAATTCCGAAGCTTCCTAGGATCCTGCTTCAAAATATTTTCGATCGAGACAATGTACTTATAATAGGCAGAGTTCGTTTATGTCTTTTTAATCCCGTAATATGGAACCGCAAGATTTTGAAGTGAATTACAGGATTCTTTAAATCTGGCAAGTCCTCTATTAACAAAGGCAACAAGTAAATAATGTTGAGTGAGGATTAGACATTTCTTGTAGAGGATACAATAATTTTAAACAAAGTATATTATTTTGCACAACCTGTACATTTTTCCTTTTTAACTGTACATCTGAAAACTATTCATTTTAGAAATAAATTGCTGTAAGGTATAATTTAAGCTGAATTTTATCATGCAACAAAAATCTCTTATTCCGGCTATAATAACAAGAGATACCTATAGCGTTATTTACCTCACCCACCCTCATTGGGGTGTTTCCAGACGGAGTATTCATTTGTTAACTCGTTAATATTATAGACTACCAGGAATACTTTCACCTAGTATATTATTGGTTGTAATTTCCCCTTTCCCAAATCTAATCCTTCAAGTATATCGAGTTCTTCGAATCTTAGGTTTAAAATCCGTTTACGTCTTAGATAATGGCTGAATCGACGTCAAAAAGTGCTTCGTTTGAGTTAATATTCAATAGATACTATGGAGACGCATTTCACGAATCAATAATAACATGCATAATATCGAGAAGAACATTTTGAGGGGTTTTTCTGGATCATGAATGTGATGAATTATTGTTCCCGCACCTCTATAAACGACAAATCCTGAAAGTACTAACTCTATACTAGCATTAGGCGATGATAAATACGAATTTGTGGATGTATTTGCATTTTACAAATGTGTAGGAGTAACACAAATTCCGCATAGTCATGAACTTCAGTATTATTAACCCCCCGAGCGTATTTGACCTTTATTTAAATGTTCAACTTAGAACTAGCATTGAGCAATGTACACTCATCCGGAAGTCACGACTTTACTAGATACTCTTCTTTAGGTTGCCCATACAACTAGCCTACTTGTCGACAGGACAATATTTCAGCTTGAAGTCATAATAATTGGTAATTAATTAATTAATTAATTATGAAAGCTATGTACCTTTTATTGCTGCACTTGGATTATTCGAATATTAGAACTAATCAATATGTTCGTCAAAAATCGGACGCTGACACAAAAAATTGTCAAACGAACAAATCTAGCAGTTGCTACAGATAGCAGAATATGCAGCAGTATTCCAACAACATGTCCAGAAAGAGCGGAAATTTCCACCAAACTTATACGAATTACTTTTTTCTAGAAGGAAGTATTCATGAACTACCACATGATTAACGGAATCATCCACTTTCACTACAAGGAAAATAGACGACCGATGAATGGAGAGTATTATGCGTCGTTATTGGACCGGTCGAGCGACAAGATCAAGAAAGAAACACAGTTTTCTCCCATCGAGAAATGCACAGGTGCTACCTCCGCAGATTCAATCGATGCCACATCCTTTTGGCGTCATTTTCCTGTTTCCAAATATGAAGAAATTCCTCCTCAGATCAAACGATAAAGTCATCGCCGGAAAAATGCCTATTTCGAGGTTCTTCGTCACTTTCACTTTTTGGACGACGGGACCAAGTCTGTATGTTGCAGGAATTGTGGAACATTTCCTAAACTCCTGCTTTTCTGGTTGATACTTCAATGTGAAATGAATAACAAAGAATATTTTCACGAATAGACAGGGATATCTGAAATATTTACAACAACAACTCAAGTCACAAAACATCCAAGACTAGCAACTGGAGCAACCTACGTCATATGAACCTATAATTCGACCATTGCATTCAATAAGAGCCCCAAATCTTTATTTATATTTATAATGAATAATATCCTTTGAGGTATGAGTGAATATTTGACCATTCGCTGCATTTTCTCCAGAAAGGAGGATCGCACTAACCCCAATAAGCTGATATTAGGCACAACTATTCCCTTAAGGTCATCAATACCCATGGTCAGTACCACCCTCTTATGAGAAGATCAGGTGAGGTCCATTGCGAGAACTGCTTCCCAGAAATTTGGTTTTTATTCCGTGCCACGAGGTGCTTTACATCCCAGCAGCTCCTTATAATCTACGAGGGCTATCCGAAAAGCAACCAAGTAACATTCATATCTTCGCGCCACAACACTCAGGCGACCTATGTAGGGTAAGAACGTCACCAGTAACTCCTAACGTTCTCCTCAGATGCCTTAGTTACCAATGAGGCGCCTCAGTTCCCACGCAGCGTGTATTTGTTTACTACGTCTTTTTTGCATTCGTCAGATTTTGTTTATTGTTAAAAATGACGTAAAGAACTGAACAGCGAATTTTGTTTTAATCTTGGTAAAAGTTGTGTGGAAACTATTGAAATGTTACAACAGGCCTATGGAGACGAGTGTATGGGCAAAATACAATCTGTTGACAGTGATCCTCGTTCTGATCGACCTTCGACGGGAACAACATCGGATAATGTCAAGCGTGTGCGAGTTGCGATTGGACAAGATCATCGTTTGACTGTGAGGGAACTAGAAGATGACCTTGGAATACCAAAAAGTACTGTTTGACGAATTTTAACCGATATTTTGGGAATGACTCGTGTGTGTGTGCAAAATTCATCTCAAAACTGCTCACAGAATCTTCGATTAGAAATTGCTTAGAACAATCTGGAAATGATCAATATTGATGAAAATGTTCTCAAAAAGGTTATTACTGGTAATGAATCCTGAAAATGCCGCTTGGAGGACATCGATTCAACGACAAAAAGACTGTTGAAACTAATGCGACGAATGCACGAAAGGCGATTTCAAAAACTGACTTTCAAAACTGCTTTAGTGGAAGCATTGATATGAGCGTTCAATCAAATGGGGTCTACTTTGAAGGATTCCACCAACCGCATGACGAAGAATAAGTCAAGCGTCGACAAGTCGAAAATTGTAATGCGTTCTAGTTGAAGATGGTACATCATAAATGTCACATGAGATTTTAGATTGTGGTGCCATTTATTTTATTTATTATTTTTGATTATAGTAAACTGGCGTAATAACGAAAGTTTAAGGTGAGCATAATATGGGTTCGTTAAAAACTTGCATTTTGCATTTGTCTATATACCTCTCGAACCTCTTCATAATTTAGCATTGCTGGTTCGAGGTACAAATGGAGAAATTCAAGTCGGCGAGATTTAAAACTGATAGTCTGTGGACTCGTTTAAGGTATAAGAAAGATTATAGAAAGTTAGTTGAATGTAGTGCGAGGGATTAGAATCATCTTCGAATAGTTGAACGTGAATTTCGTTCTCTACGGTCTAGAATAGTTCGTTCATGGGATTATTGTTTGCAATTGTAAATCTGAAAATATCCATTTATTTAGGACAACGGAAAAGTAAACATTGGTTAACATTTCTGTTTGTTCAGCTTGTTTCGGATTATTAGATTGTGTGTTGTGTGCCCACTCACAAAATTATTCACGACCATGTTGAGTAGTTTCTTTTTTCGAAGTTTGGCAAATAACACAGGGGTAGGGCTACGATGAAATCATTAAGTGAAATGTTCGCTTCATATGCAAACGAAGCCGATACAATTGTGATTTCCCCTTTCATCACCTCTCGTTTCATCACCAACGCAAATTTTACCTGTTTTTCTCCCGTTTGGCACCTACAGAAAATATTTACATTAAACGTTCCCGTTTCATCACCTATAAACATGAAAATAACTTATATAGACAGACAAGGGCTCATTAGGTTTATTATGGCCTTTCAAACATCAATATCTAGATCTCACTTTTCCACACAAGAAAAGAGCATATACGGATTGTCAAATTATCCAATCTGAGAAAGGGAGGCCGGTTATTTTGTACCTATGATATGAATTTAGTCAAAAAAAGATCTATATAGTTTATTCACGCTAAGAATGATGTGACGTCATGGATCAAGGTCAGTTATTGTTGTCAGATTGGGCAGGTTTTCAATGTTTTTGGAAACAACTAACGATCTGATTCAATAAACTGTTTACAAACAAAATTAAGGGTTCTTTACTTATTCTATGAAATAAGATGAAACTATTTATAATCTTGAATGTAATCAAAGCTGTTGGTAATTACCAAAATAAAGTAAGTAGGTACCTAACATACATAATATTTCTACTTCCACCTGAAAGATTCAGATGAAGATATGGACAATTTACTTTCAACTTCAAGTCAATATTATTAATCCATACTGCAATATTAATGTATTATTATTCATAGAAAGAAACACTCGAAATATCCGATTATCAAAACATTCAAATAAATGCACGATTTTGAAATATATTTTCAATTATCTCAGTAACACTAATATAGTAGGATGAATTTCACCAAATATTAGAGTTAGAATCCATTTCTGGAACCATACAAGTTGAAGGATTATCTTGGATCATGTGGAACTGTTCTTCATTTTCTGTGGCAGACTTATCTGAATGATATTGATTTGGGTAAATTTTATTGAACATACTATAGAATGAAGACATTTTTTTTGGCCCCGGATTTTTACCGACTAGAACCCCTCGCCCGTGAGGTTGGTTCTCCTTGCCAGAGGAGGCCCCACTAGCACTGCGGTCATTACTGTCCTGGTGAGTCCACACATATTGCTATCTCCTCATCAGTTCGGTGTATTCTATGAAATTCAAGAGCCTGTTGCATGTGGCGTGTCAGGTCAGAAATGCAAAAGGATTCCGTATTTCTTGTTTGCTGAACTTCAATAGATTTTTCACTCGTTGCTGCTGGAGATCTTTCATTAGTCGCTTGGAATGCGACATACGGGGTAGCTCCCTACAATAGGCACGATGCTCTACCTTGAGCCATTTTTGGATTACAGATTTCGCTGTGGCATGAGAAATGCCACAGGTTGAATCTTGTCCGATCAGGGGTTGTTCCTCCCCCACTTTAGCAAGTTCGACGGCAGTTTCAGTCCCTTCGCATCTGGTTTCCTCAGACTCCCATGTGAGTTTCAGTCTTTTGGGGATCTTAACTAGTGCCGTTAGTTCCTTTACTCAATCGAGTACACATTGTGAGATGATTGTGTTTAACTCAGTGCTTTAAGCACTGTTACATTGATCGCTACAATTGTGATTTGTCTATTCTTATATATTCTCTCCCTCATAATTCGAGCACATGTTGTAATTGCTAATATTTTGCTTGGAATTCTGGCGAAAGTGTCTCTAGGTTTAAGGAAATTATTTCTCCATGGTCCTTTGTTTCGACTATTTCAGCACCTGTACTTTTTCCGGTCTAGTTGTTTCGGCAAATCATACGGAATCCTCTGGTATCATATGAGGATTCCCCCAGTGTTCTCCCGCCCATTCAAGATTTGAATTGTGAACGGTACGGAAGTGCTGTGAACCTTGATCCTGTCGGATCTCATCACCAATGGCCCTGGTGATCCAAACAATCGAAGAATGATCCTGCCTTTCCTTGTCCAATAAGATCAAAGTATGACCAGGAGCTTTCCATTTGGTTGTTCCTCTCTGGTGATGGTGACCTTCCAGGTAGATGTGTCCAGGTTGTTTTGAATACTTATTATGTGTAGTGTTTTTATCGTGATTATGATCTGCAGAATCAAGACGATTGCACGTCGTGGTTTTGGGAGTTGGTTCGCCTCTACAAGGAGTAGGCTTAACACACCCCCCCAGGGTTTGGGCACAGCCACCACACCCGATGACCATTCCTTGGTGGGATCTTCCAGACAGGTGATAAGGCGGTCTCTTCTTTTTGCAGTTTGATGCTTCGGGATCTTTAGTGGCAATGGCAATGGCCATTTTGATGCCGACCACAAGTTCCTGGAAGCACTTGCGGGCGTTCCTGCTTGTACAACGGCCTCGTCACGTCTCCTCTTTGGCTGCGGTTTTGTATTTGGCGTGCTCCCGTCAGATCGGTGTCGGTTTTGCGTCCCAAAATCACTATTTTTCCATACATACCCCTTATGAAATTTGGGAAAATGCAAACATTTCGAAAGACGTATGTAACTGATGGAAATAGTTCTATGGGATCTCAGAAAGTTGTGGATATCAATTCCGGGTATATTAATAATGATAAAAGTGATTTTATATCGAGCTTATTTAAGAGATGCCCGAATTTCAGGGTTTCGGAACGCTGTAACATGTCGCTTTAGCTTCTGAGGTGGAAACTAATGGTAGAATCGAATTTCTCATCCTTGAAAGTGTATTAGGACGCCGTTATATCGGAATCGATGAGATCGACCAAATTCACTATTTTTCCACCCTTATGAAATTTGGGAAAATGCGAAATTTTCAGAAGGTCCATGTAACTGATGGTACTTGTTGTATGGGATCTCAGAAGATTGTTGATACCTATTTCGGGTGAATTAATCATGTTAAAAGTGATTTTTGTATTGTATTTATCTAAGGGATGGCCGAATTTCAGGATTTCGGAACGCTGTAACATGTTGCGTTAGCGTCTGATGTGAACACTAATGGTAGAATCGATTTTCTCATCAATGAGAATGTATTATGACTTCATTACATAGAAAATGCAAAAACATGTAACTGATGGAACTTGTTCTATGGGATCTCAGAAGGTTGTGTATACCACTTTCGGGAACACCAATAAGTCATGATCTACGATATAAATCGTAGATAAAAATAAAATAAAATAAAATCGTGAAAAGTTAGATTACTTTTCTATAATAGATGCTGTTCTTCAAGAATTATAGACAGTTCCGAAGATGTTTTGGTTCATATAAACAAGTAATTGAATAGTAGTAGTTGCTATTTCTAGATAGATTAAGAAATCAGCCAAGGTAAAATGCATCCTCAGCAGAGCAACTAAGAAAACCTATTTCTGTAATGCTTGTTGCCTGTCTAGACACAACATTCTAATAATTATTATATAATTTCTACGGATTCATTCATAGAGTATACCATTGTCTACAATATAGAGATTGTACATAACGATGGCAGAAACCATACAAACAGTTAATGATAGTTGAAGTTGCATACCGCTGGAGATGATTGGTTACATATCATAATATTCTAATTACCACCAGGCAGATCCGTAACTAGGAAATTTATGTCTGGATAGAATTATTAATATTAGTTTTATCATACCTAAAGTATGGGGAACATAAGAAATATTAACTAATAAAATACTAAGAATAGATTACCACAAAATAAGGACAAATTTAATGAAGCAATTATTCTCAGGAATAATAACATAATACATAATTTTTATTTTAGCTGCGTTAAATAAAATAGAATATAGTTTCTACTTATTTTAACAAAAAATGAAAGTGAATCAAAAGTTACTAAAAAAAACAAATATAGGTTATAGGTGTTATTGCATAATAAATAATCGATAGAGACTTGAGTAATTTCTTCTCCTTTTTGTCTGTAAATCGTCTAATTACTTTAGCCATTTCCTCCGAACAACAATATCCTTTGATCGAAAATAATTTCAATGTGTATCAAATCCAATGCATTTAAACGATCTGATATTCTGGATCTAATCCACGTATATAATCGTCTGAAACTCGATAAACACCTTTCGGGACTGGCAACGTTAGAGTACAAAGAATTAAATAAAAGTATAAATTACTGGACATATGTTTCCAAACCGTTAGCAGGTAGGTCTTTATCTACAGAGTTTTTGTAAGCGCTCCATTTCATCTTCAAAATATTAAATTCTCCTATCAATTAGTCCAAAACAGTTTTTGGATCTGTCAAAATTTCTGTTCTAGTTGATTTCATTACATGTATTGGCAAACAAATATTTAAGCTAAATAGATTGCTTGTTTCCACCGAAAATCTATTTTTGAGATCACTATAATCCAATCCAGCGGTAGTGAAATTCTGTAATAGACTTGAGGATAAGTTAGGATTGGCACGATTTTTCATTTTAATGGTAAGTCTAGGCAGATTTAATTCAACATCAACTTATTTCAATACATTTTTAGTTTTTATCTCCGTTCTGGATATAATCCAAGAGCTTCAGCGTATTATGTTTAGGAAACGAACTCCAAACATGGGAGCAGTACTCCAGGACAGCTCGAATATGTACCTTATAGATTATAAGGAGATACTGGGATGTAAAGTAGCTCTTGGTGAAGGGGTTTTCGCAATGGACCTCACATGTTCGTCCCATGAGAGGTTGCTGTCGGTGGTGATTCCGAGCATGGCTATGGTTCGATAGAAATGGAGTCTATTGGGAAGAAGTTAGGCAAGTCTTGAGCCTGTCAGTGAAGGGGTGACTATCTTGAGCTGGTCTATACAACCTACTTGGATTCTATCGTGGTGGAATAACAGACGAGATTCCTAATTCACACCTACTATGGAAATTTATGTAGAAAAGGGAGAGGTCGATGAATCCGTAAGTTTGACCACATTAACCAGACGAATAGCTTCCAAGAGTTTCAGCCTTTGTTTGGGAACCAAACTCTAAGCATACGAACAGAACTTGAGGACAGGTCGAATTTGTGCTTTGTAGATTATGAGGAGCTGCTGGGATGTGAAGTAGCTCTTGAATGGAGCTCACATGGTAGTAGTCGGCATCCTAGCAATCTGAATAGGATGTTTTTTTAGTTAACAAAGGTTGACATTTTCCAAATAACCTTATCTTTGGACAACAACATTTAAAATAATTATCGAAATGGCTGATGGAAACGACTTGGAAGATATCTTAAATGCAGCTCGGGAAGCTTCTTCTAGTTTACTTCACTCACCGGTTAAATCCAAGGAGAGGTACGAGGTACGAGAAAGTATCTTATATGTTCTGCGAGTAGAGAAACACCAAGATATTTGAAGGAATTGATGAACATTTAATGCTGGCTTATTTTATATGGTTAAAGTGTTGTACATAGCTACTAATTTTATTATATGTTTCAGACCAAAGTCCTTAAATCTTCAAGTTTATGGGCTACATACTCTGATCAAAAGTACGATACAAATCGATGAAAGAATGGATACTTCACAATATTCAATTCTTTCGCAAGAACTTCTTTGTTAATGAGCAGTAGTTTGATTTGAATTCTCAGTGGGATATCTACTTTCCGGCAGATTGTGTTGGAACTTCTAGGTTCGCCAAAGACTGTTAGGGTGTTTTATTATATCACTTTCGAAGACGGTTCATCAGTGATTTCACGTGTGCCTCGTCTCACTGACGAGCCTATGAGAAAGGCGAAACAGTTGCCTGAGACTGTAGAGCGTGTTTGACCACTGTTCAACCTGGGGAACTTGTAACTACAAAAACTCGAATGTTATACATCAGTTCTATTTCAATATGAGTATCATGTTCACGTCTTTGTCAGGTTATGTAGTTCCCGTTAGTGCATTATTTGATTACGCATTTGAATGCGTTAACAATGCAACGTTTGAATAACATTCCTAATGAATAGGACGTCTAAGTCGGTGTGCGCTATATTATAATAAGTATTTTCATTCATGGGTGATGAAAGTTCAAACATATAATAGTAGTATGATGATACTCCTACTACCTATATGCGCAGTCCACGAGCAATTTTAAAGGTTTTATTTTACAATTAGAAATAAAATTACTGAGGCAATCAAATAATCAAATAGAACATACAAAATTAATCATATGTAATGTTGTTGGTCGCATTGGAAAGTCGCTTATTTGAAACTGTAATACTTATCTTTTGTTTCTAGCTAATAAAACAGATAAGTACATGACACCAGTCGTCGTGTATTCCTTCTACACGCACGAAGAATTCAAATCGTTTGAATGGAACAACCAAGACATGACAATTACGTGACGAGCATGAAATTGAGAGCTAACAAATACAAAATGAACCTTCCAGCTAAATCGTATTTTCATTCGTTATATGGCATGATTATTATGCCGCACTCTGATCTAATCGAGATCTGTGTTTGTCCACGTTTCAAAGGAAATAGCCCAGTCACTGTGAAGATGCCAAGCACAATGATTGATTAACAGTAGAGTCGATATTGTCGGAACATCCGAAAATAGTGAAAATTATCTTATAATACATGTATATGAATGCATCGGATATCCGAATTGCCCGAAGATGTGGGAAAACGCCCAGGTAGTGTTTATTAAGAAAGCACTGGAATGATAAAAATTGATTATGGACCACAGTTTTATTAAGTAAATAAAATTTACACAAATGTCATCTACACATGTAACAAATAACTAGTATGGCATACTAGTCATAACGTGAAATTATATATTACTTTAATAATTTTCAATCAGCTTTTCCATTTTTACACAAAGATTGATACAAATTAGATTTGTAAATTTGTTCACCATGTCGTAGCTGTTTTTTTTATACCGGATGGGCTAATCAAAACGAAACACGGCCGATATCTCATATACCGTTCGTTTGAAAAAAAAATCGCTTGGATCCGTCGATTTTTATTTCCCGGGGGAAAAATTTTACCTATATCATCAATCTTGTAACTTTCACCTCCTCGTGGGGGTGAGCTTTAACCCCAAAATCTTGTATGGGAATAGGGGTCGAGTGGTATCTTATTTTAAAGGTGATCGAATTCTCTGTTCAACGCATCTTAGTTTCACAAATTCGATGCAGCCGTTTTTGAGAAAATAATTGAAGAACAATGAAAAAAAATATTGCTCGGTGATAAAATGTTGAGATCCGTTGATTTTTATAGCGGGAAAAAAGTTTTTTTCGCTTATTCACAACTCAGCCTCTCCAATCTCCCGCAGAGGTAAGCTTCAACCCTCAAATTATAATGGGATTGAAAGTCAGATGATACCACAATTCAAAGGTCATTAAAATGTATTTTCACGGCCTAACAATTTTTAAGAATTAAGTAGGTAGTTAAGTTAGTTAATAAGTCAACACTGATAAGACATTTGTATCGATTTTTACATTAATTTCATGTAATAACATTGTTTTTCTGGAAAAAATTATTCTTGTTGATCATACCTTCACGGTGGTATGGTTTGTCACTGATCCTGTCTCCCTGAATTTTGCTACCAGCTCAATTATGAATTTTCGGTTAATATGTTTATCTGGATTTATTTCATTGAATACCTGTGCTGCAATATTAGCACATCTACCATTTTCATAATACAGTTCAATCAGCAATACTCTTTTTCCGCAATTGAATAAACCATCTTAGATTAAAATAAAGTTTAGTCACAGACAAAACTCTGCTACATACTAAATTGAAATGAATTAAATGTTAATACTCGGAACTTCTATGGAACTGCAAAATTTATTAATTCTATACAAAAACAGAATTCCACATCAGATAAAATGAAGTACTTTTTTCTTGGAACGATAAAATTAGACTTTACATTACCTGTTGTCAGTGGTGAATGGATGGAGGAACGTAGAAAACATTTCCTTATTAAAATAAATAATAAAGTCAAATTAATGTTAATAAATTATGTTGAACTTGCTGACCATTAAAATATGGTATCACACGAATTTTAATCCCATTTCAATTTAAGGATTGAAGCTCAGTCCTGCGGGGTGTTGAAGTGACAATAAATATGCACAAAAGACTTCTTCTCTGAGATAAAAAAATTTTCAGACTGATATGCCATTCAGTTCGGTTTTGACACCCATCGAAAGCAAGGAACCTTGAACATTCTTGTGAACATGGAAAAAAAAAGTGTGGCACTCGGGGACTGCCGCGGTGAAGCTCTTGCATAGCATTTTTTCTCAACTTATGCAAATATAGTTATTTATTTATTTTTAATTTATGCAGTATTTTTTTTTCTTTGATATTAATTCATGTTTTTTCTTTGATATTAATTCAAGTTACACTTTTTGAGCGTGGTGACCGATAAGAAAACAAATTTTTTTGAATAAATGAGAAGTTAATATCGTTTAAAATATTTTAATTATCTTACAATACATGTAGGTTATTTAGGAATTTGTTATCATTGAAACTATAGGTTTGTGGTAACTGAAATAAGAGACATAGGTTTGAGACTTGATATCCTCTAAATATCTGGAAAATACCGCGTCAATGGTGGCCCCATATTTTGTTGTGGATTCTTGTGGATCATTATTCATTTTCAAATTCAATTTTTCCGAAAGAAAAGTTGTCAACCGCTCTGATTTTTTATCAGCGAAGTTGATGTTGAAATCGCCAGCCAAGATAAATGGAAATTTATTACCATTTGTACCAAGTATTTTCGACCCTTCTTCAGTGTACTCCAGTAAAGTGCGATGAATAAAATGCTCTACCTCGTCCAATTTTGGATTCGGAGAAATGTAAATTGCTACCATGACTATGTGTAGGCCATTTCTAAGTTTGCATAAGCACGCACAAATATCTCCAAAAAATGAGCGCCTAACATTAACAACATCGCTAACGTGTGCAATATTTATTTCAATATTCGGAGTCATAATATTAGTTACAATATTATTATTTTGGTAAATAGCTACCCCACCTTTTGGAACAGTATCTCGTTTGAATTGAACAATACAATTGAAATTAGGTATTTGAATCGGATTATCATGCGCCATGCAAGATTCGGTAAGAAGTAAATCATTTGTTTGTCTCGTAACTGAATCTTGTAAATCGTATTTGTGACTATTTAGACTTTGGCAATCGAAAGTCATTATTGAAATGCCATTTCTATTACTAAGGAAATCTAAGACACTTTGAGCTGTCGTCTGAACACTATATAAAGGCAGTCTTATGAATTCTTGCAACAAAGATACAGCCGATGCAGCTTGCCTTCGATTATTATAAAACTTGAATGTAGAATTATCGTTTTTTGTCGTGATATACAATTTTTCAATATTAGTCACCCGAGAGAGTGCAACATAAACGAGTTCCTGTTATTTTTCGTTACGGAATTTCTTGATTCGGTCGCCGCGCTCAAAGCTCCCGATAAAAGCTATGTGCAATATATGCAATAGCTTAATAGAAACAGGTACTCTCAGGTCTCTGCTACGCGCGTCTAACGTATAAACTCTAACTGACGCGTAGCGAGCTCCTAGAGGTATATATCAAAATGATTTCGTTCGTAGCTAATTACATAGGACGTCTGGAGTTCATGCAATTATGTTTTTAGATAATTCGAACCTTCTAATTTCGATAGGCCACGTGAAAATTTCGGAGTCTAAAGCGCTAGAGTGTTATAACATTCGTATAAAATAGCGAAATTTCTCACTTTTAGAAATTTCAAATTAATTAATTAATTTGACACATGTTAGGTGTTTAGGTCTTACCAACGAACTGGGATATACTAGAGTTAGTCAGTCTTTTCGTAACTATGGGATTTTGTATCGCCAACATGACGTGTAGAAATCCAGTACGGATAGAGGAATAGTACCCCACGGCATAGGCGTGTATTGTATAGGGTATTTTAAACAGATTTCCAGGGTACCCCACGCCACGGGCGTACTATTTATAAGGCAGTAAGGTACGTTTTTTTTTTAAATGTTAAAACATCAAAAATAAAAACTTTATAACCAATATTAACAGTGTAGCTGTAGACATAGAAGAATGTTAATGACAAATGTGGGTTTTTTCCATGTTTTACAGAAAAAGACTGGTATTTTGGCAATTAAACTGATTCACTTACTGACCACATTTGTATAATAGTATGGTCGTTTCTTCTTTTGGTGATTGCCATTCACCGATTTATGTATGCGTGCAAGTAACTATATTGAAGCGCAGACTATGAGCTGCTTATTACTTTGTTCATCTACATCTGGGCAATTAAGTATATTTTTATATATTCTTAACCAGTGAAAAACATTTGTTTCTATCGAGGACATTATTAGATCACAATTATTTAATTTATATTGCAATACAATAATAGTTTCGTTTTTTCACCACTACATCAACCTATAATTTGGTTTCAAATCATATCTGTATAAGTATATTCATACAAAATCCATTGTTGGGCCCTATATGGAAAATTTCATGAACAAAAACGTCCGAAAGATGTTTAATATGATTATATACTTTTATTTTATTCTGTCTACCGATATTAAAGTACAGTAGGTATATCGCCACTACAGCATTTTTGCTTTTATTTCATCCCTATTGTCAGGAAGCATTTGCAATAATCGGACTGAGGTGGGAGCAAAATATGCGTTGATTTTCTTGTTTTCACGATGTAAGATGGTGTATAACTAACAATCTGAATGGGGAACATACAAGTAAGAAAAGTTTTAGTAAAATTGTTAACGTTTTATTTAAATAAAAAATTGTCAATTTATTTATGTGAGAAAGTATATTGTATATTGTTGAAAAGTTTTCTTGCGGAAAATATAATTCCAAGAATGTTGACGTATTAATAATAAATATTAACAATTTATTGTAAAACCTCACAGAAGCTTGAAAGTTTTTTATTTTTCGCCGTTGCTGTGAGACAGTCTTCTTTGCAATTCTCCAACTGACATGTGCTCTTGCTGGATTGTCCACATCTGATGTAGTACAATCACCAAAATAGCGTTTACCACGAAACTTTCTGAAAACATTAATATTAATTAGATGTTATAATGGTATTATATTTATTAACTTATAAACAATTTGACACAGTATATAAGGGTATCAACTAAATCCATGTCATAACATAAGGGGCATATTTTTTAGAGAAATTTATCCAAAAAATTCTTAATAGTTCATGGCCCCACTATTGACAAGTTTTGGGATACAGGTCATGAAAATTTTGGTGAATATCAAAAACTATTAGATATAAATGCATGAAATTTGCACAACTCATTCACCTTATACATTGCACTATGCTGATACTAGCAAAAGCCTGTAATACTACAGGTGGCCAGTTTTAGCAGAATTATATACAGTATGGTAAACTTACTTTTGTGGAACTACTGCTCCTACTATTTGTTGATATTTTCCTTTCCTCCTTTCTTTTGGATTACTGGAACTACTGGAAGTTGTTGATGAAGAACTTGCTAATGGTACAGCTATAATGAATTTTTTCTCAGAAGAGGTATCCAATTCTGGTGATTTGCTAGATACAGTTTTTGGGTAAGGCTGCAGTGGCTATTGAAATGTAGTAGTAATTGAAACGGAAACTGATTCAACTAAGGGCTCCTCATTACTACTAACCATGATATCCTCATTAGCTGGTGCAAACCAAACGCTGCTTTTGGTCATAGATGTTGACGCATATTCACTTTCTGAAAGTTTTGATACAATTTTTCCAAGCCCCTCAATTGCTTTGTTGTGCCCTTCTTGCTAATGAAATTAACTTATATAAACATTATTATTGATTAAGGTGATACTCACTTATAAAATCTCCTTTTTTCATTTTCTTTAGCATAATGCATTCTGCATACAATGCAATATTTCCCCATACTGAATTATATACAAAACAACACTGCCTAACACTTTATATTTCGATTAACAAACAGGTACCTAAACGATGCAAAGTACTAAAAGTAAAGAAAATTCACAATTTTAGAACATTATTAAGTCGTTAGCTTCTTTAATTTTCTAGAAAGTAGAAAGAACAAAGAAGTTTATCACCAAAATCACTCAAAGATTTGACAGGTTAAGTTGATCGGAACTCGTTAACTACACTTTCAAATAAATGTCACTTTTCTTGACAGTAGGTACACGATTAGCGGCGGCGAATTACGAGTGCCAATATCGGAGATCTCTCTATTCAATCTTTATTTCTCCACACGATTGCTGGGAAGCTAGATAACAGTATGGTGGGAGAGAGACATGTTGGCGATACTCCAAAATGACTTTAGCTCATTCTAGTATATCCGAATTCGTTGGGTCTTACATTATTTTTCGTTACGGAATTTCTTGATTCGGTCGCCGCGCTCAAAGCCCGAGTTAAAAGCTATATGCAATAGCTTAAAAGTGAATTTCGCGTCTTGATTAAATATTATTTCTTGAATAGAAAAAACACTACGCAAAACAAAGCATCGCTTGTTAAGCATTGATTGTAACGGTTCACAAGTGGTTTACTAATTTTCGTTGTGGTAGTATTTCAACAAAGGATGCCGAACGTTTTGGTCGTCCAGTTGACGTTACAACGCCAGAAACCATTGATAAAATCAATGGTATGAGATTGGACGATCGGTGAATTGAAGTGCACGAGATTGCTGAGGCTATGGGCATCTCAACCGAACGGGTACGGAACATTTTGCATGAATTTTTGAATATGAGAAAGCTATCTGCCGGATGAATGCCGCATTTGGTCTCTGTTGACAACAAGCACGACCGTGTGAGAACTTCAAAGGAGAGTTTGGCGATGTTCAAGCGGGATAAGAAGGACTTTTTGCGCCGTTATGAAGCCGAAAAAGGACAAAGTGTGTTTATCTGCCAACAAAGTCATGACGACAGTTTCGCGAAATGCACATGGTTACGTCCATATCTATTATCTTGAAAATGGCAAAACGATCACCGGCGTATAGTATGCATACCTATTGGATCGATTCCACGCTGATTTGAAGGGAAGCAGCTGCATTTGGTAAAGAAGAAAGTGCTCTTCCCCCATGACAACGCACTGGAACACAAGTTCGCAGTAGCAATGGCAACATTGCACGAATTGGGCTACGAATTGATTCTTCATCCATCATGCTCTCCGGATTTGGCGCCTTGCGATTTTATCAATTTCCAAACTTGAAGAAATGGTTCGTCGGAAAGAGATTTGGCTCCAACGCTGAAGAAAACGCCTATTTTGAAGGATTGCCGAAATCGTATTACGTTGGACGGAGTGTATCGGACAACAAGGAGATTATGTTGAGAAATAAAATAAGTTTTGACCAAATAAATCATTTCACATTGCCCTCGTACATAGGGCAAGAAGAGTATTACTGCGCTAAGAAAGTCGAAGTTTCTAACGGTAAACAATTGACTACATGTACATACATACATCCTTTTGTCCCTCTGAAACTGTGGAAAAAAAATGAGTAGGAGCTCCGATGAATATTCTATGTTGTTAACGAGGAATTAAGACCAAACCACATCGTAAATAACACTAATCTATTCAAAGCAAATAAAATGGGGTGAATGTCTTCATATTAATGGCTTTCATTCTTTATTAGAATGACGCGGCATTCATATCATTCTAATTTCCAACGATGCAAAATTTTATTGGAACTAGTTTATGTAGAGATAGAAAGCTATTGCAACATTAAAAAAAGTCATTTGTAATTTGCCTAATCATGTTAACAATATGGCATTGGGGATATAAATAGAAAAACGTTAATCATTCATGACTATAAAAGCAGATTGCCAAATTTATGTTTTGGAAAGTTTTAAGAAAATAGACGAAAGTTAAAGATTATAATTTGTGTTTCTTTAACGGTACAGAATTTCATATCCTATTAGAAATCAAACTAGAATAATAATGCAGACAATTGAATTTAATACTATGTTTTTGCGCCAACCGAGATATAACGTTCCTATATTCAGATTCATTAAATGCATCATTACAATATCGCAATTTTATGGATAATTAAAAAAATGCATCGGAACAAATAAAGCGATAAAAGTGAAACTTTGTTGGGAATAATTCAATTGCTATTAAGGAAACTAACATTTTCTAAAGTAAAACAGAAGAAACTTTCATAAGTAACGATGAACGACATGAAAATTGTAGAATAAAATAATAAAAAAAATGTTGTATTGAAATTTAAAAAAAATTCAACTTGATACATGTATGAAGTTGTTAACTTTTCTTGTCTATAGCTTATAAAGGAAAAAATGAGCATAATCAACACTCATTCCCCAGTCCGATAAAGGTCAATATTTGAGCTTTCAAATTTACTTTAACTCTCATCATCAACAATTTAACAACTTAATAGAGAGGAGTATCTAAATTACTAAGAAAATTTGAGATTTTAGTAGTGTTTTCATCCTCCATTTCAATTGTGAAATTGATATTTGGATGGGTCGTATTTATGAATTCTGGGAAAGTAATCAATTGTCTATTGGTGCCAATGGAACATGCTATGATGTCGTCTTCGTATTTATACCAAAATATCAACTTTTTCATAAAGGAGTGTTTATGGATTTCAGTTTCCGAATTATCCATAATTTTATTAATAATGATTCGGATTCAACCTTCGCGGAATATTTAATTATAAAAAACCGTAACTTTAATGATAATTTCATGATTTTATACATTCAGAATGAAAGTAATAAATTAAATTTACTAGAATCCTTAGAAATTAATAAATATGAGAAGTCCGATGTCCTATTGAATGATCAACTTTGCATAATTAGATTTTTCGATTGCTACCAGTTCATCGTTTAATCGTTGGGCTAAACCCAATTTCTGTAAAATTCCAATAACTACTGTTATATGTCAGCAATTTTGAAGTAAGTTAGTTCTTTGTAATATTTGTTTGCAGAAGCTACTCTGTTATCAAAACTACAGTCATTTATTAAGCAAGCGAAAATCGAACTTTCAATAGTTATTTTATTTAAGATTAAATTATGAGCTCTGAGTATCAATATTTTGGAGAAAAATCAGCGTTTCTAAACGGTACAGCATTTAAACTATTATATTTTGTTAATTATGATTCTTGACCCAGGTATGAATTATATATAAATTCTCTATATATGCTTATTATTTTCGTCTTTACGTACGTTTCGGTCTCACGACCATTATCAGAAGACGTAATATGTCTGAAACGGGATTTCTTAAGTCTAAGAAATAAAAAATTCAATAAACTAAACCGTTTTGATTATTCGTGTTTCTGTTCGTTTCGGCGACGTGGAAATTGGTGCGATAAGGACGCTTTACGATGATACAATTAGTTTCAAGAAATCCCGTTTCAGATACAATACGTCCTATGATGATGGTCGTGAGACCGAAACGTACGTAAAGAAGAAAATAATAGGCAGATGTGTTAGTGTGACCTATTTCTTGAGAACTTATATATAATTATATTTTGTTCCCGAATTTCATGACGAAGTCTAGAGGATGCTCGAATAAAAATGGAATCTTATGGAAAAAAAATGGAGAATTAATTCTGTTTGTCTTAAGATATTGTATGTGCGTAAATGCAAGGAAGAGACATAACTTTTAGGTCCTCAAAGGCACGCTATTGTCTTGTCGGTAGGGCAGGTTTTTTATAATCGTAATTGCTTTACGCTTAATCTTGAAAACATGAGACATATTTGCTGAGTGGTCCCAGACTAAAATACCGTAACTAATTTTCGAGTGTATTACATCAAAATAAGTTGTGAGCATTACATAAACAGATACAATTTTGTTTAAGTTTCTTAGGACTGACGAAATAGCTTGATCACAATGTTTCCTCCAAGTTAATTCTTTACCATTTCGACTCTCCATGAGTGATTTTTGTAAGTCAACTAAGTCTGTATTTACCCTTGATGCGGTTGTATCATCTCCATATAAGATTACTTTACCTTCAGGAACTCGTAACGGTATATCATTAATGTATATTAAAAAGAGTACAGGTCCAAGTATGGAACCTTGAGGTACCCCTAAGGTAACCAGCAACATAGACGAGTTAGTACAATGCATATGAACAACTTGCGTTCTCTCAGATAAATAAGACCGTATCAAAGACAATGATGTTTCAGAAAATTTCAGTTTAGACATCAGAATATCAGTTGAAACACAATCAAATGCTTTTGTGAGGTCACTGATAATTGAGCCGCATTGCTCATCAAATGCTTCACAAATTGCTTCCGTCAGTTTCCGAAGAGCAGATGATTTATAATTTGACAGCCTAGAGTTTTCCAAATATCTTTCCAATTATTGGTATGATAGAGACAGGTCTAAAATCAGTTAAATCATTTTTGAACTGTTTTTTATGTAACGGTAATACTTTAGATAATTCCAAAGCTTTTGGAAATGTGCCAGTGTTAATGCAAACGTTAACGACTTTTAGTCAGATGATAATACAATAAGTAATGAGAAATGCACTTCATAATTTTCGAATTTAAGTTATAAATATCACGACAGTTACATTTATTCAATTAAGAGATGCAATCCCTTACTAAATAAAAAGAGAGTTCTTGAAAGTTGAATGTTGGATGTTCAGATGGAAATACTACAGTATTTTTTTTTCATACTTGGAACAGACAGCGTGTTGGATAGATTCGAACCAATTTCAAGTGAAGTATCATTTGGAGATAATTCCGTTCCATTATTCATTTATTTGTTAAATATATTCACGAGGGTTTGGAAGGATTATTTGATTTTAATATGTAATTATCATTTGCAGCTTTCTTGGATAAGGTACTAGCTTTTTTTATACCCACAACGTTTGCGTTTTATTTCATTTAGAAGATTGGTATTACTGTTCTTATAAATTTCCATAAAAAGGTGCGTGACTCTCTTTTCTGCTTAATATTGCCGTCGAACCAATTGACGACATTGAACTGTTTATTAATATCAATTATTTTTTTGGAAAACTGTAATCAACGCGTTCAGCTAATACTTTCAAAATCCATCCAATTTTTCATCCAATGAAGAATTATCATTAAAAAATCCCCAATTAATTTGTTGGACACTTTTGCTTAGAATAAGCAAACCGTGATCTGAAATGTGTTGAACTACACGGGGATAAGATTTCAATAGTGAGTAAGTTATTACAAAATTTATGGCAACAGCCGAATGATCAAATATGAAAGGTTCAAATATAAAACTATCAAATAATTCTTGTGATACATTAACAAATATGTTATCAAGACATTAAATCGATAAGTTCAAGAGAGGTATCAAATTAAACAATCCAATTGTATCTAATAAACTATTTTGTTTAATTATTTACATTAATAAGAACGGCAATTGGTACTCTAAAACATTATAACGACGGAGGTGCAGAACTAGTGGCACGTTTCCGTTTTTTTTTGAGCAGTCAATTATCCAATTATGGTGATATAGCAAAGAAAAATAATGAAGAGGTATGTTTAATGCAATATGTATCATTGTGTTCATTACCTCTTTATAGGAATTCGATAAATCGTATCGAATGTATAAGTACAGTGCAATTTTTCAATAGAATAAACTCGGTAAACACGATAGGTATTTGTTGTTCAATTATATCTTTGTTCTGGTTTACTTTGGACGTTATTTCACATCCTATCACATATTCTTCTGTTATTAAATTATTTAATGGCAAACTGAATGCTGATTATCACCGTACTAAGTGTTAGTTAGAAGAAAGTGAAATAAGTAATGGATTACAAGATTCTCAAAGTGAAGTATTTAAGCTTTCACATAATAGAGTTACGCTACTACCAAATATAGAAGCACATACATAGGTGAAGGAAAGTGAAAAGCAATGTAAACAAAATAAAAATTTATCAAATAAGTCTTAATTTATCATTAAATTAAATAATTTAACATGGAATAAATAAACGTAATTCTAAATTTTGAGCATAGATTATCGAGATTTGTGAGCGTAAGCGCTGTACGCGAGATTCTGTGCATCTTCCTTGTCGTAGGATCTTGCCCATCCGCCGTGACCACTGTTTGCGACGACCACTTCATGTCCAGAATCGTGTCCACCCCCTTGACCACCGCTGAGCAGTTTCTTCAATCCGATGATACCGGCAAGCACCAAAGCCAATTTCGATACGATCAAAGCTTTACCGGCCAAAAGAGCCAGAGCACCAAGGGCCAACGGTATGAGGGTTCCTCCAAGGATCAAAGGTAGAAGAAGAAGAGCGCCTGCTTTCTTCTTCTTTCCGCGACCTTCCTCGCTGAAGGAACGTTGTAAATCGGAGACGGTGGGAAGTTTGATCTACGATAAGGAAAGTCGATATGAAATAATGTACGATGGAATTAACAGCGATAACTTACCTGTAAGGTATGAGATTCGAAGAAGTTGGATACTTTGTTGGCGATGATGGAATTTAGCGCGTCCTCTCGTTCGGTCAATGCCCTAGGCAGCGTCGCTTCTATTTCGGCTTCGGATTTGACGTTGTCGATGGTAATTTTCGATTTGGGGTCCTTCACGAATGTGACGCCTTCGAAGAGGGGTAGTTCGCTGTAGGCGCGAGCGGCACGATCCAGCGCCGCCACCAATTTCAACTTGAGACACGATGTTAAGTCCGTGGCAGAACATTCATGATACACTTTGTACACATAACGTAAATCCCCAAAATAGGAGGGCGATTCTTCCGAACGGGCTGTTTCTCCCGGTGTTATGGAATTTTGGTTGGTGGCGGTGGAGCGAGCAAATGCTACGGCTGTTAAAGCCCCGAGTAAGAAACCGCACTTAACAAACATGTTGCTGATGATTACTGTTATGAATTCACTTACACTAGTTCGTTTATATAGTCGGGCTGGGTCCCACCCGGAGAATTTCTTTTCGTAGCATGTTCATAGTCCCCTCTTCGTTAAGTATTGAACTTGCCGGTATTATCTCAGCCCCTCCTTTGCCGTGACATTGACCGAGACAAAAAAAAAACAGATCGAATTTCTATATGATGCATCCTCGATGAGTTTTATGCGTAACGCTGAATGATCTTGTTGAATGATTTCCGAGGCAGATATACGACATGCAATTGCACCTGACAAACAGACCAAATCCTAGGATTATAACGTCTTCGTGATAGCGCGGACGCGTAAGTAGATCGGAGCGACAGTATACGCACCGACCGGCGGGGTACATTTCAAGGACGACGTCTGAACAAACTGCTTGTTCACTAACAGCGTGTCTTAAAGCTGAACGCGCGAGTGTGGTCCCATTAAATGCTGTATGACGTATCGTTTTACAGGATAAGAATACATGCTTTCGAAAGTAATTACTTTTAACCAGTGACGAAACCGTTAATAATTTAAGGTAAACACCATAAAAAAGCTGTGATCAATTGTTCACGTTACTTACTTCACTTTTGTTAACAAAACAGCTTTCGGACATTCCTGCGGCTCAAAAGTAAATGATTGTAAGAAGAGAAAATGCACTGGAAATGACTCAGAAACCGCTAACGAAAGACGTTAAATTATACTCTATGTTACATTGCAATTTTATCCAAATGGACATAATTATTTATTTATTTATTTATCTATTTAATCTTACACTGATCAACAGGTACAAGCCCATTTACAGATCAGGACAATGCATAATAAAATTGATATAATAACACTTATTACACTATGCAACACTCCTTAGAAGCTAAAAAGTTTGCTTTTGCGCTCAGGGCGAATTTTTTTCCAAAAGTACAACTTCGCTGTGAATATTCTGGAATAACTTTTCATAAACTTGACTCAGCACCGATCTATGATATTTCAAATTATTCGCAATTGTGTGGAGAAGTGAGATGAACAGTTAAAAGTTGCATATGTAAGACTGTTTGGCTACTATTCGCAGAAAACTAAAAAAAAACGCTAAATTTTCATCAAATGTGACGTAAAAATCGCCAAATAAAAAATCGTAGAGCCGAATTCAGATCCAGATACCGTTTTTTCGCGATTTGTATCTGTAGAGTGACTCATTAAGAAGATATTGATATCATTCCGAAGTACATATGGACTTTTATTAAAAAGTTATAGCGCGTTAACCGATTAAGTTTCGTGAAAATTTTCACATATTTAACTCATCAAGGCCCAGGCAAAACGCAGCCTAACTAACTACGCAGTTCATAGCATAAGTGGAAAAAGAAATTACCCGGTTTTTTTTTGATTAGCCAAATTGATTGTTTAAACAATGATTGTTCAAACAATGAACAATCATTTATTAATGAAGGTTTTAACAATATATAATTGCTGGGTTTGCGACAAAAAGTCCGTAGGTCATATTAATTTAATTCGCTGAATCGATTGACAACCTCAAATAGACGAAAGTTTGTTGATTTATAGCAATTGCTTGAACAATGATTGTTTAAACACTCAATTTGGCTAAACAAAAAGACACGGGTAATTTTTTTCATTGATTCTATGATCTGCGTAGTTAGTTTCATTCTTTTGCACTTTTCTGAGCATTGATCTAACGGACTTTTCAACAGCTGAATTGTTTATTAGCGTTTTAACAATAAACAATTGTGCAAAATGCGAGGATAAGTCCATATCTCGTAGTAGTTTAGTCTTCTAAGTTGATCGACACCCTCAAATCGAAAGAATTCCGATGATTTTTTACAATTGTTCAAACAATTACTAGTAGTAGTAGTTCATAGACTTTGTTGACATCAAAATGTAAATTCAAATCCCACTTGGAAAAATTTATCATTGAAAACTACAACACTATCCTTCTTAATAGCATGCAACAAAATATCAGTGTTATTATTATAGTTATTTTTAATAGGATCTCATTGTAATGATCAATCATTAGATCTTTAATAGCTTTTGCACTGAGCAGATGTTTGGAATTTTAGTTTTGAATAGGAATTTAGTTTAGGTTAGCTTTACTTACTAAGAATTATCTTTATTAAGCTATTGCATATAGCTTTTACCGCGGGCTTTGAGCGCGGCGACCGAATCAAGAAATTCCGTAACGAAAAATAATGTAAGACCTAAACACCTAACATGTGTCAAATTAATTAATTAATTTGAAGTTTCTAAAAGTGAGAAATTTCGCTATTTTATATGAATGTTATAACACTCTAGCGCTTTAGACTCCGGGATTTTCACGTGGCCTATCGAAATTAGAAGGTTCGAATTATCTAAAAACACAATTGCATGAACTCCAGACGTCCTATGTAATTAGCTACGAACGAAATCATTTTGACATATGCCTCTAGCAGCTCGCTACGCGTCAGTTAGAGTTTATACGTTAGACGCGCGTAGCAGAGACCTGAGAGTACCGAAAAATAACAGGAACTCGTTTATGTTGCGCTCTCTCGGGTGACTAATATTGAAAAATTGTATATCACGACAAAAAACGATAATTCTACATTCAAGTTTTTTAATAATCGAAGGCAAGCTGCATCGACTGCATCTTTGTTGCAAGAATTCAAAAGACTGCCTTTAAATAGTGTTCAGACGACAGCTCAAAGTGTCTCAGATTTCCTTAGTAATAGAAATGGCATTTCAATAATGACTTTCAATTGCCAAAGTCTAAATAGTCACAAATACGATTTACAAGATTCAGTTACGAGACAAACAAATGTGTTACTTCTTACCGAATCTTGCATGGCGCATGAAAATCCGATTGAAATGCCTAATTTCAATTGTATTGTTCAATTCAAACGAGATACTGTTCCAAAAGGTGGGGTAGCTATTTACCAAAATAATAATAATGTAACTAATATTATGACTCCGAGTATTGAAATAAATATTGCACACGTTAGCGATGTTAATGTTAGCCGCTCATTTTTTGGAGATATTTGTGCGTGCTTATGCAAACTTAGAAATGGCCTACACATAGTCATGGTAGCAATTTACATTTCTCCGAATCCAAAATTGGACGAGGTAGAGCATTTTATTCATCGCACTTTACTGGAGTACACTGAAGAAGGGTCGAAAATACTTGGTACAAATGGTAATAAATTTCCACTTATCTTGGCTGGCGATTTCAACATCAACTTCGCTGATAAAAAATCAGAGCGGTTGACAACTTTTCTTTCGGAAAAATTGAATTTGAAAATGAATAATGATCCACAAGAATCCAAAACAAAATATGGGACCACCATTGACGCGGTATTTTCCAGATATTTAGAGGATATCAAGTCTCAAACTTATGTCTCTTATTTCAGTTATTCAGTTACCATAAACCTATAGTTTCAATGATAACAAATTCCTGAATAACCTACATGTATTGTAAGATAATTAAAATATTTTAAACGATCTTAACTTCTCATTTATTCAAAAAAATTTGTTTTCTTATCGGTCACCACGCTCAAAAAGTGTAACTTGAATTAATATCAAAGAAAAAAAAATACTTACTGCATAAATTAAAAATAAATAAATAATTATAATTGCATAAGTTGAGAAAAAATGCTATGCAATAGCTTCACCGCGGCAGTCCCCGAGTGCCACACGTTTTTTTCATAGCTGCTAGACACAATACGAGTACGCTCAGGGGTCCTTTATGAATATTTTATTACACATAGCCATTTTATAAGCCCCGTGATATAGTCATTCAAATGTATATCTTCCATCACCCCTCCCCCACCCCCACGAGAAATTCAATATCAGGCAGAACCTCGAATACTTATGTTCTCAATCGGTTAATAATAATTAATTTTTGTTTCAGCCTTCCCGACTTCCCCTAGGTAACCCTGAAGTCATGTTTCTCAAACTTCTTCGGCAGCACACGTCGAGATGTTGTAGCCTAAAAGAAGCCAGTGCTGGACATTCTGCTAGGGTGTGAGAGGCAGTTTCGTCCGCCTCTCCACCTCTATTACAAGCTAGGTCTTCAACAATGTTCATTGTGTGTAGATGTTTATTCAGATGACAGTGTCCTGTGAGGAGTTTTAGGCCTCTCCTGATCATAAAGATTAGGGTTTTAGTGGGTTTAGACGAGAACGCCCCAATGTCAAGCTTCGCTTCTCCAATGCCGGAGACAACACGCCATACCGAGAGTTACTGTCTATCCAGTAGTTTCTTGAGGGCGTGGAGCCTGCTGGTCGATGAAATTCCAATCGTTGGATCGGGGAACCCCGTTTGACCAATTCATCGGCCACTTCGTTTGCCTTCACGCCAGAGTGGGCGAATACCCACACTAGTTGAAGTTTATTCCTTCTGGCTAATTCGGTCAGAAATTTCCCGTACTTCAAGACAAGCCTACAAGTAGGTCTGCGGGCGCCGAGTGCTCCCAGTGCTACTCGGCTGTCAGTGCACATGTAAATTCGTCTACGTCGGTAGTTCAATCTCAGGTTTTCCAGGGCGCAGGTCCGTATTGCACTGACCTCAACCTGAAAAACGGTTTTGTACCTAGGAGAACTGAAAACTCCCTTCTGGGTGTACACGAGTAAATTTCGGCTTCGCTAGACTCGCCAGTCTTAGACCCGTCCGTGAACTGCACGGCCAAGAGTCTTTGTTCTCTCAGTCCGTCCTCTGTGTAATCAACTGGTCTGGTGTTTAAAACCTGACAGCAGGAGCTATCGCAACCAGCGTCAGACAAAGGATCGGGCAGTTCTCGGCTGCCCAATCCCAAATTTTGCCATGACCGCGAGGCACAGACGCACCGACCCACTAGTCCAGATAAGCCAGCCGATACACCGTACCTGCGGCCACTGTTTTGATATGGAGCTGTAGAGGGACGATCCCCACCAGAACCTCCAGAGCCCTTGAACTGAAAAGAAATCTGTATTTATCGTAGGATCAGAGGGTAACGGATATGAAATTTATCATAAATATTCACGATTGAGACCCAAACAAGTAAAACATAATAGATTTCCACTATAATCAGGGTAAGTGTACAATAAAAATAGTTGACATCAACAGTTTTGCAAAAATTCCCCAAAAAGTTGCCGCATACTTAGAACTCCCAGATGAATCCTGTCATACTGGCCACTTTCCTCACTGACAGTGGAGCTGACATTCAAACACTTAAAAGGCATGGAGGATGGTAGTCGACTAGTGCGGCTGGAGGGTATATCATCGCCAATGAGTTGAAAATTTCAAAAAGTGTATTTCATCAGCAAGAACTAGTGGCACCTCAAGATCATTCAGGAATGCAGATGGAGAACCATAATGATTTTGAGGAAGAATAAATATAATTGAATAAATTTGATAATGTTAAGTTCTTAAATTTGAATGATTGTACTTTTAATATAAGCATGTTTCCAATATTTGACTAAGTCAATCTATGTTTTATGTAAAGGTACGTAGTGCGTGTTATTTCGGAACCAAATAGCCACTCAACTACTGTAGAAACACAATATATTTTGTATGCCATAAGAAATCGAAAAAGAAGCGAAACAAGATCAAACTAAGCACATCCAGCATTGCCAGCATCCGATAGTTCACGGGTATTATTCAATACAAACTCTTATTTTCCATTGTTTCAAGTGGATAGTTCAACTGAAGCGAACAAAAAAAGCTTCTAAACATTTATTGAATAATATAAAAGTAAAAGTTACTTCGACCTGAACTGTAGAAAGTTAAGGCATTCTTTCAAGAAGCCGAAGACGAATAACGCCTCCAGGTCTCCACTTAACACGTTTAGAAAAGTTTCAGACGTACGTACGATACGAGAATAATTCTCATATACAGACCAAGTATCGGTCACTAGTCGGTCGTTCGTCTCACCTCTTCGAGATGGTCGTCGGGGTGGTTGATTCAATGTTAAAATGCGGCCAGTAGGTCACCTGTACTCTGAAAGAAACCGTCGTATTGACCCTGACTTTTATACATGAAGTGTTATCTAATTTTATGCATCGAAACATCCATTCAAACACGCTCGATATAACGAATATTTGGAATTCTTCTCGAGACTACCTCCACGGTTCTTGCTTCATTTTCATTCTTCATTATGATAATATAGGACGTCTATTTATCTACTGCGTTAAGTGGTAACTGTGACGATAAACTATGTATATAGTTGCGTCACTTGGATATATCCTAGCAAAGTTCTTGAACAACTACCTCCCCAGCTATTGAATAGAGAGTAATATTCAACAAGTAGAACTTGAAGCCAAAAAGGATATGAACACATATTTAACTTGCAAAAGTGTCAGAATAGAATATTAGAGAACGATTTTTGGTTGATCAGTGACTTCTTGTCTGCCTCATCTCACTGACGAACCCATGAGCAAGGCGAAACAGTGTCTGAGACTGTAAGACGTATTGACATTGTCGAATCTGGTAACCAAAACTTTGCTATTCACTGATTTGCTTAGCCAAGGTGTTCACCAAAATGGAATTCACCCCACCCTGCTGGAATGTTTTCAGTGAATTCCACTTTGGATCCACAAGGGAAGGAGCTTCTTAATATTGCTGTCATCGATAGCCATATGCCTGAAATTATCTTTGGTCAGCGCACAATTAGGCACATTCTGCATGAACTCAATACCAAAAGGCTATGGGACGAAATGGAATTGTACCTGTCATTCCCAAGAATTGTGCGGCTCAATAAACACCAGTTTTCTGCATGTTCTTTCATACAAACTTGGTGTGGTTCCTTCCAACTGGGAGACAGCTAGAGTGCAACCAATTCCAAAAACAGGAAAGAAGACCCTTCCTAATAATTATACTCATTGCACTATTATATGTGACCTCTAAAGTGATGGAGACAGCAATCAACATCGAGCTTATCTATTCAATGAAAAAAATAATTTAAAAGTGAATATTACAATGGGAGAGATATAAATATTTTACAGATTCCACGAATGAGAAAGACAATTGGTCAGCGTAGTAGCTATTACCGGGGATCAAAATTTTCAATGAGCTCCCTGAAAATATAAAATTAAAGTCCGTTCTTGTTTATAAGAAATTATTAGAAAATTACATATTGTGTGCTTCTAGAGCTAATGTATATTCCCAAATTGATGTAAAAAATGCTGTGGGATGCTTTACTTTTCTACATGATGTCCAAAGAGGACGTAAAATATTAGAGATAACACCCTGTAATATGCACCCTTGTTGTAGGCTCCAACTTTGTTTATTTTGAGTTTTGACTATTTTGAATGCTGTCCTTATAAAAATTGTAGCACAGCTTTTTTTTAGTTAAATCAAAGTTTTTTTTAATTTGTACTTATCTCGAAGTACGTTAGGTAATTTTTTTTTGCTAGGAAATTGACTCTTTCCAGCAGTATGGATCAGTCAATTAGGTTATTGAGCAACTGGAACAAACTGGCCTGGAGTACATAGTTATTTCTGCGAGAAAGGGATGACATATTGAATTTATCTGACAGGAAAGAATCTTGAATGCTCCTGAGAGAATATAAACCGTGTATCCTGAAGCACAGGTACTTCAAAATGCTGCGCTGAACAGATTATGTGTCTATGTCTGAAAAATCACGACAGCTTCGGAAAAAAAACCAAAGTAATCTGTTAGCAGCGTTCATCACAGACTCCAGATGAGAAAAGAAGGATAGTTAGGGGTCGAAAATTACGCCGAGGTCTTTATAGGTTGCTGGTCTCTTGAGGATAGTACCGTCTACGATGTAATCAAATATAGTCGAGTTGGTCTTATTTGTATAAGACGTAACGCAGCACTTGTTAACATTAAGTGACAGCTTGTTCGCTGAACACCAGACAACCATCATGTCAAGACTTATCTGAAGTAGATAATAATCAAATGCGGATTTGATGACAAAGAACATGTTAATATCATCGGCATATAAAAGACTGAGTACTTTCGGACTTATTGATATATTATTGACAAAGATGTTGAAAAACTGTGGTCTCAAAATTAATCCTTGGGGGACACCTGAAGGAGCAAGGTATTCAATCGATCTCTGCATAATTACCAGGACAAATTGCCCCTTTCACTAAGATATTAGACGATGAAAGATAAGAGTTCCACAGAGAAACCAATTCCATCAAGTTTACCTAGCAGAAGTCTGTGGTCAAGCCTGTCGAAGACCTTGGATAGATCGGTATATATGACATCGATTTGGAAGCTGGAATCCATATTTTCAGTGATGTATTGTGTGACAGATGTCAGGGTGACGGATGTGGAAAGACCCCTTACAAAACCGTGTCGTATATCAAGGAGGCGTGAATGAACTTTGAAATAAAATCTATCATAGATAAGAATCTTCAAAGTATTCGCAAAATTTGAAAAGATGCTCACAGGTCTATGAATATGCACATCCTTCCTGTCACCACTTTTGAAGATCCATAATAGTGGAAAAGTACAGGACGTAAAACACCTATTGAAAAGGTGAGTGGGGGGTACCGAAAAAATGGATGCGCAGTCTCTGAGTAGGAACGCCAGAATCATATCGGGACGTATCGGGATGTAGATTTATTTTTGATCTTTTTGAAAGCTTGAGGGCCAATTCAACTTCTTCTTGGGAGAAACAAATAATGAATATATCATGTTCATTACTTAGAGGCTCCGAATCTAAATTGGTTTATAACTTCGACTGAAGAGATGAACAAAAATTTCCCGCGGGGTTGTCAACTTCACATCGCCATAGTCCATCTCAGGGGAAAACCTAGTGTGCCTTTCTTGGAATTAATAATAATAATTATTATATATTATTATATCTCATCTTTTGCCAGATAATAATGATGAGGTATTTCTAGTCCAGATCGATAAGTAACCTCACAAACTTATAGTTCCAGACAGCTGTTTCGCTCTTCTCATAGAGTTGATCAGCGGAGCTAGCAACTTTACTGAATGATCTCTGCTGAAGGTAGTCATAACCGGCCAACGCATGTTAAATACACGAATAGCATCTATACCTCGTAACTCTTGTAAAGTTCGAGATGTCTATCACTCAATGTGGTACATTGTTTGATTTATTAGTGTGACATCTATTCATAGATGGCGTAAAATAATTTTGGTCTTTTCACCATGTTGTTGGCGAGTTATGACTACTTTCAACATAGATCGTCGTCTAACGGTCCGAGTAAAGTTGGGCAGTTCAAAAATGCCCAATTGTGGGTTTCACAGTATAACATCAATGTAGGGAGAATATCCCAGATACGAGGGTAACTTTCGTAATTTCAAAGTATGAGAGACATGAACATATGGTAAATTAATCCACTTGGATCCTGAGTTGCACAAGAAATGAAATCAAATAGGATCTTGAACTTGACTGACAGAACGATCGTTCTACGCGATCAAGGATTAAAACACGCGAGTCATTCAAGGTGAACTATGCTCGACAATATGAAGATCTAAATTACTTTCCAATGTACCTATGCTCGTGGAGAGAAAGTTTCCGACGAATCTCGTTACCACACATCATGAGTAAGGATGTCCGTCTAATTTGTCATCATAATTATTCCATAAAAGTCTCTAAATTCATATCATTAGTACCTAGAGGCGTATGTAGACCACGAGGATGTATACCAAAATCTAGAAATGTGTTGTCGTTTGGAGAATAGGTAAATAGCGTGCTTGGTCAAGTTACTTTTCGCAAATCAATCGATTTGGTTACTGAATGTTGTATAATTATTTTACATTCTATTAGATACTCTTCACATTTGTGTGAATATAATAAAATAAATTATTTGTTTCATTATTTCAAATAATAATCATAATAATAATATTCTTAAGTAAATGTAAAAATACACATTTTCCGCTTCTGGGAATAGAACCCGAGTCCATTTTTCTTGTGGCCCTGTAGAGTTTCTTTGACATATTCAGGGTGTAAATAAATAACTGCGAAAAAATTCAGGGGGCGATTCCTTGTTGAAAAATAAAGTGGGTCTTTCATATAAAATTTTTCTCTAAATGACTTCGTTTTCGAGATACAGGGTGTTGAAATTGAAAAAAAAAATTTAGTTTTTTGCGAATATCTCCGGAACCGTTTATCGTATAGAAAACAGCTTTCGTGAGCAATCTCTACTCATAGTAAGCTATGTTTTGTGCGATAAAATTTTTTTTTTAATTCATAAGTGGTGTAGATTTCGGAGGGGTAGTGGTTGTTTTTCTCCCCAACTTCTACGCCACTGGAAAAAGTACGGTTTTGAGATTCTCCATTTGAACCGCCAATGTTTTCTACACAAAAAAAGGACTTCCGGTTATAAGCTCTTAAGTTAACCGTTTTCGAAAAAAATCAACTTTTATGTTGAAAAACATTGTCAATTCTTTGAAATAAAATTTATTTTTTACCAATTAAACGGAATTTCTTTACACAAGTAACAAAACCAAAAATTGACTCTGTTTATCAACATAAAAGTTGATTTTGCTCGAAAACGGTTAACTTTAGAGTTTATAACCAAGAGTACCTTTTTTGTGAAGAAAACATTGGCGGTTCAAATGAGCATCTCAAAACCGTACTTTTTCTAGTGGCATTAAAGCTGGGGAGAAAACAACCACTACCTCTTCAAAATATTCACCAATTATGGATAAAAAAAAAAAATTATCACACGAAACATAGCTTACTATGAGTGGAGATTGCTTACAAAAGCTGTTTTCTGTACGATAAACAGTTCCGAAGATATTCGCAAAAAACTACATTTTTTTTTTAATTTCAACCCCCTTCCCTGTATCTCGAAAACGAAGTGATTTAGAGAAAAATGTTATATGGAAGACTCACCTTATTCTTCAACAAGGAATCACCCCCTGAATTTTTTTGCAGTTATTTATTTACACCCTGTATATAAAGACATATGCAAGAAGTGTCGAGCGTGCATAGCTTTATTTTTAGCAATTGTTAGTTTATCATGAAGTTCCTGCCTACTTTGGCATTTGCTTTTCAATATTTAGCTTTTTTTACCCTGAAAGTGACATGAATGGGAATAATATATGTTTGGTAAAAATTGTTAGTGAAATATCAATAATAGTTAGCAATTTTACTACAGAAAATTGTTAGTAAAACTTGCGTTTAGAAATGAGATAAAGGATTATCGATTTGTTGTTTTTTTAATTGTCAATTTTTTCGAACCACGTCGAGAGCTTGATGGAGGTTTTCCTCCCCAGATGCACAGTTTCAGATCATCCATGTGAAATAAATGGGTGATCTCATGACTTCGGTCGTTCGGTGGTCCAGAGTAATATCCACAAGTCCGTCTTAATGCAATGGAAAGTGACAGCAGAGAAATGTTGAACAACATGGGAGTCAGGAGTCTCCTTGGAAAATGCCCCTCTTGAATGTTACCTATTCTGTCAAGACTCGTCGTGTTTCTGATGTGATGGTAAAAGGAGTCTTCCAGAGTGGCAACAGATGTTCTATGCATCTCACTAGAGGGGTTGGTACCGCAAGGCATTGGAGCAAGTAAAATAATAGCTCATGTGATGCTGAATCGAATGCCTTGCGGTAGTCACTCCAGACCATGAAAAGGTTACGCTTGTAGAGTATGGAGGCCTGAGTGATATATCTGTCTATCACCGGGTTTTCTCTGCAGCGCTCCATGCCTTTCTTTGCTCCACGCTGCTAGCTGTTGTTATTAATTACCGGAGCGATCGATCTCAACAACCCAGCATACAAGATACGTGTAAATAACTTGTAGCAGGTCTTGAGAGAAGTTATCGGCTATCGGCCGGTAGTTTTTAGGATCAGACAAGTCTCCACTCCTTGGAAGTAGCACAGTGTACCCCTCGACAGCCCAGCTTGGGATTTGCCGCTCATTTATGAGCTAAGAGTTAAAGACTGTGCATACGGCAGTGAGTTCACCACCATATGCTAATGCTGTCAGAACCGGGAGCAGAAAAGTTTATGGTACCGACAAGAGGTTGTCAGACCTCATTCTCGCTGACTGCCTCGCACACTTCTGTTTGCCGAAGCATGGTACTACCCCATGATTATCTTTCCCTCTTCCAAACGTCCTAGGCCAAATCATTTCATGGATTTTTAGATCCAGTCTTGAAAGTTTTTTTCGACATAGAGTCACTGCCAAATATTTGATAATAAACTTTCATGATTGAGTCAGAAAATCAACCATTACCGAGTAAATAATTCTGTCACTGAGTCAAATAAATCGTGAGTACCAAGGCAGTTTTCCTTCGTATATAATACGATGAAAGGATATTAACCACACTCATTAATATTCACTGTTAGGCCAACTCGATACAGATTATTTGTACTGTTGAAAGTTTTTGTTAATTTAGGATATTGAGTTCCAACGGAAACGAGAGAAAATCATATTACTTTCTTCACTTTCACTTGCTCGCAATTGAATGAAATTTGGTTAAATTTAAATTCACATCGTGAATTACGAATTATTGCTGCTCATAAAGATATACAGACTAATTATGTAAATATTATTTAACAACAAACAGTGCTAGCAAATGATTATTTCAATCACTGAATTACACTGCATCCATTTGAGAGTATGTAACGACTGAAATAATCAGGACGTAAGATCAATGAAAATTGAGCGACTCAAACATCATCTACTTGAAACCGGTGGAAGTAGCAAGTTACGGTTTTCACTGTGGATTTTCTCATGATGAAGTTTTTCCCTGATGCAGTTGACATTTATTAGTACTTCCGTTTTTTCCTGAATGGGGAAACTTTGTTATAATTATAATGTAATGTTTCGAAAAAAGCAAAGATTATTCCCGTTCACAAATTTGGTGATGTTGGTATTATACTCAATTATCGTTCAATTGCGATATTGTCTAACTTATCTATGGTCTTCGAGATGTGTCTGTATCAACGCATTTATACTACTTTCTCACATATGATATCAACATACCAACATGGATTTGTCCAGAGGAGATCTACGACGAATATTACTCGTTTGAACACGTATATTGCTGCTGTTCTTGACAACTGAGGACAAGTTGACGTAATATATACAGATTTTTCAAAGGCTTTTGTAAAATTTGATCACACTATTCTTCTAGACAAGCTCAAATCAATTGGGCTTAGTACCTCCTTAGTAGCGTTTTTTGCTCATACCTCATCAATACATTGCAGTTTGTGCAGTATTACAGTCAAAGATAAAATTCGTACATCGCCACATCCGGTGTGCCTCAAGGCTCAAAACTTGCTCGTCTACGGTTCTTGTTATTTATTAATGATTTGGTTGAAACCATAATCGGCTTGCAACTAATTTTTGCTGATGACTTGAAAATATTTTTAGAAATAAAGACCATAGATGACTGCTATGCACTACAAAATGATCTGAACAATATTCTTGAATGGTGTGCCAACAATAAATTTAGTAATTGTTGTGTTGTTAGCTTCAGTCGTAAGTCATTTCCTTCACTTATTTTTTATATTCAGTAATCATTCCTTGTAGTACTACATTTGAAGACTTAGGTGTGCTATACGATCATCAGTTCACTTTTAATCTACATATAAGTGATATGTGGGCTAAAGCTAATAGGACTGTAGGGTTTGTACTTAGACATTCCTGATATTTCAAGAATTTGGAGCTACTACAAACACTATTCAATTCATTGGTTAGACCAAAACTGAAATATGTTTTGCTCATCTGGAACCCTCAGTATTTTCAGATTACACTAATTGAGAGTATTCAACGTGAATATTTGAAATATCTCTGGTTTAGAACTTTCTATATCTTTCCTAGAAGAGGTTTCAACCATCAATTATTATTATCTAGTTTTGATGGCCTGACCCTTGAACTGAGAAGAAGAATGAGGAGCATAATATTCCTCCATAATTTGTTGAATAATAATATTGACTGCAGTTACTTATTAGGTAAATTCAATTTTTTTGTACCTAGTTTATCTCCTCGCTGTCCTTTAACGTTTTACAATGTTAGGTCTAAAACAAATGTTTTATCTAGATGTCCGATATTTAATGTTATTTGTTCACAATGTGACTTATTATTCAATAGTATTTAGTGTCTTATTATTGTGTTCAGGTAAGGTTATTTGTCACCATGTAATCTAAAAATTTTGCCAGTTTATTTTCATATATTATTTATTGATATTATTTTTTTCTATATATTTTTGTTATATATTTCTTGTTATTTTTTATATTTTGTTGATCTATATTGTTTGTCCTATAATTGGGTTAACCTGTTGGGCATATATATACTAAATAAATAAATTATAGGGACATCCTGTATATTTTCATATAGTTGTAAATGTTGTTTCTCGCTCTCTTTGTAGAATATTGTATTCCGAAAATTGTTATAGATGTTTGAAGGGACTACCTAATTACTTGATATTTCAACAGGTGAAGCCACTGGTTCTAGAATAGTCCTCTTCAGCCAATTATCTAGTGATTCAAAGTAGAAATTAGAGGTGTACGATAATAGCTGTGTATAAAGATTACGAATGAGATGACGTCTGCTTGATTTCTTTTCACTCGTTTTCTACCAGAACGAAAATGAAAGTAGTTGCATAAACGATGTGAATCTCATCAACGTTATCTACTATAGTGTTCCATTTTTCTCATTTTTGCGGTCTATAATTTTCGGTTGCGTGATCTTAGATATTACAGCTAGGTTAGATCTGTAAAATGATGACAAACCAATTTTATGTTCTTTCTACTCCAGAGAATAAAATCAAGAATAACTTATTTGCATGGATAATTTAGTAACAGATACCTGTTTGCATTTTTGTGTGCGTTCATACACCGAAAAAGTGTATCCAGATTTGGGACAGGGTATTTTACACTTAAACCGAAAACTTAGAAGCGAGAGCAAAACGGTCAAATCTCTCCATACGACTCTAGAAATATCGAAAACATCGCAGAATGCAATATGAATAAACAGTATAATTTTTATTTCAGTTTCTGGTTCATCTCTAGATGTTTGATGGGAGCTACAACAAGTCAAGTCTCGGAAGATAGTATGTGTAATAGCATTAAAAATGTCTCTGGACCTACCGAAGAAAGACAAGTCTGATGTTTCAAGTCGTGCAGAAGACTGTGAACTAGATTCAGTTCAGTTTCACTCAATATCCTGCATGACGAAATAATTATGATCCGTTTGAGTTTTGAAGAATGAATCATTTTATGTCACGTATTTAATACATATATTAAATATTATAATTCGAAGATTATATGTGGTAGCTATTTGTGAACGGTTAAACATTTTATTATGTATTGTCAAGAGGAAAGCTGCAAGGGTGTGTCGCTGACGCATTATAGTATAATGGAATATTAATTGCCGACGATTTGTTTCGTGAATTCACATAATACGGAGTCCTGCATTAATGCATAGAGGATCTACAACTACTATACAAAGATTTCAGATGTACATTCGGAAGGAAAATACAACAGGCCAGGAACAACTCGACCCATTGTGGTATTTGTGCATTGTGTAAAAGGTTGAAAAAGCTGTGATCCATTGAGAGCTGATTTCCATAACTTTTCTTAGTACAATTTTTCGCTTTCTTTTGCCGGTCAAATGTATGATTATAGGAATATAACATATTTCAGAAATGATTTAGAAATAGGTAATGAAAGACGTAAAATTATACTCTGGAATTATTATATTATACAATGGAATTTCGTTGAAATAAAATATAATAAAATATTTACTAGCTCAAAGTTATTTCAAAATATACAGTTAAATTTGTACAAATTGATATGTATTTAGAGTACTTCCGGGTAATCCTAGATAAATGGCTGAATTTGGGGAAGCATCAGGAGAAAACCACTAATAAAGCGATAAGGGCGCTGTGAACCTATCGTCATACAGTCGGATGAACCTGGGGTCTCACACCACGGATGGTGCATTGGGTGTACACCATAGTGAGAGTCATTGTAACATACGCCACAAATGTGTGGTGACCAAAAACGAAAACGGAAGTATCCCAGCATTCTCTGAATAGAGTTCACAGGCTGGCGTGCTTAGGAATAACAGGTGCAATGTCGACTACCCCAACAGTCTTTAAGGCTACACAATGCACCTCGCCGTTCAGGCAGAAGCCATAAGAGGAGCGTATCGCTTCGGACTTATGGGACAAAGAAAGGCCGACCAAAAAGACCGATTGTTTTTGGATCACCTGGATTATTGGGGATGAGATCTGACATGATCAAGGTTCCCAGCCGGGACCGTTCACGATTCAAACCTTCAATGGGCAGAAGAACATTCGGAGCAATCCTCTTATGATACCAGGGGATTCCGTATTGTTCACCAAAGGCACCAAGACCGAAAGAAGTACAGGTGTTGGAATAGTCTAGACAAAGGACCAATGAGAAATAATTTCTTTTAACCTAGGGAAACTTGCTTCAGAATTCGTAGCAAAAATAATGGCAATTACAACATGTGCTCGAATTATGAGGGAGCCCAGGAGAATAGACAAATCGCCATCATAGAGAGCAATCTAGCTGTGCTTGAAGCACTGGATTCATACACAATCACCTCACAATGTGTACTCAATTGTGTAAAGGAGCTAACGGCACTAGTTAAGAACCCCAATAGAGTGACACTCGTATGGGAGTCTGAGGAAACTAGACGTGAAGAGACTGAGAATGACGTCACACTTGCTAAAGCGGAGGGTGAAATAAACCCTCATTGAACCAGAGCCAACTTATGGCATTTCTCATGACACAGCAAAATTTGTAATCCAAAAAATGGATCGAGACAGAGCACAGTGCCTATTGGAGGGAACTGTCCCGTACGTCGCACTTCAATCCACTGATGGGAGAACTCCAGACAGAATAGGTGTCCGAGGTACCTGGTGCCCAGGGTGAACGGGATCCTCGTTGTCCCAATAAATTAATGTTATTATCACATGACTTTTACTGAAACTTTGTACATGCTTGTAAATTATGCGCTCAAATGTTGTACAAACGGTGTGAATTCTGGTGACCAGTCTCACAAAATGTATCTACTGAAGCTTATTTTTTTTTTGAATTTGGCGCTTCTAATACAGTTGGTAGCAGTGATACGATAAATGAGGATGCGGTTCTGTGGTGTCTTGCTAGGAGAAGACACAATGTAAACTCTCCGTAAGGGGCTGCAGGTTAGAAGTTCTTCTTCTATAGTGTGCGTACACTATATCAATACCGTGCACGTGTATTTTCTTTACGGAGACAAAGAGGATACCATTCACTCTGGGCACCAGGTACCTCGGAGACCGATTCTGCCGCGATATTCGTGTTCGGTGACCCCAAAACCCCCGAGTAACGAGTTTGGACCGATTATATAACGAATTTCCTGAAAACTCCAGGAGACGACGGGGATACCGTTCACCGTGGGCACCAGGTACCTCGTAGACCAATTCTGTCACGATATTCGTGTTCAGCGACCCCAAAAACCCCCCCGAGTAACGAGTTTGGAATCAGTTTCATCACTATTAACCGAATTGTGAATTTAGTATTTACGGTCAATTTAAAATGCAATTATAAAATGCATATTATGTATGCAAACTGCATATTTTTAATTTCTTATAAATCAATTTAAGTCACAAAGTTTCCTGGAGCTCTAACGAATCGAATGCAAAAAACCGCATTCAAATCCGTCCTACTGTTCAAATTTTTCGAACTTTGGCCGTTTTTAGTGCTTCATTTCCGCGACTATTAAGTGGTGTAACTGAATATGCAGGGGTATATATTAAGAAAATCAAGCTGGTTTTCTTTTTTTTCTTTCATGTAAATTAAAATTTTCACTTATAACAGTATTTTTTTCGTAGATACGGCTGATTGTTTCTTATTTATAGCGTGAACTCTCTTATAGTTTATTAGGACTTGTTACCAGTCGCATCGAACTGATTCATCTTCATCAATAAGTAAAATAAAAAAATAGCTATTTTCGCTGATTTAATGATGCGTGTACTGTATAGAAAATATCTGGCTTAAATGAAGTAAATGAACTGTTTGTTTGATATTATTAAAAAAGTTCTCTTGTATGACCATCTGGCATGTGAATTATGAACTAAAACAAGCTGAGGAAACGTAAATTCCGCACGTACAACTAAATTTATCATTCCAAAGTCTTCTTGACGTCACTCCAAATTTCTATTCGTCTGAAAGCTGCAGTAGAAGATGGATGAAATGAAATTTTATGACTTAAATATTTTTCTATCTCTAGGACGCAAATTGCATTTACTAAACATTCTTGCCTGAAATATTTTCAATACACCCCTGTAAGTATCGATACTGGTAGTATTTACATCTTCAGATAGTCTAGATACACGGAGTTCGGCAGCTTTTAAAACAACTACGGTGTATTGAAGAAAGTGCCAATTTTAAGAAGTAGTTCATAAAAAATGAGATGTCCATATTATTAGTGTCGAATGTTCGCAACCAATAATACACATTATTACAAATTGCCAACTTTAACATGGGATTTACATGCAATGTGGAACGTGAAATAAATCCAGTAGTGACAAGGTGTTCTTTATAAGGCTGCTTTAGTTTATTCAATACACTTTATATTACAATCATCGCTAATGCGTGCTACCATCAAATGTGACTTAGATTATTCATTTGTGTTACATAAATATTAATTATCTATTGAACATGTGTTATACAAACAGAAACAGACATAATTAGAACGGAATATGAATTGGCAGACAATATTCATGTGTATAGCTTGACTCATTTTCATTATTATTGGGTATCGCATAAGGCTCTGCAAACTTTCAGCCTTAGGGCCATACTGTTTACTCCAGTAAGTTCCAAGAGCCGAAACCGTTTTAATTGTTCTGCCATTATCTAGAATTTCTAGACTAGTCGCCGAGTACAACTACTGGGGAAGATATTTTTAAGGATGTTGAAAATGCTACTAATAAAAAGAACTTTCCACGGAAAAACTTGAGATCTTTTACTACTGATGGAGGCAAAAACATATGCGGAAGGAGTGGTTGCTCTTGTGTCAAAGGCTGTAGAAAATGATGGTGGTTCAAAACCATTAGTCTTACATTTATCATTCATCAATAGTCTTTGTACGGGAATGTTTGGGTATGTCTGAACTTCTAAGATTCACTGGGTTGAATCATCGACAATTCTGCTAGTTTATTGAAGAGATTGGGAGATTGGAGAAAATGACTTACCATATCATACTGCAGTACGCTGGCTTAGTTGCGGAAAAGTCCTTCGACGCTTTTTTGAAATTCGATCAGAGATTTTTTTCAATTTTTCTCTCACCGAATTACAAAATAGCGAGTGGCTGTGGAAGTTAGCATTCTATGTCGATTTGCAAGAAGAAAACCGGTTTCTCCCTGATTTATACACTAATATCACATCGTTTCGGGAGAAAATAATACTGTTTTAATCATAGATACATAAAAAAATGTCTCAGACATTTTAAAACATGTGAAATATTCAGCCACACTACTGAGATTTTCTGTACATTTTGCAATCGAAACTTTGAGTGCTTTGATGTCATTGCGGATAAAATTAAGATTTTTCAAAATTCTTTTGATACTGACATTGAAACATAGCCCCGGAACTTCCAATGGAAATTATTGATTTACAGTGATATAATTAAGAAAAAATATATGAAAACTCATCTTTGTTGGAATTTTATAAGAGTCTTTCACTGGTACAATTTGATAATTTGCATAAATTTGCTAGTGGGTTGTTTTCTGTTTTGGTACTACTACTACTTACTTGTATGAGAGAACATTCTCCAAAATGAAGTATACAAAGAATGTTAACGGATCTAAGTTAACCGATGATCAGCTTGAATCTTTTTAATAATTGGTACAAGTAAAATAGGTTCACAAAAACGGACTATTGTCAGTGGAAAATCACAATTTTATAAATCTCATTAGTATTTTATATGTTATAACGTTTATATTATATGTTTATGTGTCTATATGTTATAATATAATGTTTAAACACGTTAATGAGGTTCATTTCAATTATTTGTTAGTTATTATGCTTAAGTTAAATTTTCTGCGTATTATACTTGTCATTCAGTTTTACCTAGCAAGTAAATAAAACCAAGTTATTATCAGTCTGGGTCTTTTTATCCAACTTATCACAACAACAATAACAACAATAAGTCATTAGCTGTCGCGGGCCAAATTGATGACACTGGCGAGCCGGATATGATAAGGGTATGACGCTGTCGTGGTGTTTTGCGGCATGTAAAAACCGGAAGATCTTTTATTCAATCTTCGCCGATAATTTCACTACCTCATCTATGTTATATTTATGTCTTTTCATTTTTGTAATATTATAGCAAATTGTCACTTCAGTGAAGTACTAAATATACATTTAGTCATTGTTTCACATTGCATTGGCTTAACTTAGTGGTACATCTAAGCTTGTGTAGATGGCGTAAGATGCTCTGGTCTCTCCAGTATGTTTCCCAGTTGGGTATTTATACGCTTACAAAGATCTCGACGAGCAGCACTGCAGTCGCTCCGTTGTTCCGTTGATCAGTTCGAGAAAACGAAACAGCTGTCCGGAACTATTAGCTCCATTGGGTTAATCAACCTTGTGGACTTGAAGTCTATAAGGTTTAAGCTTTACTTTATTCATCATAATCCTCAATTCTGCTGATATAATAATTAATATTCTAGTTTGTACTGTTTTACATGTGTGCAATATTACGATACGCATGTTACTCCAACCGTTTACTGGTATTCAGATACTTCAGTCTTGAAAGTCAATGGTTATTTATTTATTCTACAACGAGAGTAAATTTATTGGATTATGAAATCATACAGAATTATTGTCAATTTATGCTATGTGAAAGTTCGAAAACCGATGATAATTAGCTTTAAAATGGTCGTTTAACTTTTATTCATAAATGAATTAGTATTATTTCTATCATAATTGTTTGTTTATTTTTTTATTACAACCAATTGCGTACTATTTCTGAAACGTACAACGTGTCTAGTTAATTAAGATGTACTTCGTAATCTTAAATGCAATTATTCATGAGCTGTTGCAGTGTTCACCAAATGTTTGAAGATAAAAGCAGTATTGGACCTATCAGGTGACCCCCCTCATGTTGATGGTGATTTCTTGTTTCGGGCGAAGCGTTTTGTGCGTAAATCAAATACTACCTGTAACCCGCTCGTTTCGGGTGGATTAAGAATTATCGAGTTTATTCCTCTCATTTCGTGCGTCAAAGACAGAATCTACAGAGGCAGACAAAAAGCTTTGGGAGTTAAATCTTTACCAAAGAAACGGCAAGAAGTCGTCATTCTGGAGACAATGCAACACTTTGTGCTAATAGACGACGGCCAGGAAGATCGAATATTGTTTTTTTGTAGTGATAGGACACTTCTATCTCAATGCTCAGCATTTTTTATGGACGGGACATTTAAAAGCTGTTGTTCCCTGTTCGACCAATTGTATACAATACACGTAGATTTGGGAAGCACAAGGATTGTTCCAGCCATCTATGCGCTTTTACCGGACAGAACAGGAACCACATATAAAAGGCTTTATACACTGTTGGAAAAAGTACATAACTTAATCCAGAAAAGGTCCACATTGACTTTGAACGGGCAGCAATAAACGCTCTCAAAAAAACTTTTTTGGGAGTAGATTTCCATGGGTGTAATTTTCATTTCAATCAATGCCTGTGGCGAAAAGTGCAAGAGTTGTAACAGAATGGTAGGTAACATTTCTTCTACTTGTCTTCCAGAATCGAATGCCGAAAACCGCATCACAATCCATCTTGCACGAAACAAACAAAGGTTTTTTTATTATATTGCCTCGACTAAGAGGAGTTGATACATAACTGGCAGAGAACACATATAAGTACATTTCAACTAATACCTGTGAACTGATGGTCAAATCATGTCTATATATTTCACATGGAGTTGCAATAAAAACTCTTCCAGTATCGTGGGAGTATGGGTATATTTATTACTTATTAGTATAGTTCACTGAAATGGAAGATCCTTCGCTAACTGCACGGCACATCCGTTACCTTTACAAATATGGTAGATACAGACGTAAAAGATGTTCTTATTTGCAGACAGTCATAAAGGTGGAAAAGCAAACAAACGAACGACGAACGTCGAATTAAAATAAACGTCTAGTGCACGAAGCTTGCGTGTTTACAAATGAGTACGTCAGATTGAACGTTATCGGTGGAGCATATTACATTATACAGTCTGTCCTAGAGTTAAAGCATGACATTCATACATCAAAGTCGGCGCTGTTGCAAGTTTTTCGAAAACTATCGCATGGACAACACAATCAAATGCCTTGTTAGGTCTATAAATAGTGATAGCGAATGTAGAACTTGTTCAAATACATCAATAGTTTTATTAATGAATTCAATAATTGTTGCTGTTGTATTACTTCCTTTCTGTAACCAAATTGTTGTGTCGCAAATAAATTGTTACATTCGAAGTGATCAACAATTTGTTTGCTTAATGCCTTTTCCAAAATTTTTGATAATAACGGTACTTATGATATCGGCAATTAGTTTGTAATTTCATTTATGTCACCAGATTTATGTAGAGGTATTACCTTTGATATTTTCAAAAGTTTGGGAAAATACCTTCCTTACATACATTTATTGACCAACTTTGTGATCGGTGTTACAATGTGGTCAATTAATATTTCTTCTTAATAGTATGATTGAAAGGACAAAGAAATCTCTGGAGATTTTTTCTCTGATTTGAATAAATGAAACTGTGGAAAATGAAAAACAATTACGTCTCAGAAAATTATCTTGTGAGAGACTTATCGGGTCTAAATGACTTCTTGGAATGGATAGAGATATTTTTCGTGCAATTGATAAAAAATAATCATTGAAACTTTCTGCTGTAAAGTGTGGGATATTTTGAGTGAGAATTCATCTTTGATTAATTAGACTCGACATAATTCTGTTTGGATTGTTTGATTTTTTTATTAATTGATCAGTTGCCTTTATTTAAGTTTTTTCAGTTTTAACTTGTAATTAGTTTTGAGTTTATTACGTAAAATTCTAAAAAATGGGGTATTTGTTAGTCTATACATATCATTCATGATCTGCAACTTTCGATTTCGAATTAGCTGAGGTGTGAACCATTTAACACCACAGTCTTTAACTTTCCCTGTTATCTGTTTCTATGTAAATGATATTTTGAATGCATCAATAAAACAAGCAACAGTGAATACTATAGAAGCCTTGAGAATGAAGAAGGGGAAGGGAATCTTCAAAAGGTTTGTAGAGCTGGTAACTAGATATGGAAATAAAAATGCTCAATTCCATCGAAAAGCTACAAAAGGACCGTCTTTTGCATAAAATTTAATTAGAGTTTTAGAAAAATATGGAATATCTTAAAAAATTGATTTTTCATTAAAACTCTGGAAATAGCCTAAATGAACATGAAGAATAGTTATCTAGAAGTTAGTTAATAATTCCAGGGATTCAGGAAATTATTTTAGGTTCATCGCAAATATGTCATATATAAGAGACCTTCCCTATAGTTTAATTAAGTTTAAGCCTTCATTGTCAACTGCATAATCAACCTCTGTGACTCAGAGATTAGAGACTTTATATATCACTTGTAAAATTCCAAACGAGTACAATATTTATTATGATAGATTCATTATGTTTATTTCGATTAAAAGTTCGTATTATTCTATTTGTAATCGAATTGGTTTCAAGGTTATGATTCTGGAGCGACGACGGTTAACACGCGTAATTCACCCATCAATAACAATATATTAACGTTAGTCTCACAACACAGTAGTGAACTCATTCTGTGGATGCCTCTACGTTCTGAAATAATCAACAATGTTAATGTAGCAGTACAATTGTTCAATGAACATCTCACCAATTTGCTAACGCGCATATGCGTTCCATACACTTCCCCCAAGAAAAACAACAAGTTTCCCCCTTGGTCTACCATGATAAGAAATATCAGACTTAATGATTGGCATAAATACAAAAAAGATACTAAACTGGATGATTATAATGCATTTAAGACTCTAAGATCGGCAATCAAAAGCGATATTGTCTGTTCATTCATAAACTTAAGAGGATGTGGTTTATGTACGGGTTATCATAAAGTAAGGGGTCTATTTTAGATTGTTATATTGTCTTAAGAAATTATGCTAGTAGCAAAATATAAACAGAATCTAGTTGCTTCAATAATTGGATTTCAGTATATCTACGGAAAACAAAAGAATTGTTGTGACAACTATTGACACAAGTGTCAAACGAAATAATCGTAATTTAGAGAATTGTTCCCGAAATAAAAATGGCCTAACGTAAATTGTAGTAACTTGAACATGGATCTGCAAATAAGAATTGGCTTAGTACAATGTAATTATGAAGGCGGTAGAAATTACACTACTGTATTACGAAGAATTCGTACGAAAATGGGTTTGAGAGCAGGGCCGTGCCAAATGAAGGCGTATGGTAATTTGATTAGCAAATTTGAAACAACAGGGTCTGCAAAAGACCTTCCGAGATAGAGAAGACCTGGGACTAGTGATGTTCAAGTTGCTGAAGTTCTTCAAGGAAATCAAAACGTAGCCAATACTAATCCGCTAGCAATCAGTAGTGTGGATGCGATTTCAAAACGTATACAATTGCATACACCACGGTTTGGAAAATTTTATGGAAAACCCTGAGAATGTATCCTTATAAACTGCAACTGCTGTTTGAATTAAGAGACGCAAATTTTGCTGTCGAGTTCAATTTTTCATTAGACGTATTGGCTCAGATGGAAATTATACCCGACTGGTTGTCCCGTATTTAATGGACAGATGAGACCTATTTCTCTCTTAATGCTGGAATTAATACTCGAAACTGTCGAATACGGTCAAAAGAAAATCCACATGAAATCGTTCAGTAAGGCCTTCATGACAAAAAAGTCACAGTTTGGTGCGGTTTCACAGCTAATTTCATCAATGGTCCATATTTTCTTGAGGAACTACAGAATGGGGGGGGCGTATCTGTAACTGTTACTGGTGAACGATACCTGCAAATGTTAAGGGATTGAGCAATTCCACAGTTGCAAAACGAGCACGAAGGAATTGAAAACATGATTCTTATGCAGGATGGAGCACCTCCGCATATTTACCGACCAGTTAAAGAATTGTTAACTTCGATTTTTCAAGATCGTGCTATAAGCAGACATTTTGCAAAGTCATGACCACCAAGATCGCCTGATCTTAACCCAGCGGATTACTAGCTGTGTATTTATTTCGAAAATTTGGTGTTTAGAGCACGGCCAACAACGCTAGAGGAATTAAAGGACAGTATCAGTGAGCAAATTCATGCAATTCAACCAGAAATGTTGAATAGTGCTGTATACAATTTGGAGGAACGGTTGATTATTTTATAACAACAAAATGGAGGTCATATCTAGCATTTGCGGTTACTGTTTGACCTCAGAAATCCCATTACGTCAGCAACTAGATTCTGTTCACTTTTCGTTATTAATTTGATTTCTTAAATAATATATAATAAGTTGAAATATATCCTTTACTTTATGATAACCTGTTATATCATAAGAGAAATATGCATTTTGGAAAAGACTCTATTATGAATTACGAAATTAATTTATTACATTCATCTCATTAATACGAAATCATCACTCTTATTCACTAAAAATACCACGAAAGTACTAAGAACCTTGCAGTTATAAAGTAGCCATTATCAGAGTAAACTAAGTCACTCTGATGATGGCTACTCGGTAGCTGAAACGTCCTTAGTAGTTTAATAGTATGTTTAGTGGATAAGGGTAACTATTTCGTACTCTTTTAGTGTATTACTTTCATCTCAGTCGTATTTTTAAATTGGAAAGATGTAGATACAAATGACCAAAGAATAAACTCTGGCACGATTTTTGATGTATATTTTATCGTTTATTCAGATTTGGAAGTGAATTCTTGAAATAATATTTGGTATTGATTTTCGTAGCAACGGCAATGTAGATGAACAATTGAAAACAAGTTTCGAAGCTTTCTTTGCTCCCTTACATGAATCTTTGTATGATTTGTATGGAAAATATTAAAACATAAAATATATTTAAAAACGTTTATTGTCATTTCCTATAAGAAAAAGTTTCACACAATTCGATGTGTTATCTTGAAGATGGATATTATGATGAAATAATATGAAGCGGCCTTCAAGTACACCGGATTCAACAACTTAATTGTAAAAATAAATATATAAATAACACAACGGAACTAGATATTTGCAGGTACTGATCCAGACGACCGGATTTTCTACTGATTTTGTCCTTGTTTGTGGCCTCGGTACGCCAATTGGTCCATTGAACGTCCCCATCCACCACCATGACTGGACGAGCTGTAGCCACCATCTCCACCACCGGCATCACCGCCTCCGTAGACACTCTCGTGACTGGATACGTGACTGGAAGAATGTTGTGGGTGAGATACAACTTCGTAGGTGACTTGTTTCTCATGCCCTCCTAGCAATTTCTTCAGACCAATGATTCCGGAGAGGATGAGTGCGATTTTAGCGATAATTAGAGCTTTACCGGCGATCAGTGCGATAACGGCAATGGCGAGTTTTCCCAAAATGGCGGCTTTCAGACCTGCGATAGCCATCAACGGTCCTAGGATTTTGGCTGCCTTCTTCTTCTTGCCTCTTCCTTCTTCGGTGTCGATGGCGTTATCTTCTTCGGAGTAAGTTTCCACGGCGTCATTGAAGGACCGAGCGGCAGTTGTCACACCATTAACGACGTCACTTCCTTTGAGGTCAACTTTCATTGTATGCGTTTCCAAAAAACTGCTAATCCTACCGAAGATGGCCCCTTCGATCGAGTCGTCACTTGTGAGGGCACGCGGTGCTCCACCTGACGGTTCACTTGTCTTCACAAATTGCACACCATCGATCACAGTAACCGATCCTTTATTGGCCATTTTGTCCAATAAGGAGAATACGCGGTATTTCATGCATGCCACGGTATCCGTATGCAGACAATCGGTGTAAATTGATTCGAGAAGATTGTTTTCGGTTTGAATCGCATTGCGAGCGACACGAGTTTGCTCTTGGGCCGGAAGGGCGTGGGCCACGTACACCACGACGCACATAACTAACCCCGTTATTTTGTAAGAAACCATCTCGCTTGCACTGAGTGTTCGTTTGATACATTAAACTAATATCGCGGAAATTTATATATGAATCTCCCTTCTCTTTCGTATCGGCGTTAGTATAATAATTTGTGACCAGATAATACGGCGCGGCCCGAGGCGGACATCTAGGACTGCTTTCTCACAGGTGCATTATTATGCGAATTATTAGTTTTCAAAACTTGTCCGTCTAATTTCCAAATCTGCATAAATCTAATTATAATTGGATCCGAGATGTCCTGGTATCAGCAAGACTTTCCATTATCTGTAGAAACTAGATACCAAGCAATACATACAAAACCAATAGTCGAGTCAATTTAGCAAAAAAGTTCGGAAAAAAAACAGACTGAACCAATCAATTTTTTTTTGCAAATCGTTCCTGGACGCAGAAGATCTGGTTGCTTGGACATTTTTCAATTGTTGAACTGGAAATTGGCCAATTTTCATGGTCAATTGATTGAAAAATTATATAAAAATTGGTAAGTTGGAGTTTTTCAGCCAATTTTGGCAATACTTACCAAATTTACATATTTTTAAATAATTTTCCAATGAATTGGCCAATTTCCAGTTTAACAATTGAAAAATGTTCAAGCGACCAGATCTTAAAGTTCAATATCGTTCAGTATACGTTCAGGAACGATTTGCCAAAAAAAAATTGATTGGTTAAGTCTGTTTTTTTTTCGAGCTTCCACATTTTTAACGTCTAATTTGTCCAGACTACAGATAAAATTTCAGATTCAATATACCCGATAAGTCACAAAATAACAGCAATTCTCACAGCAATGTTCATAGAAATCGACTAGCCTGCTTTTGAAAAAGCACTAGAAACATTGAAACCAGCTATCCTATATCCACAATTTTACACAAATTGCTTTAACAAGTTGAGGAAGGTCATATCGAAAGATTTTTAGGAACATTTCTGTATTTCAAAATGATCACAGTTCTAAATAAATTTTTTTTTCATTAAAATGTTTCAATTAAATGTGTTTATTAAATTTACATTCCATTTTCAATTATGGACGTACTGATTGTCAATTGTTTTTCATAGAAAACTTGATTTAGCCTTGTAACTTCTGAGCAAACATAGATGGAGAAACATTTTTTGATACAAGTTATTCACAATACTAAATGTCGTAACTCTTGTCGTGTGAGGGTGGGAGTTACTGATCTGAACCACTATAGACCGATTGCAATTCTGAACAGTATAGCAAAAAAAATAGAAAAAATTATTCACAATAGAATATCGAATTGCATGATACAATATAATATATTCAACCATAATCAGAGCGTCTTATTAAGGGAATATCAACATACTGGGTCATTAACAGTGGCGTAGATAACGCCCTCGCAACCCCCGCGGTGCAGGGGGGTGAGGGCACACGTCTGTAGGGGCGCACGAGAAAATCAAAATGTTAATTGTGAGTGTTCCAAAAATATTTATTGGTGTATAATATATTATAGGATATACTATTAATTACGTGTAAATAACAATTTTTCGTAATCAAAATATGTTGATCATTTTGAGTTAAACGCTACTGGCCATTAATCAAGTAATCAACAACACAGTAAACTCTCTAAATAACAAACATAAAGTAAAAGTGTTATTTTTTTCTCTAACTCAAGCTTTCGGCTCTGTAGATCATGACAGACTACTTAACAAACTATTCTGTATAGGTTTCGGAAGTATTAATTGAAACGTATTTTTCTAATAGAAAACAGAAAATAGTAATTACAAATAACCGTCATGAGTCTCATTCGGATTTGAATTGTACATGGCAAGGAGTTTCACAGGGCTCATAACTTTCTTAACTCACGAGCCGCCTCTGCCATATAGATAAGAAATGCTATCTTAACTATATGGCAGAGGCGGCTCGTGAGTTATGAAAAAGGGTGGACACAAGAAAAATTCCAATAACAGCTCTGTTATCTCCAGCAGTTCTTTTTTGTCTTTTCCTATCAGGTTTTGCATTATTGCGTTCTTGATTGTCATTGAATTTTTAATTCAAATAGTTTCCTGTTGGAATTGGTGGATTGCCTTTTGTAGTTGAGCACTGTCAATTTCACGCATTTGAGTCTGATTAAATAATATTTCAACATGTAGTATGATGAAATGAAATATTTTCAACCAGTAGAGAAATTCTGGCCAATTCAAATGTTTCAATAAACTTTTCGCTTCACTAATAGTAACTGAATCCATCCCATCTTCGTCAATAATTTTGTCTAAACATTCTTTGAAAGAATCCTGGTGTTCAAATAATGTGTGATAATGCATGTAGGAACAGCGAGTGGTAATCTGCATTTGACTATTTCATCAAGGATTACCGTTCGTTTTGGCGATTTGGCGATCGAGAAAAAAGCGAAAAATAACAACCATTTGCTGATGATTAGAGATGTCTGTAGTTTCATCGGCCTCCAAAGCAGTGAAATTTGCAGATTTAACTTCTTTTAATATTTTACACTGTGAATACAGTGTATCCACAGTGTGAACTCTTTTGTAGGTTATTACAGACTCAATCTAATCTAACCTAGCCTGCTAGAAGTTTCCCTGAACAATTTTCTAGAGAATTTCATCGTATTTTATTACCCAAATCGTTTCCCGATAGTCCGTATACTTTACGAGAAAATCACAAATGTCATAAATTTTCGGGTTACACCTCCCTATTTTCGGAAAATAATTTTTTCTCGAAAGTCACATGGCGAGATTCACGGCAGTGGAAATCATCCTTCATATTTGTCTACGGTTACTGGACTATTCCATTAAACATTGATATATGAATTCACATGAAATTTTCACACCGACAATTTTCAACCAATGAAATACTTTCATTTTGACTTGTTGCCATGCCAACGAAAAAATTTCAACTGATATTTTTTCTTTTAGGGTAGGGAAGCAAAATTATAGTGGATATTTTTTGACGTTCAATGAATGAGTTTGAAAGTGTTACAATACATAACAAAACAACAAAATTATGGCATTTCTCCGTAATGTCTCATATTTTCATGACAAAATGTCAAATAATATCACATTGAAATAGTGGATATTTTTTGACGTTCAATGAATGAGTTTGAAAGTGTTACAATACATAACAAAACAACAAAATTATGGCATTTCTCCGTAATGTCTCATATTTTCATGACAAAATGTCAAATAATATCACATTGAAATTATTGTAAGCTAATTTTTCTTCGGTGTGAAATCTTCTTACCGAATATCCCGAGTGTACAAATTAATTTCCGGAAATTTTGCACGTGGGATATTACATGTGATTATTTTTCGACGAACTTCCAATTTGTGTCAATAATGGTCAATCAAATTTGACCATAGATGGACCAGCTTATAATTTATCATTCACAAATGATTTACAAAATACCACACGAGAGTTCGATAAATTCGAAAATAATTCTCATATTGTCTGGCTACAACTTTTCGAGGGTCTGTCGAATTATTATTAATTTATTCCCACTCTCTTGTGATGTTGTTACTGAAACTCGGATGAGAAGGCATGTTTCTCCGTTTACTTTCACACAAGCGATATCTGTATTTTGAATGCATTGTTATGATAGCTTCATGACCTTATGAAGTGAAAGGAATACAGAATGAGTTCACCATTTTATCAAATTAAATGTTTAGGAACCCTCTTCACTATTGTTGAAAAAATTAACGGTGAGGACCTATTTCCCATGTTCAATATATTAGGTGTATTATTCATGGTGAATGCAGCAGTTTTGAATAAGTGAAATTGTCTCATTATCATGGATAATTAGATGTGATGTCTAAATTGCAAACCGAGCGATAATTTTAATCTCATTTAACCGACAAGTAAAATGGTAATGATAATGACTAGCGTAGAAACATGTTTGCTAAAGAGCCAGCTATTTCAAATTTTTTAATATCAAAAAAAATTGAAACAAACCAAAATCGGGAATGAATAATATAATAACTCATATGACGTTACTGTTCAATACTGATCAATATTTATCGGTGCAATGACGATTTTGCTTTACAATTTGATGGAATAACAATATTGTAATCAATAGTGGCTACCATACCAAATATATCCAAGTTATCAATAATTTTACTAATACTGCATTAAATCCTTTTTTGGCATACATTATCATGTCTTTTAATGAAGCTAAGAACATATTTATTGCCGGTTTAAATCTGTAAATTATGTTTTAGTTACATCACGACAATTTAGTCTAAGAGATAGATACATATTTTGGGCCTGAGATATAACATGTTGGCATATGTGTTATGTTCTAGCAATTATTAATCTGAGTATTTTATCCTATGTGAGTTGGAGCTTCCACCCCGCCCCATTTTGAGTTAGCCGCCCCAGAAAATATTCAATTTTGAAACATAAGAACTACAAGTTGATGGAGGTGCCAACATTTTTTTTCCAATTTCAGACGATTTGACTAATTTTTTCCAAAAAGACCAAAACATAACCAATACTTTTGAAAATGGTCGCATAGAAATTGTTTGGGTATGGTTTTCGAGTAATGAGCATTGAAAACAAAAACTTTCCAATTTTGGTCATAACTAAAGCTGCCAGTGCTGCTAAATGAATGGAGAAAATATGTTTGCATTTATTGAATGTTGATCGCCAAGGGACCCTCTTCGACTAGCACAAAACACTAATGTGTTATAACTAAAGGGCGGAATATATGCAAAGTGCATATATTTGCATATTTTGCATATTTTTACAAATTTCATAAAAAATTGCATATTTCGGCAAAAATAAAATTTGTGTGCATATTTTTATGTTTTTCGTTTTATCAAAAGATTAAGTGAGACCCTTGCAGATAATTGAAATAATTTAAAAGGTGGGTAGGTTTTATTATTATATGGTTTATGGACCCATTTCATTATTATAAGGTTTATTGCCGGCATTTATTGGATGTTTAGGAATTTCCAAGTAATCAGCTTACCTAATTCACCGAAATTTGTGCCAAAATCATTGTTTGTGAAAAGAAGTTCCAAATTGATCAACACTTGAAAACAGCTATGCATAAAGCTAAGTTGCAGAAAAATAAATCTGTGCCTGTTCAGCAGTGTGTGCAAACCGCATTTCAAAATGTCAAACCAAAGAGTGAAAAGGAGGTGTTTCATCAAGACTTATGCAATACCTTTGAAGAAACTGCAAAATACACAATTTAGAGATTTTTTGCAAAAATATTGTACTCAAAACATCCCTGACGAATCCACACTTAGAAAGAAGTATGTGCAAACAGTATACGAAACTGTAATGGAAGAAATTAAAGTTTCACTGGGCGATGAACATTTTTATATTATTGTTGATGAAAGCACAGACTCATGTGGTCGATATATCCGCACACCTTATTATTGGAGAGCTTCAAGAAAATGAGCCAGGGAAGCCATATTTAATATCTTCTAAACAGTTAGACAAAACTAATAATGAGACCGTAACTCGATTTATTCAGCAGTCTCTATGAAATTTTTTTTTACCAAATCCAGTTCCAGTAGAGAACTTTTTAAATTTTTTTTGTCTGACGCAGCGCCGTATATGGTTAAAGTAGGCCAAAACTTAAAAATATTTTATCCCAATATGGTACATGTCACTTGCCTTTTACACGGGATAAACAGAGTTGCAGAAACTATTAGAACAGCATATCCCTTGGTGAACAAATTAATTTCAAATGTAAAGAAAGTGTTTTTGAAAGAACCTCTAAGAGTGCAGATCTATAGAGAGAAATTGCCAGGAGTTAGTTTACCTCTAGAGCCCGTGATTACTCGATGGGGAACATGAATTAAGGCCGCGATATTCTATGCAGACCATTTTGAAGCCATTAAAGACATAGTTTTAGATTTAGGAGACAATTCACAGTGTGTAGTGCAAAGTCAGGCAGTATTCAAAAATGTAAATTTAGCTAAGGAACTTGTTTTTATTAAGGTTAATTTTAGTTTTATACCAGATATAATAACTTCGTTAGAAAGTAGGAATATGAGTTCAAGAGAATCAATTAATGTTGTTGAAACTTTTTCCGAAAAATGCAAAAAAGTTCCCGGTGATGAAGTAAGAACTAAACTCGAAGTTATTGTGGGAAAATGAAGGTTTCAAGTATTTAATGGAAGTCAAAAATATTTTTGATACTAAACCATCCAACGAAGTAATACCTTGGCCTTATAACTTACTACCCAAATTAAAATATTGCCAGATCACAACGGTAGATGTTGAAAGATCTTTCTCTTTGTACAAACATATTTTTACAGACAGAAGGCAAACTTTTATTGGAAAATTTTGAAAAATATATCGTTATAAATGCATTTTATACTATTTCAGGTTAAAAATTTTACCTATTATATTTTTCTTTTAATTTTACTTAAAATAAATAATTTTTGTAAGAGTCGGCGTTTCTTTATTTCCATTTTTCCATGTTATATTCAAGGCATATAATTGCATATTTTGACAAATAAATGCATATTGTTGCATATTTCAAAGAAAAACTACGCATATATATGCGCATATTTTAACTGAATCGACGTGCATATATTCCGCCCTTTAGTTATAACACTTAAATCTAAATGAGACGGGGTGGGAGGTTTAACTCACGTAGGAGAGAATACTCAGATTGATAATTGCTGAAACACAGCACATATGCCAACATGAACTCAACCATCATCTGCAAAGCTGTTACTCCCAACATATCGTTGATATAGAGTAAGTTGATGCCAAGACAGACCCCTGTGGAACACCAGCGTTAATAGACATTGCATCGGAGAATACTTCGTCCACTATCACATGGAGTGACCTATCTGAGAGAAAACTCGATAGTAAGCTATAATAAGTTCCTCAAGAAGGCGTCATAGGGTGATGACTGATCGTGAAAAACTTTTATTAGAAACTATTCTTCTCTATCTATGTTTGCTCTAAAGTTACACGGCTGAATCAAGTTTTCCATGAAAAACAATTCACAATCAGTAGGACCATAAATTAAAGTGGAATGTAAATATAAATCATTTTCAGATCTCCATTAATTGTGTCAACCAGTCTCTGTCTCCCTCCTCAGGCTTCATTGGATGGTATAGGGGCTCTAGATGAGAAAGCGGTATGAAATGTACCATCATCTGCAAAGTTGTGGACGGGACAGGTGGTCACTTTCAAAAGATCGATATGGACCAGAAACAAAGTCGAATCCTGTGTATTCGGTGCCATGTTTCCAACACCTGTAATTTCACACATTTCTACTTTTTGCCTACGCTGTATTTCTGAAGGATAGTGATTTATGAATGAGTTCCGAGCCATTCTATCACAAACTATGTTAATAGCCTTTGAAGAAGTAGAATACTGAATATGCAAGTATGTTCAATTAAATAAACACACCACAGCCGGATACCTGTTATTGACAAGTTCGAATTTACTTAAGAAAACATGTTACTTAGTTAACTACCGATTGTTCTTTAAATCGACGATTGTATGTGAGCAGAATCAACTAAGTGAGTCAATAAGTGAACCGACATTCCCGTGCAATGCAAATTCACTATAGATCCGTGGCGTAGGCAGCATGAGATTTACAATGTTCACAATAAACTTCATAAAAGCTAATATTGAAGATGATCACTCTCGACTTCTACACATTTTTGTAAATGACCCAAGTACGGTTTGACACACTTATGCACATGTTGCGCTATCGCAATAAGTTTCTACCATAATTTGGTGGATTTAATCTGTGCATTCTTCATTAGAGTAATCAGAACACAATTTTATCTAGTAGTGAGATTTCACTTGTTCAAACATTAATAATATTCTTGACCTAGGTATGAATTATATATAAATTCTCAAGAAATAGGTCACACTAAACTATTATAGCAATTTGTCATAATGGGCAAGTACCGTAGATACACCTTTAAGACCCAATGTAAGTGATATTGGAGCGCCTACCTACAATTTATCAAAATTTTTATTGAAAACAATGTAGAAGGAAAAAATGGATTTTAGGTGAAGAACTCATGGCATTTTATTGAGTTTATAAAAATCAATCCATACCCATAGATCATCAATTAATTTCCTTGGACGTTGTTTCTTCATATACAAATATACCCGTCGTTTTGTCACTGAGTAGCATCGAAAAGCGTTGGGCACAGATTAAAGACCACACACCTCTAGATCAACTGAATTGATAAATGCAGTAATAATAATATTTTGGACAAATATTCGGCACAGCAATGGAATCTCCTATATCAGCTACTGTTGCTAACCTAGTTATGGAATGCCTGGAGGAATCAGTAATGAATTCATTAGATTTTCAACACGTATTCTTTAAACGGTATGCAGATGATTGCCTAATTTGTGTTCTCAATGATAAAATTCAGTACGTGATCAATAAATTCAACACTGTAAACTCCAATTCACTTGTAAAATAGAAATGAACAAAAACATAAATTTCCTAGATATGAACTAGAAATTAATGCGATGAGGACGCTTTGTGCTTGATACAATTAGTCTCAAGAAATCCCGTTTTAGACAGTGATACGTATTCTGATGATGATCCGAAACGTACGTGAAGACGAAAATATGAAGCATATGTGTTAGCGTGACCTATTTCCCAATAATTTATACATAACTTGTTCAAACAGTTTGATTCAAAACATTCAATTTTGGCATTATCTGATCCATCTAACATATGTTTCTTGTAATTATAATTCTCTAAAGAAGCTTCAATGGGATATTACTTTAAAAAAATCGATGGTAGAAGCCGCTACGTAATGACAATGCATTATCATTATAAGTGCCATTATCAAACAGATACTAAAGTTTGATGTAAACAATAAACAGTTCAAGTATGAATAGGATTAATGACATTTGTACGATTAAGAGTAAGGGATCATTGAATATTACAAAACAGGTAGATCCCAGGAAAGTACATAATGAATTAAAAAACAAATTGTGCACTAAGAGTCCTTTGGAAGAAAATGGAAAATATCAATTTGGATCTAACAGGTCATTTACGATATTGTTATAGGAGTTTTTGACACCTTTATCTATATCTATTGTATTTAATTTGAAATATGTAAAATGCTCAGACTATCTACATTGGGTATGAAATCTTTGTGAAAAATGGTTAACAAAATTTGAGTCTGTTTTGCTAACTCTGAAAGAACGAAAATGTTCTTGGTATTTAATAATAATGAAATAGAATTAGTAATGTCAGAATTTGAAGATGATATTTCCGAAGCAATTCGAGAGGCAAAAAAAATATAAAAAAATCCGAAATTGAAACGGCAACTCGCATATATCAATGGCAATTACAAATTAATACCTGGCACAATTACCATATTAGAAAAACAACAAATGGTCAGTTATTTTCAAAAAAAAAATATTTTTTTGACAAGAATGATGGTTTCTCGTTTTTGTCTCAAGTTGTTAAAGTTTTCAATGGGACATTTTCGAAGAATTGCAAATTGAGTCTGATTCATTATCCGCTCTTAAAAATTTTCCAATTACATCTGTCGATGTAGAGTAGAGCCGTTCATTTCCAATGTACAAGTCAATTTCAAGTTTTAAAACAGAAAATATGAGAAAGCACTTAGTTGTAGCTATTAATGATAAAATTTTAAGCGGTTATAATGTTTAATTAATAATTAACAACTATTTAGTTATTATGGTATTAATATTATGTTGTGCAAGCATATTTGTGTTAAGTTAATGTTAAGTTAATTCACTTTGTATAATGAATAATAGCTTATTATTAATAATTAATTAATTGTGATGTTGAAGGCATTTTGCCTATATTGCCTATATGTTGCCTATAAGTTCAGATTTCTGCCTTTTTCGATAAAAATCTTCGCCTATATAAGCGCCTTTCTCTTCAATTTTTGTTGCCTATAAATTTGAGCTTTTTTAGATCGGTGTGCATTGATTCAGAAGGAAATTATTTCAAAATTTCATTTTGAGAATTTGATAATTAATTATCTTGCTGATTATTTTTCCTACCAGTGCAACTATTAACAATTTCTCATGTTGCTTTGTTTTTATTTTGAGATCTACTTGAAAAAGAAATAAAAGATTGTTCTTCCGAGAAATTTACATAGAAAAGGTTTATAGGGGTCAATGTCAAAGGTTATTTTCATCCCAGTCATCATGGACGTTTACACGTATTGATTTATTTTGGCACATTTAAGACGAAATATTCATTCAATTGAAGTTCACATGAGTCCTATGAACGGATGTATATAATAAAACGAGTTTTTTCGTGAGACAGTATCACTGTGAATGAAATAATTGAACACGAAGAGAAAGTTTTCGAACGCATTCAAAAATAAATTATTTAGTTGCCTACGTTCCCATGATGATATTCGGCTGAAGGTAGCATCGGAATTGGATTCTTCACGTTCAAGTTCTTCATAAATAACCTTGACATTGTAACGTCCACGTATGGTTAATTGTTGTTTGTACAAAGTAGGACAGGTGCGGAGCGTTGACCAGCAATGCTGGAAGTAATAACGCCCATGGCAGTATGTGTGATTCTTACCATAGCGCTACCCACTGATTAACTAACCATCAGGTCAAGAGAAATTTAAAAGGACTGGACCACTTTCGACATACTTACCCAGACTATGTATATGTGTTTGTTTCGTGTCTTCACCTTGATAATGATAGTTCTTTTTTAAATTGTGACATTTAGACCTGAACTGTTGTAGCCGACGAATAAATTTAATTTGCATACTCTTAATGAAACTTCAATGATTATTAAACACGTCTCTATTAGTTCCGGAAGGAACATGCCAGGAAATGTAGAAACAGCAATTAAACATTCAATTTTTATTATTCTAATAAAGAAATCCTGTAAATTTGTTCACTCAAAATAAAAATAAAACAATTATAATCAATCACTTTATTGACTCATATAAAAGTAACAATAATTTCTTAATTCTAGATGTCTGGTATAACTAGACATTATGGTATCTTTAAGTCTTTGTTCGTCGGTATCTTAGTGAATTTATAATAATTTAATTGTAAAAATAAATATATAAATAAATGGAATAACACCGCGGGCCCGTACCGACGAAGTATTGAAGACCCGTTGAGAGATTTCCAGGTACACTTCCAGATACATTTATCCGGTGGTTTTACTGCTTGCTTTCGGCTTGTTTGTGTCCCCTGTAGGCTATCTGTTGGGCATCTTCCAAGGAACGTCCCCAACCTCCATGTCCCGACGAGCTGTAGGCTGCACCACCGTCACCACCGCCGTAACCGCCGCCGCCTCCACCGCCACCACCTCCGCTACCTCCATAAACCGATTCGTGACTGGCTACGTGACTCGAGGAATGTTGTGGATGAGATACAACTTCATAAGTGACATGTTTACCTTGTCCTCCCAACAATTTCTTCAGTCCAATGATAGCCGAAAGGACTAACGCAATTTTACCAATCAGAAGAGCTTTACCGGCGATCAGTGCGATACCGGCTAAGGCGAGCTTTCCCAGGATGGCCATTTTGAGAGCTGCGGCAGCCAAGAGTGGTCCCAAAATTTTGGCAGCCTTCTTCTTCTTTCCTCTTCCCTCTTCGGTACCGATGGCGTTTTCTTCTTCGTTGAAACTGTCCATGACATCGCCGAAGGAACGAGCCGAAGAAGTCACGGCGTTGACGATCTCACTTCCTTTAAGGTCGACCTTGATGGTGTGAGTTTCGAGGAAGCGGCTAATCCTGTTCATGATGACACCTTCGATCGATTCGTCTCCGTTTAGGGCACGAGGCGCTCCTCCAGTTTCGCCGCCTGTCTTCACTAATTGCACTCCATCGGTTACTGTGATCGTATCCTTATGTCCCAGCATTTTGTCCATGAACGAAAACAGCTTGTACTTCAGACAAGACACTGAATCCTTGCGTAGACAATCGGTGTAAACCGAGTCGAGGAGGTCGTTTTCCGTTTGAATGGCATTGCGAGAACCGCGTGCTTCATCTTGAGCCGGAAGGGCCTTAGCGATAATCGCGATACACAGAACTAATCCAATTACTTTGAAGGATACCATCGTGGTGGTTGGTAATGCAGTTGATCGTTGTTTGATACTGTGAAGATGCGACGGGGAATTATATACGGATGTATCTCCCTTCTCCTTGCAACAGGTCTTAGCACAATTCGGGTCCAGAGACTATAGCGACGGCCGCGGGGCGTCATCTTGGACCGCTTTCTCACAGAGCACTCGCGAACTAACCTCGTTCCAGCCCCCCAAGTGCGATATGCACCTATCACGACGTATTGCGCTTTGAACGATGACAATAATACGTGAATACGGTTAGCCATCGATGAAACTCTTGATATGTTCCCGATGTCCACTACCGGAAATACAGCGAGGGCGGTCTGTGGGTCAAATCGGCCGTGACCTTCACCGTAGAGAGTGTTAATTTCGACCCCATGAACGTTTCACTTGGTGCAGACGGTTCGGAGTCGGCTAACAATTCCGACAAACATTGAATTTTGTACGTGTCATGCTCTACGGTACAAGAACTCTCATATAATAATAACGTATTTTCGTCGGGAATATTAATTTTCACATCTATAGATATAGTTTATAAAGTGTTTTAGATTAGTTCCATTGCTGTCGATTAGGTGTCCTAATAAATCTGGCCCTTCGTTGATGTGCGATTTTACAATTATAGATAACACCCTTCGTAGCATTCGACTGTTCGAGGAAGGAAGAAAGTTGTGACACAATGAGAAAGTTATATGGAAAAAAGCAGTACATCATTTAGATACGTGAAATTAACAGCACATGTAATATTTGAAACTAAGTATTTTATGAAGATACCAGCAGCCTTACTATGTTGACCATTACTTTATACTTGGTGACAACTGTTAAATTGCCATAACTGCAATATTTCTACGTACTATAATTCGTCATTTCATTCCCTTGGAAACAACTGCTTTTTATCTCGTATCAGGTCAAAAAAGAGTTAAATTCTTTAAATTGAATATTTCATCATGCTTTATGTTACCACGAAAGGGCTCATCTGAATTTCTCAAGGTTAGGTTATTAATACCATTTGCTACTTGGGCCTATCTTATATGCCTTGAAATGTTTACTGGACAAAGGGGCTTATGTACTTAGGCCCTTTCATAAAAAATGTATTTAGAGGACATTCTCTGAACAATAATTTCACGGAGAGGCTTAACTAGCACGTCGCACTAAGCATGTGGTAGCCATGGGAAACATAACGCTGGACAGCTTATCGAAAACCACATAGTGTGTTCCTTGAGCTGAAAATTACATTCAGAAAGCATCTTTTCCTTTATACAGACGAATTCTTTAAAGCTTGCAGTTGTCTTTTCATAGCCCTATTTACAGGGAATCTGAAGAAATTAAGACAAATTTAAATCAAATCAAAAGAAAAGGTTAGAGACATAAAAAGTATTCGCAAAGGAGGTTATTCATGTAGGTATTTATATCAAATGATAGCACAATCTTCTACAATAGAAAGCTAGGGGTTTTTAACTTCACAATTTACGATATTGCTTCTGAAGATTGTTTTTGTCAAAACAAAATCAGGTAAATCTGGAGTGAAGGAAATGATAAAGGAGGTTTCTTTGAGATAGCGACAGCTTTGTATACTTTTTAGATAGATACGACAAACATGAAATTAAGACAGCATATGTATTTGCCGAATGTTGTGGGAGGCAAAATACAAATTAAATTAGAGGCTCCACTCTTTTATATTAAACAGCACCATTTTAGTAGAGATATCCCTCCGATTCTTTGCCCCTGACCATGGTCAAAACGAAGGAGACTCGGCCCACGGCGCAATTTCGAATGCTCAAGAATTGGTTGGTAATATCATGATCCCCGCAATTCATTCCAGTATTTTGGCTGGCGAGAAAGAGGAATTCATATACTGTTGTCCCTTTGAGCAAAACTGACTTTTTAGTAGTTAAAAAGTTTCCACTTCTCTCCATTCTTACAGATGACAGCAATTTCGACAAAGGCATAAAGTGGAACGAAATGGTTGAGTTTGCTGCAAAGAACCGATAAGAATTTATTTTAAGAATAGCCATTTAGAAAATCTTTTCTGGTCAATCAATTTGACCTTCTGTTATACATTCGTTTATGCACAATTATATACCCAAGCCTTACAAAGAACCAGCTCTAATTTCAGAAAAAAAAAATACAGAAATCTATTAGAGCTTTGCAGTCGTGGAACAACAGTTGTGAAAGAAAAAGGACATTCGAACTTTTGTGGTTCATTACCTTATTAGACAAACCGTTTTCTTTTTTCTATAAAATATAACTCAATAAGGTATTTTTCACTCACCATTGTTTACATAAAATAGCCGAATAATCCCTAAGCTATCAAATTAGTTTGTAGTTTATTTTTTTATTAACAACAAAATTTTTAATGGCGTGCTGTTTGACTTTTTTCATTTTACTAATTTTCAAATAAATTTGCGGTATTTCATATTTTGATTAAAAAATACTAAATGCGTTGTTGAGAATTAGGTTATTTCAATTTATGTGATCATTGGGCATGTTAGAGCGATGAGAATTTTTTCTCAAAGCTACATTTCGATCTGGTATCGTATCGATAATTTGTAAAGTATCTTCACATTTGGAAAGAACTCATTTCATTGGCCACTTGATGCACCTCTGCTGCTGTTTGGGGTTGGTGTATTCTGTCATACCGAAGCTCCTGCTAAAGATTGATCTCCGCAGATAACGGCAGCGGATGTGTGATTGTTAAAATCAAGTGGACGCCTCAAAATTCTTCATTACTCCTGGTAATAAACAACGCTGGAAGGACAAAGGAAAGGAAAGCCCTACTATATTTGATCAACTCATCGTGAGGCCAGAATTTAGTCCTTTTCATTTCGTCTAGTCCCTAGTTTGTCTGGCTAATCGTCGTTTCAATTCGTCTGACCTTGAAGTTGAACAAGGAATCGTTTTTTGAAGGGGCTTCAGCCCTCAAGCCCCTCACCCCAACCGTCGCTGGTTATACCGAATTAGTTTGGAATCGAACTACAATAATATATAATTTTGATCTTTATTGATAGGTTTTACGGATGTGGGTTTTCTCAACTTGAGCCGTATTTTGAAGTAGAACCAAAGAGCAAGAATTTTTGACCTAAAATCGAGGCCTTGAGAATTGACACTGGCGGGCACAGCGCTCCCAAGAGGCCCGAAAATGCATCCAATCATATGATTCCTATGGCGATTTGTATGGCAAATTGAACATTAATTTCCCTTCTACAGGGCTGGCGTTAACGCTGAACTCGACCCTGATATTCAACACCGCGCCTATTTTGTATTTGATTTATCTTCTAGATTATTCTGGGATCTTATGAAGACATGCATGTAAGACGATATACCTTTGTGTGTGAAATGGCGGAACATAACCGTTGAACTAGATCACTATCTAGTAACATATAATTTTAATTTAGGTTTATTATATTTTTTCATTTAATTAGAGGTGCGTGAAGAATGTTTGGAATATAACGTATGGCACTCTTTAATTTGAGCGAATGGGAGCATCATTGGAAAGGCCATGAATTATTCTAAAACAAATGATAATTTCTATTTTTACTTTAACGAGCGAAATTTTTTCCATGTGTATTAAAGTAGGTAAATTGTTTTATTATGCACATTGAAATGGGTGAGATACCTATTGAATGAAAGATTAATTCGGCATTGATCATTTCTATTCTTGAGGTGACAATTGTCACTTTAAAATCTACTTTTGATTATTAGAAAATGCTTAACAAGCAATATCTAATACTCTCCGCGGTCGTCGACGAAGTACAATCACAATTAGTTGTACTTAAGATTATACAGGGTATTCGTAAATTCATATGCCACACTTCAAGAGGTGATTATAAACAAAAAAATAAGGTAAACACTTCTCATAAAAATCTGTCCGAAACCGTTTCAATCAAATTCTATGAGGCTTCACAGATGAGGGCTGAAAGATGGTTATTGTTTAATATCTCAGAATCCATAATATGCTAATCTTTCAATTTTGATAATTTAACTAGTATTGCTCAAACAGATTTTTATATGGTACAGGTCGACAACATTTCTTACCAAAGAGGGCCCTATGGGGCACCTGGAAAACATTATCTGCTTTATTTTAATCGCATCATTAATTCATTTTACATAATTTTATTTTCGTGTTTTATAAATTAAAATAGAAAAAAGGACGTGATTTTACGACCGTATCTCAGATACTATTGCCAGCATGCCAGTTCCTTTCCCTCCACAATCGAAGGCAGCTGCTGTGTTCTACGTACGCGTTAACATATCCATGTCTTAAAAATCTTGTGTATAGGATCTCTACGGTATACGTACGCCGCATCATCATTGATGCTTAAAAAAATATCTGCTCTCTTTTTACCTGCTTTGAGAGAGGTATTATACATATAATAATGAAAGATACTTGAAATGCTCTATCATAATAATTGTCTAAAATTCGATTTGTTAGTTAGAAATGGTTTTCCATTGTGTATTTATAGTAATATAATAATCACGAGCAACTTTTTTCCTGACTAACGTTGCTCTACACGATGCAAAAAGAATTTTACACTCATACGGCATTTTTAGTGATGAGCCCCATTTATTTTACTTTTGACTGGACTAATAGGTCTTGCAAAAAGAATTTGACACATTCGTGCGGTCTGTGAAATTGTAGTAGTGACCCCTGTTTCTTCAACTTTTGACTGGACTAATAGGTCTTACAATGTATGACAGTCAATAAATTGCCAAATTCCAAAGTTATTATCTTAATTTTCTTCTACCAATGTCTTCAGAAAGGTTTCAATTATGATTTGGTGAAGTTTCACAATTTCGTAAGAAAACTTTTTCTTCTATACTTTTGTAACACTTATAAATTATAATTGCTCAGTCCTTCAACTCCAAACAGTTGATACAGATTTATGTCATTTTATCATAGATCACGAGCTAAGTTGTAATGGATGATAGCTTTCTTGCAATATACATAGGACAGACAGGACGTATCTAATACTTTCGAATTTTTGATTTATCAACTATTGGTCAAAGTAATTGGTCCTCATTACGACTATTATACTCCTACCATAGGCTATAGTCAATTTGTTAATCGGCTTGTGGTGTCTTAGCTGTCTAATCGTAGTGTGGAGGTTCCTCTATTGCATGAATCGTTAGGAAATAATCTCATTTACATTCTACAATGTCAATGTCTTTGAATTTATAAATACTTCCGTTTTCTCATATAGAAACGTGTAGATTCAAATTACTCTCACTTACAATTAGACGTAACAACTTGTTTATTATATACTTAGTACCGACTTATTTATATCGGTGCTAGTTATTATTCAGTTAATTGCATTTTACTTGATCTATGCACGTAATGGTAGGTTCTTGTACGTCTACGACTGCAGGTTATAATTACGCGTTCGCTTTGGGAAATCATGACTCTCCATTTTGTTGTCTGGGATTTGTAACATTAGGATCAAATGAAATCATTTAAGAATTGATGAGTGTCTTGTTTATTGTTCTTACTCTACCAGTACATAGGGATGGATAAATAATGAATTAGTCGTATGTGGATAGCAATTAACTTTAATAAATAGGAAAGTGAAATCGGATATATAATTACCCAAGGAACTGTTAGATGAGATTGTTAAAGGATGTCAGGTATACTGCGTCTTTGAAGAACTATTGTATCCTCTTTTACAGTACTGTATTGTCCAGTGTAATGCCAACATATTTTTCCTCATCTGTTAGCACGATGATGATTCTATTCAGCTCGATTTGTTTCATGTGAATGATCTTTCTTTTCCTGGTGAAGACTACTATTTCAACTTTAATAGGGTTGAATCCTAGTCATGACCGATTTACCATTTCTCTGTGATCTTAAGACCTTCTTGAATGATGTCGCGTAGAGTGCTATCATATGCGTATCCCTGGTAGCGGATTAAAGAGTTAGTGTCTCTAGAAGATTATCTATTACCACGCTCCACAGAAGAGGTGATAATATCCCCTGCGCGCTGTGACCTTGTTGTGCTTACTTGGATGGTGCTTCCTCCTACCCTTGCCTCATCTCTTTTGGCTCCTAGCATTTCCGCCATCCATCTGGATGAAGTTTGGTTTACGTTCCTCTTCTCGAGTGAGGTCCTAATGGTGGCATGTGACGCGTTAAAAGACTCCCTCGATGTCAGGGGAGGCACAAAGAGCTATTTCTTTCTATTCTATGGCGTCTCTATCTTTATGTCAGCTGATATGGGAGAACTGTATTGCAACCCTATTTTTTTAGGAATTAGTTTCTACAATAGCAGAAATATCTTGAGCTTTCTAGAAATTTTAAGAATTTTCCAGAAATGTTCTGAATCTTGAATCAATAAATCCATTCTAATCAAGAAACGGAAAGAGGAACCCAAATAAATTAGCCAATACTATCAAATAATTCAATGAAATTTAAAATTATTATTGACGTTAGAACAAGCTAAAAAAACCATGTCGGAATTTTTGTGTGAAATCTATGATTCAAAATTCATGCCAATTTCACTGAGCAAAGTTGGAAATGTTTCTCTTTTCCAATATTATATGAAAATAACAGGTTAACGGCTTCTACCAAAATGAAAAGCTACGTTCCACTAAAAATAGCTGAATACGACTTTCGCCGTTCATTTGTTATTTGTGAAATGACGTAGACACTAGCACGCAGTTAGCTGAAAACGGATTTTTGATCATTCACCTTTGTAAACAATAATTTAAAAGCCGCTAAAATCGAAACGAGTAAAAGTGTAGAAAATGAAAGTCAATTTTAAGGTTAATGTCCAATTGCGACTACGCTCGATCAACATACGGTTTATAGGAGATGAATTAGATGGATAGAAAGTTTCCTAAATTGCTTATAAGAGAGTCGTCAGACGGGATATGTAGGTAGTGCTAATTGATCTTAACACAATATTCAAATTTGTGAGAGATAGTTAGTTTCCTCTTGTTCAGCAGGCAATAAAAACCTAGATCCATTCCAAGCTAGAAATTAGTATTTATGAATAGTATGAATGAAATTAGGAGAACATGAAAGACACTTGTGGATGTTTTAATTCGGAGAAAGGTATCCAATCTTCAACAGGTTTAATGCAATGCCACCAGCAGCTCTTCTGTGGTTTATTTTTACCTAAAAACTAAATTTTGCTAAATTATTAAGTTCTTTTCATAAAAATTGTTTGAATTTGTGCATTAAAGAAGCTTACAAAACAAAATTGAAAGCGTTAAACAATCCTGGTAACTGAATTTTGATAGCAACTTTATCACTCAATTTTTTAAAATCGGCAGAACAATTTCGAGAAAAATTTCAACAAAATTAAAACCACCCAATCAAAATGGATAAATAGTTCAATGAAGTGCATAGCTTAGAAAAACAAAATATCAATAGATAATGGGTAAAAATCCTAACAGACACAAAAATTCCGGATGAGCAGCCCACGTTAAGCTTAGGTCCGAAATTTGCATTGCCTGATAATTAACAATTGCCTATCGGCAATATAATTACTAATTTAGAATGCGGAATTAGAAATGAAATTTGTAACATCTTGACAAATAAAAAAAATGAACAGAAAGCAGAATAGGCATAGCAAAGAATCGGTTTAACTATCACACAAAAAAGACTAAAGAGTTCTTAGATGCTAACCCTCAAATATCACTTTTGAACGCGGATAAATGTACTAAAACCGTCATAATGCATAGAAATGACTACAAAAACAGAATAGAAAATCCATTAAATGAGGAACCAACTTACAAAAAATTTCATTAGAAATATTGCTATTTGAGCATTCTACCCTAAAAAATACTTCCGACATTATAAAGACGCATGTGGAAATTTAGAAGGGTTTCAATTAATTAACAAACAGCAGTGATACACTCAATAATGCGTTTAGAATGAGAACAATCGGGTACGTGAAACAAGAGATACGTGTACGTACATTATGAGATTGGTGTGCATTGCTCCAATGCATTGACTCAGTTTGTTTGACTTGACAGTTGTGTGCGGGATCACACGTTGTTTTTCAACCTAGACGAGGATCATGCGATCGGAATGGAGGCATAGTCCATAGAATATATTGAAGAAAACACAAAACATTCCAAACTTATAAGTGAATCGAAATCTCATGGGCTGTTTCAGTGAAACTGTTCTATAATTGAAATTAATTTGTACCATACCGATGACAAGTATTGAACGTGAACGCTGTTTTTCAACGCTTTAAAGAGTTGAAACCTTTTTGAGAAATACAATGGCGCAGAGAAGACTAAATTCACTTCATCTTGCCCTAAAGATGTCACCTTCCAGAAATTTCAGGGGTAATATCATACTCTTGTTGAGCGGAATCTAACCGGATCTAATCGGAAAATTTTGAAAATCTATTAGCTATGACATCCCCGTTTACCTTGTCGCATAAATAACAAATGAATGTTATTATAAACTTATACCTGACAGGTATACATTTCATTATTGGGAATTTCTAGAAGAGCGTAGCCTACCACACTTGTTCCATTCATATTAATCACTTGGAAGAAAGTGAAGATAATACAATGAGCAATAAAATAATATCCAAGTTGATGATGTTTGAACAATATGAACTCAGTCGAGAGATCCGTTCAGTTTATTTCTCATTCACCAACCCACATTGTTCGAATAACAAGCTGATGAATCGAATACCCTTCTGGATGATGGTCCGTCATTTGGGAGTAGGTCATTTGTTGTTGCGAATAATCTGAAGCTAAGATCACTTTTACTTTAGCTTTGCCGGATGTCGCACTCCGTGTACTGACATTTGATGGTAAAAGTTGGTTCACTTTCTCTTTAATTCGTACGTATACGTATGAAGGGCCATTTATGTTTTCTCAGCTATTAAGCATAGTCCGTCAATTGTCCTAATGCGGCTATCATCGTTCAATGTAAAAGTTCCTAAATTCGGAACGTTTCCAAGATTTTGCTGAAAACGATGAATTTACTTTGGATTTTTAATAGTAATGCGATGGAAGATTATATTCAAGGCTCCTGTGAAATGTATTGCCTTACAATAGTAATAATAGTCAATAAAATTCAACATAGATAGATGTTATGATGTTGGAGGGAAAGCTACGACTTGACCTTATACCCAAAATCCTTTCAGGGGATAACCTTACCGACCTCTGAGATGCCCTGGATTCCATCAAGCAAATTCTTTGTTATAAACATGTACTACATGATGGATTAAAATGGTGATCTTTCTGAAGTTTTATCGGCTCCATGTAAGAAGCTAAAGGTGATTTCAGACGCACCTCACCTTAATATGTAGTTATATTGAGCATTTATGTAGTTGAAGGAAGGTTCAACTTTTCGAAGCCATGGAAATTTTCAAATAGCAACAAATGGTACACCCCGTTAAAAAGGACCAATGATATTGGAAAAATCTTCTAATCTATGATACCTACTCGCAAAAGTTGAAAGACAGAGAGGTGCTTACGACACACATAGCGGCCGCAAACCTCATCAACGATCTCCTTGAAATGCAAGAAGGTTTGCGACGTGGTTTCTTCTCAAAGAGGCCCAAGCTTGTGGTTTGCGGCCAATATCGATCTTACCACTTTTATCTAGAGTATTTGAGAAAGCACTCAAGGCAATTATAGGTAAACACCTAGAAAAATTCCATATCCTGAAGCCATCACAATTTGGTTTCAGAAGTGAACCCTCCACAACTATGGCTGAACAGTCGTTGATGACTCACGTTGCAAAGACCTTCGAGAACGGAGGATATACGTATGATTCCTTCTACGATCTTTGGTTTTGTCTAGTTTCTCATAACCGAAATAAAACATTACAAATTCTCTAATAACAGTATCTCACTGATACAGTTCTATCTCACCGATAGATTCACACGACTTTCTACAATAATGAAGCTTCATATTTATAGATAAACAATTGAGGTGTTCCGTAAGTGTTGTTACTCGGGCCTATATTATTCCTACTACTCAGAAACGATTTACCATATAATTTTGATTATCACGAACTTATTGTATTTGCGGACGACACAGCTAAACTAAATATTCCTCACAATTTATAAATTTTGTTGCCCAAGACACAAAGGCTGAACTTTATGATTGGTTCAGCTCAAACGAGTTGTCCTCAAGTGAATCAAAACTCAAAATCTATGTTTTACATTAAAATTTAATGACTAACTCCTGTGGAGTATGTAAGATACTTAGTCGTTCTCCTGGATCCCAAATTCACATGGTTTATTCATTGTACTTACATCACCAAAAAAATATCAAGTGATACTTATATGCTCAGAAATTTGAATAAACTTGCTTCTGTTGATGTCCTCCGTGCAACTTAGTTTGCCATGATTCATACACATCTTTCATATGGTATTACGCTGTGGAGTCATTTATATTCTGCTAAACTCATATTTGCTGCTCAAAGGAAAGCTTGTATCAAATCTGCACTACAAACGTTGCAAAAAATCGTTCATCGTTCTTGAAATCATGACAGTTCCATCAGTATATATCTATGAATCTCTAATATTAGCTAACGCGCACATAGGTGATTATCCACATAGCACTTACATAGATTTTCATCGCATAGATGAAAGTAAAACTGCGGAAACACAAGAGATAGCCACTATTTGGGAGCAGAGTTCGCCTCTGTGAATACCAGACGTGGCCCTAGAATGCAAACGTAAGGTGAAGCTTGGTCACTGCACCATCGGGTGAGATCCGTCCGTTCTGCCTACCCTCCATCAGTTCCATTACCGATTAGAGAACTGTTCGCCTTTGGCAAGGTGGTTTTAATACTCATAACACAGTATACAGTACAAGAGATGAAGACTGCAAGAACAAAATATTGCTGAAAGCAATTTAATTAACATTGCTATTGTGGCTTGTTATAAATCTAAATACGCATACAAACAAATTTTTATTTTCCTCTATCATCTAATTTCACACTCGTGTTCAAGGGAATATGAAGCATTACCAAGATCTAGAATGATTGCATGGGTTCATATGAAAATTATAAAGCTAGGTACTGTTAAATTCAGAGATAGATATTATCTCTAAACAAAATTATCTAATTCATTACATATGTAGGTCAAATTCATAGACACGTGTGAATCGTTATCAGCTTGTTATGGTCAGAAATAATTGAGCAAGGAAACAAGCCAAACACTAATAATGTAAATAGTGAACACATTATTAATTAATAATTTTCCTCCAACTTGTTACTTTCTTGTACAGAACAATAAAACCATATCCGGGTCATGATAATTGAAAGCTCCCTAAATTGGTCATTATTCATGTGAATTGTAGGAGTTGCTGGGAAATAATGAGCCTCCACTTAAGAAGAGAACTTAATTAATGAAATTAGGAACGGTTGAACTTCCGAACGAGGTTTGTCTGTTGTAGACTTTGTAGCATAAATGAGAAATTTAACCCAAAAAACTATTTGGAAATAGTTGATTAGAAAATCATTAGAATCAACAAATATACAGGATGTCCTCGAACTGCGTGGCTAAAATAAAACCGAAGATTCTTTGATTCGAAAAAAATTTGATGAGCCTTTTCACTTTTGCCTCAAGTGTCTTGTTTAGCCGGTAGAGGGCTTCAAAGTTGCAAAGATGCTTTTGTTTTTTCGGTATAACTTGAGAACGTGATGGAGCACTTTTACAATTACAATATTTGGCAGGTGAGTTACTGTCAATAAAAGCCGTTTCTGAGAGCGGTGCATAGAGCCTTAGAGACCATAGAAATGGCTCAAACTTGAGGATGTAACGGGAAAAGTGTCCAGAACTTTTTTGTGGTCGATGTAATTCACTCGATATTTCTTATGTAGATAGCTCATCTAATTTGAAAACTTTTCTTACTCTTAGAAATTTTTGATAAAATCAACGGATTAGCTTGAAAAAAATAATTTTCGAGTCTCTGCAATTTTGGCTTACTAATTTTACTTGATTAAAATACCTTAGTTGCCTTTGCTTTTCTAATGTCATTTTGGCATTTGGAGAATTTATTCTCAAAACTGTCAGTTTTTACTTTGCTTTCCGTAAAATTTTTATAAAATTATGGCTCAAAATTTCACTAACACTGAAATGGTTAATAATAAAACACGAATAATAAAAACAATAGAAATGGGGAAACGATGTGATTATTTAGGAAAAACAAATGCTAAATTGAAAGAAACAACAAAACTTTTTGGGAAATCGCTAAGGCATCAATTGTTCGAAATGTTGCCCATTTTCCTGAATACACAAATTAATTCGTTTCAAGAAATTGGATTGAACTCTGGCTAGTACTTTAGGATCATTCTTCAATAAATCCGCTTCATGATTAATTCGTTGCAACAATTCCTCTCGTGTGTTTACTGGAGCTGCATAAACTTTCGACTTCAAAGCGCCCCATAGAAAGAAGTCGCAGGGCGTCAAATCAAAGGAGCGGGCCGGCCAGTTCACTGGTGCATCGTGTCCTCTATCTATCCAGCGATCTGGACATTCCGCATTCAAATGTCGCCTCACAGCTAATGTGAAATGAGGAGGTGCACCATCATGGATAAACCAGGCCACGACGAATGTGTAAGGGCAAGTCTTCCAACAGTTCAAGTAGCCTTTGTTCCAAAAAGTTCAAGTAGTTCTCCCCGTTCAATCGATCGGGTATAACGGTAGGGCCAATAATAAAGTTATCCACAATTCCAACCCAAACATTGATTTTACTTCTGAAAATATCTAACTTCCGTTTCATGAGGATTTTCATCAGCATAGAAATGTTCATTATGGAGGTTAAAAAGACCACATCTCGTGAAAGTATCTTCGTCCGTGAACAGAATTCTTCTACAAAAATTGGGGTTTGCGTTTTGTCTTTGGACAATAAGCCGACAGAAATCTAGCCGATGACCTGGATCCATGGGCAATAAGTCTTGAACTGTTTTGATATGATAGGGATACAACAGTTCTTCTTTCAGTACATTATGAACTAATGATTTTGAGGCTCCAATACGAAGTCCCAAACGTAGTGTGCTTATCCCAGGTTCAGTTTCAACCGCTTCCAGTATCGCTTCTTCAAGCTCTAACGTCCTTCTTGTCCGTCTGCGTCCAGTTTCTCTGCGATTTGCTTCAAATTTGCCAGTTTCGCGAAGGTTTGCCGATTTGGAATTCTGCGATGCGGATATCTTTCCCTTCTCCGGCCATTGCAACGACAAAGTCCATAAATCAATAACATATCAACCATTTCAGTGTTAGTGAATTTTTGAGCCATAATTTTATAAAATTTTTACGGAAAGCAAAGTAAAAACTGACAGTTTTGAGAATAAATTATTCAAATGCCAAAATGACATTAGAAAAGCAAAGGCAACTAAGGTATTTTAATCAAGTAAAATTAGTAAGCCAAAATTGCAGAGACTCGAAAATTAATTTGTTCAACTTAATCTGTTGATTTTATCAAAATTTTCTAAGAGTAAGAAAAGTTTTCAAATCAGATAAGCTATCTACTTAAAAAATATCGAGTGAATTACATTGACCACAAAAAAGTTCTGGACACTTTTCCCGTTACATCCTCAAGTTTGAGCCATTTCTGTGGTCTCTAAGGCTCTGTGCTCCACTCTCAAAAATGGCTATTATTGACAGTAACTCACCTGCTAAATATTGTAAGAGTTCTTAATCACGTTCTCAAGTTATACCGCAAAAACAAAATTATTTTTGCAATTTTGAAGCCCTCTACCGGGTAAACAAGACACTTGAGGCAAAAGTAAAAAGGCTCATCAACTTTTTTTCGAATCAAAGAATCTTCGGTTTTATTTTGGCCACGCAGTTCGAGGACACCCTGTATGATGAAAATCCATTTTAAACTTAATTAAAATAAAAGTGGTTGCTGCGATTCCGTCGGAGCGCGTAGCAGGCCGGACTATTATTTATTATTTATAAATTCTAGAGAAATAGCTCACGCTAACATGAGGACGTAGGTAATCTGAGCGCAAAGTATTTTTAATCCTTTTATTATAGGTAAACTGAGCGCAATCGACCTGTATGGAGCAAAATTATATTCATGTTAGGGCATGACGGTATAGGACAGAAAAGATGGTATCAAAATGTTATAAATCTACTAAGTATATAATCAACCAACTTTCTGGTTCATTTACAGGTTGTTCTTCATTGATCCTAAATGAGGTGCCCTCACAACAAATAATGTTTGCATCATCACTAGTAAAAACATAATAATAACAACATATACCCAGCTACAAATTATGACAAATTCATATTGTTTACTGATTTCTAAGTTCTCTGGGTTTCACCTTACTTTTAAAGACATTCGCCGGAAAATTTAAAATACTAGTAGGAATTACATGGTCTTCTACTGATTTCTTTCCAAATGAATACACGAAATCATTTTCTGTAAAGTGTTCACTACAAAAATGATAATTCTTGTTGAACACGAAGTTTTTCCTCTTCATTGCTATTACCCAATTTTCTTCTGAAGGAAAACTGAAATGAACAGTAATTATTACAATATTAGTTTCTATTTTCGATTGTGAATAGTCGATTAAGATTGTAATTCTAACGTCTACGTTTTAATTACATTATACATAAGTATCTACTACCACTATCCAGTATCCACTAAACCTGTAAATACCAGTGAAAACTAGGTCCTCCTTTTTGATACCGATTTGTACGTCCAAATGCGGAACACGATTTCACCATTGTTGTATATCTTAGATTTATTAAAAGTATCCAAGGAGACTAATTAATCACACACTTCACTATTATAACCTTATTGTCGTCGAAGAGTTATTACACAATATCATTTGATAAAATCACAACTAAGAACAAAGCACTAAAGAAGTCTTCTGTATCAAAATATTGCTATTTTCTTTTGAAAACAACATAATATGATAGATTACAGTAACATGCACTCTTATGGCTAGAACGATGTTTTGCCACTTGTCAGCTGTTCCATATGTTGGAGTCAATGAAAATCCCTGATGCGCTATCCATGTATGTATATATAATATCTATGAAGTTCACCCTTCTCACACTACTATTCTATATTAATTTATGCCCGCCTACCCCTCATTGTATACCAACTGAGTACGTGTTAATTTTGGCCCGCCTCCCTACCTCTCATTAAGTACCTGCTAAATGCTCTTCATTACCCAAAATTACATAAACAGATTAATTGTCTACTTGCCTCTGTAACAAGTGCATCGATAATTTTTATTAAGTTCCTCATCTTCTATTTTATTATTATTTTTTTTGTTATTGTGCTTTGTACTCATAGTTTATTTTTCAATTGCATATTTTTTATTTCTGATTTTTACTGCGTTATAAAAATGTTATCGACAACTCGGCGTGGAAAATGTAACATGGTACTCAATTGATGAATCTCTTCAAGACTTCACTTAAGGAATTTATATTATTCCCAATCCTCAATCTATTCATTTATTAACAGTGTGTCTATTTAATTTAGAGAACTATTACACGTTGGAATTTGATCCCAATCATTGATTAGCCAGAACAAACGTGAAAAATATCATTCACATTTACCCTTTTCTTTGACAAGAAAATTTTAGCACACTGGAAGGTGAGTGGAAGGGGTAAACGCTAATATTAATCAGAGAAACTCGTACCTAACAACAACAATGAAATTTAATAACAAAAATAACAATAGTGATAATAATAAAAGAATGTATGATAATTAAAGATAATAAAAGAATATTATAATTAACTTTATCACTAATAAGAATGAAAACTAAGATCAAAATCTAAACTCAAATAAAACGAACATAGATAATCTAAATTAACTAAAAGAGAAATGAAACTAAGATTATTAAATTGATACCCAACCAGGATGAACCTAAAAAAACTTTTCTCAGTCAGTTCTATTGAAACATATAAGAACCGGGATGCTGTCATTGGATGAGTACTGTCAGAGTGATTTTCCAATCATAGTAACACTCATACCTACACTCCTCAATGCCAAACGATTGAACTTTAGATGAATGCGCGTAATAGCTGAACTACGGAAATTCTTGGACGTAGACGATGATCTTTCATTTGGTAAATAAGTAACTTCAGATGCATTCTAAAGTTCAACAATGCGATTATCAAATACGTAAAATTTGCAGATAACCTTATTTCAAATTAGATATATATCTCAACAATAGAATCCAAATTGATAGTATTTGATTCCGCAGTGTGGGTGTATGAATCAGCAATGAACCCTAAGGACGACATACAGAATATAATGAAGGTATTTATGCTAATAAGTAAGGAATAATCACCCTTATTAACTAAAAATATTATTCAGCTACCTAGAAGCCATCGTAATCATTGCCTTTTTGCCTAGACATTTCCATCGCTTCTAAATCACCTAGATATTTTTCCGTACTGTGTTAAGCTTCCTTGAGAAATGGTTTGACCTATATTTAACATACGTTCTGCTTTATACAGGCTGTTTCAGAAAGATCTCTCGTAAATGAGGGGACGGTAGATTTTACAAAAATAATCAGATTTTTCCATATAAACTATGGTCCTATCTTCTTTCGTTTCGGAGTTACAAGGGCGTTGAGTTAATTTTTTTTAAACGAAATTTTGCTGTAGCTCCTGTTTAGTCACAGATATTTCGTTGAAATCTTGTACTCGGGGTCAGGACAGTTAACGAACCCATCAATGAGTTTGAACCCGTTCAATCCTCATGCGATGAACATTATAAGAAGGAGATCATATAGAAGAGCTATACTCAAGGAGCGTACGCACCAATGCTGTGTAAAGATATCTAATAGAAACAATGTTATGAAAATCGGTAGAAAATTTTTTATGAAACCTAAGGACTTAAGTGCTTTATTAACTATATAATCACAATTTGCATTGAAAGTAAGCTTTCTGGCCATAATAACACCAACATCCCTTATTTCTGTTTTACTAACCAAGATATTGTTATTGATATGATAATCGAAATCCACAAAATTATTGGTTCCATAAAACCTCATTACAAAGCATTTATCTCCATCTTATTTTTGTTGCACCATATAAAAAGATCTGTTAACTCTTTTTGAACTGTTAGAGCATCTAAAGCAGATTCAATGACATAGGAAAGTTTCAAATCATCGGCAAAAAACAAAAAAAGGCATATCTTGGAAACGTACTTTATATCGTTGATGAAAAGAAGAAACGGCAATGGTTCTGAATGTGACCCCTGAGGCACCCCCGATGGAACATTAATGTCTTCAGAAAAAAGTTTTTAGCTTTACTATTTGTTTCCTGTTGGTAATGTAGCTTTTCAATCACTCCAATAATGCACCTTGTATACCTACTGAGTATAGTTTTGAGATCAATAGCTCATGATTTATGAGTTCGAAAGCTTTACAAAAATCGGTGAATATACAGCCTACTTGACCCTTTTCATGTATAGCCTCCAAGACAGATTGTGTAAATGGTAATAAATTAGTCTCAGCAGATTTTCCTTTTGTAAATCCATGCTGTTCATCAATTATTATATGTTTATAGACTATAGGAAAATGTTCCGTTACTATGCTCTCGAATAGCTTTGGTATACATGATGAAATAGAAATTGATCTGTAATTTTTGTTGTCAGTTTTGTCACCGCTTTTATAGATTGGGGTTATAAAACTAAATTTCCAATAATCAGGAAAAATGTCTACCTCCAAATATTTATTATACAAAAAAACAGGTTGTTTGAGTTAAACTTATGGCTGAATAAATTTGACCAAGTGTGATATGAAGATTACTTGTTAAAACATTATTATTTGAATTCAGTATCGGAATATTTAATTTTTTATTTGTATAAACTGAAGAAAAATGTCCTGCAAAACTATTAGCTACATCATTTCCATATGAGACCTTTACTCCGTCAAAGGACATCTCGTTAGGATATTCGGATTGACTTGTCCATTCAAATTTCTTCAGCTTGCATATACGTTTCGTCATTCAATATTATTATTATAGTTGTACTGAACATCTTTGACTATACTCTTTCATGATCTATCTTTTTAGCGACATACTCAATGATACCAATATTTTCAGATGACAACTCAGAATTGGTTATATTGTGTCTTAACATTTCTCATAATACTATGGTGGTTATATATGAAAAGAGCGTTCAACTACTGGAAGAAAATGGGGGTTCCATTTATCCAACCAATTCCTATATTCGGCAATATATTGGATATTTTTTTGATGAGAACCTCACTTGGACACTTATGTAAGAAGTTACACTCAGAACATCAGGTACCTTATCTGGGAATGTTCGTTCTGAATGAACCGGCTCTGTTGATTAGACATTTGCCGTTGATCAAGACAATACTGGTGAGGGATTTCAATCATTTCATGGATAGATCGATAGCCGATAACCCAAGGGACGATCCTGTAAGTTCCAGTTTCCTATTGATGGTGAAACATCCCCTATGGCAAGATCTACGGAAACTCATAAACCCGTTGTTCTCTTCGAGAAAACTGAAATTAATGCATAGATACATCATAAATAGTGCCACGAATTGGGACAATTATACGGATGAGTTAACGAAAATCGATAATATCGTAGAAATAAGAGATCTCAGTTCTAAGTTCACAGTGGATTCGATAGTGGCTACTGCTTTTGGTGTGAAGTCCGATTGTTACACGAATAAATATGCTCCTTTCTGGATTCTCTCTCAGTGCACGTTCAAATGGCAAACGTTTTGGTCAGGATTGAAATCAACATCTTATTATCTTGCCCCGAGATTGGTCGAAGTATTTCGGCTCAGATTCATGGATAAACAAACAATTGACTTTTTGAGTTCAGTATTTTTGGGGGAGATGGAGAATCGCAAAAAATCCAATCTGAAACGTGACGATCTTATCGATATTTTGTTGGACCACATGGAAACAGGAAATGGTTTCCAATTAAGTAAGTAGCAAGATTCGGGAAATATAGTGTAATAACGGGCCTGTTCCCTACTTTTCAAATGTTAAGTATATACTTATCGGATCAAATCCATGTATATCATTTGGCTTGATTAGTTAATATCAATATAATTTTGCAGCACGTGTACCGATAACCAGGAAGTAACACGATATCACAAATTTCTCATTAGCTAGGCAAAGCAGACAAAATACGATCAATAGCTATATGTTATACTCACTATTCTTTGGTTGAGGCACTAACAATTTTATTAAGAACTGTGTGAACGAAGGTAGTATGAAAAAATATATAATAATAATGAATAACCAAAACAATTACAATAATGATTAGAAATTAAAAGGTTTAATACTATCAAGGTCAAATTACGAAATTAAATCAAAATTAGAAGAAAATTAGGCAATGATTAATTCTACCTTTAATAGATAAGAAGAGATAATAACTGCTCTAGCTCAGCCCAGATGTACCAGGGTGAAGTGTTAAGTAAAACTATTATGAATTGAATTATTAAAAATATTCTAAATTTTATGTATTCAACAAATTAACTTGATTCTGAATACAATTACCGGAAATTCTACCATTCTAACCACCACACTAGATAAATTACTTAAACTTAGAAAGTTTACTAAAATATGATTTAAGTAATTCATAGAAGAGTCAAAGCAAAGATTTAATTTAAAAAATCAAAAATATAACTGACTTTATTGTGACGAGTTTGATTTTTCATAAGCTTGGATAACCTCTCCTCTTTGCCCAATATGTTTGAGGGTAGTAACTTTTACCCAACGAGAAAGTCTTGCCCCCGTCTAGTGAGCTGGATACAGAAGAGCTATTTTATTTTTGCTGAAGGGGACTTTAATCTTAGACAATATTTATAATTCCTTGAATTTAGGTATGAATGAAAATAATATCAAGTTAATATTCTAATTTTCTTCAGAGCATTTTCTGCTAAATACGTGATTTATCATTTTCTATTGAAACTGTCAGGAATTTTTTCGATATTTTACAAATTTTAATGACATCTCCTTGTCAAGGATTTAGAGACTTTACATTTCGTTTCCATCCCACAGATACATAGAACAACTGTAATAGTTTAGTGACAGGACTATTGTACTTAGAAATAATAGCATATTATTCAACGAGCATATTATGGTGGCTATTATTCACGTAGATGAACTCATCCAAGTGAATAATAGCCATAATATGCAAATAGAATACTATACTCTATCCACGACCCATAAATAATACTTTGATACTAATAAACTTTGCTGTTGGAACAAGTCGAACCAACAAATTGTTGACGTTTCAAATTAAATTCGATCTGACTTGACGTTTCATAGCACGCTCTATTTCTATTGTGTTTGTCTATACGTTTCTATCATGTTTGTCATATTGATGGTAGTGAATAATGATTTCATTATCCACTAGTGATTGATGGATATCATTATGCTTGAGGAAACACATGCATTATGCATATTTTATACAATACTCGTGGACAAAGTCACATACTTGACTGGTTCATAATAATAAAAAAGAAACGAAGAATATTTCTATTTAAGCTTATGGGTGTTCTAACAGCTTGAATTTTAGCAATTTCTTTGATACTTAACTGTATTCTAATTGATAATTGATAAGGTATCTTTACTACCATAGGCTACGATGAATCTAACAATTCAACAAATCAATACGCATTTCTGAAAGAGAATTGATAGTTTGACAATATAACTTTTCTGGTTTTACTGATCTGTAGAAAATATTTGTGAAACTCCACAGCGATTTCACCCATACCTTTTACTGATTATTTTATTTTCGTTTCGAAATCTCACAAATGTGTAACATTATATTAGATATTGAATAGAGAATATGTTTCGTGTAGATATACAAAAGGCCTTTTCTATTTCGAGAATGGGGGAACAATCGAATTTTCAGATCAACATCAGCTGGTTGCCCAAGCTGGATTCTTATTCATGGCTGGATATGAAACCAGTAGTTCAACTATATCTTACGCTTTGTATGAGTTGGCCAAAAGACCTGATATTCAGGGCCGCGTACGTGAAGAGATCTTGGAAACTAGAGAAAAATATGATGGATTCACCTATGAGTCATTGGGAGATATGAGTTATCTAGATATGATTATGAAGGGTTCGTTTTTCATCGACGTTTAATATAAATATGATGCCATCACCATGAAATTTGAGACTTTGCTAAATGCCAAAGCAATATTCATAAATCTCGGCAATCAAGTGGCATCTTCAGTGAATAACTTCTGGAGATGAAGAATCAGTAGTCGAAATATACAGGATGATTTTTGTCAGACAAATTAATCAACTCAACAGATTAAAATAGTCGAAGGAAGCTTTGAAACTTCAGGAAGACAAATAAATGTTGCTGCCAATAGCTGTCACATTGATTTAATTTTTGGCTTCGCAATAAATTGCTTTATTTGATCCCAATCATTAGCTCTGATTTTACCGTCGAGGTAACTCATAAAAAAATAATTTGGTCGATTACAGCAATGCTTAAGAGAAAATGGCACATTTTTGTCAACGCAAGTACAAGGTATCCAGATGCAGTATAAGGTGTTTTGAATAGTGTCTGATAAACTGATAACCCAAGAATTAGTGGCAGCAAACTAGCTTTGATGGAAAACGTACCTAAGAGTAGCGTATTGGAATTTTGCATGAGCAGTTCGCTGAAGCCGTATCATTCACTATGCCTTCAAGCTATTAAACCGCGAGATTTTCAACTCTGATTAGATTAGAGATACAATTCAAATCCGATAGCTGGACGAATGACGATAAAATCAGTGTTGTTGGTAAAATTTCATAACGCAGAAATGGATTTTCAGAAACCCTCAGAAAGTATCCCGTATTGCCGTTTTTGGATCGAAGATGTATTGAAGATTACAAACTACCGGGAACTGAGATAGTATTGAAGAAAGGAGTTGCTGTCTACATTTTCATTTTTGGTATCCACTACGATCCCGAGTATTATCCAGATCCGGAACGTTTCGAACCACTGAGATTCTCTCCAGAGAACGTTAAAAATAGACCTCCTTTTACGTTTCTGCCATTTGGAGAAGGACCAAGATCTTGTGCTGGTAAGTATTAAAACGCTAATAAAACCTTCTGATATGATTGACAATGATGATTATTGAAGTTTGTTGTTACCGTGAGCTTTACGGTTACTTATTTCTGAAGGCAAAAAGGATGTTCAAATAATTCGGGAAACCAGATTGAACATTGATATATTAACTCGACATGTTTCGATTGCACAACAACATATTCAGATATATGTTCAACTTCTCATCTCGTACTATCATTGAGAATTCTATTGAATACTCTAGCCATAGTATTGGACCCAGTCTGGCACCCAAGCCTTCTTGGAAAACTTCTGTCATATGGTTTGCCGTCTCAACTTTGTCGCTTACTATCGAGTTTGCTCTCAGATAGATCACTCCGTGTGGTGTCCTCTGATACAATGGCTGTCAACGCTGGTGTTCCATAGGGATCTCTCTTGGCACCAACTTTGTTCCTGCTCTATATAAACGATCTGTTGAAAGTGACAGCTTTGCAGATGATGTTACACTTCATACCGCTTTCTCATCTAGAGACAGAGATAGTTTGAAGCAAGTAATGGATATCTGGCAAAGATTTGTAAATGGGGATCTGATAATCTAAAGAATTTTGAAGTTGTTGTTTTTATTGGGGTGTCTGAGCACTTTCAGACAAATCTGTAGTTAATGCAACCAAATCTGACGCTTGCATCTTTTCCATGAAGGTGTATCCCCTAATCATTCCTAATATGCCGAATTTCTTCCAACCAGACTTAATTTTCCTATCGAACAGCAAAGTTGTGGAACTCTTTACGTAATTTTCCTATCGAACAGCAAAGTTGTGGAACTCTTTACGTAGTAAGGTCTTTCCCTATGTCTGTAACCTCCAAACCTTCAAGAAAAATCCTAATGACCTATATGCCTAGTGAGGTCTGTCCTTACGCCTATAACCAAAACTCTCCGCTACTTCAAATACCAACAGCTCTTCATAACCTGCCCTGGGTAATGTTCACATGTTTGGAGTTCGGTCCGAAACATATGCTGAAGCTCCTGGATTATATTCAGGAGGGAGCTATTCGTCTGATTGTTGATGTCTATCCTACAAATTCATTGACCTCTCTAGAACATCTTAGATAGGTGGGCGATTTCTCCTTTTTTCAATAGATATTTCCATGATTGGTGTTCATCAGAAATCTCGTCTGTTATTCCATTACGACAGATTCCAGATAGGAGGATTCCTAACCTCCAAGAAAAGTTTAAATGCCTATCACCTCTCCAACATTCCATCGCTGGTTCATACGATGTTCTTCGAACATTATAGGTTTCCCTCTCGTGTAGTCAAAGCATATGTAAAAAAAATGAAGAAGTGTTGAGGGCCTTTCGGCTACCAAGTAGCCATCATCAGAGTGAACTGATTGAGTTTACTCTGATGATAATTACTTGGTAGCCGAAAGGTCCCCAGTACTTTAATAGTATTTTTGGTGGATAATGGTGATTATCTTATTCATAGTGTTATAGTGTCATAGTATATCCACAGCGTGAACTCTTTTATAGTTCCTAATTTCGTAGCCAGCTTTATCAAATAAATCGAAAAAAAATAAAAGAGTTTGAATAATTCATGTATTGCTTCATTTGTACAGCAGAACATAAATGTCAGTTCTATTTTCACATCATTCTGTATCTTTATTTTCAGGTAAACGTTATGGGGAAATGAGTGTCAAGACTGGCTTAGCTTATATTTTGTCTCGATATGAGGTGAAAATGTGCGCAAAGACACAAAGTGAGATGAAGTTCAGTCCCTTTGGATTCTTATTACAACCAGACAATGGGAAAATTTTTCTTGAATTCGTAAAATTGTAAAAGAACATTAAATAATTTATAAAAATTGATCAACATCATTCATCATTTTTCCTAATTTTATATTCAACATATCATTCATAACTTCTATCGAAACCTGAATGATACGTTAATAACTAATAATTTTGAAACCTCAGCCTTAGTGGGGGCGGTTCTCACAGCCCACGTTATCTCCACGCAGGCAAGTTTCTGAGCCCTGTCCAACGCCATACGGGCCGAAACGTTTCTGTCGCTGGCCACCATACATGCGCATCATGGCCCTATAGAATACATGTGCTTATGAAGGCTCTCCTGTATGCTCAAAAGGATGGAGCGGTCTTCTTCACCCGCGTTTCCAGATGCATTTTCCTTCTCAAGCTTAGAGGATAATTCCGAGGTATATCACTGATCATTTTGTGTATGAGGTTTTCTCTAACAGACTCCGGTGGGTGGGGCTATTTCCTCGTGGGAAGAACCACTTCGGTATTATCAGGACTCACCTCGAATCTTTTGGCCTGACACCAGAGGGCCACGATGGCAAGCGCAGTGTTCTGCAGCTCACATAGGTTGCCGCGTGTCTGCCGGGAGCGACAGCTGCAAGTCCTAAGCCCAGTCTCATTCAGTTCGATTATCAAATAGTATACGACCAGACACCAGAGCAACGGAAACAGTAATTCTCCCCGAGGACAACTTTGGGTGCCATGTGGACATGTGACGCTACCATTAATAAAAATCAATTGTGTATTATTGTTATTGTATTGAAATTATTTCAACTTTCATTTATTCTGACAGTTCAACTGTGCCAAGGCTAGCTATTTACATCATCACACCACGAGGGAACACAGGAAATAGAATGCACCTTTACACTCCTGCAGGTTAAATATATACGTGTGATAAATATTTACAACCAGGAGAGCACGGTTTTCCTCATCTTTCCTCAAAATGATATTATTCCATTCGAAAAGTGAATATGGATGTTACAAACACCACTCGAAATGGGACTACCGCGCCCAAAAAAACACACACATACAAAACGGATATATCCGCGAAAATTTGGAAATCGTTGTAAGATTTGTACTGACCCCACTTTGTCATCTTATAATTATATCCATTATAAGGAATATTTGTCTGTAAATTGAATCAACTGATAGTTGACCTTAGATAGAACTATATAAATCAATTCTAGATAAAAACTCACAGTTTTTAAAGTGTGGTCCACCAATCAGCAATGGACTTTTTTGATACAATACAGAGGCATATATTCAAGGTATTCACGTATTACATTTATATTCTTGGAAATAAATAGAGTTGTTATCTGATAATTCCCAAAAATTGTCCAGTTAATTCATTATTAGTACAAAAAATTGCTCCTTTTTTCACGCGATTATAGTTTTACACATAAAAGATGTTGGCAGTATTTCGATGCAAAGTAGACCAAAAGCAGGAGAAGAAATCGTGTGATAGGTCACTATAGGGGTTTTATGGTCACTGATTACGAATTTGCTAATTGAAAAGTTCGAAAATATCATTTTCTGGAGAAACACGGAACATTTTATAATGAATTCTTTTTTTTTATTTTGACTTTTCGAGTGTCGTATTGATTAGCATTTGTATTTTCGATGTGCATGTTAAATTACAAAAATCAAAAATTATTATTTCCGGAATTTTCAAACAATTGTTTTTTTGACATTACTTTTAATTTTTGTAATTCAGCATGCATATGGAAAATACAAATGCTAATCAATACGACACTCAAAAAATTAAATAAGAAAAAAGAATTCATTATAAAATTTTCCGTATTCTTCCAGAAAATGATATTTTTGAAATTTTTCATTAGCAAACTCGTAATCAGTGACCATAAAAACTCCTATAGTGACCTATCACACGATAATTTCGGTGACATGGAAATACTTTCGTTTCCGGTTTTCCACAGTTTTCCCCAAATCTTCGGGTCCTACATTGAAAGAGTTTTGGGGGAAAATGACCTCGGATTCGTGTTCAGCTACCCATGAAACCTCCTGGAACCCATTTTGGAGAATTTATCTTGTTGTACTCATCTCCGAAAACGGAGTAGGCTAGCTTTATTCGGAATGTCATGTAGACACTGATTTTTATCCTGTTGTAAAGGTTGTCTGATTTAAGGGGTAATGTTCCTTTTTATCATACCTTTTTTGCCAGGTGTTGTAAAAACGAAAGGAATTGAACTAGAAATTTGATATATTGATATAACGTTTTCCAGATGCCAACCCAACACTGGTCATTATATTTCCTGAGCTTATTGACAATTTTCGCATTGCTATTGTGGTTGTATATGAGGAAAACGTTCAACTATTGGAAAGAATTAGGAGTACCATTTATTGCACCGATTCCTATATTCGGCAATATACTGAATATCTTTTTGATGAAAGCATCGATCGGTGATATTTGTAAAAAGTTACACTTAGAAAGACAAGAACCTTATTTGGGAATATACGTATTGACTCAGCCTATCCTATTGATCCGAGATATGGAATTGATCAAGAACGTACTGGTGAGGGATTTCAATCATTTCGTCGATAAGACGATAGGTGATAATCACAGAGATGATCCCATCAGTTCGAGTTCTCTGTTGATGGTCAAAAATCCCATATGGCAGGATTTGCGGAAAATGGTCAATCCACTTTTCTCTCCGAAAAAAATGAAATTGATGCAAAATCTCATCTTATCGAGCGCCACAGAATGGGCAGAGTATCTGGAAAAGTTAACGGAAGCCAACAGTGTTATAGATGTAAGAGAACTGTCCTCGAAGTTCACCATAGATACGGTAACGTCAACTGCGTTCGGTCTGAAATCAGATTGTTACAACAACGAAGATGCTCCTTTCCGTGTGATGACGAGACGCATACTCAATTGGCAAAACGTTTGGTCTGCGTTCCAGTCGTCATGTTATTTCCTCGCCCCAGGTTTAGTCAAGTTATTTCACCTCAGATTCTTAGATAAACAAACGACTGACTTCATGCGAACAGTATTTTTGGGCGAAATCGAGAGCCGCAAGAAATCGGAAGTGAAACGCGATGACTTAGTCGATGCAATGGTGAAACACATTGAATCAGGGGATGGAATGCAATTGAGTAAGTTACATCATGAGAAATGATCGATTCTATATAGGAAAATTTTCCACATTACTTCCCTCACTATATGTAGTATGCATAGTGTACCTACCTAAGGGAAGTATTGTAATTGGCTTTTCCAGGGTGTATCTGTTTTGATCATTTCTAAATTGATCTAGATTATTTTTGACATGACGTCACGATCTATTTTATGTCTTTGATCCTCGCAAGAAGTCTAGACTTCTTGATTCTTTGGTGCATTATGACAGTTTATATAATAAAAGTCATCTTGACATAAGTATGCGACATAGTTTTGTGTTGAGTTCCTAAAATACAGAGTCTGGCCATGAGCAGCGAACACGTGAAATAATACACTAGAAATTGAACTCTCTGTCTCATCTTGTGCCAATTAATGGCGGACGGCGGATGTGTGATGTTAGATGAGACTTTAGCACTGTAGCTCACTTTAAGTATGATATGACATGTCATGGATCAATGTCACCATTATTGAGGTTATCAATGTTTTCGAATAGAAAATATAACTAACCATCTAATTCAATGGACTGTTTAGAAACAAAATTGAGAGTTCTTTAACTTGCTATATTAAATAAGACAAATTATTTGTAATTTTAAATGTATCTCACACATTGTTGTAGCGTTTACCGAATGTGTGGAGGAAAATAAAGTGCTCACTTGCTGGTTCTGCTTGAATCGAATCCAAATTAAATAATATAAAAAATATCTATATTTTGCAGATAAAAGAAAGAAATTTTACTTTGTTAAATATCACCCTATTTAAAGAAAGTTGATTGAAATTACGAACCTTATAGTTCATTATCAAAACATACAATCAGAAATGACCGGATGATGTTTCTATCGTTGTAACACGGCTGACGCTTTTTTTCCTGGATGAAATTCAATAATGCTGCCCAACTTCCATTGGACTGGAGGTAAATTGTCGTCCTTAATGAGGACTAGGCTACCTTCTTGAAACTGGCGTTGATTTATTTTCCAATGTGAACTCTGTTGTAACACAGATACATATTCTTTGCTCCAACGGTTCCAAAAATGCTGCTGAAGAACTTGAATCTTTTGATAACGCGATAACCTACTTTCAGGTATATGCCTAACATCGGAATCTGGTATGGTAGTTGTTTCACCCAACAAGAAATGAGCCGGGGTTAGACGTGAAAAATCGTTTGGATCGGATGATACGTGTAAAAGGGGTATGGAGTTGAGTATGCCCCCAATTTGCACAAAGAATAAAACTCCTCAAATGTAAGATTTACGTTACCCATGACTCTTTTAAAATGATGTTTGTGCTCCTTCTCGAGTAGAAGAGTCTATAAGGTCATTATTATTTGACACTAGATGATTGTCCAAGTCTTGCAATTTTCTATTAGCCACAATAAAATCAGAAACATTGTCTGAATAAATTCTTGATGGTTTGCCACGTCGATCTGCAAATCGTCTCGAGGCCAAAATGAAGTATATTCTGTTGTCAAATCGGATACTGATTCTAAATGTACCTATAGCTTTGGTTGCGAAACCCACAAAAGACAAACAGCATTTTGAAATTTTAGATCCTCGACTTTTTTATCTTTGATATTAAGAGGACCATCGTAATCAAGCCCTGTTATCTGAAATGGACATTTCATGCAATTTCGAACAATACCTTTGGCAATATTTCGTACAGAAATAGGCCAAAATTTATCTCTGACGGTGGCTAATCAAAGTTGAGGACCGGGATGGAAAAGACAAAAATCATTCTTGTAATCCGATGACTTGAAGGGAGCAAAATAGGATAGTTTTTGTCAAATTTGAAATTTGAAATACTCAAACGTCCGCCAACTCTTATTAAACTCTTTTCATCGATAAATGGATTCAATTTCGGAATATTGCTTTTATTGCTGACATTTTTACCTTGTTTCAGGTTATTATTATCATGTGGAAAAAATCCATTTGAAACAATCGCAACAGATTTGAAAATGCATTCTCGCATCCGGTTGTTGTCAAAGGTCCTATGCTTTTAACTGAAGACGTTTTTGAACAATTGTTTTTGAAGCGAAATATATATGCCATTACCCGATTTGATTTGGCAAGGCTGGAATATCTTTTAAAACGACGAAAATCTTTTTTACAATAGACACACTTGAAGCTTGAAGTATGAAACCCCTTTATAATTTTATTTATAAATGCACGATCCCTTTTTTGATTTGCCTTAGAGGAATCTCTTTCTGCATTCTTTGCTTCAAGGGTTTCAAGCATATCAGCCCTACTTTATATTATACAATAAATACGTCAAGGTAACATATTTTTTCTCAGTTTTTTGTAGTATGCTGGGATGAATTTGATTAATAGTTAATTTCAAAGATTTTCTTTCGATTAGATTATTTATTAGCGGTACAGAATAGCCGTTACGTATCGCAATGCTCATTATAGTATCTAACTCAGCCAAACGCGCTTGTTTTTCTAATGATATGGAAAAGGATCATGAACGATATGAAATTAAGATTATCCTGATAACTCACAGTTTCAAATACAGGTATGAATTTAAACTTCAGAAAAGGAAGCTTATATGTTTGAATCGATATGAATTATTTGTTTTAAATAGGCTGTTGCGAGTATCAAAATTGTAACTCAAAGTTATTGCACAAGCATATCAAAATAATAATACTCATTAATACCGCCTTGAACAATGCACATTGACAATAACACAGAACTATTCACTTTATCAGTATGTCGAATAGTCTTCGCTCATATTTGTTGTGTTAATTTTAACAACCTTTTTCCACCGCTCTTCGGACCGTTCGATGATTAGCGCCTCCATCTTTTAGTTCGGTGACCTTATTTCCAATCGCGTTAACGACCATTCGTGGCCAGACTATATTTAGGGGGACTCTATAGTTGAGAAATATATTATGTTAACCATTTTGATAAAATTACAATGCAACGTAGAGTATAATTTAAAGTCTTTCATTAGTGGTATGTAAATCATTTTCAATATATGTTCTGTTCGTACAATCAATTACAATTGTTTCGCGGGAGTGGCGGAAAACTATTTTGCTAAGAAAACTGAGGAAAGTGACGTGAACAATTGATCACAGATCTTGTTATAAAGTAAATTCCCTTATTAAAGTAGATCGTTCAAACAACTCGGCTTCATTGTATTGCATGTATAAAAATGATGAACTTTCTAGGTGATGATCAACTGGTCGGCCTTGCTGGCTTTTTCTTCATCGCCGGATACGAGACAAGCAGTTCTACTTTATCATTTGCCTTATATGAGATGGCGAAAAACCCTGATATGCAGAAACAACTACGAGAAGAAATCTTCAAATGCAAAGAAAAACATGACAGTTTCACGTATGACTCACTAAAAGATATGCCGTATATGGATATGATTGTGAAAGGTGAGTTTTCCGATGACCTTACATGGTTCCCAAATTCCAGAAATAATATTATCAAAATTGACCCTATAGTAGAGTACTTATGTGAAACATTTTGATCGAAAATTTTTTATGATTTAACGCGACCCCACGGAAAATAATTGTTTTGGTGTATGAAACAAAAGTCTAAAATTTCTACCTCATAAATTGACCGCAACCCCTTTTTTTTCGCCATTTTGGGGTATTTTGGACATTTTTAGGGGAAGTTCGTCAAAAAAAATTGGTATCTCCAGTTGTATTGGGAATTGAGGAACCAAACTGGAACCCTTCTATTGTCAATGTTTAAGGAACTCCCAGTTCAAATTTCAAGTTAATCCGACTTCCCCCTTCCTCGCAATAGACATATATATATATATATATATATATATATATAAACAAGTTTAAAGTTTCTTTGCCTAATTGGCCACTATCGTGTATGTAACTTAAGAGATATAGAATTAAATTTTCTGAATTATGAAGATAACTTAGATAATTTAACATAGGATTATGAAGATGAATAAACGTAAAAGATTGAACCATAGGCGGGATTCGAACCCACATTTCTGGATTTCTAGTCCAGGGTGTTTACCAATTACACCACTTCGGTCCTGTTAGATTTTTATATTTTTGTAAATATAAACCTCTGAAAGGATAGTAGATCATTGATGAACACAATGCGATTCGATGCCCTACCATAGATCAACTATTCACGCACATTCATCTGAAGTTCAGTCGTTTTTTTGAAGTAAGGATTGTAGGTTAGTACTGCTATGGTTGGCAGTTACTTGACAGTTCTTATTCAAATGACAGCATCCCGGTTCTTATATATTTCAATAGAACTGACTGAGAATTGTTCTGGTTAATTATAAACAAGTTTAAAGTTTCTTTGCCTAATTGGCCACTATCGTGTATGTAACTTAAGAGATATAGAATTAAATTTTCTGAATTATGAAGATAACTTAGATAATTTAACATAGGATTATGAAGATGAATAAACGTAAAAGATTGAACCATAGGCGGGATTCGAACCCACATTTCTGGATTTCTAGTCCAGGGTGTTTACCAATTACACCACTTCGGTCCTGTTAGATTTTTATATTTTTGTAAATATAAACCTCTGAAAGGATAGTAGATCATTGATGAACACAATGCGATTCGATGCCCTACCATAGATCAACTATTCACGCACATTCATCTGAAGTTCAGTCGTTTTTTTGAAGTAAGGATTGTAGGTTAGTACTGCTATGGTTGGCAGTTACTTGACAGTTCTTATTCAAATGACAGCATTTGAATAAGAACTGTCAAGTAACTGCCAACCATAGCAGTACTAACCTACAATCCTTACTTCAAAAAAACGACTGAACTTCAGATGAATGTGCGTGAATAGTTGATCTATGGTAGTTTCTTTGCCTAATTGGCCACTATCGTGTATGTAACTTAAGAGATATAGAATTAAATTTTCTGAATTATGAAGATAATCCTATGTTAAATTATCTAAGTTATCTTCATAATTCAGAAAATTTAATTCTATATCTCTTAAGTTACATACACGATAGTGGCCAATTAGGCAAAGAAACTTTAAACTTGTTTATAATTAACCAGAACAATTCTCAGTCAGTTCTATTGAAATATATAAGAACCAGGGATGCTGTCATTTGAATAAGAACTGTCAAGTAACTGCCAACCATAGCAGTACTAACCTACAATCCTTACTTCAAAACACGACTGAACTTTAGATGAATATGCGTGAATAGTTGATCTATGGTAGGGCATCGAATCGCATTGTGTTCATCAATGATCTACTATCCTTTCAGAGGTTTATATTTACAAAAATATAAAAATCTAATAGGACCGAAGTGGTGTAATTGGTAAACACCCTGGACTAGAAATCCAGAAATGTGGGTTCGAATCCCGCCTATGGTTCAATCTTTTACGTTTATTCATCTTTATAATCCTATGTTAAATTATCTAAGTTATCTTCATAATTCAGAAAATTTAATTCTATATCTCTTAAGTTACATACACGATAGTGGCCAATTAGGCAAAGAAACTTTAAACTTGTTTATATATATATATATATATATATGTTTCTTCTTAGGTTCTCGCGGACGTAATGTGTAGAACTGGATTCTCGGGTATTGATCCGCGATGTGTGGTTTCGGTCCTCAAAAGGACCAATTTCACGACGTTTCGGCAAAGTCGCATTTGCCATCTTCAGGTGATTCGACCGTAGAGTCTGGAAAATCTAGGATGGAAAACCTCCTCTCCGTAGAGGTTAATTATGTTTCTTCTTAGGTTCTCGCGGACGTAATGTGTAGAACTGGATTCTCGGGTATTGATCCGTGTTGTGTGGTTTCGGTCCTCAAAAGGACCAATTTCACGACGTTTCGGCAAAGTCGCATTTGCCAGTTCTACATATATATACATATATATATATATATATATATATATATATATATATATATATATATATATATATATATTACATACACGATAGTGGCCAATTAGGCAAAGAAACTTTAAACTTGTTTATATATATATATATATATATATATATATATATATATATATATATATATGTAGAACTGGATTCTCGGGTATTGATCCGCGTTGTGTGGTTTTGGTCCTCAAAAGGACCAATTTCACGACGTTTCGGCAAAGTCGCATTTGCCATCTTCAGGTGATTCGACCGTAGAGTCTGGAAAATCTAGGCGAACTGACGCTTACTTGGAGGGACAGGTATTTATATCCCCCGTTATGTTTGACCTTTGGACTTTCGAACTATTTCACGCTTGGTTGATTTCTACGTGTTTGGCTCCGAGTGACACGTTTGGATGACGTCATTGCGACGCTGGAATCAGCCGGAAAGTTTCCGTGACCTGTTGCACGTGCACTGGATATCATGTTCTCTCTTGTTTTTGGTTTTATCTTCCGACTTTCTAAAGCGGGTTTCCATGTTGCTGGTAATCTTAGTCCGTCATCTCGTTTGTTAAGACTATGTGGACGTTTCTCGATCTCTATTGCCTCCCTGGTTATTCTGGTGTAGAAGTGTTCAATGTTGGCTAGAGTCTTTGTGCCGCTAAAGTTGATCATATGGCCAGTACTTCTTACATGTTCAGCTAGTGAAGACGTGGTTTCGTTTTTCGACACAGCGTTTGCATGTTCAGTCTTTCGCACATCAATGCGTCTGTTGGTCTGCCCGATGTATGTCTTTTCACAATTACCACATGGCACCTCGTACACTCCTTGGCATTCTAGAGGAATTCTGTCTTTTGGATTCCGAAGAACATTTTTGATTTTCCTATCTGTTGTGAAGGTTGTTTTGATATCATGACGGCTCAGTATTTTGCAGATTTTGTCAGTTGTGCCTTTTATGTAAGGTAGAAAAGCGTTTCCCACTGGTTGATCTTCATTGTTGACATCCTTCTCATTTTTGCGTTGAGAGTTATGAATCTGTTTTCTTGAATAGCCATTCATCCTAAGGGCTGTTCGGATGGTTTCCATTTCTCCATCGAAGTTCTCCGCATCAGCGAGCCGTTTTGACCTTGTCATGAGGGTATTTACGACTGATTGTAGCTGGGATGGATGGTGATGCGAGTTACTATTCAAATAGTATCATCAACAATGAAGATCAACCAGTGGGAAACGCTTTTCTACCTTACATAAAAGGCACAACTGACAAAATCTGCAAAATACTGAGCCGTCATGATATCAAAACAACCTTCACAACAGATAGGAAAATCAAAAATGTTCTTCGGAATCCAAAAGACAGAATTCCTCTAGAATGCCAAGGAGTGTACGAGGTGCCATGTGGTAATTGTGAAAAGACATACATCGGGCAGACCAACAGACGCATTGATGTGCGAAAGACTGAACATGCAAACGCTGTGTCGAAAAACGAAACCACGTCTTCACTAGCTGAACATGTAAGAAGTACTGGCCATATGATCAACTTTAGCGGCACAAAGACTCTAGCCAACATTGAACACTTCTACACCAGAATAACCAGGGAGGCAATAGAGATCGAGAAACGTCCACATAGTCTTAACAAACGAGATGACGGACTAAGATTACCAGCAACATGGAAACCCGCTTTAGAAAGTCGGAAGATAAAACCAAAAACAAGAGAGAACATGATATCCAGTGCACGTGCAACAGGTCACGGAAACTTTCCGGCTGATTCCAGCGTCGCAATGACGTCATCCAAACGTGTCACTCGGAGCCAAACACGTAGAAATCAACCAAGCGTGAAATAGTTCGAAAGTCCAAAGGTCAAACATAACGGGGGATATAAATACCTGTCCCTCCAAGTAAGCGTCAGTTCGCCTAGATTTTCCAGACTCTACGGTCGAATCACCTGAAGATGGCAAATGCGACTTTGCCGAAACGTCGTGAAATTGGTCCTTTTGAGGACCAAAACCACACAACGCGGATTAATACCCGAGAATCCAGTTCTACACATTACGTCCGCGAGAACCTAAGAAGAAACATATATATATATATATATATATATATATATATATATATATATATATATATATACATAAATGCATGGAAACTTGCGTGACGGGTAACTCGGGCAGTTTTCAACCGAGTTGGCTGAAATTCGGACTGAAGGTATGTTTTATGCCCTCAAAACTATCCTTCAAATTTCAAGTTAAAATATTGAATATATTCCGAGAAATTCGAGCTTAAGTCAATATTTTACCTAATTTTCAAATTGAGATATCTCATGTCACTTTCAGCCTATTAACATCTGCTTGGCGTCAAAATGTAGGTATTTGCATATATTTTCACGTGGTAATCATCGTTTTTATACTACATTAGCAATATAATACTATTTTAGGTGACAGATTCTGAGGCAAGTAGTATTTCCAGCAGTACTTCCAGTGTATACAGCGTGGCGAGTTAAAGTGGTCGGAAGAGAAGGCAGCAATAATATTGAATAAATATGTACAATTTAAAAAAAAAAGGAAAAAAATTTAAAAATTAAAAAAATTAAAAAAAAAAGAAAAGGTGGACTCATCAGTAAGATGCATATGAAAATTTTAAATTAACCTTTTCGTTCCAGGGTGTTTAATTATTATTTATGAACTACCCTATCTCATACGGCTTTTTTTTCAATTATTTTAATTTTTTTTGCATTTTTTTTAAATTGTACATATTTATTCAATATTATTGCTGTATTCTCTTCCGACCACTTGAACTCACCACGCTGTATACACTGGAAGTACTGCTGGAAATACTACTTGCTCAGAATCTGTCACCTGAAATAGTATCATATTGCTAATGTAGTATAAAAACGATGATTGCCACGTAAAAATATATGCAAATACCTACATTTTGAAGCAAAGCAGATGTCAATCGGATGAAAAGGACATGAAATATCTCAATTTGAAAATAGCTAAAAAATTGACTTGTACTCGAATTTCTCGGGAATCATTCAATATTTTAACTTTAAATTTGGAGGACAGTTTTGAGGGCATAAAACCTAAGTTCAGTCCGAATTTCAGCCAACTCGGTTGAAAACTGCCCGAGTTACCCGTTCAAATGTTATTTACAAATGTTTCCCCATATTATCTTAACGATTGATGAGATATACTTCATTTTAAAACCAAAAATGGTAATTTCTACACTTGAATTTAAAATTGGAGTAAGCCTTGTGAAACAAATAATTTCTTTTCTCATCTGTCATAAATATCAATTTGAATTTTCAAGTACTTTGATAATATGAAGTTTCTATTTTAAGAGAGAAATAATTGTTTGTTAGAAACGCCTGACAATACACGATTCGGCCTGTGAGAGCCGAACCTTTCTCCACCAATTTACAGTAGTGCCAAGGTGTACTCATTCAGGCTCACCATATCGCTCTGGCTCCTAGACCATCTTTGTCACTTGCTCCTAACATAAACCATATCGATAATTTCATGCCTGAAAAAATTCATCTTCTCTGGTATAAGACCGTTAAAATAAATTTTCAGAAACCGTCAGGATGTATCCCGTATTGCCGTTTTTGGATCGGAGATGTATTGAAGATTACAAAATACCAGGAACTGATATAATATTGGAAAAAGGAATTGGTGTCTACATTTCCCTTCTTGGTCTCCACTATGACCCTCTATATTTTCCTGATCCGAAACGATTCGACCCATTGAGGTTCACCACAGAGAATGTTGAGAAAAGACCAGCATTCAGTTTTCTGCCATTTGGAGAAGGACCAAGGTCTTGCGTAGGTAAGTAACGATGGATGCTTTTATTTAATATATTCTGTCGAATTCACAAAAAGGGCAGTCAACCGCTGGAACTTAATCTAAGTGATGAGTGGTGACTCATAGTCTCGACAGGCTGTAACTTGATAAATCATTGTCTTAGGTTGCAACTAACACTGGCATCGATTTTCTGTAGCACAAAAACGTATTAGTACGCAGTTTCATTCAAATTCCTTAAGAAAGTCTTAGAACTATACTGGTATCAATTATAGGTGGTTCCTGCTCCCGAAGTATGATTTTACTGGGGTCATAAAATCGGAGATAACCCATACTTAGAGCCTCCACAGTCTGTAACTTGGTGAATCATTGTCTTAGGTTACAACTAATACTGGCATCGATTTTCTCGACCACAAAAACGTATTATCACGCAGTTTCATCCAAATGTATGAGGTCCACCAAACTCACAATTTTTCCATAGTTAACCCTTATCAAATTCGGAAATTCCAAAAGGTTCAGTCAACTGCTGGAACTTATTCTATGGAATCTTAGAACCATAATGGTATCAGTTTTCGGTTGTTCTGCTCTCTAAAGTATGATTTTACTGAGGTCATAACCTCGGAGAAAACTCATACTCAGAGCCTCGACAGGCTGCAACTTGATAAATCAATGTCTTAGGTTGCAACTAACACTGGCATCGATTTTCTCAACCACAAAAACTTATTATCACGCAGTTTAATCCAAATTGATGAGGTCGACTATATTGGTATCAATTTTAGGTGGTTCATTCTTCCAGAGTATGATTTTACTGGGGTCATAACCTCGGATATAACCCATACTCAGAGCTTCGACAGGCTGTAACTTGTTAAATCATTGTCTTAGGTTGCAACTAACACTGGCATCGATTTTCTTAACCCTAAGAACGTATTATCACGCAGTTTAATTCAAATTGATGAGGTCGACCAAGATTCCAATTTTTCCGTAGTTACCCCTTACGAAATTCTTCAAAATTCGAAAACTCCAAAAAGTTTAGTCAAGCGCTGGAACTTATTCTATGGGATCTTAGAACTATAGTGGTATCAATTTTAGGTGGTTCATTGTTCCAAAGTATGATTTTACTGGGGTCATAACCTCGGAGATAACCTATACTCAGAGAGTCGACCAAGCTCTCAGTTTTCCATTATCACCCCTCATGAAATTCTTCAAAATTCAAAAATTCCAAAAAGTAAATCATTGTCTTAGGTTGGAACTTACACTGGAACCGATTTTTTCTATCACGATAACGAATTATTACGCAGTTTCTTTCAAACTGATGAGGTCCACCAAACTCACAATATTCACATAGTTACCATTTATTAAATTCTTCACAATTCGAGATTTTCATGAAATTCAGTTCACCGCTGGAACTTATTCTAAAGGATCTCAAAACATACATAAGCTTCGAAAACTTCGAACATACTAACTTATACCATTCATCAAAAGCATCATTTTATAAAGATCTCAATCGTTGAGATGACCGAAATTCGAAGTTTCGTAAGGTTCTAACTGTCAAATACGTATCATCAAATCGATGGGGTTTGATCGAATTCACCCAGATACCCATATAAGAAAAACGATTCTTAAAACCTGTACAACCAATTTCATTCTAGAATATACTCACCACTTTCGTCTTTACTTTTTTTGTTTCCATTTTCAGGTAAGCGATACGGAAAAATGAGCGTAAAAACTGGTTTAGCTTATATTCTGTCTCGATATGAAGTGAAAATGTGCGCGAAGACACCGAGTGAGCTCAAATTCAGTCCTATAGGGTTCTTCCTTCAACCGGAAACTGGTAAAATTTTCCTTGAATTTGTAAAATTGTGAAGAATATGTTCTCGGAATCAACATTGTACTTTTGTTATTAAATTTTCGTATTAAATGTAGAATATAAGTATAAAATGTTGTGTTGATGCTTTTATTTTAAACCTTAATGACGAAGTAAGTTTGAGGAAACATGAATCATCTCTCAACTGATTGGGGAATAGATACAACATTGTGACAGGACATAAGGGTATCAGGAGAATCATACATTGAACTTGACCATCGACAGATATTTCCAAATTCTCTTGATGCTCCTTCTTTTTGTGTGGAAGCAACAGCAAGTTTTCACATTGAGGTCCTTGCTCTGAACCACCGAACGATTTTTAAACAGTGCTGTCCCATCCGGTTTCATTGGAATAAAATGACGAGCCTCAATCAATCTTGGAAGACAATACAAAGTAATTACCTTGAAGCTCTTCATTCGATCCAGCGAGGTTTTATTGTTGCAGTTGATTCTGATAGTTCGTTGAATATAGATATGGTGGTCCACCAAAGGTAAACAGTATTTTGTCTAGGATACTTACTTCAGATCTTTGAGTAACATTAAACCCTGACTTCGTCGCGTATTGAATGGAATCAACGTTTCGTGCTGATGTGTAGATTCTGCCTATTGGTCTGAATTTCATTTTAGCAGTTCCAAAATTGCGATTACATTACAGAGATGAGAGCCCACAGAGTGGAGAGTATCGATAGATTTTATCAAATCCTTCATAAGCAAGAAAAACAATTGTGATCAATTGATCAGAGACCTCCATCACACGTTAACCCAAGTTAGAATGGATTTCGTTAAATACTTTATTACTCAACCAATTTCACAATGAACTTGAATTAGTTTCAATTTGGCTGAAGTGTTACTGTACGATCCAACGAAATAGAATTACATTATTAATTTTTTTGTTGTTGTTTGATAATAATATTTAATAATGATTCTTGACCCAGGTATGAATTATATATAAATTTTCGAGAAATAGGTCACACTAACATATATGCTCATTATTTTGATCTTTACGTACGTTTCGGTCTCACGACCGTCATCAGAAAACGTAATAGTATCTAAAACGTGATTTCTTGGAACCAATTGTATCATCACAAGTCGTCCTTATCGCCCGAATTTCAATTAAAAATGCCCACATCGCCGGAACGAACAGAAACACGATTAATCAAAATTGTTACACATTAATGTTTTAAGTATATGGATAATCAAGAATAGACTGCTTAGCAATTTTCTTATGGATTTAGAAGTCAAATCAAATCACAATATGTAATACGACTGAAGGACTGAACCAAAAATATAACCTCGAGTATTCACTTTCGAACCAGATGTTGAAGATTTATGATGTAATAGAAAAAGGTTCTAATAAGGTCAGAAATATTGCTATTTGAGCACATTTATTGTTTATTAACGATTTACCTCTTCACCTTCAAAAATACTGTTTAACTAAATTTGTCGATGATACTTCCGCTGTAACTTAACTAGCAACATAAATAATCTCTCTAGATACGATGCAAGCTTATTGTTTCGACAACAGGTTGATTCTAAATCCTTTTAAAACTGAATGTGTAATATTTTCAGCTAGTGAAATCAACTTTAGCATTTTGGTTCGAATAAATCAAAAAAATATTCAACCTTCTAAGTGTATTAAATTTCTCGGTTTAAACATCGACAATCACTTAAAATGGAACAATCATGCTGAGTTTTAAAGTAGGAAGCTATCTACCGCATGTTACGTTACATCACAACTTAGACAATATGTCAGTCTTGCCACATTAAAAGTTTATTACTTTGGACATATACAGTCTATATTGAACTATGGAATTATTTGTTGGGGTAACTCACCTAATGCTCAATATTTATTTGTTGTACAAAAGAAAATAATGAGAACAATGCTTCATAAAAAACCTACTCATTCTTGTACAAGTCTTTTTAAATATTCAAAAATATTGACAATACCATCTTTATATATATAATCTTCCTTAATTTACATAAAATCATATTTAAGTAATTCTTTCACTTATTCTAATAGAAGCATAGATAATAATTTAAGAGATAAAGATAAAAAATCTTACTTCCTCATCACAATTTATCCATTACAAGTAATAGTCATTTAATTATGCCATTTAAATTGTACAATCATTTGCCAGTTTCTGTTAGATCTATTTCTGACAAAAAACTATTTAAACGTAAAATCAAGGGAGAACTGTTAAAACATTCCTTTTACACGGTAAACGAATTTCGTAATTCTAAGTCCTTATTTACGTAGATATGTCTATATTTATTTGTCTTCACTTTCATATGTCTTAAATTCAACATTGTGTGCGGACGTTTGCTCAAAATATGTTGTTTTGTCAAATTTTTTATAACAGCAATAAAGAAATATTTATTTATTATTTATTTATTTATTTATTTATTTATCCTACCTAAAATATACTTTTAACATTGTAAATACGCATGTAGGTATATCCAAGGGTTTAAATTAATCAAATTAGTATAAATGTGACTTAATGATTAAATATCTGTTCTATGATGCACACGCTTCATGTGAATCATCTCCAGAATAGATCTTTTATAATAATTGGTTTAAGTTAAAATATTGACATTTTTGTAATAGAATTGATGGTTAATATAAAAGTAGTGTTTAGCAAGCGCGGTGGCCATACATTATTTTTTGTAAATATTGTTTAGAGATTCCTATATAAGTCCCATCGCAATTTGAGTAGTTTAATCTTTAGGTATTGATGGTTTTAGAATTGAAAAAGATTTCTCAACACAGTTAGTAGGTTTATGCGCAACATTTATATCATAGTCTTTTACACATTTCCTAATTTTCTCTGAGGTCTCCGGAATGTATGGTAATGTTATAAAATTATCTGTATTACCGGTTGTTATTTATATATGACGTTCCATTATAGATTTTGTTTATTCTTTCTTTAATGATGGGATTGAAAAATGTTTTTGGGTAGTCATCCATTTCCAGTGTATTACGAACAATTAAAAATTTTTTTTGGACTATCCTGAGTGGGACAATTCAACCGCGCGATCTGTAAGGCTGTTTTTCTTATAACTTGTTGGTGCAACGGAATTGAAGTGAAGATAACATTGAAACCAAACTTCTTTAGTAAGCCACAAAGTTTTTATTTTTCCATCTGCATCATGCGTAATGTTCATATCTAGGAAATATGTGTTTTTGTTCACTTCTATTTCACAAGTAAATTGAAGTTTACAGTGGAAACTGTTAAATTCATTAATCACGTACTGAATTGTATCATTGGAAACACACATTAGGCAATTATCTACATACCATTTAAACAATAAGGGTTGAAAATCTGTTGAATTTATTACAGATTCCTCTAGGCATTCCATAACTAGGTTAGCCGAATATTTGCCCAAAATATTGCTCACCGTATTGAATATAAGTGCATTCTAAACAAAACTTTACTGCATTCATAAATTCAGATTGATCTAGAGGTGTGTATTTTTAATCTCTGCCCAACGTTTTTTCATGATATTCAATGCCAAAACGACCGGTATATTTGTAAATAAAGAAACAACGTCCAAGGAAATTAATAGATTGATTTTTTATAAATTCATTACAATGCCATAAGTGTTTCACATAAAATTCATTCCTTCCTATTATATTGTTGACAGATTTTGATAAAAATTGTGATAAATTGTAGGTATGCGCTCCAATTAATGTGTAATGATCTAGATTACTCGTGTTTCCGTACGTTTCGGCGACGTGGGCATTTTTATTCGAAAGTATTGCGATAAGGACGCTTTGTGCTGATACAATTAGTTTTAAGAAATCCCGTTTCAGACATAATACATCTTCTGATGATAGCCGTGGAACCGAAACGTAAGTAAGTAAGTATATGTGTTAGTGTGACCTATTTCATGAGAATTTATTTGTGATGATCTAATCAAATGTGAATTTTAGTTTATTTCTTACTCTCACATGAATAAGTATTCATAATGTGTGTTAAATTATGGGGAATATATTGGCCGCTTTATTCGAACCCTGATATTAGCTTTCATAATGTAAATATAGAAACCAAATTATCATTATCACTATCATTATCATTATCATTTTAATAACAAATGAAGTTGAAGCTGAAAATAATAACAAAATTGATGAGAACAGTATGCAGATCAACATTCATCAGCATTTAAGGCAAGTGATCAGCCATTAATACGTAGATAATCAGCCTTAACATTGCATGAAATACTCATTTACATGATCGTTTACCTTATAATGGAATCGAATTGGAGAACTAGCCGAAAATTGAAGGCACCTCAAATTAAATCTGACCTTTTACGTTCATGTGAGTTGAATTGTATCACTACAGTCAGTCATATCAGAAACGTTGTAATAAAAAGCACAATAAGGAAAACGCATTAATCCGTAGAATCCGTGAACTGTGTATGAAAACTAAGAAGGAAATTAAGAGCAACACTGATAATCGAAATTACTATTTGATTGCATGAATGAGTTTCTCAGGTCCTGACAATGTGCAAAGTGCGTTTTGCCCTCCTGTTTATTTATATTATTCCGATATAGATATAAAGCAGGACCGAAGTAACTAAACTCAGTATAACAGCAAATAGTCCAGGAAAGTTAGACGAAAATCGATCAAATTTTAGAAGTTTTTTTAAGTTAAGGTTTCAGCCACTGTCTATCCAGTAGCTCTTTGAGGGCGTGGAGCCCGGTGCAGCTTATTTGTTACAAATGATTGAAATTTCTGAGCACTTGACTCCCACAAAAACTTTCATCTGATTGTATACCAAGTTTCCAGGGTAATTTGCACCTCACCAGGGTAATTCGCACCTCCACGTAGTGAGATTTATGATGAATAGGTCCCAAACAAATATCAAAAATATGCTAAATGTATGCAGGTGCTCGAATTTGTTGGACTATAGATGACACATTCGAAAATGAATGAGATAATATTAATTCTCTCCTAACTTCGCTTAGATGAAGACTGAAAAAGTAACTGAGAAAACTAAGAATGGTATGCCATTCGGTGGACAGTTTGTTATTTTTTCGATAAGACCTGTTTCACGTCATTGTCGATTCGTATAGGAAAAAATGCGCTTAACAAGAAATTCTCAATAACCGAATCTCTAAAATGTTAGCTTCTTATTATGAACAATGTGTTATTGCAATATTCTTTCGTTTTTTCGTTCAAAATGAAAACGGTTTGTCGCACACAAATCTAAGTTCAGATTGATGTTATTTTAGATCCACCTCATTTGAGAACATAGAGCTAAACGGAATTATGATATTTCATTTTGGTTTCCAACTCTATTTTTTCGATATCCTCATTATTGTTAACTGATTTCATTTTCAGATGTCTACCCAATATTGGTCAATATGTTCCATGAGCCTATTGATGGTTTTTGTGATGCTATTGTGGATCTATACGAGGAGAACATTCAACTATTGGAAGAAAATTGGAGTACCATTTGTCCAACCGAGTTTCATCTTCGGCAATGTATTGAATGTCATTTTGATTAAAGCATCTATCGGAGACTTATGTCGCAAGCTGTATTCAGAAAGTCAGGCACCTTACTTGGGAATGTTCGTATTGAGTCAGCCTTTTCTGTTGATTCGAGACTTGGAATTGATCAAGAACGTTCTTGTGCGAGATTTCAATCATTTCACGGATCGGACGATAGCGGATAACCGAAAAGTTGATCCAATAGGGTCCAGTTTCTTGTTGCTAATGAAGGAACCTCATTGGGAAAATATACGGAAAAAAACTAACCCTTTTTTCTCTCCAAAGAATATGAAGTTAAGTCACAGATCCGTCATAGAAAGTGCTACAAATTGGACGAAGTACCTAGATGAAGTGATAAAAGTCGATAAATTTGTCGAAATCAGAGAATTGGTAGCTAAATTTGCAATAGATTCGATATTGTCATCAGCTTTTGGTTTGAACTCCGATTGTTACGATAATGAAGATGCTCCTTTCCGGGTTATAACTAGACGTATTTTCAATTGGCAAAAATTACTTTCTGTGTTACGAGTCACATGTTATCATATCACTCCGAGTATGGTGAAATTATTCGGCATCAGATTCTTGGATGAACGTACATCTAAATTTATGAGCGCAGTATTTTTGGGAGAAATGAATAAGCGTAAAGATTCTAATTTGAAACGGAACGATTTCATTGATATTCTGTTGGAGCAAATGGAGGAGCGAGATGGTTACCTTCTGAGTGAGTAGCAAGTCATGGAAAACGTTTATTGAGAGATTCGATGTTGTTGAGATTATTGAAACTGGAACATTTAATTGACCAGACTGTTTGTTAAGTGATTTCGTTACAATATTCCAGAGTGTCATATTTTCAGCTCAACAAGAACTGATTGGACAGGCTGCTCAATTTTTCATCGCAGGGTACGACACAAGTACTTCTACTTTATCCTTTGCTTTGTATGAATTGGCAAAACGTCCAGATATCCAGAGGCAACTCCGAGAAGAACTCTTAAGAATTAAAGAAACATATGATGAATTCACGTATCAGTCACTGGGAGATATGACATATTTGGATATGATAGTGAAGGGTGAGTTTACATGATTAGTTCCTAACCATATAGAGCAACATTAATTCATGCTTGGTAGATCAACAACTACCAACCTTACGTCTGAACTCAGCAAGTTGTAACCTTCATAAGCTTAAGGGGCTGCCTGATAGATTGTGATTTGAACCGCAGTAACAGAAGCCTTGTGGTTCACAGAGCAGCATTTCAGGGTCGTCATTCCGTCAAGGGAGGAATGGGAAAATGGCCGCTCGCCAAAGCATGGCACAAATTGGTAAGCGGATGGTTCTTGAACGAGCACAAGAGTCGGATCAGTCTTTTGAGGTCCTAGATGTATAGATGAGTACTCGGTGCCAATGACGGATCTCAACACAGTCTCCAAGCCGAGATGCTTGCCATCTACATATGTGCGGAGAAGCTAGTCAGCTATGGTAAGATAAATGAGACCATCTGGATCTGTTCGGACAGTCAAACTGCAGTCCACGCACTGAATAGCCCGATTGTGTCCTCAGGGATACAAAGAAGATCCTCAACAAGCTTATAGGTGGAAACTGGCTCAACCTTACCTGGATTCCAGGTCACTCAGATTGAAAAGGAGATGAGAGAGCGGACAAACTGACCAGAGACAGAGTCCTCAAAACTCAAGATATATCGCCACGATCGGCAGTTAAGCTCCAGCCTTGTTACATAAGACTTCACCTTATAGCATGATATACTATTTTCGCGTTGAAAAAAAAAATGGAAATATGCAAAAATGTCACTCTGACAGTTGTACAAGGAAATAGATTCAAACTCTATTATCTGGCTTCCAATGCATCAAATACTTACTAACGAATTTTCAGAAACACTCCGAATGTATCCCGTATTCCCGTTTTTGGATAGAAGATGTACTGCCGATTACAAACTGCCTGGAACTGAGACAATCATAGAGAAGGGAGTTGGTGTCTACATTCCCGTTTATGGTATCCACAATGATCCTCAATATTATCCTGAACCGGAAGTATTCGATCCATTGAGGTTCTCTCCAGAAAGCGTCAGGAATAGACCCTCATTCTCCTATCTTCCATTTGGGGAAGGACCAAGATATTGCATAGGTATGTAGTGACATGAACGAAGTGAACTGGAACAACTAGTCAACATTTTGATAAATGATAACACAAGTTCAAGCCTCCTCCCCCCATTCCTTAAACTGACTGTTTTCCACCATTCTTTCCTCGATCGAATCGATCTCTCTCCGGTATTTATTCCGGGACTAGGCATTTTTATATTGACTTGATTCTTAGTCTCTACTTACAGGTAAACGATATGGCGAAGTAACCATTAAAACTGGTTTGGCTCATATTTTATCTCAATTTGAAGTGAAAATTTGCAAAAAGACACAACACAACATGGAATTGGAACCCGCTGGCTTCTTATTACAACCACGTACCGGGTCCATTTATCTCGAATTTGTGAAATTGTGACAGAAGAAACATGATAATTATTGTGAGAAAAGATTGAGAATGTTTACGTTTTTCGACTTGTTCAATATAGTTTCCACCTTCTATACCTGTAATTAATTTATTCAAGATCCTTGGTCTTCTATTATTTATTCTCACACTGGCATCGAGCGCAAAGGGCTAACAGAAGCAGAACTAGATATCTATGTAGATTACTTGCATTAGTTGATTATTATGATACACATTCCATTCCATTAATCTGTATATAGTATATAAAATATATTTTATAGTGAATTTTCTGAATTATGGAGTTATTCAAAACAATATTTGTGGAATTCAGGAAAGGCACTCCCTAATATTGCGAGGAGATCTGCTGCTTCCCTTATATTCGTTTTGCTACCCTTAAGTAGCGGATGCCATGAGGAGTTCACATATGTGTATGTGGATTCCAAGTACAAAAGTATAATGTTGAATAAATCACTATATTAACACATACACATCTCTATTTACAGGTTACAATATTCTCTTCACAGGTCGAATGATATTTTAATAATAACTTTCTCACCATCAAAACTGACATAAAATTATGGTTGGCCGTATTTGTTTAGTGAGGTGGCAATAACCCCCCTACAATCGAGGAATTTCCAAATATTTCTGTGTGATTATTGAATCACTCCCTTGGAACTTTTGCCATTCATGCATTTGCTGAATAGGGTAATAAATGCATTAAGTAAAGAGGTTTTCAAGCAAGCTACAAAAAATTAAATATTTCTCTTCAACTTATCTTAAATGACCGACAATGGACCTACCAGATGTTGGGAATTCGAGCAATATTATCAAGATGAATAAACCTAAAAATTGAACCGTAGGCGGAATTCGAACTCACAACCCTGGATATCTAAACCAGTGTGTTGACCAATTGCATTATTACCTATTTGGTCTGTAAAAGTCTAAAGTTTTTGTAAATATAAGCCTCTGAAAGAATAGTACATCATTGTTAAGCATATGCGATTCGATGCCCCACCATTGATTAATTAACTTAAAAGAGTGTGAGAAAATCAGAAACAAATTTATAAATGAAATATACTCACTTATCTATTGTTAACTTATGCCAAATTTACAGTTGCGTTTTCCATAATTCGGTGGATATAAATAGAAATTCTTTATCAAAAACATTACTTCTTTCCCAACCTCCCCCAGTTTGGGTCCATTGAGAGGGGTCTTATACAGACTATAGAAAAAAAAATATTTCAAAGCCAATGTCGTAGACAAAAATAAGTTTATTTTAGGGAACGGAACTTATAAAAACAATTTCCCTCTCTAAGTTAACATAAGTGCACCTGACATTTGGTGCAAAACACATGTGATTTCATTTTGCACTCTTCCATTTTACTCCTTGAATTATCTTTTTTGTATCGGTCTTAGAACTCGAAAATACTCTTATTTAGTCTTATCCCATCTTTGAAAGATAGTTCAAACTTTTTCCTACAGAAGGAGTATAGTCACAAATTCGTTTAATACGATGTCCATATGTAGGGATAAATGCAGTATTTGCACACAACTGACGACGTATGGCATACCATAGAAAACGATGTCCGTCTCAAGGGACCAAAACTGTGAAAGAGTTAACTATTGTAAAGATCGAGAAATCTTCCAATGTGGTACAATGCTTGATTTCTTTTACCTCGTGGAAGACTGGTTGTGAATACATTCAACGTTCATTAACGTTACGAATTGGCGCGTTATACTGATGAGCTCTATGAAGAGAGTGAAACAACTGTCTGGAACTATGAGTTTGTGACTTTACTGATCGGAACAGCTGTCTGGAACTATGAATTTGAGACGTTACTGATCGATCAGGACTAGAAAGACATTATGATCACTATGAAAGACTTTACACGATACTATGAATAAGAAATATTCACCCTATCCCCTTGAAATAATCTAAAAACACGGACTTTTCATCTACCACGTAGCCATAAACTGAGTTCACTCCAATGATCACTAGTTAGTAGCTGAAAGGTCCTCAGTATTTTTAGTAGTTAACTGTCATTGTTCCTTATTTATAGCGTACATTAAACTTAAGTCCAATTGTCTTGAAATGAGGACGATTTTATTCGTCAATAGAACTATCTATCATCTTCTCGTGATTTCATGATGTAGAACAAGCTGAAACAAAGGGACCAATGCTCTACATATTCATGATTTGTTTGGTCTTCGCTTGTAAATATAAACAATCGAACGTTATCAATCGATTTTGTTCGTAATTAGTTCAGTTCGCATCTAACAGAAGAGCTGGTAAACAGTAACGATAAAGAATTGAAAAATTGATCCCAGTAATATTTAAAAAATCGTCATTTTTAGTTGATTAAGGTAAGTAAGTTTTACCCTATCAATATTAAGTACGGAAAGGTTTATTTTTTAATACAAAACGGACCAAGAAGTCCTTATATCAAATGATTTCAATTTGATACTGCAATTTTTAAGGATTTTCATGGGCGATTCTGTTTCGCTGATTTCAATTTTTAGCATATTGCTTCTTACAAACAAGTGATTTCTCCATATTTTAAAATTGAATTCTATTTCTACTATGTTGATATCACCTTTATTTGTAACTTCCGTTTACTCGAGTTTCAGTGTTATTCAGAAGCCATTAAAGTACAAATACAATGAATAACTTCAACAATGAATACTTATCGATAGGTAGCAAAGGATTACTGTGGCCGATCATTCATGAACAAATGACAAATTGTTGATATAACAGCAGAGTATAGAAGCTAATCAGAACAATAATTCGTACATTTCATAGCTTTGTATAACGTTTACCCCGTATCAGGTATTATGTAAACTGTCTATTTCACGGACAGAACGATTGATATCGAAAAATGATCACAAATGTGGAACCTGTTGTTGAGAGCCTGAAGTACACGTTATGTTCATTAAACCTAATAGAAAATGAGCGTCCAGTTGGGCGTATATAAAAGGAAACACATTCCGGACAAGATAGCTCATAATATCCAGATTTATCGATTGTCTTTGTTACGTCTTTATTATCGAATAAGATACTCCCTGAACGATTATGGAGTTGGGTCTGAATTCAAGATTCAAGACATGATGTTACAAATTGTTTTGGATGTTTTGGGTGATTTTTACAAAACAAGTTAGAATAGGGTAGATACTGAATTAAATGTTGTTTTGTTGTTTACGGTTGATTAATATAGTTATTATTCGAGATGATTAACCATTATTCACTGCAATTTGCTCAATTGTATTTACTTTCTGCTGTAAATTTGATTGTGACAATGGTATTGAAAAAAGCCTATGTATAATTGAATGAAAGCAGCCATTTTATGTAATCTAGTATCAAACGAATTTGATGGGATAAAAATATCCGAATAAGTTTTTTTTACGATATGTATTAAATGAAATGTTATCTGTTCTAGGGAGCGTTTGTTTATTTCAGTTTCTAATGTGAAATTTATTTTTGGGTGGATTGAACTTAGAATGTCAGAAAATTATCTAATTGTCTATTATTATCCCTTCAGGATATACCGCAAGGGTCCTGGTAGAAGTATTTCTATAGATAGATAGATGGATAGATAGATAGATAGGTAGATCGTTCATTCGTTCAAGCTTACAGATATGCCCTCAAGTGGCGTAGAACACGTCAGATAACAGTTAAATAGTTAAAATATAGTTAAAATATAATACTACAATAAAATGAAATATTAAATAATTAAAATTAGTAAAATTATTCTACAGATATACAATAGCATACTTTATGGAACATGAGAAACAATTCAAAGAATATCTATATGGGGATCAGTTAAATAATCATTAATCGTAACCTCAGCTTGTTTTTCAAGATTAGAGTAGGCAGTTCTTGCAGTGATGAAGGCAATTTATTGAATAGTTTCAGGATAGTGAACTCAAAGTTTTCTTGTAGATACGTATAGTTCAATTTGTTGCACTTATAGTTGTTTTTATATATTGTTCCATGATCATGTTTCTGTAAGTAGTCTCTGAATATTTCCCGATTTTTGCAAATAAAGATCACTACCTCATGAATATATAAACTATGTGAGTTATTCCATTCCCCACAAAATACTGTTTACAGCTTTCTCTCTGAGGCAACTTAAAGATACATCTAACACATCTTTTTGAAGAGTGAGCACCCTCTGAACGTCTTCCGAGTTGCACCAAAAATCTATTTCATTAGAGTAGACTGGACATAAGCATGATAGGCAGTCATGGAGTGAACCGACACCTCTTCCCTGTGAAGCCATGTCAACATCATCCAGGGGGAACGAAGCTTAAATAATATATCACGAAGTTGGTGTTAACCTTTTTAGGAATCGTTCACTCTGGTTGATGAATGAACACTCGAGATTGGGAACCGCCAAAACATGTTAAAACATCATCTAGATGTACATGCCAAAAAATCATATGCTTAGGTACTAGTAAGTTGTGATTCAAACATTTTATCTCCAAGAATAGTCATCAACATTTCTACTAGAAGCGGGGCTAAGAGGGAGTACTGACCGGTTGAATAAAAATTGATTGATTAAATTGAAAACAGTTTTGATTACTATTAAGTTTAGAACAGAAGGAATTTATGTTGAATTAGTGGATTGATTTTAGTAGTACTGTTAATAATATCGTTTAAAATAACACATTCTCCGAACGATATATTTGAAAACATGTTATAAACGTCGAAGGAAACTAATTTACTGTTAGACGGGATATTGACAGATTCCATTTTCTAACAAGATCTATTGAATTTTTTATGCTATGTACAGATGAAAAACGTTTAAGTTTCCTAAAAGAAGTGATTGATTTGTTATTTTGTAGTTGGGCTATTGATATGGGAAACTACGGGTCGACTTGGACAATTTTCTTAATTAATCCATATAATTTAGGTTCACGTGAGTTCGTATCTGTGCAATGAAATATTTCTGAGTTTGTACATAGATATTGAATACTATTGAAAAATAAGTCACATTGTGAACAAATAACATTACAGTTTGATTTCATGACGAATATCAGACATCTAAGTAATACATTTGTACTAGACCTAACATTGTAAAAAGTTAAAGGACAGCGAGAAGATAATCCAGGTACAACAAAATTTAATTTACCTAATAAATAACTGCAGTCAATATTATTTATTATTCCACAAATTATGGAGGAATATTGTGCTCCTTATTCTTCTCAGTTCAAGTGTCAGACAATCAAAAGTAGATAATAGGAAAAATATTGAAAGTTCTAAACCAGAGATATTTCAAATATTTACGTCGAGTGCTCTCAATAAGTGTAATCTGGAATTTATACTGAGGGTTACTGATGATTCCAGTTTTGGTCTAACCAATAAATTGAATAATGTTTGTACTACCTCCAAATTGTTGGAATGTTTGGAATGCCTGGGAATAAACCCTGAAGCTTTAGCACACATATCATTTATATGTAGATTTTAAGTGAACTGATGATTGTATAGAACACCTAAGTCTTGGTCTATAGTACTATGGAAAGTTATTACTGAATCTAAAAGATACTCGAAGGAAAATGATAAGCTTTACGATTGAAACTAACAACTCAATATTTACTAATATTTAAACACAATTTATTGTTGGCGCACGATTCAAAAATATTGTTCAGATCATTTTGTAGTGCATAGCAGTCATCTATGGTCTTTATTTCTGAAAATATTTTCAATTCATCAGCAAAAATTAGTTCCAAGCCGATTATGGTTGATAAGTAACAGGAACAGTAGAAGACTTAAGCCTTGAGTCACACCGGATTGGGCGATAAATTAATTTGATGTTTGACCGTAATACTGCACAAGTATGTTGAGCAATATCGCAATTGGACGATGATTTGTGAATGATAATAATGTCTGCTTTTTTCCAAACATTAGGATATTTATTGGATTTTAAACTGAGATTGAACAAAATCTGAGGTGGGACAACAAACACAGAAGCGCAATCTTTTTACAAGAAGCTTGGTGAAGTTTTTAATAGCAGTTACAATATTTAAAAATGATGAGTTGATGTTGGTCAAATCTGAAATATTGCTGAAATCGTTATCGTTATTGTGTTCAGAGTATACACTGGCAAAGAATGTACGCTTCAACAATTTCTTTGGAATCATTCAATAGTGTTTCATTAAAACGCAAGAACCAGCAATTCTAGACGTGTCTTTTTTTTCATTTATGAAGTTCCAAAAACTTTTTGTAGCACTAGTGATGGAGTTACCGATTTTCTCTAATTAGAGATTAGAAGCTTCCTTTATTCAAACCTTGGTTAAAGATCTCAGTTGCTTAAAATCTCCAAGATTTAGAATATAGTTGAAGTTATTCTGATTGTATTTGATTACAGTCCGAAGATGCCGTAATAACGCTTAAGTTCGAGTAACGGAACTTACAAATAAAAGTGAACTCTATCTTTTCCTCGTATTCCGAACAGCAATTTTTTTTCAGATGTTTGTAACAGGTCAATGGTCACTCGATTGTGCAGTTTTAATCTCGACCCTATTTGCAGTGATCTACATTTACTTAACGAGGAATAACAACTATTGGAAAAATAAAGGAATACCACAGATAAAGCCAATTCCAATTATCGGAAATATATTGGATATCCTTCTGATGAAAAGCTCAATCGGAGATGTATGCAAAGAAGTATACTTCCAAAGTAAATCCCCGTTCACCGGTATCTATGTGTTGGATCAACCGTTTTTAGTGATCCGAGATTTGGATCTAGTAAAACACATTCTCGTCAAAGACTTCGACCATTTTATGAATCGCACAATGTCTACGAATCACAGAGACGATCCCATGGGATCGAATATCCTCTTCCTCATCAGAATACCAGATTGGAGAGAGATCCGCAGGAAAATTACTCCGGCCTTTTCGTCGAGCAAATTGAAACTCCTGCACAAATTAATCCTAGATATCGGAGAAGATTGGACCAAATACATTAGCAAACAAGTGGAAATCAACAATGTCATAGATTGCAGGGAAGTGTGTGCGAAATACACCACAGAATCTATCATTTCGACGTCTTTCGGAGTGCGAGACTATTGCTTCGAAAATGAAAATGCTCCGTTCAGAACTATAGCCAGGAGATTGTACAATTGGCAGATGTTTTGGCACGCTCTTCAGACCACTTTGTACTTCATTGCACCATTTTTGGTGAACGTGCTCCATTTGAGATTCATAGATAAGATTTCGGCGGATTTCTTAAGGGACGCATTCTGGAAGATCATTCACAATCGGGAAAAATCGAAGGTTGTCAGAAATGATCTTATAGATATTCTGGTGGAAATGAGGAAGACCCAAAAAATGGACTCGAGCTACCAACTGGGTAAGTTAGTCATACCATTAAGCACATTAACATAGTTTATCAATTGATTGGAGCAGCCTTGCAATGAACGTTTTTACAATTATTGTACTAGTGAAGTCCCTTAGATTGCGTTCCATTCTCGATCAAGGATTTCTCGTAACCATTGTCCAAAGTGTGCAAGAAAATTAAAAAGGTTTACATTAAGAAAAATTTCCATTCAAAGGTATGGTATTTGTATTTGAAAATAACAGTTTTGCCCATCTCTAGTCAAAATACTGGTCTGTGTCGTTAGTTAGCGGGTACTTTCATGCGCCTTTTAAGTCACGCCCATTTTGTTTCAGATTGGGGATACATGCTATTTGCATCTTCGTCGATTCTTCATCGCACTTATTAATTGAGAATACCCCGCTAGATCAGACTCAAGCCGTATATAAATTATATATTATATTTTCTGTTTCAGAAGGAGAGCAGCTGCTAGCCCAGGCTACACAGTTCTTTATTGCTGGTTATGAAACCAGTAGTTCTACTATGTCGTTTGCTCTATACGAATTAGCAAAAAGAACAGATTTGCAAACAAAATTAAGACAAGAAATGACCGATGTTACCAAAAGGCATGGAGCCATCAATTACGAGGCTATTCAAGATATGCCTTATTTGGACATGGTCGTCAATGGTATGTATATTACCAAAACATACTAGAAATTACAGATAGGAAACAGAAACTGACGTAACAGTAGCTGGTACCAGGCTTGCACTAAATACTGCAAGAAATTCGCCGATTCTTCAGATTATTTCTCTCCTTTTGGCATTTATTACTACCGAATTTCAGTCCAAACTCTAGGTGGTAGCTTGAAAAAGAAAGAACTTATTACAAGCGTTGAGCAATTCGATATGGATCTGTTGTTTAAAGTATCCATGCTCCGTGGAATTCATTTAATGTATTATTTCATGGAATTTGGAGCAAAAAGCGTACCAAATGCTTGTAATATCTACCTAGTTTAGTAAAGTTACTCCAATTCAGATGAGTATTATTGCTATTTTGGACGAACATTTTTTCTTGCAACGTTAGGGTACCATCTAGGAAACTTAAAACCGCGTTTTCGTCTATCAACTCCTTGCAGCTATTCCGCCATGTTAGATTGAGGGATGAATTCGTGATTAGTAGATAACAGCCGTATTTTTAAAACACCAACCAATTGCAAAAAAGGAGAGATAGTTATAGACTCATTGGATCATTATCTGTGATCTCTGGAGGGATGGAGAGAGCAATCAACATCGAGTTCATCCAATAAATGGAGAGCTCCAAAATCGGGAATGACCATCGGCAATATGGCTTCCGTCAGCAGAGATCAACAGGAGATCTGCTTGCCTACGTAAAACATGTATAGCAAAAATCTATTGAGAAACATGGGAGGACTGTAGCTGTATATCTCCAAAACATTTGACCGAGTTTGGCACAAAAGCTTCCTTGATGGAAAGTTCTCCAATACAACGGCTGCCAACGGAATACCAGATTCCACAAGGACCTGTCATGAAACCAACTTTGTTTCTGCTCCATATAAATGATCTGCTCTAGCAGTGACACAGATTTGCAGATGATGGTACACTTAATACCGATTCCTTATCTAGAGCCCCTATACCATCCATTGAAGTCAAAGGAGCAAGACAGAGACAGGTTGGCGCAACTTGGTTTTCTGTTCCGCAGCTCTTGAAACATGCCTGCAGCTCCTCATAATCTACAAAGCACAGTTTCGACCTGTCCTGTTGTACTGTTCACATGTTTGGAGTTCATCTTCCAAACATACGCTAACGCTCTTGGATCCTATCCAGAAGATAGCCATTCGACGTACAATTTAGTTACTGTTGTCAATAGGAATGTAATACTATAATCTGATTAACTGCTTGAATCATAATCGTGAGATTTCAGTGTTCCATTTATCTGTGATCTACTATGAGCTTCATTTTTCAATACCCAGAGTATTTATCTTCAATTTCAGAGACTTTACGGATGTATCCTATAGTTCCGTTTTTGGATAGAAGATGTACAAAGGATTACAAGATTCCTGGAACGGAGATCGTAATAAATAAGGGAACCGGAGTTTATATTCCGTTGATGGGAATTCATTACGATCCGAAGTATTATCCGGATCCAGAGAAGTTCGATCCTCTCAGGTTTAATAGAGAGAATACAGATAGGAGACCGGCTTATGCACATTTGCCTTTCGGAACTGGACCTAGAAATTGTATAGGTGAGTATTTAATCCATTCCTTGTTATGCGCGAGAATGAGATATCTCTCCACAGTGTCTATTCAAGTTCAAATTCGAATCCAAATTCAAAATAGAAGAAGAATGAAAAAAATATAACGGAATTTTTTTCTATTTGAAACCTGACCAAATTCATTCTTACCACCTATAAAATCTAGCAAAACTGGTTAATTTCTAAAAAAAATTGTCAACTTTTCTATAGGATCTTTGGAACCTACTGGAGAAATAACGTACGTGGGCAAGGAGAAAAGTGCCTGAGAAATGAAACATGAAATGATTTATTTGGTGAAAACGTATTTTATTTCTGAGAATAATAGCTCGATACACTTCATCCAACGTTTTTCAAATTTCTCGATCCCTTCCAAAATAGGCTTTTGTTGGAGTGTTGACCTCATCGTTGGAATCAAATCTCTATCCACCCAGCCATTTCTTCAAGTTTGGGAAAAGGTAAAAGTCACAGAGGGCCAAATCTGGAGATTATGGTGGATGACGAACCAATTCGTAGCGCAATTCATTGAGACTGCAGACCTGTGAGCCGGTGCGTTCTCCTGTTGGAAGAGCACTTTTTTATTTGCCAAATGCGGCAGTTTTCGCTTCAAATCGGTGTCAAATAATCCAACAGCTCTGTATAATATACGCCACTTAACATTTTGCCCTTTTGAAGGTAACAGATGTGGACGATACTGTGTGCATCCCCAAAAACTTTCACCAGGACTTTGTTGGTCGATAAACCCACTTTCAATTTTTTCAGCTTCGATTCGCAAGGACAAGTCCACTGGTTTGACTGTTCTTTGGTCTCTGGTATGTTGTGATGGATCCATGTTCCATCCACGGTTACGGAACGGTACAAAAAGTTCTTCTTATCGCACTTGAACATCGCCAAACACTCCTTTGAAGTTGTGACACGGTCGCGCTTGTTCTCAACAGAGGAAAAATGCGGCATCCATTTGGCAGATAGCTTTCTCATATTCAATTTACGCAAAACGTTCCGTAATGTTTTTTTCAAGCAAGAAATAATGTTCAATTAAAACTCGAAACTCACTTTAACCATGTTTACAAGTTGCTTCCTTCCGATGGGTGTCGAAACGGAAGTCCATGACATATTAGTCTAAAAATTTTAATGGGTACTAGTTAAATATGGTGCATCACAAATGTCACATGATTTTCGATTGTGCTGCCATCTGTTTCATTTTTCAGAGACTTTTCACCTTGCCCTCGTAACTTGAACTTGAACTTAGAAATAACACATTTTTCACACATACTCCAAGCATAAAAATCATAGCCCAGACCCCGGACACAATTAACAAATTTTCTGTCGTTGAAAACAGTAGGCTGATTTTTAAGTATTTGATTATCAGTAGTAGCCTATCCAGAATTTAGTTTGGGGAGGAGGCTGAGGGTACGTTTCATACATGTGAATTTTGATAATTATTCTGGCCTTGTAGTTTCATAAGACTTCTGTCGCTAATCGCCCTCCTCTTGTATCCGTCACTGTTATCACATTGAGATCAAATTCGTTGAACAATATTTGTCACATCCTGTAGTGAATAAAATTATTCTTCTGAAAAGCTGGTTCAGTCCACGTTTGAAAATCTCCAGTGATTCAACTAACTTATGATAATCTAGAAGTAAGTTATAAAATCTGAGTCTAGCATTTATTGGAGATTTTTTGAAAAATAAATGCTCACGTTTATCCATTATGAAATTTTCGCATCTGTGCTAACCCTGCAGTTTATTGCACAACCATATTAACTGCTTCCCATAAGCTGGAGCTCTTGGGTTCTATCCAGAAGAGAGCTATTCGTCTGTTTGATGGTGTTACAATTACGAATTCGTTGACCTCTCTAGAACATCGTGAAAAGGTGAGAAGTCTCCCATTCTTCTATAGATATCTCCATGGTTGGTGTTCATCAATTGTCTATTGTGTCACCATGAGAGGTTCCAGATAAGCGAACTAGACGAGCTCAAGCTACTCCCTTCTTCATTGTCAAGTTGTGGAACTTTTTGCCTACACGATGTTCTTCGAACATTATAGGTTTTCTTCTTCTCGCGTAGTCATCAGAAAGTTTTTCCATACTTAAATCTCAAAAATTCAATGAACTACTCCATTTCTATGAAATCTGACATTTTTTCTTTTCTAGGAAACCGTTATGGATTGCTAAATTCCAAGACCGGATTGATCTTCCTCCTCACTCAATTTGAAGTGAGACTAGCGAAGCAAACTCAAGAAATCATGAAGCTGAACGCCAGAGGATTCTTGCTACAACCAGATACTGGAAAGATTAAATTAGAGTTCAACAAGTTATAAGGAGTTCTTCCAACAGCGGTTTCGGATCAGCCAATTGGAGGCTTTCGCCGAAAGACATTTCTACATAATCTCGATTCCGATATCATCCGGAAGATATTATTTCTTCAGCTTGTTATGCGGAAACATTAGCGGATTAATGACTTTACTGATATGAGCTTGTGGATAAGAAACGTTCAGTTTAGGTTAGCAATCTAGACGATAAGAGTGTCGAAGACGTGAATTCTTGTGTTAGTATTAGTCCATATATTTTGTACGTATAAATTAATAGTACTGTAATTTTAAAACATTTTGTAATCAAAAAAACATAAATTGGCTCGCCACAATGTTTCTCAATCTTATAATTGTACAAGGGCAAGGTCAGAAGTTCCTGAAAAATAAGACAGATGGCGCCTCAATTGAAAATCCCATATGACATTTATGATGTACCATCTTTAAGTAGAACGCATTGAAGCTGATTCGTCATTCAGTTCTGTTTTGACGCCCATCAAAGGTAAGCAACCTTGAAGTGTTTTGTAACCATGGAAAGAAGTGAATTTCCCGTCTTGATTACACATTATTTCTTACGTGGAAAAAACGCAAACTAAAGCATTGCTTGTTCAACATTATGGGTACTCTTCTCCATCGATTAGAACGGCTTACTGATTTTCGTGGTGATAGTAAATGAGGTTATAACGCTAGAAATCTTCGATGAAATCCATGGTATGGTATTGGATGATCGGCGAATTAAAGTGCACGAATTTGCTGCAGAGAGCAAAAAATATCCATATTATAGGGTCCAATTATTCCCATGAATGGTTACAGTTTCCGTTTCTACTGAAGATGGCAACTCAGTAAATGGAATACGTGTTCAGATTTCAAAAATAATGATGGTTTCAGGGTGTAATTTGATTTTATATTAAGTTTATATTGAAATATGCAATGATTTCAAACTAGCGATGAAAAATTCCATAACACCTGTCCCGTTTGGTGTATAGGCACGGTAATCAGAGAAGAAAGTTTTAATTTGATATGTTGATGACCGGATTGAACGGCACAGAGACCTGTATTAGTCAGAATAACCATTATGTCCATTCCACACATTCTTGAATATAATGGAATGGACAACACAAGGAGATTTGTGTTAAATTAATTCAAGAGTGTAGAAACTAACTGTTTCACATAGCACTTCGATTTCGATTTACGTGCTCCACCAGCTCAATGCGTCGTTACTATTATTATTCGTGCTAATTCACGGTTCATGTTTCATTGTTAGATACCAACGCATGGTCAGATTTCAAACTGCGTCAATTAACAATCTATGATTGAATCGTTAGGTTTTAACAAAGGCCCATATCGAGGGATCCAGATTTTGCTGAATACAATGGAACCTAAATAACTTAGCAAATACTTACGTATGTTGACTTAAAATGCATTATTGGTTCAATTTTAATGGAAGAAATGATCCCATGCATTTCTTTCGTTAAATCTAAACGGAAGAAATACATGGGATATCGAGAAGCTTTTTACGCACGCATACACATGCAAAATACTCTAGATCGTGACAATAAGGGAATTATTTTCAGAAAACTCCCTTATACCGTATACGTATAGTGAGGAAAGTAAAAGTCGATGCACTGGATGTTATTTTTTTAGGCTCAGTGCTCCCTTCCAATCTTCAGAAAAATGTAGGCCGCGGGCTAATGAAAAGTTAGTTAAACTTACATACTAAAATTCTACATGTACAAAAAATTGTCTCCTCAAAAATGTTCATATCTTTCATGGGTGAACTATACTTTTGCTGAGCAAACATGGATTTTGTGAAGGAAATCCGTGGTTTGGATTTACCGGGTAAGATTCCTAATCGCCGAGTGTCGCACCGCCAAATATTTGTAAATAACAACTTACTTGAAAACGAAGCTTTTCAATACCGACGGCAGACCGTAGATGTCAGCGTAATATTTGTAGCGTTGTTGTAGGAGAGTGTATTTCAGAAGAAGTAGATTATAAATGATAATCCTCAAGTAAGTATTAGGAGCCTGGTTACAATTTGGAGTTAATGAAGATGGTATTCAACTTTTGCCACAGCACACTTTTAAAATTGTGCCTCTTAACCAAGAGCTTATCCGACATTAGCCCTTTCGAAAATCTTACCAATTTCCATGGGCAAGGGGTATGGAAAATAGAATATTATGCAAAAGTATTATAAATGACATTTTAATCAAGTGTTTTATCAGGCAATCACTGTTCAATGAAACGAGTGCCTAGAAAAGTTCATAAGACTATTCTTTTTCTACTGCCATCACAAAAATGCAAACATTTTTGGAATTATTTCATCATTTTAAGCCATATTAAGAAACATGGTAACAATACAATACAAAATTAGCAAAGTGTCTTTCCTAGGTAAATATAATATTAACATGAATAGTAGACTTCCGCGGATTGCTAATCTTCGAAATACTTGGCTTCCGGATGGATTCCGCCTCACAATAGCACGATCTTTCGTCAACCGTCACAAGTGGCATCTTCAGGGCAGGCTGATTATCATGGTTTCTGTAGGAAAAAACCTTGACACTACACAGTTCAATGCCTTTATTCCGGTGGTTAACTCCGTTCTTACACCTGACCCTGTCATTGTGTGATCTTGTGCGAAGTGGAATTTTTGAAGATGGGTTTACAAATGTTGGGAAGGTGATATCCTGAGTCATGGTTTAGGCTATTTTGATGTTTTAGGATATCTATCGATGCAAGAATTTTTCGCTGATAGAGTTTTGGGGCTCGGGCTAGGATTTTAGTATTTTCGAGAAGGATTTGATGATTGTGTTCCGCAAGTGCTGATCTGCTGATGTCACGGAGTCTTGTAATGTGCTCATGATCTTTCACATAAGTCGCTACTGTACGACCTGTTTCACCAATGTAGACAGGGAATTCTATGAATACTTTCCAAATGAAGGGGAGGAGGGTAATCTATGATAGGTTTGTAAAACTGAGATAGTTTTGGAAGTGTGGGAAACCTAGTAGAAATATTTTTTTTCAGGCATTTTGGAAATTCGGTTTGTTACATTTCCAATATATGGAAGACAGGCAGTGGATAAAGCAGGTAGGACGCATGTGGCTCAGGCTCAAGTGTTTTTCTTTATGGATTTTCGAATGTTATAATGGGAGAAATTATTTTAAAATAAGACAGATGAAAGATGTGGCAATTATGATTTTAAGGATTGGGGTTGGGATGAGTTGACAGTTCTGTGGCCCAAGGAGCTTATGACTGATTGTTTTTGGGCAGAGTGGTTGTGGGAAAGGCCATTTAGGTATCTATCGGTGTGAGTGGGTGTTCGATACACAGGATGTCCCAAAGTACCGTCAATCAGTGGACTACCTAATACATTTAGGAACGGGAGTGAACCTTTCGATTCAACTTCATGGTGTAAAGGATATCGGTATGTAATGATTTAAAATGATTGAGGAAAGGAACGAGATTTTCGCAACCATGTTGCCAAATAGCAAAAGTGTCATAGACATGTCTAAACCATCATTTCGGCTTAAGAACAGATGATTTCATAGCATCTCCCTCAAAAGTTTCCATGAAGATATCAGCTATGACCGAAGAAAACCCGAGCCCAACTCCAATCAGCGGAAAATTCTTGAAACGATAGCAATCCTTAAGCATTCACATAACACCTAAGCCGTAACTCAGAATATTACATCCCCATAATGTTCAACAAGCGATGCTTTGGTTTGCATAATGTTTTTTGAACTGAATGACATATCAGTCTGAAAATTTGAATGCATTCAAGTTGAAGATGGTACATCACAAATGTCACACGGGATTTTCAATTGTTGCCCCATCTGTTGTATTTTATTTTCTATTTTGCCTTCGTAAGTTAGTTTAGGTGTTTCAACAATAACTTTCGCAATCTCACTATCGTTTACCTAACAGATATTCAACAGTAGGAAGAATGTTGTTATGCTCAGAGGTGTCCAGGGAGAATCAACAAATAGAGAAAGGTGTATAACGAGCCTGATGAAGAGTAAGAGTAGATATGATGTAAACGTTGCATCAAATTGTGTTGAGATGAACGAAGCCAATGCGGCGAACATAATTACAACAAAAACACTAGCCTGAGTAATCAGCATCAATTTCTTCAGGCAAAATGAAACTAAGAGTAATACATATCGCAATGAGAGCTAATCTTTGTGTTATGTATAATATCTAGATAATATGAAACTTGAGTAATATGTAGCGAATGCAATTAAGAAGCGATTTGAATGACTATTTGAGTGAAAGTAAAGAAAACATCAATTTATAGACTGCTCCGCACAAGCGAAACAAGTACGCGGATCCTCGAGATCAACCATCATTATATCGATACGCGCCACATATTCCTCATTCCACACCATTGATCATAATCTCCTCCACGACCTGTCCCTTTACCACTCCACAAGCCAGTTCAACACTTTCACACAGTTAGTTCCTCCTAAATTACTTGAAATTTAGGATGTTTCTAATTCTAGCCAGAAATGGAACTTTATGTATTCCATACCAACAACTCATCATCGTCTGGCTCAATAAAATCTTATCTAGGAACCTTGCTTCAAGACAAACAGCATACCGTCTTTGATACTGGGGACCAGAACTGAATATGATGAAGCCCAAATATCTTCAATCATACAATAGACGGATCAAAATAGCCGTATAACGCCAAGACGAGATCAGAACTTATCGAATGTTCGAATGGTTTCCGTCGTTTCGGTCCTCCGCCAAGGATGTTACAAGACATTCCATCTTTCCATCTCTAGGTCATTTTACCGCAAGAGAAAGCCAAACACGTTTGCCCCCAAGGGGAGGAATTTTTGTTAGCGCACAAGTGGGTACATTCCGTTTCATCTCAACATCATAAAGGCTATGCGACAGAAGGAACACCTGTTTTTGAAGGGTGTTTAGCCTCCCATACAAACATGTTGTGTTTACTACACAACTAGAATAAGACCACTTCCACAAACAGATAATAAGATCCTCTCTAATGAATATAAACTCATTTCACTACTATCTGAAATCTCTGAAAGAATAGGTAAAGCAATTAACCCCGAGTTTTTTTTTAATCAATTATTATGTTCGAAGAACATCGTGTTAGCTAGCAATGGAATGATGTGAGAGGAGATAGTCATCCGAATTTCTCTTGGAAGTTTGGAGGTTACAGAGAAAGACTTCACTAGGTGGAGAGTTCCACAACTTCGCTGTTCGATAAGAAAATTAAGTCTGGTAGGTGAAGTTCAGCAGCTCTCGAGCTTGACAATGAAGGGGTGACTAGTTTCAGCTCGTCTAGTCCGCCTATCTGGAATCTCTCGTGGTGGAACAACATACGTTTGCTTTTGTTTCAGTGATGGCCTCATCGTTGGACCCAAATCTCTATCCGCCGAGCCATTTTTTCAAGTTTGGAAACAGATAAAAATCGCAGGGGGGCATATCTGAAGAATATGGTGGATGACGAACCAATCCGAAGCGCAATTCATATAATTTTGTCATTGCGACTGCGGAGCTGTGCGCTGGTGCGTTGTCCTGATGGAAGAACATTTTTTTCTACAAAATGTACATCGGTGATCATTTGAGCCTATTCAAGGTGATCGATAGAGACGATACCGTGTGCATCCCAAAAATCTGTCGCCATGACTTTGTTGGGCGATCTCTAGTTTGTTGAAAGAGATTCATGTTTCGTCCACGGTTACGAACGGGAGCAAAAAGCCCTTCTTATCGGGCTTGAACATCGTTTAACACTATCGATAAGAAGGACATATTGTCCTGTTTTATGACCGTGGTCGAAACATGGATCCATCACAACACACCAGAGACGGAGGAACATTCGAAATAGTGAACTTCTCTTGACAAATCGAAGCCAAAAAAGGCCAAAGTAGGTTTATCGGCCAACAAAGTCATGGTGACAGTTTTTTGAGATGCACACGGTATCGTCCATATTGATTATCTTGAAATGGGCAAAACGATCACCGACGTATATTTTGCAGATCTGTTAGATCTTCCCCCAGGAACCATGCATCGATGCACAGGTCCGCAATCGCAATGGCAAAATTGCATGAATTGCTCGCCTGCGATTTTTATCTATTTCCGATCTTGAGATAATGGCTCTGCGGAAAGAGATTTAGCTCAAACGATGAGGTCATCGCTGAAACAAACGCCTATTTTGAAGGATTGCCGAAATCGTATTATTTGGAAAGGATCGAAAAATTTGAAAAACGTTGGACGAAGTGTTGGCTACCAGGAGATTATGTTGAGAAATGTAACAAATCAGTTCTTGTTTCATTTTTCAGGGTTCTTTTCATCTTGCCCTCGTATAGACAGTTACATTTTGTTTCCTTACTCAATTTACTCTGATAATGGATACTTGGTAGATGAAAGGTACTTAGTACTTCAATATTATTTGTAGTGGATAAGGATAATTATTTCATACTCTTGGGAGATATAGCTTTATCAATCATTGGTTTAAATAACGGCTCATTTGTGTCTTCTTTAACTCTGTTACAATAAGTAATTACTGATAAATATGTTATCCGTTATTTCTTTCAATCACGGCGACCATAGAAATTTGAACTTCTCTATAAAGATTATTCTCTTCAAATAGACTCTCACATCCATTGTCCATTCATAAATAATCATCCATACGGTTTCACAATTTAAATATTCATTTGAATGTGTTCCTATTCATGATTATTTACTTAGAAAAGACGGACCTCATCAAGTTATAGATGGGTATGTGAACGGATGCATCTTATCAGACTTGTCCGACAAAAATGAGGTCGTTTACCTCATTTCCATTCTCATATATAAACTACTTACTTGCATCATCCTTGCCGTAGACACGTATTGCTCGACCAGAGGTATATCTACGCCTCGAAATTCGGGTCTTGTTTACTTCTTCCGTATTAATATATTCCTTCTTTTCAATTGAATCAAAAGGTCATTTGCATTGAACTATGGAATCAAATACAAGATGCAATTATAAGCAATTTATTTGAACATACAGTTATTGTTATGTTTCCCTCAAATAGTATCGATGCCACTGAAATTTTACCATCTTCAAAATGGGCTCCTATTTATACATATATACAATTTTTTTCTGTGCTCTTTCTCATGACCCGTCTTCCTTCCATAAAAACATCATAACCTAATTGCGTGTAACGCACTGCATATATAAATAAGTTACCATCATTTTTGTTTCTATTAAATTTGGGTAATTTTGTTTTATCGGGACGGTTTCCGAAAATTCTACTGAATACACATTGAAACAAAATATTTCGTTGTGTACATTTAGGACACCGTCGAATTTGGATTGCTTGGAAGATAAAGGAAGAATGGCGGGTAGCTTGTTAGGAATTTTCTTACTCAGTTATCAAAGGGTGGTTCTCACTGGAATGTGTTCACCATGCTCCCCCAGTTGAACGATTCCTGTAGAGATTAGCACTATTTTCGTGATATGCATTATTTAACGTCGGCCTAGTGAAGCGGTTCTTTCTCAAGAGTGTTCACCAAGCTTCAGAGGTCGAAGAGGTTGGTCCCCACTCAATAATGTTCACCAGGGTCAACACCCAGTTGCGAGAGGGTAGGTGGTTAATGCTCTGAAGAAGCTTAGCACCGTCTTGGTATCTAGTCTCTGGATTTCCTCAGTGTCGCATAGCTTTATAGAGAATGCTCTGCGTCTTGGGGAATCAGTAAGCACATATACACGGAATGTTTTTTCGTTTGCACCACCTGCACAATGATGAATTGCTAAGATTAATCTTGTGGAGGTGGTAATTAAACGGTCTTTGTCCTGTGTCAGCAGTTTGGCATCGACTTTGACCCTATTCCTCACTTGCTGAGACCAGTCTTCCCAAGTGCGGTCCAATCGATGCTTTCGCCTGTCTGCAATCGTTCACTAGTTTCCACTCTTCCTAGTATTGTGACCTGACTCAACAGTGGATTGTCTCTTTGATGTTACTCTTCTTTAGCCCTCAGTTTAGAATCATCGGGGCTATTTCGCTTCCCCTTATTCCAGAGTACCTTATTACTATTATAGTAATATATTTCCCCAACCGAAACCCCACTTGCTGCGTTTGTCTTATATTGTACGATGAATAGCCAATGCTGTTCATATTTTCATACTTCAGTATCGTTTGAAGATGATACGCTAGTGTCGAAACTATAGTCACGATTTGTTTCTGTAATATATATGATAAAAAACAAATAAAGTAAGAGTTTTCTATTTTATTATATCAATATGATAAATTATCACAAAGTAATGGCTTCCACCATTGAATCTTTAAATATATCATCTTCACTAGAATGACTTCAATATTTTCCTCCTACTGATCAAAGCTATTCTGAATTACCAATGCTAAATAGAAATTTATAATATGGCAGAATAGTGCATTGAACATTAAACCTCACTCATAAAAGATTTCTCTATTTTTTAGAAATAGCAACTTGAAAAACTACTATTCTACAAGATAGTTCTTCTTCACTTATAGAACAATCAACATATCTCCATACTCTTTCAACTTTAATAATTATTGTAATATTAGTAAGTCTATAATAATAAGAATTCTTTTTGATACATTTTCTTATCGTCATTCACTTGAGGTTAAATGATTGAATTAATTTGAACTATTGCTCCTGCTTTAATTTTAATTTTCATTGCTCCACCTTCTTTACATTCAATTTGTATCTCAGAAGAGAAATAAATAATACTCCAATTTCTATTAAATCCATTGCTTATCAATGATAATGATCTTATGGATATTCAGATTTCAAAAATATTGAATTTGATTCAATTTAACTGAAACTAATTCTATAAAGAAACTTTAATTTCCGTTTAGTTTTGTTGATGACCGAATATCCTTACCTTTTAATTCTCAAATTCGTTGGTATAGATACGCTGAAGATAACAGAGCATGTTCCATTGGAACTTGTAGGCCATTGAATACATTGCTAAGGATTCATGAATACAATTCATCCAAATATCAAATTCACAATTGGAACGGAGGAAGAAAACTTCATTAATTTGTTGGATTTGAACATCGAATAAAAAATTTGCTTTTTCACTATTTCGTAAGACCACCTATACAGACTTGACAATTCAGAATACTTCAAACTATACATCTCGATAAAAAAAATAGCAATACAGTAGTTTCATACACAGATTACTTAACGTACCGATGATAATTTTGGTAAAGAGTTGAATATCATTAAACAATGTCCTCTTTCACTAATAGATCAAATCACCTAAAAACGATACAAGCTTAGCTATCAATTCAACTCAGTGTTTCCTACAATAAAGCAAAACTATTCTTGAGTTGCTAAAATTTTCTTAGTTTTTTTAGGTATTGACATATGTTATGAAGAAAAGTTTATCAAGCATAATTAAAATGAATCCTCCAATGAAGATATTATGTGGGGTGTAAGATACACATTGGTGAGACTGGAAGGACTTTCAAAAAACGGATCAAAGAAGGTAGGTGTAGTTTCATTCATATAACGAATTCCAGTTATACTATTATGAAAAATATTGATAACCGAAGAAGTAAAACGAGTAAAAACTATCGACTATGCAGTTGATATTAACGTTGAATACATAATTATTATGAATTAACTGAGTACAGCTCTGACTCATAGTACAATAGAGATTACCCCGAGTTTGCAATGAATTTCTGCAACCATTATTTCGCCTAGAAGTATATACAGTAATTTGCTAGTGGAGAAATCTGCGCTAACATTGTGACCTGAATTTTGAACAAGTCTGTCGTAGATTTGAAAATATTATCTACTTAATTGGTCACACCTTTCAAGTTTTATGACATTCTTGGATGCTTTATTACCCTGTACATTCCATAAATGTATTGTTGTGAATATTTGAACCTATTGGACTATAGACTTGATAAAATTTTATATTAATATATGTTCACTTTCCCTGGCTTTGTGCATAAACAGTATTAGATGTAGTGGTGTCAGCTTGACCACCGCGATGTCATTCCGTGGAAAGACGTGCAATTTCTTGTTATTTCGCAAATGTATGTTCTTGTGTAGTGACCAAATGGAAAATTAAATCTACTTAAAATTTTGACACAAACTAGATAAGATTCTCGAAATTTACCTTAAGCCGTTCGAGTTATTGAGCAGAACGCTCCCTCGAAATACTCTACTCTATTCGCTCTGTTTCACGCGTCTAACTATCTGGCTGATTGTAGAGAGAAACACAACAACACATTCGATGCAGCATCTGCTGGTGCGGCATCCGACAAAGGGCTAGCGCTAGCACTCAAACTACTTTCAATGCTGAAAATCGTGAATCCGTTATCTAGGTTAATTCGGTTGATTTGTATTTTATATCTTTTAATTTAATATTATGAAATAACACAGAATATACAATTATAAGAACTGATGAGTTCGAGTTGAGACGGAGGGTGTAGCCAACAGTGGAATCAACAAATAAAATAAATATGAGATTTTGATTAAGTCTTTCCTCTCTTCGGCTCATGTACACACTCCGTCTTAACCCTTTGGGCATTTCCGCAGCTTATTAAGATGGTTCTCGCTTATGATTGAGTTCATTTGAAAACCTTCCATTATTTCTTTAGCTACCAACTGACACTGTGGTATTCTGAATAAACTTTCGAAGACTCTACAAAAGGCAATCTTCTGGAAATTAATTTTATTGTAGTAAATTGATTGGGCAACGAGACTGATAATTTTCAAATGCTTTTTTCGACCTGTAACTATATTCCTCCTCTTTGACGGAAATTAAATCGAACAGGGATCACTTGTTTAATAGATATGTGTACAGCTATTCCTAGATTGAGCATGTACTTTTATACAACTTTTGACTACATAAGAGGAAAACCTTGAAAATTCTTGGCTTCCAGATTGAAGCCAAGATATGAGAGAAGACTGAGATCATAGTTTTCTTCCAACAAATTGGAAACTCTAGCCATAGAAAACAAGTCAACAATGGACCATAAGGTTCCATATCGGATTTTATACATTTCATCTTACACCCGAAAATTATTGAAGAATGTATAATTTGATCTGTTACTACTGCCATAGATAGATTTATTCATGACAGTTTTTTAATAGTAGTTTACGTAACAAGTCCCGAAAGTGGTCTTTTACTGGACGAGTGGGCAAATTGCAGGGCGAGCCGCAGGCGAGTCCTGCAAGCCTGCGAGTCCAGTAAAAGCACTTTTGGGACGTATTACGTACAATATTTTTTTTAAAACAGACATTGTTGTACCATAAACTTCATATTATTCAGTTTATATTTTTATAACAAGAACTCTTTATTAATTAACTTTTCAAAAATTTGGTATGTTTGTTCATATCGTATCCGGGACTTCGACGGTAATAAATCAAACGTTGCTTGGGTGGCCGCCTTAACAATTCATCTGGTATAATTTCATCTTCCATTAATTCACAATCATTTTGAATATCCATTTTATAATAAATGTCACGTTTTCAACTAAACGTCAAAATATGTCAAGTTATTTTATAGTTTTAAATAATACAAAACTCGGTTACTATAGAAACCAATTGACCGCTATCTTAGACTAACTATTTTATTATTTTTTTCATTAGATAGGCCGGAAAGTAAATAAAAATGAGTCCGGTAAAAGCTTTTACAGGACTATCACAATAATTTTCTGGCTCGGTCCGACAAAATGAGATTTTCTGACCTAAAAATAAACCGGAAAGTACTAATTTCTGGCCGGTTTTAAAAAAAATGTATTACTTACACGTCAGACTCAATATAAAATGAATCTAATAGAGTGCAAAATAAAAATTGTAAAAGATTATTTGACAAATGTAAAGATAAAAGAAGTGATCAAATGACTTCCCTCACTTTTGTTAGCAAAATATCTTTCGGACACGCCTACGTGTCAGATGTGAATGATTGTAGAAACAGAAAATATATTCGAAATGATTTGACAACTGCTAATGATAAACGTTAAATTATACTCTATGTTACATTGAAATTGTATTCAAAAGGTCTACATTATGTAGTTCACAGCTTCGTTGCATAATGACATTGTTTTATACTGACACTTACTGTCACATCAACTATCAAAATGCATCACGGATCCAAGATGTCCAGACTTCTTGCTCAGAAGAATAAAATATTATAGATCGTGAAGTCACACAAATTAACACATTGGCTTCTATATAAGGTAGGATTTCATTAATTTATTACAATTCATTAAGTTCCATAATGTAATTTTTTTATAAATATTTCAAGGTTTACACTGTCGATAGATTTACTTAAGTCATCAAAATCAACTTGGCTAACGTATTTGTTATCAAAAGCGTTTAATATGTTTTCAATTAAGTCTACCATCGCTGTTGTTATAGAGCTTTTGTTTCGGTAACCATACTGGCTAGCAGTGAATAGTTTGTTTGCAAGATGTTATGAAGTCTTTGATTATTCATAGTGCGGGCATTATGACCGAACAATCTGAAATTCTGAATACTGCAAATTTCGGTGGAAGTTGCATTCGCTAGTGGTTGTTCAAGACTTTGAAAAAAACTGCACAGATTCACAATCAAATTTTATTGTTGAATAAATCCTCATCATTCCCATTACATCAGCAACAATTGAATACTTATACTTAAAAACATATTCCCATGGTTTGTCTCCAAAATGTGCCCAAAATATCTTTTCGTCATCACTGAAACGGCGTCCTCAAAGGCCTCTTTTACCAAATCTCAAATGGGTAATAATGGGGGCCATATCTGGTGAGTTTTTCAATGTCTTCTCTCAAATATTTTGTGCAAATTTGTGCAGAAGTAGTCCATAATATGCCACGTTCAATATTATTATTATTATGTTTGAAAAGAGGCAGAGGTTCGAGAAGCTATTATGTATTATAATACAAAATACAAAATTTGAACAGTACCTAATCCTAAATTAGTAATTTGAGCAGCTGAACAAAAGCAAAATTTGCAAAATTGTAACTGAATAATGTGAAATAAATGATGTGAACAGGAACATATAAAGCAGATAAAATATAATGAACAATAATCATTCGGTAGACCATTCCATGGTAGGAAGATCCTGTTGGATAGAAAATGTTCGCGGGATGTGAATTTCCAGTTTTCCTGCTTCAACTGAAAACTGTGACCACGAAGTCGGTTCACAAAATTTAAGGTAAATAGATGTTCTGAAAATGTGTCCTGTAGAATCCGATGTTTTTATTAGAGCCAATTTCTGTAGTGGCGTTTCGTATGAAAGATGGGAGAGACCGTGAACCCAGCGGGAGGCTTTTCGTTTAACTCCGTCGAGTAATTGAATACCTCTGATCAACGTGGTCAAATATTTGTCTTGTACAGTTGGAAAACCAAATCTTTAGATGGCCTTTGGGAAGCTTTTCTTAGTGTGTATGAGACGTGTTTTTTTCAGCGAACGATCATGCTGATGTGCTCGGACAACTCAATCTGTAGTTAATAGTAACACCAAGATTGATTGGGATTCAACAGGAGTAACGTGTTGCGCTCCCCTTGAAGTGTAAACAGTTTTGGAATTGTTATGGCCAAGATGTAGATATGTGCATTTATATAAGTTCAGGGAGAAATCCCATTCAGAACAATATTTTTCCACTCAGAACAGATCAGATGCATAAACTGATTTTTTGCGAAAACCTTGCCATCATCGGCGTAAAATGCATTCAGAAAACTCAAAGACCGTGATAGGTCTCAATTATATAGTGAAAAATGATCAAACTCAGAACGGTCCCCCATGGAACACCCGAGACAACAATATGCAACGTGGACAGGGAACTAGAGAGAATCATCTGTCGGATGAATTTATTCATGGAAGCAGCTTCCCGCCGATTCCAAAAAGGCAAGTTTGGCTTATAGCTCAGTTTTAGGAACACGGTCAAAGGCTGTTGAGAAATCTGAATAGATGTCATCCTATTCAAGCTAGACATCCAAATGTTGAGACTGTATAAACGGATAGTTGTCGTCGACCTGCATGGTAAGAATTCATGGTGGCTATTAGGTATAACTGCGGAATTTAGTAAGAAAGGAAGAAGTTTATCAACAATAAGTCTTTCCATAACTTTAGCATAAACAGGAGTTAAACTTATTGGTCTATAATTGTGGTATTGCGTTGTTGAAAGTCTATAAGGAAAAAATCCTCGAAATCCCAAAAGATCGTAGTTATCATGTTTTTCGTCGAATGACAGACCCTAAGCTTTCTTGGTGGTGCTTCCCCTTTTTGCTTTCATTTCTTTGACTCTCTCTTAGACAAAGGATCATAGTAGAGAACCATGGTTTCATCTCCTGTGATAATTATTGTCGTTAACACGTCCACAGGTTTCCCCATAGAGGATTTCTAACACTTCGCTGGTTGGGAACTCACCTTGCATTAACTTTATTCATGCTCAAATGTACGTGGATGATTTGGCGAACGCTTGTATCAACATGTCTCGTCATTGATACCATTTCTTTTATCTTCAACCGTCGATCGCCTAATACGAAATACAAGGGCAAATGTTGATATTTCAACTAGGAATTGAGTTACACCCTGTATGATAATGGGTCTGTTTAAGGAATAGATTTACGTATAACTATAGCTAATTATTGAAAACGTATAAATCATTGTATAAAAACAAGCTCGTACATCCGTCTTTTTAATAACATTGACCCAAATTCCATTATCGACTTCCAATTTCTCCAGCCTTGTATTTCTTCGGTTTTGTTCCTATTCTCACTCGCGACGAGGTTCAATGAATGACTATTACCTACAAATACACTGACCTCGATTCTCGAGACTGGTTCTACGGTATGAAGGAACCTGTCAGTAGAGGAAGACGAAGACATTGGAAGGAGTAGTTGCAACGAACACACGCTCTCAAGTTCAAGATTACGAAGAGTGAGAGAGAGGTAGCGAGGGAGGGGACAAATCCGGTGAGAATAGAAAGTGTTTCATCATTACATTTAAAACGGAATAACGGGTCGGCAAGAAATGCTAATGCTTATTAAAAATAACTAATTGTTTGAGATTAGTAACAAGCTATACAGATTTTCCAATTTCGATATTCGGATTGTTGAAATCCATTTACATATTATATACAGTGTGATTATTTTCATTATATATAAATTCTCGAGAAATTGGTCGCACTAACACATATGCTAATTGTTACGTACGTTTCGGTCTCACGACCATCATCAGAAGACGTATTAATGTATAACAGCTCATGAAAAAAAACATACCAATAAACCTAACAGACACAAAACTTCCGGATAAGGTGCAGCACACGTTAAGCTTAGGTCTTAAATTTGCATTGCCTGATAATGAAAACTGGCCTATTGACAATAGAATTACTAATTTAGAGTGCAGAATTAGGAATAGAAAATTAGAGGAAAGAATATAATAATATGTAATTAACCTAACACGGATATCGGGATGGTAAAAGTGAAATGAGAACCAGATGCTTATCGTTCAAATACAAATTTGGGTAGGTTGAAATATGCAACATAAGTGAATGGATAAAATTGAATTGATAAGTAGCTTGCTGAAGGGTTGGAAGCTCGTAAAAGAATATTTATTCATCTTGAATCCTTCATGTTGAAGAAGTTTAAGAAGGTTTTTAATTTTTCTTCTCGCGGCTTCAGACAACAAAGAACCGTTATTTCTCCAACAGGTTCCATAATGAATCTCGTAAAGAATGGTTAATGAACAAATTAAAATATACAAGTAACATATAAACGTTATGCTTTCGACCACCTTTGTTCAACATTATTCACGAGTTTTTCCTCGTGACATTTATGTTTTTCATAATTTTGCAACGCAGAATTTTACATAAAATAACTACCAAGTTTCCCTAATAATCCAGTTTACAAGCATATACAAAAATTCAGATGAGGGATTCCGTACTCGGAAATATTTTAATATCGTTAAATTACATTATGCATTTATTCAATTTGTCAGAATTACTTCCTACCAACTATTCAGACATATTTCGCTTCCACTTCCAGATATATACATCGGAATATTTCTTGTAGTAATTGAAAATAGACTAGCCGCTTACAGGATCGAAATTGTTAACTAATCACATGACGTTGATAATTTCATTATGTATAAATGATGCGTAATCATGGTCAATGAATCAGATGTGATGTATTTAATAGAGTGTAAGAGAACAGCTGTTTTACAAATAATGGTATTTAAAAAAAATTAACTTAGCCCTGAACCTGATTTATCCATAGATTGATAACAATACCATATCTTATTTAGCATGTCCAACATATTTAGATAAACTTGAAAAATCTTGTCTTCCGGATGGAACTGAGTTTCAGTTCAAGCCTCAAGCCTGCCTTGAAGACGCCACCTGTAATGGTTGGCGAAACGTCGGCATCAAGTCGAGCTATTGTGACGTGGAATCCATTCCGAAGACAAGATTTTTCAAGATTAGCTGTCCGCGGAAGTCTACTATCCAAGATATTTTGATAAAACTCACAAAAATATGACAAATTCTTACAAACCATAAAATAACGTATCCTTTGAAACAACAATTAATCTATACTCATATATTAATCTATATACTCATTGATTAATCCACCTACTCATGTATTAATCTATATAGTCATATATTAATCTATCTACACATGTATTAATCTATATACTTATATATTAATCTATATACTCATATATTAATCTATATACTCATATATTGATCTGTATACTCATATATTGATCTGTATACTCATATATTGATCTATGTACTCATATATTAATCTATATACTCATATAATAATCTACAAACTTATGTATTAATCTATATACTCATATATTAATCTGTATACTCATATATCAATCTATGTACTCATATATTAATCTACATACTTATGTATTAATCTATATACTCATATAATAATCTACAAACTTATGTATTAATCTATATACTCATATATTAATCTGTATACTCATATATCAATCTATGTACTCATATATTAATCTATATACTTATGTATTAATCTATATACTCATATATAAATCTATATATCCGTGTATTAATCTAAATACTCATATATTAAGTTAAATAAGATAAATTAGAAGAATCTGGAGTTTATATGCTGAGATGTGATACCTGTAGTGCCTTTTACTTATGGCTGACTGGGCGCAATGTCAGTGTAAGGTTCGATGAACATTTAAGAAGTTACAAGCTCAAAAAATAGAACTCCAATTACGCGAATAACCTATCAGAACATAATCACAATTTCACTCTTAGCGCAATATTTTACATATTCAGCGAACATCTTTTCGGTAATGCAGACTTATGAAAATGAAATATATACTACGTCCCTTTCGCTGTAGTCATAAAATAGAAGTTATGTGTTTATATCAATTGGAAAATGCTAGGAATAACATCTATTGAAGAAGAGAACATAATAAGGGTCATGAGAAACCATATTGAAAGGAGAATGTGATAAAATTATCGTTTCAATTAAAATTCAAATTGTGAATAAAAGGAGCAGTGTGGTATCCAAATAACCCCAAAACGTAGCTGGGGATGGTGCACTGAATTTTCTATTGAGCCCGCTTCCATCACAACCAATGCTGCTAATTAGCTTTTCGTCGTTATTTCAAATTCCTGTTTTATTCATATTTTAATATTCAATTCGATTTTTATCATTCTTTCGTATCTATTCAACAATAGGAAGGATAGAAATATGAAATGTTGATAAAACCGGAGTAGATATTGCTAAGATTTATACTGAAGAAAGAAGTATTTGAGTTCAAATTTGTGAAAATAAAAGGGGAATAATAGCAATAATAAAAAATAATCAGAGACATAATCTCTCATGTTATACCAAAATGTTTAATATCAAAAGTGGTTGGTGTGAAATAAATTTCTACTGAAATTGATTCCTATTCAAATGTTGAAGGTAGCTGAATCAACTTTATAGGCAATATTGAGAGAAGAACAAAAATAATTGTTTTCGTATTGACAAGTCTTCTACTCCAGTTATGAATCGCATTAAATACTCTTATAACAGATCATTCCATTACAAAATACTTACAATTCATTCTTCTATCATCATTCACGTTTCGGTTCCATCATCTTCACCAGAAGTATATTTATAAATATCACAAACACTTTGTCGTATTTCATATTGTTGTTTTGTGGAATTTTCATGATTGCTTCAACTAACAAAAAGATGAATTGTGAAGGCTCTATTGAATATAATGCAATTGCGAAGAAAATCCACAATGAAGTACAGATCATGCAAAGGTTTCTTCCGCAATATCAATAGGTCACAAATTATTCCTAAAGAATAAAAACTTTTCTGATACCATTTCAAATGTGTTATTTAAAACAAGTAACGGACTTTACACCCGATTTATTTATTACACGTCTTATTTCAAGTGACATTTATTTCTAAAGTTTACAAAACTTACTGAATTTCCATAAAATAAAAAAACATTCATTAAATTAACGAAATAAATACTTAACATAAATTAATAGTTCGTGAGCTCTTGGTGGCTCCCTGCAGGATCGAAACATTTAGCTTTCATGTTGCAGATCTGAAAAAAAGGAATCATTATTTTAGTCAGAAGATTACTAAAAGAAACTAAGAATAATCGACATTTTTTGGGTGCGGTAGTTCAACTAAAAGATTGGTTTTTGAGGACAAAATTTCCTGAAAATATCTTGTATTCTGATATGTTTCTGCATTTCTTCTCATGGTGCCTCGTATGGCCACTTTTTAATCCCCAAATTACTGAGCTTGTTGATTTCAATCGAATACTCGATTGACGATGATCTCACAAATTTTCAATTGGGTTATAATCTGGTGGTTGACTAAACCGAATAATGGACCTGAAATATATCAATCATGACGGTATTGTGATGATAAGAAACACATTCTTCCTGGGATATCAAGTGCTGATCATCATTTCCAACAATAGTTCGAATATAATGGCAATTGAATTACAAACAAATCTCATGTAAGGAGTCGACAGACAAAGTTTTGGTTCTACAGGTTGAATCTGCTGTGTTGGAACACCCAGGTGCACCAAAATGTTTGAAGGTGGTAATTATATCACTGCCGTAGATAGATGATCAGTGACTTCACCTCTGCCTCGTTTCACTGACGAGCTGATGAGGAGAGCGAAACAGCGATCAGGGACTAAAAGACGTATTTACAACACGTCCAATCTAGAGAACCAAAACATCGTGACTTCTGATACGAGATGTGTTTGTACTTCACTTGCATTGTTCGAGGTCGTCACTTGGCGGTAGTAATTCCAACTGTTTTTCCGTTGATTCTTTAAATGGCGAGAACCGTACTATCAATTCGTGGTATTGTTAAATCCATTTTCAGTGGCACATCTGATAAGCACATGAGGAGAGCGAAACAGCTGTTTGGAACTAAAAGACGTAATATCACTGTTCAAGCTGGAAAACCAAAACTTTGTCTATTGACTTCCAACACGAGATGTGTTTGTAATTCACTTAAGATTGTTTTTAGTATTTCCAATTCATTTCCCGTCGATTCTACGAATCACGAGAACTGTATTATCAATGCGCCTCTCTAAACTACATTCTCAGTGAGACATCTGATTTCCGGCAGATATTATTGGTTCCCAAACAATTTCGATTTTCGTCATATCACTGCAGGAGATGGATGATCAGTGACTCCATAACGGCTTCGTTCCACTGACGGACTCATGAGAAGAGCGGAACAGTGGTATAGGACTAAAGGACCGGTTGTGACTGTTCAACTTATAAAAATAAAACTTTGTCTATAGTCACATAGCGGCGGTATTTAATACTTTTTCTCGTTGATTCTTCGAATCGCGACAACTGTACCATCAATTCGTGACATTGTGAATTACATTTTCAGTGAGAGATCTGCTTTCCGGCAGATGGTGTTAGAACACCTAGGTTCGCCGAAAATGTTTGAAGATCACTGTCGGAGATGGTTGATCAGTGACTTTACGTCTGCCTCGTCTCCCTGATGAGCCCATGAGAAAGGCTAAACAGCTGTCTGAGACTGTAGGACGTGTTGTCACTGTTCACCCTAGAGAACCATAGCTTTGTCTTCTGCTATTATGATAATGCGTATGTGATTGACTTATAAAATAAATGTTTATTGGGCAGAATTGTTTAAATGTAGCTAAGCATCTAATATACACTCGATCAGTTTATGCGTTTACATATTCGAAAGAGTAGCTGTTAAAATTTAAATTTCAATTGTAGGTATTTGTTCTAGGGTCCCTTGTTCAAAACACACTGTAGATCTCACCCAGAAATAGTTTATATAATTGTAACAGAGAATTCGTCAATTAACTGATAGAGTGATGAACAAATAAATTTCTTAGAAACTTACTTACATTACTTGCTCTTATTGTAAGCGTCCCATGCGTTGTAGGCAAGATCGAAAACGTCTCGTTTTCTCCTGTATTCGTGTCCGCCGTGTCCGGCGTGTATCACGTGATGACCCCCTTCATCGCCTCCGGAATGAACGAGTTTCTTCAAACCGATGATGACCGACAGCATGAGAGCTAATGCACTGACCAGCAGTGCCTTCTTGGCTAGAAGAGCTACACCACCTATACCCAAAGCTGCTAACAATTTTCCCATCATCAGGCCCATCATCATCATGCCACCACCCATGCCTCCTCCACCTCCTTTCTTCCTTCTTCCTTCAACAACTGAAAAATTACACAATCGTAAACAAAATAAAGGTTCTCAGTACCCAATAGATTGAGCGATTTTATATCAAAAATCGAAAGTGATGGAAACCTATAGCATCAAATCAAATCAATACAATTCAATGCAAACTGATAATATGTAAAAAAAATGGAACGATGTCTCATTTCCTTCTACCTATTCCTACATACTCACAAATATCAAGACATAAATTAAGAATAAGTTAATTATAGAAGGATAATTAGGTTCCTATAAACTGTTATTGCTTCTAATATTGTTAAACGGAATCAGCCATTACGTCATGAAAATCCATTATAAACTTAATTAAAATAACTATTAAAAGATTGATTTTCACTAATTTAATGAATAAATCTTCAACATTGAAAAGTATCAACTTAGTACAGATGAGACAACCTTAATCTTAGGATAGATTTAATGAAGGAATATTATTTAGTATTTGTTTATCGTTCAATAGGACATCAGACTTCTTCTATAAGATTCGTCAGTGAAGCGGGAAAATACAAAAACTCTGTTATTCATTTGACGTTTGAATGAGGGCACCATTTAGTAAACATGGAACAATGGTCAAGGGCTAATCATGCTTTCTGTTTTAAATCATTTTATAAAAATAATGACTCCACGACTACTGTGTGAAGGTTATTTCGCAATCAGTTCAATATTTCGCGTCATGGGCGGGTACCATTTATTAACGCAATTAATTGGTAGACACAAAAGTTTGGAGAAACTGGATCTACTTTGAATTTTAAACATAAAGGAGCAGCAAGTTGTGTTAGAACGCCAGCAAACCTTGATAGAGTTCGAACTGCCATAACACGTAGTCCAAAACCTTCTGCGATTAAAATGCCTCAGCATTGAATATCAGTGAACCGTCGATACGTCGAATATTATAGAAAGACTGAAGTTTTCACCCTTATAAAATTCAAATTGTCCAAGAATTAAAAGAAGCTGATGTTGCAGCGTTTGAATGATGGGTCAGTAACGTTACAAACTTTCTTGTTATACTGATGAGCTCTGTGGAAATAGCGAAACAACTGTCTAAAACTATTAGTTTGTGATGTTACTGACCGATCTAGATTAGAAAGACCTTTTCATAATTGGATGAATGTAGTGAGTTTATCAACTTTGTCATAACGTACCGAATTTGAAAGAATTGAGTTTCGTAGAATGGCTCGAACGACACAAATAAATATTGCGAGAATGGAGTCAATGATCTAACTGCAAAAAATATAATAGAAATGGTCTCTTTCACATGATGAAACATGTATTAAATGAATCAGAATACTTTTATCTGTTAGATTTATAGTTTCAGGAAGAAATAGCAAGCAAAACAATATTTCATGTATGTCTTTTGGAAATACTCCTTCCAAATACACTTAACGATTATCATTTATAAGCCTATTCTTCTTCGAAATATTTAAGGAAGGGACAACCTACTTTTATATGATGGCGATCTAGATTTTTCCTTGTCATTAGTTCATAATTCATATATCTAATAACAATCTAAAGTAATCAGATTGAATTCTGTAATGATTAGATTCAAATAGTTTCATATTATACTATGTGAATAATGTACTAAAAATACTTACACTACAACAATAATAAGTACGAAATAATCAGGGGTGATATAACAAAACCTCGATGAATTGTCCACTATTTTGATTACATCTAATTTTCAACTGTATTTTGTAATAATCCACTGGGACATAGTGTTGGCTTTAGTAATCTGATAATTATTACTGCCAAAAATATGTCAAGCCAATAAATTCAAAGAAATTTTATGCAATACAAATAGTAGCAATTGAGCAAGGCCGTGTTTTTTTATACTTTGACTACACAAACGGGAAACCTATGGTGTTCGAAGAACATCGTGTGCGCCAACAGTGAAATGTAAGGAGACGAGATAGGCATTCGTATTTTTCTTGAAGGTATGGAGGTGATAGACATAGAGAAAGATTCACTAGGTGAAGAGCTCCAAAACTTCGCTGTGCGATCAAAAATGAAGTCTGGTAGGAATAAGTTCGCTCCCGAGCCTGACAACGAAGTTATGACTAGTTTGAGCTCGTCTAGTCCTCCTATCTGAAATCTTTCGTGGTGGAACAACAGAAGAGATTTCTGAAGAGCACGATCATGAAATTACTATAAAAAAGGAAAACATCTCCCACCTTTCAACGATGTTCTAGAGAGGATAATGAGCTCGTATGTTTGTCATCATCAATCAAACGAATAGCTCTTTTCTGGATAGAATCCAAAAGTTTCATCTTATGTTTAGAAGCCAAACTCCAAACATTTGAATAGTACTCCAGAACAGGTCGAATCTGTGCTTTGTAGATTATGAGGAGCTGCTGGGATGTAAAGTAGCTGTTGGCACGGAATAGGAAACCAAGTTTGGGTGAAGCGGTTTTTGCAATGGATCTCACATGATCGTCCCATGACAGGGCGCTATTGGTGGTGATCATGAGCATTGTTATGAAAGACTTCATGGAAATAGTTGCACCTGACATCATCATATTGGGGGTTGTGTGATCCGCCTTCCTGGAGAAGACGCAAGCTTGATTTTTAGTTGCATCAGGGCTCTAGATGAGAAAGCAGTATGAAGTGTACCATCATATGTAAAGCTGTGAACGGGATTGGTGGTTACTTCCAGCAGATCGATGATATATCACAAAAACAAAGTTGGTGCCAAGACAGATCCCTGTGCGTTGATGGCCATTGTATCGAAGGATACTCCGTCAACCACCAAATGAAGTGATCTATCTGGGAGGAAATTCAAATGCAAGCGAAAAAGTTGAAGCGGCAAACTATATGACGGAAATTTCCTAAGAAGGCTTTAGTGCCAAACTCGGTCTAATACTTTGGAGATATCCAATGATACAACTATAGATTCAACATGTTTTCCTATGTGTTATATCTATGGTGATTAATTCAAACAAGCTGAATAGTCTGTGACTACTATCACCATGCATATAGTCGCCCAAATTGCTTGTTGGTTAGTTTTGTCAAACACTAAACAAAACTGTGATTGGTTGAAGGCTGATATTTGACAGGTGAAACAAATAATCACCCTAATCCACTAAAATACTATTGAAGTTTTAATGACCTTTCAGTTATCAAGTAGCCATCATGAAAGCTTACAAATTAGTAGAGTAACAGACAATAATAACATTGAAATGTCTATAAAATTTTCCTATCTTCCATGAAAAAGAAAGATATTAGGCTAAAACATCAGAAAGAAGAGAATATAAATGCGTATTTCACTATATTTGCAATAACAACAATTTCTATCAATGAAGGTTGAAAATCTCGTAGTTTCTTGCAAATTCAGTTTAGTATTTATTGTGTATTCACCTTATTTGAAATATCTCCCAAAAGAATATTGTTGGTTTATTTCTCTAAACACGTCATGAATGGAATCACCTATAGATCCAACCAAAAAGTACAATCTACAAACAGGGCATCAGCATTATTATGAAAGGAAAACTTTGAGGGACCAATGTTCCAAGGAATTGGATTCATTCTTGTGGCTCATCCCTTTTGAGGATCTCGTTGACCATGAAACTACTATACATCCATCCGAACCATTCAAACCCTCTCCAATTAGATCTCTGATGTGTCTATTAAGCAAGTACAAACTTGCAAAAAATCAGTTTTTACCCAAGCTTTTTCGGAAGCTTGCTCTTTCTCTAGATTCACATGGTTTCCTCAGAGTAGGCGGGCGTCTGAGAGAATCCAATTTGGCCTTTTCTGTCTTTGATTCAAGAATAAATTAATGCAACAATAGTTCTTCTGAAAACACATGGAATTAGGTACACCACAACAGACCAATGTATTACACATCAGAACAAAAGAAGGATATCAAACTGATGACTAAATTGGAATGTTTAAAATTGAAATATCTTCCAAAAGGAAATATCTTGTTGGCTTATTTCTCTATGCACGTTCAAGTCATGAATGGAATCACGTTAGATCCAACTGAAAACGACAATCTACATATAGGACATCAGCAATAACTATGAAAGGAAAACTTTGAAGAGCCAATGTTCCACGGAATATCAAACAATTGGATTCAATATTTGGTCTCATCCCTTATGGGGACATCGCTGATCATGAAAATACTTTACATCCATTCGGACCATTAAAACCCTCTGCGATGGTATAGGACAATAGATAAATTACGTCAGCATATCTCTATTCGGAATTACTGTAGAAGATAGATTCTAATATATTACCAGGTAACTAGAAATAGGAAATTGGAATTCTATTAGTCTAACATCCCTTAAGCACTGCGTCTAATCCCGAAATGATTGGTAACGGCAACGTCCCCAATACGATTCGCGTTATTATTAAACGAATTTCCGATGCGGTGCTCCTGAGGGATCATTCGAAAGCAAGATGTGATTTTGTACCTTCATTAGTATCATCCAGACCATCGACGGCCTCTTTGAACGACCTTCCGAACTCCTCCCCCGGCATCAGCTCCGGCAGCCGTATCCTGATTTCGTGACTTTGCAGATAGTTCTCCACAGCCCACCACACAGTTTTGTCTCTGTTCAATGACCGAGCGTCGTTCGCACTTCTCGTATTAACCAAATGAACCCCGTCACTGATTTTCACGTCTTCCGGTTGCGAATTCAAAAAATGTATCAACAATTTGCCAAGAACTTGTACGCCGTGATTGACGTCGTGCCCTTCGGACGCACCACAAACCGAAACGACCACAGTCGAAATAGCGGCTAACACCAAGATCAAGTTGGTCATGTTGGTGACTATTTCAGCGTTAATGAATTACAGGTATCGGTTATAAAGTCTTATATATTGGAGCGGTTAAAAATGTAACAACTTTTCATTACGCGAACCAGATAGAGCATGGAAGTGATTTTTTGAAAGAAATAAGATAAGCAATTAGATCGTCGTTCGTAGAGAAATGAAATGACCTGAATGTAACGCATTTAGCCGCAAATGTTATGCATTAAAAGTACCATTCTAGCAAGTCTTGATTGTTTTTTCCATGGTAAAGACAGATAAACTCGGTCAATAGCGAGATGACGGGCATTTTATTCAATTGAATATCAAGTAAACAAATTGCTGGGAACGCCTCGGGTCCTGTTACTGCTAACATAATCGACGGATAGTACATCTAAGTCGGAGCGCGCTTGTTTCAGCTGGGTCTCTGGAATTTTGAATTCTACCGAAGAAGATTTTTTCGATGCATCAATTATTGTCAGCTTACTTTCTGATTCACTTCTTGCGCTACTCCAATTTGGATTCGATTCGGTGAAGGACCAAACTAATTGCAGATTATTCTCGATAAGAAAGAGAAATTACGAGCAATTAAATGATGTGATAGTTTCGAAATAAATGCAGAAGAGAGGAACCTGAAATCTCGAAACAAGGTCAACAGCTTCAATTGAATTCATTTCGCAAACGTTTTTTCAATTTTCGGATTTATGTATCATAATAAAAAATGAATAATGATTCTTAACCTAGGTATGACTTACATATAAATTCTCGGGAAATAGGTCACACTAACACATATGCTTATTATTTTCATCTTTACGTACGTTTCGGTCTCACCACCATCACCAAAAGACGCATCAAGGTCTAAAATAGGATTTCTTAAGACTAATTGTATCTAGCACAAGGCGTCGCATTAATTTCAATAAAAAATGCCCATGTCGCTGAAACTAACGGAAACACGAGTAATCGAAATTCTAACACATTCATGTTTTGAGTATTTGAATATGTATCAAGAACCCACTGCACAGCAATTCTACTTTTAATGTTTAAAGTCATCTCAAGCAATGTTTGAATAAGACTGACACGAAAATAAAACGCTAAAGTATCCACTTTCAAACCATACGTTAAATATTCATAAGAGAATAGGAAAAGGTTGCCAGACTAGTAGAAATATTGCTATTCCAGCATTCTACCTAAAATATATTTTTAACATTATAAAGACGCATGTAGGAATTTTCAAGGGTTTTAATTGATTAAATCAGTATAAATTTGAATTAATGATTGCATGTCTGTTGTATAAGTTACAGACGCTTCATGTATATCATCTCCAGGATAGATATCTTATAATAATTGGTTGATTTAGTTAATATATCAATGTTTTTATAATCAAATTGAAGGTTATAATCAAAACAATGTTTAGCAACTGAATTAAAGTGAAGATATCGTTGAGACCATACTTCTTCAGTAAACCACGATGTTATTCTTCCATCTGAATCATACCTAATTTTTTGTTTTTGATCACTTCTATTTCACAAGTAAATTGAAGTTTTTATAGTGGAAATTGTTAAATTTATCAATTACGTACTGAATTTTATCATTGGGAACACACCTTAGGCAACCATCTACATACCATGTAATGAATAGGGGTTGACAATCTAATGAATTCATTACTGATTCCTCTAGGCATTCCATAACAAGGTTAGCTTTATAGTCCAGGGAACGAACCGAAAAATAAATAAGAAAAATATGGTGAGCTAGAATTTCAAAAATTTTTTTTGCATTTTGTTCCTAATACCCCATAGATCATTCATGACTATCAACACCGCGGGGGTTAACCCTTCTACCCCTCAAAACGGGGTTTCAACCCCTCGGAGAGGCATTCTTATAACAAAAATCCAAAACCTCAGAAAATCAATGAATTAAGAGCCGAAAATGACCCCTAGAATGCTTTATGATCATAACAGAATTTTTGAAAATGAATTCAATAATGAATCTGATGACGATTAAAATAACTATGAACTGAAAATTTCATATTTTCAAAATTATGTAAATGAATGGAAAAATTTATGATAATAATAATAATAATAATAAAAATATATATATAATGATGCAAACAAATGTGTAGAATAATGAAGTTTAGAAAAGTAGATCTTTGATAAAAAATAGAAAAAGTAATAACACATGCCTGCATTTTTTTTTCATTTTATCCAACGAAACTGCAAAGGAAATTACAATTTTCAGGATTTTTCACTCTGGAGGAGGTTTTCCGAGAAAATCAAGAGCAGGATCGTGATCAGCGATCCAAAAAACCTACTAGAGGTAATTTTTGCAACAACATTGTGTTTATTATCCACAACCCCCAGGAAAATTCCAAATTTTCAAAATTTCTCATCTGGAGGGAGTTTTCCTAGAAAAATAACTGCGGAATTGTGATCAGCGACCCAAAAAACATGCTAGGGGTCATTTTCGGCTCTTAATTCATTAATTTTCTAAACTTTGGAATTGTTTTTATAAGAATGCTCCTCTGAGGGGTTGAAACCCCATTTTGGGGGTAGAAAGGTGGACCCCCGCGGTCTTGATAGTCATGAATGATCTATGGGGTCTTAGGAACAGAACGCAAAAAAAAATTTGAAATTCTAGCTCACTATATATATTTTTTTTATTATGGCCTTTTTCCCGGCTTATTGCCTAGATTATTGGTATCTGAAATAGAAGATTCATTGCTGTTGTTTCATCATTTAATAGATTCCCTATTTTGTTTTCGTAGTCATCTCTATGTTTTATTACATTTATCCTCTTTAAAAACATTTGAGGGTTAGCATCTAAGAGTTCTCAGATGCTAAATCTCAAATCGGCAAAATTTTAAATTCATACTGAAGTAGTTTTAGTTTTGTGACAATTAACTAAAACCAATTAATAATGATTCTTGACCCAGGTATAAATTATATATAAATCCTCTTAAATAGGTCACATTAACACACATGCTTATTATTTGGGTCTTTACGTACGTTTCGGTCTCACGACCATCATCAGAAGACGCATCAATGTCTAAAACAGGATTTCTTAAGACTAATTGTATCATGCAAAAGTGATAAGGACATTGATACGTCTTCTGATTATGGTCGTGTGACCGAAACGTACGTAAAGACGAAAGTAATGAGTTTGTGTATTGGTGTGATCTATTTCCCGAAAATTTATATATAATTAAAACCAATTGCATTCAATGTAATATCGTTATATGATTTCTACTTCTTTTCAATCAAATTATCATTCCTTCCGGGACATCCCGATTGCTAAGTCAACAATTGATGCTCCAATTCCATGTAATTGCTGTATTTCATTGAACGTTTAAAGAGAATCTATAAAATAGCAGTTGCTGAAAACTTTCTACTACAATATGGTACTTTGATATAAGTAAGTTGCGGAAGCTTTTATAGTCACAAACCATTAAATTCTTTTTGAAATGCTCATGAGTAAATATTATTGGTGATATAAAATTGTAAAAGATGTCAATTGATCGTCCTTTTTCCTTGATTATATTAATGGAACGTACCAATTGCGGGCATATCCTCTTACGCGCTCCGCTCAAAAGCGTTTCGTTTATATACATTCAAACTCTGTAAATACTCGTATATCATTAAATAAATTCTAGGAATATCGATGGAATTATATTTGACTTTGAAGTGGAAGATGTGAGCACCCTCATAATGAACTGAACTGAATAAGAAAGGAGTTGTAAGCGAACGGCACAACAACCTTAGATATGGAATTGATATGATCAATTTGATGTCGTGGTATTTATGCCATCAATGGTAACATTAACGATACACTCTGCAAAACCTAATTATCTCTAATACCTGGTTTCATTTCCATGATCCCACAAATCGCAGAAAGATATTCAGTAGTTTCCATCATCTTTATTTCTATTTTTAGTGGTGTGTGCGGGAAAAAATATTACAATGGGTTATCAATAATTCTTACTATCGATTCAACAAATTAAATTGCAAGTAATTTATTTATCTATTTAAATTCAGTACAGTGCAGACAAGTGCCCAAATAGTGCAACATACTAGTTGAATATAGGGTAATAGAAGGACATAATAAAATAAAAATAGAGAATTTGCACACCACAGCAGAATGTTACGGAGCAAACAAGAGCAGCCTACCCACAATGAGTACGAAAAGCGGCTATAGCAGGAAATAAAGCAGAAAAGGTCTGAAAAAATCGGCAGAACCTTTTTTCATGATTTTGTTCAATCGTTTCTAGAAGTCATTTAATAAAAAAGTTAACAGTTTATTTTTTCATGATTTATTTTAGCATTTCTATAGAGGAAAATGCAACTTTTTGAATGCATTTTCAGGAGATAATATTAAAAATGTTGGAAAAATAGCCAAGTATAGCCAAAATAGGCAATAATTTCTCAGTGGGAAGTTCTTGGAGTTGCTGATCACGATTTCAGTGCCAGATTCGAACTACCACGCACCATGGGCTGATACTATCGTCGTCTAAAGGGAATTCGTGAAATTATCTTTTGGAATGGGATGAAACTTGTGAGGGAGGTTCTTTTGAGGTAGCCGGTTGTGACCATGACCCTCAATAGTCACCTGGTGGTCAGGAAACCTTGATCACCTAGGTCACCTCTATGGATTATTTTTCAATATGCTCTGAAGTGCAACCAAATTCGTTCCTCCGGGTTTCTTTTGGGGCGTTGATCACGATTCTGGGGTTGGAATCAGAAATAATAGAAATAATAATACTCAAGAAACCCAAAGACTGGCTTCAGCTATTCATTGAGTAAACACACCTCTGTCTTCCAAATAGAGGTATATGCAATCCTCCAATGCGTGAAGGAAAACAATCATATTGACAGACAGTCAAGCTGCATTCAAGGCAATGAAAAGTCAGGAACTTGAAATACTGGCAGAACGAAACCGCGTTAATCTCGTCTGGGTGCCGGGATATCAGAAAACTACAGGCAACGAAAAAGTCGACGAACTTGCAAGAAGAGGGTCGAAGAACACTCCAGATCTAGAACATTCCACGTATTGCACAAAGGTCTGTAGAAGACTGGATCATGGAAAACCACAAAGAATACTGGGAAAAATCCCAGGAAACGAACATGTGAAGAAATGCATCAAAGCCTCGTGTAGCAAAAGAACGACAAACCTTAAAATGGGACTGTACAATGGCGACCTAGCATGCAGACCTTGTGATGAGGATACAGAAACAGTGACACACCTACCGTGCAAATAAATGCGACGCACTGGACCCCAAAAGACAGTCCCACCCAGTGAAGGACTTGTACAAATGTGTACAAGGTACAAAAATACTCGATTAGATACTTTAAAGAAACAAAACCGAGGCGAGATCCAATGGGTCAGCAGGACTAAGTGACATCTCAGTAGACCATGAGACTCAAAGGTTCATAACCTCCCCGTAAAAGGTTTTCTTTACCTACGCAAAAAAAAGCCTATATCCTCTCTCAACATTCAACCGCTGGCTGACACAATGTTCTACGAACTAAGAAAAATTGTGACTAATACATCAGTGGTAAAGAAGACAATACTTTTACTTTTATTCTGAACATTTCCTAAGTAATACTTTTGTTTTCTATATTTTGACAATGAATGCAGCCTCCATTGGGAATGATTGGGAGAGTCTCTAAAGATTACAAGAGAAATTGAGAAACCTTTAGTCCCCTATATTGATCCGTTTACATCATAGAATCGGAGTAATTGTTCTAGCTCAATTAATTCCAATTGTATTGAATTTTAGCATTATCCATGTAAATATACTCCTGTCCGTTTGAGTGAAATTTGAATAGGTGATTCCATTCCCTTTCGTAAAATGTAATTTCGTCGAGTAATTTATTGTTTTCACTATCCCTCTTTATGTATCTTCGGAATTGAGTTCGATGGACCCTAATGTGTTATGTTTTAATCTGATCGATCTCTCACGCTGACTGATTTCAATTTGTAGCAAGTTTTCACTTTCCCAAACTATTTTCGAACACGTGTCGCGGAACTGAAAGTTTTTACGATAGAAAACAACCAACGCAGATTGACATATTACGACAAAACTATCTGCATCGACATAAATTTGTCAAGCCTATAGGGGCACGATTTACTATATTACCTTTGACCCGATAAGTTGAGACCCTATAGACGTCGATATAATTCACTTGAAAGAACTAGATATCGGTTGTAGAAGTTTTCTTATTTCCAGCCACTCATTTTAACGGTCAATAACTTCAGAATACATGGCTACTGATAACCAGTTAGAGCCTATTCAGTTCCAAACTTTGTCTTGGGGCATTCGAACTTTGATTTATCACGTCCATTCATTCTAACCCAATAAACGAGATTGATTGATAAGATGTTTCAAAGTGGTATGGGGATTTGTTTCTTTTTCATACGAATTGGAACTTTCTAAAATGTAAAGGCGCCTGAATATAATCTATAATCAGTAACCTACCAGCTTCTGTGGCTTCAAGGAGCACGAGGAGCTTCAGAGACGATGCTTCACCTAACACCAGAAGTCAAACGGTTAAGATTGGACCACTCGCTGGTCTGGGAACTTGCTCGCAAGTATCGTCTCGCCTGTGAAAGTAAATAAGGCCATTCAGCCCGTGCATGTTGCCTGGAGTGGACATGCTTTCTAGGGGACTGAAGGAGATAGTTGGCCCCTTCGTGAGACTTGCTAGTGCTAGATGGTTTATGAGAGCACACAGAAACATCGTATAAGTGTACCATCCAAAGGAAATTGGATCAACAACAGTAACCAATCAACCCTGTCAATCAATGGTATAATCTGGCTTACTGATGGAATCAGATGATGATTAGCTACGGTACAGACTGTGGAGACCATAAATTCTGCTCATCTCATAGAAATCCTAAAAAATTCATATTGTGTGGGGATTATAGTACTTATAGTTTGTTTCGGCCTCCTTCGGAGATCCTGTTTAACAAAATTAAGCGATTATTCCAACATTTTGGAATTTTCGATTTTAGAAAAATTTCACAAGGGATATAAGTTAGTATGGAAATATCTCGATTATGGTCGACCTCTTCAATTCTGATAGAACTTGGTTCAAATATGATTTCGATCTCTTGTTCAAAGCAAGGGTTGGTACGATTTTTATCTAGAAAATTGACTCTTAAATTTAAAATGTCGAGAGAAAAAATCTGGAAATACAATATTTTGAATTTTATCAATTAAATCATGAGAGTTTCGGTGCTATATTTTGGAGAAAATTTAGTGGTAGCTGAACTGTTTTTTAAGCTTCTCAGATATCTTAACTGATGGGGTTGTTACCAATGATATTATAGGTCTGATGGGTTCATTTTCTTCAAGAATCTTGAAGAAAGGAGTTAGTATTTTGTTCCTTCTATTCTTTTTCAGTGCAAAGCTAGTTAATATTACCATGATATGTGTAATCAAAACGAAGACAAATAATTACAGAATCTATTGGAATTAATATCACTGAACAAATGAATATAAAACGAGGTTAGTAGCGTTTTAGATTTTAATTAATCAAAGTAAATTCTTCTCATACGATGTAAGCAGAGTGAGCTTGTTATTACCAGGCTCAAAGTGTAACAGTTTCTCGTATCCGCTCATAGCGGATCCGTTGTTTTCTCCGAGAAAATCCGGATACGGACGTGAACTAAATCGTAGTTGCCACCTTAGATTTCTAATCTTGATAATATGATCATGTTGAAATATCTACTTGGTATCGCATACATATATGATGGCTCATAAACTGATGTATATTCAGTATTAAATAATAAGATTGCGATGATTGTATGGTTCTCCACGTTCCATGTTATTGAAAAACTATAAAAGAGTTAAACTGTGGATACATTATAACACTATAGATAAGAAATAATCCCATATACTTTAAAAATACTATTGAAGTACTGGGGAACTTTCGGCTACCGAATAGCCATCATCTAAATCAAAATGTGCCTGATTAAATACTACTTGGAAATAATAATGTTTAAGGTTTACCCTTGTCTGTTTAAATAATTTTTGGGGTTAGCACGGGGTTACTTTCAGCTGAAGTTAAATCTGAATATAATAAACTGCTTGTTCACGATATTCACAATATAAAAATCGATTGGGTAAAACAGTACGTTTACATTTGGTTTATTTTAAAGCTGAAATTCAGCAGTTCCTTCCTCTTGAGATTATTACGAAAGTCTAGAAACTTCCCTACTATGTCTTGGTCGATCCCATTTATTGGAATCAACATCCAGCTCATCCAATACTTAGAGAACTCAAAAATTGTGAACGACTGATAAAATGGCTTTCGTTATTTTAGACTAGAAACTCCTATCGAAACCACAATTAGAGCAACTGTATACTTCTGGTTGTGCAGAAGGATCATTGACCACAATTTGGGCTTCACCCAAATGCGGATGTTCGGAATAACACTTGAAGTCAAGTTGATATATGACTTGGTGGTGTGGTGTGTGGTGGAAAGAAATAGAGCTCAAAACGAGCAAGACAGACCTGAAGAATCTGCGAAAGCTCATCCTAGGGGCGGCCACGGGAGCTTAGAAGACTACTCCCATAGCTTCACTTGGAGCCCTATTGAGAGTGGAACCATACCACCTGGATGTATAAGAAGTGACAAGAAGAGCTGCCTCCACATATTTATGTGTACCTATAGCACTGTGGAAAAAAAAGGAACTACACCTTACTACCAATTAGTGGAGAACTGAATCTCATTTATTATATAGGAATGGATGATATGTCACCACGATACCCTTCACCAAGATACCCTCCAAAGAACCTTGCCGGTTCCCTTTTTTGGCGAAGATGACCTTTTCTGGGGAGGTTATGATCCTTGAATCTCGTGGTCCTGCTATGAGTCACTTATCCAGGCATACTCACTCATTTGGCTATTGTCTCCGATGACACTTAGGACTGCTGGCTCATCATATCTAACCTGTATTGTTCGATCACAGTACCCACTGCAGTATTCTTGTGCCTTGTATAAGTTCTTTACTAGGTGAGAACTGTATAATTCTGATACACCGGTAGGTTCTTCAAGAATTGAAAGTCTTATGCGGTCCAGTGCCTCGCATTTACACAGTATATGTGTCACTATTTCTGAATCCTTAACACAAAGTCTGCATGTTAGGTCGCCAATGTACAGTCTCATCTTATTGAGGTGCCCCTTACATGAGCCCTGTTACGACATTTATTTATCCCCTGTTTAATGTTCACAGCTCTGTCGTTCTTTTGTGACACGGTCATTTGATGTATTTTTCCCGTGTTTGTTTCCTGAGATGTTTTCTCAGTATTCCTTGTGGTTTCCCAGGATCCAGTCTTCTACAAATCTCCGTGTTGTACGTTTTGGTACTCCTGTAGGTTGTTCTGAATCTGGAAAGTTTCCGACCCTCTTCTTGCAAGTTTGTCGGCTTTTTCATAGCCCACAGTTCCATGATGTCAGAGCAGCCAGATCAGCTTATTGCGGTTCCGTTCTGCCAGTGTTTTCAGTTCCTTTTTGCATGCCCATACCAGTCGAAATGTCATTTCCTCATTTCTCATTGCCTTAAGTGCAGCTTGACTGTCTGTCAACATATGGATCTGCTCATCTTCTATGATTTTTTGTCTTCGCTTATTGAAAGAGTACATATACCTCTGCTTGAAAAACGGAAGTGTATTTGCCCAATGAATAGCTGAAGCCGGTCTTTTGGATTTTTGAGTATGCCCTTGCACCTGCACCTTTTTCAGTCTTAGACTCGTCTGTGTACCAGATATTTCCTTGTAAAATGGTGACCAGGTTTGAGTTCTCTCATTCAGTTATATCTGGTACTGATACCTTGAAAGTGTTGTCAAACTATTCTCATGCCTAACACGTCCTTGGTCACGATTCTTACGATACTCATGCGTTCTAGCCCAATATGAATTTTATTTAGTGTGTTTTGTATTCTGAAGGCACAAAGTCTTGCCTGTCTCTGCACAACCAAGTGGATGAGAGGCAATCCCAATAGTGTCTCCAGTGCTGAAATGGGCGTTAGACTGCATAGACAATGTGATCCGAAGACATGGAAGTTTTTGGACCTTGATTAGTTTTATCATAGTCCCTCATTGTTGTGTCTACGCCACCATATGAAGAGGCATATGCTATTGCAGGCTTTACCACCATGTTGCACAACGAATAGAACATGTCTGGTCTTAGCCACCATTTTTTCCGAAAGAGCGTCTATTTAAAAAAAGTGAGGTCTCCGCTGTTTTGGTTACCTTCTTCAGATGTTAGTTTCTGGTCACTTCCTCCTGAAAGTTTCACAGGTGCCAGGCCCTCTAATTTGCGTTTTAGAGTCAATGCTAGTATGGTGGCTTTGTGGGGACTGACCTTCAGTTCCTCTAAGTCCGTTCATCTTATTACCAGGTTTAGAGTCTCTCATATTGGTTCTCTGACCATGGTTTTGTATTTTCCTTGTGTCAAGGTAACTATGTCTCCGGCATCACCAAGGGTTCTGTACCTTTTGTACTGGAGAGCCTCCAGTAGTCCCTCCTATAATAATAATAATGGGCCTGTAATCTGTGATAACTCACGTATAGCTATTTTGACGTCATATTTAGCGACGTTGTGTATATGAGATCATAAAATTTCGACTGGATTATATTGTATCAAAGAGGAAACTAATCAGGAACGTGTTAGCGCTTATTCAATCCTCACTCTTGAGAAGTTTCAACAGAAATGAGAAGAATGATTTTTCGGTGAGATTAATATGAGAATACTTATTTGATTTAGTTGATTACTTGAGCGAAACAAATTAAGTAATTACCTATTTTCCTCCAATAATCAAACGAACCAATTACAAGAGAAACCAAGATCCTCTTGCGTCTGATGAACGAGCTGATTTTCCATATGAGTGATCGCACATATCATAATTAATTATTGCAAAACAACACATGCAGATGATCGTCTAATGATAAATAAGTACGATATCTTATGCACTTCCATTTTAACCAAAGCACGCACGGTTAGGGTTGGTTACCGACTGTAAGAAGATAAAAACTGCAGTTACCTTATTCTAACGTCATTTGTGATAATGAATCTTACAGGTGTATTATTAGCAATGTGTGTGGTGGTGCCAACGGTATTAGCGGGGTGGTTAACAGAAATAATCTCATCGAGAGGGATCGATCTAGGACAAGGAATCTCTCTACACGTGGATAGTAAAAATAGAGATCATAACGCGTCTTTTCTGGAAGATCACGCTTTGAGGCTGGTTTCTTCTGAATTAGGCGTGAGTGTATCCAAGAATTCGGATAAAGATGCTGTACAAGTGGATATTTTGATGAAAGATCGAGTGGAAGGTGAGTTCCAAATTTTTAGGAATGCCACAATTCAGAAAAACCTGTTACGAACATGTGATCTGGGAAAATTACACCCAATGTACAATGACAATGCACATCATAGTTTAGAAACACGCCACACTTTTCCAAATTTAGATGAAGTTACAATGTTACATAACCAGAACCATAACCAGGTTTTAAATTGAAAATACTAGAATCAATAGAAATGTTCAAAGGTATTAAAAAAAAGACATTGCAATTTCAAATGATCAATTTAATGTGTACTACAGCATCCTATTTGATGTCTTGATAACGTACAATTCTCCATAATCCTCTTGTGTCTTCCTGGTATACCTCCGCATTAAAGTTTCTTCATCACAATATTAACCCTACCTCAATATCCAATTTCAATTATACTATTCCAGCAACGTATTTCCTCAACTACTCGTTACCTGTGTCTGATATTGTACTATAACTATCCAAAATTATTCATATTTTCATACATTTTTTGTTGTTGGGAGGTGGTTGAAACCCTTTATGGAAACCTTATGGGGCTGTAATATCCTATAAGGTAGTGTGGGAGTCCCTGAGTACGAATTTTAATCATCTCAGATATACCCACTAAATACTCCACCTCGTGTGGTAGGCCCGATCTTGAACCAGGGCAGTCTGGATGATACTTAGGCTTGACGGCCCATTGTATCTTGCCTCATCACTTTCTCGGCTCATCGGAAAAATTCCGCAGTCGCTGTGTCACAGTGATTAGAAAGTCGATGGTGAGCTACCTGACCCGTATTTTCATACATTAGTATCGTTTGAAAATGACACGCTAGTGTCGAAACTATAGTTACGACTTGTTTCTATAATATATGTGATAAGAAACAAAGTAAAAGTGTTTTATTTTCTTATATCACACTGAATGTATTGTTACAAAGTGATGACTTCACCATTGAATTAATATCAACATAATATGGGCTTCAATAAAGAGCTACGGCGAGTTAGAGATGGGAGTAAAAGGCTTTTTCTTCGTGAACCATAATATAGTCCAGTTAAGAGTGTGAAAAAAATCCAAAATTTTATAGATCGCACGAAAATACAAAATTATTTTGCATCGTGTTCAGGATGGCTCACACATCGTTAGTCAGAAAAAAAGGGGGCTCGTGATTATTACTATTAATAAACAATGAAAAACCATTTTCAATTAAGAAATGGAATGTCTCTACCTCGTGTGGTAGGCCCGATCTTGCAACCAGGGCCGTCTCGATGACACTTAGGCTTGACGGCCCATTGTATCTTGCCTCACCAGTTTCTCGGCCCATCGTAAAAATTCCGTAGTCGCTGTGTCACAGTGATTAGAAGATCGATGGTGAGCTACCTAACTTGTATTTTCATACATTAGTATCGACACGCTAGTGTCGAAACTATAGTCACGATTTGTTTCTATAATATATGTGATAAGAAACAAAGTAAAAGTGTTTCATTCTATCATATCAATATGACATATTATTACAAAGTAATGGCTTTACCATTGAATTATTATCAACATAATATGGGCTTCAATAAAGAGCTACGGCGAGTTAGAAATGGGAGTAAAAGGCTTTTTCTTCGGGAATCATAATATATTCCAGTTAAGAGTGTGAAAAAAATCAAAAATTTTATAGATCGCACGAAAATACAAAATTATTTTATCGTGTTCAGGATGGCTTACACATCGTTAGTCAGAAAAAAAGGGGTCTCGTGATTATGACTATTAATGAACAATGAAAGACCATTTTCAATTAACAAAGCTTTTTAAATTTGGTATCAGGAAGTTTGATGGTTCATTGAAGGCGAATCTGAAGTGAGAATATGGAAAATCCAGCTCATTTGCTGGAAAACCCGGAAAATTTTACCAAATCTTTTTCTCGGACTCTGAGATGCTATGTCATGTTAATAAGTGTTTCCTTGTAATTTAGAAAATAATAGATGACGTTGATTGATGAAATGCGTCTGCAGCTGACTTGTGTTTTAAAATCCAATTAAAACTACAGAAAACATTGGATCGGTTGTATGCGAAAGTGTAATGTATGGCTAATTATCAAGTTGACTTACTTGAAATGGAGGTAATTAACTACCTAACATGCTATTCTATGGCTTACAAATCTGAATAACTATGATTATCTTATGAATCACCTATTCTATGATTTACATTTCATTTCTATTACTGATAACTAATCAATTTTCAGATAGTAATTTTATTTCAAAACTGCCACAATAATACATTATCTTTTTAGCTTGAATTAAATAGACGACAGAAAGTTTGAATAAGATTATCATGTTTTGAAAGATTAGAATCAATTTAACATCAACACAATTGTTTGTTTTAATTTGAACACTTTCTAATATTAAACGTTTATCACTATTCTTTTGAATATTTCCAGATCATAATCATTTGTTAATTTTTATAGTACTGTCTGTATCATTTGTATGCACTATTACATAATCAAATTTTTGGAATAAATATCGAAAGTTCTAGCGCAATGCATTCGCCAGCCAATATTATGACATCAAAAATCTCTACCTACGACAATTGTAAATATTGTTAAAAGTAGCCTGTTGTGCTGCACTGAATGCTACCAGTGAATTCACCAAAAATTGATGATTGATCTAAATCATCGAGTCACTTGTAATTTTAACGGCTCCGGTAGAGAATTCCTGTAAGTATTCAAGGCAGCAACGGAATGGCTCGTAGTAGTTGGGATGCAAATTGCGTGGTAATTTGGAACTTTTGCGTTCGTTTCAGGGCGTGAAAGAAAAGTGGGTGACATCATGCTTCCTGCTGTTATTGGATTTAAAATGACAGGACTCATTGCATTGACCCTAACAGCCGTTGCCGTTCTCGTCGTAAAAGCTCTGGGAATTGCCAAAGTAGCTCTAGTTACTTCCGCACTATTGGTGTTAAAAAAATTATTTCATCACGATGAGCCGTCGTACGTCGAAATAGAACACGAGGGATCGGAACGTCATCCGGTGTACGCTGAATTTCCATCAGGTTGGTATTCCCTCAGCTAATTTTCATTCTGACCTGCACATCTGTAACGCTTGAATTACGTAGCCCTTTGAAAACCGTGGTGAATATGTACAACTGTTGACAATTCATTCATTTTAATTCAATAACAAAGCACGTAAATCGATAATGGATGACTCGTTTCCATTATTTCATCATTGTAGCTTTTGTAGACAAAAGTCGCAAAGACCCCGCCCCATCTCTCTAATTTCCGATGATAACAGAGAAACGACATCAAACATCTGAATATAGGATTTATTGATCGATGAAAATAGCGATGGTTCGGAGATATACACAATTTGTATCGAACATTATCAGTTAAAGCCTCAATAAAAGCTAAAATATACGGATGTTTAATATTTACCTCTTGAGAAGTCAAAATGTCAGGCTATCCTAGATTCAGGTTTGAATAAAGTAGAGAGTACTAAGTTATTAAGACCAATGTTCCCCCTTCATATGAGACAGCTCTCCAGTTTATAGTGGTTCAGTCATCTTAGGTGTTAACCAAACAAGATCACAACATTCCTAAGAGTCTCTCTATTGCTGGCCATAGAAGTGATTTTTTTTCTTTCAGACAAAGTGTGTTTTTTGCGTACTTGATCTGCCTGGAACCTGCTAGTATTACTGCTCTGCTATCCGAAAGAATTTCGTTGCTTTCGTCGCTGATTTTGCTGTTCAGAGTTTCTTCTGTTCCATGTTGGAGGGCACCGATCTAAGTACTATTGTTCATTTCCATAGCGGCATTGTTGGTGACAGGTTCACATCTTTCGAGTAAATAATCGCTCTAATTTTGGTTGTGGAGCTATAAGTGAGAGTTTTCCCTATCTCTCCGCTCCCGATTCGGTTGATACTTTATTGGGTTCCTTTGAAAACGTAGTTGGGACTTTGAGAGAAGGTATCTTCTCTTCGGCCATCAATATCTTAGCAATGAAATCGCCACTGGAGAGCTGTGGTAGTAAAAGAAAGGCTATTGTGTGCATGGGTGTGTATACACAAGAGTCAGGCTAATCTCTCAAGAGGGCTAGAAAATTTTCAGATGATCCAGTGAGTTTTTAATAAATTATTTTAGATGTTATAATAACAATATCAACGGCTAATAAATCATCTGTCTTCATATAATTTTGTATGACATTGCCTGCAAGCGACTCCAAAATTGTGATATTTATGCTACACTAATAGGATTCAAAACTTGCAAGCAACACTATCCCGAAATATTTGAGTACATCTTGCTTGGCCCACTATATCACCTTTGTTGTAACTCAAACTGACTACTTCTTGTATTTTCAGGAGGCGAATACAATCCAAGCGCAGCAAACAATTACTACGCGTACGCCAACTACGCCCCCAGCGCTGCAGCAGAAAGCCTCGCCAACTACGCCACAGTACAGGCACCTGAGAAAAACGCCACCGCACCAGCCCAGCAAGCAACACCTGCTGTCGCCACGAAGCGCAGGGATTACAGTCGACGGAATATGCCAATTCCATTCCTGACGGTGCGTCGTTACAGCGTCAAAACGTAAATGTGGTGTAAACATAGATCGAACAAACAATTTACGTGCATCAACCCGTTACATAACATTGAAATTGAAACTTTCTACTTCCAATGAGTCATGTTTGGTTTGATGATATGTCAGTTCATTCATAATGGTTTAATTGTCTGTATGATGGGATATGACAATCTGTCAAAGTAACTTACTGAACAATCTTTTACTATATTCAAAACATTTTGTTAGGTATGCAATTTCCTCACATCAAAAGATGTAATGATTATTATCCACAGATGGATGTTAAATACTACCACCGATTATTCTATTGTTCAATTTCTTCTCAAACATAATAGGTTCATATACTTATAGATATAGATGGCGTATTGTTATTTTGAATGGAATAAGAAAAACAATTGTCTTAAAATAAAACCACATGTTGTGAAGATTTTAGGTTGAATATTGTGAAAGCATGGTGAAACAAGAGTGGTCCATGTGAACAGTTTGCCTCAACATTAAACAAATGACGACTTTGAACACTTCGAATCGTACTATAAGTGTATAGTTTGTGCATGTTACATTTTCATTTTCCTTTAATAAATATTATTTATTTGTATTTATTCATTTGTTGTTGAAAATGTCCTTTGACAAAAGGCACCAACCTGATGATCTAGTCTAGCAAATGATAAAAATTTCACTTCCAATTCATTCCCTACCCTAACAAAAGATAATGACACAGTGGCAACTACACCACAAGAGAAAGACAACCTTTTTGCTGGAATGTTTGCAGCAAGTTTAACTTTGAAACCACGAAGGAAGGACCCTCCTAATATTGCTTCCCTCGATAGCCATATGCCTGAAATCGCACTGCGAATAAGGACTCCGCCGGTAATAATACAAAGTGTAAACTCACCGTCGTTGAAAATACCGTTAATTGTGATACCGATAATACCGATAATAAACCGAAACTACCGAATAACTGTAAAAGGGAAATCAAAGTAGATACCGCTATAGAGTCGAGAAATACTAAAGTGAAAAATGAGAGTATTCTAGCCCCGTGTGATGATAGAATTATTTTTAAAAATACCACTGCTCAAACTTTAGGTGAAAACTGACCGTTTATGGAAGTCCGGGTATTAGGTAAGACTTTTTCGGCTCTGGTGGATACCGGAGCCACTCGTTCTTTCATCAATGACGCAGTTAGGTTATGTCAGGATTCCGCGTTACAACCAGTCCCCCTCAAGGCCGTAGGCACTAGGATGGCCAATGGTAGTTTGGTCCCTAGTACTACCGCGTAATGAATCTAATTGCATTTTGTATGTGGTGAGATTGAAGCAGAGTTTGTGCATTTACCGTCGTTATTATCGGAAACAATATTTTGGAAATCATGGGGAATCTGTAGCTGTAGCATTGGATATCTCCAAAGAATTTGGTTGAGTCCGGCACCAAATTCTTCTTGGGATACTTCCGTCATATGATTTGCCGCCTCAACTTTACCACTTACTATCGAGTTTTCTCTCAGATGGATCACTCCATATGGCGGTTGACGGAGTATCCTCCGAAACAATGGCTATCAACGTTGGTGTTCCACAGAGATCTGTCCTGGTGTAGTATTATTATTTTTAATAGAATAAAAACCAATTTCATGTTGAAGGAAACGAGAAGCCAGCTCGGTATTGATACAGAAAATAGATAGCTATACAAGAGAATTTCGTACTATTGGAAAATCTGTTCTGTGCCCTCAAAGGCTATTGTAACCCTTATTAAAATAAAAATTGATTTCATGCTGAAAGAAACATAAAGCCAGGGTGGTATTAATACAGAAAACTCATAACTATATGAGAAAACGAGTGGAAAATCTCTTCAGTGCCGTCGAAGGGTTAGTATTACTAACCTTTTCATATTAAAAATTGATGTCATTACGAAAGAAACGAGGAGCCAGCTTGGTATTAATTCAAAAAGTTGATAACTATATGAAAAAAATTCGTACGAGTGGAAGATCCCTTTGATGCAGTCGAAAAGATACTACTGCTACCCTTAATGTGACGAAAATTAATTTCATGCTGAAGGAAACGAAAAGGCATTGATACAGAAAATAGATAACTATATTAGTAAGCTCGGTCCCGTGGCTTGGCCTCCCGCGGAACCGTCAATCTACGTGACCTCGGTGATAACTCGCAAGAGCGCCCGATGTATCTCTTCGGCCGCCATTTAACAATCAGCTCAGAACTGGCTTGGATGTAGAGTTGCTATTGGCACGGAATAGAAAATCAAGTTTTTGTGAAGCGGTTTACTCAATGGACCTCACTTGATCATCATCATGAGAGGGTGCTGTTGGTGGTGATCCCGAGCATTGTTATGGAAGACTTCATAGGAATAATTCATCATATTAGAGATTGTGGGGTCCGATTTCGTGGAGAAAACGCAAGCTTCAGTTTTGGTTGCCTTAAACTCTCCTACATTATCAGATCCCCATTCCAAAATCATTGTCAGATCTCCATTAATTGCGTCATCCTGTCCCTGCCTCGCTCCTCTGGCTTCATTGGATAGTATAGGGGCTCTGGATGAGAGAGATATAAAGTATACCATCATCTGCAAAGCTGTGAACGAGACAGGTGTTCACTTCGAGCAGATCGTTGATATGGAACAGATACAAAGTTGATGCCATTGTAGCTATTGAAGGTGTGACAAAAAAACCAGATAGAGTTATTAACGTTACGAGAAACATAATTCAGAAAAGGAAATTGCTATAGGATTTTCGTAGAAAGGAAATAATTCAATGGGAGTTATAGACTTTGCGTTGAAGTAGATTATGAACAAACATATTTTCTCGCGCAAAAACGAATCTAAATATGAGCTACTATCTATATTATACCTACTTGTGCACCATAATACACAAACGAAAAACAGTACACACAAATTGTCCTGTGACTTATTTATTCTGAGCCATGAAAATATTTTCATTCCAAGTTACGGACTTTACTCTTTTGCTTTTCACTTTCGTGTAAATTCCATAGATTTTTATCCCGATATCCTATTTCATCTTGAAGCCTTTGAGGTAAAACACTGTTATGTGCTTTGTTGCGTTTCCCTTTGTCACGATTCGATCGAGATTATTCTTTGAAACTGTTAAGTTTCGTTTTTTAAATCTCATTCCACGTGTTCTGTATTTCGTGTCCGTTGAGCGTGTAATATCGCCATCGAAAATATTATTCGTGAATGACAAAAACGAATGTGGAACTTTTATGCTATGCAGATGTCGCATTCCATATTAATTTATGAAATAGAAACTTTGACAAACGAAACTACGGTAATGACGAGTGACGAGTTTCTTTCAAAGAACTTTTCGATTATATCTCCCTTTTCCATTTCATTTATACATTAGCTGGTAATGATTAATTTGCCTGGATGAGCATGTACTTCGAATGACGTAATACTTATTTGAAAACCAAGGAACGAAAGTACCTCTTCTCCTCGCGTGGATAGCTTGTAGCTTAAAATCCAAGGGAGGAAATATCCTTTACTCTAGAGGAAGGTATATAATTTTCCTACTACCATTCTGACCCATTTTCAAGTATGATTTTTGTGTTGGTGTAATACGGGTTTAGTTCAGGTGATTTTCAATTTTCGAAATAAAATCATTTTTAGAAATGTTAAATTTCATTTAAAATTAAAATATCAAAAGTAAAGAACATCTAGGGGTTGCCAGATGTTTTTTGTTTAGTATCAATAACAAATGTAGCTGAGAAAAGTAAAGACATTTCTACAATAAATAAGAGACAATTCACACTCGCTTCAAGGAGGATGATGTAATGGAGAGGGGATTCAGTTAGTAATAGCCTCGAGAGAGGGTAGGAATTATTAACTATCTCACTGCTTATTGGTTAAACATTTCGGGAATCCTTTCTCTAATTGTAGATTGGTTCTTGAGAAAAAGGAAGCATAACAAATACCAGGGGTAGTGATCTAATTGATCATTTTAAATTTTATTGTCATCATATTTAATACCTTTGAAAATTTCTATTAACTCTAGAGTGTTTCATTTAAAGCAAACAAAATTTCAACTTCATCTAAATTTGGAAAAGTGTGCCCTGTTTCTAAAATATGATTAGAGAAATTCTGTTTTATTTAATCTAAAAGATCGAAAGTGTTCCTTATCTTATCTAATTTCTATATTACGACTAGATCTACCGATGTAAAAGTCCTCACACTCTGAACATGTTAATTTACGTACTCCAGGTTTATTAACCTTATTGGTTTTATCTTTAGCATTGAAAAAATAGGCCAATTTATTTTGAGGTTTGAAGTTAACTTTGAGATTATGTTTCTATAAAATGTTTGCAATTCTTTCACTGACGGTACCAAAATATGTGAGGGAAAGAATAAATTTTTTTTCTAAAACGATAAGTCAGTTAATTTCTGCTATTTTCTGTCAATTAATTTGGATACAAGTTGACGTTGAAAATCATTGTTAATGACTATAACCTTGATTATATTCAATTCTTCATTTACGAGTATCATTGAGTTTTATGCTGCCAATTTGTGACGACGGGAACTAAAAGATGAGTTAGAGTTAGGTTTTCTACGAATTTTGAAAGTAATGATATTATTATGGTGCGTGAGGGTAAGGTCTAGAAAATTTATTTTGTTATCTTTCTCAGTTTCTTGAGTTAACTTAATGTTAGGATGGATATTATTAATGAAGGATAAGAAAATATTCAATTGTCCTGATGCACCTTCGAAGAAGAATAAAACCCCATCTACATATCGAAAAAAACAAAGAATATGTTGTTAAGCTAGAGGGGAACTTATTATATCTAATCCATTATTTTGTGTGGAAAACTCATTATTGAATTGACAATAGTTTTGGTTAAAGCAAAATTCAAAAGCTTGTTCTATCTCGGATTTTAATACGGGATTTGTATGTGGTTTTTCTAGAATTTTTGACATTAGAATTTTGAATTCATTGTGGGAATATTTGAAAATATATTTGAAGCCTCGAAAGACACCAAAACTTAATTCTTAGGGAAATTTAGTCTATTTATTGCATTCTTGAACTTGAAGTTACTTATATTTCATTATTATTATATCAATATCATAAAGTATCACAAAATAACGACTTCCACCATTGAATTATTGTGTAATTTCTTATAATATAAGTGTAAAAGAAACTCAAAATAAACTACACTTCTAACATAAGCTCTGGCATACATGAAGTTAATCTAGAAAAACATGTTTGTATTCGAAAAAGAAATTCCATTCTATTCTACGGTTATTCATTTCGATACGCAATTCTTAACATTTTTTACGTGCAGATTTTTTTCTTCCTTGATTATCATTTCTCTGAATTACTCATCAGGAATAAAACACTATATCTCAAAAAATCAGATTTTTATTAAAGGTTTAACGTTATAAAGTATTACATAATAAATAACAAATAAATAACACCAATATGGCGACATAACTAATTATATATAAACAAATTCGGTAACGGTGAAAATACAACTAATTTGATGGTACATGTGCTTTATATGCTATGTTTTGGGCCTCGAAGTTCCTTCCCCAACCTCCGCCGCCGCCTCCTCCATAAGAATCATGACCGCCTCCGCTGCTCAAATGTTCGTGATGTTCGTGATGTTCGTGATGGGGATGCGCTACAACTTCATACGTAACGTGTTTCTCTTGGCTGAAAAGTTTTTTCAGACCGATAACTGCTGCCAAAACTAGCGCAAGCTGAAAAAGAAAGCGTTTTTGATTAGAATTAGTCAACAAGTTTTGATATAAGAAGAAAACGTCTTCGTCAATTATTACCAAACTTATGGTCAAGTCAAGTTATTCATTCACCCCGTCTGTCCTATATAAGCAGCATTACAATCATCACATTTCAACCAATGAATTCCAGATTTTATTTGACCTTTCTGGACTTTGGGGTATTCATGTGGGAATATGATAAATTATTCCAAGCTTTGAAGGCTACAATTGTTTAGAGGCTTACATATTTTGGAATCAAAAGATTCCGAAGCGTATTAAATATTAATTCAATACTAAATAACTCACATAATATTGATAATTTTGTGAATAATTTCTCCCTCCCCAACCCATAATTCAGCCCTTACTACATTTTCATATTATAGCATTGTTCTATCTAAGAGTGACATTCATTGCAGTAATTTATGAACTATTATAAGCAATTAAACTTTTACAGTTCGTATGGATTTAAATTATTGTATTTTATTCTACCATTCTGCATATTTCTCAGCATTTTCAAGTTTTATTTTGTGGAAAGATGCATAGTTTTGATAAGGACATGTTTTAGGTTGGAGCATTCGTTTTACGTATCTAAGAATAACGAGTTAAGGTAGGTAATTACTTTTTTATACTATCACAGAAAAAAACTAGTTGTAGTCTTAGAGTACAGGAAGTGCTTTCAAAATGTTTCCAAGCCTCCTATGTTTCCCATAATAAAATTCTCAAACGTTTGGAATTAGAGTTCGTTACACAAACTTTGAATCTATCAACTTTCAAGACGTAATTCCAAAAATTTTTTATAGAGACACAGTTTCTAATTTCCTTCACACAGTTATTTATATTTCTCCTTAAATTCGTGACAGTATAAACAAGAAAAAGGAATCGAAACTCCCAGCAACCTTTAATCGTCAGGTACCTACGTTGCCATAAATTCAGGCTATTTATGATGGTATAATAAGTATTGTTAGTTGCCGTCTACAGAAGCTTAAAGAACATGAACTTTATTATATAGTCTAAGATGAAATATATTGTTACATTTTGTTTTACGATTCTTTATTGTTACTTCGCATCGCATGCGGAACCTTTTATAAGGATGAGCTTGAAGCCACCAAGCGTTAGGGAAACCTTTTGTAAGAATTTAATGTTCCTGTTATTTAAATTTTCGTAGTGATTTTGTTATTCGAACAAATTTCTTTTAGAAACGCTGTTATTATACGTTGTATATTTGAAATAAAAACGTGATGCAATAATAACTATCTTCAATCATATTGTATTGTTTTAGGGATGTTTGGAGCTTAACTCGCAGAATGGTTCAGGTCCCATATATGGTATTTTAGCCCTTTCTTTTGCTAGATCGTCTACTTTTTCGATACTCACACCCCGTGTGTTCCGGAAACCAAAGAACGGTAACTGCATTGTTCTTGGCTGGGGCATTTATTTTTTCTAAACATTCCCTGACCATCTTAGAGCTGATTTCGTGGAAGCTCAGCGGGTTGATGGCTGCTTGAGTATCCGACATGATGACTATTTCCTGTCTACAGAGGTGTCTTCCTATATTAAATTGGACACATTTTCCTATAGCGTGAATTTCCGGTTGGAAAATGCTCGAGGATTTGCCCTAAAGCTTTCAGAGTATTTGATTCCAGGCCCATACATTCCCATTTCAGTTCCTTCCGTTGTTTTGGAGCCATTTGTGGCCTATCTTCAATCATAACCGAGTGTGAATAATATTGAGTACATACCTTGCTAACAAGAAGGGCTTTTCCAACAAGTAGTACGAGACCTTTGAATGCGAGAGCTTTGAGTAAGCCAATTTTCATTGCTCCCGCTGCCATCATCATATGCATATTGTCTTTGCCGCCTTGGTTTTTCCGCCTGCGTCCTTCCACCACTTCATCTGATTTACTTGGTCGCAATGAAAAACCCAAATTCAGTGCACCTTCCTTGTCCGCATTTCCTGAGATTACGACATCAGTTCCATTGAAAGCCTGGAAATAAAATTGAATACAATAAGCCCATAACCATAAGAAAATTCATTCTAAATAATGAAATATCCATGTAAAGTTTGATTTTCACTAATTTACTAAATAAATATAACAACTATAGCTTCTTCAAATAAATGAGGAGATGATTTTCATATCGCAATTTGTCCATTTTCTAAGGAGAAGCTCTAAACTAATATCTTTGTTATTATGGTACCTATTATAATTTTTTTTCTGTCAAAACTTGTAGAAAAATATGTATATAATTTAACATGGAATACAAAAATATCTAGCTGTCAATTTAGTCAATGGACAAACTTCATTTTGAATGTCTACTTTCTGTATTTTGCTAAATCGCAATTAAGAAAAAAACCTTACCGCTTCTGATGGATGTTTTCATTTAAGAGACATTGAACTTCAATCAAAAGTTGAGAAAAAATATGTAATCAACATTAAGAGATAAAGAATTGAATTTTCTGAATTATGAAGATAACTTAGATAATTCAACATAGGATCATAAAGATGAATAAACATAAAACATTCAACCATTGGCGGGATTCGAACCTACATTTCTTGATGTCGGGTCCAGCGTGCTTAACAATTACGCCACTTTGGTCCCGTCAGAGTCTTATAATTTTGTAAATATAAACCTCTGAAAGGATAGTAGATCATTGATGAACACAATGCGATTCAATGCTCCTCTATATCTCAACTATCCACAAACATTAATCTTAAGTTCGATCGTTTTGAATTGAGGCGTGTATTTATAAGTATTGCTATGATTGGCAATTACTCTGACAGTACTCATTCAATGACAGCTTCTCGGTTCTTATATATTTCAATAGAACTGACCGAGAAATGTTCTGGGTAAGTATAAACAAGTTTAATGTTTCTTTGCCTAATTGGCCACAATTTCGGGTAAGTACATTAAGGGATAAAGAATTAAATTTTCTGAATTATGAAGATAACTTAGATAATTTAACACAGGATTATAGAGATGAATAAACATAAAAAATTGAACCATAGGATTCGAACTCACATTCTTGGATCTAGTCCAGCGTGTTTACCAAAGTGCTGTAATTCGTAAACAATCTGGAATATGATCACATTCAAGTTTATCATAAAAATCTGAAGTATTTAATTCATTTGGTGAACAACTCTGGTCTAGTTCCTGAACAAGAAGATCTGTTTAAGAGTATGAGGAACATTCTTCGAAAAATTATTCCATATTTCACCCATAAATCCAGTGTTTTTATTACAGTTGTCAAGCCAGGGAGTCTTCCATTTATGAATCTTACAGTATGAGGGATTTTCGAAAAAATTAAGTTGTTGTCATAGCATCTGATTGGCTACAATTGATAGGCATACAATTTTCAGTAAAATCAATTGAATTGTGAACCATGTTTCAGTTTCTTCAATTTCATTCAGAGAATACAAATGATACAATGGTTATTTGAAGCTGACATATACTAATTAGGTGAATGTGACATTCATGATGCAGCATTTGAATAACTGTATTTTCTGATCACCACTGAAAGACCAGTGGTATTAGGTCGATTTGCGATATGTTTACAGACCATGATATAGAAAATCAGTAAGACCGAGTGAGCGTTAGTGAACGGAGTCGTTTCTTGAATCGAGATATAAGGCACAAGGTATGTTCTCGTATAGCGGCGAAACGGTGAATGCAATCCTGTTGAAATTTTAACACAAACTAGATATGAAGCTCGAAATTTACTGGCATAAAAATTCAAACCCGTACCTTGAGCCGTTTTCGAGTTATTGTCCGTCACCGGTCGGAACGTGAATTAGTTTTAATACAAATTTAAATTCTGAGTTTATACCCCAATGCAAAGGCGCTTCAAATGAAACTGATATTCAAACTGTTCATACTGAATCTGACCGCACAAGCAGATAACACCCGTGGGAAATAGTAATCGCTTCGGCGCAGTCATTTTCCAAGTTTCAAAATATAAATGCA